>CM070578.1:51261750-52511750 GCA_036346355.1 Rhipidocladum racemiflorum | reverse complement strand
ACCGGAGCCAGTTTGTCTTGGTTGGCAGTAGATGGGAGTGGGTCGCGTCGAAAGCATGGAATTGTTAGCCCATCGGTTTAAGACCAGTCAGTACTGCCACATCCATCAAGGTCGGACCAAGGAAGCCAGGCCGGAAAGAGAAAGTGTTGAAGGCATCCGACCAAAAATAAGAAGCGACGGCAATCAGAGATTCGTCTTGGCACATACCCGATAAGGAAAGGATGATCCAATCAGCTATCTCCCAAACTTCCAAATCCGCCTTCTTGCGAGCAGCCACTCGGTTGTACCAATTCCTCCACCCGCAGTGATGGTAGGCCAGGCCCTGAAGCTGTTCGTCCACCCTGAGAGATTGTGGCCAACGGCGTTCAAGGGGATCCGCATGACCTCCTTATTGATATAATTCGACAGATCTTCATCCCCTTCTGGTCCAAGCAGGAAATGACCATCGACTCGAGTACCGAAATCAAGATCATGGATCGATAATCGGCCATCTGTGGGAAAAGGAACCAGATGGAAAAAGGCCGATGATAGAATGCGAATCACAAGACAGATTGTCAGAAGGGCAACGAAGAATAGCCGAGCCAAAGAAGGAAGATTTTCTCGCTCTAGGTGGTCAGCTAAGAGGGCGATGCGTTCAGAGGAAGAAGATGAAAGTGCTCGAAAGGAAAAAGGATTTTATAAGGAAAAGAGTGTGTTTTGCTCAGAATGGCACCAAGAATCGCGCCCCAAGCTGTGCCACCCACTACGCAAAGAAGTGGCAGAGCGTGACGTGAAGGCTGCAAGGCAGTTAATGAGGAAAGAGAAAAACGACATGGTTGTTGTGGAGCGTACAACAAAAGGAACGGCCGGTCCGGTCAAGACCAAAATCCTATCTGCCGATGTACACCTATTCGGCCGATGCGTTATGTAGCCGATGCATTGTGAAAGCGTCCTATGCTAAAGCGTTACGAGTCGACGAGGAAACAAACAAGATACATATAAAAGCCAATTAAGACAGAACATACAGAATATTCACACGCTTCATTAAGAAGGCTGTTTACATGATTGGTTGAAGCAGCAAAGTAACGATTACATGAGTCGGCTAAAGGATGCACAAAAGTCTCATGACAGATGTAGAGAATAAAGATTGAAAAAGAAAAGAGGCAAAAGGGATTGGAAGGAGAAGAAAAGAAGGGGGAAGGGGTGCCATCCATACATAAGAAATGAAAAATCTCTATGTCTAATGAAGACGGCTGCGCTTCCTGTCCGAAGCACTCCTGGTGCTGGAATCACTGCTAGAACTCGACGATCCTTCGGCAGCATCACCCACAGGAGGAGCCGAAGAGGGCCCCGGCTCGTCACCGGAACTGATTTTGACGATGGCAGTCATAGCCGCTGACGAGATACTATCACTCGACTGCCTCGTAGCTTCAGCTTGAGGAGGATTGGCGGCTTCGGGGGCTGCTACCGCTGGCACATTGGCCGCATCAGCAGGAGGAGCAGCAGTTGCTGGAGCATTGGCAGCGGCCGCGTCGAACTCCTCCTGAAACGCCGGGCGATAGCCTCATCACTGGACACCTCCTCCTCGACTCAAACCTCGGCTGATAACTCCGCTTGGAGAGCGGCTGCAATGGCCGAGTCATCGTCCTATGATGAATAGTAACCAGAAGAAGAGTTGGAAGGGGAAGACGAAGACATTGTGTTCGTGCTAAGGGATTACAAGTGATAATGCGGTAAAAGAAGCTGTGATTTACCAGAGATTTATAAAGCCGAATGCACAACAGAATCGCTGCTACACGGAGAACGAAATGCCACCCAAATGAATGCCAACAGAATACGAAGCGAATTGGTATTATCATGGCGTGATGAGTCAAGAGATTAACCACGGAAGAAAGAGAAGCAGTGGGAAAAGGCTATTCCCTAAGGTGATCAACGGGCGATTTTTGGGACATGACGCATATCCCAAAAATGGGGGGCATATGTTGACACCTAAAATTGGCCGACCGAGATAGGTTTGGTCGTGGCACGAGCCAGGAAGATGGCGCGAGTCGGATTAGCAACGAGTAATGGGATAGAAGCCATATCGGAAAGAGCATGGTCGTATAAGGCATAGACGGGAAGAAACCGAAGCCGGTAGAACCCGGATTTGATACGGTTGCAGTTAAGATGGAAAGACAAGATCAAGGCCAATACGGTTGAGGAGTCCGTGATGACCACGATCAAGGCTACACCGGCTATAAAAGGCGACATGCTGCATAGAAGAAAAACTTCAACCAATCCAAAAACCAACCAATCAATCTACCAATTACCTTTATTTCCTTGCACTAGGAGTAGTTTTCGTAGCTTTGTAATCTTTCCTCTGTAATTCACATAGATCAATACAAGTTGCGCATCACCGGTTATTGATCTCTGCTGCGTTACGCCCTACCAAGCCCTTGTTTCTTCCGATCTTGTTGCGCATCGCCTTTTTCAGAGAAGCAGGCTTTTACCCTATCTGATCGGCTCGCGAGGGCAGATTAGATCTATTTATCTGGTTTGTGCTGGTTCGTACTGAGCTAGCAAGAGCCCTATCGATACCAGGACTCAGATCATCCTCCCCGGAACGATCGTACTCAGGTACACGTCGCTTGTCGATTACGTGATCAAATCGGCTAGCTCGCCCGCAACCTTTGAACCCAACATTCTCGTGTGTTAGCGGCGATCGACTCGACACTGCGTTTTTCGGTGCCAACAATGGGACTCTGAAGCAATAAGACAATGGAGAGAGTCTCGAGAAGAAGAAGAAGAAAAATCAGCACGAAATACTCTCCCAAAATGAGAAATCCCGCAAATCAACTCCCCATGAGAATTGAGGATTCTACATCCACTAAACTTGAAGCTTACCTCGATATGGTCATCGATAAGCTGAGTAATAGAAAGCAAATTGAAATGCAGCTTACTCACTAAGGCGACGTCCTTAAGGACAAACTGATCATTAATGCGGACGGTACCTTTAGCGATGACTCTACCTGAAGAAGCATCCCCAAAAGTGATCACCTCATCACCGGGAGCTTGGACTAGGGAAGAAAACCAACGGGAGTCTCCGGTCATATGACGTGAATAGACGGAGTCTACGATCCAAACCTCCCCCTTCCCTGTCCCTCGATCCTGAATCAATGAGAGCGAAAGGCAGATGTCTTAGTACTAGGTCAGATCAAGGCTGATCTAGGAACCCAATACTAAGTCACCTGAGCAGAAGTAGAAGCAGTCAAAGGAGCAGTAAAATGCAATCTAGCGCCTCTCCTAGACTCAACTCTCACGAACTCAAAGACAGCTCCAGTAGAACGTCTGGGAGCAGGTGTCAGGTTGGTCTGCTGGTGTGCAAAGGCCAGACCATCCACAGCACGCAGGTCAGACCTCCTGCTGGAGGAAGCAAGCTCACGCCGCTGATGTCCACCTCAATGGGAAAAACAAGGAATACCATAAGGACGGCGGAAAGACTGACTCGGAACAGCTCTGGGGCAAAAATCAGAAGAAGAAGCCTGAAAACCAAGCCCTATATGCTGCTCAAAAATAGGCAACTGTGAAACCTGCCTAGAAGCCGTGTGTGCCTTAGAAGCACTCAGAGTCTGGGGATAACCCTGAATACCCCTAAGGGCACTAACATGCTCACGCCGAGTGATCTTGGCATGTCTAAAACAGAAGTCAACCAGGTGTCCATCCTTCTGACATAAGGTGCATGTATACTTCGCCTTGGAGGTCGAAGTAGCAGGAGCAGCATCCTTCTCGTCAGAGATCCCGTCGACCTGACCTGCTGACCTGAACACAGTGGAGCTCGTCTGAGGAGCAACCACAATCTCTCCACTCTTGGAGGCGCGCACAACAGTAGGCGGATGCGCCCGTGCGTGCTCCAAGGAATCAAATCCTAGACCTTGATTGAATCGACTAATTTTGGATTGGTCTAAGATGATATTGAGCTTCTTCTTGCCTCCAACAAATTTCTCGAGGGTGCTCATAATGTACTGGCATTCTCGAAAAAGTGAGGTACAAGAAGAGAAGGGGGAAGGAATAGAAGAAGAAGAGCTAGATGGAGGAGTGAATAGCACGAGCAAATCTCTCCCTATAAACAACGGCCTCAATCTTGAGGGACTCGCAAGACACACAGGGAGCATCTCTAATTCTACCAACCAGGGACTCTAGCTTCTTCCTAAGCTCAGTGTGGACTTTGTCCACATCATCCTTAACCCCAACACACAGCAAGCAACCCGTTGGTGACTTAACTAGTAAGTCCTTAACAAATTTAACACACTTGACAATCAAAGCATCATTGTCAAGTTTTAGTTGCTTACAGCTCTCACATGAGCTGACTGGGTCCTTAGAAGCATGTGATTCAAGTTCATCATTTCTAGCAGAAAGCTTCCTAAGGTGTGAGCTCATGGCATCAATTTCAGCAAGCAATTTAGGGCAATCTTCACAAGAAGCAGTCGTGTGAGCATGAAGAAAACTAGCATCAGCAGGAATAGGATCAGCAGAACATGTGCTAGCATCCTTCGACCTAAGAGCCTCAAGATCAGAAACCACACTATCATGTAGGTTCCTTAGGTTCTCTAACTCCACAAGCAAAGCATCACAAAGAGTACAGCTATCAAAGTCTCGGGAGGAACAAGATCTAAGTGAAGCTAACTCCCGAGATAAGGTACCTACTTCCTTCTCTAGATCCAAACACCTAGCTCTAGACTTGGAATGAAATTTTTCTAGTTTGACAAAAGCATCATTGAGCTGGTCATAAGAAGGTACCTCCTCCGTGTCGCTGTACAGCTCGGTGTTAGGTACTTCCATGGCATTGGAGGCCATGAAGCACATGCCGGAGAAGTCGTCGCCATTCTTCGCCTTCTCTTGCGGTTCATCCTTGTCCTCGTCGCTCCATGTCTCTGTGTCGGAGAGCTTCTTTCTCTTGGCGAACTTGTAATGCTTCTTCTCTCGCGCTGGCTCGCGAGCTGGAGGCTTCTTGTTGTGCTTCTTGTCGATGTAGTCATTCTTGCTCGGACCGCCTTGCTCATTTTTGCCCTTCTCCAGCTTTGGGCACGTACTTTGCCCGAATGTGGTTGGGGTCACCACACTCAAAGCAAGTGATCTTGCCACTCCTCTTCCTATCTCTCACCCTCTTGTAAATGTTCGAAAATTTTCGAGCGACAAGAGCAAGCTCGTTTTCTGGAAATTGTTCCAGAACGTCATCGCTTACGTCGCAGAGAGCGGAGAGAGAAAAACTAGAAGAGAAGTCAAGTGAGGGTCCTAAAGAGGAAGACCCGATGGGATCAATAACCAAAGCCATCGATTGGGATTTCGTCCTACGAGCGACAATGTCGAGCTCATGAGTCTTGAGACGGGATACAACCCATCAAGAGTAAAAGTGGACAAATCCGTGTGGTCTGTGATGGTGTTTACCTTTGTTGGGGAACGCGGTATGCTACACTAGCACAAATTAAAATTTCTACCGCAAACCAGAAAAGCTACTCGCAAGAAGGGGATCATAGATCTATTACCACTAGATGCGCAGTTGCGGAATCCTTCGCACGTCGTTGTAGTGGATCGTTCTCGGCGTGGATCGTCCTCACCGCGGATCGTCCTCGCCGCGGATCGTCCTCGCTGCGAATTGTCCTCTCCACACCGCAGTAGCAGCAGCGTCACCACAGCAGTCCACACGTCCGGGGATGGAACGCCGTGCGTCGGTGTGCAAGCACCGGGTCGCTCGGTAGGGGCAACGAGAGGAGGTGGCTAGGGTTTCTGGTGAAACACCTCTAAACCACACGAAAGTGCATCCTGCGTCTAGCCTCCTCCCCTCCTTATATAGCCACGAGGTGAAACCCTAGGCAGTCAGAGCCCATCTACGTGCTAAGCCCACGAGGTCCATTAATTGCGGATCCAATCCGAATTAATGCGTCCCGGCCCGTTAAGTGTGTGACCCTGTAGGTTCATGTGCATTTGGACATGGATTCGGAAAACCCTTTTTCTAATCCAATAGTCGGTAGCGGCTCCTAGCAGAGCATGCCAACTCCCAAACACATATGATTAAAGTACTGATGTAATAATCCCTTTGCCAAACTATATGAAGATCGAACTCAAGGCGAGAAGCATGTCATCCTTTGACTGTTCAATCCATCTCTCGTATCCGTGATATATTAATAAGTTGTGATTGACTTCTCAATCACGGCATGGCCATGCACTTCCTTAATCATATCACACGAGTGGCCTAGACATATATCTCCGTTACATTGGAGTGGCAAATTCCATCTTGACTGCTCTCTTCCCTCTGCATGTTTCATAGTAAACATGAAAGCTACCTTTATAACTATCCGGTTAGGAAATAATGTTTGGTAACCCCAAGGTAAACTATTACACATGTAGGGAATATGACAATCTCAGGTCTAAGGATCATACATCTACTATGTATGAGATACACTGATGACACATAAGAATGTAACATTCTCGCAGTGTCCCATTGTGGGTCTATCTAACACATGTTGATCAACATGCGTCCACAATGTATTGATGATATCTCCATATCCCATGATCTATGAAACTTGATCATCGAACAATACATATGCTGATCTATTCATCGTTGTCCTATACGATGATATCCGATCAGAGATATTTATCCAATTATATCAATAAGTAAAGAGCTTCATAAACAAGTCACACACTTGTTGATCAAAACAATGATATACATTCATTGGACCAATAATCATATTATTACTCAGAAACATAATCATGTTACAATCATCCATATGATTGCCTCAAGGGCATAACACTAACAACCTTCATCTCCCAAATCCTCAGATCAAGTGCTCCAAGAAAATACCTCGCATTCTCTGAATCAGTGTATGAGAAACCAATTGACCGAAGATTGTTGAGGATCTTTGCAAAACGAGCAAAGCACTCGTCGAGGCTCTCACCAGCGTGCTGCTCAAACTTGTTGTAGTCACGCTTGAATTGATCCTGTCTCACGGACTTGATCTGAGTGGTGCCCTCATGGTAAGCATTGAGGGTCACCCAGATCTCGTGAGCTGATCGTAGGTGAGAGATGCGATCATACTCACTGTGGTTAAGTCCCTGTATGAGGAGGTTCTTGGCCTTAGCGTTTGACTCAACGTCGGTCATGTTTGCGGCGTTGACGCTCTCATCGGCCAAAAGCTCATACGGGTGCTTCACCTTCTGCCAGATAGAAAAGCCCTAGGCAGTGATGTATGTCTCCATCGGAACCTTCCTGAAAGGATAATCAACTCCAGCAAAAATTAGAGGCTTAGAAGAGTATTTGTTCGTCACCATGGCTCTTGAGACCGGTCAAGATCTATGAAAGAGCAAAACTGGCTCTGATACTAATTGAAAGATCGGAATGGTGATTAGAGGGGGGGTGAATGATCCCAAAATAAAACTTCCCCACCTACTGGACAAATAGCATCTAACTGAAACCTCTCTTGCAAGGAATAAAGATCCTGGAGCAAAAACTCTCTCCTAGAGCAAAAGAAAAATATGTGATTGTGACACCACGGAGTGTTGTAACCTCTTTTAGCATGCATGATAAGGTTAATTACAGTATGAGATGTGGTAATAAGTTTAAAACCATAGGAATTGGAGGATATTAACATTTCCGGGCCGTTTCCGGGGTTTTGGGCCATTCCGGGGGTTTCTGGGCCTTAAAAGAGGGATTGTGGGCTTTGGTGGGATGGATTAGGAAACCTTCCCGGACATGGAGTCCGTGTTGTGGGATGGTGGGAGGGCTTCCCCTGCCCTTTATGTGCGCCCCCACCCCCTCCTTGCGCCCCACATCCCCTCCCCAAACCCTTGGCCGTGCGCCCAAGTCCCCCTTGGCCGTGCGCCCCAAGCCCCCCTTGCCGTGCGCCCTCCACCTCTCCATCTCCCCACCTCTCCCCACCTCTCCTCCATCCCCTTTCTTCCCTAGGGTGGTCTCCCCACCCCTGCAACCTTGTGGATCCACCCGAGGAGCGAGGAGCGTGGAGCGAGGAGATCGTGTGGAGTTCTTGTGCGTCCAACGAAGGTATGATCATGGGGCTCCTCGGGGATGTGTTAGGTACTGTGATTAGTGAGTTTACCATGTTTTTAGATCAAGGGAGGTGCTGCCTTGGGGTAGATTTGATGGAAACTAGAGGTGTATCCATGTTTCTGGTTCAGGCAGATTGGGGACCCGAGCAAGGGCAGGCGTTTTCGCCAATTTAGATTTGGAATCTGGTCGTATGGACTTCTAGGAAGTTGCATATAATTTCATTATCTTTCAGTGCATATAAAGAAATCGAAAATCCGTTTAGCCGTTTGGAAGTTATGGCTGTTTTACCGAGCGCTGTCAAATCTGTGACGAGATTGAGACAGTTCGAGTTCAACGTTAGATTAAACAACATTAGAGTCCGAATCAGTCATTCCCTATAACTAGAGAAAGTTGGGAAATTTCCTAAGCTTCGCGACGGTGTACTCGTTTAATCGATTTGGAGTCCCAGAACTCAAGTTATGGCCTTTGCAAGGCTGCTGTCCCGCCGGGACAGAACCTCTGTTTTTAGGTTTTGTGAGTAGTGGGCAATGTCGGGTGAGATGGGGATTTGTGTACTGTTTTGTGGGCATTATTGAGTGTGTGATGCCTTGGTGCAGGTGGTGTGACACCGGGAGTGCCCTCTACTTCCCACAATTCCGTCGCCCACGGTTGAGGCAAGTGTGTTGTATTGAATAACGGATCGTAGATTGCTTGTGAGATTAGATGAAAGTCTGAATACATGCTATGATTACTTGCCATGCATACGGTTTTCCAATGATATATTGAGTATGATTATCATGATTCGATGCCATGTGTTAATATTTGTCATGATGAGATGCCATATGTTTATGTACATGTGAAATATGATAATTGGCATAGTTGCATGCATGACATGAGATGGGGCGAGGGCGGTGAGAAAGTCATTAACTAATCCGGGAAAGGCCAGTGAGAAAGTTATGACTAGTCCGGAATGCCATTGAGTAAGACCTACATCGTGATTCCATTCACGTGGTGAATGGAAGCGAGGAGTAGGCACCCTCCATCTTCGGGATGGAAGGGGGGAGAGGGTGCACACCGACGGGTGTGTACTCAACCATACCGGTATGAGTTTCCAAGGAGATGTGAGCATTGCATTGCATTCATGCATAGTGATGATGATGGTTTTATGTGTTCAAAGATTGAGATGCTATATGAGATGTAGCGTAATTTTGTCTTGTCATTGCTCTTATTATTCATTGCAATATGCTTGCTGAGTTTCGAACTCACGCTTGTGTTTTCTTGTGGTTTTTAGGTACCATGAGAACGGCATGCGGGAAAGGGGAATAGTCACACGCCCACACGTAGCTTCACCATATTGTTTCCCCAAGTCATTCTATTAGTTTGATAATAAATTGCGTGTGATCATCATTGATTTAAGTCTTAGCTTGTTTATGAGAGATTTATTGTTCGTTTGACACTTGGAGACTTTGAGTGCTTGATGTTAGTCTTCTATTGTCGTTAAGACTCTATTTATTGCTGTTTTAGATGTCTCTCATATTGCCTTATAATGTTATACTGTTGTTGCTCCTTAAATTCATGTTAAAACAAAGGAGGTGCTGCCGAAATCTCGGTTTTTAGCCTATGCGCCTTTGCTGGAATTTTATGTTAAATGTGATATTTAGATGTTGTTTAGCTTATGTTTGGTAGCATTCAGGCATATTAAATGCCAGGGTGTTACAGTTGGTATCAGAGCGGGCTGTAGGTCCTTGGAATAAGTATTTTAGTGTTATACCTTAAGTTGCAACTAAAATATGATGTGGAATAACTTAGAAACATGGCTTAGGTTCTAACTAAAACTTTGTTATAGGATAGCAACATTAAAACTTGCAAAAAGTGGTATAACTAATCTAAAAAAAAAACTTGACACACTTGGTTGCACAGTAGGATGAGGTTTTGGTTCATCATTGCATTGCGCTTAATTATTTGATGAAGACTATGCTATGATGATGTTTGATCTATGTTCTTGATTGTATGATGTTGTGTTTATGTTTTTGTGTTTGGGTGGTTGTCTGTCTGAAGCAGCCATGCCGAGGGGTAGAGGCCGTGGACGTCGTGGCCGTGGAGGCCAAGTGCGAGGCTCCCAGGGAGTCGAGGAGTCTGTTGCTGAGGGTAGCGTTTCGCTTAATGCTCGTGGGCCAGCTCAGGAGGAGTTTCCAGCTGCACGGCCGGGGGCGGGGGTGCCCGCCGCAAATGATGATTTAGTTCAGGCTCTGCAGAGGGAGATTCAGGAGCTGCGCCAGCAGTTGCGGGCAGCCCCTGCTGTTGTGCCTCCCCCTGTAGTGGCCCCAGTTGTTGCCCCTGCTGCGCCAGAGCCGAGGATGAGTCTCCGGGAGTGGTTGTCCCTTCGTCTTGACACTTTTGACGGAGCAGGCACGCCGATCCAGTCCGCAGATTGGCTGCGGTACATGGAGAGGCAGTTTGAGGTCCTAGAGTTGACCTCAGTCCAGAGGGCTCGCTTTGTGGCCTTTCAGCTGAAAGGCCAAGCTGATATCTGGTGGGAAGGGGTTACATTGCTAAACCCCGATCTTGGTCGATCACTGGAGAACTTTGTGGCTCGCTTCCGAGCCAAGTTCTACCCGGAGTCTTTTCTTGAGAGGATGGAGCATACTCTGACGACTCTTTCCCAGGGAAAGAGGTCGGTGGCAGAGTATGAGGTGGAGTTCAACAGCGTGGTACGCTTTGTGCCGGCCATGGCAGCCGACGACAGGGAGAAGGCGAGGAGGTTCCGTAGGGGCCTCAACCAGGAGTTCAGAGTTGTCATGGGGGCGACTGTCCCTCGTGACTTTTGCTTTGTGGTGGAGCAGGCGAAGGGCATGGAGCTCGAGTTGGAGCTCTCCCGGGAGAAGCAAAACCCGGGTGGTTCAGGGGTTCCTGCGGCCCCAGGCGGGGGCCAGAAGAGGACCTTTGGTGGAGGAGGTGGGTCTTCTCAGCGACCCACCTTCAAGAAGTTCAAGGGAGGATAGGGCTCCTCCTCCGGGGCCAAGATGAGGCCGCCCCAGTCGTCTTCGCGAGCGGCTGTTCGTCCTGTGCCCGGGCAGGGCATGAAGTGCTTCAAGTGCGGTGGTGAGCACCGTGCTTCAGAGTGTGGTTGGACCGAAAGTTGCAACCACTGTGGCAAGCCCGGCCACATGGGACGAGTCTGCTGGATGAATCCCGGTAGCATCATCAAGTGGGAGACGGTGCCTTCTCCTCCCACTCCAGCGGCGTCTTCCAGAGGATCGATGCACATGATGGCTGCTCCTGTTTCTCAGCCGCCCTTTGCGTGGGCGCCACCAGCGGCGTTCTGGTGCCCGCAGCCGTCAGCTCCTCCTCAGTTGCCTCCTCCGCCCCCAGCTCTGTTGGGGCATCGGTCGGGAGTCGGGGCTCCTACTGTCTCGGCGCCACCAGGAGTGTACGCTCTGCCGACCGCCGAGTCAGCCGGGCATCCAGAGGTGGTTTCAGGTACTCTGCTCGTGGATTCCGTTGATGCCTTTGTGTTTGATTCGGAGCATCCTATTCCTTTGTGTAAATGCGAGTTTGCTAGTAGAGCTAAGTTGGGAGTTCAGCGGATTTACGATTACGTGCTAGTCGGTTCTCACGGGGGTTTGATTGCTAGTTCTTTGGTTTGCCCTGGTTGCACCATTGCCATTGATGATGAGGTTTTCTTTGCCAATCTTATGGTGATCCAGTTGTCTCCTTTTGATGTCATATTGGGCATGGGTGGCTGCATCAGTACCGTGCTAAGATCTGTTGTTTCTGGAAGACAGTTGCCTTGCAGGCCCCGTCCGGGGTAGAGTTGACCTTTTAGGGTGGTGTACCCTCCAGTTCCGTCTTTGCTTTGACTAGTTTGTTTTCTGGTCAGCGTTTGAGGCTGCTGGGTTTCCTCATGACTTTGTCTGAGAAACCATCTTCTTCAGTTTCCATTGAGGAGATTTCTGTAGTGAAGGAGTTTGTTGATGTGTTCCCTGACGAGTTGCCTGGACTACCTCCTGTGAGGAATGTGGAGTTTCGTATTGATCTTGTTCCTGGCACTCGACCTATTTCTATCTCTCCATACTGCTTGGCTCATCCTTTTCAAGACGAGTTGAAGAAGCAGTTGGAGGATCTGTTGGCCAAGGGCTTTATTCGGCGTAGCGTTTCGCCATGGGGAGCACCCATCCTCTTCGTCTCGAAGAAGGATGGGAGTTGGCGTATGTGCATTGATTATCGTGCTCTTAATCAAGTGACAGTCAAGAACAAGTATCCTTTGCCTCGCATCGAGGATCTGTTTGACCAACTGAAGGGAGCAAAGGTGTTCTCCAAGATTGATCTTCGATCGGTACAATCAGATCCGTGTGAGGGAGCAGGACATTGAGAAGATCGCTTTCTCCACTAGGTACGGGCATTATGAATTTAAAGTTATGTCTTTTGGACTAACTAATGCTCCTATTTGTCTTTATGGAGGCGATGAACAGTATGCTACACAAGTACCTTGATGAGTTTGTGGTAGTGTTCATCGATGACATTCAGTTTACTCTAAATCGGAAGAAGAGCATGAGCGACATTTGAGGTCAGTCTTGAGTGTCTTGAGGAGAATCAATTCTTTGCAAAGCTGAAAAAGTGCGAGTTACGGATTTGAAGTGGGTTTTCTTGGCCACATCATCAATCCAGAGGGCATATCTGTAGATCCTAGCAAAGTCTCGTGAGTTTTGGATTGGAAGAGGCCTTCCAATGTCAAAGAGGTGCGTAGTTTCCTTGGGTTGGTGGCTACTATCGGCGTTTTGTGCAGGATTTCTCTATCATTGCCAAGCCACTTTCGTGGTGACTCGAAGGGGATGAAATTTCAGTGGATCGCAGAGTGTGAGCACAGATTTACGCACTTTGAAGGAGAAGTTAGTGATTTGCTCTGTTCTTACCCTTCCCGAGCCTGGGAAGCGCTTCACCGTTTATTACGATGCTTCTCGTTTGGGACTTGGTTGTGTGCTCATGCAAGATGGCAAGGTGATTGCTTACGCATCGAGGCGCTTGAAAAAGCATGAGCGAGAACTATCCCACGCATGATCTTGAGCTAGCCGCCGTGGTGTTTGCATTGAAGATATGGAGGCATTACATGCGGCGAGTCTTGTGACATTTTCATCGATCACAAGAGCCTCAAGTACATCTTTACCTGAAAGATTTGAACTTGAGGCGGAGGAGGTGGCTAGAATTCATAAAGGATTATGACCTCACAATCCAAGTATCATCCGGGAAGGCAAATGTGGTGGCCGACGCTCTCGCAAGACAATGCCCCTGTTGTTGATTGTCTTGTTGCTGATTTTGAGCGTTTGGGGGTCTCCCATCGCTATGCGGGGACCGTGCAAGCTGAAACTTCGATTGATTCTTGAGTCGCCGATTCCCGAGCGTGCGGGAGGCACAAAGAAGA
The DNA here is from genome assembly GCA_036346355.1 of Rhipidocladum racemiflorum. Lineage (NCBI taxonomy): Eukaryota > Viridiplantae > Streptophyta > Magnoliopsida > Poales > Poaceae > Rhipidocladum > Rhipidocladum racemiflorum. The sequence goes on along the minus strand of CM070578.1, from coordinate 52,498,332 downwards.
TGACCGTTTGCTCCAAAGAAAGTAGGAAACGCCTTGGGGATGGCAAGGCGGAGACTTTACCGTTGATGATGCGGGAGCTTTGAGGTTTCAGTGGGCCGTGCAGGCGTGCCTCGTAAATCTCATGTGAAAGAAGACATTACGAAAGAAGCTCATCGCACCCCGTACCCGGTCCCTCCTGGGGACACCCAGATGTACAGGGACTTGACGAAGAATTTCCGGTGGAAGAGGATTAGAGTGGATATTGCCAAGTATGTGGCATCTTGTGGGAGCTGTCGAGAAGATCAAAGTGAGCATAAAGCGTCCACGGCCTCTGTGCGACCATTGGAGATTCTGTGTGGCCATGGGATGACATCTCCATGGATTTTGTGGTTGGTTTACCTCGTTCTCCACGAGGAAGGATCTTGTTTGGGTTGTGGTGGACCGTCTCAAAGAAGTCTCAAGATTTCATTCCTATCCGCACTACCAATTCAATGAGCGAGTTGGCTCCCATCTATGTGCGGGAGATTGTGAGACTGCACGGTGTGCCCAAGACCATTATTTACGATCGGGATGCGAAGTTCGTCTCCAAGTTACGGGAGAGTTTGCAGAGTGCTTTGGAGTACGCAGCCGCCTTAGTACCGCCTTTCACCCTCAGATGGATGGGCAGTCTGAGCGCACCATCCAGACTATGGAAGACATGCTCAGGGCCTGTGTGATGGCTTGGAAAGGTAGCTGGGAGGATCATTTGCCTCTTGCGGAGTTTGCTTACAATGACAGCTATCATTCCAAAGATCCGGCTGCTCCTTATGAGGTACTGTATGGCCGAAAGTGCAGATCGCCACTTTGTTGGGATGCAGTGGGCGAGAGAGCAGTTCTTGGACCGGATTGGGTTCAGCAGACTGTTGATCGCGTGTCGGAGGTTCGGCAGAACCTTCTCGCAGCCTGAAGCGCATGCAAAAGCTATGCTAATGTGAGGCGGCGAGACTTGGAGTTTTAAGTGGGTGATAGCGTACTCTTGCGAGTATCTCCCACCAAGGGTGTGGTGCGTTTTGGCACCAAAGGAAAGCTCAGTCCAAAGTATGTTGGGCCTTTTCCTATCATCGCACGTGTGGGTAGGCTGGCCTATCGTCTGGAGCTACCGGAATACATGCAAGGTGTGCATAATGTGTTCCATGTCTCAATGTTGAGGAAATACTTGAATGATTCGGAGTTGGTGGTTCCGTTGGAACCATTAGTGTTTGAGCAGGACCTCACCTTCGAGTCCCGTCCTGTGGAAATTCTGGGGACTTCGGAGCGAGTGATGAAGAATAGGACGCTTAAGTTTGTCAAGGTCCTGTGGTCACATCAGACCGAGAGAGAAGAAACTTGGGAGCTGGAGTCTCGCATGCGCGAGAAGTATCCCGAGTTTTTCGCCTCAGGTATGTGATGTGAAAACCTAGCTATCTTCGGTTTTGCTGGGTTGCGTGTTGGTGCGTTTAGATTCGAGGTCGAATCCTGTTGAAGGGGGAAGAATGTGACACCACGGAGTGTTGTAACCTCTTTTAGCATGCATGATAAGGTTAATTACAGTATGAGATGTGGTAATAAGTTTAAAACCATAGGAATTGGAGGATATTAACGTTTCCGGGCCGTTTCCGGGGTTTTGGGCCTTTCCGGGGGTTTCTGGGCCTTAAAAGAGGGATTGTGGGCTTTGGTGGGATGGATTAGGAAACCTTCCCGGACACGGAGTCCGTGTTGTGGGCTGGTGGGAGGGCTTCCCCTGCCCTTTATGTGCGCCCCACCCCCTCCTTGCGCCCCACATCCCCTCCCCAAACCCTTGGCCGTGCGCCCCCAAGTCCCCCTTGGCCGTGCGCCCCAAGCCCCCCCTTGCCGTGCGCCCTCCACCTCTCCATCTCCCCACCTCTCCTCCATCCCCTTGATGCCCTAGGGTGGTCTCCCCACCCCTGCAACCTTGTGGATCCACCCGAGGAGCGAGGAGCGTGGAGCGAGGAGCGAGGAGCGAGGAGATCGTGTGGAGTTCTCGTGCGTCCAACGAAGGTATCATCATGGGGCTCCTCGGGGATGTGCTAGGTACTGTGATTAGGGAGTTTACCATGTTTTTAGATCAAGGGAGGTGCTGCCTTGGGGTAGATTTGATGGAAACTAGAGGTGTATCCACGTTTCTGGTTCGGGCAGATTGGGGACCCGAGATAGGGCAGGCGTTTTCGCCAATTTAGATTTGGAATCTGGTCGTACGGACTTCTAGGAAGTTGTAGATAATTTCATTATCTTTCAGTGAATATAAAGAAATCAAAAATCCGTTCAGCCGTTTGGAAGTTATGGCTGTTTTACCGAGCGCTGTCAAATCTGTGACGAGATTGAGACAGTTCGTGTTCAACGTTAGATTAAACAACATTAGAGTCCGAATCAGTCTTTCCCTATAACTATAAAAAGTTGGGAAATTTCCTAAGCTTCGCGACGGTGTACTCATTTAATCGATTTGGAGTCCCAGAACTCAAGCTATGGCCTTTGCAAGGCTGCTGTCCCGCCGGGACAGAACCTCTGTTTTTAGGTTTTGCGAGTAGTGGGCAATGTCGGGTGAGATGGGGATTTGTGTACTGTTTTGTGGGCATTATTGAGAGTGTGTGATGCCTTGGTGCAGGTGGTGTGACACCGGGAGTGCCCTCTACTTCCCACAATTCCGTCGCCCACGGTTGAGGCAAGTGTGTTGTATTGAATAACGGATCGTAGATTGCTTGTGAGATTAGATGAAAGTCTGAATACATGCTATGATTACTTGCCATGTATACTGTTTTCCAATGATATATTGAGTATGATTATCATGATTCGATGCCATGTGTTAATATTTGTCATGATGAGATGCCATATGTTTATGTACATGTGAAATATGATAATTGGCATAGTTGCATGCATGACATGAGATGGGGCGAGGGCGGTGAGAAAGTCATTAACTAATCCGGGAAAGGCCGGTGAGAAAGTTATGACTAGTCCGGAACGCCATTGAGTAAGACCTACATCGTGATTCCATTCACGTGGTGAATGGAAGCGAGGAGTAGGCACCCTCCATCTTCGGGATGGAAGGGGGGAGAGGGTGCACACCGACGGGTGTGTACTCAACCATACCGGTATGAGTTTCCAAGGAGATGTGAGCATTGCATTGCATTCATGCATAGTGATGATGATGGTTTTATGTGTTCAAAGATTGAGATGCTATATGAGATGTAGCGTAATTTTGTCTTGTCATTGCTCTTATTATTCATTGCAATATGCTTGCTGAGTTTCGAACTCACGCTTGTGTTTTCTTGTGGTTTTTAGGTACCATGAGAACGGCATGCGGGAAAGGGGAATAGTCACACGCCCACACGTATCTTCACCATATTGTTTCCCCAAGTCATTCTATTAGTTTGATAATAAATTGCGTGTGATGATCATTGATTTAAGTCTTAGCTTGTTTATGAGAGATTTATTGTTCGTTTGACACTTGGAGACTTTGAGTGCTTGATGTTAGTCTTATATTGTCGTTAAGACTCTATTTATTGCTGTTTTAGATGTCTCTCATATTGCCTTATAATGCTATACTGTTGTTGCTCCTTAAATTCATGTTAAAACAAAGGAGGTGCTGCCGAAATCTCGGTTTTTAGCCTATGCGCCTTTGCTGGAATTTTATGTTAAATGTGATATTTAGATGTTGTTTAGCTTATGTTTGGTAGCATTCAGGCATATTAAATACTAGGGTGTTACAGTGATCTAGGCTTGCTCGTGGGATTTTGAAGATCAAGATGAACTTGGATACCTTCCCACAAGTCACAGGAAGCTAGAGGTCACAAAGAAACTCATCAAAACACGATCAAACAAGGATTCATCAATGGAGGCATAAAAGATCGATTTCTCACAAAAACCCGAAACAAGGATTGCCTAAAGGATTGGGATATGATCTAAGTGAAGACTCATCCAATCAATCTCATCATTGGCAATAAAAACCAGATGCAAGTAGAAGGAGGGGAGGCAAATCCAACTTGCAGAATTTAAATTGCGTAATGTAAAGACTGTTGGGGAACGCAGTATGCTACACTAGCACAAATTAAAATTTCTACCGCAAACCAGAAAAGCTACTCGCAAGAAGGGGATCATACATCTATTACCACTAGACGCGCAGATGCGGAATCCTTCGCACGTCGTTGTAGTGGATCGTTCTCGGCGTGGATCGTCCTCGCCGCGGATCGTCCTCGCCACGGATCGTCCTCGCCGCGGATCGTCCTCGCCACGGATCGTCCTCGCCGCGGATCGTCCTCGCCACGGATCTTCCTCGCCGCGGATCGTCCTCTCCACGCTGCAGTAGCAGCAGCGTCACCAAAGCAGTCCACACGTCCGGGGATGGAACGCCGTGCATCGGTGTAGTGCAAGCACCGGGTCGCTAGGCAGGGGCAATGAGAGGAGGTGGCTAGGGTTTCTGTCGAAACACCTCTAAACCGCACGAAAGTGTATTCTGCGTCTAGCCTCCTCCCCTCCTTATATAGCCACGAGGTGAAACCCTAGGCAGTCAGGGCCCATCTACGCGCTAAGCCCACGAGGTCCATTAATTACGGATCCAATCCGAATTAATGCGTCCCAGCCCGTTAAGTGTGTGACCCTATAGGTTCATGTGCATTTGGACATAGATTCGAAAAACCCTTTTTCTAATCCAATAGTCGGTACCGGCTCCTTGCAGAGCATGCCAACTCCCAAACGCATATGATTAAAGTACTGATGTAATAATCCCTTTGCCAAACTATATGAAGATCGAACTCAAGGCGAGAAGCATGTCATCCTTTGACAGTTCAATCCATCTCTCGTATCCGTGATATATTAATAAGTTGTGATTGACTTCTCAATCACGGCATGGCCATGCACTTCCTTAATCATATCATATGAGTGGCCTAGACATATATCTCCGTTACATTGGAGTGGCAAATTCCATCTTGACTGCTCACTTCCCTCTGCATGTTTCATAGTAAACATGAAAGCTACCTTTATAACTATCCGGTTAGGAAATAGTGTTTGGTAACCCCAAGGTAAACTATTACACATGTAGGGAATATGACAATCTCAGGTCTAAGGATCATACATCTACTATGTATGAGATACACTGATGACACATAAGAATGTAACATTCTCGTAGTGTCCCATTATGGGTCTATCTAACACATGTTCTTCAACATGCATCCACAATGTATTGATGATATCTCCATATCCTATGATCTATGAAACATAATCATCGAACAATACACGTGCTTATCTATTCATCGTTGTCCTGTACGATGATATCCGATCAGAGATATTTATCGAATTATATCAATAAGTAAAGAGCTTCATAAACAAGTCACACACTTGTTGATCAAAACAATGATGTACATTCATTGGACCAATAATCATATTATTATTCATAAACATAGTCATGTTACAATCATCCATATGATTGCCTCATGGGCATAACACTAACAAAGACTAAATTTAAATTACGTAATGTATATACATAATGTAAATGCGGAATTTAAATTCAGAGTGGAGAAAATGTTTTTGTATTTCTTTTCTTTGGAAGTTTTTACAAAGCCTCACTTCATGTGGGCAAAGTTCAAAGGAGCACCAAAAACTTCCCTCAAAACCGCACCTGGAGAGGCTACCCCTACCCCTCTATTTATAGTGTTCTAGGATCAATTCCCACCCTTGGATGTCTTGCTTCAATCATAAGCTAACTTCAAAGAGTCAAGATTTAATCCCACACTTTCTCTCACATGGGTTGCACTAATTCACTTTTACACATGCTTTCTCAAAGCAACTTTAAGTGATCAATTCAACAACCCTCTCACAGAAGCTAACTTCACCACTACTTTAGCTTTAAAGACCAACAACTCCCTGGTCTACTAAACCTAAAAAGCCTCAAGCTTAGCAGACACTTTGTCTCCTTGGACTGCATTGCTTCCATCTCCGGCCATCTTCCGGCGATCTCCGGCCATCTTGAACCTCCGGCAACCCTTGCCTAGTTCCGACCTCCCTTCGCCTCACCGTGACCACCAAACAGAGCCCTGCATCCATCACAGACAAAGAAAACACATCACATAGCATTGCTCAAGAATAATATGCAATTTTTCATCAAAACTCAACAGAGCACAAAGCATCTACGGCAACCCTATTTTTTAGTCCGGTGTCACTCACGACGGACCGAATAATTGGTCCGATGTACACGGGGACTAAACCCTAGAATTTGCAGTTCACGACGGACCGAAACATTGGTACGACGTAACTCACGACGGACCGAAAAATTGGTCCGGCGTACACGTCGAACTCTCGGTTAATTGAAAAACTTGGTCCGGCGCAAAAACCTCAATTTCACGTTCACGGCGGAACAAAGAAAATCAGTCAGGCTTACATGGAGACTAAACCCTAGAATTCGCCGTTAACGACGGATCGAAATTTTGGTCCGACGTCACTTATGACGGACCAAACAATTGGTCCGACGCAAATGAAAATGGTCATTTCTAACTTGGTTCGTCGCAAATGGAAAACTCTTTGTTTCTTGATTCTTTGGTTCGGCGCAAATAGGAAACTCTCTGTTTCTTGATTCCTTTGGTCCGGCGCAAAATAAAATGTTTTCAATTCAAAATTCATTTCAAATCCAAATCAAATCAAACTCAAACCTGAATAACCAAAGCTCAAAACATGTCAAATACTCATCACAAACAAGGATGGACCTCTACATGGTCCTTTAAAATCATCGAATCATTAACTTAGTGTGGCAAATCATCAATTTTTTCATTTTTTAAAATATGTATTATTTAAAAAGAATTTTCAGTACTGATGGAAGGCCGGACTTGTATTCCTCCTGTCATGTTCCATCTCTTTCTAGTATGAGGAGTTATGATTGGGCGGTTGGGCCCCTACGCTGCCAGGACAAGATCACTTTCGTTATCCCCAACGCGAACTGAGTCCTAGCTGTCCAGCTGGATTTAGTGCAAGAAATATCTCGGGATATTATGTTCAGATACAGTTGCAATCGGTCAAATTAAGTTCGATAGCAGCCAGAATGATCTGTTTGCTCCACCAGGAAAATAGAGTAGATGAGTTTCCGTTTCTTCTCCTTGTTGGAATCGAGTCCTAATACACTTCAACGATATCATCACTGAATTTATACTATCGGGTGATTTTAAAATAATTCATATTATTTGAAACTCTTTTGTTTAAATGGTAAACTTTGGACACTAATTAATTAACCGGGGTGTGGAGATCGCTGGCCGGAATGCTTGATCCTGAATATATATAGCATTAAAGTTCCGCACTGCAAAGTTTTACGGCCTGGAGTCGATCAGCCGGGGTATTTGTACATCTTCGAGCTGCGTTAATAGGTACTTAGTAACTCCTCACTACTCAGCATGGATATGTTTTTTTTTTCCTCTTCGGGACAGGATTGATATCCTGCTTGGAACATATGAATTTTTCTCGATTCATATATAGAAAATGAACTGTTTCCTGTATAATTTCTCCGCAAATTCATGTGAAAATATGATAAGTTCACCTAGCACCGTACGTCTTGCTAAACGTTGCACAGGTGGAATAGCAAAGATGACGTTCGAACAGTCACTAGCAATTTGTGGCTAACTTTAAATTTGCTCCATTTTTTCATTTGGTGTCTGTTGAGATATACTTCCTTTGGTAATGTGGTAGTAAAAATACTCTTAACAAATCAACGACTAAATATAATTTCTATTACCTTCTATATGCATGCTATCAATGTAATACACCCTAAAATTATTTCTCAATTGGATTCTTGATTTTGGTTGATAAGATATAACCGGACTTTTAGTTTTGGTGGATGAATTCCAAAACTACCCTAAGGGGGTTTTGGATATAAATATATAGCACTCCATTGTATGAAAGAATCAATCTATAATCAATAAAAGGAAAAGAGTTGAGATCATCTATATCTTATGTTTATCTATTATGTAATTGTTCTTCGGGTATTCATAATATTCTTGATTGGCATTAGAATCGAGGATTAATCTACGATCAATTTATTATTCGACGGTATCATGCATCCTTCTTCCATGAGTTTTTACTTCTTACCTATTTGGTGGTCATTCTCACATTTTATCCGTTAAGCCACGTGGGCCCATGTAGATTAATTCCCTTTGCATCACCGGATCAGTCAAAAAGTTTCTACTGAATCTGTCCTCCATAGCCATAATAGACTGGCAAAACACACCCTCCGTGGTTAGGTCAAGTATTACAGTTGGGGCATTTCAAATGTCCCACTAACTATGATCACAAGAAACAAAAACGTCATTGTGGTAACTAGGAATCGCCGTGGCCAACCAAGGAAATGACAATCTAATTACGCGTACATCTTTGCTTCGGCAAGTTGAGGCTGCAACTTGCACGCACAGACTGGCACACTCCACTTGTGGGCCTTATGAGCGCAAATGACCCGGCATTTACATAAGATATTTTCTGAAATGCTGTGCTATGGGCACCAAAATATCTACGGACTTACAAAACCCGTACAAAATAGACACCAACACACACCACCACAGAAAGCAGGCGTAGTTCAGGGGCGTAGCTCGACTGCAAGCAGATCGTTTCTACCTCGAGTGCTTAATTTCCATTTGTTAATACATGGCTGATGCAAACATTAGTGCTGATCCATTCGACACAGTGTGGTAACGAATATATTATCGGGAGAACCTCGACTAAACCCTAGCATTTGGCACGGCGATCTCAACTGGGCTGGCAAAAGGTCGCAAATTGTAGGTTGGATTAATCTCTCATGCGAAAGCGACGACAGAATTAATTAATAATTTAAAAAAGAAAAGAAAGTGCAGATAGTGACATGGACAGTAAAAATCACTCACCGAAACCGACGTGTACCAAACGATGCTCAACGGGTAGGCTATCTGGAATCATTGCTGCTGAGAAGGTTTTTTTTTTTTTTTTGGACAAGGAGTTTCCACCGAAGGCATTCTTTCTGCATAGTTTTTTTAAGTTGTACATGTTATAAAACATATAGAATTCTAATCTAGAGAGGACGGACTCTATCTATTGGTGGGCGAATCCAAGTCTATCTCCTATTTATTTTACTATAAATTGGACACCGCCTTGTACACAGAAAAATCAATTTAATAAAAAAGATTGGCACACTCAACTTGTGGGCTTATGAGCGCAAATGCTCCGGCATTTACATAAGATATTTTTTGAAATATTGTGCTATGTGCACCAAAATTTCTACGGACTTATGAAACCGTACAAAATAGACACCAACACGCACCTCCACATAAAAGAGGTGTAGTTCATGGTGTAGCTTGACTGCAAGCAGATCATTTTTGTTGTAAAACGTAGTCGTTTATTCACAATAATCGACGGCACATCAATACAATCATATGAATAAAGTAGAAGCACACACAATATAAAAGGGGAGAAGCACTCTCTCTTTATTAGATTGATCTTTTCTCTATAAGATAATCCCAATATATAGTAGAAAAACCCCTAGAGATCAATTCGGTGTTAAATACTTAGTATAATCAGCGTACCGAGCTATGCACAGATCCCCTAACATATACTCTAGGTGTTAAATACTTGACGGAGATTCATAACATACATAGATCCCTAACTCCTGGTGAGTTTCCATGGTGGTACGCTGCGGTGGAGAGATTGACATGTATACAACATAGCCAAATTTTTGCAGATGAAAAATACTTAATTCTTTTCCATGCACTATCTGCAATGAAAAAATTTCAGGATGTGCAGTTGGTCTAAGTTGAATTAATATCACAGCGTACAGCACTGAGTGGCCCCAACAGCTGGTGTGTAGCCTTCTATTATGCAAAAGTGGCCAAGCAATACGTTTTATTCCCTTGATTAAAGATTCTGCAAGGCCATTTTGAGTGTGGATATGGGGTACAGAATGATCTACATTAATGCCTAGAGCCATACAATAATCATTAAATACTTTTGAGGTAAACTTACTAGCATTGTCCATTCGAATAGACTTGATCCTTTCTTCTGAAAAGGAGGCTCTTAACTTAATTATTTGGGCAATTAATTTTGCAAAGGTATGGTTCCTAGTAGATAAGAGACATACGTAAGATAATTAGTAGAAGCATCTTATCAGTACAATAAAATATCTAAAAGGGCCCAACAGGGGCTAAATGGGTCCACAGATAGCACTTTGAATTTTCTCCAGAAAATTAAGTGATTTTTTCCTAACTTTTAGGTAAGAAGATCTAACTATAAACTTTACTACAGCACAAATAGGGTATAAAAAATCTTTAGGTCTAGAAAAGTCTTTATGCAATGGCTAGTATAATTACTAATTATTTTTCTTATAATATTCAACTCTGCATAATCCAGTCGATCTGCTAGATCTTAAATATTTCTGGGTTTTCATCGCAACATGAACTTCAGGTTTTATATGTGCATAGTATAACCCAGAGGGAGTTTTTCAACCACACGTTTATTACACCCATTAATCTTAGTTATGAGTAGGTATTCTATACCATCCTTTTTCTCGGTCTGCATATGGAAACCATTCAGGCTAATATCTTAAAAACTTAAGTGAGTACGACTGGAATCAAGGTGTAATATGGTATTCTTCCAATGCCAATTATAAGAGCATCGCTTCTGGTAATAGTTATAACATTTTCAAATCACTTAGTGTGGTATAACTTTCTTCTAGACAGATTTCTTCCTCCGTCATTGGATTATACTTTGTTCTATATTAAAAGTATGAGTTAATAATCAAACAATTGTTGCATCATGAACAAATTGTAGAATATAGAACAAACATAACACAATTAATTAAATATCTGGGAAATAGGTATTTATTCAATTTTTAATGATAATCACTCAGCATGAGCGTAGACCAAATGTTCATTCAGGAACTAAGGTTAAGCTGATATGGATACTTATAAGGAATATGTGACATCGACTAGCAACGTGAAGGAATAGTTAGGAGACTAATCCAAGTCTCCATATGAGTCGTATATGTCCTTCTGGGACTTCTCAAACTAAATAATTTTAATAACCATATCATCACAATTCTTAGCATCTATGTCAACAACAGATTGAATAGTGAAGTATGGCTCAACATTGTTTCCCTGGGTCTTATTGATTTTTAGTGGATTTCATGTAAAGGTCTACCACATGCTAGAGATGCGATAGTTGCACAACCAATAGTCAGTGCATTCATACCTAAAGCAGTACTATGCAGGGGTTTACAGGCTTGTTAGCTGAGTCTTGCTTCTGGAATCCCCCTAGCCCTTTACCTTTAATTTCCACTATGAATTGCCTCTTCCCCTATTTTGATATGCCATTATTCCATTTATCCCCTTTATTCATTTGGCCCTTTCTATGGCCATGGCTATTGCTAGCCTGTTGAGCATTTGCATGTGCTTCAGGCATTGCATGACTCCCATTAAGAAGTACATGATGATTCTCTACCAAGAGTTCATCACGCTTTTATGCTTATAGCAAAATGCATATAAGCTCGGAATACTCCTAGTACTTGGCATGGCGATACTGTTACATAATATCCTCATATTGTGGTGGAAGGTGCATAGTTTCTTATCGATCAGTTTAGCATCAGTAACTTTCTGGTTACATAATGTTAGTTCAGTGACAATCTTGTGCATGGCAAAGTTATATGCTACCACAACCATTAAATTCCTGAGAACGCGGGAGGGTCCATTCATGTTGTGCTTTTGGCAACTAGACGGATCTTTGCTAGTTATATATTTTCGTTCAGGGAATTAAAAAAATGAGCTGGTCCTCTTCCATTAAAATATACAACCTTCAAGTCCCTATGAAAATAGGGTCCAAGAAGTGCAAGGCTGTACACATGGCGGTTTAGGGAAAAACAGGGGTACCAGCTTCAGGCTGGACAGAAGCAGTTCTAAAAGTTGAGCTGTTAGATTAATCTAAGTATTCGTTGTCTAGGTAAGGTAATTGTTGCCATTCAGGGCAAGTACAACAGATTCGCTTTCTATGATGTCCGACATATCACATTTCTATTTATGCAAAATGAATTTTACTACTAGTAAAATCATTATATTTCATGCTAACTCTTTAATTAGTATAGCTTGGTCTATATCTATGCAGTAGATAATTATCTAAAATTTTTCAGAATTTTCTTAGCAATTTCTATAGTTTTCTGCTGATTATTTAAGTAATTTTCAGAGTTACTTAATAGAAGAAAATAAATTTCAACATGAAATTATACTAGGACAATAAATTCACAGACATAAGGCTCCCAAAAATCTATTTAGAATTTTCTAGATTTTTTCCTAGCATTTTCAATATTTCTGTTGATTACGAAGTAATTTTTAGAATTACTTAAAATAGGAAAATAAATTCCAATACAAATAAAACATAGAATGATGATAAGAAAATAAATCTAGAGCCAAAAATATACTAAATGTGTCATCCATAAATTTCCAAAATTTTCTAGCATTTTCGTATTTTTTTGTTAAGGAATTAAGCAATTTTTAGAATTACTTAATTACAAACAATTGAATTTTTGCACATCTTAACTATTATAAGAATGAGTTGGTGATGATGGTGAGTCTGTCAGGCCGTTCTTGGGCCAGAACAGTAGGCACCCAAGGCCCCGTAGGTGAGTCACTATTGCTTTGCTAACCTATAGTTGTAAATCTGCAGGACAACTCAATATAGATGATTTGATTTATTTACTAGCTTACAAAGATATGTTTTGCTTGATATGTGTGTTACAGAAAATTGATTTATTGTATGGTTTAGGATCTTGCATTATAATTATGTATTATTCTCTTTTGAAATTCCGTTGCAACGCACGGGCAACTTACAAGTAATAAACAAGGCATAGTTCTAGAAAAATAAACCTAGAGGTGTGGAACTTCCAATGTGTGCTAAATATCAAATTTACCAATTTTACAGAAGTCCATATACCTAGAAATTCAATTTCTAGGATATAATATAAATTTTTAGAATTCATTTAACTATTTTCAAAATTACATAGAACTCCAAGGTTCAGGATGTAAATTTTCTTTTTTTGAAATAATCTAATGGGTCATACAACTTCTAGGCCGCACGGCACAATAAAGCCCATTAAGGCCCTAGCGGGCCCATGAAGCAAATAACCCTAGCCTCTACTCCCAGCAACACAGGGCGGTGGCGGCTGGATGTTTCGGTCTCGCGGAGTGGAGGCCAACAGCACGGCCGGGGGTAGCGTGACTTCAGGCGCAGGCACGCCAAGCGCCGCAGCACCACGGGTGTAGGTGAACGGGTGAGCACCGCTAGCTTAGTCAGGCGCTAGTGAGACTTGGCCGAGTGGTGGCTAAATGCTTCCATCTCGACGACCGATGGCTACAGTTGATGCGGAGTGCACGGTTTTGAGCCAGCGTGCACCATGGGGAGCGCCTCGGTGCAAGTGTGGGTGGTGTTGAGCCATCGACATCGACTCCCCAAAGAACCGGAGGAGTGGACCTCCTCCCTCCTCTGAAGGTGGGATTCATGGGAGGATTTTTCGTTCCCAAGTGCCATTCGCCTGTCGTGGCCTTGCCCCTGGGTGCGACGGCGCTGCAGATGATCACACAAATCATCACCATGCCGCCGGCGATGCTCCTCCAGATGAACCCTCAGGTCCTCGCAGCTCCCCACGGAGCTGGGACCTGTGTCTTATAAGCCCTTTCCTTTGCTCTGGCCCTCCTGGCCAGAGCGCTTCACGCTCGGGAAGCTTGAAGCTTGGGTGTGGTCAGCACGCGCCCTTGATCGTTGGGTACCGACGGTACCCGACTGGGTGGACATCCCCACATGGAGTTGGGCCACGTCTACGAGGCCAGCAAGGTCCCGAAGCCACGGCGCCGCCTGGGCGTCTCCCGCAAGTCCCACCAGAGGGTGGTCCAAGAGGAGACAGACTGCATGCAGGTTCTGGGCCGGAGTAGCCGCCTACAGGTTCAATCGTCGCCGAACCGGATGTTCTGCCGGTGCCAGGGGCACCCTTGCCTCCCTGTGGGGGCGAAGTGAGATGATCTCCTGTCGACGATAGTGCCGGGACGTGCCCTGAGCGCTGCTAGCCTTCGCTGCCACATGATGCTATGAGTGCAAACCCGCCATCACCAGATGAGCGGTCCTTTCTGACGGGAGACTGAGATCAGCCGGAGAGATGTCCAGGTGAGCCAACCACTAGCCCCCTACCTGGCATGCCCCTGTCGGCATTTTTGGCCGGTAGGATATCTCCTAGGTGGAGAAATTTGGTTCGGTAGGGGTGCTTTCACGGCGGGACACCCGGCAATGCTCTCTCTCAGGGGATCCCGGAGGTCAACAGACCAAGGAACACGCACAGCACCAGAGGGCGAGAAGAAGAGCTAGCAGTGCATTGATGTACCCAGGTTCGGCCCCCCAATGTGGATAATAGCCCTACGTCCTACTAGATCATTGTTGAGTATGTGGAAATGGTTACAATGCTTCTTCCTTAGGAAGAAGGCCAGGATTTTGAGTCTAGAAAACCGTCCGACCCTCTAGTCTCCGAACCCCCTCCTCCATGTACCTTAGCTCCCTTATATAGATGGGGCTTGCTCGAGCAGGTGAGAGGGTGACATCATGCTGAACAACGATTCATTATTACACCTGTCACTTCAGTCTTGTCTCCCAGCCTCATTCTTCGTGTTGTCATACGTCTTCGCCCGGTCCACCCGGGTTAGGTGTGAGGGGTCAGAGGGACAGGCCGTCTCTGCAATTAATGGCCCTGATAAAGCATGTCAAAGGGGGAGGCTTCGGGGCAAAGCCTCTTTTTCATTCTTTTGGTCGCCCACTTGTCCAGGCCGCTCGGCGAGCAGGGTCTGGCTGCCCACTTGCTCGCCAAACCATCACGTGGGCCGACACCCGACGAGAGTGGTCTGGTCGCCCGTCTGCTCGACAGGCCACCACGTGGGCTGACGCCTGGAGAGAGGGACCTAGTCGCCCGCCTGCTCCCCAGGCCACCACGTGGGCCGACGCCCGGTGAGAGGGGCCTAGTCGCCCGCCTCCTCGCCAGGCCATCTAACTTGTTTGCAGCGGAGAGGGTACCTTGGCGTAAAGTACGCTGACAGGTGCACTTTAGGCACAGTGGAGTAGGATCTGCGGGCACTTTGGGGCCGTGGTAATCAGTTGCAGTGGCATCCGGTGAGTGTCTAATGCGATGGCGCCAGTGAAGCGATCGGCGCATGGTGGCACACCCACGAGAGGCAAGGCGACCGGTTAGCATCAGCCGATGCAGCTATAGATGTATAGGAATATTTTTTTTCATATTGATTATGAACAGTACCATGAATAGACCTAATTTGATGATTTAATCCAGAACAACTAGACTCGGTAATTAGGGAAAATAATCTATAGGACTATAGGACTATTCATGTGCGATGAACTTACGTAGCTCGAACTTACGTAGGGCTTGTAGTAGTTTTAATCGTTGGTCGCAGGATGTTTTTGATGCAGTATAGATCGAAGTAGTTTAAACGATCATGATCAGCCATGGTAGAACGTCCTGTGATCGTTCATGCATGCAATTTCATCTTTGTGTTGATTGGATCGATCTCTCATACGAGTGGAATTATCACGGCACATCTCATGCTAATCAAAATCAATCTATCATTAAATTGCCAAAACAAGATTGATCTAATACACAAAATATAGAATGACATACCCAGATAAAGAGCATTCGTGTTTATAACGTGTTGTAAAATGTAGTCACTCATCCACAGGAATCGATAGCGCGCTAATGCAATCACATGAACAAAGTAGAAACACACACAATGTAAAGGGGGCAAAGCACTCTCTCCTTATTAGATTGATATTTTTTGTACAAGGCAATGCCCAATATATAGTAGAAAAACCCATGGAGATCAATTCAGATTCGCCCACTAAGGGATAGAGTCCTTCCATGCTAGGACAGGGATTCTATCCATATCATAATAGTTTCTACCTAGAGTACTTTCCATTTGTTAATCACTACTACAGATCTGGCCTTCCATACTGGCCCATCAGTACCGGTTATGCATGAACTGGGACTAACATTTACATCAGTTCTGGTTCAACGGTCTACAGGTCCGGGGGGATCATCAGTACCGGTTTTAAATACCAACCGGTGCTGATGTTCTCACATCAGTACCGGTTGGTTACACCAACCCGTACTAAGCAACACAGGAGCCGAGGAGGGTTCTTAGCACCAGTTGATGTAACCAATCGGTACTGATGTTCGTGTTATCAGTACCAGTTGGTTAAACCAACCGGTGCTAAGCAGCCTCCTCGGCTCCAGTGCTGCTTAGTACGGGTTGGTGTAAATAACCGGTACTGATGTGAGCACATCAGCACCGGTTGTTGTGTTTGACCGGTACTAATGCGCTTCGTCTCCCGCGCCCGATCAATCCCGCGCGCCTTTACGATGAAACTCTTAATTCGTGTTCATCCGAATTCTTGTTTTCCGATCTAGCCTCCTATAAAACCATCAGATCGAGTGAGGAGGTAGACGTACTAATGATCGGTAGTTAGCCCATTTTTTAACTATGGCAGCTTCTCCTTCTTCTCCCTCTGGCGCGCCATCATCACCACCTCGGGAGAAGGACGAGGAGGAGGAGGAGAAGGAGCGGGAGGAGGAGGAGGAGGAGGGTTGGGTCCGCTCGGGGAGCGCGACGTCGTCGGATGAGGATGACGATGATGAAGACGTCATCCACCACGACGACAACGACGACGACCGCCCCCCGCCTGACGACGACTCCGGCGACGACAGCCCTCCTAGCAGCGACGACGAGTGGTGGTATGGGTGATCGCGCCACCCACCACCCGTGTGCCGCTATGTATATTATATATATTGTAATTAATTAATATAATATGTAATGCTTTATATTATGAATTATTAATATGATATGTAATGTTTTATGAAATGAATTATTAATATAATATATAATGTTTTACCTCCCCCTTCTTGAAGCTCCGCCGCCTCTACCGTTAAATTGAAATATTAAAAAAAAATAAAACATAAAAAAAACGTTGAAAAAAATTACGCCACAATGAGCAAATCGTTCAAAAAAAATGGCTTCGAGAAACATTCGATTGGACAGTGAAAATCAGGAGAAAATCGGAAGAAAAATTATGAAAGTATGATTTGAGATGAATGTACATATATAATTTTCACGTATCCAATTTAAATATTTAAAAATATATCAATAGTTAAAGTTTTGAAGTTTGGCCATCACTATGTCCAAAACATCGGCATTTTTGAAGACCGGAGGGAGTAGTAACTTTAGATTGAATTTTTGAATTTAAAAAAAGTGTAATAGAAAACAACTTAGATACCTCACTTAACAACATGGAAAGACAAGAGATGATGCTCTCTCCAGCTTGCAAAAACTTGTCAGTTTGAGATATGTGTAGTCAAAATTTTGAAACTTTAGCTATGAATATCTTTATAAATATTTATATTAGATGCATGAAAATCATATGTGTACATTCATCTCGAATCGTACTTTCATAATAGTATAATTTTAAGAAATTTTTTCTGTCAAAATCGGTCAAAATGGGAAGAAAAATTATGCCACAATGAGAAAATCATTCAAAAATTATGTCAAACGGTTACAACGCACATCAGTACCGGTTGATAAGACCAATCGGTACTGATCTCTACCATCAGTACCGGCTGGTTAAATCAACCGGTACTGAATCATCCACTAAGCAGCCTGCTCTGCTCCGGGGCTGCTTAGTACGGGTTGGTGTAACCAACCGGTACTGATGATCTCACATCAGCACCGGTTGGTGTAACCAACGTCTTGATCGACAAGACCGGTTGGTATTCAATCGACCTGATCTCCCACGCGTTGCCTTGATCCAGCGCGATGGCTCTTCATGTTCATCCTGTTCTCTTCGTGTTCCGATCCTGGCGATCTATAAAAAGAGATAGGGTGAGATGGAGAAACTGCATTGACAGACACTGGTGAGACTGTCTTCGCAATCTCAATCCTTCATGGCAGAGCCTGTGTCTCCCTCCAGCGGATCTACCGACTCCTCCTCCGACTCTGAACCATTGTCCCCGGTGACGCTTCAACCCCAGGCGCCTCTCGCCGCCACCAACGAAAGAAAACGCGCCGACGCCGACGACGACAACAATAAGGAGGAGGAGGAGGACGACGACGACGACGAGTAGGAGGAGGAGGACGATGAGCAGGAGGAGGAGGAGGAGGAGGAGGAGGAGAACGTCACCGTCATCTGCTGGGGGAGCACATCCTCCTCCTCTGAGGACGACATTCACCCCGCCACCGCCGACGACGACGATGACAGCGGTGACAGCGATGATAGCGGCAGCCCTCCAGATAGCCCCCCGGGGAGTGAAGACGATGAGTACTTTAGGCTGTGAACCGCGAAATAAACTTTTTAATTATGTAATGTTATCCATCCACTATGTAATGTCATTATATATTTGAGCATTTTAACGGTGGACAATATTCAATATTAGCTATTCATTCTATTTGATGAACATACGCATGGCTGTTGTTCTGATTATTTCAATTGATCGATGGGCTCGGGGGTGGTCAGTACTGGTTAAAGGTACCAACCGGTACTGATATTTTCATATCAGTACCGGTTTTTATGCCAAACCGGTACTATCTAGTAGCACAACGGCTACAGTTGCAGCTGCTTGGCTGTGGGGATATCAGTACCGGTTCAAGTAACCAACTGTCACTAATGGTCTAACATCAGTGACGGTTGGTACTTTGAACCGGTATTGATGTCAGACCAATTTAAACTTCTTCGTCCTCCCGCTCACTGCCAGAGCAAGAACAGTTCATTGCACGAGAAGAATAGGAGCTTCGGCCAAGAGCTTCAAGGGAGGGGAGGTGCTGCCAAAATTTTAAATTTTTGGTCATTTTACTCGCAACCAAGGTAACTAAGGTTAGTAACATCATTCCTCACTACATTTGGTCTTAAATGGAGCCTCTTCTTTGCTTGAATCATGCATGAAGAAATTTTGATTATTTTTCCCCATAATCGATGAAAGATTATGAATGTAAAGATCTAGCTCAATCTTTTCAAGTAGGATACAAAAACTTGTTGTGTAAGCTTAGAATTTGCTTGTATTATAATATAGCTCGCATTTAAGGTGTGGATCTGGATCAAATTTACGTTTTAGTTTCATCGATCGTTGAAGGATGGGGTTTGGTTGCACGTAGTTGGGGAAATTAAGAATGGTGCATGAAAACCATGGAGTTTGGGATCTTCAAATGGCAATAGTTATGTGAAAAAGAAGAAATTTAATTTCATTTGCGATTTAAAATAATATCAGAAATATAAATGGCTTTATAGAAAATAACCGCTAAGTCCTACATAATGTAGATGGACCGGCGATGGATGTACATTGACCGACGCTCCCAGAGTTCTTGCAAGGTTTGCAAGCTTTTCTTCGTGCGGCCGATGCTCACATGAAGTCAGGCTACATATGTTGTCCATGCATATAGACTGCAAGAATGAGAATGAGTGGCCAAAATCCAACCACCTTCACTTCCATTTGCTCTCAAGAGGTTTCATGCCAAACTATACATGTTGGACCAAGCACGGTGAAGAAGAGACTATACGGGAAGATGGTGAAGAAGAAGAAGAGGGGGACAACAATATACCAGATGCTGTCCAACACCGTTCGTTCAAAGATACATTGGGGGAGTTTGGCGATGATGAACTAGACCAGATGCTGCTTGATGGAGAGGGAGAATACACCGATGAAAGACATTACAAAAAGTTCCAGCGCCTGCGAGAGGACCACGAAACTCTACTGTACCCAAACTGCCGACAAGGCCACAAAAAATTGCGTACCACACTAGAACTGATGCAATGGAAGGCGACCAATGGATTGTCTGATAAGGGATTCAACGAGTTGTTATGCCTCATAAAGAAGTTGCTTCCAGATGGTAACACGCTGCCTGAAACTACGTACGACGCCAAGCAAGTTGTCTGCCCTTTGGGGTTGGAGTTACAGAAGATACAAGTATGCCGTAATGATTGTATCCTTTATCGCAATGAGTACGAGGATTTGGAAGCTTGTCCGGTGTGCAAAGCTTCGCGGTATAAGACCAGGCGTGATGACCCAGGCGAGGAAGATGGGTAGCATAAGAAGAAGAGACCCCCGGCTAAGGTGGTGTGGTATTTCCCTATAATCCCCCGGTTGAAGCGTTTATTTGTGAACAAAATGCATGCTCAGATGATGTGCTGGCACAAAGAAGATCATAAGGACGATGGAAGGCTAAGGCACCCCGCTGATGGCTCTCAGTGGAGGAAAGTCGATAGAAAGTACCCGGACTTTGCTGAGGATGCGAGGAACATGAGGTTTGGGTTGAGTACAGATGGGTTGAACCCGTTCGGTGAGATGAGCAGCAGTCACAGCACTTGGCCTGTGACTCTATGTATCTACAACCTTCCTACTTGGCTTTGTATGAAGCGAAAGTACATTATGATGCCGTTGCTTATCCAAGGGCCGAAGCAACCTAGAAACAACATCGATGTATAGCTCAAATCGTTGCTTGAAGATCTGCTAACGTTGTGGAATGATGGTGTACGTGTGTGGGATGAGTACAAAAGAGAGTATTTCACCTTACGTGCATTGCTATTCGTAACCATCAACGACTGGCCTGCACTTGGTAACATGTTTGGCCTATCTATCAAAGGATATAAAGCCTGCATCCAGTGCTTAGAGGATATGGACAGCAAGTATCTGAAAAACTCACGAAAGGTTGTGTACATGGGCCACCGTAGGTTCCTCCATATGAAGCACCCGTTACGAAGGAACGGTGAGAATTTCGATGGGACAGAAGAGAAACGTAAGAAGCCCATACATCGCAGTGGGACACTTGTATTTTCTATGGTAAAGGATCTGAAAGTAGTATTTGGAAAGGGTCCTGGCAGCAAATCTGTCCCGACTGGACAAGATCATACGAAGCCTATTTGGAAGAAGAAATCAATATTTTGGGACTTACCATATTGGAAAGACTTAGAGGTCCGCCACTCATTGGACTTCATGCATATCACGAAGAATGTCTGCGTGAACCTGCTAGGCTTTCTAGATATGTACGGCAAAACAAAAGATACACTTCAAACACGAAAGGACCTGCTTCTACTGGGACTTAGGAACGACCTACATCCGGAAAAGAGAGCGAAAGGACAACATTACCTCCACCCCGCGAGCTACACTCTGAGCAAGGAAGAGAAAAAAAACATAAAATTGTGGTTCTTCAGCAGCGTGAAGGTCCCTTCTGGATACTCCTCAAACATAAAGAAACTCATAAACACGAAAGAGAACAAAATCGTACACCTGAAATCCCATGATTGTCACATGTTGATGACACAGCTGCTCCCAGTGGCGGTGAGAGGTATTTTGCCGGACTGGGTACGAGGGACAATCATAAAATTGTGCTCGTTCTTCAATGCGGTGTCGCAGAAGGTCATCGAGCCGAATAACGTATCTCAGTTGCAGCATGATGTATTCGATAGTATGGTTAGCCTTGAGATGATCTTCCCTCCGTCCTTCTTTGATATTATGGTCCATCTCATGGTCCACGTTGTCAAAGAGATAGAAATTCTCGGACCCATTTTCCTGCATAGTATGTTCCCATTCGAGAGGTACATGGGGGTCCTAAAGAAGTATGTTCGCAACCGGTCTCGTCCAGAAGGCTGCATTGCATAGGGTGTTGGCACAGAGGAGGTGATTTAATTTTGTGTCGATTACATTGATGATCTGAATCCGATTGGCGTCCCCGTATCATGCCATGAGGGGAGGCTACGGGGAAAAGAGACTCTAGGGAGAAAAGAATTCTTTAGCAACGATCTACTTTCATTTAAACAAGCATATTTCACAGTCTTGAAACAAGCAACTGTAGTGGCTCAGTATATCCATGATCATGATATGTTTCTGCGGACCAATACCCAGAGAAGTCAGAAAAGTGGATCGTACTAGAGCAAATGGACCGTTTCGGCGGTTGGTTACAAAATCAGCTGATAGGCAACCAGACAAACAATGAACAGTTCAGACTCTTGGCTCGGGGACCATCCACTACAATCATATCATTCCATGGGTATGAGATAAATGGGTATACAATTTACACGACTGTCCAGGATAACAAGAGCACCAACCAAAACAGCGGCGTTCGTATAGATGCCTTCGACAAAAATGGAAAAATGGACACCTACTATGGTTGCATAGTGGAGATCTGGGAGCTCGAGTATGGACCTTTAAAAGTCCCTTTGTTTCGATGCCAATGGGTCAAATCGACAGCTGTTGAGATTGACGAGTACGATATGACAACCGTGGACCTCAAGCAAGTGGCCTATAGGGACGAACCGTTCGTGCTCGCCAATGATGTGGCACAGGTATTCTATGTGATGGACATGAATAGCAAGCTAAAAAAGCAGAAGGAAAAACATCCTAAAAGCAAGAAGCAGAAGGTGGAGACTGTCAGCAGCGAACAACCAAGGCACCATGTGGTTCTTCCAGGAAAAAGAAGGATTGTCGGAGTTGAGGGCGTCACAGATGAAGAAGAGTACAATCAATTTGATGAGCTACCTCCTTTTATGGTTGACATAGACATAAGTGTCTTGAATGATATAGAAGAATCTCCATATGTACGACACGATCATGACGAAGGATCACTTGTAAAAACAAAGTATGTTAGCAAATAAGTCCAACCGTGTTGTATAAACTCGTATATGAATTATGAATATGGTTTTTACAGTAATCTCTCTCTCTCTCTAGCTGATATAAACTCGTGTATGGCCTGATTAATGTATTTTATAGTGTTTGTCAATAATCTGAAGCTACTAATTACGAAGAAAATAGAAAGCATTCCAGAATTAACATGGTAAGATATGACCCGGTACTAGATAACTTTTACTAGATATAAAAATTTAATTACAAACAAACAAAATACGCAAAAAGAAGTAAAATAATTATTAAGAATTAAACACGAGGCCAACAAATCTGAAATTTTTATTCAAGGTATACTATATTTTAAAAAACCCATCATAAATAAAATTATGTCCTCAAATTACACTACTACAGAATGATACATCACTATCGCTTCATTTGTGTCGGTTCCAAACTTTTGACTAAAAAACCGATTGTGATACGTGTATCTCTTTAGTAAATTTTGGAAAAAGGTTATCACAATCGGTTCTTAGAAGTAACTGATTGTGATAAGGGTCCTCATTACAATCGGTTCTTACAGAGAACCGATTGTGATGAGGAAAGAATCATCACACTCGGTTCTTAGAAAGAACCGATTGTGATAAGGCTCACTCATTACAATCGGTTCTTTGTAAGAACCGATTGTGATAAGGGAATGGGTCATCACAATCGGTTCTTAAAAGAACCGATTGTGATAAGTGGGCCATCATCACAATCGGTTCTTTATAAGAACCGATTGTGATAAGTGTTTTATCACAATCGGTTCTTATAAAGAACCGATTGTAATGAGTGAGTTTTATCTGTCGGTTCTTAAAAGAACCGATTGTGATAATATAGTTATCACAATCACTTCTTTGTAAGAACCGATTGTGATGAGCCTCGTTAGGTTTTATATCCTATCGGGATGAACTCTCCTCTGTTGTTGTTCTAGAGCCAAAAAAACCCGTTGCCATCTCAAAAAACAGAACATACTCTCATTGAGACTTAGGCTTGGGGGGAGAAAATCTGAAATCCTTGAGGATGTGTGTTGAGAGGGTAAGTTAAAGCCCTAGCTTGAGGAGATTTATTTCCCTCTATTTGCCCTCATTTGAGGTTTTCTTCAAAAGGTGAGCATTCCTTCAAATCCCTTCGATTCTGCATTAAGAAATTCGATTTTGATTTGGTGAATGTGTTATATGTCATTAATGCTATTATGGTTGAAACAATATTGGCGAGAAATTATAAAATCCTGAAGGAGAGATGGTGGTTTGGGGCTAAAGTTGAAACCCTACCTTGAGTATATATATTTCCACTCATTTGTGGTTAATTTTCTTCAAAAGGAGAGCATGTGAATGACTTACATGTCATTATTGTTGCTATAATGTGATCTAGTTTAGGTTGCGTAACCTATGTGTCTCCCATTCGAGGGTGCTTGTTTATAAATATGCTAAAATGGCATATTTATAGATAATCAGTCTCGAATTGTCCACGTTTTTTGGACAATTCGAGGATATGTGGTTCGGGCAAGTTCCTGAGCTATTGTACAACTCTAGAGAGTTTCGGTAGCATGCATCTCCCTGGTGTTCTCCAGATACACACCCTCTTGACCTGTTGTCGAGACATGTATTTGGAGAACAAATGTGAGATGTCTTCTAAATTTTCTTTAGAGTTGTACAACAGCTTAGGAACTTGCTCGAACCACATATCCTCGAATGGGATTAGGACCTAACCTAATTGAAATTAGGAGTCATAGTTGGTACGTACTCAATTCCTCGACTTTGTTAATTCTTCAACCCTTATTTTCTTTCATTGATTAGTGCATGTCTCTCTATTGTGCGAAGGTCAATAAATAATATATTGGTATTTGACCAACATGCTAGTTGTCGCTCGTTGGCATTATTAATTTGTTGTTTATGGTTTAATTGTAGATGGACCGTGAAGAATGGATGTATCAAAAAAGCCGTGTGAGTGCCGAATTTCAGAGGGGAGTTAAGGAGTTCATAAGAATTGCAGAAGTAGATATGGTTATGAGGGGTGTAAAGTTCATATATTGTCCTTGCATTGATTGCACCAATCTCAGGAGATTTAACAACTCAGCTCAAATCGAAGGCCACTTGATTCGACGTGGCTTCGTGAGGAATTACACGTGTTGGATCCATCATGGGGAGACAAGTAGTACCCCTCCATTACGCAACGAAGACATGCTTCAAGCCGATCACGAGTTGGAGCGTGATATTTTTGATGAGGATAATTTAGATCAAATGTTGCGAGATGTGGAGGGAAATTACACGAAAAGAGAGTTCGAAAAATTTAAAAGCTTGATGGAAGACGATGCCAAACCGTTGTTTTCGGGTTGCAAAGCAGAATACAGCAAGTTGGGTTTGGTCCTTGTATTGTTTGAACTGAAGGCAAAACACCGTTGGACAGATACAAGTTTCAATGCACTTTTAGTTCTTCTATCGGATATGCTTCCAGAGGGAAACGAGTTGCCAACAAGTATTTATGAAGCGAAGAAGCTACTATGTCCCATGGGAATGGAAATAGAAAGGATACATGCATGTCCAAATGATTGCATATTATACATAGCGTGCATAAGGAACTGTGCATTTGTCGGTTGTGGTGTACCTGCACAAACAAAAGGAGAAGCGTAATGACAAGAAGCGTAAGAGCCGAACCGACGACGGTGAAGATGTGAACAAAGGGGCACCAGCCAAGGTATTGTGGTATTTGCCCATCATTCCTCGTTTAGAGAGGTTGTTTGCAAATCCCAAAGAGGCAAAATTGTTGCGTTGGCATTATGAATCTCGAAAGGAAGATGGCAAGTTGAGACACCCCGCTGATTCAGCTCAATGGAGAAACATTGATTGGCAACATGAGGAGTTTGGTGCTGAGATGAGGAACATAAGATTTGGATTGAGTACAGATGGAATGAATCCGTTTGGTAATATGAGCAGTCGTCACAGCACTTGGCCAGTTTTGTTGTGTATCTACAATCTCCCTCCTTGGTTATGCATGAAGCGGAAGTATATCATGATGTCGTTGCTAATCTCTGGACCCAAACAGCCGGGTAATGATATCGATGTGTACCTAGCACCACTAATTGAGGATTTGGTAAAATTGTGGAATGAGGGGGTCGAGGTGTGGGATGCATACAAAAGAGAGAACTTCACCCTTCAGGCTATGATATTTTGCACCATAAATGATTTCCCAGCCCTTGGTAATTTGGCGGGCTACAGCACGAAGGGCGCCAAAGCTTGTCCAATTTGTGAAGAGGAGACTGACAGCTTGTGGATGCCGAATTCCAGGAAAACTGTGTACATGGGTCACCGTAGATTTCTACCTCGAAGTCATCGATATCGTAAGATGGATGACAAATTTCATGGAAAGAGGGAACTGTAACACCCCGGCATTTAATATGCCCGAATGCTACCAAACATAAGCTAAACAACATCTAAATACCACATTTAATCATAAATTCCAGCAAAGGTACATATGCTAAAAACCGATATCTCGGCAGCATCTCCTTTGCTTTTCCATGAGTTAACACAATAACACAATCATGGCAAGATATAACATGGCACACGACATCTATAACATCAACATAAATGGACATAACATCAAATTACGCCAAAAAATACTACGCTCAACTACTTCATAAACTATAACGAAGCAAATAAGGAATCACTAGCATGCTGAATTAAACCATACATTAAGTTTAAGGCACAACTCTTAATATCATGTCTCCAAGTGATTAATTATGGACTATGATGGTGGAGCTACATGTAGAAGTGTAGCTAGACCCCTTTTTCCCGCATGCCGATCTCAAAGTACCTAAAAACAACATAAAACACAAGCGTGAGTTCGAAAACTCAGCAAGCATATTGTAATGGACAACAAGATCATTTACAAGACAATACTACCTTACATCTCATATAACATCTCATACTTGAGCACATAACAACATCATCATCATTAAATATGTATTGCAATGCAATGCAATGCAATGCAATGCAATGTTATGCTCATATCTCCTTGGAAACTCATACCGGTATGGTTGAGCACACACCCATCGGTGTGCACCCTCTCCCCCCTTCCATCCCGAAGATGGAGGGTGCCTACTCCTCGCTTCCATTCACCACGTGAATGGAATCACGATGTAGGTCTTACTCAATGGCGTTCCGGACTAGTCATAACTTTCTCACCGACCTTCCCCGGATTAGTTATGACTTTCTCACCGCCCTCGCCCCATCTCATGTCATGCATGCAACTATGCCAATTATCATATCTCATTTCTACATAAACATATGGCATCTCATCATGACAAATATAGACACATGGCATCGAATCATGATAAGTATAAACGCATAGCATCATATCGTGATAATCATACTCAATATATCATTGAAAACAGCAAGCATGGCAAGTGATCATAGCAAGTATTCAATCTTTCATCCAATATCAACAAGCAACCTACAATCCGCTATACATTACAACACACTTGCCTCAACCGCCGGCGACGGATTTGTGGGACATAGAGGGCACTCCCGGTGTCACACCACCTGCACATAGGCATCACACACTCACAATAATGCCCACAAAATAGTACACAAATCCCCATCTAACCCGACATTGCCCACTACTCGCAAACCTAAAAACAGAGGTTCTGTCCCGGCGGGACAGCAGCCTTGCAAAAGCCATAATTTGAGTTCTGGGACTCCAAATCGATTAAACGAGTACACCGTCGCGAAGCTTAGGAAATTTCCCAACTTTTTCTAGTTATACGGAAAGACTAATTCGGACTCTAAAATTATTTAATCTACAGATTACCACAATCTGTTCCAATCGCGTCACAGATTTTAACACGCTCGGTAAAACAGCCATAACTTCCAAACGGCTGGGCGGAATTTCAATTTATTTATATGCACTGAAAGGTAATGAAATTATCTACAACTTCCTAGAAGTCTGTATGGCCATATTCCAACTCTAAATTGGCGAAAACGCGAACCCTAGCTCGACTGCTCAATCTGCCCGAAAACAGAAACGTGGCAACATCTAGATCTAACCCAAATTACTCAAATCCAATGCCTCCAATTGATCAAAAAACTTGATAAACTCCCTAATAACAGTACCTAGCTCATCCCCGAGGAGCCCCATGATCATACCTTTGCCCGACGCACGAAAATTCCAATCGATCTCCTCGCTCCTCGCTCCTCGCACCTCGCTCCTCACTCCTCGCTCCTTGGATGGATCCATGAGGATGCAGGGGTGGGGAGGTCACCCTAGGGCAGCAAGGGGGGTGGAGGAGAGGTGGTGTGCAATGGGGAGCAATGGGGGCGCCATGGGGCAAGAGATGGGGCGGCTAGGAGGTGGAGGGAGGAGGAGGGTGGCGGCTAGGGTTAGGGGCGCATGGGGCAGGGGTGGACGTCCCAAGGGCTGGTGGGGAGCCCTTTTACCAGCCCCCACACCCAAACCTAGTCCGTTACGGAGACCTACTCCATCCCACCAAAGCCCACCAAGGCCCAAACTCCCCCGGGAAGGCCCAAAACCCCGGAAACGGCCCGAAGAAGCTATTAACCTCCATATCCTATAGTTTTAACCTTAATTCCACATCTCATAATGTTATTAACCTTATCATGCACGTTAAATAAGGTTACGACACTCCGTGGTGTCACAACGCTTCAAAAGGCCCAAAAACGCGAGTAAACCTCAAGCCGTAAGATTTTTCTTCTCTAATTTCGCAATTTGTAATGTCACACCAAAACATAGTGTCACATTCTTCCCCCCTTCAACAGGATTCGACCTCGAATCCGAAGGACACCAAAAACAACTACCAAGTCCCCAAGGGACAAATGGCTTCTCAGCCGCACAAAGGCTCCATCAACCCAAAACGCTCGAATCCTCACGACAAACATTTCGCACTTCTATCACAACCAACCTGACTACCACACTCCATCAAACTCAATCATAAATTCCAACTGTAACACCCCTTCGAACCACAACCAAAGTTCTACGCCTAGCCCAAGGTAGAGTTGTAAATTCTTACCAAACCTCAACTAGTTTTTTTCCTATGAGGGTCTCGCCCTCACACTTTCTCACTCAAAAAAACTACCAAACCCATGAGTATAATCCTCCATTATGCTCAACAATTCCATAGACATTTCTATTCACATCTCAAACGAGAATGCCAACAAAGAGCAACTCCCCTAGTCGGATGAACCACATTCATCAACTCGAACCCAAAACACAACAAATCACTTGGAACAAAGGTTTGACAACCTCGAAAGATCACTCGATCTCTTTTCCTAAGTCAAGTCGCAAAGGAAAAACTCCAATCTCAAATCAATGCGATACATCTCGCATCGGGGACCACTCAAACAAAAAGAGAGACTCCACACAATTCTTTGTCAGAAATTCTCAACAATCAATGACAACTCGACTCACTTTCACCACAGCCAAGCATCTCATAAAAACAACATTGTGGAAGAGAAAACCGATTCTCAAACCAATCGAAAGAATCCACAACCGCCATAATAACTCTCAAGGAAACAAGGAAACCCAATCCTCTCACAACAAAGCCAAATGCCAGGAACTCTTCACTCTTTCTTTTCATGCTAAAGAGCAAATGGAAATCTAGATTCATGACATGAATCCAAGCTTTTCGAGAACACACTGGATTAGTCATATTTCCCTATATGACTTACTCACCGACCTGGCTCAACGACTCTTTTATCAATAGACATCTATAAATGATGTCATGTTTCCTTTTCACCATACATTCATCATGTACAACGCTACCAAATAGTCATTCACAAGACAACTTCTTCCTCTGCATCACATGATTAAAAACTTGGATAGCATCGATGATTGCGCCCAATCATAAAACTATGAGGGGAACACCATTAACAGGAAAACACCACGTCATACATAACCCGTCGACAATTGAAAGCCAAATTTGTAAAGCATCGCGTTTTAACCAAAATCAACATTTTGAAAGAGAACATCAATTCTCAAAGAGAAATGGGAGACTCATTTTCCCAAAATGAGAACACTTCACCAACCTGAATCACTTATAAACATTCATAAAATCCACCCTTTTGAAACACTCGCAAACACCACATGACCTTTTCCAAATAAATCCAGTTCCAATCAAATAGATTTACAAATTAAATCTAAAGAATTTTCAACACAGCCCACTATGTCCATCGGCTTCCTTTTTAAGATTTACTCCAAGTATGCTTCAGTGCGAACGCTAAGGAGCGCGATCCACTCAAAGGCTTTTGGGTGCAAAATCAAACTCATAGCATAAACTGAACAACTTAGCCAAAACCAAAGATGGGCACCAACCTCTACGAGTTTTAGGGAAACTCGAAAATGCAACATAAAGAACACCTTGACCAAAAAAAAAACATTTAACCAAGATAGCAAACCACCAACCTGCACCAAAAGGTTTTATACACAATCTAGGCATGAGACTAACCATAACAATTGTACCAATATCCTTAACATTTAAGCATTCCATAATCACTATTTACTTATCGAGAAAACCCATCTTAAATCAATCCATACTACCTCCTCAAGAACCCCACAAACCAACACATCATAAAACAACGTATTCTATATTTCAAACGTAGTACTTCAACAGATACTTAAGCATGATCATCCTATCAATTTTTATACCATAAATACATCAACATCTTGACAATCAAAACTTATTCCATTAACAAATGACTTCAACATACAAATAGTATCTCCATAAGACAAAGTCGAAAATTATGATCCTAAGATACACCTTCTTTAGGATACAATTCTATATCATGCTAAAATATCCATGGTTCACTTCATCGCCACATGTTATAATAATCTCTATTTTACAATGGCTTCCAAAAGTAATCCAAACAATTACCACCACTACTAAATCATCAATATCCATAAATAGGCATAATCATAAAAACAACTACATTGTTTTTAGTTACACTATCCATATACCATAACAAATTGTCACTACACAACATACTCCAACTATAAAAACAAATTTAATAGGTTAGACCATCCCAATGCTTTAGCAATAACATAAACAAACAAAGCCTATGTCTTCACAATTGACAACGATACAAGCATCGTAGGACCACAGCTGCATACTTCCAATTATACTAATGGTTTGCGACAATATAAAAAGCAACTCTAATCAACTTCCAAATTAAAGTCACTAGTCAACACGATTAAATCTCTCTATTAATCCATTAGATTAGAACATCTTTAGACAACCAAAGAAAGTTTCTTTAACAATATCGTGAGTCTACATCATCTTAATGTTTTAACTATGCATTAGGGTTTAAAACTTTAAACATATTCGAGGTCATAAGCACTTTCAAAGCAAGGCAACAGATTCTAAGCATGTACATTAACATATTTATTCATTCTCATTATAGGGTAATCTGCAACACTAGAAGTTCATTTAATCTTAAGCTAAGCACAAATATTACTTTTAACTGATTCAGCTCACCAATTAACTTAAGAATAAATCATTTCTAATAACCACATTGTTACATACTACATGACATGCTAAACAACCATTTTCACTTTTGACAAACAGGATGCAACTCCACTTTTAAGGACAACCACAACTCAAGAACCGTAAGCGAACACCGATAGACAATTTCTCCTTTTCCAGGCAAGGAAGAAAACAAAATTCTAACAGAAATGCAGGAGAGTTCCACTCTCAAGTTCCCAAATTTGCCCACAAAACTCTTCAAGAAATCTCAAGATCCATACTTCCAAGAAGGAAGAAGGATGCACTAGGGAAAACAAAATGTTCAACCAAACCTTTTCCGATAAAGTTACAAAACTTAGCTCCACCCAACCTAAGGTCGGCACTAGGATAACTTCAACTCTTTTCTCAGATAGGAGGACAACAACCACATATGTTTCCTCCTAAGACAAACCACAATAACCAGCAAAACCGGGTGTCAAAGCAAAGGCGACTAAAAGGCGCAACTCTAAACTCTTCTTCTTCGTTTCCAACCAAGGAAGACCAAAAACCACAAATCGCATCACGGAATGATCCATGAAAAATCCAATACCAAACATTTTTCTTTTAGTTTCCATCAACTAAAACCAAGAAAACCAACCAAAACCAACCGTCGAACGGTGAAGAACATCTGAAGGAACCCACCACCAAACTCTTCTATTTGACTCCCGTCAACTACCCGATCTACGACAGAAAGGGTAAGCACTCTTCTCCTACAGGGGTTAATAGTTCTTCGGTGATGGCGCTAACCGGCCACACCGTCACACTTCACCCTTACAATGAATAAAGTGAGGTGACCGAAACCCTTCGGCACCACAACCCCACTTTAACATAATAACATGAACAATTCCATTCAATTTTTTCATAAACATAGCAACATACATAAACAAATGTAGCATTCAACATCAAGGCTCAAATACAACATTTAAGCGTAAAGCAACGATTCCCATACCCTTTCCTACTATGCATCCATGTGTGTCAAATTTTAAATTACTTATACCACTTTTGCAAGTTTTAATGTTGCTATCCTATAACAAAGTTTTAGTTAAGACCTAAGCCATGTTTCTAAGTTATTCCACATCACATTTTAGTTGTACCCTATAGCATGATACTAAAAATTCACATTCCAAGGACCTACAGCCCGCTCTGATACCAACTGTAACACCCCGGCATTTAATATGCCCGAATGCTACCAAACATAAGCAAAACAACATCTAAATACCACATTTAATCATAAATTCCAGCAAAGGTACATATGCTAAAAACCGATATCTCGGCAGCATCTCCTTTGCTTTTCCATGAGTTAACACAATAACACAATCATGGCAAGATATAACATGGCACACGACATCTATAACATCAACATAAATGGACATAACATCAAATTATGCCAAAAAATACTACGCTCAACTACTTCATAAACTATAACGAAGCAAATAAGGAATCACTAGCATGCTAAATTAAACCATACATTAAGTTTAAGGCACAACTCTTAATATCATGTCTCCAAGTGATTAATTATGGACTATGATGGTGGAGCTACGTGTAGAAGTGTAGCTAGACCCCTTTTTCCCGCATGCCGATCTCAAAGTACCTAAAAACAACATAAAACACAAGCGTGAGTTCGAAAACTCAGCAAGCATATTGTAATGGACAACAAGATCATTTACAAGACAATACTACCTTACATCACATATAACATCTCATACTTGAGCACATAACAACATCATCATCATTAAATATGTATTGCAATGCAATGCAATGCAATGTTATGCTCATATCTCCTTGGAAACTCATACCGGTATGGTTGAGCACACACCCGTCGGTGTGCACCCTCTCCCCCCTTCCATCCCGAAGATGGAGGGTGCCTACTCCTCGCTTCCATTCACCACGTGAATGGAATCACGATGTAGGTCTTACTCAATGGCGTTCCGGACTAGTCATAACTTTCTCACCGACCTTCCCCGGATTAGTTATGACTTTCTCACCGCCCTCGCCCCATCTCATGTCATGCATGCAACTATGCCAATTATCATATCTCATTTGTACATAAACATATGGCATCTCATCATGAAAAATATAGACACATGGCATCGAATCATGATAAGTATAAACGCATAGCATCATATCGTGATAATCATACTCAATATATCATTGAAAACAGCAAGCATGGCAAGTGATCATAGCAAGTATTCAATCTTTCATCCAATATCAACAAGCAACCTACAATCCGCTATACATTACAACACACTTGCCTCAACCGCGGGCGACGGATTTGTGGGACATAGAGGGCACTCCCGGTGTCACACCACCTGCACATAGGCATCACACACTCACAATAATGCCCACAAAACAGTACACAAATCCCCATCTAACCTGACATTGCCCACTACTCGCAAACCTAAAAATAGAGGTTCTGTCCCGGCGGGACAGCAGCCTTGAAAAAGCCATAACTTGAGTTCTGGGACTCCAAATCGATTAAACGAGTACACCGTCGCGAAGCTTAGGAAATTTCCCAACTTTTTCTAGTTATACGGAAAGACTAATTCGGACTCTAAAATTATTTAATCTACAGATTACCACAATCTGTTCCAATCGCGTCACAGATTTTAACACGCTCGGTAAAACAGCCATAACTTCCAAACGGCTGGGCGGAATTTCAATTTATTTATATGCACTGAAAGGTAATGAAATTATCTACAACTTCCTAGAAGTCTGTATGGCCATATTCCAACTCTAAATTGGCGAAAACGCGAACCCTAGCTCGACTGCTCAATCTGCCCGAAAACAGAAACGTGGCAACATCTAGATCTAACCCAAATTACTCAAATCCAATGCCTCCAATTGATCAAAAAACTTGATAAACTCCCTAATAACAGTACCTAGCTCATCCCCGAGGAGCCCCATGATCATACCTTTGCCCGACGCACGAAAACTCCAATCGATCTCCTCGCTCCTCGCACCTCGCTCCTCACTCCTCGCTCCTCGGATGGATCCATGAGGATGCAGGGGTGGGGAGGTCACCCTAGGGCATCAAGGGGGGTAGAGGAGAGGTGGTGTGCAATGGGGAGCAATGGGGGCGCCATGGGGGCAAGAGATGGGGCGGCTAGGAGGTGGAGGGAGGAGGGAGGGTGGCGGCTAGGGTTGGGGGCGCATGGGGCAGGGGTGGACGTCCCAAGGGCTGGTGGGGAGCCCTTTTACCAGCCCCCACACCCAAACCTAGTCCGTTACGGAGACCTACTCCATCCCACCAAAGCCCACCAAGGCCCAAACTCCCCCGGGAAGGCCCAAAACCACGGAAACGGCCCGGAAAAGCTATTAACCTCCATATCCTATAGTTTTAACCTTAATTCCACATCTCATAATGTTATTAACCTTATCATGCACGTTAAATAAGGTTACGACACTCCGTGGTGTCACAACGCTTCAAAAGGCCCAAAAACGCGAGTAAACTTCAAGCCGTAAGATTTTTCTTCTCTAATTTCGCAATTTGTAATGTCACACCAAAACGTAGTGTCACAGGAAATTCGTGCGGCCCCCCAGCCTATGAGTGGAAGGCAAGTATATTCACGCGTGTCAGATATCGATGTTCAGTACGGTAAGAGCCGTAAATCTGTTCGTCCCAGGAACATTTGGAAGAAGAGGTCAATATTTTGGGACTTACCATACTGGAAGGAGTTAGATGTCCGTCATTGTATTGATGTCATGCACGTTGAGAAAAATGTCTGTGATAATTTGGTTGGTATCCTACTGAACATACCTGGGAAGACCAAGGATGGTGTGAATGCTCGTCGCGATATGACCTACATGGGAATCAGGCCCAAGCTTGAAGTGATAGAGGAGGATGGAAAAGGACCGTACATCCCCGCTGCATGCTACACCTTATCCAAGAAGGAGAAAGAAGACTTCTGCAAGTGTCTCCATGATATTAAAGTTCCATCGGGCTACTCATAAACATTAAGAAGCTTGTGTCTATGGATGATTTGAAGTTGCTTGGTATGAAGTCCCACGACTGTCATGTGTTGATGACCCAAATGCTCCCTGTTGCAATCAGAAATATTCTGCCAGAGGATGTAAGGTTAGCAATCACGAAGCTATGTTATTTCTTCAATGCGATTTCATGCAAGGTTATTGATCCCGATATACTAAACAACTTACAGAGTGAGGTGGTGCAAACTCTTTGTCAGCTTGAGATGCATTTCCCCCCATCGTTCTTCGACGTCATGGTCCACCTCGTTGTTCACCTTGTTAGAGAGATTAAGATATGTGGACCCGCATTCCTGCGTTACATGTATCCATTCGAGAGGTACATGGGTATATTAAAGTCATATGTGAGGAATAGGTCGAAGCCTGTAACACCCCAAAATTTTGCCTGTCTTAAATTCATGTGTGATTTGGCACTTTGTTGAATTTTTGGAATTTTCTGGAATTTATTTGGATTTATTTGGAATTTATTTGAATTTATTCCATTTTGAAATAATTAAAGAATTAAACTTTGCAAATAAAATTTTGTTGGAAATATTTTATTTGAGTCCAAAATGATCCAAAGTATTTTCCATAATTTTTCTGGAATTTTTCTGAGTCTTTTGATATTTTTAATGAATTAAATGAATTTCTGGGAATTATTTTAACTATTAAATCGCTGGAAAATCAAGTTGGGTCAAGTACTGTTCATCCGACCGGACCCGAGTCCGAGTCCGACTCGAGTCCGACCCGAGCCAAGTGACTTGACCGAACCCTATTCGATCCCGACCGTTGGATCGAGATCCAACGGTCCAGATTGGACCGCACCGGTTGAGCTGAGTCCGGGCCGGATCCGACCGTGCCCGCGCGATCGTAGCTGCTCATCGCGACACGTGGACGGCCGTGCGTCATCGTCTCCGCCGAACCCGAGCCGGACTCCGCCGCCGCGTAGCCGCCGCGTCCGGTTAGGTTTCCGTTTTGTGCGCACATGCCGAGGCCATTTAAGGCGTGGATCATCGCCCGAGGACCGCCGTTTGTGTGCGCACCTGTTGCCCTAGTTTCCAACGCCCGAGCCGCCGCTGCCTGCCCGCAATCTTTCGCCGGAGTTCGTGAAGCACCACCGTGGTTTCTTCCTCTCCTCCGGTGCCGATAGCCCGTTCCGCGCCGCGTGGGTCCTAGATCTGGAACCCCCATCACGTGACGCACCCGAGGGACACCTCCGTTTCACCGGATCTGCCCCGAGTCGCCGTCCCGTGGGTCGTCTTCCTCGGTTCCGGTGACCAAGCCCCACCGCGACGCCATCGTCACCCGCGAAGGTCCTCAGCCGTCCGATCAGGATCCGACAGTCACGGTGAGCCCACGTGCAACCCAAACCCTATAAACTAGATCGGATCTGGACCGTTGGATCAAGATCCAACGGCCCACGATCGCCACGTGCTGGAAACTGCGTTAACCTAGGGTGGATCTAGACCGCTGGATCTAGATCCAACGGCCCTGATCATGCCACGTGGTTCTAGCCGCCGCACCGTGCGCGTGGGAGCACCCCACTGACATGTGGGGCCCCCGTGTCAGCCGTGCCATGCCGGCGTGAGCCCGAGCCACTGACAGGGCGGGCCCGCCTGTCAGCGACCGTGAGCCGTGGACCGTTTCCACGGTAGACCCGAGCCGAGCATGGGCCGAGTCCATGGATCGGCTGACATCAGCCGCCCAATCAGAGGCTGCCACGTGTCCAAGCTGACGCAATAATTAATTTCCAGAAAAAGAAAATGATTTATTAATTCGAAATAATGATTTCAGATTTTGTTTCAAACTTCAAACGCTTATAACTTTTGCGTTTCAACTCCGATTTGAGTGATTCAAATTTCTAAATTTGTATAAAATTGAGATCTACCTAAATATGAATTTTATTTAATTTTTGGACTAAAGTTTTTCTCTGTAAAATTATTTAATTGATTATTTAAACTTTAAATAATCATAACTTTTGTGTTTTAACTCCAAATTTGACGATTCCAGTTTCTAAAAATTCATAAAATTATGTTCTCTCTGTTTATGGATTTTATTTGGATGTTTGGATACTTTTGCCTATTGTTTATTGGTGTATTTGCTATTTGCACGCTTTACGAGTAGACGTTGAAGTGCCGGAAGGATTCGAAGGAGAAGTATTGACTCAGGATCCAACTCAAGACCAAGAGCAAGTACTTTTTGAAGGCAAGTTGTGCTTTGACCATGTTGATCCTATTTTGAAAACTATTTTGA
Source organism: Rhipidocladum racemiflorum (assembly GCA_036346355.1). Classification (NCBI taxonomy): domain Eukaryota; kingdom Viridiplantae; phylum Streptophyta; class Magnoliopsida; order Poales; family Poaceae; genus Rhipidocladum; species Rhipidocladum racemiflorum. The sequence continues at coordinate 52,460,932 of CM070578.1, read as the reverse complement.
TTTAACCTATTGCATGCTAGTTCAATTAGAAAATACTTTATTTAACTATGGGGAATTAGATAAATACCAATTTGCTGTATGACACCTTGATTACTTAAATATGTGCCATGACCCCTTGTCACCCTAGTTGTGGTTTACTAGTTGGACATTATTAAATTGCCAACATGGGAAATTAGATCGTTGTAGTATCTTTGCTTAGACACCTTTCGTGCTCATGACATGATTTTGGACAATCAAATGTTAATATTGACTTAATGATATATTGAACCTGTTTTGGAAAGGTATCATGTGATGTTGATGGCACGTGGTGCATGGTAATCAAGCGGGGTTTGATAAATAGTTTTTCGGCCAGGGCATGTGGCAAGAATAATCAGGTGGGCGGTTGTGGCATTGGGGATGTTGATTTGGTTCTTGGGTAGTCTTGCCTGGTGCAGCCGGGACCCGAACTTGCAAATCGGACCCTCTGTGTATTCAAAGACTAGTCGAGAACGCAGCTAGTGCACATGAGTCTTAACATTGGTAAATATCACAATCATACCACTCGATACTAATAAAGTACTTTATTTAAATAGTCAAGCGGTTACTCGACCTTATGGTCAAGTTACAAATGTATGCCTCATGGCGAAACTTATTAAGAGAGAAATAGTAGCGGCGAAAAATCAAATAACCGTGGCGCCATCCGGTATACCACGAGCAGCTGACCGGGCTCGCTTCCCCTAAGTAGACGGTTCCTCTTGGAGTTCCTCCTCCAAAGCTGGTGTAGTCTCTTCTTCAACTGGTGTTGTATTGAGGCAAGGGTGAGTACTTGGTACTCAGCAAGTCATGCACAGAATGCAGGCTAATATACTATATGCATGGCTTGGTACAAAGGAATCACTCGAGGTATATTTGCAGTAAATAGCATTGGACAAGTAATATAAGTAGATTCGAAAGCAGTAGAAATAAGTAAAGCATAAATAACTTTTCAAGAAGTTTGGTAAACATCTTCCCCATCCTAAACCACATTTCCATCAACTTCATTATTAATCCAACCCAACCTCTCCAAACCAAGTTATTTTTGAGAAAATCTAACCCTTGACTGTAATTCCCGAGCGATGTCCAATACCGCGGACACGGCTATTCGAATAGATTCTAAACTCTGCAGAGGTTATGCACTTTACCCACAAGATACAGTCAAACACCACAAAGGCGAGTTCCCGTAACAAAGTCTTTCGGAAACCTCTAACAATACAAGTGGTCCTCCCCGGTTATTGCGCACTAACCCTTCCCTTCGCTAAGGCGAAGTCTAGGCCAATCAACCGTTGGATGGGTACCTGGCCTCAGCCCGACGCTCCCCGTACAACTTACACAAAGGGTGTAGTTGACCTCACGAGGTCCCACAGTGCGTTATTAGCAACTTAGTCAACTAGGTCCGTCCCATTACAGACATGTGGTTGCACGTTAGACCCAGTTCAAAGGCTTGCAAGGTTAAGTCCTTAGGGTGACCAGGGCAAGACTACCCGAAGAACCAAATCAACATCCCCAATGCCACAACTGGCCCACCTGATTACTCTTGCCACATGCCCTGGCCGAAATCGTTTATCAAACCCCAGTTGATTACCATGCACCACGTGCCATCAACATCACATGATACTTTTCCAAAACAGGTTCAATATGTCATTACGTCAATATTACCATTTGATTATCCAAAATCATGTCCTGAGCACGTAGCAGGTCTAAGCAGTATACTACAACGGTCTAAACCCATGTTGGCAATTTAATAATGTCCAACTATTAATCCACAACTAGGGTGACAAGGGGTCATGGCACATACTTAAATAATCAAGGTGTCATACAGCAAATTGGTACTTATCTATTCCCCCATGTTTAAATAAAGTATTTTCTATTTGAACTTAGCATGCAATAGGTTAAATCAAAATAGATTTCAAAATAGGATCAACATGGTCAAAGCACAACTTGCCTTCAAAAAGTACTTGTTCTTGGTCTTGAGTTGGATCCTGAGTCAATACTTCTCCTTGAATCCTTAGGCACTTCAACGTCTACTCGTAAAGCGTGCAAATAGCAAATACACGAATAAACAATAGGCAAAAAGTGTCCAAACATCCAAATAAAATCCATAAACAGAGAGAACATAATTTTATGAGTTTTTAGAAACTGGAATCGTCAAATTTGGAGTTAAGGCCTTAAAAGTTATGATTATTTAAAGTTCAAATAATCAATTAAATAATTTTACAGAGAAAAACTTTAGTCCAAAAATTAAATAAAATTCATATTTAGGTAGATCTCAATTTTATACAAATTTAGAAATTTGAATCACTCAAATCGGTGTTGAAGCATAAAAGTTATAAGCGTTTGAAGTTTGAAACAAAATCTGAAATCATTATTTCGAATTAATAAATCATTTTCTTTTGGAAATTAATTATTGCGTCGGCATGGACACGTGGCAGCACTTTGGATTGGTCTGCTGGCGTCGGCGGTCCATGGACTCGGTCCACGCTCGGCTCGGGTCTCACCGTGGACCGGTCCACGGCCACGTGAGGCCGACATGTGGGACCACTCGGGTAGCGTCATCGGCCCGGCGTCGGCGAGGCTCGGCCGCAGTGGCGGCAGGTGGGTCCATCCGATGGCGTCATGGGTGGCGTCCGCGGTGCGATCGGCCCGACACGCGGGCCCGCGTGTCGGTGACCTCCACTGCGCCCGCGTGGCGCGGCGGTTCGGCTCCAAGAACACGTGGCACGATCGTAGCCGTTGGTGTGAAAACCGACGGCTAGGATTGGAGTTGGGCCTCAAGTGCTTGGCGCGCGGGTTGATCTGGGCCGTTGGATCTTGATCTAACGGTCGAGATCCAATCTAACTGGTGCGATTCCGCCATTGGCACGACCTAAGCCGTTGGATCTAGATCCAGCGGTTGAGATTAGATCTAGGATTTTCAACGGGGAACTCACCGAGGGTGACGTGGCGCGATCTGAGCCCTTGGATCTTGATCGGACGGTTGGTGGAGCTCGGGGTCGGCGATGGCTTCACGGCGGAGTTGTGGCTGCCGTGGCCGAGGCAGCGACCACACGAGCAGCGTTTGGGGCGTGCTCGGCGAGGTGAAAGGTCTCTTGGTGCGCCTGGCCGGGGTTCGGATCTGGGGTCAATAGCGGCGGGGGCCGGCGGCGGCGGAATCAAGCGAATCGCGGCGGAGGGTGCTATGACTCGGCGGCGATTCCGGCGGATCTGGCGGTGAGGCTCGGTAAGATAGGGCAGAGAAGTGCGCGGGTCACGGCGGTCCTCGGGTACCACCCGTAGTTAAATGCCCTCGGCATGCGCGCAGGGCGGAGCCCTAATCCCACACGCGGCGGCAGCGGCGGAGGAGTCGGCTCGGACTCGGCGGACGACGGCGACGACGGCCGTCCCACGTGGCACGATCAGCGGCCACGATCGCGTGGACGCGATCGGATCCGGGCGGATTCGGCCAAAGCGATGCGGAAATCCTGGCCGTTGGATCTTGATCCAGCGGTTGGGATCGATTAGGTTTTGGAGTTAGTTCGGTCGAGTCACGTGGCTCGGTCGGACTCGAACTTCGAAGTCCGACTCGGGCTCGGTCGGATGAACAGTACAAACCCACTCGCATTTTCCAGCGATTTAATAATTAAAATATTTCCCAGAAATTCATTTAATTCATTAAAAATAGCAAAATACTCAGAAAAATTGCAGAAAAATTCTGGAAAATATTTTGGAACATTTTGGACTCAAATAAAATATTTCCAAAAAAATTTTATTTGCAAAATTAAATTCTTTAATTATTTCAAAATGGAATAAATTCAAATAAATTCCAAATAAATCCAAATAAATTCCAGAAAATTCCAAAAATTCACCAAAGTGCCAAATCACACATGAATTTAAGAAAAGCAAAATTTTGGGGTGTTACAAACCTCCCCTTAATAGAATCTCGTCCCGAGATTCGGGGCTCCTCTGAGAATAGGTTTGGAAACTCTTTCTTCAAATCCTCTTCGCGCTCCCAAGTCGCCCGCTTTCTTCATGGTTGCTCCTTTGAACTCTCTGAGAAGCAGGTTGACTTATTTACGGTCTCTCGATCCATTGTGTCTAGAATCCTCACGGGATGCTCCTTATAAGTCAAATCCTCTTGCAACTCAATTGACTCTAGCGGCGTCTGTTCCTCAGGAACTTCGGAGACACTTCTTCAAGCCAGGACACATGGAATACATCATGTACTCCTGTTAACGATTGTGGGCAACTCCGGTGATAAGCAACTTCGCCTCTGCGGCTCAAAATCTTAAATGGTCCAACATAGCAGGGTGCAAGTTTCCCTTTGGCATGGAACCTCTTAACTCCCCGAGAGGCGTAACTCGAGGTATACAAAGTCTTAGGTTCAAAACTCAAATCCTGCGACGATTGTCGGCATAACTCTTCTGTCGAGATTGGGCTATCTTCAACCTTTCCCTAATCATGGCGATCGCTCTTGACCTCTTGAAGAATATCAGGCCCAAAGACACGGCGCTCGCGGTCTCATTCCAATTCAATGGCGTCCGACAGTCGACCATCTGATGCCTCAAAGGTGACATCGTAAACTAGCACGATAACTATTGTTGTAATGGCCGAACTCGGCATACGGCAAACTCTTATCCCAAGAGGTAGCATAAGCTAATGCACAAGCTCTCAACATATCCTCGAGAATCTGGTTGACTCTTTCGGTCTGTCCATCCGTGCTGTGGATGATAAGGTACATCTTGAAGTTCAAACGGGTTCCCATGGCTTCATGCAACTTATTCCAGAACCTTGAGGTAAATTGGGTACCTCTGTCCGATACAATCCTCTTTGGCACTCCGTGCAAACAGACAATCCTGATCATGTACAATTCTGCTAATTTATCTCCAGAGTAAGTGGTCTTCACGGGGATAAAATGGGCTACTTTAGTCAAGCGATCCACTATAACCCATATGGAGTCATAACCTCCTTGAGTTTTAGGCAAACTGAAGGATCATTGTTTTTGATCCATGTGTTTTTGATGATGAGTATTTGAATATTCAAAGAGATTTGAAAAGATTTGAGTTGATTTGATTTTGGTTCAGTATTTGAAAAAGAGTTGAAACAATTTTGAAACGATTTATTTTATTTGAAAAAGATCTGAAACCAGTTTGTTTATTTGAAAAGATTCAGATTTTGCAAAAGAGTTTGGTCTGATTTTTAATTATATTTTTGGTTGATTTTATTTGATGCAATGTGCTCGTGTGAGTGGTTGCATGGATTAACTTGAGTCAAGTCGCGGACTTGGGCTCGGAAATTGTTTTTGTGTTTTTTCACGTGCAGGTGTTGCTTGAGGTCAAACATGGTCGATGTCGGGACCGAGACTAGGTTCAGGGAGGCCCGAGGTCGTGAGGGTCGAGGATGTCATGCGAGATGTTTGGACTAGAGGGCGATGCACGTGAGATCGAGATCGTTGCAGCGTAGTGGCGAGGAAGCCGTCTGGCGTGTATACGAATTTTAATGTGTGTACGTGCTGCATGCGTGCTGCATGTGCGAGTGTGTGTGTGCATGGCGTGCGTGCTGCATGCATGTGTGTGTGCATGCTAGTGTGTGTGTGTGTGTGCATGGCGTGAATGCATGTGTGTGTGCATGCTAGTGTGTGTGTGAATGCATTTAATGCATGTGTGTGTGTGCATGCATGCAAGTGTGTGTGTGTGCATGCGAGTATGTGTTTGCATGTAGTGTGTTGGTGTGAGTGTGCATGAGTGCATCGCTGTGGGACGTGGTGAGCAACGAGGCGTTGTGCGAGCAGAACGCGCAGCAGCGTGCGGTGATTGGCGCGCTGGCGGAGCGGGTGGACACGCTGGAGGCGTTGTGCGATCAGAGCGCGCAGCAGCGTGCGGATGCATACGACTCATTGAATCCGAGTGGAGGCTGGCTGCCGTAAGGAAGTACAATCCGAGTCTGCGTGAAGTTCAGCCAGGCAAGAGCAATCCGAGTCTGCGTGAAGACGGTGGGAAAAAATAGAAAAAGGATTCCTAAGTCTAAACAGATTCTTTACAGATTTTTGGGTGACTCTTGTCCTTTAAATAGAGGGTTCTAGGGGCTTAGAACTCATCCAATGCAAAGGGCAAGAAGCAAAAGGTGCCTACAACAAAGAAAAGCTTTTGTGCTCTCTTTAGTTTGTTTAGGGTTTTCTAATCTTGTGAGATTAGAGATTTTGTTTAGGGTTTTCTAATCATTGAAGATTAGAAGAATTTTTTTTTGGTGTCATCTTGTTGAAGATGGCTTTGGAATAAAAAAAAATAAGTTTATGCAATATTCTCTTATTTTTTTTTGCTTTGATTCTTGATTAGAAGGTTTGTTCGATTTTTGATAGAACTAGTTTTGATTTTTGTTCGACTTGTCTCGCTAATTAATCTAGGGTTTTGATCTCTTCATTATTAGATATTCTTCCGCTATTTAGGGGTCTTTTATTTTCAGAAAGAATTAGTTGAATTTTATTCGGCATCTATTCACCCCCCCCTCTAGTTGCCTACTCGGTCCTACAAGTGGTATCAGAGCCAGGCTCTACTAATCCATCTTAACAGGTGATTAGTAAACGGTAAGTTATGGCAACGGAGAAATACTCGAACAAGCCGCCAATCTTCGATGGCACAGACTTCCCATTTGGCGGATCCGACTGACTGCATATCTTCCAGCTCACTGTAACGCGATGTGGCGCCAGGTAAAAATTTAAATGCGAGCTTCCTTCTAATGATGATATTGATAAAATCGAGTTTGAGAAAGATGTTGAAAACAATAATAGAGCTAGAAACATATTGCTTCAAGGACTTGCTAGAAAAGAATTCGATAGAGTCTGTCATTTACTCACTGCTCATGAAATTTGGAAATCTCTTCAAGATTATCATGAGGCCTTGACTCTGTAAAAGAAGCTAGGCAAGATCAATTTAAAAGGAATACACAAGATTTGAAATGAAATCTCGAGAATCTCTAGATGATGGTTTTGATCGCTATAACAGAATCTTAAACAATCTTAGAGCTGTAGATGTAAAGTACCTTGACTCTGAAAATGCTAGACATTTCCTATCATCTCTTGATCTTAAAATCGGCAAATGAAAGTGATTGCTTTTAGGGAATCTCATAATATGAGTGAAATGACTTTGGATAAACTATATTCTAGTCTCAAGACTTTTGAGATAGACATTGTTTCAAGAACTTCCTATGATAACTCTATGGCTCTTAATGCTAATTCTTCATATGATAATGCTACTAGTTCTTCATCATCATATTCCATTCTTGCTTTGAGTGCTCTTAGTGATGAATAGCTAGATCAAATACCGGAAGATACACTTGCTCTTCTTTCCAAGCGTGTCAATGCAGCTTACATGAGATCAAGGGAGAGAAGAGGAGCCTCCATCCTTTGCTACAAGCTGCGGCAAGGCCGGGCACATCCGTGCTAAGCTGTTTCAAGAACAAAGATAAAGAGGAGAAGGAGCAAAGCAACCCCTCCAAGTCCTTAGGCCAAAAGAGAGCAAGGACAAAAATAAGCAACGGACAAAGAAGATGCTCAACAAAGTCTTAGCGGCAATTGGTCGCTTAGACTTAGCGACATTGATGATTCAGCGGCGATGAGAAGGAAGCAAAGCAAGCGAAGCTGAGCGAGAAAGATTTCACCGGATTTGTGCTTCATGGCGAAAGGAACACTAGTGATTCTTGTGACAACGACAGCACCTCAGCGGCGGTGATGAGGTAATACCTTCGTATGATGAGCTTTGTGAAGTTTTAGTCATATTGAGAAAATCTTTAAGAAAATCTTCACTCAAAAATAAAAACTTAGAGAAAGATCTATCCATCTGAAAGCGAAAACTTTGATCTTAGAAATTCAAATTACGAAAAGACATGTGATTCTTGCTTAGATCTCAAATTTGAAATTAAATCTCTAAAAGAGGAACATATGATTAAACTAGAACAAGTTTATGCCAAACAATTGAAAAATGAAAAACTTGTGAAAAATGTTGGTTGCTCTACTGATGGTTTATATGGTCAAACTTCTTGTTCTAAATGTCCCATACAAGAATTGAAGTTGCATGATGCAGATGCTAAGATTACTCAATTGTTTAATGATTTGCTTACACATGAAGTTCTTTCATGCTCAACTTGTCGCAAGCAAAAAGAAAAAGTAGATGTTTCCTGTAATAATTGTTTAACACTCTCTCGAAAAATTGATTACTTGGAAAAGTCTTTAGAACGTTTTACTAAAGGAAAGAAAAATCTAAATATGATTCTAGATCAATCAAGAGTCAGCACTCATCACCAAGGTTTAGGTTTTGATCCTTATGCTCATCACAAATCATATGCTCCTACTATTGTTAAAACTCTTGAAAGTGGAAAGTTTGAAATTGTCAAAGAACCTGAGAAAACTATCTTCAAATCTGCTGGAATTTTATCTTATGCTATGATGAATGCAAATGTTATACCTTCTAAAGTCAAACCATTTGTTAAGTACAATTGCACTCATTGTGGAAAAGATGGTCATTTGATGAATTTTTGTTTTAGACTAGCCAAACAACAGAGAAAGGAAAATTCAAAGGCTAAGTCTAACTTTAGACAAACATGTATCATTTCTCCATATGTTCCGCTAGTGAAAGCAAACAAAATACCTGGAAATTCATCTACTTTGCATTCACAAGCTTTTGTACGATCACCTCCTCGTCGAGTGATTCAGTGCTGGATACCTAAATCATATTTCTCTAACTTATTTGAATCCTCAACATCTTCTGTTCATAACATGTAGGTGGTGCGAGAAGGGAGGAGAACATCTGGGTTGTTGATTTAGGATCTTTGCCAACACATGACAGGCAACCCAAGTTGGTTCTCCTCCCTAACAAAAGCATCACAGGAACGAAGCGATCACTTTTGGAGATGCTACTACTTTGGACGCGTCATTGCAAAAGGTCTTGTGAAGGTGAATGATCACTTTACTTTAAAGAATGTCTCTTTGGTGTCTAAACTGAAATTCAACCTTCTATCTGTATCTCAATTATTGGATGAAAACTTTGAAGTGAGTTTTAAACCAAATGCATGTAGAGTACTTGATGCTACGGAAACTTGACTCTTGAGATATCTAGACTTGGAAAAATTTTCATAGCAAATTTTAGCAATGCTTCAAGTTCACATTGTTTTGTTGCTTGAATCTAGAAATCTCAATTTTGGCATCGTCGGTTAGGTCACATGGGCTTTGATCTGTTATCTAGATTGAGTGGTCTAGACTTAATTCGTGGCTTGCCAAAATTAAAATCTTGCAAAGACATTGTTTGTGCTTCACTGTCGACATGGTAAGATGGTTGGAGCCCCTCATGCTCCTGTCTCTCTTGTAATGACCAGGCCCAGGTCAACTTCTTCACATGGATCTGATGGGACCATCTAAGTACAATCGGCCGGAGGTAAGTGGTACTTTCTAGTAATAGTTGATGATTATTCGAGATACTCTTGGGTGCATTTTCTGTCTTCAAAAGATGAGATTTTTGGACTCTTTCATGTCTTCATTAAGAGATTGATAAATGAATTGCCTAACTCATTGAAAGCCATAAGAGCAGATAATGGTGCGAGAATTCAAAAATTCATTGTTTAAATCTTTTTGTGAAACTAATGGGATTGAACATCAATTTACTTCGCCATATTCTCCCTCACAGAATGGTGTTGTAGAAAGGAAAAATAGAACTTTGATTCAAATGGCTAGAACTATGCTAGATGAATACAACACTTCAAGAAAATTTTGGGCTGAGGCAATTTCTTCTGCTTGCTATATATCAAATAGGGTCTATCTCAGAGCTTTACTTGGTAAAACATCTTATGAACTGAGATTTGATCGTAAACCATCTGTTTCTCACTTACGAGTGTTTGGTTGCAAATGCTTTATTCTTAAACATGGAAATCTTGATAAATTCGAAGCTCGTAGTACAGATGGTATTTTCCTTGGCTATTCGTTGCACTCTCGTGGATATCGTGTACTTGATTTATCGACTAACAAATTGTTGGAGACATGCGATGTTACTTTTGATGAGGCTAGCCACAGGCTAGACCCGACATTTCAGGTTCACGAGAAGATTTAGAGCCAATCTTTTGGATAAAAGATTCGAAGAAAATGATGAAGATAATGATGATGATGAGCTCATACCTCTGAGCGGGAAGATGTTCTGAACAAATTGATGTGACTACTACTTGATTCTCCTACACCTCCCACGGCCAGTGAAACAAGCTGGACCTCCCCTTCTTGTTTTGAAGAACCATCCTCCTGAACAAATTATTGGAAGTCTTCATGAAAGGGTGACACGTTCTAATTCATCTCAAACTCTTTTATGCATGCATTCTGCCTTTGTTGCTAATTTTGAACCTAAGAACATTACTCATGCTTTAACTGATAGTTCTTGGGTAGATGCGATGCATGAAGAATTAGAAAACTTTGAAAGGAATAAAGTTTGGTCTTTAGTGGAACCTCCTAAAAATCAAAACATTATTGGAACAAAATGGGTTTTTAAGAACAAGTTAAATGAAGATGGAATAATTGTTAGAAACAAAGCTAGACTTGTAGCTCAAGGATTTTCTCAACTTGAAGGAATTGATTTTGATGAAACATTTGCTCCTGTTGCTCGTTTAGAAGCTATTCGCATCCTCTTGGCTTTTGCAGCTTCAAAAGGTTTTAAGTTATTTCAAATGGATGTGAAAAGTGCTTTTCTAAACGGTTTTATAGAAGAAGAAGTTTTTGTGAAACAACCCCCTGGTTTTGAAAATGAAAAATTTCCTAATCATGTGTATCGTTTATCAAAAGCTCTTTCACGGATTAAAACAAGCCCCCCGTGCTTGGTATGATAGATTAAAAGGCTTCTTGCTTCAACATAATTTTGAGATGGGAAAAGTTGATAAAACTCTATTTACTCAAAATTCAAATGATCAATTTCTTGTGGTGCAAATTTATGTGGATGATATTATCTTTGGAGGATCCTCCCACTCTCTTGTGTTGCATTTTTACGAGCTAATGTCGAGGGAATTCGAGATGAGTATGATGGGAGAGTTGACATACTTCCTTGGATTTCAAATCAAGCAAGCGAAAGAAGGGATCTTCCTGCACCAATCCAAGTATACAAAGGAGCTACTAAAGAAATTCGACATGGGAGAAGGAAAGTCGATATCTACTCCAATGAGCACAACAACAATTTTGGATCTTGGCGAGAATGGGATCGAGATGGACCAAAAGAATCTGAAGCATGATTGGATCATACTGTACTTGATCGCTTCGAGGGCGACATACATTTTGCGGTATGTTTGTGCGCTCGATTTCAAGCCTCTCCTCGAGAATCACATCGACAAGCAATTAAAAGAATTTTCAGGTATCTTCGCTCCACTACGAATTTGGCATTTGGTATTCTTGTTCTTCTTCGCTTACACTCCTAGGATATTCGATGCTGATTTTGCGGGGTGTAGATTAGATAGAAAGAGTACTTACGGCACATGTCATTTTCTTGGCACTTCACTTGTTTCATGGTCTTCTAAGAAAGCAGTCCTCGATTGCTCAATCTCTGCTTTGAAGCTGAATACGTTGCGGTAGCTAGTTGTTGTTCACAAATTCTTTGGATCACCGACTCTTAAAGATTACGGCATTAACTTTAATAGTGTTCCACTTCTTTGTGATAATACTAGTGCAATTCACATCGCTAAAAATCTGTTCAACATTCAAGGACTAAACACATTGATGTTCGATATCATTTTCTTAGAGATCATGTTGAAAAAGGAGCTATTGAACTGAAATTTGTTGATTCGGATGCTCAAATTGCTGATATTTTCACTAAGCCGCTTGATTCTTCTCGCTTTGCTTTCTTCTGCGGCGAACTTGGGATCATTCATCCCCATGGGTTGATTTGAGAAGTCTTGATTTTAACTCTTTCATTTGTATTTCTTGACTTTGGTTACTACAAGGAGTTATTTTGACGTTACACTTAAAGAAAACTCCCTGTTTTCATTGCATCATGTAGTACAAAGCTTTGTTGACTATTCTTGTGTATATAGTCAAATTAATGCTACATTGCTTCACTTCTCACTAAAAGACTAAAAGACTAAAATAATTCAATTTGAGATGCTTTTGAGAATATTTTGGCTCTTGTTCATTATGGTATTGCATTTGTGAAATAGGCTTAAAAGTTTCTTGTCATCTGTTGAAAGGCTAGAGCTGATTAGAAACTATGTGTGAGCTTTTGTTGGACTTCAAATGATCATTATGAGTCTCAAGCAAAATCAGTGTTTTAAATGATAAAAGCAAGTTGAAAAAGATGCAAGCAAAAGCTACTTGGCTAAACACAAGTTTAGTACAATGTGCAGCTTCCTTGCCAGGATTTAAATGCAAAGATGCAAGAAAAGGCTACTTGTCTAAACAAAAGTTCAGAACAATGTGAAGCCACTTGCCAATTTAAACTGAAAAGATACAAGAAAGAACTACCTACTCATACACAAGTATGGGCTAGTGTGCTGATTACTTGTCATCCCTTTTGATCAACAAAGAAAAATTGTCAAACCTCCTAAAAGAGAAAATGGAAATTCAAATATTTTTGAAAAGGCTTGAGATAAACATTAGTGAATTTGAAAGTCTCTCTTTGCTCATGATAGATTTCTTTTTGGCTTTGGCAAAATCAGTTTATGACATTTTACTTGTTTGCTCTAATTTGCTTATGCAACAACTATTCTATGTGTTAGAGCCTCCATATTCTCACAATTTGCTTTCTCATTGGATAAATTGATACAAAATGTGAAAACTCTCGTAAAAACTCTCCAAATGCTTTACTTTGATTATATACCTTGAATATACTTCAAAGCTTGAGATACTGCATTCATTAAGGGGGAGTTTTGAGATCTTGATGACTATTTTGTCAAAAAGGGGGAGAGCAAGTCAAGAAGAAGAAAAATAAAAAGAAAGGAGAAATTCAAACTGTTTGAGAAATTGGATTTACTTGGTCTTGGAATCTTGGAATCTTTTTGGTCTCAAACTCTCATTTGGTATTTTTCTATACCTTTGTCAAATCTTATATTGTGTTTTGTCAAATTACTCATCAAGGGGGAGATTGAAGGATCATTGTTTTTGATCCATGTGTTTTTGATGATGAGTATTTGAATATTCAAAGAGATTTGAAAAGATTTGAGTTGATTTGATTTTGGTTCAGTATTTGAAAAAGAGTTGAAACAATTTTGAAACGATTTATTTTATTTGAAAAAGATCTGAAACCAGTTTGTTTATTTGAAAAGATTCAGATTTTGCAAAAGAGTTTGGTCTGATTTTTAATTATATTTTTGGTTGATTTTATTTGATGCAATGTGCTCGTGTGAGTGGTTGCATGGATTAACTTGAGTCAAGTCGCGGACTTGGGCTCGGAAATTGTTTTTGTGTTTTTTCACGTGCAGGTGTTGCTTGAGGTCAAACATGGTCGATGTCGGGACCGAGACTAGGTTCGAGGAGGAACCGAGAGTCGTGAGGGTCGAGGATGTCATGCGAGATGTTTGGACTAGAGGGCGATGCACGTGAGATCGAGATCGTTGCAGCGTAGTGGCGAGGAAGCCGTCTGGCGTGTATCACGAATTTTAATGTGTGTGTCGTCTTTGCATGCGTCTTTGCATGTGCGAGTGTGTGTGTGCATGGCGTGCGTCTTTGCATGCATGTGTGTGTGCATGCTAGTGTGTGTGTGTGTGCATGGCGTGAATGCATGTGTGTGTGCATGCTAGTGTGTGTGTGAATGCATTTAATGCATGTGTGTGTGTGCATGCATGCAAGTGTGTGTGTGTGCATGCAGTATGTGTTTGCATGTAGTGTGTTGGCGTGAGTGTGCATGAGTGCATCATTGTGGGGCGTGGTGAGCAACGAGGCATTGTGCGGCGAAGCAGCAGCGGCGTCTTGATGATTGGCAGCGGAGGCGGAGTGAACACGCTGGAGGCGTTGTGCGATCGAGGCGCAGCGGCGTGCGGATGCATACGACTCATTGAATCAGTGGAGGCTGGCTGCCGTAAGGAAGTACAATCCGAGTCTGCGTGAAGTTCAGCCAGGCAAGAGCAATCAGTCTGCGTGAAGGCGGTGGGAAAAAATAGAAAAAGGATTCCTAAGTCTAAGCAGATTCTTTCTGATTTTTGGGTGACTCTTGTCCTTTAAATAGAGGGTTCTAGGGGCTTAGAACTCATCCAATGCAAAGGGCAAGAAGCAAAAGGTGCCTACAACAAAGAAAAGCTTTTGTGCTCTCTTTAGTTTGTTTAGGGTTTTCTAATCTTGTGAGATTAGAGATTTTGTTTAGGGTTTTCTAATCATTGAAGATTAGAAGAATTTTTTTTTTTGGTGTCATCTTGTTGAAGATGGCTTTGGAATAAAAAAAATAAGTTTATGCAATATTCTCTTATTTTTTTTTGCTTTGATTCTTGATTAGAAGGTTTGTTCGATTTTTGATAGAACTAGTTTTGATTTTTGTTCGACTTGTCTCGCTAATTAATCTAGGGTTTTGATCTCTTCATTATTAGATATTCTTCCGCTATTTAGGGGTCTTTTATTTTCAGAAAGAATTAGTTGAATTTTATTCGGCATCTATTCACCCCCCCTCTAGTTGCCTACTCGGTCCTACACAAACCAGTAATGAAATCCATTCCGATTTCCTCCCACTTCCATTCAGGTATTTTCAGCGGCTGTAGCAATCCTGCTGGTCTATGATGCATTGCCTTGACTCTCTGGCATACGTCGCACAATGCAACATGCTCGACAACTTCACGTTTCATACTCGGCCACCAAAATCTCTCCTTCAGATCCTGATACATCTTGGCGCTTCCAGGATGAATTGAATACTTGGAGTCATGGGCTTCTTCCAAAATCAGTTGCTTTAACTCCTTCTTGTTAGGCACACAAATCCGATCCTTCATCCATAACGTGCCTTGCTCATCCAACTTGAATTCCTCTGCCTTGCCTTCTTCCTTGATGGACTTAATCCTTCGGATTTTGTCATCATCCTTCTGTCCTTCTCGTATCTGATCATCTAGTGTAGGCTTTACTTCTTATGCGGCCAAGAATCCGCTAGGTACCACCTCAATCTTCATTTTCTGAAAATCCTCACATAACTCATCGACTTGTGGCTAGCAGCGTACTCACGGTATGGCTTTTCCGACTCGAGCATCGGCTACTACGTTGGCCTTCAGGGATGGTAATGGATTCCAACATTATAGTCTTTGATCAACTCTAACCATCTCCTCTGCCTCATATTCAGATCCATTGGTGAATATGTACTTAAAACTCTTATGATCCGTATATACTTCACATCTGTTTCCGATCGAGATAGTGGCGCCATATCTTCAAAGCATGCACTACACGGCTAACTCTAGGTCATGTGTCGGATAATTTTCCTCATGCGGCCTCAAGCGCCTTGATGCATAGCGGCGACCTTTCCATTCTCGCATCAGCACACATCCAAGTCCTTGGCGCGTCGTCACAATAAATATCGAAGCTTTGAGCAACATCAGGTAGAACTAACACCGGTCTTGATGTCAATCGCTTCTTGACTCTGAAATCCTTTCTCACATTCTGGCGTCCATGCAAACTTCTTTTCCTTCTTCAGCAATTGCGTAAGAGGTTTCGCAATTGTCGAGAAGCCTTCGATGAAGCAGCGGTAGTATCCTGCCATTCCAAGGAAACTCCGAATGCAGGTCACGGTCTTGGCTGCTCCCAATGTAACACAGCTTCTACTTTGCTTGGATCTCTGGCGACTCCTTCTGCGGTCATTACATGTCCAAGAAACTCCACCTTGTCCTTCCAAAAATCACACTTCTTGAACTTGGCGAAAAGTTCTTTGTTCCTCGGCTTTTCCAAAACTTCGCCTTAAGTGTCGGCATGTTCATCCTCCGTTTTGGAGTAGATTAGAATATCATCTATGAACACGACGACAAACTTGTCCAAATATTCCATGAACACCTTATTCATCATATTCATGAAATAATTTGGCGCATTAAATCGAGTCCAAAGGACATAGCGTAAACTCGTAATGTCCATATCTTGGCGAGAATGCGATCTTGAATATCTTACGATCGGATCTTCAAGCGATGGTATCCCGATCTCAGATCAATCTTGGAGAAAACTCCGGCTCCTCTCAGCTGATCAAACAAATCATCAATCCTGGGTAGCGAATACTTATTCTTCATGGTGACTTCATTGAGTGCACGGTAGTCGATGCACATCCTGAAACTTCCGTCCTTTTTCTTGACAAACAAAACTGGTGCTCCCCACGGCGACGAACTCGATGCGATAAATCCTTTCTCCATTAACTCTTCTATTTGTTTCTTCATCTCAACCAACTCCTCGGTGGACATCCGATAGGGTCTCTTTGCTATCGGTCTTTGTGCAGTACAAGCTCTATCACAAACTCTATGTCCCTGTCTGGCGGCATACCAGGTAGATCTTCAGGAAAAACATCTGGGTACTCATTCACTACGGAGACATCTGGGAAGGTGTGGGTGATTAATCCTACTTGCAATCCTGAGTTACGTCCCTTCATAAAACGAGACTGTCTGGATTTATCGGTCGCTACATCCTCAGGTGCGTAGCGTGCTAGCTGTGTGAACTTGTTCAGGTAGTCGGCCCTTTGGTGATTACCTTGCTTGATGCTCTGAACTCCTCCTTCTTAAGGTCCATGATTCCTTCAGGCACGTGATACTATCAGCGGTGTGAACTCTTCCCAAGTGATATCTTGAGGGTTCTCTTGCGTGGCACGAAGTTCTCCCACCATTCGTAATTTGTTCCTTCGGTGATGAGAAGCGTAGAGTACCTTCTCATTTCCTATGCATTGAGCTATGTGTAGCTTCCTCTCGATTGATCTTAACTAATCATCGGCCTCCAATGGATTGGCATTCCCAGAGACAGTGGGTGGGTGAGTTCTCATGAACTCTGACAGACTTGTATTACGGCGTGGTCACTGATTAACTTGATTAGCGATGGCCTGGCGGTGACGTGTTGCATTTGTTGCATCATAGCATGCATCAAGTGAGTGCGGGCAGCGAAAAGCTCGAAATTCTGCACATCCGGTGGCGGTGCTTTGGTGCTCCCTCATTGGGGTTTCTGGCTGGCGAGAACCACTTCCATTGCTTCAAAGTTTCCACGGGTGTTCACCATCTGTCGATTTGCTCTAGGTTTAGAGATGAGAGGGAAACAAGAATAGACAAGTAATATGGAACTTATGCGGGGCGAAAGGTGTAACTTTAAGGTCCAACTTTATTATTAATAACTTGGTATGGCTGCTTACAATGCCTAAGGGCCTTGCAACACATCTGCACACTCGACAAACAAAGAAAATCCAAATCAGACTAACTCTGGAGTCTAACGCCTAAAGGGTGACTCTTTATTCTATGTGTGACTCGGCGAAGGAGTCTCACTATAGAACCTATGCTCACTCATCGAGAAAACATCCACGGCACGAGTGCAGGTCTTTGTGGCATAAGCGTAACGATTGCCATGTCCGGCAAGCTGTGTCCTCTGTGGTAGTCGAAGAAGCGATGTCCTCATCGAGATCGACTCCTCTGGATCTGGCTCGTGTAGCTCAAATCTTGGCTCGGAGTGCAGTCCGTACAAAGTCATCTCCAACTCGTCAATCCTTCGCAGAAGGTGTGCCACATACTCTTGAGCTTCCCGCTATCTGTTCTTCTCTGTCGTGATCTCCTTGCGGGCCTTACGTAGCTCCTTGCTTGTATCATCTAGTACATCCTCCTGGCGACAACAAATCGTGCCAAGCTGTGTAACAGTGGCATCCTCATCTGAATCGCCTTGGTCAAGAAGGTTATCGCTGCGCGGATGATAACGGAACACCGTGCTCTCCAACTTCATTTGGCGTGAATCACGGGTAACGTGCCGCATTGCTCGTCGTGATACCTCTTGGATACCCATCTGCATTGTAGATCTCTGGCGGTCTGCGGTGTATCGAGGCGATTGCACAGGCCCTTCTTCCTAGCGGTACCTCAATCTTCACGTCACAAGCCTTGATCAATCCCGCTTGTCGATCACTTCCACTTGGTATTGCGGCTTCTCAAAATCTCCGAGAGTTTGTAGCATATGCCAAAGTTCATGGCGTGACCAACTCCCAGATCAACGTAGTTGAACTCTTCCTCCATCTGTCACAAGAGTGCTTTACGTAAGAACTCGGAATTTTTAAATTGTGACAAGGTGAGGGAAAATTTCAGCAAGAGACAAGAAAAGAGAGAAGGGGATAAGTCGAGATGTCATTTCTTGTCTTCACAAATTTTAGCTTTAGAAAATAGGTTTTATCCTCACTACGACCATTCTAGCTAGGGTTGAGCCTACAGTCAACCTGGCTCTGATACCACCTCTGTCGGGACCCCGAACTTGCAAATTCGGACCCTCTGTGTATTCAGCACTAGTCCAGGAACGCGCTAGTGCACACAGTCTTAACATTGGTAAATATCACAATCATACCACTCGATACTAATAAAGTACTTTATTTAAATAGTCAAACTGGTTACTCGACCTTATGGTCAAGTTACAAATGTATGCCTCGCAGGGCGAAACTTATTAAGAGAGAAATAGTAGCAGCGGAAAAATCAAATAACTTCGTGGCGCCATCCAGTATACCACAGGCAACTGACTGGGCTCGCTTCCCTAAGTAGACGGTTCCTCTTGGAGTTCCTCCTCCAAAGCTGGTGTAGTCTCTTCTTCAACTGGTGTTGTATTGAGGCAAGGGTGAGTACTTGGTACTCAGCAAGTCATGCACAGAATGCAGGCTAATATACTATATGCATGGCTTGGTACAAAGGAATCACTCGAGGTATATTTGCAGTAAATAGCATTGGACAAGTAATATAAGTAGATTCGAAAGCAGTAGAAATAAGTAAAGCATAAATAACTTTTCAAGAAGTTTGGTAAACATCTTCCCCATCCTAAACCACATTTCCATCAACTTCATTATTAATCCAACCCAACCTCTCCAAACCAAGTTATTTTTGAGAAAATCTAACCCTTGACTGTAATTCCCGGCGATGTCCAATACCGCGGACACGGCTAT
The DNA here is from genome assembly GCA_036346355.1 of Rhipidocladum racemiflorum. NCBI lineage: Eukaryota > Viridiplantae > Streptophyta > Magnoliopsida > Poales > Poaceae > Rhipidocladum > Rhipidocladum racemiflorum. Next base: position 52,441,886 of record CM070578.1, on the reverse strand, counting down.
TTGAATAGATTCTAAACTCTGCGAGAGGTTATGCACTTTACCCACAAGATCTGAGTCAAACACCACAAAGGCGAGTTCTGTAACAAAGTCTTTGGAAACCTCTAACAATACAAGTGGTCCTCCCGGTTATTGCGCACTAACCCTTCCCTTCGCTAAGGCGAAGTCTAGGCCAATCAACCGTTAGATGGGTACCTGGCCTCGGCCAGACGCTCCCCGTACAACTTACACAAAGGGTGTAGTTGACCTCCCGAGTCCCACAGTGCGTTATTAGCAACTTAGTCAACTAGGTCCGTCCCATTCTGGACATGTGGTTGCACGTTAGACCCGATTCAAAGGCTTGCAAGGTTAAGTCCTTAGGGTGACCAGGGCAAGACTAGAAGAACCAAATCAACATCCCCAATGCCACAAGTGGCCCACCTGATTACTCTTGCCACATGCCCGGCCGAAAGCGTTTATCAAACCCAGGTTGATTACCATGCACCACGTGCCATCAACATCACATGATACTTTTCCAAAACAGGTTCAATATGTCATTACGTCAATATTACCATTTGATTATCCAAAATCATGTCACGAGCACGTGCGAGGTCTAAGCGATATACTACAGCGGTCTAAACCCATGTTGGCAATTTAATAATGTCCAACTAGTAATCCACAACTAGGGTGACAAGGGATCATGGCACATACTTAAATAATCAAGGTGTCATACGACAAATTGGTACTTATCTAATCCCCATGTTTAAATAAAGTATTTTCTATTTGAACTGAGCATGCACTAGTTTAAATCAAAATAGAGTTCAAAATGGGATCAACATGGTCAAAGCACAACTTGCCGTCAAAAAGTACTTGTTCTTGGTCTTGAGTTGGATCTGAGTCAATACTTCTCCTTGAATCCTTCCAAGGCACTTCAACGTCTACTCGTAAAGCGTGCAAATAGCAAATACACGAATAAACAATAGGCAAAAAGTGTCCAAACATCCAAATAAAATCCATAAACAGAGAGAACATAATTTTATGAGTTTTTAGAAACTGGAATCGTCAAATTTGGAGTTAAGGCATAAAAGTTATGATTATTTAAAGTTCAAATAATCAATTAAATAATTTTACAGAGAAAAACTTTAGTCCAAAAATTAAATAAAATTCATATTTAGGTAGATCTCAATTTTATACAAATTTAGAAATTTGAATCACTCAAATCGGAGTTGAAGCATAAAAGTTATAAGCGTTTGAAGTTTGAAACAAAATCTGAAATCATTATTTCGAATTAATAAATCATTTTCTTTTGGAAATTAATTATTGCGTCGGCATGGACACGTGGCAGCACTGGATTGGTCTGGCGGCGTCGGCGATCCATGGACTCGGTCCACGCTCGGCTCGGGTCTCACAGTGGACCCGGTCCACGGCTCACGTGAGGCGACATGTGGGACCACTCGGGTAGCGTCATCGGCGGCGTCGGCGAGGCTCGGCCACGGTCTTGGCGGCAGTGGAGTCCATCCGATGGCGTCATGGGTGACGTCCGCGGTGCGATCGGCCCGACACGCGGGCCCAGCGTGTCGATGACTCCACGCCTGACGCCGCGTGGCGCGGCGGTTCGGCTCCCTGGACACGTGGCACGATCGTAGCCGTTGGTTTGAAAACCGGCGGCTAGGATTGATTTGGGCCTCAAGTGCTTGGGCGCGCGCGGGTTGATCTGGGCCGTTGGATCTTGATCTAGCGGTCGAGATCCAATCTAACCTGGTGCGATTCCGCTCATTAGCACGACCTAAGCCGTTGGATCTAGATCCAGCGGTTGAGATTAGATCTAGGATTTTCAACGGGGAACTCACCGAGGGTGGCGTGGCGCGATCTGAGCCCTTGGATCTTGATCGGACGGTTGAGTGGAGCTTCGAAGTCGGCGATGGCTTCACGGCGGAGTTGTGGCTGCCGTGGCGAGGGCAGCGACCTGAGCAGCGTTTGGGGCGTGCTCGGCGAGGTGAAAGGTCTCTTCGGTGCGCTGGCCGGGTTCGGATCGGGGTCAATGGCGGCGGGGGCGGCGGGCGGCGGAATCAAGCGAGCCGCGGCGGAGGTGCTATGACTCCGGCGGCGATTCCAGCGGATCTGGCGGTGAGGCTCGGTGAGATAGGGCGAGAGTGCGCGAAGTCACGGCGGTCCTCGAGTACCACCCGTACTTAAATGCCCTCGGCATGCAGCGCCGCAGGGCGGAGCCCTAATCCCACACGCAGCGGCGGCAGCGGCGGAGAGTCGGCTTCGGACTCGGCGGGGACGACGGCGCTACGGCCGTCCACGTGGCACGATCAGCGGCCACGATCGCGTGGGCGCGATCGGATCCGGGCGGATTCGGCCAAAGCGATGCGAGAAATCTGGCCGTTGGATCTTGATCCAGCGGTTGGGATCGATTAGGTTTTGGAGTTGGTTCGGTCGAGTCACGTGGCTCGGGTCGGACTCGAACTTCGAGTCGACTCGGGCTCGGTCGGATGAACAGTACAAACCCACTCGCATTTTCCAGCGATTTAATAATTAAAATATTTCCCAGAAATTCATTTAATTCATTAAAAATAGCAAAATACTCAGAAAAATTCCAGAAAAATTCTGGAAAATATTTTGGAACATTTTGGACTCAAATAAAATATTTCCAAAAAAATTTTATTTGCAAAATTAAATTCTTTAATTATTTCAAAATGGAATAAATTCAAATAAATTCCAAATAAATCCAAATAAATTCCAGAAAATTCCAAAAATTCACCAAAGTGCCAAATCACACATGAATTTAAGAAAAGCAAAATTTTGGGGTGTTACATGGTCACCCTAAGGACTTCACCTTGCAAGCCTTTGAACTGGGTCTAACGTGCAACCACATGTCTGTAATGGGACGGACCTAGTTGACTAAGTTGCTAATAACGTACCTGTGGGACCTCAGGAGGTCAACTACACCCTTTGTGTAAGTTGTACGGGGAGCGTCTGGGTGAGGCCAGTACCCATCTATGATTGATTGGCCTAAACTTCGCCTTAGCTAAGGGAAGGGTTAGCGTGCAATAACCGGGGAGGACCACTTGTATTGTTAGAAGTTTCCGAAAGACTTTGTTACGGGAACTCACCTTTGTGGTGTTTGACTGTATCTTGTGGGTAAAGTGCATAACCTCTGCAGAGTGTAGAATCTATTCGAATAGCCGTGTCCGCGGTATTGGACATCGCTTGGGAATTACGATCAAGGATTAGATTTTCTCAAAAATAACTTGGATTTGAAAGGTTGGGTTGGATTAATAATGATGTTGATGGAAATGTGGATTAGGATGGGAAAGATGTTTATTAAACTCCTTGAAAAGTTATCTATGCTTTACTTATTTCTCTGCTTTGAATCTATTTATGATACTTGTTAAATCGTTTTATAAATATACCTTGAGCTATTCCTTTGTACCAAGCCATGCATATAGTATATTAGCTTTGCATGCATGCATGACTTGCTTGAGTACCAAGTACTCACCCTTGCCACAATACAACACAGTTGAAGAGGAGACTACACCGGCTTTGGAGGAGAAGCTCCAAGAGGAACCGTTTACTTAGGGAGCGAGCCCGGTCGATTACTGTGGTATCTTGGATGGCGCCACGAAGTTATCTTATTTTTCATTTGCTACTATTTCTCTCTTAATAAGTTTAGCCCTGCAAATCATACATTGTAACTTGACCTTAAGGTCGAGTAACTTGATTTGACTATTTAAATAAAGTACTTTATTAGTATCGAGTGGTATGATTGTGATATTTACCGATGTTAAGACTGTGTGCACTAGCGCGTTCCTGGACTAGTGCTGAATACACAAAGGGTCCGGATTTGCAAATGCGTGGTCCCGACAGAGGTGGTATCAGAGCCATACTGACCGTAGGCTCAACCCTAGCTAGAATGGTCGTAGTGAGGATAGAACCTATTTTCTAAAGCTAAAAGTTTGTCAAGACAAGAAATGACATCTCGACTCATCCCCTTCTCTCTTTCCTTGTCTCTTGCTGAATTTTTCCTTACCTTGTCACGATTTAAAAATTTCGAGTTCTTACGTGAGCACTCTTGTGACAGATGGAGGGAGAGTTCAACTACGTCGACCTGGAGGTTGGTCACGCCGCAGAACTTTGGCGTATGCTACAGACTCTCGGAGATTTTGAAAAGCCGCAATACCAAGTGGAAGTGATCAGACAAGCAGGATTGATCAAGGCTTGTGACGTGAGGATTGAGGTACCTGCTAGGAAAAAGGGCCCAGGCAATCGCCCGATACACTGCACTGCCAGGAGGTCTACAATGCAGATGGGTATCCAAGAAGTATCACGACGAGCAATGCGGCACATTACCCGTATCTACGCCAGAGAGTTGGAGAGCATGGTGTTCCGTTATCATCCGCGCAGCGATAACCTTCTTGACCCGAAGGCGATTCAGGATGAGGATGCCATGGTCACACAGTTGGCACGACTTGTTGTCGCCCAAGAGGATGTACTCGATGATACAAGCAAGGAGCTACAGAAGGCCCGCAAGGAGATCACAACAGAGAAGAACAGGTGGCGGGAAGCTCAAGAGTATGTGTCACACCTTCTGCGAAAGATTGACGAGTTGGAGATGGCTTTGTACGGACCAGAACCAGAGCCAGTACTCGAGCTACACGAGCCAGATCCGGAGGAGTCAGATCTCGATGAAGACACTGCTTCTTCGACTACCACAGATGACACGATTCTTTGGACATGGCAATCGTTTCGCGCCTATGCCGCAGCATCCGTACCCAGGCCGTGGAGGTTTTCTCGATGAGTGAGCGTAGGATCTATAGTGAGACTCCTTCGTCGAGTCGCGTCATAGAATAAAGAGTCACCTTTAGGCGATAGACTCCAGTGTTAGTTCGATTTGGATTTTCCTTGTTTGCTGAGTGTGCAGTATGTGTTGCAAGGCCCCTAGGCATTGTAAGCAACCATACCAAGTTACTATTGATTAAAATAATAGAGTTGGACCTTAAAGTTACACCTTTCGCCCCGTATAGTTTCTCTACTACTTGTCTATTCTTGTTCCCTCTCATCTCTGAAACCTTGGAGCAATCGACAGATGGTAAACACCCGCGGAAACCTTGGAGGCAATGGAAGTGGTTCTCGCCCAACAGAAAACCCCAATGATGGAGCACCAGCACCGCCAGTTGACATGCAGAATTTCGGAGCTTTTCTCGCTGCTCAGACTCAGTTGATGCATGCTATGATGCAACAGATGCAAAACGTCACTGCTCAGGCCACAGCTAATCAAGTCAATCAGGGACAACGACAGAATACAAGACTGTCAGAGTTCATGAGGACTCACCCACCCACTTTCTCTGGGAATGCCAATCCAATGGAGGCCGATGATTGGTTAAGGTCAATTGAGAGGAAGCTACACATAGCTCAATGCATAGGAAATGAGAAGGTACTTTACGCTTCTCATCAGTTGGAAGGAACAGCCGCTGAATGGTGGGAGAACTTCTGTGCCACACAAGAGAACCCTCAGGACATCACTTGGGAAGAGTTCACAGCTGCATTCCGTCAGTATCACGTGCCTGAAGGAATCATGGACCTTAAGAAGGAGGAGTTCGAGCAGAAGCAAGGTAATCAGCCGGTGGCCGACTACTGAACAAGTTCACACAGCTAGCACGCTACGCTTTGAGGATGTAGCGACAGATAAAACCAGGCAGTCTCGCTTCATGAAGGGACTTAACTCAGGACTACAAGTAGGACTGATCACCCACACCTTTCAGATTTTCAAGAGTTGGTGAATAAGGCGCTTATTCTTGAGGACAAGCGCAAGGAACCGGATGAGAACGAGAAGCGCGAGGATGCAACAGCGAGGGATCACGCCAGTGGAACGCAATGGCGTCGAGAGTTGCACCAAATCAGTTTTGATTCCAGCCACAAAATGCAACAAGGACACCGTCACGGCACCAAGACCCGTCAATCGAACTACGGACCCGGCCCCGTTAGAACGCCGCTCGAGCGATCGGCAAGAAACAGTGAGGCTGCTACAATCGCAACGAGCCAGGACACCTTGCCAATAGTTGCCCAAAGAAGACAGCGAGAGTGACCCGATTCACTTCAATCTAGGATCCACCCCAGCTAGGGCGCCCGGCACGAGCCACATCCAGGCCGTGGTGAGAGGCTGAGTCAACCATGTCACCGCAGATGCACTGCGAGAATGCTACTGGACGTCGTCTTGGGTAAGTTACTTGTTAACTCGACTGCACCTGCTTGATTTTGTTTGACTCTGGAGCTTCGCATTCGTTTGTTTCGCAAGGCTTTGCTGCTAAAAGCGATTTAGGGATTGCAAGGCTTAAATGCATGCTTTTAGTTCAAACCCACAGTTAGAACTCCAAGCGAAAGTAGGATGTTCGGGTGAGAATACTAATAGATGGAATGGAGTTCCTAGCGAACCTTATTATTTTGGAGACCCAGAACTTATATGTTATTTTGGTATTGTTTTGTTTATCCAAGCACAAGGCCTTTTTGTATTGTGGAAGAAGGACTATCTCAGTTGAGAGCCAGTGTGGAAGTAAAGTGGAATTTCAAGCCACTTTGCAATTAGAGATGGACAGATGATGGTTACTTGATACCAAGACAATCAGCATAGAGGATGTCTCAGTAGTGAATGAGTACCCGGATGTTTTTCCCGAAGATCTACGGTATGCCGCCAGACGAGGACATAGAGTTTGTGATAGAGCTTGTACAGTACAGCACCGATAGCAAAGAGACCCTATCGGATGTCCACCGAGGAATTGGTAGAGATGAAGAAACAGCTAGAAGAGTTAATGGAGAAAGGATTTATCGAGGCCGAGTTAGTCGCCGTGGGAGCACCAGTTTTGTTTGTCAAGAAGAAGGACGGGAGTTTCAGGATGTGCATTGACTACCGTGCACTCAATGAAGTCACCGTGAAGAATAAGTACCCGCTACCCAGGATTGATGATTTGTTTGATCAGCTGAGAGGAGCCGGAGTTTTCTCCAAGATTGACCTAAGATCGGGATACCATTAGTTGAAGATCCGATCAGAGGATATTCCAAAGACAGCATTCTCGTCAAGATATGGACATTACGAGTTCTGATTATGTCCTTTGATTTAATGCGCCAAAGATATTTCATGAATATGATGAATAAGGTGTTCATGGAGTATTTGGACAAGTTTGTTGTCGTGTTCATAGATGATATCCTAATCTACTCCAAGACAGAGGATGAACATGCCGAACACTTGAGGCGAGTTTTGGAAAAGCTGAGGGGCGACAACTCTTCGCCAAGTTCGGTAAGTGTGATTTTTGGAAGGACAAGGTAGAATTCCTCGGACATGTAATGACCGCATGAAGGAGTTGCCGTTGATCCAAGTAAAGTAGAAGGCGTGTTACATTGGGAGCGGTAGAAGGCGTGACCCAGATCCGGAGTTTCCTTGGAATGGCATGATACTATCGCCGTTTCATTGAAGGCTTTTCGACAATTGCGAAACCTCTTACGCAATTGCTGAAAAAGGAGAAGAAGTTTGCATGGACGTCAGAATGTGAGACAAGATTTCAGGAGCTGAAGAAGCGATTGACATCAGCACCGGTGTTAGTTCTACCGGATGTTAATCAAAACTTTGATATTTATTGTGACGCATCGCGCCAAGGACTTGGATGTGTGCTGATGCAGAATGGAAAGGTTGTCGCTTATGCATCAAGGAAGTTGAGGCCGCATGAGGAAAATTATCCGACGCATGACCTAGAGTTAGCTGCCGTAGTGCATGCCTTGAAGATATGGCGTCACTATCTGATCGGGAACAGATGTGAAGTGTATACGGATCATAAGAGCCTTAAATACATATTCACCCAGTCGGATCTGAACATGAGGCAGAGGAGATGGTTAGAGTTGATCAAGGACTACAATGTTGGAATCCATTACCATCCCGGGAAGGCCAACGTAGTTGTCGATGCCTTGAGTCGAAAAAGCCATACCGTGAGTATGTTGCTAGCCACAAGTCAGGATGAGTTATGTGAGGATTTTCAGAGAATGAAGATTGAGGTGGTACCTAGCGGATTCTTGGCCGCATTAGAAGTAAAGCCTACCCTAGAGGACCAGATCCGAGAAGGACAGAAGGATGATGACAAGATCCGCAGGATTAAGTCCATCAAGGAGGAAGGCAAGGCAGAGGACTTCAAGTTGGATGAGCAAGGCACGTTATGGATGAAGGATCGGATTTGTGTGCCCAACAAGAAGGAATTAAAGCAATTGATTTTGGAAGAAGCCCATGACTCAAGTATTCAATTCACCCAGGAAGTGCCAAGATGTATCAGGATTTGAAGGAAAGATTACGGTGGCCGAGCATGAAGCGTGAAGTTGCCGAGCATGTTGCATTGTGCGGCGTATGCCAGGAGAGTCAAGGCAATGCATCGAGACCAGCGAGGATTGCTGCGGCCATTGAAAATACCAGAGTGGAAGTGGGAGGAAATCGGAATGGATTTCATTACCGGTTTGCCTAAGACTCAAGGAGGTTATGACTCCATATGGGTTATAGTGGATCGCTTGACCAAAGTGGCCCATTTTATCCCCGTGAAGACCACTTACTTGGGAGATAAATTAGCAGAATTGTACATGATCAGGATCGTTTGTTTGCACGGAGTGCCAAAGAGGATTGTATCGGACAGAGGTACCCAATTTACCTCAAGGTTCTGGAATAAGTTACATGAAGCCATGGGAACCCGTTTGAACTTGATCGACCTATCATCCACAGACGGATGGACAGGCCAGAAAGAGTCAACGGTCTGGAAGATATGTTAAGAGCGTGTGCATTGGCTTGTGCTACCTCTTGGGATAAGAGTTTGCCGTATGCTGAGTTCAGTTACAATAATAGTTACCAGGCTAGTTTACAGATGTCACCATTTGAGGCACTGTATGGACGACCCTGTCGAACGCCATTGAATTGGAATGAGACCGGCGAGCACCGTGTCTTCAGGCCTGATATTCTTCAAGAGGCTGAAGAGCAGATTGCCATGATTAGGGAAAGGTTGAAGATCGCCCAATCACGACAGAAAAGTTATGCTGACAACCGTCGCCGGGATTTGAGTTTTGAACCAGAAGACTATGTATACCTTAGAGTTACGCCTCTCAGGGGAGTTAAGAGGTTCCATGCTAAAGGGAAACTCGCACCCCGTTATGTAGGACCATTTAAGATTTTGAGCCGCAGAGGCGAAGTTGCTTATCAGCTGGAGTTGCCACAGTCGTTAGCAGGAGTACATGACGTATTCCATGTGTCCCAGTTGAAGAAGTGTCTCCGAGTACCTGAGGAACAGACACCGCTAGAGTCAATCGAGTTGCAAGAAGATTTGACTTACAAGGAGCATCCCGTGAAGATTCTAGACACAATGGATCGAGAGACGAGGAACAAGTCAACCCGTTTCTGTAGAGTTCAGTGGAGCAACCACGCGGAGAGTGAAGCAACTTGGGAGCGTGAAGAGGATTTGAAGAAAGAGTTTCCAAGCCTATTACGTAGTAAGCCACGAATCTCGGGGCGAGATTCTGTTAAGGGGAGGTTTGTAACACCCCAAAATTTTGCCTGTCTTAAATTCATGTGTGATTTGGCACTTTGTTGAATTTTGGAATTTTCTGGAATTTATTTGGATTTATTTGGAATTTATTTGAATTTATTCCATTTTGAAATAATTAAAGAATTAAACTTTGCAAATAAAATTTTGTTGGAAATATTTTATTTGAGTCCAAAATGATCCAAAGTATTTTCGAATTTTTGGAATTTTACGAGTCTTTTGATATTTTTAATGAATTAAATGAATTTAGGAATTATTTTAAATATTAAATCATTGGAAAATCAAGTCGGGTCAAATCTTGTTCATCCGCCGGACCGAGTCGAGTCCGACTTCGAGTCCGACCGAGCCAAGTGACTTGGCCGAACCCTATTCGATCTCGACCGTTGGATCGAGATCCAACGGCCCGATTGGACCGCGACCGGCTGGCTGAGTCGGGCCGGATCCGATCGCGCCGCGCGATCGTAGCCGCTCATCGCGACACGTGGGCGGCCGTGCGTCGTCGTCTCCGCCGAACCGGCCGGACTCCGCCGCCAGCGTGGCCGCCGCGTCGGTTAGGTTTCCGTTTTGTCTTGCGCATGCCGAGGCCATTTAAGGCGTGGGTCATCACCCGAGGACCGCCGTTTGTGTGCGCACCTATTGCCCTAGTTTCCAACGCCCGAGCCGCCGCCGCCTGCCCGCAATCTTTCGCCGGAGTTCGTGAAGCACCACCGTGGTTTCTTCCTCTCCTCCGGTGCCGGTAGCCCGTTCCGCGCGCCGCGTGGGTCCTAGATCTGGAACCCCATCGGCGTGGCGCGCCCGAGGACACCTCCGTTTCGCCGGATCTGCCCCGAGTCGCCGTCCCGTGGGTCGTCTTCCTCGGTTCCGTTGACCAAGCCCCGCCGCGATGCCATCGTCACCCGCGAAGGTCCTCAGCCGTCCGATCAGGATCCGACAGTCACGGTGAGCCCACGTGCAACCCAAACCCTATAAACTAGATCGGATGCGGACCGTTGGATCAAGATCCAGCGGCCACGATCGCCACGTCTTTGAAGCTGCGTTAACCTAGGGTGGATCTAGACCGCTGGATCTAGATCCAACGGCCCTGATCATGCCACGTGGTTCTAGCCGCCGCACCGTGCGCGTGGGAGCACGCAACTAACATGTGGGGCCCCTCAGAGTCACCGCGCTGCGTCTTGCGGCGTGAGCGAGCCAGCGAGGCGGGCCGCTTTGTCGGCGGCAAGTGAGCCGTGGACCGTTTCCACGGTAGACCCGAGCCGAGCATGGACCGAGTCCATGGACCGGCTGACGTCAGCCGCCCAATCAGAGGCTGCCACGTGTCCAAGCTGACGCAATAATTAATTTCCAGAAAAAGAAAATGATTTATTAATTCGAAATAATGATTTCAGATTTTGTTTCAAACTTCAAACGCTTATAACTTTTTCGTTTCAACTCCGATTTGAGTGATTCAAATTTCTAAATTTGTATAAAATTGAGATCTACCTAAATATGAATTTTATTTAATTTTTGGACTAAAGTTTTTCTCTGTAAAATTATTTAATTGATTATTTAAACTTTAAATAATCATAACTTTTGTGTTTTAACTCCAAATTTGTGATTCAGTTTCTAAAAATTCATAAAATTATGTTCTCTCTGTTTATGGATTTTATTTGGATGTTTGGATACTTTTGCCTATTGTTTATTGGTGTATTTGCTATTTGCACGCTTTACAAGTAGGCGTTGAAGTCTTGGGAAGGATTCGAAGGAGAAGTATTGACTCAGGATCCAACTCAAGACCAAGAGCAATTACTTTTTGAAGGCAAGTTGTGCTTAGAACATGTTGATCCTAGTTTGAAAACTATTTTGATATAACCTATTGAATGCTAGTTCAATTAGAAAATAATTTATTTAGATTTGTGGAATTAGATAAATACCAATTTGCTGTATGACACCTTGATTACTTAAATATGTGCCATGAACCCTTGTCACCCTAGTTGTGGTTTACTAGTTGGACATTATTAAATTGCCAACATGGGAAATTAGATCGTTGTAGTATCTGCTTAGAGCACCTCGTGCTCATGACATGATTTTGGACAATCAAACGTTAATATTGACTTAATGATGTATTGAACCTGTTTTGGAAAGGTATCATGTGATGTTGATGGCACTGGTGCATGGTAATCAACTGGGGTTTGATAAATAGTTTTTCGACCGGGGCATGTGGCAAGAATAATCAGGTGGGCCAGTTGTGGCATTGGGGATGTTGATTTGGTTCTTCGAGTAGTCTTGCCCTGGTCACCCTAAGGACTTCACCTTGCAAGCCTTTGAACTGGGTCTAACGTGCAACCACATGTCTGTAATGGGACGGACCTAGTTGACTAAGTTGCTAATAACGTACCTGTGGGACCTCAGGAGGTCAACTACACCCTTTGTGTAAGTTATGCAGGGGCGTCTGAAGTGAGGCCAGGTACCCATCTAACGGTTGATTGGCCCAAACTTCGCCTTAGCTAAGGGAAGGGTTAGCGTGCAATAACCGGGGAGGACCACTTGTATTGTTAGAAGTTTCCGAAAGACTTTGTTACGGGAACTCGCCTTTGTGGTGTTTGACTGTATCATGTGGGTAAAGTGCATAACCTCTGCAGAGTGTAGAATCTATTCGAATAGCCGTGTCCGCGGTATTGGACATCGCTCGGGAATTACAGTCAAGGGTTAGATTTTCTCAAAAATAACTCAAATTTGAAAGGTTGGGTTAGATTAATAATGATGTTGATGGAAATGTGGATTAGGATGGGAAAGATGTTTATTAAACTCCTTGAAAAGTTATCTATGCTTTACTTATTTCTGGCTTTGAATCTATTTATGATACTTGTTAAATCTTTGTTTTCTGCAAATATACCTTGAGCTATTCCTTTGTACCAAGCCATGCATATAGTATATTAGCTTTGCATTCTGCATGACTTGCTAAGTACCAAGTACTCACCCTTGCCACAATACAACACAGTTGAAGAGGAGACTACACCAGCTTTGGAGGAGGAGCTCCAAGAGGAACCGTCTACTTAGGGGCGAGCCCGGTCAGTTGCTGTGGTATCTTGGATGGCGCCACGAAGTTATCTTATTTTCATTGCTACTATTTCTCTCTTAATAAGTTTCGCCCTGCGAAATCATACATTGTAACTTGACCTTAAGGTCGAGTAACTTGATTTGACTATTTAAATAAAGTACTTTATTAGTATCGAGTGGTATGATTGTGATATTTACCGATGTTAAGACTGTGTGCACTAGCGCGTTCCTGGACTAGTGCTGAATACACAGAGGGTCCGGATTTGCAAATTCGGGGTCCCGACAAAGCCTGAGGGTAGTATTATTGAAGGTTATGGTACTGAAGAGGTTATTGAGTTCTGCGTGGACTATCTAGGTAAAAGACAACCGATTGGTGTTCCTGTATCTCGTCATGAGGGCAGACTTGGTGGCAAGGGAACCATTGGGTCCAATCTAACGAGTCCACAGTTTGAAATGTACTGTAAAGCGCATTTTGCAGTCCTGCAACACAGCACAGAAGTTCATCCATACATCCAGCAGCACAAGTTGATATTACGGGAAGAGAATCCACATATGAATGAGCTTTCCATCACACGAGAACACAACAATCAATTCCTCACATAGTTCAAAGAAAAGGCGAAGGTCTCTGTCAGTACTGAGGCTGTCAAATGGTTGGCTGACGGACCAAGATTTAATGTACAGACATGGCAAGGGTATGATATTAATGGTTACACCTTTTATACTGAAACTCAAGATGCAAAGAGTGCTGATTCAAAACAGTGGTGTGAGCATAGATGCTTTGTCCGATGATCACTCGAAAAGAGGATCCTCAACCGCAATGAACTGTTACTACGGGATGATCGAAGAAATATGGGAGCTCGATTACGGAATATACCAAGTTCCATTGTTCCGATGTAAGTGGGTGAGACTTCCTCACGGAATGAAGGTTGACAAAAGAGGTTTTACTCTTGTGGATCTCAATAGACTCGCCTACAGAGATGAACCGTTCATCCTCGCCAAGCAAGCAACTCAAGTTTTCTACGTGCGTGATCCAGCCAATCCGAGGTTGCACGTCGTCCTTCATGGCAAGAGGCGGATTGTTGGAGCTGAAAATATCGTAGATGAGGAAGAGTACAACCAATTCGATGAAATACCTTCGTTTGCAGATGGGGCATGTCTTAGCGGTGATGACGACACACATGGAACAAATTACATGCGTGTAGATCATCAAGAAGGGTTGTATTGTAAATAAAGGGACTACGTATGCTTCTCAATGCCACTTAATATATTAATTCATTCAAAGCTCACTTAATTTGCTTGGAATACATGAAGTGTAAGGTACTAGCTAGTCTTGGAATACATGAAGTGTAAGGTACTAGCTAGTCTTGGAATACATGAAGTTGATTGTATTTGAGGTCATTGAAGTGCAACCTGCATGCACACTACATGATCAGACCATTTGAGATTTAAGTAAAAATTTTTTAGACTTTGCTATTATTACATAGATCCAAATATAATTAGAGATAAGGCCAAACTTCTGCCGGAGCGAAGCGGAGGCCCATCAAGTGACCTCAGCCCTAGGGGCCAATTTGGGGAAGTGCGAGGCGAAAGCCCCGTAAATGTAGATCAGTTTTGATCTAGGTCGCCATCATCTATATATTTTCCTTCATGTGTTTTACACATCCCTTATTCTAACAATTAAGTTGATCCCAGCAAATCTGAAAATGAACTATAGATATTTGCATCTATGTCGGTTTGAAAATAGGTTACAAAATAACCGCTTCACCCCTAGGGACGCCTGATGGATTCATATTCCCACTAAAGAAGAATTAATTTTGGGAAAGAAAGCTTTGATACATCTATCGGGTTCCTTATACATCTGTGTCGGTTCCATATGGAACTGATTGAAATACAATGTACATCTGTGTCGGTTCCTTATAGAACCGATAGTAATACAAGCATTATTTGTATCGGTTCATGAATAAAACCGATAGTAATGCAAGCATTATTTGTATCGGTTCATGAATAAAACCGATAGTAATATTATAATCTTATTTGTATCGGTATATTATGAAAACCGATAGGAATAATGTTCTTATTTGTATCGGTTTAGGATGAAACCCGATAGCAATAGAAGACTTATTTGTATCGGTTCATAGATAACCGATAGCAATACTATAATCTAATTTGTATCGGTTTGTACTGAAAACCGATAGTAATATAAGTTTATTTGTATCGGTTTATGTATAAAACCGATAGGAAGAAGAGTCTTATTTGTATCGGTTCATGAATAACACCGATAGCAATAATGCTCTTTATACCCCACGGTCCCCACGTCAGCCATCGATCTCTTCCCTAAACCTAAACCTACATTCCTAAACCGAGCTCCTTCCGTGCCGCCGGCGCCCCGTCGCGTCCTCCCGGGCTCGGCCCCGTCGCCTCCTCCACAAGCTCTGGCCGCCAACGCACCTCCTCGCCCCTGAGCTCCGGCCACCACCGTGCCTCTTCGTCCCCACGCTCCCGCTGGTCACCACCGCGACTCATCGTCGCTGAGGTCCGGCCGCCACTGCGACTCCTCCTCCCCAAGCTCCGGCCGCCAACGCACCTCCTCGCCCCTGAGCTCCGGCCGCCACCGTGCCTCCTCGTCCCCACGCTCCCACTGGTCGCCACCGCGACTCATCATCCTTGAGGTCCGGCCGCCACTGCAGACTCCTCGTCCCCGAGCTCCGGCCGCCACCGCGATTCCTCGTCCCCGAGCTCCGGCCGCCACAGAGAGGTTTGAATGTTTCATAACTGATCATCAATCTTCTGAATGCCGAAGAAAACTAAGTTGTTGTATGGAATAGTTCTTAATATTATGAGAAATTGTTGCCTTGGATGCATCTGGAAATTAGCTCCTTCAGAGAATCGATTTCATCTGCACTTGCTGGCATATTAGTTCTTGGATACAACAAATTCAGTTCCTAGATACAACAAAGTAGGTATATATGACAAGTGTTCCTGGAAACAACAAAGTAGTTCTTCTATGTTGTA
Source organism: Rhipidocladum racemiflorum (assembly GCA_036346355.1). Taxonomy (NCBI): domain Eukaryota; kingdom Viridiplantae; phylum Streptophyta; class Magnoliopsida; order Poales; family Poaceae; genus Rhipidocladum; species Rhipidocladum racemiflorum. The sequence continues at coordinate 52,426,296 of CM070578.1, read as the reverse complement.
ATGATATATATATGACTGAACATAAGTTACCTATAGAAGCTAATCTGAATCTAGCAAATACTAACCAGTGAGCATGTATAATGTTGCTATATATGTTTCCGTTGAGATTGCCGAGCTTGATCTTAGCCTCTTTGAACAAGTTGTCTGCAAATCTTCCAAAACAAGATAAAAGATATTAGCAAGAATCGAGGGTCCTGGTTTGTGAAAGACTAGACATGAAAAGGTCAAGTGACCTGCGCACAAAGCAATGTCAGAGTGCGTCAAATATAAAAGGGCTGTTATAGCTATATCAGAAATTCTAAATAAAGCACGTAAGGCAGTAAAGGGTAGAGATAGAGCAGGGCTCAGTTGATGGGGGAAAATACTCACTGAGCATCGCCAGTTTTGGCAAATCCTGCAATAAGGATACTATAAGTAACAATTGTCAGCTCAAGACCCTCAGCTTTCATTTCCTCAACACATGACCATATCTGCAGGGCTTTTTGCCAGATGTGACGATAAGAACTAACTGCCTTTGTATCTAAATATTTTTATCAGTGAACTTTCTTATTTCATGTTAGGAAACCAGCATTCAAATGACCATCTATGACATTTCTGGGTAGGTTTGTTACTAAGGTTTCTTCAAGTCACTTTCTCATGCTGGTAATCATGCAGAAACATTTTCCATGAGCAATCTTTATGTGCTAAAATTTGTAGTATGTCTATTTCAAATAGTTATTTATACAAGTCCTCTGGCTTAGTATTTTATCCTACATCAGTTTGTCTATCATGGGAAAGAAAGCAACAAAAGATCATCAAATAACCACAAGAATGCACCTACCTTGTAAAGACAAACGTATTTGGCTCTATTCCGCTTGCTCTCATGTTCTCAAATGTTGCACGAGCATGATGCTTATCACCTCGCTTGGCATAATACACAACCATCAGACCAAACTCTCTCCTTGATGGCTGCATCATCAAGATCAAAATAGAGATAATCAATGAATGAGCCTCAAAGAGAAGTCATAACACTATTAGACGCTTCCATCTTCTACGCATAAATAAAATAAAAATAGAAAACATCAGTAAGCATCAATTCAATTGACGCACTATGTTATACTTTGATACTATGTTATACTTTGATACTATGTGAATTTTATTTTGGTATTTATGCTTATGCTTCATTAACAATGATTATTCATGGTTATTTAATTTGCTTGGAATTATTATTTTCATAAAATTGCTCTTATTATCAATGCTAGAGTTTAGGTTGCGTAACCTATGCGTCTCCGTTCGAGAGTGCTTGTTTATAAATATCTTTGAAATGTCATATTTATAAATTAGCTTGATCTCGAATTGTCCACTTTTTTGGACAGTTTGAGGATATGTGGTTCGGGCAAGTTCTTGAGCTATTGTTCAACTCTACAGAAAGTTTCGGCAGCATATCCATGGTGTTCTCAGAATACACACCCTCATGACCTGTTGTCGAGGCGTGTATTTGGAGAACAGTGAGAAGATCTTCTTAAATTTTCTATAGAGTTGTACAACAGCTTAGGAACGTGCCTGAATCACATATCCTCGAATGGGATTAGGGCCTAACCTAATTAGAGAATAGGAGTCATCGCTTATGTGAATTATAATCATGTCAGATATATGAATTGCTTTCTCTCATGAAATTTAGGTTTGACATATATATATTCGAAATGTCGCAAAGAGAGAGCACCGGCTCAACGCCAGAGAGAGAAGGAGATGCTCCCTCCGCTCCACCGAGTAAGGTCAGAAAGGGCCGAGGACCGAGTAAAGGGGCCACAGGGAGAACTCCACAGGTTCTCCAGTTTAATGCCACGGGAGTTTGCATGGGTCTTGGCAAGTGTAAGGGGCGCTACTCCTCTTTTCTCGGCCAATTGGTGAGGGAGAGAGTGTCGATATGATGAAGAATTTGGAGGACGGAAATCAGCGCCGAGCAAAAGAACCGACTGTGGGACGAAGTTAAGGGGAAATGGATTATACGAGAGGAAGATGAAATCAATGCGAGACGGTACGCTTTGAAGAGAATGGGTGTGGCTTTGAGGCATTTCAGGGTTATCATGTATGCTGAGTATGTGTTGAAAAGCCGTACTCCCTTCCAAAGGTATCCGTTTGTTACTCCCGAAGTTTGGGAGGAGTTCACAAGGATGAGGCATTTGCCTGAGGCGGAGGAGCTGAGAGAGAGGAACACCGCTATACAGAGGCATAACACACACGCGCATCACCTCGGTTCCAGCGGCTATGTAGGTAAGAAGGCAGAGTGGACACGACAAGCCGAGGAGTGTGCAAACTCTGGGACAACGATGCCTTACTTCCACATATGTGAGGAGCGGGCACTTGGCCGGGTATTAGCGAGGACAAAGAAAACCGCCGACGGTCGGATTGTGGTTCCAAACCTGCGACCGCGGATCGTCTCCGCCATCGTAAGACATCTAACATAGTACATTGCGGTGACTCTTCCTATTGTATTGTAGCACTAACTTATATTCGCTTCTGTAGGAGGAGGTAAGCCGACAAAAAAGAGCAAGGAACGTTTCAAAGCCAAGGGCCAAGAGACATCTGTCTTTGGCAATCGGGAAGGCCGATCATAAGGGTCGGTGCTTGCCGCAGTGCGGGAGCATCTGAAGAGCTCCTTCTTCCAAGAGGAGAGCGCTTCGATGCAGATCAAGATCATGGGAAGCACGTGGCGCGCCTAAGGGCCCAGGTGAAGGAGGAGATGAGGCAGGAGATGGAGGAGGCATGGACTATACGTGAGGAGCGCCTAAAGGCTGAGATGATGGCGATGATCTCCCTGAGTCAGGGTCATGTAGCCTACTTTGTGATACACCCTAGCGGCGGCTTTTGCGAAGTTATCAGCCGGTACCTTTGTCGGGTAGTAAGTGTTTTACGAGTAAAAAGTACATGAGTAAGCTAACAAAGATTATGATCAAGTTGCGCACATCAAAGATTATGATCAAGTTGCACACTTCTTGTAGGATCCTGCCAAGTGCGATTAATCTGATCGAAGGCGGATTATGCGTTGAGGTTGGGCGCGGGTTGCATTTCCAAGCAAAGAGGATGACACGGTGCATGGTACACCTTTGGGGAAGGAGCTACACGAGTGCGGTGGACTATGTCCATGATGATTTCTGTCTCGTCTTGGAATTCCCCGAACGAAGATATCACCACTCTCGGGCAAGCACGGATGTCGTTCATCAAGTGGCCCACGACGGATATCATAGTGCAGAAGGTATAAAACTACGCATCTTGTCCATCATTTCAATAATGTAGCACATGGTGTTACATATATGCATGTGCTTTCTGAGTTACTACTCATGCACTGCTCCTACACTTCTTTGCTACACCTACTCACGCTCTGCTCCTGCTCTGTTCTTTGCTCCTTCTCCTGCTGCTGCACCTACTCCTGCTCCTGCACCTTCTCCTACTGCACTTTGCTCTTGCTCACTTTGCTCCTGCTTTGCTGCACACTCCTATTCTTTGCTGCACTGCTCACTGCTCTGCATCTGCTCTGCTCCTGCTCTGCACTGCTCCTCCAGCTGCACCTACAACTTCTTCGGCTCCTAAGCGGAGTGCAATTTAGTGCACAAAGGTCTACTAGCACTGACGATAGATCCACAAGAGAGATCAGAGAATCCCTCTGTGAAGAAGTCCAAGTTGTCGAGACCACAGAGTCCCTCATGATTCTAAAATTTGTTCGTACATGGAAAGCCTTTTCTCCCAAGTAGTGAATTGAATGCTTTAGGCTTGTGCACTCGCTTGCTACACGGATGGTACATCGACAAGTCACATGAGGTCGAGCCTCGCGTCGATTTCAATGTGAAGTATCGAGGGAGACACTTCCACCGCCAGGAGGATGGGATCTTTCCAGTGATTTTTGAGGATCTGTTCTTTTTGTACAGCTTGAAAGCCATCGATATTTCTACTATACGATGTTGGACGTTGTGAGTATCGCACCATACTCATCCCTATGACTATTTATTGATTTTGTATTATGTTTTTATCACAATTGACATGACTTGTAGGATAATGAGGCAGCGAGCCGTGACGGGTCGACACCTTGTTGGGTTTGTCGACCCCGAGATGGTGTCTGCGACCATGGCTAGGTTGCAATCGGAGTTCCTTGTAGGATACATCAAGCATGCATTGCGTGTTGAGGCGAAAAAGGACTTCATTCTCTTCCCGTACCACCAGGAGTATGTATTACTATAAAATTCAATAACTTGTACGCACTTAAACCGTATTTGAACTTATTTTCTTGCATTGTGTACCGTTTAATAAGCAACCATTGGGTTCTACTTGTGGTTGTTCCGAGTGCAAACAAAGTCTACACATTTAACTCGCTCGAAAATAGACCGATGGACTACGCGATCCGGCCTATTTTGGAGAAGTAAGTACATTCCTCTAACACTGTACATATTGAACTACATTAGATATTTTTTACCTCAATGGCATCTCTCCAATGTATGTAGGGCTTTCTTGTCTTACATTGCGGAAGGTAGCCGGTACAATGATAAACAAGGCAACAAATTGGAGTGGAAGCGCTTCAAGGTACAAGTGTCTATCGTAGAATTTCTTTCTCACACCTATTATTCGTCTCCTAATTTAAGTTTCTTTGTTCACAGTGTCATCAACAGGGGTGTGATGACCTGTGCGGCTTTTACGTGATGCATCACATGCTGATTCTGGTCGGCGGGTCAAATCTTTTCCCTAAGGTATAGAACTGATTATTGCAGTACTATCAATCTTTTAAAATAAAATTTTAAAATTTAAATATATTAGTGCACTACTTTCTTGCAGGACCTTGATATCCCCCGGAAGAGCCTAAGCAACAAGGATCTCAAGAAATTACGAGACCACATATGCCAGTGGTACTGGACAGAAGTTATAGTGGAGGATGGTAGATTTAAAGACCCGACAGGCTCTTACTAGTCAATATGTAATGTAAACAATATTAATGGGAATGTGATACACTGTACTGAATGCGATATGTTTGGATGTTTATGTGAATGTTCTGTGATAATGTATTAGAGATTGTGATGTATGTTATGTGTCATATTGTGAATGTTATGTGTCTTATTGTGAATGTTCTGTGATAATGTTATGTTATGTGATATTGTGAAGAATGTGATATGGTCAGCACCATCACAATTGGTTCTTTGTTGGAACCGATTGTGATAATATTCTCTTCACCATCGGTTCTCAACAAAACCTGATTGTGATAATCTCATCATTACAATCGGTTTCTAACCAAAATCGATTGTAATAATAGCCTCATCACTATCGGTTTCGAACAAAAACCGATTGTAATAATGGCTCATCACAATCGGTTTCCAACAAGAACCGATTGTGATAATGTCCTCATCACAATCGGTTTTGAACCAAAACCGATTGTAATAATATCATTATCACTATCGGTTTCTTACCAAAATCGATTGTAATAATAGCATCATCACTATCGGTTTCGAACAAAAACCGATTGTAATAATGCCTCATCACAATCGGTTTCCAACAAGAACCGATTGTAATAATGACCTCATCACAATCGGTTCCGAACCAAAACCGATTGTAATAATAGCCTCATCACAATCGGTTTCCAACAAGAACCGATTGTGATAATGGCCTCATCACAATCGGTTTCCAACAAAGAACCGATTGTGATGACTAATAATTACTATCGTTCCAAAACCGACTGTGATAAGGCTTCATCATCTCTATCGTTGGACTTTCTATCGCTACTAGAACCGATTGTGATGACGAAAAAGAACCGATTCTGATGTACATTTCTGTAGTAGTGTTAATTAATTAGTGTAATGGAAATTATAAAAAATCCCACTTGTACCGGGTCATAACACCAACCGGTACTGACAGCCCCTAGGGCAACAAGTACAGAGGGGCATCAGTACCGGGTCATAACACCAACCGGTACTAATAGTATCTAGTAGTACCGGTTGGGAATACAACCCGGTACTAATTCCCCCTAGGGCAACCAGCATTTGGCGGGGTATTTTGGTAGGGAGGGAATCAGTACCGGTTGGTAATATGACCCGGTACTAATTCCCGTCATATAAAAAGTGGAGAGGTCCAAACTCTTGTCTTTCTCGCCACTGCCGCCTCCAAGTCTCCAACTCCGCCGTCCCCGCCGTCTGCGCCGTCCTCAGCCCCGCCGTCCGCGCCTCCGACGACTCCGCCATCCACGCCGTCTGCACCGTCCTCACCCCCGCCGTCAGTGCCGTGCACACCCCCGGTGTCCGTGCAGTCCTCCGACAACCCGCCGACCGCGTCGTCCTCCGACAACCCCGGCCGGCGTCCTCCGACAACCCCGGCCACTGTCCGCGTCGTCCTCCGACAACCCCGTCCTCACCCCCACCGTCAGCGTCGTGCGCACCCCCGCCGTCCGCGTCGTCCGCCGTCCGCACCATCCTCTCCGGCGCCACATCCTCCTCGGCCAACTTCCTCCACACCGGCCCCGCATCCTCCTCTCCAGCGCCGCGCGCCCTCGGTGAGCCCTCTCTGGCGTCTACTTACACTTACTGTTTAGTGGATTATGTGGATGCATGTTTACTGTGGATGTTTACTTTGGATTATGTGAAATGTTGATTACAAATGTTGATTATGCTGATTATATATGTAAATTTGAAATGTGTACGTATATGTGAAATGTGTATAAGTATATGTGAAATGTGGCTTATGAAATGAGTAAGTATATGTGAAATTTGAAATGTGTAAGTATATGTGAAATGTTTATAACTATATGTGAAATGTTGCTTATGAAATGAGTAAGCATATGTGAAATTTTAAATGTGTAAGTATATGTAAACTTGAATTGTGTAAATTTGAAATGTGTAAGTATATGTGAAATGTGGCTCATGTAAATTTGAATTCTGAGTATGTGAAATGTGTAAGTATGTTGATAGTATACTCGTCGTTGCTGCCCGTCTTCCTCTATCCACTCTTTCCCACCACCCTCCGAGTGGTTACCACGCGTGACCTGTCCTCCCCTATCCCCAGCACCCTCTCTGTTCCCCCCTCTCGATCCCTTTGTGTCCCCCCTCTCGCTCCCTCTCTGTCTCCCCCCTCTCTGTGTCCCCTCTCTCGCTCCCTCTCTGTCTCCCCTCTCTCAATCCCTCTGTGTCCCCCATCTCACTCCCTCTCTGTCTCCCCCCTCTCCCCCCCTCTCTGTCTCCCCTCTCTCGATCCCTCTCTGTCTCCCCCTCTCTCTGTCATCTATTAGAATCAATGAACACTTGTGTGGCTTGTTGCTTGTGGGTTATGGTCCGAGAATTTATGTCTGTCACCAAATTTCGTATGTAAAATCAAAAATTGAATTCTAAAATGTATAAGTACATGTTATCTATGTAATTATATGTTAAATGTGTAAGTATACTTTTGTTGATATTTTTTCGTTAATTTTTAGTGCACTTTTCTAGCCTAAGAAAAAACGATGGCGGACGAAGGATATGTTGGATAGGAGGAGTTCATGAGGAATTTGATTGCGGGAGATGATCTTGTAGAGGCGGAGGGTCGTGAACCCGCCGAGGCAGCAAGGCCCGTCGAGTCCTTTGAGGCCGCCATGGTAATTAGTACAAATGCGTATATGCTGGTTCCACTATCATGCTAAGTCAACATTCTAACTCGTTCATCATTGTACCATATTTTCAGACTAGTCAATCGAGTAGGCCATCATGTCACCAAGGTCCAAGCAAGAAGTCGAAGGCCAGACATATTATTACTGTAGTCGGCGATAACGGCCAACCTATTGAACCCGAGGGGATGATTCCACCGTTCAATTCGGCATGCGGCTTCCACGTCAAGGACCACGTGCCAATTAGTATCGCGAAATGGGATAATGTCCCCGAATATACAAAGAATATGATCTGGACCGATATGAAGGAGACATTCACCTTCCCCGAAGGGATCGAAGAGAAGGTGAAGAGTTACGCGTTCAAGAAGATGGCCATCGCATTCCAGACATATAAAAAGAAGTTGACCACGGAATATATTAAGAAGGACCTAACACCCGACTTCAACAAGCACCCAAAGTTACAGGGTCACTGGGATGCGTTCGTCAACTATAAGAATTCGGAAGAAAGTCGAAGTTTGACCGAAAAGAACATTCGGAATGCACAGAAGAAGCAATATCACCACCGCCTCGGCCCTGGTGGTTACCGTCGAGCGATGCCCAAATGGGAGCAGAGGGAACAGGGATTGCTTGTGAAGGGTGTCACGCCCGCGACTTTGGAATGGCCAGACAGAGCGAAGAGTTGGTTTTATGCTCACGGCGGTGCACTTGACGATGATGGAAACCCGGTGTTCGGGAATGTGATGACAGATGTCGCTAGTAGACTTATACAGTCGATCGAGGACTCTTCCCAGGGCACCTTTGTGCCAAACAGGGAGAACGATGAGCTAACAAGGGCCCTACAAAACCCGGAGCACCCTGGACGCACACGAGGCGTTGGCGTTGTTCCGTGGAAGATTTGTTTTGCTAAGGACGCCAAGACCTACAGGAGTCGGGCGAGAAGCAAGTCCCGACAGGCACAACGGATGCAAATGCTGGAAGAACGCATGAATCAAATGGTTCAAGAACATATGAATCAAACACAAGAAAGCATAAAGGAAGAGGTCCAAAGACAGGTGCAGTTAGCCTTGAGTCAACGGGTGGATGCGAGCCAGGAACCTCCTACTAATGCAGACATCATTAGCCCCACGGGGCGACGGAGCAGCTGCGCTTCTGGTGGGCTGCCCGAAGAAGACTTGGGCCACTGGCCGGTGGACGACATCATGCAACGGACACCTTGTGAGTTGCACGTCTAAGCGAAGAACATCTCCTTCATGGCGGCTCACGGCATGGCTCACCAAATGGAGCCGGGGCAGGTCATCCATGGCCAACAGATACCGGCGGGCTATTCCAAGGTCTCAGTGGAGGAGGTATGCCCAGGGTGCGAGGACCTTGACCTCGACATGCCCGGAGGTGATGGAACTACAACGTTAGGAGAGGCAGTGCACACTTTCATTCTGTGGCGTAAGAAGTACATCATTTTTAGAGACACACATAAGCGGTCGTCTCTGACACCTCCATCACCAAAATCGATGCCCATCAGAAGAAGCCCGTCTCCTACACCAACCCCTGCACGCGAAACTCCAACTCCAACATCGTCGCCCAAGAGAAGCCAGCCAGCTCATCCAACAGCTCACAAGAAGACGGGATCCACCCAAAGCAATAAGCTGGCCACACCTTCAAAGCGGGCGTACGATATGACAAAGGAGGAGTCTGCCAAGGTAGTCAGGGCCGACGTCACTGATTTTTTTAAACCCAGGTCACCAGAGAAGAAGATTCAACCTAGTATAGAGGAATTTCTAAAAGGCCTGAAGACAATAAAAGGTTTGAAAGATTTAAAGGAAAAACCTCATGTCTCTGACTACAAGCGCACACTGGTCAAGGCAAGCAAGAAGAAGATGTCATCAGCTGAGAAGAAGGCCAATGAGATGGCCAAATTCCTCAAAGAAACTGGTCTTGCCCTAGATCAAGTATTAGGCAACCAGGAGATTGAATCTGCTCAAGTCAAATGGTCATTTATACCGGGTGCACCATTGGTCAGGCGTGACGAGGTTGCCCAGCTGCCAACTAGGATGCGCCAATTCCATGAATGGTACCTGGATGCGTTCCGGCATGGCATAGAGCTATTCGCCGTCAAGTACAAGGACCGAGATTTTTTTCACGGTGATGGAGAATTTTATATCGAATGGCGCATAATGTACGATCTATACCAGATAGACGCCCTCGACGTGGCCATGTTGAGTTGCTGGACTCTGTAAGTTCTTATTTAATTGCAAAAATCTACTGTGTGGGCCCTTTGACTATACTAACTTGCAATCCTATCTAATTTCTTCTTATGTAGAATGGAGATACAAAGATGCAGAAAGGAGGCCATTTACGACATAGGCTTCCTTGACCCTTCGGTCATTAACAACACATTTGTTACTAGCTGCCCTGTCGATACAGAGGACACCATATTCAATGGGCTAATGGGTCAGAGATATAAAGCAAAGATACTTCTACCCTACAACTTTGAGTACACATTTTCGTGCCGCCTCGTTCTAACCCTTTTCCATATCACGATGTTAGAAATAATCAGTTACCTACATTGACATATGTATGTACAGCTTTCACTGGATTCTTCTCATTATCGAGCTAGATCATGGCATAATCACAGTTATGGACTCGAGGAGGAAACCAGTTGGATGTTATCAAAACTTGATCGACATGCTCGACCGGTATTCTTGTTCCTTTCATTATCGTGCTGATTCTACTTCATTTAAAATAAATTCTAATCATGTTCAATTTGCAATCATATGTGTAGTGCATTCGCACGGTTTCGTGCCAAAATCGTCGGCGAATTCAAACAGAAATTCGCTGTTACACTTGCCTCTCGAGTACGTATGCCATCATGCTATCTTTTTAGTTAGTTAACGGAATTTCCATGCATTCATTTCACGCTCTCAACCTTTTCCAACACAGATCTTGCTTCAGTAGCCGGGAAACAATTTATGCAGCTACTATGTGTGCCAATTTATGGACATATAGACCGGAGGTCTTTGCTGCTTACAGATTGTAAGAAATTCACGCCGGCACATGTGACAGCAATCCAAGAACAACTCGTTGGCTGGATTTACGATGAGGTCGTAAATCCTAAAGGCGAGTTCCATGTTTCGACGAATAGGTGGGGCCCTTCGATAAAGGCTGGTGAACTGTCGGAGTCGACTTCTACGGCTACCGATAGCGACGCACGTAAACGAAGGGCCCCATAAACATTCTTTAATTAAAGCTCTAATGAATGTTAGTGATACATATTGGTTCTAATTGGAGTTGTTAATATAAGTTCTGCAATTTAATTATCATTTAATTGCGCATGATTGATTATATGTGCTTTTAATTAATAGATAGATATATGTAGACTTAACATATATTACATTGCCTTATTGTAAGATAGCACTATTTCTGCAGTTTTCCAAAACTATGAACTATTTGTGTAGAATTATCATTATTAGAATACTGATCAACCGTTGGTGTTCTGACCAGGTACAAGTGGGATTTTTAAAAAAAATTCATTGCTGTAATTAATTAATTTGAGGACATAAATTGATTTATAAATTTCTCATAAATTTATAACGGCTTTATGAAATATACTATACCTTGAATGAAAATTTCAGATTTGTTGGATGAGTATTTAATTCTTAATATTTCTTTTACTTCTTTTTTGCAGATTTTCTTTGTTTGTAATTAAATTTTTATATCAAGTAAATTTACGTATTATTTTAAATTTTTATGTCAACCAAGAATGGGCATCCTGCATGCGCGAAACTATTGTATCAATGCAAATTTACTACAGTCTGCTGCTCTACAACCGCATCAAAGATGAGCACGCGGCGGTCGACGCCGAGCGCGGCGGGATCATGAAGCTAGGCATTTCACGACTTCGCCGCCAAGTCCTACAAGACCGAGCCCCGCACCGTGAGCTTCACTCAACCTCCTTAGTGAAAAAGGATGATACTATCTCTGATCTTACGGCTGAGTTCAAAGAGAGCCTTCTCAGATATGGGAACTCACCCATGGATGAAGATGACCTTCTTGGTGCCCAACTTGAGGAATTCCACAAGAATACCAGTGCTTTGCAGGAGAAGAAGCATGATTTGTTTGGAGACCTACAGTAGTCTCCCTGTTATCCCTTTTGTTTTTATTAAAAGATATCACATTTTCCTTAGTAAAGTGTTCTTAAGAGCCTCATTTTATCAGTTTAGTATTTATGTTCCTGCATGAACATTTGGTCTATGCTCCTGTTGAGCGATTATCAGTTGTAATTCAATAAAGTGTCATTTTTCAGAACATTTGCTCATTTATGCTATGCTTGTTCTATATTTTTGATATGTTCCTATTGCAACAATTCAATTGATTGAATTTATTTCTTTAATATAGAACAATTATATAATTCAATGGCTAAGGAGAAAATCTATCTTGTAGATAGTTGCACCACAAATTCTATTCTTAGGGAGACTAAATATTTTCAGACTTTGACTAAGAAAACTAAAAATATTATTATCGCCGGAAGTGATGCACTCATAGTTGGCACTAGAAGAACCATTATAGTTCTCCCTATCGGCACTCGTATAATAATTGAGAATGCCCTGCTCAATTAAGTTTTAACGGCCTTCATCTCAATGGTTTCCACAAGGAGATTGACAATGAGAATGGTACTAAATACCTTTTTATGACTAAGTTAAATGGGTGCAATAAACGTGTGGTTGAAAAACTTCATTCCTTTCCCTCCAGGTTATATTATACATATATAAAACATGAAGTTTATGTTCTAAGGAAAAACATCCTTATCGATGATCGGGATCGCTTGACCGCAGAGATGAAGTCGGAGGGGTGTACGAGCAGGGACCCAAAGGAATGCCTCGCCCATCGGGATTTTTAGTATTTTTGGAAATAATTAATAAATCCTACAAAAATGTTGTTAATACCTAAAAAATAGATTTTTTTTAGGTATTTGGACTTCTGTAAAATTTGATAAAATTAATATGTTTCACACACTAGAAGTTCTTTACCTTGGGTTTATTTTTATAGGATTATTCAATTGTTAGTATGCACTAAAATTTATTTTTCAGTTATTCAAGTAATTCTAAAAATTGCTTAACCGCTAATTGAAAATTGTGAAAATTGCTAAAAATAATTCTAGAAAAATTATGTATGACATTTATTATGTAATGTCCCTAGTTTTATTTTTCTTAGCATTATTTCATGTTTATATATGCTGGAATTTATTTTTCTATTATTAAATAATTCTAAAAATTACTTGGTAATTAACAAAAAAATTTGCAAAATGCTAGAAAGTTTTAGAAAATTTCAGATAGTATATAATGAGTATCATGTCTATAGATTAATTTTCTTAGAATTATTCTATATTTTAATTTATGTTGGAATTTACTTTTCTGTTATTGAGTAATGTTGGTAAATTGCTAAATAATTAACAAAAAATTATGAAACATACTAGAAAAATTATGAGAAATTTTAGATAATTATCTACTAAATAGATATAGACTAAAATTTACTAATTTAATGAGATGCATGCAATATAATATTTTAATAATAGTAAAATTCAATATTTCTTGCACACAAGATATGTCGGACATCGCAAAAAGGGAATTTGATAAGCTTGCCCTGGATGGCAGCAATTACCTCACTTAGGTAGTGGATACCAAGATCAACCTAACAACTCATGTGCTTGGAGCTGCTATCACCTAGTCTGAAGCTGGTGCCCCTACTGTTCTTAAATCTACAAAATGTGCTGCTTGTATTTCCTAAGGCACCATCTTCATCTAGACCTGAAGGTTGAATATATGATGGAGAAGGACCCGCTAGCATTGTGGAATTCCCTGAAGGAATTATACAACTAGCAAAGATTCGTACTGCTGCTAGAATCACAATGCGAATGGACCCTCCTACGCTTTCAGGACTCAGAGATGCAAAGTACCAAAAAGTACTCTAAGATTATTTATATTTTGCTAGAAGCAGAAAAATATGATGAACTCATGATAAAGAATCATCACTGTGACACCACGGAGTGTCGTATCCTTATTTATTCAGCATGATGAGGTCAAAAACATTATGGATGTGGAATTAAGGTTAAAACCATAGGGTATGGAGGTTAATAGCTTTTCCGGGCCGTTTCCGGGAGTTTGGGCCTTTCCGGGGAGTTTTGGGCCTAGGGGAAAGGGTTGTGGGCTTTGGTGGGATGGAGTATGAGTCTATTTAGGACTAGGATTCCTTTTGGGCTGGTTTAAGGGGCTCCCCCTGCCCCTTGTGTGCGCCCACCCTGCCATTGTGTGCCCCCACCTCCTCCTCCCTTGCCCTAGCCGCCCCACCTCCTCTCCTCTCCCCTTGTGGCCGTGCGCCCCTTCCCCTTGCCCCCATTGCTCCCCACCTCTCCACCACCTCTCCTCCACCCCCTTGCTGCCCTAGGGTAGCCTCTCCACCCTTGCACCTCGAGGATGCATCCATTGGAGCGAGGAGCAAGGAGCGAGGAGCGAACCGGGAGGAGATCCTTTCAGTTTTCGTGCGTCGGGCAAAGGTATGGCCATGGGAATCCTTGGGGTTGGTCTAGGTACTGTTCTAAGGGTGTTTATCAAGTTTTTAGATCAATTGGTGGTGCTGGATTTGAGTAGATTAGATGAAATCTAGAAGTTGCCACGTTCTCTGTTTCGGGCAGCATGAGCAGTCGACCTAGGGCTTAGGTTTTCGCCAATTTAGATTCGGATTTTGGTCGTACGGCTGTTGAAGAAGTTGTAGATAATTTCATTATCTTTCAGTGGATATAAAGAACGTCCAATTCCGCACAGCCGTTTGAAAGTTATGGCTGTTTTACCGAGTGTGTTAAAATCTGTGACATGATTGGAACAGATCACGGTATTTTGTAGATTAAACAACTTTAGAGTCCGAATCAGTCTTTCCCTATACCTATAAAAAGTTGGGAAATTTCCTAAGCTACGCGAGGATGTACTCATTTAATTGATTTGGAGTCTTAGAACCCAAGTTATGCCTTTTGGAAGGCTGCTGTCCCGACGGGACAGAACCGCTGTTTTCGGGTTTTGCGAGTAGTTGGCAATGTCGGGGTAGATGAGGGTTTGCGTACTGTTTTGTGGGCTTGATTGTGAGTGTGTGGTCCCTATGTGCAGGTGGTGTGACCCCGGGAGGGCCTACTACTTCTCGCCAATCTGTCGCCCGTGGTTGAGGCAATTGTATTGTAATGGATAGCGATTTGTAGGTTGCTAGTTGAGACTAGATAAGATTGATTATATGTGATGATCACTTGCCATGCTTTAATGATTGCCATTGATATGATGAGTATGTTTATCATGTTATGATGCCATGTGTTAATGTACAAGTTGATTATGATGTGGCATATTTGCATACATGGCATGATTACATGGCCCAGGCGGTGAGAAAGTCATAACTAGTCCGGGAAGGTCGGTGAGAAAGTTATGACTAATCCAGAGAGCCAATGAGTAAGTCCTACATCGTGATTCCATTCACCGCGGTGAACGGAAGCGAGGAGTAGGCACCCTCCATCTTCGGGATGGAAGGGGGGAGAGGGTGCACACCGACGGGTGTGTACTCAACCATACCGGTATGAGTTTCCATGGAGACATGAGCATAGCATCGCATTGCATACATAATGATAGGTGATCATGAATGAGATGGTTTACATGATGTGAGATGTTATTGCCGTGAAATTGTTCTTGTTGTACCATTGCAATATGCTTGCTGAGTTTTGAACTCACGCTTGTGTTTTCTTGTTGTTTTAGGTACCATGAGATCGGCATGCGGGGAAGGGAACTAGTCACACTTACACACATAGCATCATTCAGTTGATTCCACAAGTTATTCAATTAGTGTTTGATAATAAATTGCGTGTGATGATTAGTGCTTTAAGGTTTAGCTTTGCTTATGAGAGTCTTATTGTTCGTTTGGCTCTTGGAGACATTAAATGCCGGAAAGTAGACTTATATTGATGTTAAGTCTTTAATTATTGCTGTTTTAGTTGTCTCTCATATTGCTTTATATTGCTATATTGTTGTTGCTCCTTCAAATCATGTTAAAACAAAGGAGATGCTGCCGAAATCTCGGTTTTTAGCATTTACTCCTTTGCTGGAATTTACCTTAATTCATGGTATTTAGATGTGGTTCAGCTTATGTTTGGTAGCATTCAGGCATATTAGATGCCGGGGTGTTACAATCACGCACTTTTTAAGTCAAATATTGCCTAAAGCACATGCTAATGCTCAATAGGCTAGCAATAATAGAGCCGTAGAAAGGGCCAAATGAATAAAAGGGGAAATGGAAGAATGATAGAAACAATAAGGGAAAGGGCAAACCCCGGTGGAAAGGTAAAGGAAAAGGTCTAGAAACCTTCCAGAAGCTAGATCAGGCCAATAAAGCTGCTCACCCTCCTCAAACATGCTTTAGGTGTGGATGTGTTGGCCATTGGTCTCGCACTTGTCGCACCCCGAACCATTTGGTGGAACTTTACACTAAATCCATTGGGAGATTCCAAAAGAATCAAGATAATAAGGTTGGAGCACACTTCATCGCTCAACCAATTATTGGGAAAGAAAATGAGAAAAAGGATCATACTATCTCTGATCTTACGACTGAGTTCAAAGAGAGCCTTCTCAGATATGGGAACTCACCCATGGATGAAGATGACCTTCTTGGTGCCCAACTTGAGGAATTCCACAAGAATACCAGTGCTTTGCAGCAGGAGGAGTATGATTTATTTGGAGACCTACAGTAGTCTCCCTGTTATCCCTTTTGTTTTTATTAAAAGATATCGCATTTCCTTAGTAAAGTGTTCTTAAGAGCCTCATTTTATCAGTTTAGTATTTATGTTCCTGCATGAACATTTGGTCTATGCATCTGTTGAGCGATTATCAGTTGTAACTCAATAAAGTGTCATTTTCCAGAACATTTGCTCATTTATGCTATGCTTGTTCTATATCTTTGATATGTTCCTATTGCAACAATTCAATTGATTGAATTTATTTCTTTAATATAGAACAATTATATAATTCAATGGCTAAGGAGAAAATCTATCTTGTAGATAGTTGCACCACAAATTCTATTCTTAGGGAGACTAAATATTTTCAGACTTTGACTAAGAAAACTAAAAATATTATTATCGCCGGAAGTGATGCACTCATAGTTGGCACTAGAAGAACCATTATAGTTCTCCCTATCGGCACTCGTATAATAATTGAGAATGCCTTGCTCTATTAAGTTTTAAAGGCCTTCATCTCAATGGTTTCCACAAGGAGATTAACAATGAGAATGGTACTAAATACCTTTTCATGACTAAGTTAAATGGGTGCAAGAAACGTGTGGTTGAAAAACTTCATTCCTTTCCCTCCAGGTTATATTATACATATATAAAACATGAAGTTTATGTTCTAAGGAAAAACATCCTTGTCGATGATCGGGATCGCCTGACCGCAGAGATGAAGTCGGAGGGGTGTACGAGCAGAGACCCAAAGGAATGCCTCGCCCCTCGGGAGGTCGATTATGCTGCTGCTATGATCCAGGGAAGAAGAGGACAAAAGACTCCGAGAGTTATACTGGTTCGAGCCCCTAGGCTGGGTAATAGCTCTACTCTAGCTTGCCCTGAGGCAGAGAGATTGATTATGCGTGAGTACAAGTGAATGCCTATTGTTCTATCTCTAGCCAAGAGCTCTACGTCTAATTTTATATATGAATTACAAAGTCCCCACTTCCCGTTCTTGGCAAACGGTCAGGAGTAGCTTCCGGAAAGGGTGGACCAACGTACACTTCAACCGAATCACAACCGTCCCTGGGTTCTGCATCCACGTTCGCATCACGTCCCATTCTCACGGATCTTGGTAACCGCAAGCCTCTTATCGAGTCTCCCCGAGCTTTAGGTCTTGGTCGCGTGATGGCCTCTGGTTCCCTTGCTCAAGGCCGTGCGAGCACTACCTGGTCAGCAAGATAGCAGGGGACCCGAGCTTAGGTCCCGAGCTCGAGCTCGGGTCGGGGTTTGTTGACCATGCTTGTCGGGACCCCGAATTTGCAAATCCGGACCCTCTGTGTATTCAGCACTAGTCCAGGAACGCGCTAGTGCACACAGTCTTAACATCGGTAAATATCACAATCATACCACTCGATACTAATAGAGTACTTTATTTAAATAGTCAAACTGGGTACTTGACCTTATGGTCAAGTCACAAATGTACGCCTCGCAGGGCGAAACTTATTAAGAGAGAAATAGTAGCAGCGGAAAATCAAAGAAGGTAACATCGTGGCGCCATCCAGTATACCACAGGCAACTGACTGGGCTCGCTCCCTAAGTAGACGGATCCTCTTGGAGTTCCTCCTCCAAAGCTGGTGTAGTCTCCTCTTCAACTGGTGTTGTGTTGAGGCAAGGGTGAGTACTTGGTACTCAGCAAGTCATGCACAGAATGCAGGCTAATATACTATATGCATGGCTTGGTACAAAGGAATAGCTCAAGGTATATTTGCGATGCTTGAAACATTTGAAAAGTAGCATAAGTAGATTCGAAAACAGTAAAAACAAGTAAAGCATAAATAACTTTTCAAGAAGTTTGAGTAAACATTTTCCCCATCCTAAACCACATTTCCATCAATGTCATCATTAATCCAACCCAACCTTTCAAAACCGGTGATTTTGTAAATTCTAACCCTTGATTTGTAATTCCCGAGCAATGTCCAATACCGCGGACACGGCTATTCGAATAGATTCTATACTCTGCAGAGGTTATGCACTTTACCCACAAGATACAGTCAAACACCACAAAGGCGAAGTTCAGTAACAAAGTCTTTGGAGACTTCTAACAATACAAGTGGTCCTCCCGGTTATTGCGCACTAACCCTTCCCTTCGCTAAGGCGAAGTCTAGGCCAATCAACGTTAGATGGGTACTGCCTCGGCCCGATGCGCTCCCGTACAACTTACACAAAGGGTGTAGTTGACCTCCTGAGGTCCCACAGTGCGTTATTAGCAACTTAGTCAACTAGGTCCGTCCCATTACAGACATGTGGTTGCACGTTAGACCAGTTAAAAGGCTTGCAAGGTTAAGTCCTTAGGGTGACCAGGGCAAGACTACCCGAAGAACCAAATCAACATCCCCAATGCCACAACTGGCCCACTGATTACTCTTGCCACATGCCCCTGGCCGAAAACTGTTTATCAAACCCCGCTTGATTACCATGCACCACGTGCCATCAACATCACATGATACTTTTCCAAAACAGGTTCAATATATCATTAAGTCAATATTAACATTTGATTGTCCAAAATCATGTCATGAGCACGTAGCGAGTCTAAGCAAAGGTACTACAACGGTCTAAACCCATGTTGGCAATTTAATAATGTCCACTAGTAATCCACAACTAGGGTGACAAGGGTCATGGCACATACTTAAGTAATCAAGGTGTCATACAGCAAATTGGTATTTATCTAACCCCCATGTTTAAACAAAGTATCTTTCTAATTGAACTAGCATGCAATAGTTTAAATCAAAATAGATTTCGAAATAGAATCAACATGGTCAAAGCACAACTTGCCTTCAAAAAGTACTTGTTCTTGGTCTTGAGTTGGATCCTGAGTTAATACTTCTCCTTCGAATCCTTCCGGCACTTCAACGTCTACTCGTAAAGCGTGCAAATAGCAAATACACAAATAAACAATAGGCAAAAAGTGTCCAAACATCCAAATAAAATCCATAAACAGAGAGAACATAATTTTATGAATTTTTAGAAACTGGAATCGTCAAATTTGGAGTTAAAATGCAAAAGTTATGATTATTTAAAGTTCAAATAATCAATTAAATAATTTTACAGAGAAAAACTTTAGTCCAAAAATTAAATAAAATTCATATTTAGGTAGATCTCAATTTTATACAAATTTAGAAATTTGAATCACTCAAATCGGAGTTGAAACGCAAAAGTTATAAGCGTTTGAAGTTTGAAACAAAATCTGAAATCATTATTTTGAATTAATAAATCATTTTCTTTTTCGGAAATTAATTATTGCGTCGGCATGGACACGTGTCCGCCTCGATTGGCTCTTGGCGTCACCGGTCCATGGACTCGGTCCACGCCGGCTCGGGTCTACCGTGGACCCGGTCCACGGCCACGTGAGGCCCGACATGTGGGACCACTCGGGTAGCGTCATCGGCCCGGCGTCGGCCGGGCTCACCACGGAGGCGGCAGGTGGGTCCCACCGATGACGTCTTGGGTGACGTCACGGTGCGGTTTGGTTGTCCCGCTAACACGCGGGCCCCGCGTGTCAGAGACACGCGCTCACGCGCGCATGGCGTGGCTAAGCACATGTGGCTCGATCGTGCCCATTGATTTGAAAATCAACGGCCGCGATTAGATCTAGGATTTACGCGTTCCAAATCAGCACCGTCGATCTGGGCCGTTCGATCTAGATCGGACGGTCCAGATCTAACCCTAAAGCTACAACGCAACTAACCTCAACCGTACGATCTAAATCTAACGGTTGAAACCTAATCAGGGCGAGAAGCGATGGCAGGCGGCGTGGCCTCACCTCGTGCGTTGGATCTTGATCCAACGGTTCACCGAGCTTCATGACGACGATGGCACGCGGCGGCGTTGCGGCTGCCGGCGCTGAGGACGGCGACCACACTAACGGCGCTTCGGGGCGTCTCCGGCCAAGCGAGTGCACCCAATAGGTGCGCCTCGACGCAAGGTTCTCAGACCCGGGCTTGAACGCGGCGGAGGATAACGACAGCCGGAAGCGAAAACCGCGCGGCACACCCCAAACTTCGGCGAAATCGTGAGGCGGCGGCGGCTTGGGCGTTGGAAACTAGGGCAACAGTGCGCACGAGCAGCGGTCCTCGGCGATAACCCACGCCTTAAATGGCCTCGGCATGCGTGCACAAGGCGGAAACCTAACCGGGCCAGCGGCGGCTACGCGGCGGCGAGTCCGGCTTCGATCACGGAAGACGACGCAAATCACGGCCGTCCCACGCGTGGCTCAACGCCCAGATTTCGGGCGCGCGGATCGGACCGGATCCGATTTGGATCAGTGCGGCCAAATTCCGGCCAGTTGGATTTCGATCCAACGGTTCGGATCGATCAAGGTTCGACCGGATCACGTGGCTCGGGTCGGACTCGAACTCGAGTCTGACTCGGGCTCGGTCGGATGAACAGTGCAAACCCACTCGCATTTTCCAGCGATTTAATAATTAAAATAATTCCCAGTAATTCATTTAATTCATTAAAAATAGCAAAATACTCGAGAAAAATTCGGAAAAATTACGGAAAATATTTTGGAACATTTTGGACTCAAATAAAATATTTCCAACAAAATTTTATTTGCAAAATTAAATTCTTTAATTATTTCAAAATGGAATAAATTCAAATAAATTCCAAATAAATCCAAATAAATTCCAAAAAATTCCAAAAATTCACCAAAGTGCCAAATCACACATGAATTTAAGAAAAGCAAAATTTTGGGGTGTTACAAACCTCCCCTTAATAGAATCTCGTCCCGAGATTCGTGGCTCCTCTGAGAATAGGTTTGGAAACTCTTTCTTCAAATCCTCTTGGCAGCTCCCAAGTCGCCGCTTTCTTCATGGTTGCTCCTTTGAACTCTCTGAAACGGGTTGACTTATTTACGGTCTCTCGATCCCTTGTGTCTAGAATCCTCACGGGATGCTCCTTATAAGTCAAATCCTCTTGCAACTCAATTAACTCTAGCGGTGTCTGTTCCTCAGGAACTCGGAGACACTTCTTCAACTGGGACACATGGAATACATCATGTACTCACATTAACGATCGTGGCAACTCCGGTGATAAGCAACTCGCCTCTGCGGCTCAAAATCTTAAATGGTCCAACATAACGGGTGCAAGTTTCCCTTTGGCATGGAACCTCTTAACTCCCGAGAGGCGTAACCACGAGGTATACAAAGTCTTCGGTTCAAAACTCAAATCCTGCGACGATTGTCGGCCATAACTCTTCAATCGAGATTGGGCGATCTTCAACCGTTCCCTAATCATGGCGACCGCTCTTGACCTCTTGAAGAATATCAGGCCCAAAGACACGGCGCTCGCGGTCTCATTCCAATTCAATGGCGTCAGGCAGTCGACCATCTGATGCCTCAAAAGGTGACATCTGTAAACTAGCCTGATAACTATTGTTGTAACCGAACTCGGCATACGGCAAACTCTTATCCCAAGAGGTAGCATAAGCCAATGCACAAGCTCTTAACATATCCTCCAGAATCTGGTTGACTCTTTGGTCTGTCCATCCGTCTGCGGATGATAAGTCGTCTGAAGTTCAAGCGGGTTCCCATGGCTTCATGCAACTTATTCCAGAACCTTGAGGTAAATTGGGTACCTCGTCTGATACAATCCTTTTTGGCACTCCGTGCAAACAGACAATCTGATCATGTACAATTACGCTAATTTATCTCCCGAGTAAGTGGTCTTTACGGGGATAAAATGGGCTACTTTAGTCAAGCGATCCACTATAACCCATATGGAGTCATAACCTCCTTGAGTCTTCGGCAAACCGGTAATGAAATCCATTCCGATTTCCTCCCACTTCCACTCAGGTATTTTCAGCGGCTGTAGCAATCCTGCCGGTCTCTGATGCATTGCCTTGACTCTCTGGCATACGTCGCACAATGCAACATGCTCGGCAACTTCACGTTTCATACTCGGCCACCAGAATCTTTCCTTCAAATCCTGATACATTTTGGCGCTTCCAGGATGAATTGAGTACTTGGAGTCATGGGCTTCTTCCAAAATCAGTTGCTTTAACTCCTTCTTGTTAGGCACACAAATGCGATCCTTCATCCACAACGTGCCTTGCTCATCCAACTTGAAGTCCTCTGCCTTGCCTTCCTCCTTGATGAACTTAATCCTGCGGATCTTGTCATCATCCTTCTGTCCTTCTCGGATCTGGTCCTCTAAAGTAGGCTTTACTTCCAATGCGGCCAAGAATCCGCTAGGTACCACCTCAATCTTCATTTTCTGAAAATCCTCACATAACTCATCCTGACTTGTGGCTAGCATCGTACTCACGGTATGGCTTTTCCGACTCAGAGCATCGGCTACTACGTTGGCCTTCCCGGGATGGTAATGGATCCCAACATTGTAGTCCTTGATTAACTCTAACCATCTCCTCTGCCTCATGTTTAGATCCGACTGGGTGAATATGTACTTAAGGCTCTTATGATCCGTATACACTTCACATCTGTTTCCGATCAGATAGTGACGCCATATCTTCAAGGCATGCACTACGGCAGCTAACTCTAGGTCATGTGTCGGATAATTTTCCTCATGCGGCCTCAACTGCCTTGATGCATAAGCGACGACCTTTCCATTCTGCATCAGCACACATCCAAGTCCTTGGCGCGATGCGTCACAATAGATATCAAAGCTTTGAGTAACATCCGGTAGAACTAACACCAGTGCTGATGTCAATCGCTTTTTCAGCTCCTGAAATCCTTTCTCTCATTCTGACGTCCATGCAAACTTCTTTTCCTTCTTCAGCAATTGCGTAAGAGGTTTCGCAATTGTCGAAAAGCCTTCAATGAAACGGCGATAGTATCCTGCCATTCCAAGGAAACTCGAATGCGGTCACAGTCTTGGTGCTCCCAATGTAACACGGCTTCTACTTTGCTTGGGTCTACGGCGTCTCCTTCATGCGGTCATTACATGTCCAAGAAACTCCACCTTGTCCTTCCAAAAATCACACTTGCTGAACTTGGCGAAAAGTTGCTGTTCCCTCAGCTTTTCCAAAACTCGCCTTAAGTGTTCGGCATGTTCATCCTCTGTCTTGGAGTAGATTAGGATATCATCTATGAACACAACGACAAACTTGTCCAAATATTCCATGAATACCTTATTCATCATATTCATGAAATAAATTTGGCGCATTCGATACCCAAAGGACATAATCAGTAAACTCGTAATGTCCATATCTTGACGAGAATGCAGTCTTGAATATCTTACGATCGGATCTTCAATCGATGGTATCCTCGATCTCGAGATCAATCTTGGAGAAAACTCCGGCTCCTCTCAGCTGATCGAACAAATCATCAATCCTGGGTAGCGGATACTTATTCTTCACGGTGACTTCATTGAGTGCACGGTAGTCAATGCACATCCTGAAACTCCCGTCCTTTTTCTTGACAAACAAAACTGGTGCTCCCCACGGCGACGGACTCGGTCTGATAAATCCTTTCTCCATTAACTCTTCTAGCTGTTTCTTCATCTCAACCAACTCCTCGGTGGACATCCGATAGGGTCTCTTTGCTATCGGTCGTGCAGTGTACAAGCTCTATCACAAACTCTATGTCCACTGTGCGGCATACCAGGTAGATCTTCAGGAAAAACATCTGGGTACTCGTTCACTACGGAGACATCCTCTATGCTGATTGCCTTGGTACTGTTAACCATCAACTGTCCATCTCTAACTGCAGTGGCTTGAAATTCCACTTTCTTTCCACAAGGGCTCTCAACTGAGATAGTCCTTCGTCCACACTCCAATACGGCCTTGTGCTTGGATAACCAATCCATTCCCAATATAACGTCTAAGGTCTGGGTTTCTAGAATAATAAGGTTTGCTAGGAACTCTATTCCATCTATTAGTATTCTCACCCCGGAACATCCTACTTTCGTTCGGAGTTCGGAACCAGGGGTTTGAACTAAAAGCATGCATCTAAGTCTTGCAATCCTCAAATCATTTCTAGTAGCAAAGCCTTGCGAAACAAGCGAATCTGAAGCTCGAGTCAAACAAAACTGTTGCAGGTGTATCGAGTTAACAAGTAACTTACCCAAAGACTGACGTCCGTAGCATTCGCGGTGCATCCGCGGTGACATGGTTGACTTGGCCTCTCACCACGGTGCAGGGTGTGACTCTGGTCTTTGGCGTCCTAGCTGGGTGGTTCCTAGATTGAAGCGAACTGGGGTCACTCCTGCTGTCTTCTTTGGACAAGCTGTTGGCAAAGTGTCTGGCTCGTTGCTGATTGTAGCGTCTCACTGTTCCTTCTTTATTTGCCGAGTAAGCGTTTCTAGCGGGGGCTGGGTCCGTAGTTCGATTGACAGGTCTTGGTGCTGGTGACGGTGTCCTTGTTGCATTTTGTGGATGGAATCAAGAATTGATTTGGTGCAACTCTCAGCGCTATATGCGTTCTGGCGTGATCCTTCTTTGTTGCATCTGCGCTTCTGTTCTCATCCAGTTCCTTGCGCTTGTCCTCAAGAATAAGTGCCTTATTCACCAGCTCTTGGAAATGCGGAAAGGTGTGGGTGATCAATCCTACTTGCAATCCTGAGTTAAGTCCCTTCATAAAACGAGACTGCGGATTTATCTGTCGCTACATCCTTAGGTGCGTAGCGTGCTAGGCTGTGTGAACTTGTTCGGTAGTCGACCACCGGCTGATTACCTTGCTTGATGCTAGAACTCCTCCTTCTTAAGGTCCATGATTCCTTCAGGCACGCGTGATCTTTGTCGAATGCTTGGTTGTGAACTCTTCCCACGTGATATCTTGAGGGTTCTCTTGCGTGCACGAAGTTCTCCCACCATTCGGCGGTTGTTCCTTCCAATGATGAGAAGCGTAGAGTACCTTCTCATTTCCTATGCATTGAGCTATGTGTAGCTTCCTCTCAATTGACCTTAACCAATCATCGGCCTCCAATGGATTGGCATTCCCGAAGAAAGTCGGTGGGTGAGTCCTCATGAACTCGACGGTCTTGTATTACGGCGTGGTCACGATTAACTTGATTAGCAAAGTGGTGCGAGCGGTGACGTGTTGCATTTGTTGCATCATAGCATGCATCAGCGAAGTGCAGGCAGCGAAAAGCTCAAATTCTGCACATCCAGTGGCGGCGCTGGTGCTCCTCATTGGGGTTTTCTGTTTGGCGAGAACCACTCCCATTGCTTCCAAAGTTTCCACGGTGTTCACCATCTGCCGATTTGCTCTAGGTTTAGAGATGAGAGGGAAACAAGAATAGACAAGTAATATGGAACTTATGCGGGCGAAAGGTGTAACTTTAAGGTCCAACTTTATTATTAATAACTTGGTATGGCTGCTTACAATGCCTAAGGGCCTTGCAACACATCTTGCACACTCACAAACAATGAAAATCCAAATCGAACTAACTCGAGTCTAACGCCTAAAGGGTGACTCTTTATTCTATGACGCGACTTCGTGAAGGAGTCTCACTATAGAACCTATGCTCACTCATCGAGAAAACCTCCACGGCCTGAGTGCGAGTCTTTGCGGCATAGGCGCCAAACGATTGCCATGTCCAAAGCTGTGTCCTCTGTGGTAGTCGAAGAAGCGATGTCCTCATCGAGATCGACTCCTCTGGATCGGCTCGTAGCTCGAAATCTTGGTTACGGGTCCGGTCCGCATACAAAGTCATCTCTAATTCGATCAATCCTTCGCAGAAGGTGTGCCACATACTCTTGAGCTTCCCGCCATCTCGTTCTTCTCTTCGTGATCTCCTTGCGGGCCTTCAGAGCTCCTTGCTTGTATCATCTAGTACACCCTCTGGGCGACAACAAATCGTGCCAAGCTGTGTAACCATGGCGTCCTCATCCTGAATCGCCTTGGTCAAGAAGGTTATCGCTGCGGATGATAACGGAACACCGTGCTCTCCAACTCTCTGGCGTAGATACGGGTAATGTGCCGCATTGCTCGTCGTGATACTTCTTGGATACCCATCTCGCATTGTAGACCTCCTGGCGGTGCGGTGTATCGGGCGATTGCCTGGGCCCTTCTTCCTAGCAGGTACCTCAATCTTTACGTCACAAGCCTTGATCAATCCCGCTTGTCTGATCACTTCCACTTGGTATTGCGGCTTCTCAAAATCTCCAAGAGTTTGTAGCATATGCCAAAGTTCCGCGGCGTGACCAACTCCCAGATCAACGTAGTTGAACTCTTCCTCCATCTGTCACAAGAGTGCTTTACGTAAGAACTCGGAATTTTTTAAATTGTGACAAGGTAAGGGAAAATTTCAGCAAGAGACAAGAAAAGAAAGAAGGGGATAAGTCGAGATGTCATTTCTTGTCTTCACAAATTTTTAGCTTTAGAAAATAGGTTTTATCCTCACTACGACCATTCTAGCTAGGGTTGAGCCTACAGTCAACCTGGCTCGATACCACCTCATCGGGACCCCGAATTTGCAAATCAGGACCCTCTGTGTATTCAGCACTAGTCCAGAACGCCGCTTAGTGCACACAGTCTTAACATCGGTAAATATCACAATCATACCACTCGATACTAATAGAGTACTTTATTTAAATAGTCAAGCGGGTACTTGACCTTATGGTCAAGTCACAATGCAATATTGCAGGCGAAACTTATTAAGAGAGAAATAGTAGCAGCAGAAAATCAAAGAAGGTAACATCGTGGCGCCATCCAGTATACCACAGGCAACTGACTGGGCTCGCTTCCCTAAGTAGACGGATCCTCTTGGAGTTCCTCCTCCAAAGCTGGTGTAGTCTCCTCTTCAACTGGTGTTGTGTTGAGGCAAGGGTGAGTACTTGGTACTCAGCAAGTCATGCACAGAATGCAGGCTAATATACTATATGCATGGCTTGGTACAAAGGAATAGCTCAAGGTATATTTGGCAAGAAACAAAGATTTGAAAAGTAGCATAAGTAGATTCGAAAACAGTAAAAACAAGTAAAGCATAAATAACTTTTCAAGAAGTTTGAGTAAACATTTTCCCCATCCTAAACCACATTTCCATCAATGTCATCATTAATCCAACCCAACCTTTCAAAACCCAGTGATTTTCAGAAATTCTAACCCTTGACTGTAATTCCCGAGCAATGTCCAATACCGCGGACACGGCTATTCGAATAGATTCTATACTCTGCAGAGGTTATGCACTTTACCCACAAGATACAGTCAAACACCACAAAGGCGAGTTCCCGTAACAAAGTCTTTCGGAGACTTCTAACAATACAAGTGGTCCTCCCCGGTTATTGCGCACTAACCCTTCCCTTCGCTAAGGCGAAGTCTAGGCCAATCAACCGTTAGATGGGTACCTGGCCTCAGCCCAGATGCGCTCCCCGCACAACTTACACAAAGGGTGTAGTTGACCTCCCGAGGTCCCACAGTGCACGTTATTAGCAACTTAGTCAACTAGGTCCGTCCCATTACTGAGACATGTGGTTGCACGTTAGACCCGGTTCAAAGGCTTGCAAGGTTAAGTCCTTAGGGTGACCAGGGCAAGACTACCCGAAGAACCAAATCAACATCCCCAATGCCACAACCGCCCACCTGATTACTCTTGCCACATGCCCGATGCAAATCTGTTTATCAAACCCAGTTGATTACCATGCACCACGTGCCATCCACATCACATGATACTTTTCCAAAACAGGTTCAATATATCATTAAGTCAATATTAACATTTGATTGTCCAAAATCATGTCATGAGCACGTGTGAGTCTAAGCAGTGTACTACAACGGTCTAAACCCATGTTGGCAATTTAATAATGTCCAGCTAGTAATCCACAACTAGGGTGACAAGGGTCATGGCACATACTTAAGTAATCAAGGTGTCATACAGCAAATTGGTATTTATCTAACCCCCATGTTTAAACAAAGTATCTTTCTAATTGAACTAGCATGCAATAGTTTAAATCAAAATAGATTTCGAAATAGAATCAACATGGTCAAAGCACAACTTGCCTTCAAAAAGTACTTGTTCTTGGTCTTGAGTTGGATCCTGAGTTAATACTTCTCCTTCGAATCCTTCCGGCACTTCAACGTCTACTCGTAAAGCGTGCAAATAGCAAATACACAAATAAACAATAGGCAAAAAAGTGTCCAAACATCCAAATAAAATCCATGAACAGAGAGAACATAATTTTATGAATTTTAGAAACTGGAATCACAAATTTGGAGTTAAAATGCAAAAGTTATGATTATTTAAAGTTCAAATAATCAATTAAATAATTTTGCAGAGAAAAACTTTAGTCCAAAAATTAAATAAAATTCATATTTAGGTAGATCTCAATTTTATACAAATTTAGAAATTTGAATCACTCAAATCGGAGTTGAAACGCAAAAGTTATAAGCGTTTGAAGTTTGAAACAAAATCTGAAATCATTATTTCGAATTAATAAATCATTTTCTTTTTCGGAAATTAATTATTGCGTCAGCATGGACACGTGTCCGCCTCTGATTGGCCTGCTGACGTCAGCCGGTCCATGGACTCGGTCCACGCTCGGCTCGGGTCTACCGTGGACCCGGTCCACGGCTCACGTGAGACTGACATGTGGGACCACTCGGGTGACGTCATCGCTGACGTCAGCGGGGCTCAGCCCACGGAGCTGACAGGTGGGTCCCACCGATGACGTCTTGGGTGACGTCACGGTGCGGTTTGGTTGTCCCGCTGACACGCGGGCCCCGCGTGTCAGAGACACGCGCTCACGCGCGCATGGCGTGGCTAAGCACATGTGGCTCGATCGTGCCCATTGATTTGAAAATCAACGGCCGCGATTAGATCTAGGATTTACGCGTTCCAAATCAGCACCGTCGATCTGGGCCGTTCGATCTAGATCGGACGGTCCAGATCTAACCCTAAAGCTACAACGCAACTAACCTCAACCGTATGATCTAAATCTAACGGTTGAAACCTAATCAGGGCGGAACGATTAGCGAAGGCGGCGTGGCCTCACCTGCGTGCGTTGGATCTTGATCCAACGGTTCACCGAGCTCGCGGACGACGATGGCACGCGGGCGCGCTGCCGCCGGCCGAGGACGGCGACCACACTAACGGCGCCGGGCGCTCCGCCAAGCGAGTGCACCCAATAGGTGCGCCTTGACGCAAGGTTCTCAGCACCGGGCTTGAACGCGGCGGAGGATGACGAACGGCGCCGAAACGAAGGAAAACTGGCGGCACACCCCAAACCAGCGAGAAATCGTGAGGCGACGGCGGCGCGCTTGGGCGTTGAAACTAGGGCAACAAAGTGCACACTAACGGGCGGTCCTCGGCGATAACTCACGCCTTAAATGGCCTCGGCATGCGTGCAAGGCGGAAACCTAACCGGACGCGGCGGCTACGCTGGGCGGCGGAGTCCGGCTTCGATCACGGAAGACGACGCAATCACGGCCGCCCACGCGTCCCCGCTCAACGGCCCAGATTTCCGGCGAACGGATCCGGACCGGATCCGGCTGGATCAGTCGCGGCCAAATTCCGTTGGATTCGATCCAACGGTTCGGATCGATCAAGGTTCGACCGGATCACGTGGCTGGTCGGACTCGAACTCGAGTCTGACTCGGGCTCGTTCGGATGAACAGTGCAAACCCACTCGCATTTTCCAGCGATTTAATAATTAAAATAATTCCCAGTAATTCAATTAAATCATTAAAAATAGCAAAAGACTCAGAAAAATTTCGAAAAATTCGGAAAATATTTTGGAACATTTTGGACTCAAATAAAATATTTCCAACAAAATTTTATTTGCAAAATTAAATTCTTTAATTATTTCAAAATGGAATAAATTCAAATAAATTCCAAATAAATCCAAATAAATTCCAAAAAATTCCAAAAATTCACCAAAGTGCCAAATCACACATGAATTTAAGAAAAGCAAAATTTTGGGGTGTTACAAACCTCCCTCTTAATAGAATCTCGTCCACAGAGATTCAGGGCTCACTCTGAGAATAGGTTTGGAAACTCTTTCTTCAAATCCTCTTCAAGGCTCCCAAGTCGCTTCGCTTTCTTCATGGTTGCTCCACTGAACTCTACAGAAACGGGTTGACTTATTTCTGGTCTCTCGATCCCTTGTGTCCAGAATCCTCACGGGATGCTCCTTATAAGTCAAATCCTCTTGCAACTCAATTAACTCTAGCGGTGTCTGTTCCTCAGGAACTCGGAGACACTTCTTCAACTGGGACACATGGAATACATCATGTACTCCTTCGCCCAGCCAAGTCCTTGCAAGCTCTCATGGCCAAGTTTGGGAAGAGTTTGTTGTCCGCAGTGAGGATGAGGGAGCATGAGGAGTCGGGGTTGCTAGAACCAGTGACTTGGCGGCTACCCGGCGCGGAGACCGAGCCGCAGCCCCGAGAGGACGAGCTTGTCAGCACCGAGCAGTACATGTTCTTCGCTTGCTGACGCTAGAGAGCAACTTCTTGGCTTTGGTTCTCGCCCAATGCGAGATCGAGCTCATCAACCTGGTGCCCAACTCTGTCCTCCTTCTTTCTGTCTTTTCTCACTTGTGCGAGGGGTTCCTGGGGATTGTCCCCACCCCCTCTCTTTTCTTCCGCTATTTCTCTCTATTCCACACTTGAAAGGATGCCGTGGTTAGGAGTCTTTACTTTTGGCTACGGCCAGGGCTTCCTTTGTCCTTTCCTCTGCTTCGTGCTCGTGACTCCCTCAGTCCCTAGTCTGAGAGGTGGTTTTACTTGAGGAGGGGAGAGGACGGCGCCCTCGCCTACGACGGTATTCCCGTCAGCACCAAGCGCCAGACCCCTGAGCCAGACGAGTTGGAAGCGGACCAGGAGGCCATCACCATCATCCACATCTGCACCACGTGCGGCCTCACCGGTCAGGCCATCGCCAACAACTTCTTGCGGAATCGGGTGTGCCCTCTACGAAAGAGGATCCACCCTTTCTTCGAGATCGTGGGGCGAGTTGACCCTACTCGTGAGGCCCCCGTCGGTAAGTTTCCTTTCCTAATGAGGCTTCCCGAGATCGAGCTGATATGCGTTTCTATTTCTTTTGTCTAACTCTCACATGGCCTTCAGCAATGCCAAAAGAATCCTGGGTGGCCGCAGGGATGAACAAGATGTTCGGGAAGGCGGCTCTCAACTACACCCAGGATGAGCCCGTCCCCAGGAGCATGCTGAGCCAAAGCACCGAGGTAACCATTCCCCGATCTTTAGGGCTCAAGGTCTCTCAAACTTGTGCTGATCCCAAATATGCCCGCAGGACGACCAGGAGCTGCGGGAGGCTGCAAGGCGGATGTTGCCGCTGCCCAGAGCAGGCAGAGGCAAGAGGGCGGGCAAGAGGTCACCCCCATATGCCCCTAGTGGCAGCGACCCAAAGAAGCCGCACGTCGAGTGGGGGGCGGGGCGGTGGTAAGTTTCCTTCTCCCCGCATTTCGGTCATTCCCCGGACCATTTTGCTCTAGCACCATTTCCTTTTCATGAACTCTTCTTTACTCACGCAGCAGCAACAAGCAGCGGCTATGGCCAGGACATCGAGCTCACCAGGGGCTCCAGGTCCTCGGACCCGAGGTTCGGGGCAATGCCCTTCTATAGCCTGGAGGCCATCCCGAGCTCCACGCCTCCGGCCCAAGGCGCCCAGAGGGGGGATTCCCCAGACCCTCCGAGGCGCCCTGACTCCCGGCGCCTGACCTTGAGGAGAAGGCTCATCATTCAGGTACACGTGCTGCCCTGCCCTGGCATTCTCGAAACTTTCCTTGCCTTGGTTTAGTAATGCTTCCCACTGCAGACCATCAGGGGCCTGAGCACACTCACAACTGGCCTTGACAATGGTTGTTCTCCAGGGTGAGTCCGAGTCCGAGGAGGTCAATTTCCAACTAGTTTGCCGGCCACAACCGTACGGGGACCAGACCTCTGGAGGATCCCCCCAAGAGAGCTCACAAGGCCTCCCCGAGTCGAGCCCCCCAAGCAAAGCTGCGGTGGAGGACCAAGCGAGAGATACTCCCAAGCTCGAGATCCTCGAGGCTGGGGCCACAGGGGAGGCCGAGGTCGAGATCCTCTAGGCTAGAGCCACCAGAGCGGGTGAGGCCGAGGTCGAGATCCCTCAGGTCGGGGTTGTCGAGGAGGGCGAGGATGCGGTCGAGGTCCTTCAAGTCGAGGTTGTCAGGGAGGGTGAGGCTGAGATTGTTCCGACCGCCAAAGCCGGGATCCTCCCTGTTGCAGACATGACCGACCATCCTACAGCCACCGGAAGTGAAGTCCCCGTGGGCGGGGTTGACGAGGAGGACACAACCCTGCAGCCAACCCGAGCTGAAGCCTCCAAGACTCTTGAAGCAGCTCAAGGAGCAGACCGCCGCGCCAGCTAAGGCCTCAACCAAGCTCAAGGCGAAGGTTACCGAGCTCGAGGAGATGCTCAGGCGAGTAGTAAAAATGGCCAAGGGAACCCTAGCTCAACTCCAGGATGAGCGAAGCCGTGCCGCCAGCTTAGCCACCGAGACACTCCGCCTGTAGGGTGAGATCTCCGAGCTGAGGACGAGGGTTGCTAACCTCAAGCAAGAGAAGCTCGCTCGTGAGATGTCAGATCTGTGAATACGAGTAGGCTAGTGCTTTTGTAGTTAAGACTTTTGACGACAATGTAATGAAAGAATCAATAGTTGACGAGTGAACGGTGGGTTCTAATTTAGTCTTTTGCACATCTGTGATCGAGCATTCGAGTACTCAGCTGTTAGTAGGATGATGTCTCCTTAGCCAGCCCCCGATGCGGTCGAGGTCATGTAGTGTCGACATCGGGCTCTGTTGACGAGGTACACGGGTCTAGCCCCCGACGCGGTCGAGGTCGTGTGGGACGTCGAGCGCGAACGGGGTCCGAGGTCTAGCCCCCGATGTAGTCGAGGTCGTGCAGGACGTCGAGTGCGAACGAGATTCGCGGTCCAGCCCCTGATGCGGTCGAGGTCGTGCGGGATGTCGAGCGTGAACGAGGTCTGCGGACCATCCCTGTGGAGGATATAAGGACCGGGTACATACACAAAGGTCTAAGAAGACCGTGCGAGAAAGAAATGTACATCTCGTAGGTTCAACCTCGTTGTAACTGAAAGAAGAGATTGTAACCGTAAGGGAAGCTATCCTAGATAAGGAAGGATATGATTCCTTTACTTGTAATCAACTCGGACTAATGCTCTAGTAACCGAGTTGGACTCCCCCTCCTCTCTGTATATAAGAGGGGCGGGAGGACCCCAAGAGGGGGGCAGAGAGGAAAAAGCCATACGATACACATAATTCCAGAACACAGGACTAGGGTATTACCTCCACCGTTGAGGGCCTGAAACTGTATAATTCCTTGTCTTGTGTTACCATCGAGATCCTGATCCAGCTCCTTGCCCCACAAATTCACACCCCCCTAAGATTATTGCTGACACCAAATGTCGACAGTTGGCGCACCAGGTAGGGGTAGTGCAAAGATCAATCCGAGCAATCTCGATGGCTTTTGAAAACGGCATCACCTTCGCTCCAGGCCAGGTTTTTTTGCTTCGGAAGTCTACGCTTCATCGCCAATGAGCATGGCACCCTCACCTCTTTGGACTCAGATCAAGTTTCATCCGAGAGCTTTTCCAGTCTTCGCTCGGTATTTGCGATCGGAAGTAGTCTTCTCGAATCTCAGAACTGACAGGGACCCCAAGAAACTGAGACGGAACATGCTCGGCATGAAGACCAAAACGACCGCGCCCGGTCACTTCAAAATCGGGCACAGAACATCAACGAAGATATCTTGCACGCAAGGATGGGGAGCCAGTCAGTTTTCCAAACTCCGCAACAGAATATCATGGCCACTAAGACACTCCTCGACACCTTGGGTCCCATGATCGAGTCCAATAGCCCAGCTGCACCGATCATGGCACAAATCAAAGCCATGGTGACGGCTGCAGCAATTTAGCACAACCAACAGGGCAAGACGATGAAGCCCCCGCGAACAGGGGAAGAAACCCACACAGCTAGCAGTCAGACCAGTCGTAGTTGGACAAAAAGCAGTCGGCGCAAGCCCCCCTGGGACAGGGACGTTCGCTCCGTCATCCATCGTGATCTTTGCCAAGACCTTGACGCTAGAAGGCGGGAACGGGACGATGACGAGCGGCGCCACCGGGATGACGACCGAGAACGTTTTGTCCTTGATCGTGACCAGGACAGCCGACATCACCGCAATCGGGCCTCCGACTACGGCAATCACAAAAGTCAACACAGCCCGCACAGGGATGACCACCGCCGAGTGGATTCTTCATCACGCTACCATCGCGCTCGGCCCGACGAGGGGCCTATTGACGGGATCCGAGCATTCACTGCTCACCTCCGCCGGGTACAGTGACTGGACGGATTTAATTCGAAAGGCATTACCAAGTTTGATGGAGAAAGAGACCCAGAAGCCTGGCTGCAGGTCTATTCCCTTGCAGTCAAAGCGGCTGGAGGTGACCACAACGTGATGGCGAACTATCTACCGATCATTTTGGCTCCTTCAGCCCAAGCATGGCTTATAGGGCTTCCATGGGATTCCATCGACTCTTGGGGAGACCTCTGTGACCAATTCATCATGAATTTTTAGGGCACTTTCGAGAAGGCTGGAACCCCCTGGGACTTGCACCAGCTCTATCAAAACAAGAATGAATCCCTGAGAGAGTTCATCCTGTTAGTGTTATGCCCTTGAGGCAATCATATGGATGATTGTAACATGACTATGTTTATGAATAATAATATGATTATTAGTCCAATGAATGTATATCATTGTTTTGATCAACAAGTGTGTGACTTGTTTATGAAGCTCTTTACTTATTGATATAATTCGATAAATATCTCTGATCGGATATCATCGTATAGGACAACGATGAATAGATCAGCAAATGTATTGTTCGATGATCATGTTTCATAAATCATGGGATATGGAGATATCATCAATACATTGTGGACGCATGTTGAAGAACATGGGTTAGATAGACCCACAATGGGACACTGCGAGAATGTTACGTTCTTATATGTCATCAGTGTATCTCATACATAGTAGATGTATGATCCTTAGACCTGAGATTGTCATATTCCCTACATGTGTAATAGTTTACCTTGGGGTTACCAAACACTATTTCCAAACTGGATAGTTATAAAGGTAGCTTTCATGTTTACTATGAAACATGCAGAGGCAAGTGAGCAGTCGAGATGGAATTTGCCACTCCAATGTAACAGAGATATATGTCTAGGCCACTCGTGTGATATGATTAAGAAAGTGCATGGCCATGCCGTGATTGAGAAGTCAATCACAACTTATTAATATATCACTGATACGAGAGATGGATTGAACTATCAAAGGATGACATGCTTCTCGCCTTGAGTTCGATCTTCATATAGTTTGGCAAAGGTATTATTACATCAGTACTTTAATCATATACGTTTGGGAATTGGCATGCTCTGCAAGGAGCCGCTACCGACTATTGGATTAGAAAAGGGTTTTCCGAATCCATGTCCAAATGCGCATGAACCTACAGGGTCACACACTTAACGGGCTGGGACGCATCAATTCGGATTGGATACGTAATTAATGGACCTCGTGGGCTTAGCACGTAGATGGGCCCTGACTGCCTAGGGTTTCACCTCGTGGCTATATAAGGAGGGGAGGAGGCTGGACGCAGTACAGACTTTCATGTGGTTTAGAGGTGTTTCGCCAGAAACCATAGCCACCTCCTCTCATTGCCCTTGCCGAGCGACCCGGTGCTTGCACACCGACGCACGGCGTTCCATCTCCGGACGTGTGGACTATTGTGGTGACGCTGCTGCTACTGCGGCGTGGAGAGGACGATCCGCAGCGAGGACGATCCGCAGCGAGGACGATCCACAGCGAGGACGATCCATGGCGAGGATGATCCACTGCGACGACGATCCACGGCAAGGACGATCCACTACAACGACGTGCGAAGGATTCCGCAACTGCGCGTCTAGTGGTAATAGATCTATGATCCCTTTCTTGCGAGTAGCTTTTCTGATTTGCGGTAGAAATTTTAATTTGTGCTAGAGTAGCATACCACATTCCCCAACAGTGGTATCAGAGCCATCTCGTGTAGATTCGTGATCTAGATGTTGCACATATGGTATGTGAGGATAGTAGATTGGATCTATTACATGTTCAACCGATTCATGTGATGAATTGGTGGAGGCAACCGTCGATGAGATCGATCGGTTTAGGGTTTGAGGAAACTTCAAATCGAATCAATCTTGATTTGGGTGAGTCCGTTCATGGTACGACGTTGCCCTTACCGGTCGGGTTACCGCCATCAGGGTTCACGAATCGCAACCATATGGGACCAAGCCAATCAGATTGAATCGGATTGGGTCAATCTGATTGATCCGTGGAGATTTTGGGTCAATCGGATCGCTGCGTGGGCGCCGCCTTGATTCCGCCAGGGCGCCGCTTCTTGAACCCGCCATGGGCGCCGCTCAGACGCCATGTGGGCGCTACCCCTTGGAACCCCGATGTCGTAGAATCTATTTTGTTTAACTCGTTTTTGCAGGATATTGTGTGAAATAGTATGGCCTATGTGTATGTGATGCATGTAATATTTACATGGCCTGCGTGCCGTGTCAAGCCATAAGGCTATTTCATTATCAAAAAGTTGTATAACGACCTGCGTGTCGACTTGTGATGCTTAGAACCTTTATGTAAAATTCATTATCAAAAGTTGTAAGGAGTTGCATCTACAATAATGAAGATGGTGGCATCGAGCATGATGGATAGGTGGACAATCAAGCAAGATGGCTAAGTGAATAGGCAACCATGATGATGGAGATCATAATGCTAAGGGCCATGCTATTTCACAGCTTAATTTTGATTTTCTGTGGATGTGTGTTTAATCCTTGCTATTTTCTTTATGCTCATTGCATGTGATGCCATGTTCATAGTAGATATTGTTTATCCCCATAGTTATAAAAAAAATTAAATCAAATATGTCCATCCAATTGTTGCACCCATCAAGAATTTAGATCATTATTGATATGACTGCCAAAGTAGTATATCAATGACTATCTTAATAGATGATAGGGATGTGTTGGACACATCGTGCATAATAATGGTTGATTTAATTGAGCTATCAAAACGGTTTTGGGCTTAAGGACATAAGTGGTTGGAATATGATTTTAGTAATGAAGGAATGGATACAAGACGATTGGTGTCTAGAAAAACACACATGAGGCTAGGTTTCTTAATTGGCACCCGAAAACAGGAAGTGCTCCCTCCCTCATGTGAGCCCTAGGGGCAAGTTGACCTAGCCATGACTCAAGTTGACAGAGGCATTCATTACTTGTTTTCATGCTCAACCAACAAGAGTTACATAAGATGTAATTAGCAAAGATGTTGCTTACCTATGTCATTAGATTTCTAGCAGTGATGCCAAAGCTCACTAGTGTTTGATGAATATGGATCTTGAATACTCACCATGTGTCCATAAAGGGGGCACATGATAGGAGTTTCTTTTGTTAAAATGTTTAATAAAAGTATTACATAAACATAGTGCTTAGAAACTTTGCATGTTTTTGTTGTAGTTCAATGGCACCTCCTGCTGCTCCTGGTTTTGCTTTGAGATCGGTTTTGGAAAGAGAAAAACTAAATGGAACAAATTTTGTTGATTGGTATCGCAACTTGAGAATTGTTCTCAAGCATGAAAAAAAGGAGTATGTTCTAGAGAATCCAATCCCTGATGAACCGACTGAAAATGCTCCTCCAAATTTGAAGGTTGATTATGAAAAACATGTTAATGCCTCCGTGGAGGTCAGCTATCTCATGCTTGTCACCATGGACTCTAAGCTGCAAAAGCAATATGAGGACTAGGATGCTTACAATATGATTGTGGGCTTGAAGGGCATGTTTAGGAACCAAGCAAGGGCTGAGATGTATGATATCTAAAAGCTTCTGTTTGCTTGTAAGCTAGCTGAAGGCAGTCCGGTCAGCCCACATGTAATCAAGATGATTGGCTACATTGGGAGATTGGAAAAGCTTGAGTTTCCCCATAGCATTGGTCTGGCTACAGATGTAATTCTCCAGTCTCTGCCTCAGAGCTTTGAGCCATTCATTATGAATTTTCATATGAATAGCATGGAGAAGAGCCTGACCGAGCTACATGGGATGCTCAAGGCTGCCGAGGAAAGCATTAAGAAGAAACCCAATCATGTGATGATGGTTCATAAGACAACTGCCTTCAAAAAGAGGAAAGCCAAGGCTTGGGGAAAGGGAAAAGGCAAGGGCAAGGCTCAAGATGAGATCACGAGCCTCAAAACTAAGCTTCAGAAGCTCAAAGTCGGCCCTCAACCCGAAACTCAGTGCTTCTATTGCAAGAAGTCAGGACATTGAAAACGGAACTGCGAGAAGTACCTGGCAGATAAAAATAATGGGAGTGTGACTTCGACTTCAGGTATTAATGTTATAGAAATTAATCTTGCTACTTATTCCAGCTCTTGGGTATATGATACCGGATCGGTTGCTCACATTTGCAACTCGATGCAGGGGCTCACAAAGAGTAGAGACTTGGCAAAAGGAGAAGTGGATATTCGCGTGGGGAATAAAGCAAGAGTTGCTGGTCTTGTCGTTGGCACCTACCCATTGCATTTGCCTTCAGGATTAGTTTTAGAACTTAACAATTGTTATTTTGTTCCATCTTTGAGTAGAAACATTATTTCATCTTCATGTTTGGAACATGAAGGTTATGAGTTCAGAATAAAGAATTTTGTTTGTTCAATATTTTTGAATGATATGTATTATGGTCGTTGTCCCATGGTGGATGGGTTATACGTCCTTGAACTCAAAAAAAACATGTCTATAACATTAATGTCAAAAAACCTCGACCAAATGATTTGAACCCTACCTTTTTATGGCATTGTCGCTTGGGTCACATAAATGAGAAGCGCATGAAGAAGCTCCATGGTGATGGACTTCTCACCTCATTTGATTTTGAATCATTTGAAACATGTGAGTCTTGTTTACTTGGCAAGATGACAAAAACCCCTTTCACAGGTTTTAGTGAGAGGGCGAGTGAATTGTTGGCCCTAGTACATACAGATGTATGTGGACCAATGAGCTCGATTGCTAGAGGTGGGTTTCAGTACTTTGTAACTTTTACTGATGACTTTAGTAGATATGGATATATCTATTTAATGAGGCACAAGTCTGAAACCTTTGAAAGGTTCAAAGAGTTTCAGAACGAAGTACAAAATCAACTTGGCAAATCAATGAAACACTTATGATTAGATCGTGGTGGCGAATACTTGAGCCAAGAGTTTGGTGATCATCTAAAGCAATGTGGAATCGTTCCACAACTTACTCCGCCAGGAACGCCTCAATGGAATGGTGTATCCGAACGACGGAATCGAACTTTATTGGATATGGTTCGGTCAATGATGAGCCAAATAGATCTGCCATTATCCTTCTGGGGGTTCGCTCTAGAGACAACTGCGTTCACATTAAATAGGGTCTCATCAAATTCCGTTGAGAAGACACCATATGAGATATGGACTAGGAGAAGTCCCATGTTGTCATTTCTCAAGATATGGGGATGTGAGGCTTATGTAAAACATTTGCAATCATATAAACTCGCACCTAAATCAGAAAAATGCTTCTTTGTGGGGTATCCTAAAGAAACAAAAGGATATTAATTTTACAAAAGAAACGAGAACAAAGTTTTTGTTGCTCGAAATAGTGTCTTTTTGGAGAAAGAGTTTCTTTCAAAAGAAATCAGTGGGAGTGATGTGCATCTCGATGAAGTTCGAGAATCACATGAACATGTTCAAACTACCACTGAACCATCACATGATGTACAAAATGTTGTACAACATGTGGAAGAGACACCAGCCCCACGTAGGTCGGGAAGGCCGCATCATGAACCTATAAGAATGGACATGACATATTATTGTTGGACAATGATGAGCCCACGACTTATGAAGAAGCCATGATGGACCCAAACTCTGAAAAATGGCTTGGAGCCATGAGATCCGAAATTCAATCCATGCATGACAATCAAGTTTGGAACTTGGTCGATCCTCCTGATGGTGTAAAAACCATAGAATGCAAATGGATTTTCAAGAAGAAGACAGACGTAGATGGAAATGTTCAGATCTATAAGGCACGGTTGGTGGCAAAGGGTTTCAAACAAGTTCAAAGAATTGACTATGATGAAACTTTCTCACCAGTAGCCATGCTCAAGTCTGTCCGGATCATTTTAGTAATTGCTGCATATTTCGATTATGAAATATGGTAGATGGACGTCAAAACAGCTTTCCTTCATGGGAATCTATCTGAGGATGTATACATGATACAACCTGAGGGTTTTGTTGATCCTAAAAATGCTAAACAGATATGCAAGCTTCAGAGATCCATTTATGGGTTAAAGCAAGCATCTCGGAGTTGGAACATTCGTTTTGATGAAGTGGTCAAAGGATTTGGCTTTATAAAAAATGAAGAAGAGCCTTGTGTTTACAAGAAGGCTAGTGGGAGCGTACTTGTGTTTCTGATCTTGTATGTGGATGACGTATTATTGATCGGGAATGATATTCCTATGCTTGAAGATGTTAAGACTTCGTTGAAAAGGAGTTTCTCAATGAAGGACTTGGGAGAAGCATGTTATATCTTGGGCATAAAGATCTATAGAGATAGATCAAAAAGGTTGATTGGATTAAGCCAGGAAACGTACATTGACAAAGTATTGAAAAGGTTCAATATGCATGAATCTAAGAGAGGTTTCATGCCAATGTCACATGGCATCAATCTAAGCAAGAATCAGTGTCCTTCGACAACTGATGAGCGAGACAGGATGAGCAAGATTCCATATGCTTCGGCTATTGGATCTATCATGTATGCCATGATCTGTACGCGCCCAGATGTCTCATATGCTCTAAGTGTCACAAGTAGATACCAAGCGGATCCCGGTGATGGTCATTGGATAGCCGTGAAAAACATCCTAAAGTAATTGAGAAGAACTAAGGGTATGTTTCTAGTCTTTGGAGGTGAGGAAGAACTGGTTGTAAAAGGTTACACCGATGCAAGCTTCCAAACTAACAAAGATGATTTTCGATCACAATCCGGTTTCGTGTTTACACTAAATGGAGGAGCGATGGTGGAAGAGTTCCAAGCAAAGCACGGTGGCTGATTCTACGACAGAAGCGGAGTACATTGCGGCTTCGGATGCCGCAAAAGAAGTTGTATGGATAAAGAAGTTTATCTTAGAGCTTGGTGTGGTCGCTAGTGCCTCTAGTCCAATGGACATCTATTGCGATAATAGTGGTGCCATTGCACAAGCAAAAGAGCCTAGATCACATCAGAAGTCCAAACATATACTCCGACGCTATCACCTTATTCGCGAGATTGTGGATAGAGGTGACGTGAAGATATGCAAAGTACATACGGAAGCCAATGTGGCTGATCCATTGACAAAACCACTGCCACAGCCTAAGCAAGAGGCACACACGAGGTCTATTGGTATTAGATACTTAATTGATTAACTCAAGTGCAAGTGGGAGATTGTTAGTGTTATGCCCTTGAGGCAATCATATGGATGATTGTAACATGACTATGTTTATGAATAATAATATGATTATTGGTCCAATGAATGTATATCATTGTTTTGATCAACAAGTGTGTGACTTGTTTATGAAGCTCTTTATTTATTGATATAATTCGATAAATATCTCTGATCGGATATCAACGTATAGGACAACGATGAATATATCAGCACATGTATTGTTCGATGATCATGTTTCATAGATCATGGGATATGGAGATATCATCAATACATTGTGGACGCATGTTGAAGAACATGGGTTAGATAGACCCACAATGGGACACTGCGAGAATGTTGCGTTCTTGTGTGTCATCAGTGTATCTCATACATAGTAGATGTATGATCCTTAGACCTGAGATTGTCATATTCCCTACATGTGTAATAGTTTACCTTGGGGTTACCAAACACTATTTCCTAACTGGATAGTTATAAAGGTAGCTTTCATGTTTACTATGAAACATGCAGAGGGAAGTGAGCAGTCGAGATGGAATTTGCCACTCCAATGTAACGGAGATATATGTCTAGGCCACTCGTGTGATATGATTAAGGAAGTGCATGGCCATGCCGTGATTGAGAAGTCAATCACAACTTATTAATATATCACGGATACGAGAGATGGATTGAACTATCAAAGGATGACATGCTTCTCGCCTTGAGTTCGATCTTCATATAGTTTGGCAAAGGGATTATTACATCAGTACTTTAATCATATGCGTTTGGGAGTTGGCATGCTCTGCAAGGAGCCGCTACCGACTATTGGATTAGAAAAGGGTTTTCCGAATCCATGTCCAAATGCGCATGAACCTATAGGGTCACACACTTAACGGGCTGGGACGCATCAATTCAGATTGGATCCGTAATTAATGGACCTCGTGGGCTTAGCACGTAGATGGGCCCTGACTGCCTAGGGTTTCACCTCGTGGCTATATAAGGAGGGGAGGAGGCTGGACGCAGTACAGACTTTCATGCGGTTTAGAGGTCTTTCACTAGAAACCCTAGCCACCTCCTCTCGTTGCCCTTGCTGAGTGACCCGGTGCTTGCACACCGACGCACGGCGTTCCATCCCCAGACGTGTGGACTGCTGTGGTGACGCTGCTGCTACTACGGTGTGGAGAGGACGATCCGCAGCGAGGACGATCCACGGCGAGGACGATCCACGCCGAGAACGATCCACTACAACGACGTGCGAAGGATTCCACAACTGCACGTCTAGTGGTAATAGATCTATGATCCCCTTCTTGCGAGTAGCTTTTCTGGTTTGCGGTAGAAATTTTAATTTGTGCTAGAGTAGCATACCGCGTTCCCCAACACATCCAGCGATTCACGCAGAAAAATAATATTGTTCGAGACTGTGAAATCATGTGCTAGAAAATTGGCTTAATAATTGAATTTGCAAAATGTGTTTGTGCATGTGTTCGACAAATTGACAAGAAACAGCGTGTCTCTTTTGCGCTGGATCAAAGTTCCAGGAAACAGTAAGTTTTCACTCTTACGCCGGACCAAACTTTAGTCCGCCGTGAATGAGCTTTTGAAGCCTATTTTTTACTTGCACGCCGGACCAAACTTTTGGTCCATCGTGAACGGCATTTTGAGTCCTGATTTCGCATCTACGCCGGACCAAAGTTTTGGTCCGTCGTGAACGCACTTTTTTCAATACTTGTGTTGGACCAAATTTGTTGAAAAATAGTAAGCTTCTATGTTACGCCGGACCATGCACGCCAGACCAAAAGTTTGGTTCGTCGTGAACGGATTTTTGAGCGTTGTCTTTGCATGTACACCGGACCAAAAAGTTTGGTCCGTTGTGAACGTGTTTTTGAACATGTTTTCTTTGAATTGAATCGAGACTTTCGCATGTACGCCAGACCAAATATTTGGTCCGTCGTGAGCTGCGTTGGACCGATGTTTGGTCCGGCGTGAATGGTTTTTTGCTCGAGGTTTATTTTTTGATTTTGAGGAACCCCATGCGAAATGCCTTCCCGACCATTGTCCTGTAGGAGGAATGCGCACCACAGAGACTGAAGTGGATATCATTCAGCAGGAACTTACCCTCCTCCAGGGAGACGCATTTTGATAGGACGCCTGATACGCTCCGATGG
The DNA here is from genome assembly GCA_036346355.1 of Rhipidocladum racemiflorum. Lineage (NCBI taxonomy): Eukaryota > Viridiplantae > Streptophyta > Magnoliopsida > Poales > Poaceae > Rhipidocladum > Rhipidocladum racemiflorum. Next base: position 52,382,362 of record CM070578.1, on the reverse strand, counting down.
TACAGCTGGCCGTCGATGATCTTGTATGAACAAGCTCGGCACTTGATTCTGCTCCTCTCAATGGGGTCATCAGGCAGTTGGCCTCGCTTGAGGTAGTCGCAGATCGGCTTGGTCCAGGTCGGGCCCCCTTTGAGGAAGGTTGCGAAGGGCTCTGACTCCGAGATCGAAGGGGCCGCCAGGGTCTCGAGGATGACGTCTAGCAGTATCTCATCATTGGAGGATACGAGCTTGGCCAGGAGATCGATGCTGGTGTTGTCCTTTCGGGGCACGTGCCTGACCTCCAGGTTTTGGAACCATTTCTTCTCTTTGCGTACCTCCGCAAGGTATTTGGCCATCGAATCCTTCGTGCACTGGTAGACTTTGTTGTACTGGTTGACGACGAGTTGGGAGTCACCCTTCATGACCAGACGGCGTATGCCCAACGCTTTGCAGGCTTGAAGTCCAGCGAGAAGGGCTTCATTCTCTACCCCATTGTTGGTGGCCGTGAAACCAAAGCGAATAACATACCTCAGCTTATCACCCTTCGGTGTGATGATGAGGATGCCGGCCCCTAAGCGCTCGAAGGATCTTGAGCCATTGAAGTGCATGACCCAGGGCTCTTCCTTGTCGACCTCGAGCTCGAGGGCCGGCTGTGGGGTTTGTTCGACCACGAAGTCCGCCAACGCTTGCGATTTGATGGGCATGCGCGCTACGAACTTGACGTCGAATTTGGTCAACTCCATGGCCCACTTGACGATCCGGCCTACGGGTTCCTTAGGATCTCGCCGAGCAAAAATCCGCTCGGGACGATCATCGAGTGAGCCTGGAAATAGTGCCAGAGTTTGCGCAAAGCCATGAGAAGGGCGTACAGTAGCTTTTGGACCTAGAGGGTAGCACTCCTTGGGCCCGTGGAGCACTTCGCTGACATAATAGATCGGTTGCTGCCGTCCATCACACTCGGCAGCTAGAACGGCGCTTACGGCCTGAGCCGTTGCCGCAAGGTAAAGCAGCAAGTCCTCGTTCGGCCGTGGAGTCCTGAGCAAGGGCGGGCTCAAGAGGTAGGCCTTCAGCTCATCGAAAGACCGTTGCGCCTCGGGCGTCCACTTGAAGCCCCTGTCCTTGCGTAGGGTTTTGAAGAACGGCAACCCACGCTCACCGAGTCCTGAGATGAACCGGCTGAGCGCGGCCATATGGCCGGTGAGGCTTTGCACTTGTTTCACCGAGGTCGGGGGCGCCATCCTCTCTATAGCTTTGATCTTCTTTGGGTTTAGGCCGACTCCTGACCCCCCGATCATGAAGCCGAGCACCTTCCCCAAAGCGGCGCCGAATACACACTTTTCAGGGTAGAGTTTGATACCGTGCTTGTTTAGATTGGCGAAGGTCTCAGAGAGGTCTCGGGCGTTGTCGCGTTTGGAGGAACTCTTCACGATGATGTCGTCCACGTAGACCTCAAGGTTGCGACCGATCTGGGGGTCGAAGGTTTTGGCCATGAGGCGCTGGAATGTCGCACCTGCATTGCGAAGACCGAACAACGTGGTTGTGTAATAATTTGTTCCGAATGGGGTGATGAAAGCCATTTTACTTTCACTATCGACCGCCAACTTGATCTGGTGATAACCAGAGTAGGCGTCCAGGAAGCTTAGCATCTTGGCATTTGCCGTGGAGTCGACGATCCGGTCTATCCGCGGGAGGGAAAAGTTGTCCTTCGGGCACACTGTGTTCAAGCCTGTGTGGTCAACACACATCCTCCACTTCCCTCCATTTTTCTGGACGATCACAGGGTTGGCTAGCCATTCGGAATAGTCGATTTCCTGAATGAAGCTGGCCTTCAGAAGTTTGTCCAAGTTCTCCCTTATTACGGCCATTTTCTCGTTCGAGAAGCGGTGCAACTTCTGTCGTACGGGCCGCGAGCCGGGCCGCACTTGCAGTTTGTGCCCGATCACCTCCCTTGGGACACCCGGCATGTCTGCGAGCTCCCAGGCGAATACGTCCTTGTTAGCTCGAAGGAAGGTGATGAGCTCAAGTTCCTATTTGGGATCCAGCTCGGCCGCGATGTGGGTGCACCTGCTCGGATCGTTCTCCTCAAGCTGCAAGCCTTTATTATGCTGATTGGTTGGATCGCTGCCTTCTGGCGAGCGTTCTTCACGGTCATCTCTGGGCCCGGCTAGGGCAGCAGGCCGGCGAGCACCAGGGCTTTGCTCTCGCAACCATGCGCCACCTTAAGGTCGCCCCGTACCGTGATGACACCGTTGGGCCCCAGAAGTTTCATGCAGCGGTGGCCGTAATGGTTGGCCGCCATGAACTTGATTAGGGCCAGGCGCCCAAGAATGGCTTTGTAGGGGAGGTCTGTGTCAACCACTTTGAAGGTGATCAGCTCGGTGTGGAAGTTGTCTGAATCACCGAATGTGATTGGCAGGACCACTTGCCCGAGGGGGGTGGTCGAGCTGCCTGGGACGATCCCGAAGAAAGGAACTGCGATGTTCTTGATTTTCGACTGTGGGATTTGCATCCGATCGAGTGCGCTTGCCAGGAGCAGATTGAGGGAGCTGCCTCCATCGAGCATGACCCGGCCGACCATGGTGTTGCTTATGGTCGGGGTCACAACCAGGGCGGTCTTGAGGTCCTTTGACATACCCTGGGGGCGTCCTCCCCAGTGAAAGCGATCGTTGTACCGGCCCACTTGCAGGGCTAGTCGGTGGGCTTTCTGGCAGCGGTGTGGTAGACTGTCTGGGCGGCGGTCTTAAGCTCGCACCAGGACTGGTAGGCAGATGAGCCTCCGAAGATCATGTCTATCCGCCGCTCGCCCTGTTGAAATTCCAGGTCGAGGCCTCTAGGTCATCACCTCCATCGACCCTGTTGGGCTGCTCGCCCTCCTTCGGGAGCGTGGGCATCTCACCACGCCTATCATAGAAGGCGTCCAGCTTACCAGCTAGGCCCTGCAATTATGCAAGTCATGGCTATGGGCCCTGTGAAAAGGGCAGTACCTATTATCATCATATTTCGGCAGCTCCTCGCCCCCCCTGCGGTCGGATGTCGCCACGCTGAGGCCCAGGTCGGCGATTCCCTGGTTGGGGTAGGTGTGCGGCCTATTGCGTTCGTGCCCGACCTTGCTGAGGTCCAGGCTCTCCTTGGGCCCGCCCTCAGCCTCCATCACTTTGTGCTCGTACCCGCAGCCGACCAGCTTTCTTGCGATCCCTTTTCCGTTTGTTAGAGGTCGGTGTGGGATCGTTACCTTTGACGTCGGACGGGCCAACCTCCCCGGGGGTTGGGGGTGAGCTTGCCTTGGTCGTAGTCGCGTTTCCAACGCACCGAGTCATCCGCGTCCGCGTATCACTTCACCATACAGAACAGCTTATTAATGCTAAGCCTTGGGGTGATCTTTACGTCTTCAGTGAGGCGCCGATCGCGGACGCCGAACTTAAAAGCTTGGATCACGGCCTCGTCGAAGATGCTAGGGATGGAGTTCCGGGTGCGGATGAACCATCACACGAAGTCGTGGAGGGGTTCATTCCTGCCCTGGATAACCCGATCCAGGTCCTTCTCCCTCCCAGGTCGTTCGTAGCAGCTCTGGAAGTTGGATCGCAGGGCGTTCCGGACTTGACGCCATGACCAGAAGGAATCGAGCTTCTAATTGAATAGCCAGGTATGGGCAGCCCCATCCAACACGGTCGGGAGGTAATTAGCCATTATGGCCTCATCCCACCCAGTCGCAAGGACCGCCGTCGAGTAGATCGACAGGAACTCGTCGGGGTACTGGGTCCTGTCGAACCACTCGAGAGGGTTTGAACCGAACTGGCCAATGCACCCAACGGAGGTTGTCGGTATAGGTCGAGCATCCATAGGCTGGCACATCATCGCACTGGGAATAGCCTCCGTCACTGGATCCGGAACTTCGGCTGCCACGGTGATCGGGTGCGCGATCGCGATGGTCATGACAACGAGCGCGGGCATCTCCCGGGTTGTATCGTAAGCGGTCGTGGACCCTGCGGTGTCTGAACGGGACATCTGAGGACGGACTCCCGGATGTGGTGTTGTTCAAGCGAGTGCTGCCGTGACTCAACAGGCGCTGGTCGTCTCCCCAGGTCGCATTCAGGGAGCGGTGACGTGGGGGTGTCCGGGATACGTCCCGGGCTCGACGTCGTGGTTGCGACTGGCGAGAGCGTTGGTGGCTGGCGCCTACGCGAGGAGCTACCGTTGCTCATGGGAGAGCGGGATCCACGGTGCCGGCTCCGACCCCGCTGGGGAGCGTTGCCTCATCGGTAGCCTTATCCAGTTCTTCGGCCAGTGCTCGGCCGAAGAGGTCAGACCTCACCCGAGCGGGATCGGTCATGACCCTAGCGATAGCGCACAGATGTTCGGTGGAGCGAGGGAGCCTGGAGAGCCCGGAGGAGGTGCCGATCTTGCCCTGCTCCTCCTGTCAGAGGGTGGTTATGGCCTGGTTGATGGTGACCTGAGCCATTCGACGTGCGTCTTCAGGCGTCATTGGCTCGCGGTCTTCCGTTTCCGCGTTCGTACCATGGCTACCAGCCATGAAAACGAATTGATAGCAGGGCGGCGGCGACGAGGAGAACAGGGATGTAGAGCCCCCACGCTTGGGGACATGGCTTACCCCCGAGTTCGCCGAAAGTCTCGCAAAGCCGCGCGCCATGTCCGTGTCGAGGTTGTCGAAGCAGCGATGTTCCCCTAGAGGTCCGAAGTCTTCGGGCCTGTAACACCCCGGCATCTAGTATGCCGCGAATGTCACCACAAAGACTACTGACAATAGTTTAAGCACATAATTAACACCAAATCACAGCACCTACCATAATAATGAGTAAAAAAATCCGGCAGCATCTCCATTGTTTCGTTAAGATTTGGAACAATCACAATAGCAGTATAGCACAATATCATGATATAAGAGCATCTAAATCATGTATAACAGGAAACATTGCAACAGTCCAAACCACAATAAATAAACTTAACGTTTCATGACTTAAACGATGGCACCCATGAAGCAAAGCACATAACATCGCAAAGACTAAACCTTAAACCAATTAAGGAATACTCCGAAGCAACATCAAATAATGATGGGTAATAAAATGTCTAATTGTGTGCAGTTAGGTCACGACGTGATGCTAACTCCCATTCCCGTGTGTCGAGGTCAAGGTACCTAAAAACAACATCAAACAACAAGCTTGAGTTCATCACTTAGCAAAGTGTATTGTAATGGAATAAACAACAACATTATTCATTAACACTTTCATCGACGTCTCACAGACGTCATCATAAATTCCATAACATGTTCATCAATATTTCACAACCATCATCATTAAACTCTTGTCTCATCAACATCTCATAAACTCATGCATATATGCAATGCAATGCACATGTCTCCTCGAAGCACATAACGGTATTGCCGAGTGCACACACGTCGGCGTGCACCCTCTTTCCCCTTCATCCCGTAGATGGAGGGTGCCTACTCCTCGCTTCCATTCACAACTATGGATGGAATCACGAGGTAGGTCTTATTCAATGGCGCTCCGGATTAGTCATAACTTTCTCACTGACCTTACTGGACTAGTTATGACTTTCTCACCGACCTGGCCAGTTCTCATGCCATGTATGCAAATATGACATAAACATAAACAACTTGCACATAAACTCAAATAATCATTGCATAGCCTCGTAATAAACCATTTTCATCATGTCGCAAGCAAGAGTCAATCATGGCATCATATCATAAAACATGTGTAAACCATCCCATTATCAAACATTACGGCTCCCTAAGCCGCAACCACTACAATACACTTGCCTTCAACCGCGGGCGACGGATTGGCGAGAGGATGAGGGCACTCCCGGGGTCACACCACCTGCACATAGGTACCACACACTCAAAACGTTCCCTCAAAATAGTACAAGAATGATCCCCTACCCCGACTTCGCAATCAACCCCTAAAACCCAAAAATAGAGAATCTGACCCTACGGGACAGCGTGCTTCCAACTAGCATAACTTGAGTTCTAGGACTCCAAATTAAGCAAACGAGTACATTTTCTCGTAGCTTAGGAAATTTCCTATCTTTTACTAAGTATTGGGAAAAACTGATTCGGCTTCTAAAATTGCCTAATCTACAGATCCACCCGATCTGTCCCAATCGTGTCACAGTTTTGAACACGTTCGGTAAAACAGCCATAACGTTCAAACGGCTTATCGGAATTTGAGTTATTGGTGTCCACTGAAAGGTATTGAAATTACCTACAACTTTCTCAACATACGACCGACCATAAAACGCTTCTAAAATTGCGAAATCTTAAGCCCTAGGTCGGCCGCCCAATCTGCCCGAAACAGAACGCCATGACACCTCTAGTTTTCATCAAATCAAACCAATGGCAGCACCACCTTTTGAAATAATATCATGAAAACCTCCATTACTACAGCGCCTAATCCACCCCAAAGGTTTCCCATCACCATACCTTAGCCCGACGAACGAAGAACCGATGAACACTCCTCCCGATCGCCCGATCTTCCTCCACACGCTAATCCCGCCGGATCCACTCGTCGTGGAGCTCCCCAATGGCGAGGGCAATGGCGTGGAAGAGCGTGACAGCAAGGGGTGGGGGTGGAGCTCTCCTAGGTCCGGCTAGAGGTGGTGGGGAGGAAGAAGGAACAAGGGGGAGAGGTGGAGGCGCCATGGTGCTAGGGGGGTGGCGGCTAGGGTTGAGGAGGGGTGGGGGTGGCGCACAATGGGGGGGCGCATGGCAGGGGTTTTGCTGCCCCCTCCCCCACATGGGCTGGAAAACTCCACCTTCGGCCCATGTGGGGTCCGCCCCTAAGGCCCAATTCACCCCGGGAAGGCCCAATTTCCCGAAAACGGCCCGAAAACGTGATTTAACCTCATACCGCAAGGTTTTTTAATTCTCTAATTTTCACAATTTATAATGTCACACCATTCCGTAGTGTCACATTCTCCCCCCCCCTAAAACAGGATTCGACCCCGAATCCGAGACACACCACTACGCAAACGAACAATACAAAGAGAATCAAACTTCACGTTTCATACCTAATGCAAAAAGCCCTGGGTATCGCTCGCGCACACGAGGCTTCAATCTCCTATGTCATTTCTCTCTCTAACTAAAACCACTAGAACTACACTGATCGAGACTCGAAGACAAGACGCGTAGGTTTCGAAGACCAACGGCTCTAACGATAACTCACATTCAAAACTTGCAAGAACTTTACTCAACATTGAAACATAAAGCACTCACACAAGGCCACAACTCGACCCAAGCGATAGGATAAATTCCCAAACAGACCACGAAAGGAAACGATCTCACACTCCTCATTCCATACTTTCCTTTGGCACTACAGTGCCCGATCCCTTTAATCGAAACTACTCTCCAGAAGAACACTGTACCAGTATCTAGAACCCTCTTCAGCTCCCACGTACAAACATGTTTTCACACCCCAACTTCTCTACTGTGGTTCGTCGTATTCAAGACGACGCGAACCAAGTGAGACACAACACTCCAAGACTATCAACCGCTTGAACAATTGGAGTTAAAACCTTGAAAAAGATTGATCTTTTACAAAAAGACCAATACCCACCATTACCACCGAAAGGAAAAGCCTACTTTATGACCCGGGTCCTTAAAACCCGCAAAGACAACAACAACCGAACAAACCACTTCGGTTGACCCAACTCGCTCATAACCCAGCGACAAAAAGGTCAAATACACTTCGAAAAGGAAAAGCAATTACAAGCAACCACCAAGTGGTCCACTTAATAATTTGATCAATCCTACCGAGGGACACATCAACGACATTATTCTCCAAGAGGGTATGGATTGAGTCATGCACAACCTTCCTATACTTTTCACTTTTAAACTATTTACGATCAACTACTAGCTACACCAGATTTCTCTTACTAAAAAGGTCTCGCCCTCACATTCTTCCACTCGAAGGACCAAGACAAAGAGTACAATCATTGAGTGAGCTCAACCATAAACCATGGACCCAATGGATCCCCATGCATCAATTTGAATCCAATGCACTAACATTCACTTTAGAAAGAATTTGACAACATCCAAAGAGCCCGCATTTTTATTTTCCTAAGCCAAAATGCAAAGAAAACTCAAATCTCTTACGCCACAGACAAAATACCATAATTTATTCATTATTTCTTTCCATGCTAGAAGGCACTGGAAATCTCGATTATGACATGATTGCCACCTTTTCAAGAGCACTCCAGATTAGTCATATATCAATATATCACTTTCTCACCGACCTGGCTCATCAACTCCTTTGTGATTAATTATACATGAACGATGTCATGTTTCCTTTTCACCATTCATTCATCATGAGACAACAATACTGAATAGTCATTCACTAAAAGACTTCTTCCTCGGTATCACGTGTTAAAACATGAATAACATCGATGGTTGCGATAATTCATATAAACTATGACGGCAGCACCGTTAACAGGGAAATACCATGTCATATCAAAACCCACCATCAATTGAAAGCTAAATCTGTAAAACTTCGCTTTTCAACCAAAATCAACATTTTGAAAGAGAACATCAATTCTCAAGTCAAACATCTACACGCACAACCGCCACAAATTTTTTCAAAGAGAAAGGGAAACTTATTTCCAAAAGGGAACACTTCACTAACAAAATCACTTATGAAACATTCATAAAATCTACCTGGTGAAGCATTTGCAAACACCACACACATTTTCCAAATAACTCCAACTCTAGACAAATGGAGTCACAAATTGAATCTTAAGAATCTCCAACACAACCCACTATGTCCTTCTGCTTCCTTTAAAATTTACTCCAAAGATAATTCAGTGCGAACGCGAAGGAGCGTGATCCACTCAAAGACTTTTGGAAGTAAATCCATACTCATAACACAAACTAAATAAATTAGCCAAAACCAAAGATCGGCGTTAATTACTACGAGTTTTGGGGAAACTCTGAAACTCAACATAAGGAACACCTTAACCAAAAGCATTCAACCCAAATAGCCAACAACCAAACCAGTCCAAAGGTTTTAAACACAAGCTCAACATAGATACAACCACCTCTAGTGTTCCACTATGCTTTTTATTAAAGATTTTCAATCTTCACTATTTATGCGTTGAGAAGCCCCAACAGGACTTAACAAAAACCACATAACAAGTTCTTTCTGTAATTACCTTTCCCAAAACTTATAAATAAGGTTTATGATGCTTACCCTGAGACACCCATGCAAGACTACGTCAACTTGATCCCCACAGACCAACATATCATTGTAACACCCCGGCGGCCAGCTCAAGATCATGCGTGGGATAGTTCTGCTCATGCTTTTCTTTGCAAGGCAACCCACAAAACCGGTGTCCAAGCCAAAAGGCGACTAAAAATGCGCAACGCTAAATTCTTCTTCTTCGTCTTCAACCAAGGAGGACAAAACCAAGGAACACCGAAGGGACACTCCGCGAAAAATCCAATCCCAAACACTTTTCTTTTGATTTCAATCAACTAAAATTTTGTCATTGGATAGCAACATTAAAACTTGCAAAAGTGGTATAACTAATCTAAAATTTGACACACAATGGATGCACAGTAGGAGAAGAGTGCTTATCCTTTCTGTCATAGATCGGGTAGTTGACTGGAGTCAAATAGAAGAGTTTGGTGGTGGCGAGTCAGCCGGGCATCCAGAGGTGGTTTCAGGTACTTTGCTTGTGGATTCCGTTGATGCCTTTGTTCTGTTTGATTCCGGAGCATCCTATTCCTTTGTGTCATCTGAGTTTGCTAGTAGAGCTAAGTTGGGAGTTCAACGGATTTCTGAGTCTGTGTTAGTCAGTTCTCCTGGGGACTTCGGAGCGAGTGATGAAGAACCAGGCTGCTCCTTATGAGGTATTGTATGGCCGGAAGTGCAGATCACGGTATTCTGTAGATTAAACCACTTTAGAGTCCGAATCAGTCTTTCCGTATACTTAGAAAAAGTTAGGAAATTTCCTAAGCTACGCGAGGATGTACTCGTTTATTCGATTCGGAGTCTTAGAACCTGAGTTATGCCTTTTGGAAGGCTGCTGTCCTGACGGGACAGAACCTCTGTTTTTGGGTTTAGCGAGTAGTTTGCGATGTCGGGGTAGAAGAGGGTTTGCTTACTATTTTGTGGACATGATTGTGAGTGTGTGGTACCTATGTGCAGGTGATGTGACCCCGGGAGTGCCTTCTATTTCTCGCCAATCCGTCGCCCGTGGTTGAGGCAAGTGTATTGGAATGGGTAGCGGGTTGTAGTTGCTAGATTGGTTGAGATTGAATTTGAATACATGATATGTTCACATGTCATGCCTTAATGATTGCCAATGATATGATGAATATATTTATTATGTTATGATGCCATGTGTTAGTGTACAAGTTATTTATGATGTTGGCATGTTACATAGCCCGGGCGGTGAGAAAGTCATAACTAATCCGGGGAAGGTCGGTGAGAAAGTTATGACTATTCCTGAGAGCCAATGAGTAAGTCCTACATCTTCGGGATGGATGGGGGGAGAGGGTGCATACCGACGGGTGTGTACTCGACCATACCAGTATGAGTTTCCAAGGAGACATGAGCATCGCATCGCATTGCATACATAATGATGATGATATTGATATGTGATCATGAATGGGATGATAGACATGATATGAGTGGTTGAAGCCATGTAATTGTTTTTGTGTACCATTGCAATATGCTTGCTGAGTGTTGAACTCACGCTTGTGCTTTCTTGTTGTTTTAGGTACCTTGAGATCGGCATGCTGGGAGGGGAATGTGACACTATGGTTTGGTGTGACGTTATAGAAGGTGAAACTAGAGAATAAAACCTTTCGGCTTAGGGTTTTCTCGCGTTTTTGGGCCGGTTGAAGTGTTATGTCGCCACGGAGTGTCGTAACCTTATTTAACGTGCATGATAAGGTTAATAACATTATGAGATGTGGAATTAAGGTTAAAACTATAGGATATGGAGGTTAATAGCTTTTAAGGCGTTTAGGGTTTTGGGCCTTCAGGGAGTTTGGGCCTTGGTGGGCTTTGGTGGGATGGAGTAGGTCTCCGTAACGGACTAGGATTGGGTGTGGGGGCTGGTAAAAGGGCTCCCCACCAGCCTTTGGGCGTGCTCCCCTGCCCTTGGGCGCCCCAACCTCCCCCTCCTAAGCCCTAGCCGCCACCCCCTCTCCCTCTCCCTCTTGTGCGCCTCCACCTCCCCCTTTGCCCCATTGCTCCCCAACTCTCCACCACCTCTCCTCCACCCCCTTTCTTCCCTAGGGTGGTCTCCACACCTCTGCACCTTGTGGATCCATCCGTTGGAGCGAGGAGCGAGGAGCGTGGAGCGAGGAGCGATCCGCGAGGAGATCTATTGGAAATTCGTTCGTTGGGCAAAGGTATGATCATGGGGATCCTTGGAATTGATCTAGGTACTGTTCTTAGGGTGTTTATGAAGTTTTTAGATCAATTGGTGGTGCTGGATTGGAGTTCTTTGGGTTAGATCTAGACGTTGCCACGTTTCTGTTTTCGGGCAGATTGAGCAGTCGGGCTAGGGTTCGAGTTTTCGTCGATTTAGAATCCGAATCTGTCCGTACGGACTTAAAATAAGTTGTAGATAATTTAATTATCTTTCCGTGAACATAAAGCACGTTAAAATCCGATCAGCCGTTTGAAAGTTATGGCCGTTTTACCGAGCGTGTTAAAATCTGTGACGCTATTGGAACAGATCTCGGTAATCTGTAGATTAGACGACTTTAGAGTCCGAATCAGTCTTTCCATATACCTAGAGAAAGTTGGGAAATTTCCTAAGCTACGCGAGGGTGTACTCGTTTAATTCATTCGGAGTCCCAGAACTCAAGTTATGCCTTTTGCAAGGCTGCTGTCCCGACGGGACAGAACCTCTGTTTTAGGTTTTGTGAGTAGGGAGCAATGTCGGGTTAGATGGGGGTTTGCGTACTGTTTTGTGGTTATGATTGTGATTGTGTGATACCCCTGTGCAGGAGGTGTGACCCCGGGAGTGCCTTCTACTTCCCGCCAATCCGTTGCACGTGGTTGAGGCAAGTGTGTTGTGATGGATAGCGAGTTGTAGGTTGCATGTTGAGATTAGATGGAATTGTTTACATGATATATGTCCACTTGCCATGTGTTAATGATTGCTATGATATGATGAGCATGTTTAAGATGTTATGACGCCATGTGTTAAAATATGAGTTTTATATGATGTTGCCATGCTTGCATACATGACATGTTACATGGCCCGGGCGGTGAGAAAGTCATTAACTAATCCGGGAAGGTCGGTGAGAAAGTTATGACTAATCCGGAGAGCCAATAGAGTAAGTCCTACATCGTGATTCCATCTACCGTGGGTTGTGGAAGCGAGGAGTAGGCACCCTCCATCTTCGGGATGGAAGGGGGGAGAGGGTGCACACCGACGGGTGTGTACTCAACCATACCGGTATGAGTTTCCAAGGAGATATGAGCATTGCATTGCATTGCATACACAATGATGATGATTTTGTTAAAGTGTTCATGATTGAGATGATATACATGATGTGAGATGTTATTTTCTATGATATTGTTATTGTTGTCCATTACAATATGCTTGCTGAGTTTCGAACTCACGCTTGTGTTTTATGTTGTTTTTAGGTACTTTGAGATCGGCATGCGGGAAAGAGGGGTTTAGCTACACTTCTACACGTAGCTCCACCATCATAGTCTATGATTAATCACTTGGAGACATGATTTTAAGAGTTGTGCCATAAAGTTAATGTATGGTTTAATCTAGCATGCTTGTGATCCCTTATTTGCTTGTTATAGTTTATGAAGTGGTTGAGCGTGGTATTATTGGCGTAGTTTGATGATACATCCATTTATGTTGATGTTTTAGATGTCGTGTGCTATGATATATCTTGCCATGATATTGATATTGTGTTAATTCATGAAAAAACAAAGGAGATGCTGCCGAAATATCGGTTTTTAGCATATGTACCTTTGCTGGAATTTATGTTTAAATGTGATTTTTAGTTGTTGTTTAGCTTATGTTTGGTAGCATTCGGGCATATTAAATGCCTGGTGTTACTGATTGGTATCGAGCGAATTTGTAGGTCCTTGGAATGTGACTTTTTAGTGTCATGCTATAGGGAAAAAACTAAAATATGATGTGGAATGACTTAGAAACATGGCTTAGGTCTTAACTAAAATTTTGTTATAGGATAGCAACATTAAAACTTGCAAAAGTGGTATAACTAATCTAAAATTTGACACACAATGGATGCATGAGGAAAGGGTATGGGTATCGTTTCTTTATGCTTAAATGTTGTATTTAAGTTATGATGTTGAATGCTTCCTTTGATAAAGCATGTTGCTATGTCTATGAGATAAAATGACTGAATTGCTCTTGTTGTTGTGATAGAGTGGAATTGTGGTACCGAAGGGTTTCGGTCACCTCTTTTTGTTCATAGTAAGGGCGAGGTTTGACTGGTATGGCCGGTTAGCGCCATCACCGAAGAACTATTAACCCCTGTAGGAGAAGAGTGCTTACCCTCTCTCGTTGTAGATCGGGTAGTTGACTGGAGTCAAATAGAAGAGTTTGGTGGTGGATTCCTTCAGACGTTCTTTGCCGTTCGACGATCGATTTTCGTTGCTTTTCTTGGCTTTAGTTGATTTGAATCAAATGAAAAATGTTGGGTTTTGCGGATCGTTCCGTATGTGGTGTGTGGTTTTGTCTTCCTTGGTTGAAGACGAAGAAGAGGAGTCTAGTGTTGCGCTTCTTTTGGGCGCCTTTCGATTTAATGATTAGTTTGTTGATGGCTTTATGGGGAAGAAGCATTCAAATTTATCCTGTGTTTATCTTTCTCCGAGGTTAACGGAGTTATTATGCGAGTTATGCCGCACTTGTCGGGGCTGAAGTTACGTGTGTCTTTGTAGAAGTAAGTGGTGTTTGATTCGTTATTTTGCTGGTTTAAGAAAATCATCTTTGAAGAACCCTTCCTATTTTGTGAAAGTTTGGAGTTAGGGTTTATTTGCAAAGGTATATTTGATCGATTGGTTCCCTCCAAAGAGGAGTCTTTGAGATTTAAAAAGTGTTTTGGAGAATTCCTTTGCATGACCAAGTTTGGGTTTGTCTCATCGCAATTTTGAGAGTCAAATTTTCCTTATGAACTTGGGATGAGTTTTAAAACTAAAATGCTGTAAACAAAGTAGTCTTTTGACTGAAATCGTTTGTCCCTAGTAAGAATTGATGTTTAGCATGTTATGTAGTAGGTAACAATGTGGTTTATGGATTGATGTGTTGCTAAGTTAAATTTTGAGTTGAATCAATCCAATGTGATTAATATCTCTAGCTTGAGAATAAATAGACTACTAGTGTTGCAGTTTACTCTTAGCGAGAATGATTAAATGTGTTAATGTACATGCTTAGAATCTGTTGTCTTGCTTTAAATGTGCTTATGATCCTTGTTAATGTTAAAAGTTTAAACTTTGATGCATAGTTAAAACATTAAGATGATGTAGACTGCTGTTATTATAAAAGAAACTTTCTTTGGTTGTTAAAGATGTTCTAATCTAATGGATTAATAGAGAAATTGAATCGTGTTGACTAGTGACTTTAATTTGGATGTTGATTAGAGTTGCTATTTATGTTGTTGCAAACTACTAGTATCTTTGGAAGTATGCAGTTGTGTCGCTACAATGCTAGTATTGATATCAATGGAGAAGACATAAGACTTATTGTTAATGATGTTGTTAATGGTAGTGTTAATGCTAGTATTCAGTCTATTTTAAATAGTGGGGGTATGTTGTGTGGTGGTAATTTTGTTATCACCTATGTATAGGGTAGCTAAAAGTAATGTTGTTGGTTGATGATTATGCCCATTTGTTGTTATTGATGACTAAGTAGTTGTGGTAGCTGTTTAGATTATTCGTTGGAAAACCATGGTTAAAATAGAGGAAAATTTTAACATGTTGCGATGGAGTGAGCTTTGGATAATTAACATGATGTACAATTTCATCCTTAATGAATGTATGCCTTGGAATCCTAGTTATGAACTTTGTCTTGTAGAGATAATATTTACATGTTGAAGTCGTTGTTTAACTGAATAAGGTTCGGTTGTCGAGACGTGAATATATAGGTGGTATGAAATTTATAGGTTGATCTTCTTTGAAAGATTTGTGGAAGTACTATTTTTCAAATTTAGAATAAGATGTATTATGATTCGGTGAGCCGTGGGGATCATATCATTATAGTCTTGGTTGGGTGCCTTTTTGATAAGCATCATAAACCCTTATTAAAAAATGTTGGGAATGGTAACTAGAGGAAGAATTTGTTGTGAAACTTTCGGTTGAATTGTGTTGGTGCTCCTCAGATAGTAAATAGTGATTATTGAAGTCTTTAATGGAAAGCGTAGTGGAGTACTAGAGATGGTTCCTTTCATCTTTGAAATGTTGTCTAAAAACCTTTGATACTGGTTTGGTTGTTTGCCATCTCGGTTGAATGCTTTCGGTTGAGGTGTTCCTTATGTTGAGTTTCAGAGTTTCCCCAAAACTCGTAGTGATTGGTGTCGACCTTTGGTTTTGGCGAATTTGTTTAGTTCGTGTTGTGAGTTTGAGTTTACATCCAAAAGTTTTTGAGTGGATCGCGCCCTTCGCGTTATGACCGATTTATCTTTGGAATTAATTTTAAAAGGAAGCAGATGGTCATAAAGGGTTGTGTTGGAAACTTTTGAGTTAAGCCCTTGATGTGTAACTCTATTTGACTAGAGTTGGAGTCATTTGGAAAATGTGACTGGTGTGCGGGTGTTTTACAAGTCTGGATTTTTATGAATGTTTCATAAGTGAATTTGGTTAGTGAAGAGTTTTCTTTTTGGATTGAGTTTCCCTCTCTTTTGATAAAAATTTATGGCGCTTGTGTCTGCAGATGTTTGATTTTGGAGTCGATGTTCTATTCCAAAGGGTTGAGTTTGATTTTGCGAGGTGTTGCAAAGCTAGTGTTAAATCGAAGATGGGTTTTCACACGATGTGGTGTTTTGTTGATTAACGATGTTGCCGTCATAGTTTATATGAATTAGCGCAACTCTCGATGTTATTCGAGATTTATTCATATGATATCGAGACAGAAGTCATCATGTGAATGACTATTCGGTAGTGTGGTTACATGATGAGGGAATGGTGAAAAGTAAACATGACATCGTTTTTACATGTTAAATGATAAAAGAGTCGTTGAGCCAGGTCGGTGAGAAAGTCATATATGGAGATATGACTAATCCGGAGTGCTCCTGAAGAGTGTGCATTTATGTCATGAAACGAGATTTCCCTTGCTTTCTAGTATGAAAAGAAGCAATGAACAATTTCTGGTATGTTGGTTGTGATGTAGGGGATTTATGCTTCCTTTGTGTTTTGGCTTGGATGTTGCCGAATTCTTTCCAAAATGGTTGTTAACGCTTTGGGTTTGAGTTGTTGTGTGTACACTTGGGCTTGATAGCTAAGTGTTTTTGTGTGAGGGCGAGACCCTCTTAAGAAAGGAACCAATTGTGGTTTGGTAAGGTTTTCGATCCTAGCTTGGGCTAGGTGTCGAACCTTAGTGGTATAAGGGTGGTTTGTGATGGAGGTTGATGATGTATGGGTTTAACCTTTACTAAGAGTAGCGATGGGTGGAAGTGAAGTTGACGGTAGATCGGTGATAATTGCCTGCCGTGAGCGATTGTCTTCACCATTGTTTTTGGGTTTGAGTCTTGCACTGGAAAGGATGGAATAAAATGTTAGTATGATCGTGTATCGGAAGGGCTAGTGTGCCTTAATGAGTTATTTCCCTCGATGGAAACTTTCGGGAATGAAGAGAGGTCGTTAAAGGAATTGTGACTTCCTTTGATTATGTCATGTTGAGTTTATTGCAGTGTGTAGTCAGGTAGGTTGTGATAGAAGTGTGAGGTGTTTGTCGTGAGGATTCGAGCGTTTTGGGTTGTTGAAGCCCTTCGAGGTTGAAACGCAGATTCTGTTTGGGATTTGAATTGAAAGTTGAACTGTGAGCGGTTGCCCTTAGTTGAGCTAGATCAACACTTTTTCTTTAAGTGTTGGTTTTGGGAACTCGTTTGTCGTTTGTTTCCGGTTCTAGTCGTTGTGCGAATGTTTTGTGCTGCAGAGAAGCCTTTTGTCCCTTGGGGACTTTGTTGCTGTTTTTGGCGTCCTTCGGATTTGAGGTCGAATCCTGTCGAAGGGGGGAAAAATGTGACACTATGGTTTGGTATGACGTTATAGAAGGTGAAACTAGAGAATAAAACCTTTCGGCTTAGGGTTTTCTCGCGTTTTTGGGCCGGTTGAAGTGTTATGTCGCCACGGAGTGTCGTAACCTTATTTAACGTGCATGATAAGGTTAATAACATTATGAGATGTGGAATTAAGGTTAAAACTATAGGATATGGAGGTTAATAGCTTTTAAGGCGTTCCTGGTTTTGGGCCTTCCTGGGAGTTTGGGCCTTGGTGGGCTTTGGTGGGATGGAGTAGGTCTCCGTAATGCAGACTAGCATTGGGTGTGGGGGCTGGTAAAGGGCTCCCCACCAGCCTTTGGGCGTGCTCCCCTGCCCTTGGGCGCCCCAACCTACCCCTCCAAAGCCCTAGCCGCCCCCCCCACTACCACTCCCTCTTGTGCGCCTCCACCTCCCCCTTTGCCCCATTGCTCCCCACCTCTCCACCACCTCTCCTCCACCCCCTTGCTGCCCTAGGGTGGTCTCCACACCTCTGCACCTTGTGGATCCATCCGTTGGAGCGAGGAGCGAGGAGCGAGGAGCGAGGAGCGAGGAGCGTGGAGCGAGGAGCGATCCGCGAGATCTATTGGAGATTCGTTCGTTGGGCAAAGGTATGATCATGGGGATCCTTGGAATTGATCTAGGTACTGTTCTTAGGGTGTTTATGAAGTTTTTAGATCAATTGGTGGTGCTGGATTGGAGTTCTTTGGGTTAGATCTAGACGTTGCCACGTTTCTGTTTTCGGGCAGATTGAGCAGTCGGGCTAGGGTTCGAGTTTTTGTCGATTTAGATTCCGAATCTGTCCGTACGGACTTAAAATAAGTTGTAGATAATTTAATTATCTTTCCGTGGACATAAAGCACGTTAAAATCCGATCAGCCGTTTGAAAGTTATGGCCGTTTTACCGAGCGTGTTAAAATCTGTGACGCTATTGGAACAGATCTCGGTAATCTGTAGATTAGACGATTTTAGAGTCCGAATCAGTCTTTCCATATACCTAGAGAAAGTTGGGAAATTTCCTAAGCTACGCGAGGGTGTACTCGTTTAATTCATTCGGAGTCCCAGAACTCAAGTTATGCCTTTTGCAAGGCTGCTGTCCCGACGGGACAGAACCTCTGTTTTAGGTTTTGTGAGTAGGGAGCAATGTCGGGTTAGATGGGGGTTTGCGTACTGTTTTTTGGTTATGATTGTGATTGTGTGATACCCCGTGCAGGAGGTGTGACCCCGGGAGTGCCTTCTACTTCCCGCCAATCCGTTGCACGTGGTTGAGGCAAGTGTGTTGTGATGGATAGCGAGTTGTAGGTTGCATGTTGAGATTAGATGGAATTGTTTACATGATATATGTCCACTTGCCATGTGTTAATGATTGCTATGATATGATGAGCATGTTTAAGATGTTATGACGCCATGTGTTAAAATATGAGTTTTATATGATGTTGCCATGCTTGCATACATGACATGTTACATGGCCCGGCGGTGAGAAAGTCATTAACTAATCCGGAAGGTCGGTGAGAAAGTTATGACTAATCCGGAGAGCCAATAGAGTAAGTCCTACATCGTGATTCCATCTACCGTGGGTTGTGGAAGCGAGGAGTAGGCACCCTCCATCTTCGGGATGGAAGGGGGGAGAGGGTGCACACCGACGGGTGTGTACTCAACCATACCGGTATGAGTTTCCAAGGAGATATGAGCATTGCATTGCATTGCATACACAATGATGATGATTTTGTTAAAGTGTTCATGATTGAGATGATATACATGATGTGAGATGTTATTTTCTATGATATTGTTATTGTTGTCCATTACAATATGCTTGCTGAGTTTCGAACTCACGCTTGTGTTTTATGTTGTTTTTAGGTACTTTGAGATCGGCATGCGGGAAAGAGGGGTTTAGCTACACTTCTACACGTAGCTCCACCATCATAGTCTATGATTAATCACTTGGAGACATGATTTTAAGAGTTGTGCCATAAAGTTAATGTATGGTTTAATCTAGCATGCTTGTGATCCCTTATTTGCTTCGTTATAGTTTATGAAGTGGTTGAGCGTGGTATTATTGGCGTAGTTTGATGATACATCCATTTATGTTGATGTTTTAGATGTCGTGTGCTATGATATATCTTGCCATGATATTGATATTGTGTTAATTCATGAAAAAACAAAGGAGATGCTGCCGAAATATCGGTTTTTAGCATATGTACCTTTGCTGGAATTTATGTTTAAATGTGATTTTTAGTTGTTGTTTAGCTTATGTTTGGTAGCATTCGGGCATATTAAATGCCGGGGTGTTACAGGGAAATAGTCACACTTCTACATGTAGCTTCACTCAATTGTCCCACAAGTCGTTCAATTGGGTTTTGACAATAAACTAGTGTGATGCTTAATGCTTTATGGTTTAGCTTTGCGTTATGAGAGTCTTTTTGTTCGTTTGGCTCAAGTACTTCAACATCATATTCTAGATTTGAAACAAGTACTTCAACCAATATCTTGGCATGATTAACCTATCCATTTTATACCACCTATACGTCAACATCTCAACAATCGAAACTTTTTCAATTAACAAATGACTACAACACGTGAATGTTATCTCCACAAAACAAAATTCACAAGGTGTCTGAGATATACACTCATTAAGGATAGAGTCCTACATCATATCAATTATCCAAGGTTCACTCCATCACATCATGTTACAATGTCCTTCATTTTAATGATGGTTTTTCAATGATTAACCTAAACAATTAACACCACTTCTAAGTCATCATTATCGATAAACGGCATAATCATAAACAACAACATTGCTTTAAGCTACCCCATACATAGGTTATAACAAGTTGCCGCTACTCAACATATTCCAACTATTAAAATAAATTTAATAAGTTAGACCATCACGACGCTCTTAAAGCAACAACAAAACCTATATCTTCACAATTGACATCGATACTAACATTACAGGAACACCACTGCATACTTACAAATATACTAATAGTTTGCAACATATAAATAACGACTATAATCAACTTCCAAATTAAGGTCACAAACCGACATGATTAAATTTCTCTACTAACCAACAAGGTTTCCTTAACAATATCAGTAGTTTAAGTTTTAAACATTAACAATGTTCAGCTACACATTTAATAAATGGGCGTACTACCTCACTTCAAAATAAAGCAACAAACTCTAAGCATGTTCATTAACACATCTGATCATTACTCGCTATAGAAATAAATCTACGGCACTAGAAGTTCATTTAATCTTAAGCTAAAGATAAAAAATTACATTGATTCAACTCGCAAATTAACTTAGGAGTACATCATTTCCATAAACCACATTGTTACATACTTCATAACATGCTAAACAACAATTTTCACTTTTGACAACTAATTTTAGTCAAATGACTACTTACTTTATTTGCAGCATTTTCTTTTTAACACTCAACCAAAATTCACAAAGAAACTTGACTCTCAAAGTTGCAATGAGACAAACTCAATCTTGGTCATGCAAAAGAAAATTCTCCAAAACACTTTTCAATCTCAAAGACTCCCATAGAGGAAAATGGTTGAAAGAAAATTTTTCTCAACAGGGAACCAAGCGATCAAGTAATCCTTTTCAAGTAAAGCCTTAACACCAAACCCCAAACTTTCATGAAACAAGAAGGGTTTTCAAAGATGATTTCTCAAACCAGTAAAATGACGAAATCAAACACCACTTACTCCTACAAAGCCACAGAACTTTAGCCCTGACAACCAGGTCTGGCATAACACCGCAATAACTCTTTTGACCTCGGAGAAAGACAAACACAGGATTAAATTAAGTGCTTTTCCCCGTAAAGCAATCAACAACTAGGCATCAAAGCTGGAAAGGTGACCAAAAGAAATGCAACACTAGACTTTTCTTCTTCGTCTTCAACCAAGGAAGACAAAACCACACACCGCATACGGAACAATCCGCGAAAATCCAATACCAAACACTTTTCTTTGGTTTCAATCAACTAAAACCAAGAAAACCACCCAAGACCGACCGTCAGAACGGTAAAGAACATCCGAAGGAATCCACCACCAATCTCTTCTATTTGACTCCAGTCAACTACCCGATCTACGACAGAAAGGGTAAGCACTCTTCTCCTACAAGGGTTAATAATTCTTCGGTAATGGCGTTAACCGGCCACACCGTCAAACCACACCCTTACTATGAACAAAAAGAGGTGACCGAAACCCTTCGGCACCTCAACCCCACCTTATCAGAAATATAGCAACTCAATCAAATCTATCATAAATATAGCATTATACATCATCAAAAGTAGCATTCAACATCAAAGATTAGATACAATATTTAAGCGGAAAGCAACGATACCCATACCCTTTCCTACTGTGCATCCATGTGTGTCAAATTTTAAATTAGTTATTCCACTTACACAAGTTTTAATGTTGCTATCCTATGACAAAATTTTAAGTACAACCTAAGATATGTTTCTAGGTTATCCCACATCAAAATTTTAGTTGATCCTATGACAATTCACTAAATTCATACACCACAGACCTGAAGCCCGCTCTGATACCAACTGAAACACCCCGGCATCTAGTATGCCACGAATGTCACCACAAAGACTACTGACAACAGTTTAAGCACATAATTAACACCAAATCACAGCACCTACAATAATAATGAGTACAAAAATCCGGCAGCATCTCCTTTGTTTCTTTAAGATTTGGAACAATCACAATAGCAGTATAGCACAATATCATGATATAAGAGCATCTAAATCATGTATAACAGGAAACATTGCAACAGTCCAAACCACAATAAATAAACTTAACGTTTCATGACTTAAACGATGGCACCCATGAAGCAAATCACATAACATCGCAAAGACTAAACCTTAAACCAATTAAGGAATACTCCGAAGCAACATCAAATAATGATGGGTAATAAAATGTCTAATTGTGTGCTGTTAGGTGACGACGTGATGCTAACTCCCATTCCCGTGTGTCGAGGTCAAAGTACCTAAAAACAACATCAAACAACAAGCGTGAGTTCATCACTCAGCAAAGTGTATTGTAATGGAATAAACAACAACATTACTCAGTAACACTTTCATCAACGTCTCACAGACGTCATCATAAATTCCATAACATGTTCATCAATATTTCACAACCATCATCATTAAACTCTTGTCTCATCAACATCTCATAAACTCATGCATATATGCAATGCAATGCACATGTCTCCTCGAAGCACATAACGGTATTGCCGAGTGCACACACGTTGACGTGCACCCTCTTTCCCCTTCCATCCCGTAGATGGAGGGTGCCTACTCCTCGCTTCCATTCACAACTGTGGATGAAATCACGAGGTAGGTCTTATTCAATGGCGCTCCGGATTAGTCATAACTTTCTCACCGACCTTACCGGACTAGTTATGACTTTCTCACCGACCTGGCCAGTTCTCATGCCATGTATGCAAATATGACATAAACATAAACAATTTGCACATAAACTCAACTAATCATTGCATAGCCTCGTAATAAACCATTTTCATCATGTCGCAAGCAAGAGTCAATCATGGCATCATATCATAAAACATGTGTAAACCATCCCATTATCAGACATTACGGCTCCCAAAGCCGCAACCACTACAATACACTTGCCTTCAACCGCGGGCGACGGATTGGCGAGAGGATGAGGGCACTCCCGGGGTCACACCGCCTGCACATAGGTACCACACACTCAAAATGTTCCCTCAAAACAGTACAAGAATGATCCCCTACCCCGACTTCGCAATCAACCACTAAAACCCGAAAACAGAGAATCTATCCCTACGGGACAGCGTGCTTCCAACTAGCATAACTTGAGTTCTAGGACTCCAAATTATGTAATCGAGTACATTTTCTCATAGCTTAGGAAATTTCCTATCTTTTTCTAAGTATTGGGAAAAACTTATTCGGCTTCTAAAATTGCCTAATCTACAGATCCACCCGATCTATCCTAATCGCGTCACAGTTTTGAACACGTTCGGTAAAACAGCCATAACTTTCAAACGGCTGATCGGAATTATGCGTTCTTGGTGTCCACTGAAAGGTATTGAAATTACCTACAACTTTATCAACATATGGCCGACCATAAAACGTATCTAAAATTGCAAAATCTTAAGCCCTATGTCGGCCGCCCAATCTGCCCGAAACAGAACGCCATGACACCTCTAGTTTTCATCAAATCTAACCAATGGCAGCACCACCTTTTGAACTAATAGCATGAAAACCTCCATTACTACAGCGCCTAATCCACCCCAAAGGTTTCCCTTCACCATACCTTAGCCCGACGAACGAAGAACTGACGAACACTCCTCCCGATCGCCCGATCTTCCTCCACACGCCAATCCTGCCGGATGCACTCGTCGTGGAGCTCCCCAATGGTGAGGGCAATGGTGAGGGCAATGGTGTAGAAGAGCGTGGCAGCAAGGGGTGGGGGTGGTGCTCTCCTAGGGCCGGCTAGAGGTGGTAGGGAGGAAGGAGGAACAAAGGGGAGAGGTGGAGGCACCATGGGGCTATGGGGGATGGCGGCTAGGGTTGAGGAGGGGTGGGGGTGGCGCACAAGGGAGTTGGGGGGGCGCATGGCAGGGGTTTTGCTGCCCCCTCCCCCACATGGGCTAGAAAACTCCACCTTCGGCCCATGTGGGGTCCCCCCAAGGCCCAATTCACCCCGGGAAGGCCCAATTTCCCGAAAACGACCCAAAAACGCGATTTAACCTCATACCGCAAGGTTTTTTAATTCTCTAATTTTCACAATTTATAATGTCACACCATTCCGTAGTGTCACAGGGCCCCACGGTGGGCGCCAACTGTCGATGATCGGGATCACCTGGCCGCAGAGATGAAGTCGGAGGGGTGTACAAGCAGGGACCCAAAGGAAAGCCTCGCCCCTCGGGAGGTCGATGATGCTGCTGCTATGATCCAAGGAAGAAGAGGACAAAAGACTCCGAGAGTTATACTGGTTCGAACCCTCAGGCTGGGTAATAGCTCTACTCCAATCTTGCTCTGAGGCGGAGAGATTGATTATATGTGAGTACAAGTGAATGCCTATTGTTCTGTCTCTAGCCAAGAGCTCTACGTCTAATTTTATATATGAATTACAAAGTCCTCCCTTCCCGTTCTTGGCAAACGGTCAAGAGTAGCTTCCGGAAAGGGTGGACCCACGAACTCTTCAACCGGATCACAACCGTCCTCGGGTTCTGCGTCCATGTTCGCATCACATCCCGTTCTCACGGATCTTGGTAACCACAAGCCTCTGATCGAGTCTCCCCGAGCTTATGGTCTTGGTCATGTGATGGCCTCTAGTTCCCTTGCTCAAAGCCTTGCGAGCACTACCTGGTCAGCGGGATAGCAGGGGACTTGAGCTTAGGTCCCGAGCTCGAGCTCGGGTCGGGGTCCGTTGACCATGCTCATGACCGGGCAGGGCATCTTAGTTCCCGACAATCCTTAAAGACCTAGAAATATTTAAGATTTGGCATGATAGACTAGGTCATCCTGGGTTGAATATGGTGAGAAGAATAATTAATATTTCTACTAGCCATAGCATGAAAACTATAAACTTTCCTAAGCATGAAGATATTGTATTGCCTACTTGTGCCAAAGGAAAGTTCATAGTTAGACCTTTTTACCTAAAGGTTGGGAAGAACTCACGAATTTCTTGGAGAGAATTTAGTATGATATTTGTGGACCTATTTATTTTCTGTCGAGCCCCTTTAGATATTTCATAGTACTAATAGATACTTCTACTAGATGGTCTCACATATGCTTCTTATATACTAGGAACTATGCTTTTGCTAAATTAATTGCCCATATTATTAAGTTAAAAACCTCCTTTCCAGAACAAAGGATTAAGTCTATTCGAATGGACTATGTTGGTGAGTTTACCTTGAAAGCATTTAAAGATTATTGTATGGCTCTAGACATTAATGTAGAACATTTTGTACCATATGTACACACTCAAAATGGCCTTACAGAGTCATTAATTAAAAAAATAAAACTTATTGCTATGCCACTTTTGTAGAGTAGTAGCCTACCCACCAGATGTTGGGGCCACGCAGTGCTACACACTACGAAATTAATTCAACTTAAACCAACTGCATATTATAAATTTTTCACTTTGAAGATAGTGCGTGAGAAAGAATCAAGTATTTCCCGTCTGTGAAAATTTAGCTGTGTTGTATACATAACAGTCTCTCCACCACTGTGTACAACCATGGGTCCTCACCAGAAGTTAGGGATCTATGTAGATTATGAATATCCGTCGATAATTAAATACCTTGAGCTTATGATAGGGGATCTGTACACGGCTCGGTACCCTGGTTGTATTTTTAATAAGGATAATTTTTCGACATTAGGGGGGGTATAAGTACCACATTAAAGAATGCTAAGAAATTGATTAGAGTGTCATTGGCACTCAGTTCTTAGATCCACGCACTAAAGAAACTGAACTTAAAGTTCGGAGGATAATAAATCTACAACAAATAGCTAATAATCTACCAGATGACTTCGGTGATCATAAAGGAGTGAAAAAACCTCGTATACCTGTAGTAAATGCACCTAAAAGATTGGAAATACCCCTAAAGGATATTGAACCCACTCTTGCCCCAGATGACAATAAGAGGGGGAGGCCTCCAGGTGCACGAGACTCAATTTTGTGGAGACACTCATAGAAACAGAGAACAGATCAAATGAGATCACTACCTGTGACTGGGAAAGAAGCTCAACCTGATGTTGAGAAAATTCCTAAAGTGAGCCATCCTAGAGATGGTAATGTCCTTGAAGTGATCCATCATGAGGATGACAATCCCAGCATACAGTGGCACTCACAATCTGACACTAGAAAGTTAGAACACCCAAACTCTGTCGTTATGGGAAATCACGAGGAGCTGGAAGAAATAAATGAAGAAATATCCACCAATTATGTTGATTCAGGAGAATTATATAAAAGAAATACAACAATTATCGACATTTATTTTGCTTCTAAAATTGCTAAAACTCTTGAACTGGATCCAAAACCAAAGCCCATGGCAGAGTAATAGAAGCGCTTAGATTGGGTCAAATGAAAATAAGCAATTGAGGTAGAATTGTGCTCGCTTAATAAAAGAAAATTTTTGACCCTGTTGACCGAATACCTCCTAAAGTGTTCCCTATAGCATCAAAATGGGTTTTCATCTGAAAGAGAGATGTAAACAACCGGTGGTGAGATATAAAGCGAGACTTATAGCACAAGGGTTCACGTAGAGACCCAACATCGATTACGATGAAACATATTCTCCTTTAATAAGTGAAATAACATTTCAATATTTAATATCAGTGGCAGCAAGCTTAAATTTGACAATGCAGTTGATGGATGTCGTGACCGCATATTTATATAGGTCACTGGATACGGATATTTATATGAGAGTCCCTGAAGGAGTCAAAGTTTCGGATCCTAATAATTGCAACATGTATAGTGTCAAACTGCAGAGATCGATATACGGATTAAAACAATTAGGGAGAATATGGTATAACCGACTTAGTGAATTCCTCCTGAAGAATAGATATTCAAATAATGATGATTGTCCCTATGTGTTCATTAAGAAATCCCAGAATGAATTCTGTATCATCTCAGTATATGTCGATGATCTGAATATCATCGGACTACAGAGGAGATAAAGAAAGCAAGTGCTTACCTCACGATGGAGTTTGAGATGAAAAGTTTAAGTAAAACCAAATTTTTCTTAGGCCTGCAGCTTGAGCATTTCCTAAAAGGAATATTTGTACACCAGACTGCCTATACCAAGAAGGTGTTGGAAAGATTTAATATGGATAAATAAGATCCTTTGAAAACCCTCATGGTTGTGAGATCCCTTGAAGCAGATAAAGATGCATTTAGACTAAGGATGGAAAATGAGGAAGTCTTTAGATCTGAAGTCTCATATTTAAGTGGTATTGGTGCATTTATGTATCTTGCGAATTGCACAAGGCCTAATATTGCATATGCAGTAAATTTGCTAGCAAGACCCAATGCAGCCCCACCCAGAAGACATTGGGTTGGTGTCAAGATGTTATTCAAATACATCCAATGTACACGAGATCTTG
This sequence comes from Rhipidocladum racemiflorum, assembly GCA_036346355.1. Taxonomy (NCBI): domain Eukaryota; kingdom Viridiplantae; phylum Streptophyta; class Magnoliopsida; order Poales; family Poaceae; genus Rhipidocladum; species Rhipidocladum racemiflorum. The sequence goes on along the minus strand of CM070578.1, from coordinate 52,355,051 downwards.
GTTTATTTTACCGGAAGAACCAAGAATTAACCATGGTGGGATATAAAGATGCTGGCTATTTGTTTGATCCCCACAGTGCCAAATCTCAGACTGGTTTCGTGTTTCTCTGTGGTGGTTCAGTCATTTCTTGGCGGTCTTTTAATCAGACTTTGGTAGCTACTTCTACCAACCACTCAAAGATTATAACTTTGTATGAAGCCTCACCTGAGTATGTTTGGCTAGGACGTGTAATTAACCATATCCAGAAGTCATGTGGTCTTAATACCGTCGATACCCCACCATTATCTATGAAGATAATGATGCTTGTGTTGCACAAATGCAAATGAGTTATGTAAAGAGTAATATCACAAAGCATATTGCCCCTAAATTTTTCTATCCTCAAGAACTTCAGAAGAATGGTGAGGTAAAAACAATGCAAACTAAGTCATGTGAAAATATATCAGATTTATTCACAAAATCTTTGCCAAATTCTACTTTCTAACATGCATTAATGGCATTGGAATGAGGCGACTTAGAGATTTGCAGAGTTCAAGGGGAGTGAATTCCTAAACTATGACCCCTTTTGCATGATCCTGAAGATCATATTTTATATCCTAAAGATTATAAGTTGCACCCTTTTTCCTTAGTGAGTTTTCCTAAAGTTTCTTACATAAAGGTTTTTAATGAGGTAACTAGTGTAACATGGAGTTTTCTCCATCATTTTTTTCATTGGAGTTTGGGAAGGAGTTTTTAATGAGACATGTGCATTACGCGGTATTCACCCAAGGGGGAGTGTTATAAAACAGATAGAATCCTAGTCCAAGGTGGACGGACTCTATCCGTTGGTGGGTGAATCCGAATCTATCTCCTATTTGTTTTTATATATATTGGGCATCCTCTTGTACCGAGAAAAAAAATTAATCTAATAAAGAGGGAGTAGTTTTGCCCATATACTTTGTGTGCCTTCTGTTCTTGTTCGTGTGTTTGAGTTAGCGTGCTGTTGATTGGCGCGGATGAACGACTATGTTTCACAACAGGACCAGTTGATACTCAACGGGTAGGCCATCTAGAATGATGGCAGTTGAGAAGTTTTTTTTACAAGAGTTTTTGCTAAGGGTATTTCCTAGTGCATAGTTTCTATAAGATGTATTTAAATATGCCATATTATATAAAAACAACTCTAGATGCAATCTTTCCAATGCATAGTATTTAACAAATACTCCACTCAATTAATTTCTTCCTTCCTATCTTATCTCCTCTATCCCCTTTCTACTAATCCCTATCCTCTAACTTTGTTGGTTTTCTCAATTATGTTACTCACTCTTCTTTAACTCACCTTTTACATCAGATTTTATATTACTATGGCATCATATAGAAACTACCTACATCATTATATTGGAAGTGTCCTAAGTAATCTTAGGGTGTTTAAGGAATTTCGCAGGAGGGCTCAGGGCAAGTAGGATTGGACACGTGGCACATCATGTTGGGATAAGAGTCCAGACTTTTTATCAGAAATCTTCGATCCCCAAAAGAAAAGGTGTTTCCAGGAATGGTTTTTCGGCTGCCATGTGGAATATTTCCTGGAATAACAAGTGTTTGTTCTCTGAGCAAGTGGCATATGATGAATAATTATTGCAACAATTCGATCAAAGTGTCGAAATATGTCGCAAGACAGCAAGACAAAATATATATACACAGTACTCGGATGAGCACAACTATTGCAGCAGCGTTTATATTGTGGTAAGTACTACCGAACCAAGCAATGATAGACTTATATATATTGCATAAGCGAAAGAAAGCAATGCGAGGCCAAGCACTAAGCAGCTTCGAACCACAGTGTTACACATGAAAATTTTCAAATTAAGCTAGTTTCTGCATGCTAAAACAGTAGGAGAGACGATTATCAACCTCCTTGCTTATGCTACTCCTCTAATCCAGTGGCATATCCATGACTAGAATTTAGGAGATGCTTCAGCCTTTTTCTCTAACTCTAATATCTATGGCACGTACGTATTTATGGTGTCCAATGAAGGGCAGAGGGCGATAAGAAGGATATCCATAGTGTCACCAATGGTAGAATGAGTTCCGACCTTATTTAGATCCTATTTGGAATGGTTTTAATTTCGGCTTCTGTCCTCTAGAAGTTGTTGTAAACGGCTAGCTTTTTTGCAGCTAGAAGCAAAAAAATCAGCATCCTATTTGTATGAAAAAAAACCTAAAAGCCAAAAACTGATTTGAGGTAGCTTTCTACAGTTTCGGTGGGTTGAGGTTATGACTTTACCATTAGAGTTCAAAATAAATTATCCCTTCACACCAAGTATAAAATATCAAACCATACCACTCTTACCCTTATTTTCAATCCGTACCCCTTATACTTAAAAGCTATACTAAAATGTTAGAGTGACAAACACCAAATCCCTTCAACCGTTCAGCCGTACAACCCTTTAGCTATGCAGCTTAACTAAAAATTACTTTTCAAAAAAGTTCGAGCCATCCTTAACTTACCGTTGGGTCACTGGGTGCGCTGAAGATGCTAAGAAGAAAATTAACGGTGCCGCCAAACAGTAGGATAAACGGCAGCCCCACTTAACCAGTCCGTCCTGCTCTAATCCTCTCCGCTACAAAAACACACCGGGCACCAACGGACCACCCATCGCCAAACAAAAATATCTCCCTGCACTTTTTCGTTCAGTTTTCCCACAAAAGCAACAAGCAATCTTTGCTCTTTAGCCACTCCTCTCCCCCCCCCCAAGAAAAATAAGAACAAGAAACATTGAAAAATTTAATCTAGGATCCATGGGCAAGCTGGTGGACTCGTGCGACGCCGGCTGCGTCCGCGCCGTGCTGGCGGAGCTGGTGCTCACCTTCCTCTTCGTCTTCACCGGAGTCGCCGCCGCCATGGCCGCGGGTAAATCCTGCTGTCTGTACTCCGTGATCCCTTCTTTGCGGTTGTCCTTTCGATGCGTATATACGCGGGGTGGGATTGACGGGAGCTGTGGACGGGTGGTTTTGTTTGCAGGGTCGCCGGAGTTGCCGGGGGCGGCTATGCCGATTGCGGCGCTGGCGGGGGTGGCGATCGCGCAGGCGCTAGCGGCGGGGGTGCTGGTCACGGCGGGGTTCCACGTGTCCGGCGGGCACCTGAACCCGGCGGTGACGGTGGCGCTGCTGGCGCGCGGGCACATCTCGGCGTTCAGGTCCGTGCTGTACGTCGCCGCGCAGCTGCTGGCCTCCTCCCTCGCCTGCATCCTCCTCCGGTACCTCACCGGCGGCATGGTACGCGCCTATCGCCCTATCTTTAGCTCTTCTTTACCTATGCAACCCAAGATCCGAGAAAGGGGGAAGACGTCGAACTTTTCGTTCAACCATATGCTTCGTGTCGTCCGGCCTGACTAAGCAACGTAGGCATGAAGAATATGACGGGCTCGGCTATACTTGGGCCGAAGTTTGGTATTGGCTTATTGATAATTCACTAGTTCAATTTTTCGTTGGATGGTGAATTGCTATGATGGATGCAAAACGAGTGATGTTGAATTGTTCGGATCTTTCTCTTTATTGGTTGGATTCTTTGCCTTTACTTGATGACCTATTAGCTACGTATTGTTCGTTCTTACTTCTGTGCTATTATCTCCTTTAGCGCCTGAAGACTGGAACTCTAAGTAGTTAAAAGAAGCTTCATAGTCATAAAGGAAGTCGTCCAATTTAGCCTCTCAATTTTGGTGATGCGAGGCTTGATCTGCAGCTGGTCGCAAAGATAACAAGTTGACAATAAAATTGACTTATGAAAAGTTGAAGAGCTAAATACGTAGGAGATCGCCAAAGTCAAGAGACCAAATTACTAAATCATATATTTTTCGTTTAGTTAGTACAGATATATAGCCCCACTCGACCCATCCCAAGTCACAAGTCCAAAGATCAGATTTGTGCTCAATATTAAACCTTGCAACAAAAATGGTGCATTCTGTTCTTCACAAAACCACATGGTGTGAGTAAGCTGTAGAACAAGATAAAACAGATTGAAAAGTGCTCTAGTGCCTAATGTATATGTTTGTTAATTTGCCTTCATGATCTTCTGAGCATGAGAAACTCGAACAAGATAAGTACCATTTCCAAAGCTAAACATTTCTGCAAATGTGCAATGCAGGCTACTCCGGTGCACGCGTTGGGCGCAGGCGTCGGACCCATCCAGGGCCTGGTGATGGAGGTCATCTTCACCTTCTCCCTCCTCTTCGTCGTCTACGCGACGATCCTCGACCCGCGGACCTCGGTGCCAGGCTTCGGCCCGCTGCTCACCGGCCTCATCGTCGGTGCCAACACCCTCGCCGGAGGCAACTTCTCCGGCGCGTCCATGAACCCGGCCCGATCCTTTGGGCCCGCGGTGGCCACTGGTGTGTGGACCCACCACTGGGTCTACTGGCTGGGACCGTTGGTTGGTGGGCCCCTTGCCGGGCTGGTCTATGAGTCACTGTTCTTGGTCATGACGCACGAACCTCTGCTCGACCTCGATGGGCCCTAGTAATCAGGCCTCTCACATGGTTGCCTATATATAGTTACATACACATACATATGTTGGCCCTCGTAATTAAGGTTACTGTTAAATTGTTCCGGTGAGCGATTCAAATTATGTAGCAATGCTTGTAGACCTGCAAGGCCTGTTCTTTTTTTTTTGTCAAGGTTAATAATCAGTCATGTCAAAAGCGTGCTTGTAAGATGTAAATTTTTTGGTAGTTCAATTGTACTATGGTACTAGTATATACTTTAGTCTATGAATATTAGCCATTGTCATCTAGTCATATTGTTACAAGATCTCATTTTCATCTTGTACATGGGTAAAAATTGTAACACCCCAGCTTCTACTAAGCCCAGAATGTCACCAAACATAGACCATAACACACTTAATACCAACGTTTAAGGTAAATTACAGCAAGTAATCATTTAGAAGAATTGAAAATTTTGACAGCATTTACTTTGTTTATGCATGAAACTTAACAACATATCATCATATCCATATGTAGGGCAAACAAGATCTCCATACGCAGCGATAATGATAGCTAATCATCAACTAAAACATCAATAAGCATCGTAAGCAAAAGAATAAGCATCAATTTAAGTCTAGGAAGATATAACAACTCGCTCCATAGCCCCACATGTTACACATGGGAGAAACAACCAAACATAAAGACCATACACTAATGATTATTGTAACACTTATTGCCGTGTCTCCAAAACGGGTGAATTAGCTAGATTATGATACTACGTGGAGGAGTGTGGCTAGATCCCTTTCCCGCGCACCGATTTCATGGTACCTAAAGAAACAAACAACGAAAACACAAGCGTGAGTTCATAACTCAGCAAAGTGTATTGTAATAAATCAACAAGGATCAGGACCACAAACCATCATTCCAGTCTCCACGGTTATATCACAACACATCATATTTAATATTATATACATCCTTTAAAACAACCTGATAATCATCTCATGAGCATCTCATGAGTACTCTACTCATCATCTCATAAAACAACTTTATTCATGTATAACATTCATGCAATGCAATGCACATGTCTCCTGGAATTCTCATACCGGTATGGTTGAGTGCACACCCGTCGGCATGCACCCTTTTCCCCCTCCCATCCCGAAGATGGAGGGTGCCTATCACTCGCTTCCATTCACCTCGGTGACGGAGTCACGATGTAGGACTTACTCAAAAGAATAGCCCCGGACTAGTCATAACGGTTCTCACCGACCCTACCGGAATAGTTATAACTTATCTCACTGGACGGCCATGAAAATATGCCATGTATGCAAAATAGACAGCAACATATACAGAAATAGAAATATTGCATATCAACACATGGCATCTCCACATGTAGGACCGTATTCAACAATTGTGATTCTACTGCTCAAAACATGGCATGTGAATCATTTGTCAACAACAAGCATTGTTAATCATGGCATGAGGACACCATATCATCGATAACATTTAAATCATGGCCTAAGGACCTCCTATCAATTATAACATGTAAATCATGGCAAAACAACATGTTATCTATTCCAAATACTATCAAGCAATTCTAGCAACACATATAGCATACAATCCATGCAACACACTTGCCTTCAACCACGAGTAACGGAGTGACGAGAGGTTGAGGGCACTCCTGGAGGCACACCACCTGCAAACGCGTACCACACACTCAAATCGGGTCCACAAAATAGCACACATACATCCCACTACCCCGATTTCGCTTACAACTCCTAAAATCAGAAAACAGCAAATCTGTCCCTTCGGGACAGCGGACTTCCAATGGGCATAACTTCTGTTCTAGGACTCCAAATTGAATAAACAAGTATATCCTCGCGTAGCTTAGGAAAATTCTCAACTTTTTCTAGTTATTGGGAAAAGCCAAAGCGGCCTCTAAAATTGTTTAATCTAACGTTGAACACGAACTGTCTCAATCTCGTCACAGATTTGACAGCGCTCGGTAAAACGGTCATATCTCCCAAACGGCTGGGCGGATTTTAACGTTCTTTATATGCACGGAAAGATAATGAAATTATATACAACTTCCTAAAAGTCCGTACGGTCATATTCAAACTCTAAATTGGCGAAAACGCCTGCCCTAGTTCGGGTTCCCAATCTGCCCGAACCAAAACGTGAGTACAACTCTAGTTTTTCATCAATTCTACCCCATGGCAGCACCTCCCTTGATCTAAAAACATAGAAATCCCCGACTACAACAGCATCTAGTCAATCCCAAAGGTTTTCCCCATTACCTTCTTGAAGAACCACGAATTTGACGAACTTTTCCCCACGCGATCTCCACCCGATCTCTTCCCACGCGCCGTTTCCACCGGACCTCCTCGTCGCGGATCCTCCCACCGGCGAGGACAGCACCAAAGCGCGACGTGGCAGCGAGGGGAAGGTCTAGGGCGCACCCGCAAGGGGGAGAAGGGTGGAGAGGAGGGGTGGTTTTGCAAAGGAGGAGAGGTGGGGAGATTTGGGGAAGATGGGGGAGAGGAGGTGGCGGTGGGGGTGGCGGCTCAAAGGGGGAGAGATAGGGGGCGCATGGGGGAAGGGGCAGCAGGTGTGCTGCCCTAGCACACCCCCACATGGGCCCAATTCATCCCACCGACGGCCCAAATTGTTTCCCCCACGGCCCGATCACTCGGAAACGGCCCAAAACGACCCCGGAGAGGCCCGAAACGCGCTAAAACGCCATACTGTAGGGTTCAAATTGCAGAATTCATACTTTCTAAAGTTATGCCAACCCGTAGTATCACATTCTTCCCCCCTTCAACAGGATTCAACCTCGAATCCGAGACACACTACTACACAAAACAACCAACACAAAGAGAACTAAACTTCCCGGTTCAACTGGTCGAGAAAAGCTCTGGGTCGCTTCTTTCTGTGACTAGAGCCACTGGGACTACACCGATGGAGACTCGATGATAAGAACAACACAAGTCCCTACAGGACAAAAGCTTCTGAGCAACACCAGGCAACCACACAATAACTCAAACCATAACACACGACAACACTTTTCCCAAAACCTACACTTAGCGAGAAAGAAGTACTTAGCTCAACTAAGTGCAGCCTCTCACGGTTCCACCTTTTCTTCCATTTTCGAACCAGAAACCGTGATTCACCCACACAGGGCTCCATCAACCTAATACGCCCGAATCCTTACAACGAACACTTCACACTACTATCACAACCATCCTGACTACCACCCTTCATTGAACTCAACATTTCATTGAACTCAACATTCCATTGAACTCAACAATAACCCGAGGCCCTTCTTATTCTCGCTCCTATCAATAGTGCAAAAGAAGTACGATTCTTTTGAATCCAAGTAGACCACATACAACAACTCGAACCTCAAAGCGCCACAAATCACTTTGGAAAGAACCCGATAACATTGAAAGACCACCCTTTTTCTTTTCCTAAGTCAAGCCGCAAAGGAAAACTCAAATCTCCAATCAACGCGATACAATTCGCATCGGGGAGCACTCAAACAAATAGAGACTCCACACAATTCTCTTGACAGAAGTTCTCAACAACTAAAGACAACTCGACTCGCTTTCACCACAGCCAAACTTTTCATTTTAACCAAAATCAACATCTTGGAAGAGAACTGCCACAAAAACTCTCGAAGAGAAAGGGAAACTCAAATCCCTTGCATAACATAACCAAAATACCAGCATTTATCCATTCATTCCTTTTCATGCTAGAGAGCAATGGAAAACTCGATTCATAACATGAATGCGAATTCTTCAAGAGCACTCCGGATTAGTCATATGTCTCTATATGACTTTCTCACCGTCCTAGCTCAACAACTCTTTTATGCTTAAAAAAACCATGTCATGAATCTTTTTCACCATTTATTCGTCATGTAACCACGATACCCATTAACCATTCACAAAGAGACTTCATTCTCTTTGTCACATGATTGACCACCAACAACATCGATGGTTGCTCAAATTCACATAAACTACGATGGTGTTAACCGAAAAATACCATATCGCATCACAACCCAACAACCACTGCACGCAATGCGTGCAAAACATCGCATTTTAACCAAAGCCAATACCAGAAGATAGCATCAACTCTCAAATCAAACATCTACGCCTAATAACCGCTACCAATTCTCTTAAAGAGAAAGGAAACACATTCCCAAAGAGGAACACCTTACCAACAAAATCACTTATGACACAATCGTAAGATTCACCTTTTTGAAACGCTCGCAACACCACACACGTTTCCCAAATAAATCCAACTCTAGTCACGATAGAATTACAATTTAAGCGCTTAACTCCAGGGTTACCAAAGATAAATCAGTTGAACGCTAAAGAAAGCGTCCCACTCCAACGCTTTGGGTGTTAATCCATACTCATAGCATAGACTAAACAGATTAGCCCAAATCCAAAGATTGGCATGGTTCAAAACCACACCACATTTGGAACCCATAAGCCGGTTACTTCAAATACTACTCTTTCATCCATATTTCCAATCATCGGAGTCAAGTTTGTAACTTGACAAAATGCCACTTAATCAGGAGAGATTTTATTGCACACTAATCAAGACGCCTAAACAAAGAGGCAGGCACTCCCAGAAAATTTATACATTCATTTGACCGTAAACCTTCAAAAGAAAGTTCGACTCAAATCCCACCATTACTCGCATTCCAATACTCTTAGCCAATATGGATGTCATAATCACCCAAATCCCGAGAAGTCCAACACTGTTGCACACAAGCTACAACATATGCTCTTAATAAAATCACTTTTCACTGTTCATATAACCACAATTGATTATATTACCAACGAACCATAGATCATATCTACCGTATGACAATCAACCAGGAGAACCACGTTCTCACAACTCCAGCACAATTAACTTATCAGTTAATCCAACATAAGACGCATATCAACAACTTCTTTTGGTCTACTAACCATGACGAACCATTATTCATGCAACTTATTATCCCAAGCGTAGCACACATCTCTTTACAATTATTCCGACGTAATCAACAATTACCCTGGGTATAATCCCTAAGTCACATATTCCATATCACCAGTTCATTCCACCAATAATTAATACTAACCGTGTAATACCCGGAATTCGTTTCCCTAGCCATTTCTTTTATTCCTTCGGGAAGCGTTGTTTTTTTTTATTTATTTAGCGGGAACATTTGCGGAGTTCAGGGATGCGGAAAAGAAGTTAAAATATATTTTTTTAGCATCAATAAAGTGTGAATTATTGTTTTTTTGGGCGAGGGCTTGTACCACTTGGGCCTAGGCCGGCTTTTGGGCCAGCCCATGCGCCCCCACCACCTCCCAAGCCGCACACACCCCACCCCACCTCCCCTTTGGCAGCCGCACCCCCCCCAAACCCTTCCCCCTTTGGTAGCCGCCACCCCCTCCCTCTCATGCCTCCTCCCCTCCAAAATCAGATCTAGTGCCCTTGTTGATTCCGAGAGGGGATTTGCGCAAGGGGAAGATCCGGAGGAGGAGTAGGATCGCGAGGATTCGAGTCGCGGCGCCGGTTTTGGAGTTGTCATCGATTTCTTCGGGGTGTAGGTATTTTTCTTTTATGATCTCCACTGTGATTGATGGCTAAGCTCGTGTAAGAGGGTATTAGGGAGTGGTTGCATGTTTGGAAGTTCAAGTTTGGATGAGTAGATCAAAAACTAGAGAGGGATTTTCGTTTCTGTTCGGCTAATCTGTGCAGAACTGCTTCCGTGGGCGTTTTCGTAACCAAAATGATTTTTACTGGAAAAGTGCATAACTAAAAAGTTGTAGATAACGTCGAAACCTAGCTCCTATAATGTTTTCAGATTTTTATGAGTTGTGGTTTGGGAGTAATCGCGATGGGAAAACTGCTGTAGGATGAGAGGGGACAGATTGCGTATTCAGATTAGGGCTGTAGATTAAAAATACTTGGGTCAGGAATTAAAATTCTTGGTCTATATGAAAGTTGTAGATCACATACATATCTGTATTCTGTAATTTTCTCATAATTTTTGGAGTTATGGATTTGAAGTTATGACTGTAGTAAGTCCGCTGTTATGATGGGAAACTTAAATCTGTCTACTGTGTTAAGCCACGTTTTAGGAAAATTTAAAGTGGGAATCAAAATATTTGCACTACATAAAAGTTGTAGGTATGGCCGAGATCTATCTTCTGTAATTTTTGGAATTTTTGATGCTGCCATCTGTTCGTAGCTGTTGAAAGAGCGTCGCTTCTGAATTTTGTAGCTAATCCTTGTACCCTGCTAAAGACCTGTCGATTAGGCATAGTTAACTAAATAATTAAAATTTGTGGTCTCTTTGAAAGTTGTAGAAGATGTCAATATCTAACTTCTGTAATTTTTGTAGGATTTTATACATATCACAGAAATAGCTTCAAAATAAACAAGCCGGCCTGCGCAATCTGTTTTTCTGGACAGCTTGGTAGAATATTGTGTTTCGGGGCCGTGGGAGTAGGGAACGCTTATTTGTGTTCAATTTAAGTTGAAAAATGTTTAAGTACTGAGGTAAAATGCTTGTGTAGGTGGTGCGACTTCGGGACGCAATTAATATCTTTGTCTTCATCGGTAAAGGCAAGTGGAATAGCTCTGTTTGTTCATGTTTGAATTGTTTATGTCTGATTTTCCATAGACTGTTGTTGCCCTCTTTACTTATTGACCTGTATGGAATGTATTATAGCTCAGATGTATGTGAAGTTATTTATGCATGAATCATGTCATTTGCATTCATGCATTGGAAGAATGTTGCCGCGAGATTCGCCGCGACCGTCTGGTACAATACCGTGTGTTCTGAGAAAGGGCACGGTAACCGTGTGTTCTGAGAAAGGGCACGGTGAGAAGTAACATGTCATGAGCATATGCATTACCTAACTTATGTGAATGCTTTTATGTGGTGGAAAGAAAAGAGAGGAAAGTATGATTGTATGTTCTGTTTACTTCTTTAAGAAAGAAAGAAAGGAAGAATGTGCAATTTACAATGCTTGATTGTTAATTACATGCATTGTATTTCACTTCTTTGAGATTATCCAATCTCACCGCTTCTTTCATTTCTTTCAGGCCGTTCATTGGAGCATAGCATGAAGGGTGGGGCGTAGCAGCACTTTCTACACATGCTCACTTAGAATAAAATAATTATGTTGGTTATTTAATCATGTTAAACCGTGTAACTTATGGCTCATGGTTCCAAACTTTAAATCGGGGTCGGTAGTATCTTGTTGCCTTGTGAGTTCGGTATATTGTGGTACTTATTTTGCATGTTCGTATTACTAGTTATGCTTCCGCTATGTTGTGGTCCATGTTTTGTTTGTGTCATTCTTTATTAATAGCAAAGGTCATGTCGAATTTTGTCATAGACCTTAGTTGTTATGTTGGGGTGTTACTGATTGGTATCGAGCGGGCTTTAGGTTAGGTATGTTCGAAATTGGTTAAGATGAAAAATGACACACTTGCACTTGTAGGATTGGTTCGGGTGCATTGCATTGCATGCGATGCTTGGCTTTACTAATTTTGTTTCATGTATTGTATTTGTTGTCGTTATTGATTGTTGTCTTTGAAGTGTAGTTAACTACTTCAAGTATGCTGCCTAGACCGCGGACCAGGACCCAGCCGGGAACTCAGGTTGGCCAGGGGTCCGAGGTCGGAGAATCCTCCAATACGATAGAGGGAACTCAAGCAGAGTTAGTGGCTGCTATGAGGGCAATGCAGGAAGAATTGAGGATGTTGAGGCGGCCTTGTGAGCTACTCCTCGCTGGAGCTGCCCCTCTTTGTTATTCTTGGGGCAGGAGCACATTGCGTGGCGCGTGGTGTGGGCTTGCGTCTGCGGGAGTGGGTCGACATGAGGTTGGACAGTTCGGAGGGACGGGTAGTCCGACCAGGCAGTGGATTGGTTGTCTTATGTGGAACGACAATTGGAGGCTTTTGAGGTAGAGATGCGAGGCGTGTCCGTTTTGTGACACAACTCCTGAAGGGAGAAGCTTCAGATCTGGTGGAGGGGCGTGCTTGCCACGGTCGATTGTGCAGGCGGTCCTTCATGGGAGGACTTCGTGAAGCGATTCGAGAGGAGGTTCTACCCGCCACCTTCTGGATAGGATGCAGATTGACTTGGGACAAGACACGCAGGACAGAAGTCGGTGGTGAGTACGAGTTGGGGTTCAATCGCATTGTGCGATTTGTGCCTCATGTGGCGCGTGATGAGATGGAGAAGGCGAGACGTTTCCGTCGGGGGCTTTGTCCGCCTATTCGCCACATGCTAGGTGCTTTTCCCATCACCGACTTTCGGTCCTTGGTTGAGCAGGCACTTGGCATAGAGTTGCGGCTCAACTTCACAGATGAGATTCGCAAGTCATCTGGCGGGAGCGATCAAGGGGTCTGTTGAGAAGAAGGGCCCACCTGGTGGCCCTACCCATAAGAAGGAAAGAATCGGCGCTTATCAGCCCTATCAAGGCCGCTCCGGCCAGCGGCGTGCCCAGGTGGGGTGCACCTTAGTACCGCATTGTTGCTAAGCGGGCTTGGGCATGGTTTGTTTCCGTTGCGGTGACCCTCATCGCCGTAGTGAGTGCTCTTGGAAGGAGATGCTCCACTTGTGGTCGGGAGGATCACAAGGATGTGGTATGTAGACGTAATCCCAACTCCAAGCTACGTTGGGAGCAGGTGACCCCTTGGTGGCGGACAAAACTTCGAGGGCTACATTCAGATGTTGGTCTTGCTCCTACCCCGGTGCTTGCCGGCGCCTTCGTCGGCCTCTTCACTACCCCTCTGCCGCAGGGGCGTCTTGGTGCCCACATTTCTTTGCTCCATCTTCGTCGGGCCGCATGCGGCGTGGACTGCACCGATTCTTTCCGCCAGAGGCGCTTCGTCCCCAGATGACTCCGGATTTATGTTATGCCTTCAGCAGAGGGAGTGGATCGTGGTGACGTGGTGACAGTACTCTTTTAGTGAATTCTTTTGAGGCCGGTGTTCTGTTTGATTCGGGAGCTAGTTTTTCGTTTGTCTCGATGGGTTTTGCTGCTCGGGCTGGTCTTTCTGTGCAGAGTGTGGGGCGGTTGGTGGTGGTCAATTCACCACAAGGAATTATATCTTGCACAGAGTACTGTCCTAGTTGTTGTTTTTTATTAGCAGAGGACGAGTTCGTGGCGAATCTGTTGGTGATCCCTTTGGAGCCATTCGTTGTCATTCTTGGCATGGATTGGCTATCTTTGCACCAAGCATTGATTGATTGTTCCTGGAAAACGATCACCCTCCAAGCTCCTTCGGGGCGAGAAGTTGTCTTCCAAAGCAGTATTCTTCAGCTTACTCTTTCATTTCTTTGCCGGTTGTTCCCAAGCTCCCGGATGTCAAAATCGGGTGTTCTTTGGTCCATGGTAGAAGGCCGGGAGACCGTGATTAGTCTGGAGGATGTCGATGTGGTTTTGTCTGTATCCGGATGTTTTCCCCAGTGAGCTGCCGGGATTACCACCTGAGCGAGAGTCAATCTTTCGCATTGAACTTGTTCGGATCTGAGACCAATTTTTAAAACTCCTTATAGAATGGCCCGGTTGAGCAAGCGGAATTGAAGAAGCGATTGGATGAACTCCTGGCTAAGGGTTCATCAGGCCGAGCACCTCCTTGGGCTGCCCGGTTTTGTTTGTGCGAGAAGAAAGATGGCTCCAAAAGGCTTTGTATTGATTACTGGGCGCTTAATCAAGTAACCATTAAATACAAATACCCCTGCCCGCATCGATGATCTTTTTGATCACCGAGGGGTGCCAAGTTATTCTCAAAGATTGATTTGCGATCCTGGGTACCATCGATTACGGATTAAAGAAGAGGATATTGAGAAGACAGATTCAACACGAGGTACGGACATTTTGAATTCGTGGTTATGTCTTTTGGACTAACCAATGCCCCTTTGTGTTTATGGAGGCAATGAACAGGATGTTCCATAAGTTTCTTGATGTCTTTGTGGTCGTCTTCATTGATGACATCCTAGTCTACTCAAGGACAAAGGAAGAGCATGCCGTGCATTTGGGCTTGGTCTTGGATACTCTCGGGAAGAATAAATTTTATGCAAAACTCAAGAAGTGTGCTTTACGGTTGATCAAGTGAGTTTCCTTGGGCATGTCATTAACTGAGAGGTATCACAGTCGACCCAAAGAATGTTCTTTGCTGTGGTCGGATGGCATAGACCGAACAGTGTGACGGAGATTAGGAGTTTTACGGGTTAGCTAGTTACTACCGGCGCTTTGTGCAAAACTTTTATGTCATTGCTAAACCATTGACAAGACTCACTCGAAGGGAATTCCTTTCCTTTGACGAGGCGATTGTGAGGTCGATTTCAGTCATTGAAGAGTAAGTTGATCAATGCACGGTCCTAATCTTGCACGAGAGTGGCAAGCGTTATACGGTGTCTGTGAGATGCTTCTCGTATTGGTCTAGGCTGTGTGCTTATGCAAGAAGGTCATGTTATCGCCTATGCATCTAGACAGTTGAAGACTCATGAGCAAAACTATCCCACACATGATCTCGAATTGGTGCTTTGTGGTCTTTGCATTGAAATCTGGAGGCATTATCTTTATGGGGAATCATGTGGCGTGTTCACGGATCATAAGAGCCTCAAGTATATCTTCACTCGGCGGGAGTTGAATCTGAGACAGCAGAGGTGGTTGGAATTGATTAAGGATTTTGACTTGACCATCCAGTATCACCCTGGCAAGGCCAATGTTGTGGCAGATGCTTTGAAGCGAAACAGGGTCCCTAAAGCTGCGATGCCTTTGATAGCAGAGTGAACAATATGCAAGTCTCCTTTTGTTTTGTGGGTGTGGCGCAGAGGAGGCTCAATTGATCATTCAATCCTCCATTCCCGAAGGGTGCTGAGGCTCAATTCCAAGACCGTTTGCTCGAGAATGTTCGGAGAAGGATCTTGGGTGGAAGCCCCGAGAGTTTTCCTTGGACGATAATGGTTCCATCCGGTTTAGAGGTCGACTTTGTGTGCCACATAAATCAGAGGTAAAGACGGATATACTGAGAGAAGCCCACCGTACTCCTTATACGGTACATCCTGGTGAGACCAAGTTGTATCGAGACTTGAGGCAAGGTTTTTGGTGGAAGAGAATGAGGGTTGACATTGCAAAGTATGTAGCCTCATGTGGTGTGTGCCAACAGGTGAAAGCTGAACACAAGAGGCCCGGTTGCCATCGCAATCATTAGAAATTCGGAATGGAAGTGGGAACACATCACGATGGATTTCGTGGTTGGTTTACCTCGTTCGCCTAGAGGTAGAGATGCTATTTGGGTAGTAGTTGATGTGCTCACGAAGTCTGCACATTTCATACCAATGAAAGCGACCAATTCAAATTTCAGGATTTGGTTCCTTTGTATATGAAAGAAGTGGTCGATTGCATGGGGTGCCTAAGTCGATCGTTTACGATCGGGACTCGAAATTTGGGTCTCGTTTCGGGCAAAGTTTGCAAGGTGCTTTGGGCACGAAGCTCTCTTTTAGTACCGCTTTCCATCCCCAGACAGACGGTCAATCAGAACGTACCATCCAGACCTTGGAAGACATGCTGCGTGCCTACGTCCTTTCATGGAAGGGTAACTGGGAGGACCACCTAGCTTTGGTGGAGTTTGCTTATAATAATAGTTACAGTCTAGCATCAAGATGGCTCCGTTCGAGGCTTTGTATGGCCGGAGGTGTGTTTCCCCGTTATGCTGGGATTCTTTGGGTGAGAAGTCTGTGCAAGGTCCGGATTGGGTTCAGCAAACTCATGAAAAGGTGCGTTTGATTCGACAGAATCTATTGGCCGCTGAGCCGTCCAAAAAGTTATGCAGATAAGAGGAGGCGGGATTTGGAATTTCTTGTGGGTGATCAAGTTCTCCTCCGAGTGTCACCTTCGAAGGGCATTGTTCGCTTTGGTACCACCCAGTAAGCTCGATCCGAGGTATATTGGTCCGTTCTTGGTGTTGGCTCGAGTGGGTAGTCGGCTTACCGTTTGGAGTTACCAGAATCGATGAGTGGAGTGCATAATGTATTCCATGTCTCAATGCTTCGGAAGTACCTCCATGACCCCGAGCAAAAGATTGACCTGGAGCCAATAACAGTTGAGCAAGATTTAACCCTGAAGTGCCACCCAGTGCGCATCTTAGACATGTCAGAGCGGACTATGAGGAATAGAGTTATTAAGTTCGTGAAAGTCCTTTGGACTAATCGATCGAAAGGGAGGCAACTTGGGAACCGGAAGAGTTGATGCGCAAAAAGTACCCCGATTTCTTTGAGGAAGGTGAGCGCCTGTCGTGTTTTTGTCTTATTGGTCTCCTTTTTCTTCGTTCGCAATGGGAGTAGATTCGGGGACGAATCCTTTAAGGGGGGGAGAATGTAATACCCGGAATTCGTTTCCCTAGCCATTTCTTTTATTCCTTCGGGAAGCGTTGTTTTTTTATTTAGCGGGAACATTTGCGGAGTTCAGGGATGCGGAAAAGAAGTTAAAATATTTTTTTTAGCATCAATAAAGTGTGAATTATTGTTTTTTTGGGCGAGGGCTTGTACCACTTGGGCCTAGGCCGGCTTTTGGGCCAGCCCATGCGCCCCCACCACCTCCCAAGCCGCACACACCCCACCTCCCCTTTGGCAGCCGCACCCCCCCCCAAACCCTTCCCCCTTTGGTAGCCGCCACCCCTCCCTCTCATGCCTCCTCCTCCCCTCCAAAATCAGATCTAGTGCCCTTGTTGATTCCGAGAGGGGATTTGCGCAAGGGGAAGATCCGGAGGAGGAGTAGGATCGCGAGGATTCGAGCCGCGGCGCCGGTTTTGGAGTTGTCATCGATTTCTTCGGGGTGTAGGTATTTTTCTTTTATGATCTCCGCTGTGATTGATGGCTAAGCTCGTGTAAGAGGGTATTAGGGAGTGGTTGCATGTTTGGAAGTTCAAGTTTGGATGAGTAGATCAAAAACTAGAGAGGGATTTTCGTTTCTGTTCGGCTAATCTGTGCAGAACTGCTTCCGTGGGCGTTTTCATAACCAAAATGATTTTTACTGGAAAAGTGCATAACTAAAAAGTTGTAGATAACGTCGAAACCTAGCTCCTGTAATTTTTCAGATTTTTATGAGTTGTGGTTTGGGAGTAATCGCGATGGGAAAACTGCTGTAGGATGAGAGGGGACAGATTGCGTATTCAGATTAGGGCTGTAGATTAAAAATACTTGGGTCAGGAATTAAAATTCTTGGTCTATATGAAAGTTGTAGATCACATACATATCTGTATTCTGTAATTTTCTCATAATTTTTGGAGTTATGGATTTGAAGTTATGACTGTAGTAAGTCCGCTGTTATGATGGGAAACTTAAATCTGTCTACTGTGTTAAGCCACGTTTTAGGAAAATTTAAAGTGGGAATCAAAATATTTGCACTACATAAAAGTTGTAGGTATGGCCGAGATCTATCTTCTGTAATTTTTGGAATTTTTGATGCTGCCATCTGTTCGTAGCTGTTGAAAGAGCGTCGCTTCTGAATTTTGTAGCTAATCCTTGTACCCTGCTAAAGACCTGTCGATTAGGCATAGTTAACTAAATAATTAAAATTTGTGGTCTCTTTGAAAGTTGTAGAAGATGTCAATATCTAACTTCTGTAATTTTTGTAGGATTTTATACATATCACAGAAATAGCTTCAAAATAAACAAGCCGGCCTGCGCAATCTGTTTTTCTGGACAGCTTGGTAGAATATTGTGTTTCGGGGGCCGTGGGAGTAGGGAACGCTTATTTGTGTTCAATTTAAGTTGAAAAATGTTTAAGTACTGAGGTAAAATGCTTGTGTAGGTGGTGCGACTTCGGGACGCAATTAATATCTTTGTCTTCATCGGTAAAGGCAAGTGGAATAGCTCTGTTTGTTCATGTTTGAATTGTTTATGTCTGATTTTCCATAGACTGTTGTTGCCCTCTTTACTTATTGACCTGTATGGAATGT
Source organism: Rhipidocladum racemiflorum (assembly GCA_036346355.1). NCBI lineage: Eukaryota > Viridiplantae > Streptophyta > Magnoliopsida > Poales > Poaceae > Rhipidocladum > Rhipidocladum racemiflorum. The sequence goes on along the minus strand of CM070578.1, from coordinate 52,336,617 downwards.
ATTATAGCTCAGATGTATGTGAAGTTATTTATGCATGAATCATGTCATTTGCATTCATGCATTGGAAGAATGTTGCTTGAGATTCGCCGCGGCCGTCTGCATACAATACCGTGTGTTCCTGAGAAAGGGCACGGTAACCGTGTGTTCCTGAGAAAGGGCACGGTGAGAAGTAACATGTCATGAGCATATGCATTACCTAACTTATGTGAATGCTTTTATGTGGTGGAAAGAAAAGAGAGGAAAGTATGATTGTATGTTCTGTTTACTTCTTTAAGAAAGAAAGAAAGGAAGAATGTACAAATTTACAATGCTTGATTGTTAATTCATGTCATTGTATTTCACTTCTTGAGATTATCCAATCTCACCGCTTCTTTCATTTCTTTCAGGCCGTTCATTGGAGCATAGCATGAAGGGTGGGGCGTAGCAGCACTTTCTACACATGCTCACTTAGAATAAAATAATTATGTTGGTTATTTAATCATGTTAAACCGTGTAACTTATGGCTCATGGTTCCAAACTTTAAATCGGGGTCGGTAGTATCTTGTTGCCTTGTGAGTTCGGTATATTGTGGTACTTATTTTGCATGTTCGTATTACTAGTTATGCTTCCGTTATGTTGTGGTCCATGTTTTGTTTGTGTCATTCTTTATTAATAGCAAAGGTCATGTCGAATTTTTGTCATAGACCTTAGTTGTTATGTTGGGGTGTTACAAACCGCGCGACACGATCTCCACTAGACATCCCTCATAAATACGGATCCCAGACAGACATCTAACAAGAATAATTCAACATTTCCTACAATCATTCCATATATCCTCATTAATTGATTACACGTATTTTAAGTCATATTGTCGACCCACAATATTAACTGACCCACCAGCTACAATAGGCAGAATTTCACACCATCTTCTTGCTATAACAAGTTCGTCAACCGAGACATTCTATGCTGACTAATCTCAAAACATCCATTAGATTCCATAACCCGCATCAATTTGCACACACCACTAATCAACTTTCACTTTGGATCACCTAACGTCTCGTTTAATTATCTCTTATCAACACAATATTTTAGTTTATCTTTAAACAAGCAACAAATTCACTTTAACCGAACCACTAGCTCATATCATCCGAAAACTCTAACTTCTCGTCATACACTTAACTTCTTAAACATCCGCGTGAATCACGCACCCAACTCTTAAGGAAACCATAATTGCTCCAGAAAAGAACAACACCCAAAACACCTTTCCTTCCGGAAAGCTCAACCATAAATCACAAGAGAAGTCAACTCTTAAATTCCCAAACGCCGACACGCAACTACTCCACAACTCTCGAGATCAACAACTTCCGCGAAGGAAGATGGTTGAACCAAGCGATTAACCAAATCTTTTTTTTTCAGATAAGGCCATAACCCCAAACTTCAAAATTTCACGAAACAAACGGTTTTTCAAAGATGCATTCCCAAGCAAGTCATCATTGCGATCAAACACCACTTAGACCCCGACAACAAGGTCTGGCACAACACCACAATAACTCTTTTAAACCTCGGAGAAAGACAAACACAAGAATAAATTGAAAACTTTCTCCGTAAAGCAACCGATCAACCACATCCTTTCCGACAAAAACCTTGACACCTAAATCCATGCGACTTAGATTTTTCATCGAAACTTCAATAACTTGTTTTCAAATTGGAGAATGGTAACCCAAGAATCAATCTATAAGTTTCTCTATAAGGCAAACAACAAATCGGGCGTCAAAGCTGGCAAGGCGACCAAAAGAGGCGCAACTCTAAATTCTTCTTTTGTCTTCAACCAAAGAAGACAAAACCAAAACCACCAAAAGAACTATCGGTGAGTATCCAAAACCGAACCCTTTTTCTTTTATTTCAACCAACCAAAAACCAACCAACTACCCAATCTACGACAGAAAGGATAATTACTCTCCCAACAGGAGGTTTAAAGTCCATCGGTGGTGGCACTAACCGGCCACACCGTCAAACCCAACAATACTACAAACAACAGAAGGTGACCGAAACCCTTTCGTCACCACAACCCACATAATCTCAAATGTATCAACACAATCAATTCTTTCATAAACATAGCAACATATATTACCAAATGTAACATTCAACATCAAAGCTTAAATACAACATTTAAGCGTAAAGCAACGATACCCATACCCATTCCTACTGTGCAACAGAGTGTGTCAAGTTTTAAATTAATTATTCCACTTACACAAGTTTTAATGTTGCTATCCTATGGCAAAGTTTTAAATAAAACCTAAGCCATGTTGCTAGGTTATCCCACTTCATATTTTAGTTGAACCTATAGTATGAGACTAAATACACAATTCCAGGGACCTACAGCCTGCTCTGATACCAACTGTAACACCCCAGCTTCTACTAAGCCCAGAATGTCACCAAACATAGACCATAACACACTTAATACCAACGTTTAAGGTACATTACAGCAAGTAATCATTTAGAAGAATTGAAAATTTTGACAGCATTTACTTTGTTTATGCATGAAACTTAACAACATATCATCATATCCATATGTAGGGCAAACAAGATCTCCATACGCAGCGATAATGATAGCTAATCATCAACTAAAATATCAATAAGCATCGTAAGCAAAAGAATAAGCATCAATTTAAGTCTAGGAAGATATAACAACTCGCTCCATAGCCCCACATGTTACACATGGGAGAAACAACCAAACATAAAGACCATACACTAATGATTATTGTAACACTTATTGCCGTGTCTCCAAAACGGGTGAATTAGCTAGATTATGATACTACGTGGAGGAGTGTGGCTAGATCCCTTTCCCGCGCGCCGATTTCATGGTACCTAAAGAAACAAACAACGAAAACACAAGTGTGAGTTCATAACTCAGCAAAGTGTATTGTAATGAATCAACAAGGATCAGGACCACAAACCATCATTCCAGTCTCCACGGTTATATCACAACACATCATATTTAATATTATATACATCCTTTAAAACAACCTGATAATCATCTCATGAGCATCTCATGAGTACTCTACTCATCATCTCATAAACATCTTTATTCATGTATAACATTCATGCAATGCAATGCACATGTCTCCTGGAATTCTCATACCGGTATGGTTGAGTGCACACCCGTCGGCATGCACCCTTTTCCCCCTCCCATCCCGAAGATGGAGGGTGCATATCACTCGCTTCCATTCACCTCGGTGACAGAGTCACGATGTAGGACTTACTCAAAAGAATAGCCCCGGATGTCGGGACCCCGAATTTGCAAATCCGGACCCTCTGTGTATTCAGCACTAGTCCAGGAACGCGCTAGTGCACACAGTCTTAACATTGGTAAATATCACAATCATACCAATCGATATTAACAAAGTACTTTATTTAAATAACCAAAGTGGTTACTCGACCTTATGGCCAAGTTACAAATATATGCCTCGCAAGGCGAAACTTATTCAGAGAAAAGTAGTAGCAGCGGAAAATCAAATGAACTTCGTGGCGCCATCCAGTATACCACAGGCAACTGACTGGGCTCGCATCCCTAAGTAGACGGATCCTCTTGGAATTCCTCCTCCGAAGCTGGTGCAGTCTCTTCTTCAACTGATATTGTGTTGAGGCAAGGGTGAGTACTTGGTACTCAGCAAGTCATGCACAGAATGCAAGCTAATATACTATATGCATGGCTTGGTACAAAGGAATAACTTAAGGTATATTTGCAGTAAACAGCATTTGACAAGTATCATAAATAGATTTGAAAGCAGTAGAAACAAGTAAAGCATAAATAACTTTTCAAGAAGTTTAATAAACTTTTTCCCCATCCTAAATCACATTTCCATCATCTTCATTATTAAACCAAACCAACTTTCAAACCAAAGTTATTTTTGAGAAAATCTAACCCTTGACTGTAATTCCCGAGCGATGTCCAATACCGTGGACTCGGCTATTTAAATAGATTCTAAACTCTGCAGAGGCTTTGCACTTTACCCACAAGATACAGTCAAACACCACAAAGGCGAGTTCCCGTAACAAAGCCTTTCGGAAGCCTCAAACAACACAGGTGGTCCTCTCCGGTTCGTGCTCTACACCATCCCTTCCCTTAGCCAAGGCGAAGTATGGGACCAACACACCGTTAGATGGGTATCGGCCACGACCACGATACGCTCCCCGCACAATCACACAAGCGGTGTAATTGACACCCTGAGGCTCCACAAGTGAGTCCTTAGCGACTTAGTCAACTAGGGCCGTCCCATTCGACCATGTGGTTGCAAGTATGACCAGTTCAAAGGCTTGCAAGGTTAAGTCCTTAGAGTGACCAGGGCAAGACTACAGAAGAACCAAATCAACATCCCCAATGCCACAACCGGCCCACCTGATTACTCTTGCCACATGCCCTGGCCGAAATCGTTTATCAAACCCCAGTTGATTACCATGCACCACGTGCCATCAACATCACATGATACTTTTCCAAAACAGGTTCGATATATCATTAAGTCAATATTAACATTTGATTGTCCAAAATCATGTCATGAGCACGTAGCAGGTCTAAGCAGTATACTACAACGTTCTAAACCCATGTTGGCAATTTAATAATGTCCAACTAGTAAACCACAACTAGGGTGACAAGGGGTCATGGCACATACTTAAATAATCAAGGTGTCATACAGCAAATTGATATTTATCTAACCCCCATGTTTGAACAAAGTATCTTTCTAATTGAACTAGCATGCAATAGTTTAAATCAAAATAGATTTCGAAATAGGATCAACATGGTCAAAGCACAACTTGCCTTCAAAAAGTACTTGCTCTTGGTCTTGAGTTGGATCCTGAGTTAATACTTCTCCTTCGAATCCTTCCGGCACTTCAACGTCTACTCGTAAAGCGTTCAAATAGCAAATACACAAATAAACACTAGGCAAAAAGTGTCCAAACATCCAAATAAAATCCACAAACAGAAAGAACATAATTTTATGGATTTTTAGAAACTGGAATCGTCAAATTTGGAGTTAAAACGCAAAAGTTATGATTATTTAAAGTTTAAATAATCAATTAAATAATTTTACAGAGAAAAACTTTAGTCCAAAAATTAAATAAAATTCATATTTGAGTAGATCTGAATTTTATACAAATTTAGAAATTTGAATCACTCAAATCGGAGTTGAAACGCAAAAGTTATAAGCGTTTGAAGTTTGAAACAAAATCTGAAATCATTATTTCGAATTAATAAATCATTTTCTTTTTCGGAAATTAATTATTGCGTCAGCATGGACACGTGGCAGTCTCTGATTGGTCCACAGTGTTTTGCTGACGTCAGCACCGAACGGCTCCCACGATGACGTCAGCATGACGTCATCATGCCACGTGGCATCACCCGGGTGACGACACGTGTCCCGTACTGTGCTGTGGACTGGGCGCACGGCACGGCTTGGTCCACGGTGAATCCGGTCCACCGGACCGTGTCACTGACATGCGGACACCACTTGTCAGCGGCTTGGGCTCATCTTTGGCGGCGCGCCGACGCTGCGTGGGCCCCTCGAGACGCGGCCCGCGTGTCGAGACACGCGCCACGCGAGTGTACGCAGCTAGAGTACACGTGGCGCTATCCTGGCCGTTGGTTTGAAATCCGGCGGCTCGGATTGGATCTAGGCTCATGTGTTGAGCGGGCGTGGCCGATCGTGGGCCGTTGGATCTTAATCCAACGGTCGAGATCCGATCCGGGTTCCGAGGTTTTGGTTACACGTGGCTCACCTGGATCGTTGGATTTCGATCGGACGGTTGGCGTGCTTGGGGTTGACGATGGTGTTGCGGCGGCGCTGCTCCGTCGAGTCGGGAAAGCGACCTCCCACACGGCGTTTGAGGGCGTCTCCGTGAAGTGGCGCTACTCCCAGACGCGCCTCGTCCTTGCGGTCTCGGATCGGCCACCAACACGACGGAGAAGCGGTGGGCGGCGGCGAACGACGCCAAAACCCTAAATTAACCCTAATCAACTCCGGCGAGGAATCGTGAGCACGGGAGGAGCTCTCCGAGTGGCGGCTAGGGCAAAGGTGCGACGGTGGCGGTGATCCTCGCACGCACTCACGCCTTAAATCTGGCTCGGACGTCGAGATGCGACGGTTTCCATGGCGAGGCGATGCGGCGGCGGAGTCCGGCTTCCGGACACGGTGAGGCGGCGGCTCAATCCTAGCCGTCCACGCGGCACGACGGACGGCCCGCGATCGCACGAACGCGAACGGGTTCGACTCGGTCGACTAGGGGCGACGTGGCGCCAATCACAACCGTTGGATCTTGATCCAACGGTCGGCGTAACTAGGGTTGGCGGCGGGTTCGGCTCGACCACGTGGCTCGGTCGGACTCGAACTTCGAGTCGACTCGGGCTCGATCGGATGAACAGTACTAGACCCGAGTTGATTTTCCAGCGATTTAATATTTAAAATAATTCGATAATTCATTTAATTCATTAAAAATAGCAAAAGACTCGAGAAAAATTCGAGAAAAATTCTGGAAAATACTTTGGATCATTTTGTACTCAAATAAAATATTTCCAACAAAATTTTATTTGCAAAATTAAATTATTTAATTATTTCAACATGTAATAAATTCAAATAAATTCTCAATAAATACAAATAAATTCGAGAAAATTCCAAAAATTCACCAAAGTGCCAAATAACACATGATTTTAAGAAAAGCAAAATTTTGGGGTGTTACAATCCTCACCCACTTAATATAATCTAGTAACTTATATTCAGGGCTTACTAAAGGAATAGGTTTTGAAACTCTTTCTTCAAATCCTCTTCGCTCCCAAGTCGCTTCGCTTTCTTCATGGTTGCTCCAGAACTCTCTGAAACGGGTTGACTTGTTTCTAGTTTCTCGATCCATTGTGTCTAGAATCCTCACGGGATGCTCCTTATAGGTCAAATCCTCTTGCAACTCAATTGACTCTAGCGGTGTCTGTTCCTCAGGAACTCGGAGACACTTCTTCAACTGGGACACATGGAATACGTCATGCACTCCTGCCAACGACTGCGGCAACTCCAGCTGATAAGCAACTTCGCCTCTGCGGCTCAAAACCTTAAATGGTCCAACATAACGGGGTGCAAGTTTCCCTTTGGCATGGAACCTCTTAACTCCCCTGAGAGGCGTAACTCGAGGTATACAAAGTCTTACGGTTCAAAACTCAAGTCTCGGCGACGATTGTCAAGATAACTCTTCAAGCGAGATTGAGCTATCTTCAACCTTTCCCTAATCATGGCGATCTGCTCTTGACCTCTTGAAGAATGTCAGGACCAAAGACAGGGCGCTCGCCGGTCTCATACCAATTCAATGGCGTCCGACAGTGGTCGACCATACTGATGCCTCAAAAGGTGACATCGTAAACTAGCACGATAACTATTGTTGTAATCGAACTCGGCATACGGTAAACTCTTATCCCAAGAGGTAGCATAAGCTAATGCACAAGCTCTCAACATATCCTCCAGAATCTGGTTGACTCTTTCGGTCTGTCCATCCGTGCGTGGATGATAAGGCATCTTGAAGTTCAAACGGGTTCCCATGGCTTCATGCAACTTATTCCAGAACCTTGAGGTAAATTGGGTACCTCTGTCCGATACAATCCTCTTTGGCACTCCGTGCAAGCAGACAATCTGATCATGTACAATTACGCTAATTTATTTCCCGAGTAAGTGGTCTTCACGGGGATAAAATGGGCTACTTTAGTCAAGCGATCCACTATAACCCATATGGAGTCATAACCTCCTTGAGTCTTCGACAAGCCGGTAATGAAATCCATTCGATTTCCTCCCACTTCCACTCAGGTATTTTCAGTGTAGCAATCCTGCCGGGTCTCGATGCATTGCCTTGACTCTACGGCATACGTCGCACAATGCAACATGCTCGGCAACTTCACGTTTCATACTCGGCCACGAGAATCTCTCCTTGAGATCTGATACATCTTGGCGCTTCAGGATGAATTGAGTACTTGGAGTCATGGGCTTCTTCGAGAATCAGTTGCTTTAACTCCTTTTGTTAGGCACACAAATGCGATCCTTCATCCACAACATGCCTTGCTCATCCAACTTGAAGTCCTCTGCCTTGCCTTCCTCCTTGATGGACTTAATCCTGCGGATCTTGTCATCATCCTTCATCCTTCTCGGATCTGATCCTCTAGGGTAGGCTTTACTTCTAATGTGGCCAAGAATCCCTAGGTACTACCTCAATCTTCATTTTCTGAAAATCCTCACATAACTCATCCTCGACTTGTGGCTAGTAACGTACTCACGGTATGGCTTTTCCGACTCGAGCATCGGCTACTACGTTGGCCTTCAGGGATGGTAATGGATTCCAACATTGCAGTCCTTGATCAACTCTAACCATCTCCTCTCGCCTCATATTCAGATCCTTTGGGTGAATATGTACTTAAGGCTCTTATGATCCGTATATACTTCACATCTGTTTCCAATCGAGATAGTGACGCCATATCTTCAAAGCATGCACTACGGCGGCTAACTCTAGGTCATGCGTCGGATAATTTTCCTCATGCGGCCTCGACGCCTTGATGCATACGCGATTTACCTTTCCATTCGCATCAAAGACACATCCAAGTCCTTGGCGCGATGCGTCACAATAAATATCGAAGCTTTGAGCAACGTCGGTAGAACTAACACCGGTCTTGATGTCAATCGCTTCTTGACTCTGAAATCCTTTCTCACATTCTCAAGCGTCCATGCAAACTTCTTTTCCTTCTTGGCGATTGCGTAAGGGGTTTCGCAATTGTCGAGAAGCCTTCGATGAAACGGCGGTAGTATCCTGCCATTCCAAGGAAACTCCGAATCTGGGTCACAGTCTTCGGCTGCTCCCAATGTAACACAGCTTCTACTTTGCTTGGATCTACGGCGACTCCTTCTGCGGTCATTACATGTCCAAGAAACTCCACCTTGTCCTTCCAAAACTCACACTTGCTGAACTTGGCGAAAAGTTGCTGTTCCCTCAGCTTTTCCAAAACTCGCCTTAAGTGTTCGGCATGTTCATCCTCTGTCTTGGAGTAGATTAGGATATCGTCTATGAACACGACGACAAACTTGTCCAAATATTCCATGAACACCTTATTCATCATATTCATGAAATAAGCTGGCGCATTCGTCAGCCCAAAGTGATGAGGACATCACTATACCGGATGCACCCATGACCTCAACTCCACCATCCCCTATGCGAGGTCCTATCACAAGGGCACGTGCACGGCAGCTAAATCAACAGGTGAACTCGTTTCTCGGGTTGCATAATTTTACTTTTGAGGATAGACTGCTACCTAATAATATTCTCATACTTAGGAACCATGGCAAGGATCAGCAAGGGAATCAATTTTCGTCCAACCAAGTCAACATGCAAGGTGGGAACGCAAAAGAGCTCAACTCGGCCTTCAATGACCAGTCTGAATTCAAATGGACCTAGAGAATGCAAACGGACTCCGATTGGGGCGTGTGAGTACTTGATTGAAAGATATTTTCGTGCTCTTTCCAATGGATCCAGCCCCAATACCAAACACCAAATGAAGCGTCCAGAATCGTGAAACAAGTTGCGGCCAGAACTGTTTTGAACTTTGGGTGTTGCACCACCTTGTTTTTGGGCCTTAGGCCATGTATTCTCCACCTCTTTGACTTCCCTGCTACTGTTCACGACTGCCACACTACTATATTGGCTTGTCTCTTCACTTCTTTCCTTAGGTTTTGTTGAGTTTAGTTGCCCCCATGTGTGGAACTACAACCTTGTTCTCTGACTCGGCTAGAGCAGCGATAAACAAGTTCAGAACCTCAGTTCATGTGTGTGCTTTATTCTTGTTCTTGCTAGTTCTTCGGTTGCTTGCAAGAATAGACCTTCGTGGTCAGGTCATCCGTGTCTTGGCATGGTTGATAACAACTAGGAGTGTGGTTTAGCGATTGCGGGCACTTATCCTTGCGTGGTTCGTAGCCGGATCGTCAAAGTCATCCTCCACCAAATCGAAGTTATCCCCTCACCGGAAGATCGGGCACCCCCGTGTGCGCATCATTTGGTATCAGAGCGAAGGTTGACCGGTGAGTTCTTGTATCTGCTGTAGTTGTTTGATTGTGTTCTTCCTATAGTCCAGAAAATTTGCCCCACAAAAAGATTGATGTCCACTGTCCAAACCCCGTTGTGCCATCCAATCGTTTAATTTAAGTTTGCTTAATTGTGTTTGCGTTCATCCTAGCGTTGTCTTGTTGCTGTTCATCTTCTTGTTCTTTTTTCCCCACATCAAAATCCATCCATAAGAACCAAAATCGAAACATTGCATCTCGGGCAGAATCTGTCCATTTGCGCAGCTGTCACCAAAAATGCCATAAATCCCATTTGGTTTATCCTTTTTGAGTGAAACCAAAAAGAGAAGCTTTGTGACTTATTGTTCTATCTTTCTGCCAAATTCCACACTCATACATGAAAGCAACTGAAATCTGCAAGTGTTTCTTTTGGACCTAGTTGCTGTTCTGAAATCTGCAGCTGAGCGCATTTGTGAATTTTGTGCGAATTTTTCAGTTGGTTTTCTGAAATTTCGCCCAAAATAAAAGTTGTTGGAAAAGTTGTCAAGAAGAAGAGAAAAAAAGAATCGTTGCAAAAGAGGCTTCTGACAAAAAGTTACGGCCAAAATACCAATCTGCTGTCCGGTGGACAGAAAACAGCAAGTTACAAAGTTGGATCAATTTTGTGCTTTCATGTTTCCAATTGCATATCTCTGTGTTGCTATGTGTTTTACCACTTGTATCCATATCCACACATTTGCTTTAGCCTATTTTCCACCCTTGTTTGATCAGCAACATAGGCTAAGTGCTAGTTGAACAATTACTCAATTTATGCAAATCTGAGATTAATTGATTGTTTTCCATTGCTATCGAGTATACATAGCCTGTCCAAGCTCCACTCTCTACTAACCTCACAGGTGATAGCCTTGCAATCGCTTTGCTCACGCTTGAGATCAGTTTATCACGAACCAGCCACCGGTTGCACCGCTTGCTGCATTAGTAAGAATTGGTAAGAGCTTGGTAAGAGCTTGAGAGGAAGTGCCCTGATCAATTTCACCAATTAGTAGTGGATAGGGAACTACATATCTTTGTGTGTTTTCCTGTTTATTACTAACCATGGCAGATGACAATGGAAGTAATGAGGGAAATCGGCTGATGTTCTCACACCCGCTCGAGAGGAATCATACAACACTTCACACGACTACTCAACGAATATGCTGAAAATCATGATAACGCATTGGCTCGGATCAACGACAACCTCGCCACCATCCGTGATCGAGTTGATCATCTTGAGGACAACAACCACCACTTGCTGAAAACGTGGCCAATGATGCACAAGAACAAACGGCGCACATGGACGCCAACGCGATAAGTTGCCGTGCTTCGGGCAAATGAGGTAGAGAACAATTATGTCCGATTAATCGAGGATGATGATGGATTTAACTCTAATAATGATCGAGATCATCGGCGACTTCGACACAATCGGCAAGGTATGGGTAGAAATCAACGAGGACCTCGAGAGGTACATAATGATCCCATGGGAAATGTTAAGTTTACAATACCTTCATTTGATGGAAAATATAAGCCTGATGCTTATCTTGATTGGGAGCTAGCGGTAGAACAAAAATTTGCATGCTATGACTTTCCTGAAGATAGAAAAGTAGGGGCTGCCACTAGTGAGTTCACTTGCTTTTGCCTCCATTTGGTGGAGTGAGGCTTGTAGAAATCATGATAACATACCTAGAACATGGAATGCACTAAAAGAATGTTGAGAGCTAGATTTGTTCCTTCTTACTATGCTCGTGACTTGCTCAACAAATTGCAACGATTAAACCAAGGAAGCAAATCAGTAGAAGAGTATTATAAAGAAATGCAAATTGGTGAGTTACGATGTGGTCTAGAAGAGAATGAAGATGCTAAGATGGCTAGATTTCTAGGTGGGCTCAATAGAGAAATTCAGGACATACTTGATTACAAAGAATACAACTCTATCACTCGTTTGTTCCATCTTGCTTGTAAAGCTGAAAGGGAAGTACAGGGACGACATGCCAAGCTAAGAGGGAATTTTGGAGGTTCCTTTTCGTCACGACCAAACCAAGTGCAAGCAAAGTCTCCATTCACCACTTCTGGTCGTGGTACCTCCACATTCCAACCGTGGGCGCCTGCTACCTCTACTTCCACTCCAACGCATGTTTTGGAAACAAAATCAGCCTCGGCACAAGCTCCTGCTAAGAGTGCTTCTTGATTGCATCCACAGGCCGCACTCGCGATGTGCAATGCCATCGTTGCAAAGGATTTGGACACATGATGCGTGATTGTCCAAGTCAACGTGCTCTAATTGTGAGGGACGATGGTGAGTATACCTCGCTAGTGATATTGAGGAAGATCTTGCTTTAGCCGCAACTAACCCTGCAAGTGAGAATGAAGAGAATAAAAATGAGGAGCGACAATTGGGTCTTTGACATTTCAGACAAGTACATGAGCATCATTGTAAAGCGTGTACTTAGCGCTCAAATGGAGAGTGTTGAACAAAATCAGCGCCACAACTTGTTCCAAACTAAATTTGTCATCAAAGAGCGCTCTGTGCGAGTCATCATTGATGGAGGGAGTTGTAATAATCTTGCTAGCATGGATATGGTCGAGAAGCTTGGCTTGACCACAACAGCATCCACATCCTTACTACATTCAGGTGGTTCAACTCTAGTGGAAAGGTTAAGGTAACAAGAATGGTAAGATTGCACTTTTCACTCGGTTCATATCATGATCATGCTGATTGCGATGTTGTCCCTATGCAAGCATGCTCTTTCTTTATTAGGTAGACCTTGGCAATATGATAAAGATGCTTCCCATCATGGTAGAACTAATCAATACACTCTCATGCATAAAGGAAAGAAAATTGTTTTGCTTCCTATGACCCCACTGCAATTCTAAAAGATGACTTGGACAAAGCTGAAAGAGAAAAGGAAAGTGCTAAAAGTGAAAATCAGAGTGTAGCCCACAAGTTAGCACAACCAAGGAAGAAAGAATCTAATCCCAAGAAAACTGAAATCAGGTTGAAAGGTCTGTCATGCTAGCTACAAAATCTGATTTGAATGACATGATAGGAAGCAATGCTTTGAATGCTATGTTTTGATTTGCAAGAATGCTTTGTTTTGCTTGGATAATATGCCTTCCTCTTTGCCTCCTGCGGTTGCTAACCTTTGCAGGAGTTTGAGGATGTGTTTCCGATGAGGTACCCAGGGCTGCCACCAATTAGGGAATTGAACATCAAATTGACTTGATCCCAGGGGCATCTTTGCCCAACCGTGCGCCGTATAGGACAAATCCAGAGGAGACTAAGGAAATTCAACGTCAAGTGCAAGACTTGCTTAACAAAGGGTATGTACGAGAGCCTTAGTCCTTGTGCTGTTCTGTGCTTTTAGTGCCAAAGAAAGATGGATCATGGCGTATGTGCGTAGATTGCAGAGCTATCAATAATATTCTTGTCAGTATCGTCACCCTATTCCTAGGTTGGATGATATGCCGGACGAGTTAAGTGGCTCTATGGTGTTTTCTAAAGTTGACTTGAGAAGTGGCTACCACCAAATTCGAATGAAACTTGGAGATGAATGGAAGACAGCATTTAAAACTAAATTTGGCTTGTATGAGTGGTTAGTTATGCCTTTCGGATTGACTAATGCCCCTAGTACATTTATGCGTTTGATGAATGAAGTTTTGCGCCTCTCATTGGAAAATGTGGTGGTGTACTTTGATGATATCTTGATTTATAGCAAGTCACTTTACGAACATCTTGACCATTTACGTTCTGTTTTTAATGCTCTACGTGATGCACGTTTGTTTGGTAACCTTGAGAAGTGCACCTTTTGCACCGACGAGTCTCTTTTCTTGGCTATGTTGTAACCCCGCAGGAATTGAGGTAGATGAAGCCAAGATTGAAGCAATCAAGAGTTGGCCGACTCTAAAGCGATCACACAAGTGCGGAGCTTCCATGGACTTGCTTTGGATTTTATCGCCGCTTTGTGAAGGATTTCAGCACCATAGCCGCCTTGAATGAATTGACAAAGAAAGGTGTTGTGTTCCATTGGGGACAAGCTCAAGAAGATGCCTTCAACCTGTTGAAAAAGAAGCTTACCAAAGGCACCACTACTCCAACTTCCAGATTTTGGTAAGACCTTTGAGCTTGAATGTGATGCTAGCGGTATCGGCATTGGTGGTGTATTGATACAAGAAGGTAAGCCTGTTGCCTATTTCAGCGAGAAATTGAGTGGACTGTTCTTAATTACTCCACGTATGATAAGGAATTATATGCTCTTATGCGTTCCTTAGAAACGTGGCAACATTATTTATGGCCCAAAGAATTTGTTATACATTACGATCATGAATCACTTAAGCACATTCGAAGCCAAAATAAGCTGAACCGTAGACATGCTAAATGGGTGGAATTCATTGAATCTTTTCCCTATGTCATTAAACACAAGAAAGGAAAGGATAATGTGATTCGATGCTTTGTCACGAAGATATGCAATGATGTCCCAACTTGATTGTAGGATTTTTGGATTAGAAACTATAAAGGATCTATATGCTCAAGACAATGAATTCAAGGAACCCTTGCTGAATTGTAAGGATGGAAAGAGTTGGAATAAATTTGTGAACAATGATGGCTTCTTGTTTAGAGCTAACAAGCTATGCATTCCAGCTAGCTCTGTTCGACTTTTGTTGCTACAGGAGGCTCATGGAGGAGGATTGATGGGACACTTTGGAGCCAAAAGACGGAGGATGCGCTGGCAGCTCATTTCTATTGGCCTAAGATGAGACGCGATGTCGAGCGCTATGTGGCACGCTGCACCACATGCCAAAAGGCCAAGTCGGTTGAACCCCCACGGTTTGTATATACCTCTTCCTGTCCCTAGTGTTCCATGGGAGGATATTTCAATGGACTTTGTTCTAGGATTGCCTAGGACAAAGAGGGGGGGATAGCATATTTGTTGTTGTTGATAGATTCTCAAAAATGGCACACTTCATTCCATGCCACAAGAGCGATGATGCCACTCACATTGCTGATTTGTTCTTTAAAGAAATTGTACGCTTGCATGGTATGCCTTCCACTATTGTTTCAGATCGTGATGCCAAATTCTTAAGCCAGTTTTGGAGGACCCTATGGAACAAATTGGGGACCAAGCTGCTATTCTCCTCCACTGTCACCCCCAAACAGATGGCCAAACTGAAGTTGTCAACCGCACTTTGTCAACAATGTTACGGCTGTTTTGAAGAAGAACTTGAAAGAGTGGGAGGAATGTCTTCCTCATGTGGAGTTTGCCTACAATCATGCAATACATTCCACTACAAAGGTCAGCCCTTTCCAGGTAGTGTATGGCTTTAACCCTCATGCTCCCATAGACTTGTTGCCTCTTCCTTCTACCGAGAGGGTGAATTTAGATGCAAAAAAGCGTGCTGATTTTATTCTCAAATTGCATGAAACTACAAAAGACAACATTGAGTGCATGAATGAGAAGTATAGAGTTGGTAGCCATGGTAGGAAACATTTAACATTTGAACCTGGTGATCTTGTGCGGCTACATTTGCGCAAAGAAAGATTCCACTGAATTGAGAAAATCTAAGTTGATGCCACGTCTTGATGGCCCTTTTAAGGTGCTAGATCGAATAAATGATAATGCATATAAGCTTGAACTGCTGCAGAGTTTGGGGTTAGCCCCACCTTTAACATTGCAGATTTGAAGCCTTATTTGGGTCAAGAAGATGAGCTTGAGTCGAGGACGACTCTCTTTCAAGAGGGAGGATGATGAGGACATCACTATCTAGGATGCACCCATGACCTCAACTCCACCATCCCCTATGCGAGGTCCTATCACAAGGGCACGTGCACGGCTAAATCAACAGGTGAACTTCGTTTCTCGGGTTGCATAATTTTACTTTTGAGGATAGACTGCTACCTAATAATATTCTCATACTTAGGAACCATGGCAAGGATCAGCAAGGGAATCAATTTTCGTCCAACCAAGTCAACATGCAAGGTGGGAGCAAAAGAGCTCAACTCGGCCTTCAATGACCAGTGAATTCAAATGGACCTAGAGAATGCAAACGGACTCCGATTGGGGCGTGTGAGTACTTGATTGAAAGATATTTTCGTGCTCTTTCCAATGGATCCAGCCCCAATACCAAACACCAAATGAAGCGTCCAGAATCGTCGAAACAAGTTGCGGCCAGGCTGTTTTGAACTTTGGGTGTTGCACCACCTTGTTTTTGGGCCTTAGGCCATGTATTCTCCACCTCTTTGACTTCCCTGCTACTGTTCACGACTGCCACACTACTATATTGGCTTGTCTCTTCACTTCTTTCCTTAGGTTTTGTTGAGTTTAGTTGCCCCCATGTGTGGAACTACAACCTTGTTCTCTGACTCGGCTAGAGCAAAGAAACAAGTTCAGAACCTCAGTTCATGTGTGTGCTTTATTCTTGTTCTTGCTAGTTCTTCGGTTGCTTGCAAGAATAGACCTTCGTGGTCAGGTCATCCGTGTCTTGGCATGGTTGATAACAACTAGGAGTGTGGTTTAGCGATTGCGGGCACTTATCCTTGCGTGGTTCGTAGCCGGATCGTCAAAGTCATCCTCCACCAAATCGAAGTTATCCCCTCACCGGAAGATCGGGCACCCCCATGTGCGCATCACAAAGGACATAACTGTAAACTCGTAATGTCCATATCTTGACGAGAATGCAGTCTTCGGAATATCTTCTGATCGGATCTTCAACTGATGGTATCCCGATCTCAGATCGATCTTGGAGAAAACTCCGGCTCCTCTCAACTGATCAAACAAATCATCAATCCTGGGTAGCGGATACTTATTCTTCACGGTGACTTCATTGAGTGCACGGTAGTCAATGCACATCCTGAAACTCCCGTCCTTCTTCTTGACAAACAAACCGGGTGCTCCCCACGCGGCGAACTCGGTGCGATAAATCCTTTCTCCATTAACTCTTCTATTGTTTCTTCATTTCTACCAACTCCTCGGTGGACATCCGATAGGGTCTCTTTGCTATCGGTCTTTGTGCAGTACAAGCTCTATCACAAACTCTATGTCCCTGTCCGTGGCATACCGTAGATCTTCGGGAAAAACATCGGGTACTCATTCACTCTTTGAGACATCATCTATGCTGATTGCCTTGGTACTGTTAACCATCAACTGTCCATCTCTAACTGCAGTGGCTTGGAATTCCACTTTCTTCCCACACGGGCTCTCAACTGAGATAGTCCTTCGTCCACAATCCAATACGGCCTTGTGCTTGGATAAACAATCCATTCCCAATATGACGTCTAAGGTCTGGGTCTCCAAAATTATAAGGTTTGCTAGGAACTCTATTCCATCTATTAGTATTCTCACCCCGGAACATCCTACTTTCGTTCGGAGTTCGGAACCAGGGGTTTGAACTAAAAGCATGCACTTAAGTCTTGCAATCCTCAAATCATTTCTAGTAGCAAAGCCTTGCGAAACAAACGAATGCGAAGCTCAGAGTCAAACAAAATCTGCAGGTGTACTGAGTTAACAAGTAACTTACCCGATCACGACGTCAGTAGCATTCTGCGGTGCATCTGCGGTGACATGGTTGACTCGGCCTCTCACCACGATGCAGGGTGTGGCTCCTGGTCGGGCGTCCTAGCTGGGGTGGTTCCTAGGTTGAAGCGAATCGGGGTCACTCCTGCTGTCTTCTTTGGACAAGCTGTTGGCAAAGTGTCCTGGCTCGTTGCTGATTGTAGCGGCGTCTCCTTGTTCCTGTTGGCTGCACGGAGTAGTGTTTCTAGCGGGTGGGTGCAGTAGTTCGATTGACAGGTCTTGGTCTTTGAGGATGGTGTCCTTGTTGCACTCGTGGTTGGAATCAAGAATTGATTTGGTGCAACTCTCGAGGCATTGCGTTCCCTGGCGTGATCCTTGCTTTGTTGCATCCTGCGCTTCTGTTCTCATCCAGTTCCTTGCGCTTGTCCTCAAGAATAAGCGCCTTATTCACCAACTCTTGGAAATCTGGAAAGGTGTGGGTGATCAACCCTACTTGCAATCTGAGTTAAGTCCTTCATAAAACGAGGTATGCCTGGATTTATCCGTCGCTACATCCTCAGTGCGTAGCGTGCTAGCTGTGTGAACTTGTTCGTAGTCGACCCTGGCTGATTACCTTGTTTGATGCTCTGAACTCCTCCTTCTTAAGGTCCATGATCCCTTCCAGGCACGTGATCTTTGTCGAATGCGGTGTGAACTCTTCCCAAGTGATATCTTGAGGGTTCTCTGCGTGGCACGAAGTTCTCCCACCATTCGTAATTTGTTCCTTCGGTGATGAGAAGCGTAGAGTACCTTCTCATTTCCTATGCATTGAGCTATGTGTAGCTTCCTCTCGATTGATCTTAACCAATCATCGGCCTCCAATGGATTGGCATTCCAAGAGAAAGTGGGTGGGTGAGTTCTCATGAACTCGGCGACCTTGTATTCTGGCGTGGTCACGATTAACTTGATTAGCGATGGCTTTGGCGATGGCGATGCTACATTTGTTGCATCATAGCATGCATCAATCGAGTGCAGGCAGCAAGAAAAGCTCGAAATTCTGCATATCAGCTGGCGGTCTTTGGTGCTCCATCATTGGGGTTTTCTGTTGGGCGAGAACCACTCCCATTGCTTCCAAAGTTTCCACGGGTATTCACCATCTGTCGATTTGCTCTAGGTTTAGAGATGAGAGGGAAGCAAGAATAGACAAGTAATATGGAACTTATGCGGGCGAAAGGTGTAACTTTAAGGTCCAACTTTATTATTAATAACTTGGTATGGCTGCTTACAATGCCTAAGGGCCTTGCAACACATCTTGCACACTCAGCAAGCAATGAAAATCCAAATCGAACTAACACTGGAGTCTAACGCCTAAAGGGTGACTCTTTCTTCTATGACGCGACTCGGCGAAGGAGTCTCACTATAGAACCTATGCTCACTCATCGAGAAAACCTCCACGGCACGGTGCGGGTCTTTGTGGCATAAGCGTAACTTGATCGCCATGTCCAAAGCTGTGTCCTCTATGGTAGTCGAAGAAGCGGTGTCCTCATCGAGATCGACTCCTCTGGATCTGGCTCGTGTAGCTCAAATCTTGGCTCCGGAGTGCGTCCGTACAAGGTCATCTCTAACTCGTCAATCCTTCGTAGAAGGTGTGCCACATACTCTTGAGCTTCCCGCCATCTGTTCTTCTCTGTCGTGATCTCCTTGCGGGCCTTCTGTAGCTCCTTGCTTGTATTATCCAGTACATCCTCCTGGGCGACGACAAATCGTGCCAACTGTGTAACCGTGGCATCCTCATCCTGAATCGCCTTCGGGTCAAGAAGGTTATCGCTGCGCGGATGGTAACGGAACACCGTACTCTCTAATTCTCTGGCGTAGATACGGGTAATGTGACGCATTGCTCGTCGTGATACCTCTTGGATACCCATTTGCATTGTAGATCTCCTGGCAGTGCAGTGTATCGGCCGATTGCCTGGGCCCTTTTTCCTAGCAGGTACCTCAATCCTCACGTCACAAGCCTTGATCAATCCCGCTTGTCTGATCACTTCCACTTGGTATTGGGGCTTCTCAAAATCTCCGAGAGTCTGAAGCATATGCCAAAGTTCTGCAGCGTGACCAACTCCCAGATCAACGTAGTTGAACTCTTCCTCCATCTGTCACAAGAGTGCTTTACGTAAGAACTCGAAATTTTTAAATTGTGACAAGGTAAGGGAAAATTTCAGCAAGAGACAAGAAAAGAGAGAAGGGGATAAGTCGAGATGTCATTTCTTATCTTGACAAACTTTTAGCTTTTAGAAAATAGGTTTTATCCTCACTACGACCATTCTAGCTTAGGGTTGAGCCTACGGTCAAGTATGGCTCTGATACCACCTCTGTCGGGACCCCGAATTTGCAAATCCGGACCCTCTGTGTATTCAGCACTAGTCCAGGAACGCGCTAGTGCACACAGTCTTAACATTGGTAAATATCACAATCATACCAATCGATATTAACAAAGTACTTTATTTAAATAACCAAAGTGGTTACTCGACCTTATGGCCAAGTTACAAATATATGCCTCGCAAGGCGAAACTTATTCAGAGAAAAGTAGTAGCAGCGGAAAATCAAATGAACTTCGTGGCGCCATCCAGTATACCACAGGCAACTGACTGGGCTCGCATCCCTAAGTAGACGGATCCTCTTGGAATTCCTCCTCCGAAGCTGGTGCAGTCTCTTCTTCAACTGATATTGTGTTGAGGCAAGGGTGAGTACTTGGTACTCAGCAAGTCATGCACAGAATGCAAGCTAATATACTATATGCATGGCTTGGTACAAAGGAATAACTTAAGGTATATTTGCGATGCTTGACATTTGACAAGTATCATAAATAGATTTGAAAGCAGTAGAAACAAGTAAAGCATAAATAACTTTTCAAGAAGTTTAATAAACTTTTTCCCCATCCTAAATCACATTTCCATCATCTTCATTATTAAACCAAACCAACTTTCAAACCAAAGTTATTTTTGAGAAAATCTAACCCTTGACTGTAATTCCCGAGCGATGTCCAATACCGTGGACTCGGCTATTTAAATAGATTCTAAACTCTGCAGAGGCTTTGCACTTTACCCACAAGATACAGTCAAACACCACAAAGGCGAGTTCCCGTAACAAAGCCTTTGGAAGCCTCAAACAACACAGGTGGTCCTCTCAGGTTCGTGCTCTACACCATCCCTTCCCTTAGCCAAGGCGAAGTATGGGACCAACACACCGTTAGATGGGTATCTGGCCACGACCACGATACGCTCCCCGCACAATCACACAAGCGGTGTAATTGACACCTGAGGCTCCACAAGTGAGTCCTTAGCGACTTAGTCAACTAGGGCCGTCCCATTCCGACCATGTGGTTGCAAGTATGACCCGGTTCAAAGGCTTGCAAGGTTAAGTCCTTAGAGTGACCAGGCAAGACTACGAAGAACCAAATCAACATCCCCAATGCCACAATCGGCCCACCTGATTACTCTTGCCACATGCCCTGGCCGAAAATCGTTTATCAAACCCGATTGATTACCATGCACCACGTGCCATCAACATCACATGATACTTTTCCAAAACAGGTTCGATATATCATTAAGTCAATATTAACATTTGATTGTCCAAAATCATGTCATGAGCACGTAGCAGGTCTAAGCAGTATACTACAACGTTCTAAACCCATGTTGGCAATTTAATAATGTCCAACTAGTAAACCACAACTAGGGTGACAAGGGGTCATGGCACATACTTAAATAATCAAGGTGTCATACAAAGAAATTGGTATTTATCTAACCCCAGGTTTAAACAAAGTATCTTTCTAATTGAACTAGCATGCAATAGTTTAAATCAAAATAGATTTCGAAATAGGATCAACATGGTCAAAGCACAACTTGCCTTCAAAAAGTACTTGCTCTTGGTCTTGAGTTGGATCCTGAGTTAATACTTCTCCTTCGAATCCTTCCGGCACTTCAACGTCTACTCGTAAAGCGTGCAAATAGCAAATACACAAATAAACACTAGGCAAAAAGTGTCCAAACATCCAAATAAAATCCACAAACAGAAAGAACATAATTTTATGGATTTTTAGAAACTGGAATAAATCAAATTTGGAGTTAAAGCATAAAAGTTATGATTATTTAAAGTTTAAATAATCAATTAAATAATTTTACAGAGAAAAACTTTAGTCCAAAAATTAAATAAAATTCATATTTGAGTAGATCTGAATTTTATACAAATTTAGAAATTTGAATCACTCAAATCGGAGTTGAAACGCACAAGTTATAAGCGTTTGAAGTTTGAAACAAAATCTGAAATCATTATTTCGAATTAATAAATCATTTTCTTTTTCGGAAATTAATTATTGCGTCAGCATGGACACGTGGCAGTCTCTGATTGGTCCACAGTGTTTCTTGACGCCAGCACCAACGGCTCCGCGATGGCGTCGGCATGACGTCATCATGCCACGTGGCATCACCGGGTGGCGACCGCGTGTCGTCTTGTCTTTGTGGGTAGGCGCCGCGACGGCTTGGTCCACGGTGAATCCGGTCCACCGGACCGTGTCATCGACATCACGGACACCACTTGTCGGCGGCTTGGGCTCATCTTTGGCGCGGCGCTGGCGCGTGGGCCCCTCGAGACGCGGCCGCGTGTCGACACGCGCTCGCAGCGAGTGTGACGCAGCTAGAGTACACGTGGCGCTATCCTGGCCGTTGGTTTGAAATCCGGCGGCTCGGATTGGATCTAGGCTCATGTGTTGGAAGCGGGCGTGGCGATCGTGGGCCGTTGGATCTTAATCCAACGGTCGAGATCCGATCTGGGTTCCGGAGGTTTTGGTTACCGCGTGGCTCACCTGGATCGTTGGATTTTGATCGGACGGTTGGCGTGCTTGGGGTTGGCGATGGTGTTGCGGCGCTGCTCCGTCGGAGTCGGGAAGGCGACCTCCCACACGGCGTTTGAGGGTGTCTCCGTGAAGGATCGCTACTCCCAGACGCGCCTGCGTCCTTGCGGTCTCGGATCGGCCACCAACACGACGGAGAAGCGGTGGGCGGCGGAACGACGCCAAAACCCTAAATTAACCCTAATCAACTCCGGCGAGGAATCGTGAGCACGGAGGAGCTCTCCGAGTGGCGGCGGCTAGGGCAAAGGTGCGCGACGGTGGCGGTGATCCTCGGGCACGCACTCACGCCTTAAATACCGGCTCGGACGTCGAGATGCGACGGTTTCCATGGCGAGGCGATGCGGGCGGCGGAGTCCGGCTTCCGGACACGGCGGCGGCGGCGGCTCAATCCTAGCCGTCCACGCGGCACGACGGGGCGACCCACGATCGCACGCGCACGCGAACGGGTTCGACTTCGGTCTCGACTAGAGGCGGCGTGGCGCCAATCACAACCGTTGGATCTTGATCCAGCGATCGCGTAACTAGGGTTGAGGCGGCGGGTTCGGCTCGACCACGTGGCTCGGGTCGGACTCGAACTTCGAGTCGACTCGGGCTCGATCGGATGAAACGATACTAGACCCGAGTTGATTTTCCAGCGATTTAATATTTAAAATAATTCCGATAATTCATTTAATTCATTAAAAATAGCAAAGACTCGAGAAAAATTCGAGAAAAATTCGGAAAATACTTTGGATCATTTTGGACTCAAATAAAATATTTCCAACAAAATTTTATTTGCAAAATTAAATTCTTTAATTATTTCAAAATGGAATAAATTCAAATAAATTCCAAATAAATCCAAATAAATTCCAGAAAATTCCAAAAATTCACCAAAGTGCCAAATCACACATGAATTTAAGAAAAGCAAAATTTTGGGGTGTTACACCGGACTAGTCATAACGGTTCTTACAGACCCTACCGGAATAGTTATGACTTATCTCACCGGACGGCCATGAAAATATGCCATGTATGCAAAATGGACAGCAACGTATACAGAAATAGAAATATTGCATATCAACACATGGCATCTCCACATGTAGGACCGTATTCAACAATTGTGATTCTGGTTCAAAACATGGCATGTGAATCATTTGTCAACAACAAGCATTGTTAATCATGGCATGAGGACACCATATCATCGATAACATTTAAATCATGGCCTAAGGACCTCCTATCAATTATAACATGTAAATCATGGCAAAACAACATGTTATCTATTCCAAATACTATCAAGCAATTCTAGCAACACATATAGCATACAATCCACGCAACACACTTGCCTTCAACCACGAGTAACGGAGTGACGAGAGGTTGAGGGCACTCCTGGAGGCACACCACCTACAAACACGTGCCACACACTCAAATCGGGTCAACAAAACAGCACACATACATCCCACTACCCCGATTTCGCTTACAACTCCTAAAATCAGAAAACAGCAAATCTGTCCCTTCGGGACAGCGGACTTCCAATGGGCATAACTTCTGTTCTAGGACTCCAAATTGAATAAACAAGTACATCATCGCGAAGCTTAGGAAAATTCCCAACTTTTTCTAGTTATTGGGAAAAGCCAAAGCGGCCTCTAAAATTGTTTAATCTAACATTGAACACGAACTGTCTCAATCTCGTCACAGATTTGACAGCGCTCGGTAAAACGGCCATATCTCCCAAACGGCTGGGCGGATTTTAACGTTCTTTATATGCACGGAAAGATAATGAAATTATATATAACTTCCTAAAAGTCCGTACGGTCAGATTCAAACTCTAAATTGGCGAAAACGCCTGCCCTAGTTCGGGTTCCCAATCTGCCCGAACCAAAACGTGAGTACAACTCTAGTTTTTCATCAATTCTACCCCATGGCAGCACCTCCCTTGATCTAAAAACATAGAAATCCCCGACTACAACAGCATCTAGTCAATCCCAAAGGTTTTCCCCATTACCTTCTTGAAGAACCACGAATTTGACGAACTTTTCCCCACGCGATCTCCACCCGATCTCTTCCCACGCGCCGTTTCCACCGGACCTCCTCATCGCGGATCCTCCCACCGGCGAGGACAGCACCAAAGCGCGATGTGGCAGCGAGGGGAAGGTCTAGGGCGCACCCGCAAGGGGGAGAAGGGTGGAGAGGAGGGGTGGTTTTGCAATGGAGGAGAGGTGGGGAGATTTGGGGAAGATGGGGGAGAGGAGGTGGGGGTGGCGGCTCAAAGGGGGAGAGATAGGGGGCGCATGGGGGAAGGGGCAGCAGGTGTGCTGCCCTAGCACACCCCCACATGGGCCCAATTCATCCCACCGACGGCCCAAATTGTTTCCCCCACGGCCCGATCACTCGGAAACGGCCCAAAACGACCCCGGAGAGGCCCGAAACGCGCTAAAACGCCATACCGTAGGGTTCAAATTGCAGAATTCATACTTTCTAAAGTTATGCTAACCCGTAGTATCACAAAAATCCTGCTTAGGACTTGTTCGGATGGGCCAGGATGGCACCATGTAAACAAGGCTTACATCAATCAAATGAAATGTGGGATGATACGGGGTGCCCAATCTTCACGAGATAGGATAAAAAATAACTTTAGATCTATGAATCCTGATATACGATGGCACCAATCACTGTCTCAATACAGCAACATGCGACAAACGAATTCGCCGAAGAACACGCTTGTGATTCATGTCTACTCGACCACACAAGAAGTAGATGCATGCTTCCTGCAATCACTCAAAGAAATTGCAAGAACAACATATGTATTGTCAAGAAAATCACCAATTTCCCAAAATGCAACACATAGCATAAACATGAGAATAAGCAATATTAGATATTCTGAATAAAACGTGGTCCGATTTACAATAGAGAATAGAACAAATATATAAAAGACATTAAGAGTGTGTGCAACCTGGCCTAAGGTTGGCCAAAGTGGGTCCCACCCTTTTTGGACTATATATCTTTAACTCAAATTCCTGATTTAATTCGGCTAATCTGGAAGCTGATACTTGTTAGCTAATTTAAAAATAGAAGGAGGCCGATTTTAAAGGTTCGGTAATGGAGTGAAATAATTAGGACGTTCTAAACATTTAAATAAGTCCAAGAATGCCACAATTCGAGTCCGTACGTGAAAGTTATATCCTTTTTAAATCTGACTGGTCTAGCATTCCGAATTGGACCTTTTGCTCTCCAAATTTAATTCGGTCTTATCTCCTCATTTGCTTCCTTATTTTGTCTGAATTGGGCTTGGGTCTTGCCTCCTTGCACCTTGATCAAGTGGCATTGCTTCCCACTTGGGTCCATATGTCTCCTTCCCATCTTGGGCTAGTTGCATAAATGGGCATAGCAGTTGTATGGGCTTCTCTCTCCCTTTGCTTGGCCACATGAGCTTGGTGCCCAGGCTACATGGCGTGGCCCATGTGGTTATGATTTCCTTCTTGATCCTTCATATGGCCTCCATTTGATATTTGGCCATTCTTTGTATCTAATAATAAGCAATGACCCGCTATTAGGTTGTATATTATTCTCATATAATAAAGTTAATTGACTCAGGAACAAATTTATCTGTAGATATTTGATGCAGTTTAGTAATTCTTTCCAATTCATTAAGATATTAACTAGAAAGTACTTTACATATGCACATCCGAATCATCATCCCATTCTTCAAGAAAAGTTATCCTTAGCTTTTGCCTCAACTTCTAATATTTTAAAAAATGTACTAAACAAAAAGGATAATGTGTATACATGGTATATATATTCACCATCTGTCTTGACATTCCTTTTTGGTATAGGATGATTATAATAAGTGAAACTATACGTAAAATCAGTAATGACAATCATATGAAATAATGTATAGGCATGATATATGTTACTATCAATTATGTTAATATTTCCCATGTTTCGTACATAACAACTATATGATGTTGATAGACATATCATATCCAGATCATTCCCCCTCAAGTTGAGAAAAGTTGTGCTTAACTTAGGAAAACTAGTGGGTGAATGATAATCAGTCATTCTAATGGTTGTGTCAAATAACTCAATTCAGTTATATGTGCACATGTCATATTTTCAATGTCAAATTGAAGTATTATGGATGAAAAGATTTTAAATGCCTTGCATGCTTCAACTATGCTACTCTGATTATATATATGTGATTGTATAAAAAAAAATGAACAAGTAGGCAACACATATCCTATCAAACAACAAGCAGTAGCATTTAAACTCATCTAAAAGTGTTCATAACATGGCATAAAATAGATTATTAGCAATATGAAATTTCAATTCATTAAGTCTATCACACGTAATGCATATTCGATGAACATAAAATTTGTGGTCTACACTATAATCTCCAATCAAATAGATTTTATAAATATAGGCTTAGGTGCTAACTATCGATTTTAAGCATGCAATTTTAGAAACTTTTTCAATAGCACTAGATAGCTCTAATGGATCATCAAACATGATATAGCATATACAATCATCAAGGAAATATTCTATTAAGAACTTCTTTACGAATAATCAACTCCACATTATGTAAATTAAGTATATCAAATTCAATACATGGAATCTCTAACTTGGTACAAGAATTCTCATTTTCACTAACCATTCCTTGATATACTATCAATTCAACACCTTTGTAGATGATGTTCTCATCAGTTGATGTGATGTTGTAGGTAGCATAGCTTCATGATCTAACCACGAGACAACAAGTTTTCCATCTCCAACCTTGAATATCTCCTCATCTTTTACCTCCAATGGTGCGGGTTGTTTAGCATTCAACTCATCATTGTCAATGTCATCCTTTACAATGTGAGAAACAACGCTAGAAATAGAGAGTAACTCATTAGTTTCATAAATAACCTCCCTTTTGCTATCACATACTTATGTCTTTTCTTTAGGCGTATCTCTCACACTCTCAATTTGGATGCTCACCTCCTCACATTTGGTAGAATCACAAATCGCACTCTTCTTATTAATCTCACTCAAATTAGCTATGTGGCTCTCATGAATTGGTGCTCAAAGATTAAACCTAGGTATACAACACTCTTTAAGTTTTCTTTACTCCTCGATAGCATAATCCACAAGATTAAATATGCTACTAAAATACTTACCTCGAAGTGTGGCAGTGATCTTAAAACTCAAACCACTTTTGAAGTATTCTCTCTTTTTAATATACTAGTGATTCCGACACGTCGCATTGCACATTTGAACTCAACATAATAATCTTGGACATATTTTCACCCTTGTGTAATGCTTTCTAAGTGACGAAGTAGCTCTTGCTGATAATAGCATGGCATAAACTCACTCCTTGTGACCATTTTTAATGCTGACCAAGATGTAATGAGGCTTTTTCCAAAAAATTGTTACCACCAACTATAAGCATAGTCATCAAACTGAATAGTGGCTCACGTCACCTCTTTGGCTTTGGGAAGCTTCTGAAATTTGAGCATATTTTTCATTTGTTCCTCCAATGTGAGATACTCCTCGGGTCATTACTTCCATAGAATAGAAGTTCCTCGTACTTGTAACTTGCCATAATTAATATAGCAAGCAAAAACAGTAAGTACATATGGAATATATGTGGAATCACTCATCCTCACCCTTTCCTTACCATCCAAAGTTCTTATGACCCCTTCATTGGATTGAGGAATTGTACACTCTCCGATGACGGTAGACATGACAAAGGAAGGTGATTACTTAAGAAAATTCACTATCAACATGTTGTATGTAACAATGGCTAATATGTGGAGATTGGAGGGTTAGTGTATTTCCTACTGTCAGCGTAAGAGCTAACAGACCCCTTTCGAAGCGGGGTGTATGAAGTTCGAACGGGGGGCTTTCGTGGAGATTGCTCGAGAGACGGTGGAAAGGAAACAGAGGCGAAGCTCACAAGAAGACGCTAGGGTTTAACCAGGTTCGGGCCCTCTCCGCGAGTAATAACCCTAGTCCTGCTTGTCTTGTTCCTGCTTGTGTTCTTGGGGAAACTGAAGAAGCCAGGGACCTGGAACTCGAGGACCCTCACCCCAAAGGAGAATGAATCAATCTAAAAGATCGAACCCCCTCTCCCATGCACCCCAGCTGCCTTTTATATCCGGGCTGGCTGGGGCGCATGGGGCTTACAATAGCGCAGCACATTAAGTACACTGCCATGCCGCATTTAATGCACCTGTCACTGTTCTTGCAGCACACTTAATGCCCTGGCATAGCCATCCTCTCCCCTGCTTCGGGCCCCGCGCCTGCCGGCTCTGCCCGCTCTGCCGGGGTGGGAAATTACATCGTGACGCCACTCGCAATAATGGCGCGCGTTGGGAACACGCACCGCCATACTGTGGCCTTCATTACCCCCATTTAATGCGCACGATACGCATTAAATGTCTTTGACCTTCTGTGTGGCGGCACGGGTTACTAGGTGGCCTCGGGAGCTGAGCGCCAGTGATGTGGGCTGGGCGCCGTGCGTCCGCCTGGCGACCACCTTGCTGACCGCCAACAGCGTGGCCTGGACGCCACGTGTCCGCTGGGCGATCACCCTGCTGACCACCGGTAGCGTGGCACAGTCGCCACTGTCATTGGCGGCCACCTCGTTGACCGCCCGGTAGCGTGGCCTGGTCACCACTGTCATTGGCGCCACCTTCTTGACCGCCCGCGTGGTCTGGTCGTTACGTGTCCGCTGGGCGACCGCCTTACTTACCCCCAGTGGCGTGGCCTGGATGCAACGTGTCCGCTGGGCGATCACCCTGCTGATCGCCAATGACGTGGCCTGGACGCCACCTGTCCGCTTGGCGATCACCTTCCTGACTGCCAACGGCGTGGCCTGGACGCCACCTGTCCGCTCGGCGGCTTTTACTCAAGTGTAGTGGGCACCCTGGTGTAGAATACGCTGACACCTACACAATCTGATAATTCTAGTTATTGTAATGATAAGTAATAATCCAAACTAGAATTCACAAGCCCTAGATGGTAATCTCAAAGATATAAGTGAATTTCAAGACAACTCACGTGCAAAGATAATGGAACTTAATGCAACCAATAGGATGAGCTAACAAGAATAATTTCAGCACCAAAACTCGTGTTGTATAAGTTATGGAGAGATGCTAGCTAATTGCTTTAGAAAATGTTAAAGGGCAGAAGATTGCTCACTAATTAATACAATTGCATAATCTGAAAGTAATGAACACAAATTAGGGTTTTACTCAATGTAGTGTTTCTAGCCACTATTCTCTTTTCTTTTCTTTCTTTTTTTGGCCTTTTGTCTCTTTCTTTCTCTTTTCTTTCTTTTGGTGACTTTCGGCTAATAATAGTATGAACAAAGTTTTCAGATCCCTAACTCGATGTCACAAGACAGTATACTGATATGATAATTCAAGATATTGCAATCATAGTATAGTGATATGATAATTCAAGACTATGCAATCTATTAATATGAACAGCCATAAGCAATATCAAATAGCTAGTCTCAATTGGGATCAAAGTATTGGCAAAAGGATGAATTGGTTACCAAAGGTACGTGTACTGATATTTTTGGGATATTATGGTTTATGGATGCTACTATACTCAAAGATTCAAAGGAACAAGCTTGAACTCAAAACTATCCAAGAAACCCTAATTCAACCTTTCTAGGGCAGCAGACTTGTCGCTAGATTAAAGTTTGAAAATGACCAGATTTGGAAGGTTCACTATGGAAAGAATTGAAGCTTATGTCCTTAGCTTTTAATAAACTACAACAACATACAATTTAGAGCACATGTGTGAAAGTTATGGCTCAAAAACCAAACATAACAGAATTGACCCAATTTCAACCCGACAAGATAGAATCCGAATCCGAATTAAATTTGATTTGAATGAGTCTGAATCACAAAGGTTACCCAAAGAATGTTTTGTAGAGAACTCTCTGAGGATTCAGGAAAGTCAAAAAAAATTGAAATAGGAGTTTCAATGTGGGCACCCAAAAATATGAATCAAACCTCACTCGTGCGTTGGACTAGAGCTGACATCCATACTCCACCTAAGTGTATGTTAACTATCACCAATAGTCCCATGCACAGAATGTTAGCTAGTTGGCCTGCACTCAAACAAATAAGAGCCACCTGGTTGCACTGTACAAACTTATGCATCCAAGAGATTTCTGATTCTTTTCTAACTAACCATACCCGGATTGAAACAAGCCCTTAAGGGCGTAGCGCACGCTGGACATATCAAAACCTTGGTATCATCCTCACCCATCGAGGGGTGTACGTCACAGTAGACAAGGTACAACGGTCGCACGCGTTGGATGGTTGAGGACAATTCTGGGTACCCGGATATGTGGCCAGCGCTAGTTCCCAAGATAAAATCCTAGCGCCCACATAGCATTTGAGATGTCTCATCACACATACATACATCTAAGCATTGACATAGCATAGCAGTGAACTAAAGATCTATTACAATTACTTATTATTACAAGAACATGGCCGACATACCAAATATTACACATAAAAGTAAATTGCAGTGGAATAGATACCTAAACTAAAAGTAGAGACAACGATATGCCCATCCAAAATCAAGAGGCAACCGACTAGGAAGAGCCCTAGTTCACATGTCTATGTAGTCATCGGACCCCAGTGAGAAGTAAGAGTCATCAGGGACATCATCTGTGGAAACATATCCTATGCACATGGATAGCCTGTGCACATATGCAATAATTAAATCTGAGCCATCCAAATCCCATCCAACGGTAGCTTCATCGGGGTGGTAATTGCAAAATCTGCAGATTTTGCAATTACCACCCCGATGAAGCTACCGTTGGATGGGATTTGGATGGCTCAGATTTAATTATTGCACATGTGCACAATCCCCCCATGTGCACAGGATATGCTCCCCATCATCTGTACCTTCATCTAAATATTGTAAATTATGCAACGGTAAGTACACGTATGTACTCACAAGACTTTAATGTATGGAAATAAATTTATATGAAAGGTTAGTCTAAGGATTCAAGCTTCTACACTAAGTTTTATTTTCAGCATAAGGCAGATTTTACTTGCAAGAGGTAGTTCATCAAACGATATCAAAATTTGAAATGAGCATTTAATAAAAAAACTAATAACATTAGGTAAAGTATATTTCAAACATTTCATGTCCCTCCATGGCCATGAACAGTGAATAAATCATAGCCAACCTTGGGTTAAGAATATACCAACCAGTTACAACACACTTTCCATAATATTTGCAAAGACAAAGCTGTACTTGACATTACTTTTTCAAGTTGCTCATGACCGCGAGCATGGCTAATTAATTAGATTAAATCTTTGCAGAGAGGGTACACTTTGCCCACATGACACATTCTAGCAATCATGTCAACCATGCCTCGCGATACCTACGGTAACCGATTTGCTAGATTGTGACAAAACAATTCAATTGTAACGTTACTTCGTTTTGCTCCCAGTGCTAGCAATCCTTGCCTGGGATTTTGGAGGGCCAGTCAGATGAGTTGCAGGGCTATCAAATTCATCTGGCATGGGAGAGAGCAAGAGCACTCATCCACTTAATCCCTCCACTCACCTAATTATCTAACCCCACTCCAAAACCTGCTGTCACCTCCCCTTTTTCTGTTTTTGGGCAGCATCTCCACTCCAACCGATTTCTTCTTGGAGTCTCCCCCCCCACACACGTTTGGAAGCTCCTTCTTCCTCCTCCAAGCCAAGGAGCAGCAGCATGGAGCCTCCCCCAGCAGGTCCCTCCTCCATGGCGCCTCCCTCCCCTTGGAGCTGCTTCCTTCTTCTTCTTCCTCCTCCATGGGGGTAAGTGAAAATGAAGCTTGAGCTTGTTCTTACTGTTCTAGAGGTTATTCTCGGGTTGTTTGAGTGCTCTAGGGTTGCTAGATGTGAAAATTTTGGAGGGAAACAAGCTCTTTGGGAGGGAAACCCTTTTGCTGATTTTTGAGCAGTTTTCTTCCCGATTTTGTAGCTCGGTTTTGAGGTTCTTAGTGTGGTCTAATGGATTTTTGGTTGTAGAATAAGTTGTATATTATCCTTTCCCCTTTACTTTGAGCACGAGAACTAAAATATGATCAGCCAATTGAAAGTTATGCCATTTTTGGTGTTGACTATCCAGATTAGGTTGTGGATTGTACCCGAAATGTTCAACTGAAGATTAGACATAGCTACAAGCCGAATTAGGATTTTTGGTTGCCTAGAGAAATGTAGGAAATTTCCTATAGATTTAGAAAATGTATTTTTTTCTTGATTTGGAGTTAGAAATCAAAAGTTATGTTGAGTTGAAGTGGCTGTCCAGAACTAAGATTATGCTGAAGGTTCAGAGTTTGGTCTAAGTTTCAGATTTGCAGTTTGAGGACTTTAAATTTAGTTGAGGAACAAGTAGCTGTGGGGTAACTATAGGTTATCCTCTTTTTCTCATTTAGAGTCCAAGAACTTGAATTTTTGTTCAACCATTTGAATGTTATGCTAGAATTACCATTTGCTGTCCAAATTATGACTAGTAGCAGATTCAATTTTGTTCTATGATTTAGGACAAGTTGGAGGCCGAGTTGGTTTTTATAATTGCCTAGAGATAGATAAGAAATTCTATGTAGATGCTTAAAATGTCTTTGTTTGCTTAATTTGAAGTTGTATAGTAATAGTTATGCTTTGGCAAAGTGGGCTACCCAAACCAGTTTTGTATGAAATTCAGAGTTTGGGGCAAATTTGATTTAGGGAGTAAATATGCTGTTTGTTATTGTTTGTTGACTCTAGAACTTGTGAAATTGAGTACGCAATTGTGTTTCCAGGTGGAGTGGCTTTGGGAGTGGCTTCTTCTTCCCGCCACTCCACTCCTCTCGGTAGAAGTCAAGTGTATCATGTAGAGTAAATGCTAAAAGGATCTGTGGCATGCTTTGCTTTGTGATTTTGATTATGTTAATAATTATGAGTTGATTATTATGATGCAAATACTAATTTCATGGATATATGAGTGTGTCATATGTGTGAATCGATTAGATGAATATGAATGTTAAGTATTGGATGTGAGTATTGTTGGTGTTCTTAAGCCAAGGTTGGCTATGTTTTATTTGTTGTTTGTGGCCATGAAGTGTCATGAAATGTTGCAAATATCCTTTACATACTGTCTTTAGTTTCATATCAAATGCTCTTTACAAATTCATTACTGTTTGATAAACTACTCACTTGCAAATAAACTTTTCTCTATGCGAAAAATTAACCTTACTTTAGAAGCTTATTCCTTTGGACTAACCTTGCATGTACATTTATTTTCATACACTAAAGTCTTGTGAGTACATACATGTACTCACCATTTGCTTAATTTAAAATATTTAGATAAAGGTAATGACAAGGTCCCCGATGGTACTTCGCACTGGGGTCAGACGACTACTTGGACGGATGAACTAGGGCTCTCCCTAGTCGGTTACCTCTGGGTTATGGATGGGCATACTGTTGTCCCACTTTTGGTGTATGCTTAATTTCCACTGCAATTTACTTTTGTGTGTATTATTTGGCCAGTCGGCCATGGACTTGTAATATTAAGTAGGTGTATTGGCTTTTAGTCTACTTTTATGATATGTCAATTACGTGTCTGTATGTATAATGATTCATCTCAAATGTGGGATATGTGGGCACTAGGCTTTGATCCATGGAACTAGAGCCAACCACATATCTTGGTTCTCAGAATTGTTCTCAACCGTCTGACGCATGTACACGAGTGATCATCTTTCCTTGCCTGTAGCACGCACATATCTGGGTTCTCGGAATTGTTCTCAACTGTCCAACACATGTACATGAGTGATCATCTTTCCTTGCCTGTTGCACGCACACCCCTCAGTGGGTGTGGGTGATACCATGGTTCTAAGGTGGCCAGCGTGTGTTACGCCGGAATGGTTGATTTCAATCCAAGTATGGTTATTTGAAAAAGAATCAGACCTTCTTGGATACATAAGTGTGTACGGTGAAATCGGATGGCTCATATTTGTTTAAGTGAGGGCCATTTGGTTGATATCCCGTGCATGGGACTATTAGTGGCAATGAGCATATACTTAAGTGGAGTATGGGTGTCACTTCTAGTCTAACGCACGAGTGGGATTCAATCTATATTGCTATGTGCCCACAATAGGTGGTATCAGAGCCCATATGACTGTAGAAAAGCCTTAGTTAGCATGGGCGATAGAATTAAGGACAAAACTTTCTCTCAAAGTTATTTTCAATTAGAAGGTCTTATTTGTGAAAATATAGAATGCTACTCTCATCCCTCTATAGTTATCTTTTCTCATTTCAACCTTCACAATGGTTTTGTGCTCATCGCAAACTTCAAAATTTGATCTTTCTAGAAGAGTGTACAATATGAAAATGTGTACTATTCTACTCATGCCATTCAAAATGTTGAATATCCTAGACAATTGAAACTTGGCTTGATGACTTGCATGTATTGATTGTTATTCATTCAATTAATTCCGAAATAAAAATGTTTGAAAAATACTTGTGTTTTCAAGAATGATTTTAGCTGGATCTTTTCCCTTGAGTCAATCTACTTGTGATCATTGTTCTGACTGCTTGACTACTTACTGAACATAAGTAGAGTGACGTCTAAGTGCTCACATGACCATGTGACTCAACATCTTCTCAGAAATCATGTCATCCTTTTCTCTCAGCTGGAAAATTCAATGCATTGGAATATCTGATGCATGCATCGGAACATCCGATCTGCGTGTCTAGTCGCACCCTTCTGGGAGTTTCAATTGATCGGAACTTCCGATATACTTTTTGGAATTTCCGATTTTTTGGAAAATCTGACTATTCGGAATATCCGATTTGTGCATCGGAATATCCGAAGTCCCTTGATCTATGCATACATCAGAACATCCGATCTCATATCGGAACATCCGATATCTGCGCAACACTTAAAGAAAGTGATCGGTTCACTTTTCATTTGTCCTTTTGTCTCCTGTGCTCTCCGTACGCTCCTCCATTTTTCATCTCTTGCCATTTCCGGAGTCTACGACCATTCGGAACCTCCGATCCACTCAAGGGAGATCCTCCTCTGCGAAGAACGTTTTCTTCTCCGCGTCGATTCATCGTTTGGATTCTGAGGTAATTCTAGGGTTCATTCTCTTCGATCTCAAATCTATTCGGTTGCTTCTCATTCGATAGAACCCTTGATCTACGTCTGTAGTTACTCCATCTAAAACTTCTTCAAGTCCTACCGGATCATTGAGAAGAAATCTTGATTTTCTGTTGCTTCTCGTAAATATCGAATACTCTGATCGTTGATATCGGAACATCCGATTACATCGGATCTTCCGACCAAAAATTGGAACATCCGATGTGGATAGGAAGCACAACTTATCAGTTTCTCTGTGATTCTTTCTCATATCCCTGTCAGTTCTCAAATCTTGATTCAGGCTGTGTTGAGATGGATCCTAATCAAGGAGAATATCTGAGTATGAAGCTTTGTTCGGACACTACTTAGACCTACAAAAGAAAGACTCCGACAGGGACTCGTACCAAGAGGGCAGCTACTAGAGGAAGACAACCGGGTGGCATTACAATCAATGAGCCCTCACAAGCTACTCAGATGGTGAATGTCGCTCGCGAAGCTCCTCTGCCTTCCAGGAAAGGCAAAGAAATTGCAGGTGCCTCTCAGTCTCAGCCTGCTCAAGTAAGAAGCATGCTTGTGCTCAAGAAGCCTGAACGGTCTCAACGGCTCGTTAGGAAGCTGGTGAATTACAAGGGCAGGGCATCACAGTGTGAAAGATATGAGAGGAAAATCCTAGGAGATAAGCACAGTTCTCGACATATCCTCGCTTCTGGAACTTCTTCCATCAGGATTTTTATGAGAGTCATTCTACCTAGGAAGAATCCAGTGACCCCAATGAAGCGGATGATGGTACCTTCAATGAGGTCATAGCTGCTTGTGAGAGGACTGGCACTAAGAGGATAATGGGTTTTCAGCATGACTGGAACACTGAGACCATTGCTCAATTCTATGCCACCCTTTACACCTCCAGAGTCAGAAGTCCCACAATGCAGTGGCTGACTGAAGGGCAATGGCATGATGTCTCCTACATTGAGTTTGCCAGAATTCTTGGTTTCACTAAGGCCGATGCTAGAGGCAAAGACGAGATTCACAATGAGACTTCCTTTGTCTCAACAAACATCAATTTTCTTTATGAGGAGGATGCAGAGTTTGAGTCTGGTGACACCAAGGGTATGAAGCCCTTCTTTGTCTGTCTCAACATGCTGTTCAGGAAGACCTTGGCTCCTAAGGAAGGTGATGCCTCTCATGTGCTATCCTTCACAAGAAATTTGCTCAGCAGGATGCAGAAAGATCAGCGACCATTTGATGTCTTTGACTTCATATGGAATGGGATCCAGCTTACTGCTCAAGAGCCCAAGAGGAGTTGTGGATACACTCCTTACATTATGCACATGATCGAGCATGTCACAAAGCAGTAATTTGAGTGTGATGTCAAGCACACTGGGGTACAAATCCGGACAGTCAAAGCCCCAGCTCAGCGAGCTAGACAGGCTACCACCAGATGTGGTGCATCTTCCTCGGCTACTACTCTTGAGACCTCAGCTCCTGGTGGATCTTCTTCTTTGCTAGTACTTCGCGCTCTGAAATCCATCTTTTGCTTATGCAAAAGCAATACAGAGGCACATAAGAAGAATACCAAAAAACTCAAAGAGATTCAGAGACATCTCAACCTACCTTGCTCACATGATGAGGAGGATGAGGATGAGATTGCGGATCCGTTTACCCCGGCTACTGAAGAGTTCGACTCTGAGGACTACGCCGAGGAGTCTGGATCAGAGGAGTCTGAGTAGATCCTTCAGCATCTTTTCTTTTCCGTTTTGTGGTGCTTGATGCCAAATGGGGAGAGAAAAGCTTATCTATCTTTCTGTGGTCCTTTGAGAGTTTCTTGTGTCTTGTGTCATGTGAACTTTGGTTGTTTGCACTATCATTCATTCTGTTAAAATTCCTTATGTTGGTTGCTTATTATCCTTGCTAAAGTTATGTCGGGACCCGGCGCTTGCCACATGGAAGCATCTGGGCCACTCGTTACGGATCGAACAGCTACGATTGGATCTAGTGTTAACACGTGAATCAATCCTAACCGTACATCTTAGACCTAACGGCTAAGAATAGATCTAGTGCCCACAGAGCAGATCTACGTGGCTCAATCTCTACCGTAGGATCTAGACCTAACGGCTACAAACAGATCTAAACGGAACTATTCGATCTAATCTAAACCGCACGATCTGAAACCTATGGTTAAGATCTAATCTAATATGTAACACTGTAGATCTACGTGGTTCAATCCACAGCGTTCGATCTAGATCTAACGGTCCAGATCTAATCTAACCTAACCAACGAGATGGCAACGTGGACTAACCTCAACGGTTGGATCTTGATCGGACAGTCGACGAAGCTCGCGAGGTCGGCGATGGCGTGGTCGACAGGGATGGCCGAGGTTGGAGAAGATGACCAACCAAACGGCACAGCAAGGCTCCCCCAGCGAAGTGAATCCTCGGGCTGCCTTCGCCTCGTCGCGAAGATCCCAGATCTGGGCTTGCGCACGTTTGGAACGGCCCACCAACAGCGGAAACTGAAGAAGAAGATGGCGGCGCTCAAGGAACTTCGGCGAGCAATCCACGGCAATTGACGGCGGCTCAAGCGACCGAACCTAGGGCAATACCTCGGGCGAGCCACCGGACTTTAAATGCCGGCCCGGACGCCGAGTTAGGCGCGGAAATCACGGCCAGGCCAGTATGGGTGGCGGAGTCCGGCGTGCGCATGGAGAGGTGACGTGGCCGCATCCTGGCCGTCCACGCGAACGTAATCAATGGCCACGATCGCACGCCGTGAATGGTTCTGATCAACACTCGGTTGGGTCGACGTCGCGCGATCTCGGCCGTTGGATCCAAATCCAACGGTCGAAGCAAATAGGGTTCGTGTTAACAGTTCGGGTCAACGGCGGGTTAACGGGTCCGATCCGCACGGTTAGACCCATTAGGGTTTTTCTGAAATTCCTTTTTCATTTTTATTCTTTAAAATAATTCCGAAAATTCAATTAAATTGGGAAAAATAGAAAAATGCTCGAACAAATTCCAGAAAAATTCTAGAAAATACTTTGAGAAATTTTGGACTCAAATAAAATATTTCCAACAAAATTTTATTTGAAAATTTTAACTATTTAAATAATTCAAGAAAGGAGTTGATTCAAATAAATCCAAAAAAATTCCAAAAAATTCTAAAAATTCAAACAACTCAAGAAATTCAATAAAAACAAAATTTGGGATGTTACAAGTTATTTGCATAAGTTATGCTTGGACAGTTGAGCTATGTTTGGATAATGCTTAAATAATTGCTTATTATGTTGTTTTTGTGTACTTACATATCATGTTATATATGTAATCTCTCCTCAAATGCAAATATATAGGGGGAGCTCTCTCGAAAACTTATTGCAAAATGTGCATTTGGTCTTAAGTCCAATCCTAAATGCGCATACTTAGGGGGAGCTCACCATATGTTACTACAGTTTCATACTAATCTTATTCAAATCATTTGTAAGCTTTAATCGGTTGTCATCAATCACCAAAAAGGGGGAGATTGAAAGTGCATCTAGGCCCCTAAGTGAGTTTTGGATGATTAATGACAAATGATTAAATGGACTAATATGTTCAATAAGTTCATGAACAGGCGAAAGTCCAAAAGTGAGATCATCTACGAACAATGACTACCCTCAAAAAGGAACGAGAAAGAAAAACGGCGCCATTAAAATGTATTGTACGTTTATTGTTGAGTCATAGGCATGCCGTACTATTAAGAGGGATGCAACGTAGTTGATCTAGGATTAGTCTCTATGCTCAGATGAATGCCACTCAAAATTAGTTGAGAGACACGAGTCACAACACACACATCAAGTGTTTTCTCTTTGTGTCCAGATCAGATGTTCCGATGCATCGAAGTTTCCGGTGTAAGCGTTAGGGTACTCTCTGGATACATCGGATGTTCCGATCCTTGGATTGTATGTTCCGATGAGGACTTAGAAACTCTTTGTCAAAGTTGTTCTCTAGATAGACCGGATGTTCCGATGCTTGAATCGGATGTTCCGATCAGTGTTTTTCCAAAAGAAAGGATGCTCTTTGGACATATCGGAAGTTCCGATATTCTTCATCGGAAGTTCCAATCCTCGTAAAACCTAAAAGGGTGCTCTTTGGAAAAATTGGATGTTTCGATCTGTGTATCGAATATTCCTATATTGACTTAGAAATTTTCAAAGTATCTTTTCAAAAGTAACTCTCTGGATACATCGGATATTCCAATCGTGAAAATCGAAAGTTCCGATGTGTATTATTTCGACCGTTGGGGTGTGTTGTTTTCTAGAAAATTAGTCACATCGGATGTTCTGATGTCTATATAGGAAGTTCCGATATATGGCTGAGTGGAGGCATAACGGCTAGTTTTTGCCACACTCTATAAATACCCCTCCATCTCCTCTTTAAAGAGGTTAGAACCTTGTTGGCTGAACACTTGAGCATTCAATACACATTCTCATTGCCTCTTCCTCATCTCCTCTTGATCTTGGTGATCATTTAATGAGTGAGGTGTGAAGAAGGTACTTAGAGCAAAGAGCGAAAGCGTGAGACATTCATCTTGAACATTAGAGGTCATCTCTAAGATCGATTTCAAGTTGCATTTATTACTCTTGGAGATTGAGGACTCCTAGATGGCTAGGCATCACTCACGAGCTCCCAAAGATTGTGGGTAGACGTGAGAAGTATGTGAAGGCCGATTTCGCCTCCGAAAGGGAAGAAATCAATAAGGGAACCAAATCTCAAGTGTGACCGAAGTTTGGGAGGAAAAGGTTGGAAAAGACCCAGCTCTTTGTGAGCTTCCTCAACAGAGACGTAGGATCCTCTCAAGGATCCGAACTCCAGGAACAAATTCTTTGTCTCCTTGATTTGACTACTCTTTGTGCAATTAGTTTTAATCTCCTTAATTGAACTTTACTCCTGTTGTCAATCTAGTCTAGCTTACTTGTTCTACCTTAAGTTAGCTTGGAGCAAAGTTAGATTAAGATTTAGTTGCTTCGCTTTTCATATCTATCATTTCTGCTCTGATCAGACATTCCTATAGTTAATCAGAAGTTCTGATTTTTATCGGAAGTTCCGATTATTTATCAGAAGTTCCGATTTAATTTTCGCTGCAGTAAATTTTGTTTTAAGAAATTTAAATAGCTTATTCACCCCCCTCTTGGCAATTATCACATCTTTCAGGGAGGAGGGCACCGGGCTAGGGTTTGGAAGAGACTGCGTGGGGGAAGAGACGGGATGGAAAATTTTGAACAACAACAAAAGAGGATTCAACCTGAAGGTTATAATCTACTAGAAGGAATGGCACATCATGGTCGGTTATGATGTCAGAACCAATAGTAATACACATAACATCACTATCACTATCGGTTCTAAGGTCCAAATCGATAGTGATAGTGATAGTGATGTTATATGTATCACTATCGGTTTGGACTTCAGAACTGCTTTCGGTTCTGACCTCAGAACTGATAGTGATGACAATGGGTATCACTATCGGCTCATCATTATCGGTTCTAATGTCAGAATAATAGTGATGTTTTGCATCATATTTTAGATCCATGCTGAATCATTTATCATTATTGGTTTTTTTGTAAAAAATTAGGAACCGAACCAGATAAAGAGACAGTATCGTATCATTACAGAGTAGTGCACGTTTCCTCGTATGTTAATAGGTGTACTGCAAGCACTAATAGTATGAGGTGATTAAATCTATGTGCTATGATATTCGCGTTGTTGAAAAGATCATTTCGATGTGCTGTAAAGGTGATCCATTTCAGCTCTTAATTTGCACTTCGAATTTAATTGTCGGTGTTTTTTATGCGACTAAGTAGTGTTGGAATAGTCCCACATTGGTTGTGGGGAGGGCTTGAGCATGGTTTATAAGGGTGAGGGAGCACCCCCTCATTGAGCTAGCTTTTTGGGGGGAGATGGCCCAAGAGACCTTGGCCCGCTGCTCGGGTTGGATCTGACCTGGGATCTGGACGCGCTAGGTGTGGCGGTCCGGCTATCAAGTGGTATCAGAGCCCAGATGTGGTCTAGGGGGAGCCCAGGTGTGGCCTAGGGGGAGCCCAGGTGTGTCCCAGGGGGAGCTGTAGGATCGAAATATACGAATATAGCAATCAGAGGGGGGTGATTGATTGTGCGAAAGCTAAAATAATTTTTTGATGATTATCAAAACACCCCAAAATAGATTATAAAAGATTGCTTCGGTTTAAAGCAAAAACAGATTGATGTTTCAGGCAAAAATAGAGTAATGTTTCACGCGAAAATAGATTGATGTTTCAAGTAAAAACAGATTGATAGACGTCCACTAAATTGTAAATACCCGAAGATCCAATCGTCGGATTAACGTGAAATTGATAATACAAAAACTGGATTCAATTTAGAAACTAATCCAACAAGAATCAACTCAATCAGATCTACGGATCAAAAGTTATAAGCTCTGCAAGTTGAGTGTTTCGAAATCGACTAGTTCGGACCAGTCCGATCGTGACTGTCAAGTTTGGACCAATCCGATCGGAGTCGTCGAGTTCAAATCGTCCGATCGTGTCGTCAAGTTCGGACCAGTTTGAACTTGTTGAATTCAGCCTTTTTGACTTGTTTGGTAAATTGTGAATTCCTGGAGATCCAGCTGTCGGATTAACCTGAAATTGTAACACAAGTAACTAGATTCCAATACGAATCTAACAAAAGAAGAATCAACTCGATCGGACTTACGGATCAAAAGTTATAAACCTCGCAAGTTTGCTGTGACAGAAGATGACGAGAATTGATCTAACCAAAACTTGTAGATTAAAGAAGAACGACAAAAGATTAATCAACTAAACTTTGAGGAACTCTAAATCAATATCATAGAAAGGTTTTTGATGGATCAAATCAAGATGAAACTCAAGGAACAAAAACCAATCTAGGATTAGAACAAGCATGCAAACAAGAACCAAAATAGGGAATACTGTAGCAACGTGGTTACTGTAGCACGCAAGGATCTGGAAGAATTGATCTTTATTTCTTTTGTCTAAAGTACTCCCATCGAAAGAGTACAAACCTAAACAAAGCAGCGCTCAGCTCTCCTAGCGCAATGCACTAATTCCAGATACTTAAACAAGAGAAAACCCCTCCTATTTAAAGGAACCAACACAAGGAGTACGGATGCAT
Source organism: Rhipidocladum racemiflorum (assembly GCA_036346355.1). Classification (NCBI taxonomy): domain Eukaryota; kingdom Viridiplantae; phylum Streptophyta; class Magnoliopsida; order Poales; family Poaceae; genus Rhipidocladum; species Rhipidocladum racemiflorum. The sequence continues at coordinate 52,293,884 of CM070578.1, read as the reverse complement.
GTCCACTTGGCCTAACCTAGCCCAATACATGCAAACTACCCCAAACGATTATAACTCTTGCACGCGTATGGCCCACCAGCCATACTCACGTGACTGACAACTCCTCATGTGCACTGTTCTCTAGCTCGAACTACCCGCATGACATCTTTGACCACCAAGACCTCGATTCCTCCATAACCTAGTCCCGAACCTCAGTTCCTCCATGAACCTAGTTTCGGTCCCGTCATCGACCACGTTCGCCCTCAAGCAACACCTGCACATGAATAAACACAAAACGATTCCGAGCACAAGTGCACGACTTGACTCAAAGTCAAACCATGCAATCACTCACACGAGCATTGCATAAAAACAATCCAAACTCAATTGCAAAATCCTAATCGAGTTCATGTTCACGACGGACCAAAGTTTGGTCCGGTGCACACATAGAAAAAGGCCCTCATTTTTCCGTTCGCACCGGACTAAATATTTGGTATGGTGTCACTCACGACGGACTAAAAAACCGGTCCAGCATACATGCGAAACTTACTGGTTTGAACAGATTTGGTCCGGCTCAAAAACATTAAACTTCACGTTCACGGCGGACCAACGAAAATTGGTCCAGCGTACATGCAAATTTTAGACCGCAAAATCTTGTTCACCATGGACCAAAAAACATTGGCCGGCTTAAAAGTGAAGCCCTCTGTTTCTTGTCAAATTGGTCAAACACATGCACAAGCACATTTTTGCAAATTAAATTGTAAGCCAATTTTTCAGCACATGATTTCACAATCTCCCCCTTGATGAAAACATTGGCAACACTACTTAGAATTGAATATTGGCATTCACTTCACAAAAAGATTTTTGATCAGATGAAAGTGAAAGACACAATATCTCCCCCTTTGTCAAATATGCAAAGTGAAAAACTCCCCTTAGGTGAAAATAAGAAAAATCTCCCTCTAAGAAGAAAAATGTGTGTAAATGTGCAATGTGCCAAAATTTTAAAATTCTCTAATCTTCTCCCAAACTTCTCCCCCTTTGACAATGGATTCATCAAGAATACAAAAGAGAGAACAACATGTTTAAAATTTTTCCCTTTAGCAATGATTTCACAAAAGAGAAACACATGAGTGCCAAGATAGGAAAAGATGAGCTCATTCGATCATATAACCTTATATATCACATAATATGCAAAATACATGAACTTAATGTGATTTTAACAAGTTAGGGAATGACATGCATCTCAACCTTAGTTCAGTCAACTATAGCCAAGTACTAAGCAAGACCTTAGCAGAAAAGCAAGGCTCAAAACTGAAGCAACTAACAATTCAGGGCGAGCAAGTAGTTTCAACTCCAATCTAGTAAACCAATTTAATCTTTAAACAATAAACTGCATGTGGCATGCTTGAAGCATACTTCTTTTATTTCTTTTGAGTGGCATGCGTGAAACATACATCTTATCTTGAGGGAATGGCATGCTTGAAGCATACATCTTATCTTTTTTTAGGGAAAACATGCCTGAAGCACATAACTTGAGACATTTGCTTTTAACAATCCTTTTTTTTACTGATTCCCTTTTTGTTTGATTGTAAACATGCAAAAGAGAATTTTTTTGGTCCGTCGTGAACATGAGAGGGTGCTCCCTCACCCTTATAAACCATGCTCAATTTTTTTTGGCTTACAATTTTTTGAGCCAAATTAAATTGTAAGCCCATGTTTCTTGAGGAAAAGCTAGCTCAATGAGAGGGTGCTCCCTCACCCTTATAAACCATGCTCAAGCCCTCCCCACACCCAATGTGGAACTATTCCAACAAGTAGATCCATCTCAGTAAACTACTAAATCTCCAGGCTTTTTTTTAGGTAATCTGGACATCCTACACCGGAATGCAACGAAAATGTAGAGCTAATTAGAACAAGTAAAAAAATAATTTGTTATTTGATTTTATTCCTAATTGGTAGCATTTCCTGTTGCTCCATCATTTTTCCTTGAAAGCTAAAATGAAAGTTGGCTGCAGATCAAACAATGACCTGCTCAGCTGCTAGAGAATTGTTATATTTAATGACAATTGTTTTTATTTTTCAACTCAAGCTTGCATTGGAATGTCTCAAAATCCAAGACCAAGAAGTTAAGCTGCAGAAAAGGAGAACAACTAGGCTTGCTTGCCTCTTCTTTGTTGTTTGCTCACTACTATGTTGTGATGCATGGACCATTGGACCTATTGTCTTGTATGATGAAGACTGATGTATGGACCGGACCTGCTGCCCCTATTAAGTACTGAAAATATCATCAGATTCCTACATTGTGATACATGGACCGCTGGACCTATTGTCTTGTATGATGAAGACTGATGTATGGACCGGACCTGCTGCCCCAACTAAGTTCTGAAAATATCATTAGATTCCTACATTGTGATGCATGGTCGGATGGACCTATTCAGGACATGTCTAAGGAGCATGCCAAGCTCGTATGTGTTTTTTCACGATTTTGCCCGATTATGGTTAGTGCAGAAAAGTTTACATCTGGAGGTGTTTTGTTGGCTGAACTTGCAGTGTTCTATTGAGAACATGGTAATTTTCAGGATTAGTCAGTTATCACAAACTGAAATATTTGGTCCCACTGTTAAACAGATAACTCTTAAGCTAAAATTTCTTAGGTGGTGACTATATTTTGTTATCTATCTGAGAAGTGCTTCTATGCTCTTCCTTTTAAAAGTCGCACAATTATTAAAGAATGAATGAAGGGTAGATGGTGTTTACTTACCCCTTCGCTTGCTTCAAGATTTGTGCAACTTGTACTAGAAGGAAAAGCATAGAAGCACTGCTCAAAGCACCTGGCCTCCATCCACCATTATAGCAATAGTCTTAGTTTTTTTTTTTTTTGGTATAAATGCTTAGTAAATTCGGTGTCCTTTTTTTGTGCCATCCATTGCTATTTCAGTACAGCTTTGGCATGATCTTGCACTATTTTGTCACGTTATGTCCTGGTGTTTCAGATGGTTAGTATAATCGAAAGGAATATCTTGATTTCAGAATTAGCTCCTGCTAACCATGCTGAGTGTATACCAAGCTGTGAACAACTTCAGCAACTCCACACAAAGTGGGAGGTTTGTACCCATTCTTCTTAAAAAATTCCAACTCTTTGTATTACACAGTAATGAAATTCTTGCCCTTTTCTCTGCAGTAATTCCTTTTTTGTTACGGCCATATTAAATTTAGTATATTGTAAAATAGCTCTTTTCCTTCCCATCGTTAAATCCAGACCATGTTATCTTCTATAATTATGGGATCATCGTCTCCCTCCCAACCGTTCTTCTTGTGTTCCTGTTTTTCAGTTTGTAGGTCAGAACAGACCCTCTTATCAGTCTTATTCTGTTCGTGCAGGGATTGTTCCTGTGACATGCGTTGCTGTGACATTAGTTGGTAATTTATATTTGCTGAATGTTCAGGTGATTGATCCCAATTCTACACTTACTAACATAGGTACGTAATTAATGCCTATTGAATGTCCATATGCTTAATGTATTTTTTATCTCTCCTCCTTTGTTACTATATTCGTTGGATTCGCTAATTTTATCTGTGCTGTTCGTCCATGTTACAGGTGATACAAGCCAATGCTCTGCGTTTTCATGTGTCATCCTCATACATAGTTATGCTTCTTTGTGGCAATTATATTGTTCTGGCTAGCTATAGACTTGATCTATATGGCATCTAGTATACTTATTCTTGTGATCTTGTCCAAGAAATACTGATACAACATAAGTTCACGACATTACATATGCACATTCTGAATGTAGTATTTCAAAAGAGTACACTGAGAACACTTATGGGAAATATGTAGTGCTAGTAGGTAGTAGCAAGATAAGATTGGAGCAAAATTGTTGGGTTTGATTCCTGTGGGTTACAAAAGAGAGGCCAATTAATATGCCTCAGCAATCAGCATTCAGGAACCCATGTACCAGATTACCGGAACAATTGCTTTAACCTACTCAACCATAGCTTGCATTAGAGCATATGGATGTAAACATGCAGTGTTTGTTATAGATTGCCTTTGTTTGAGATTTATAATACACACACTCTGGACAACAACACTTTAGTTTCGCATCCACATATGCCTTGATGCAGAGAATTATCTTCAACAGACCTGGTCGGAAAAAAATTGACCAAGAGTTCATACAAGTAAACATTCTGCAGAGCAGTAAACTAATCTGATTTATGTTTCAAAATGAGCCAATCCGAAAAATATGGAAGTAGCTAGCTATCTAGTCCATACCATGTCGCCCATGTGTTAAATAAAGACAGCAATTCTGAAACACTTTACCTATGAGAACAACATGAAAGGCCAAGAATAAGATATCTTCATTATGATTTTTTTTTTAAAAATACATTCTTAAATAATTTTACAAAAATAATACCCCAAAAAAATTACAAAAATATACCTCTGTCACCAAATAAAATGACTACAAAGCTTATGTCGCCAATTTAAACTGCGACAAAACAGACATCTGTCGCCAATTAAATTGGCCGACAGATTGTTTTATCTTGGATTCATTTGGTCTGTCGCTATTTTATTTAGCGGTAGAGATGTAGTTTTGTAAATAAAAAATTGAGATATTATTTTTGTAAAATTACTTAAAAATTGTACTATTTTTTTTAAAAAAATTCATATTGAAGTTATCTTATTCTTGGCCTTTCATGTTGTGCTCATAGGTAAAGTGTTTCAGAATTTCTGTTTTTATTAAACACATGAGCGACATGTTACGGACTAGATAGCTAGCTACTTGCATGTTTTTTCTATTGGCTAGTTTTGAAACTGTTTGCGTTAAAAATGTGAGGTAGGGTTTTTAGCCACAAATATACGAGACAAACGTCGGGTTTGAGCGTGCCAGTCAATTTGACCTGAAATTGACAAGGTAAAAGTTGTAAAATCAATCAAAGCCGATAACGAATAATTATCGGCGTAACTCCAGTCGGCTAAAAGCCGATCAGGGGATAACTAGATTAGCCGATCACGGCTAATCCGAGGGTAAAGGTGGATTAGCTTTGAGAGGCGATACGCAACAAAACAAAGCAAATCGAACCTGAGGCGAAATCGACGGAATCAACAAATTGGCGATACACAACTTTTTATTTATCTTGTCGACTTACAAAGGAAGGTTTACAAAACTAGAAAATAACGAAAAAGAACTGTAAAGATAGATGTGTGATTGTGTTGAGTTGTTCCCTGCTGCTCCTGGCTTGTTCCTCTTTTATATGCCTCGGCCGATCCGAGTCCTCCGTGGACACGGCAACCGAGTCCGTGTCAGCTGCGATCCGATCTCTGGTTTCCAAAATCCGTTTTGGTAACTGAATTCGTGTTGATCACGATTTATTCTTTGTTTTCCAAATCCCAGCCGTCGTATGCCCACCAAACTTTTCATACCTCGCATTAGGCCGATACTTTCCATTCGTGCCAAATTTTGGTGCAAACAGAAACATAAGTATGTTTATTTTACTGCTATACAGAATGTTTACTTATATGAACTCTTGGTCAATTTTTCCGACCAGGTCTATTGAAGATAATTCGCTGCATCAAGGCATATGTGGATGTGAAACTAAAGTGCTGTTGACCAGAATGTATTATAAACCTCAAACAAAGGCAATCTATAACAAACACTGAATGTTTTCGAATACAAACATTTTGTATAGAAGGGAGAGTTTGCTTGGTATAAGTGAGATGAGATATACATTGCGCAACTTTGAGTAGCGAAGCAAGAACTCTCGCGATTTCGCATCAGGAAACCAGCTGTAGCTAACTCTGCTCTTCAGTTCTCCTTGCAGGCTCACCTCAGGAAACCAGCTGTAGCTAACTTGGCTCTTCCTAATTAAAGGTGTACCATATGATCCTAAGAAATAATCAGCCACATGCATTGCAGTGTAATAGTCTCATCAACACTTGATTTACCGAAGCGATCTTATTTTACCAAACGAATTGTAGGATATGATCCTATGTGATCGTTCAGTAGATGCAAAGTTTCACACGTGCCTTCGTTGCACAGCAGAGAGCTTCATTATATGTTGTCAATATCCACTGGCTAGGTAGCTGTAGCAGCATTGATCTCCAAAAAAAATGGTAGATGTAGCAGCACATGGTGACATCGAACAATCCGTACTCTTCCTGTTCATACGATATTGGTTTCTTTTTTTGATCAGAAAGGGCAACAAATGCCTCGGTTTCATATAGAAACACAGATAGATTATAATGTCCAAACGAAACTTAACGAAAAGCAACAGGAAAATTAAACCTTCATTACAGATCCCAAGACTTAGAAATACAACCAACATAACCAAAACCAACAATCAACTCAACAGTTTTAAGAAACTAGTAAACAGAGCTTCAACTCCACACTACAGAACCTCGACTTAATCATCACAGATCCTCCGGAAAATCCCTCAACTTCATCAGTGGCAACTATGTTATCAAATTAATCTAGAATTCCAAGTCCAAAGGCGCTCGAAGCTTCTTCTCCAGGTTTGCACAAAAAGAATTCATCAGAGCCAGCATTCCTTTGCTGTACAGCGGTTTCCAATCCCTTAGAAACATAAGGAGTTTCCTCCAAATACTCTTCATACTTGACCAATTCTGCGATAAGAAAATCATGTTATTTCTCAAGGTCCACAAACTCCACATATTGGTTGCACAAATGGTGTTCAACACAGCATTTTTCTTATTACTAATCCAAAAACGGGCAATAGATTCAAAATTGGAACCAATATTCAGATCAAAAAAATTATTGACCATCTCCCAAGACTTCTTGGCAACCACACACTCATAAAACAAATGAGTAACAGACTCGCTTTCATTACAAAAGCTACACAAAGAACCTTTATCTATTCCTCTTTTTATCAAGTTATCCTTGGTCAAAATCTTCTTGTTGCAAAGAAGCCAAAGAAAAAAATGGATCTTAGGGGGAACAAACAAAGTCCAGATTGAGGGACTAAACACAAGCATAACCCCCCGAAAGTTAATAATGGCATAAAAAGATTTGACAGAGTAAACACCATTGCTATTATATTGCCATATCAAATCATCCTCTTTGTCCACAAAACTAATACTATCAACCACTTTCCTCAAATCCAACCATTTAATCATAAGACTTTCTGAGAAATTCCTTCTGAAAGAGCATTTAAAGTTAATGCCATCCCAAATCTCCGCAATCGTTAAACCTTTCTCATTAGAAATGATATACAAATCCCAAAATTGAGTAGCTAGACAAGAGTTTCCGTACCAAATGTCTTCCCAAAATCTAATCTTATTCCCATTTCCCACCTTTCATTTATAACCAAATTTGGTAGCATGCATAGTCCACACAACACCTTTCCAAAAATAAGAAGCATGAATCGTGTTGCTAAGGAAAATATTCGGTCTATCAGTTTTATACTTAAATTTAATCAAATCTTTCCACAATCTGGATTCCTTAGAGCAAAACCTCTTAACCCAGGAAGCCAAAAGACACAAATTCAGATCTTTAAGATTGGGAATCCCAAGACCACCAAAATCTCTCTCCATACAAACCAAATGCCAATTGGCTAAGTGAATTTTGTTATGGTCCTCAAAACTATTCCAAAGGCAATTCGCCATGTGGGAGTTGATGAGATCTAAAGCCCATTGGGGAAACTTGAAAAAAGAGAGGAGATAAATAGGAATACTAGCAAGACAAGATTTAATTAGAACCAAGCGACCACTGTAAGAAAGAAGTTTACCCCTCCAACCTGCAATCCTTTTCACAATTTTATCAACAACAGGTTGAAAATCCTCCCTTCTAATCTTATCATGATGGAGAGGAATGCCAAGATATTTAATGGGAAGAGACCCAATTTTACAACAAAAATAACTAGCATACCTTTCAGTTTCAGACTCATCACAACCAATAGCGATTAGCTCACTCTTATGAAAATTAATCCTCATTCCAACATTTGTTCAAAGCAAGTTAAAAACCACTTAATATGCAAAACAATCTTGTCCTCATTTTTAATGAACAAAAGGGTGTCATCAGCATATTGAAGACTAATAATACCACCAGGACAGAAACTGTCACAAAGCCCTTTTATTAAACCAGCACTAGCAGCTTTGTTTAACATTCTAGCAAAGACATCCGCCACCAAATTGAAAAGAATTGGGGATAGGGGATCCCCTTGTCTCAATCCCCTACCAGTATGAAAAAACGCACTCTCAACATTGTTTATCTTAATTCCAACAGACCCTCTGCTTAGGATAGAAAAGATCCAAGAACACCATTTCATACCAAAACCTCTTTTAGAAAGGATATCTAATAAAAAGTCCCAATTAACCATGTCATAAGCCTTCTCATAGTCAAGCTTAAAAACAATACATTTATCTTTGTCTTTATGAATTTTATGAATAACCTCATGAGCGGTAACCACACTTTCCAAGATAAATCTATCTTTGATGAAGGCAGTCTGATTTTGTAAGATAATTCTATTACAAATAACACCAATCCTGTTCGTTAGAACCTTAGTAACAATCTTGTAGCTATAGTTTAAAAGACTGATGGGACGATATTGTCGTATGCTTCTAGCATTGTTTTCTTTAGGGATCAAAGAAATCATAGCATAATTAAGTCTAAAGAGGTCAAGCTCATCCTTTTCCAGATCCCGAAACAGATCCATTAAATCATTTTTAATAATGGGCTAGTATCTTTGATAAAAGAAAAAAAGGAATGCCATCCGGACCCGGAGCACCATCCGCATAAGAATCAAAAACAGCTTTTTTCACCTCATCCTCTGTAAAAGGAGCCTCTAGAAGCAAATTTTCATCATTAGTGATGATCTCTATTGAATTGAAGAAATTATCTCCTAGGTTAATATTGGGTTTAGCCTCAAAACCAAACAAAGTTTTATAATAGTCACAAGCAATCTTAATCATATCATTAGTATCATAAACCGGCCCCTCAGGCCCATCAAGAACAGTAATAGTATTTTTCCTTCTTCTTTGATTAGCAACCGCATGGAAGTATCTCGTATTTCTGTCACCTTCTCTAATATCTCTCTCTCTATCTCTTTGTCTCGCTTTAGTTTCCTCTATAACCCAGATCTTCTCCAACTCTTCCTTCATATCTATCAGCCTCTTCTTCTCTTCTAGACTACTCTGTCTAAATTCAGAAAGAATATCCAATTCATCAAAGTATTCAAGAAGTAGTTTCTTCCTTTTCTTAGTCTCGGACTCAACATTTATACTCCACCCTTTAGTAAGTTTTCTAATTTTTCTAATTTTGTACTGCCAAAATGTCAATTGCAGTCCCCCCTCTAACAGGTGCAGTCCAAATCTTTTTAACCATATTATCAAAATCATCATGTAACAACCACCATTTCTCAAACTTATACACAGGTTTAGTAATCGGCAAAATGCATCCAGAATCCCAAATTAAAGGAGTGTGATCACTACCAATCCTAGGAAGAGAGGATACAAAGCCCAAAGGAAACTTTTCATCAAACGAGGTGCTGCAAAAGACTCTATCAATCATCGACAAGATTGGATTTTTTTGATTATTAGACCAAGTAAACTGTCTTCCAGATAACTTCATCTCCATAAGCCCCCATATATTTATCCTATCATTAAACTTCTCGCACCATTTAACATCTACTCTTCCATTACTCTTCTCAGAAGCAGATCTAACTAAATTGAAATCTCCTCCCAACATAATTGGGGTATTATCATCATTAATAAAAATTTCATGAAGCTCCTAAATAAAAGCTTGTTTTCCCTCCTCATAAGGAGACCCGTAAACTATAATTAATCTCCAAACAAAGTCCTTCTTTTTATGTTTAAGTAAACACTGAATAGAGAAAGCATTTAACTCAACCTTCATAACCTCCAACATATCGACATTGAAACCAGCTAAAATACCACCTACAGTGGATTTAGCTGGGAGCCAATGCCAAACAAAATCCTTAGAGTCACTGATAGACTTAAGAAATGAAGCATTAAAACTTTCTTTCTTAGTCTCTTGGAAACCTACAAAATCCACTTTATAGTTTCTAATCATATCTATCAAGCATTGAGTTTTACCGGGTTGACCCAAACCTCTAATGTTCCAAAAAAATACCTCTCATTTCCTCTTCATTTTCCTGGGGTGCTTGCCCCGTTTAAATTTCCCTACTGTGGTCCAACCCTCTAAATCAGACTCATTCATAATCTCCTCCTTCTCCTTCAGAGAAGCATGGGGAGAAACAATTGAACTCTCATTTTCAATATGAGCAATGTCAGACTTATCTGAACCACTTTTTTTTTTAAAGTATGCACAATACTAGCAGAATTATTTTCTTTGAAATTCAATATCCGCATGGCATCAATTTCCTTACATAGCATAACATTCTCTATTTTCTCCTTATCAGATTCACCCATCATGATACCGACTTGTTCAGAAATATCATTTAATTCATGAAAGCTGTAAGAATCAAAAAAACTAGTAAAAGATATACCTTTGGGCTTGGGACAATTCTCCAAAAATTTTTGCTTTTGAAGTTCATGCGCTTTCTGCAAAATAGTCTTTCCCTGATCATCAAACCTTTACTTCTTCGCTGACATGGAATAGGACCCCACTATTGCTGTCTTTTGCTAGTATTCTTACTATGCAAAGGAAGGTTATATTCATCACCCGAGATTTTATCCACTAAATCTCTACCTACCAGCTCTTCTGTATTATCACCTTCAGTTTTTTCTTCTTGAAAATGTGGTAAAAGACAGCCAAAAGAAGCTTTCTTAGTAGACTCTTTATGATGAAATAAACCCAAATCATCCGAAACTTCCTGATGTTCAGACTCTGCAAAGCTTCATGATCTTTAGTGCACAGGATTTGGTCAGTTGTACGCATTCAAGCATCTCCTGTCCTGTGATTTCACCTAGGTATCAATGATTTAGGGTATATTTGATCGGTAACCTACACTTTGTCACACTTGAGTTAGACACGTTTTACTTTCTGTAATTGTGTTACTACACTTCACATCCTACTATATATATAAGACCCATGTCCTACATTTCACATCCGTGGCTTTAGGTGGATCAATTGATGATTTGCCTTTACTTACATGTGCCATTGATCATTTGCCCCACGATATCTCACTGACATGCGGATCCTGAAGCCACATGTTACTGAGACATATGGGGCTAATGATTAATTGCACCATGAAAAAGAAGGCAAATGATCAATTGCACCATGAACAAAGGTTCATAGTAATATGGCTTAGACGATCAAAAAAGAGAGTAATATATGGCTTGGCTACCCTTTTAATTGAATAAGCTACAAATACTTCAGAAAAAAAAGTTTTCTTTGATGCGGGTAATAGATGACCAGCAATAATATGCCAGGATTGGCTTGCTAGTGAAGACAATATAGACTAGTTACTGAATTGCCACCTTCACCTCTAATATGCTGCCACGATCCCACTTGAGGAACACCAATCAAAACTGAGCACAAGAGATATAATACCAAATCCAACACCGGGTACAAGTATTGGGAGATATAATTGGGGAGAGTTGGAAGCAATGACTAGGAATAGCAATTCTAGACTGGAAAATGGAAGGAGACTAGCAATCAGAGAGGGGATTTGGGGAAGGGGAGCAGCAGGGCTGAAGAGGAGCTGAGGTAAATGCCTTCTGTTCTGTTCTTCCATTCCACGCCATTGAGTTGCTGCTGCTTGCTTTGTATGTAGCGCTGCCCTTCCAAGCCGATTGAGCCATGAAGCCAGCCCACTCTTCTCCAGCTCGGCAGCACAAATACAAGAATTTTTTGTTTTTCCCCTAACACACCTTTTTTTGTGGAAAATCTGGTCTTCTACAAGCAAATTTGCAAAAATAATCCTATCCTCGACCATGAAAAATGCGACAGGCAATACGTGTTACCTGTCGTGCTCCTGTACTATGGCAGCATTTTCCATCACGTGAGTGGCACATTCGGGGCTTCTACCGAATTAGCAGATGAAGGATCATGTGGAGGTCCATTCATGTTTGTGATGAGTATTTGATTTTATTTGAGCTAGGTTTGCTCAGATCTGAGTTTGGATTTGAAATGTGTAAGAGCCCCAGAATTTCTTAAGTCAATAGGTCATACATATCATATTCATGTCATTCATATTTTCGTAAATGCATGAAAGGTTCACAGTAGAATCCTCACTTAGTTAGCAAAATTCACAAGTGATAGAATCATTTTACATGAATGGATATGAAATTCATGCAATTCTAAAACCTCTTTTCATCTACACCAACCTTTCTCTTACCCTTAGTCCATGACATGTGAGCCATGCTTGCAAGAGAGAGAGAGGAGTGGGCTGCACTTCCCATCATGTCTTTTCTTACTTTATTCACCTTTTACTCACTTCCCTACCTACCCAATGACATGTGGGACCTTGCCTCACATGTAAGGGAGAAAGTTGGCAGCCATATAAGCATACTCCACCTTGGTTTCTTCTCCCTACACACTTCATTTCATCCTCACTTGTGCAGAATTCTCAAGAGTGCAAGCACCAAAAACAGCACAACACCTTCCTCTTCTCCTCCACAAAGCCATTCCAAAAACTGAGTTTGAGCTTGTGCATGCTGTACCATTGTATTCCTCTCATCCCAAGCTTTAAATCCATCCAAGTGTATTTTTCTTGCACCAAGTCTTGGGTAAGTTCTAATCAACTCTTCATCTCTCCATTTGCTGAAATTTTGCAACTTGGAGCTCATTCCATTCCTCTCCATGAACCAAGTGGAAGATCGGTCTGTGCATGTTACGTTAGCAGCTTGAGGACGAGGAGTAGACGCGGTTACAAGCTCAAGGAAGTGAAGGCATTGTCCACACGAGCTAAGAGGAGGTGGGGAACACCGGAAACCGTCATGTCGTCATCATTCTTCATCCTTTCATCAAATCAAACTTCCACCATGAGCAAGGGTTTCATTGTGGTGGTAAGGGTCTTTCCTACCCTACCTTTTCTGTAACATACCACAAGAATAGCTACACGAATCAATGATGTCATCCCTAGCAACTAACCCAGAAAATATAACTGTTATGTGCGAAAATAGACTAACCCGAAACTTCCGACCCAACCCGGAACTTCTGAATTTGGTCGAGTTGCACACTCAGACCAACAAACTCCGGAACACACCCGAAACCTCCGATATCCCGGAACTTCCGAGTTACAACATCAAAATGTATCATTTCGAGATCCGACTCGAGTCCAACCGATCCTTATGTGCATATTACGATTAATGGTATGAATCATGAGTATTTCATGTATGTTTGAGCATTCTTCAATAATGTTCATCATTTGAGTTCTTGATTGGTGTTTATTTGAATTGGATCTTCTCGATAGGTGTTGATGCTTCGGAGGATACTCCCGAATACGCCTACGTGTACGACATCAAGAACGAGCAGCAAAGCACTACTTATTCCTTGAGCATACTTGATCCTATTATTTGTAAATTATGTTTGAAGTTATTTTATCAATTGCATGCTTACTTTCGATTACAATTATGTTTTGGGTAGAATGCTTAGCTATTGCCATGTTGTCATATCAATCCCTTGCCATGTTCCTTTTATATTCCATTGTCACCTTAGCTGGTTTATTATTATGTATGGGTTCTTGCGAATTGCTTAGATATGCTTAGAGCATCGTTAGAAAATGTGATAGATGGACTTAGTCCATTGGTCGCAATGATCAACATTGATTATGTTGATATCGGTTGGAATTATGGCTAATGAGTAGCAATGTTGGCTAAGGACCTTAAGGATTAAATCTTGGTGCCGTCTCTTCAAGTAACTATCGTTCGAGGCACACGCCGTTTATGGGACCTACTAAGACAAGTACTTGTGTATGACTAGGGTGTGTAAACCATGTGCACTCGGAATACCTTGAGCATTGGGGAGCGTCAAGGAATGTCCGCAGGAATTCCTCAAACTTTTTGGAGTGTCAGGAATGTCCATCAGATCCCTCGAACTTTGTGAAGTTAGGGATGTCCAACAATGGGTGTACTCCTTGATCCACACACACAGAGCACTGGGCACGCGGGATCAAGGGTGGTCACAGTCACCCGAGTGGTTTATATGCACTACCATGCATACTGGAAAATGGTTTTGTCACGTTTACCTCGGCCGGCACATCGAAGGAAATGTGCTAATAGCTTGGCTTACGAGTGTGGCGTGTCGTGTGGGTAAAGTCGTACATCTGCAGATTTTAAACTATTCGAATAGCCGCGTCCATGGTCAAGGACAACTGCTTGTTGTTGTTAGCCACCAAGCGAGTTTTAAGGACTTGGTAAGAATGGATCGGGTGTAGGAAAAACTTCACGAGTATTGGAGTACTCGTGTGTGTAAGATGAATATGAGCGATGGAACTCATGGTTCGGAGTGTGCTTGGAGGCACGAAGTGAATGGCTATGTTTATGATGATGTTTATGATGATTCTATATTATGTATTAGACTTTGAAAAGGTTTTCTAAATGCAAGTTTCAATCTATAAATGTCTATGTGTTTTACCCCAAATGTTGCATTACGCTCAAATTACCAATTTGCCTTCTCTTAATGTAGCAACCACATGTAGCTAGGATTCAGCATGTTACTAATATTATTGTGCAAGTATTCTTTGTACTCAATTGGATTATCCACTTGCTGCAGGTGAGGATGAGGTGCTGCCCAGAGATTTTTACCGGGCAGATTTCAATGACGCTAACGTTTAGATGCATGTTCTTGCCTCCAGTTGGTTGCCTGAGGGTTTGGGGCATACGACGCTGGCCTTTTATTGTTGTTTTATATTTTCCACTGCCACTTTGATGTAATAACTCTAAATATGTTATTTTGGACAGTAGTCCTACCCTTGGTGTGTAAATATGCTTATGCTTCCGCTATTTGTGTATGTGTTGTGATGCAATCTGTTGGCATCATTGCACGTGTTGGTTGCTGACCTAGGGCCAACACGGGCATATATGTGGAGCTTCCGAGGTCCCTTTGATTCACTTAAGTTGTACCACGTATTTGGGTGAATCAGCAGAGTCCTAGGGACGGCTCCCCACAAAATGGATTTCAAATTGAAAGCATTTTGATTTGTGCCGCACGTGATAGGATGCGGCACACCTTATGTCCAGCATGAATTGTACGTGGCGGACAAGGGTAATTGGTTTTGTGTTTGCATCGGACCGGGTTAGAAATGACTTGTGTATGTGCCGGACCGATGGTAATTGGTTTTGTGTTTGCGCCGGATTGGTTTGGGTCAAGGGGTGTTGCAAACAGAGAGTTCACATTTGCGCCGGACCAAGGAGTGTTGCAAATAGAGATTTTTATGTTTGCGCCAGACCAAAGGGTGAAAAAATTGCATTTACGCCGGACCATGCATTTTGCGCTGGACCTTCCTTGACAGCTTGCAGCAATTCGCTTTTTTGGAGGTCTCCCCGTGCTCGAAAAATAATGTGCTCTACATGAAAGTTGTAGAGAATTTTGAAACACATCTTTTTGTGTTGACAACTTTTTCATTTGGGCAACAGAAAAATCATAAAAAATCAGGAAGGTTTTTGTTGTACTGGAAACAGGGCGTTTGTACTCAGTTGAATTATTTTGGTCCGTTTTGGGCCGTTCTAACCCCGATTCATGATCGAATTGATGTGTTGGGTTCATGGTGGAACCAAGAAAGGTTTTCTTGTCTTTGTGGATGTAGGGCTTCATTTGGTGGTCGTGGTAAGGCGGAGGATGGCTGAAACTAGGCACGGGATGGCCGGAAGTTCACCGGAGGATGGCCGGAGACAAAGTGGGTGCAGTCCAAGGAGGCAAGGAACCTTGTGGGTGCTGGCTTGGAGCTACAGGGTCTAGAAAACCATTGGATTATTGGTTTTTAGAGTTGGAGTAGCGGTCAAGTTAGCTAGTTGGTAAAAACTCGGTTGTTAGTGGGTTTCGGGTTAGCCCAATGAGTGAAAGTGTGGGATCAAATCCTGGTTCTTAGATGTTAGCTTAGGATTGAACCAACACATCCAAGGGTGGGAATTGATCCTAGAACACTATAACTAGAGGGGGTAGGGGTAGTGATGAGGACATCAACCCCAAGGATAAGACCGCTGCCACTACCTCCTCTCCGACCGTGCCATCTTCATCACCTACACTCGACGCTACGACATCTTCGTCGCCAAAGGGCCTTAATCCAGAAGCTCAGCCTTTCAAGTCCACGACAAAGGACCAGTGCCTCAAGCACGTACCCTAAGGATGGCCCACACACCAAGGAAGGCCCACATGGAAGCCCAAGATGCCAAAAAGGCTGGTTCGGCCATCCTGCAGCACCTCAACTTCAAACGGCCATATCTCGGGCTCCCGAACTCCGTTTTTGACAAATGACCACTCGTTTGAAAGCTTAGAAGATAAGATTTCCAATGGATCCATCCCCATGTCCAAATTCACTCCAAATCGACGGGAAAACGCAGAAGAATGTCATGGGCCAAATCTATCTAATGATGCATTACCGTAATTTTGGTCCTATGGCCCATATATCTTTAGGGTTTGGTGGTGGATGCCTTTAGCTTGGGCGCCACACCCCTGGCCGCACATCTTTATATGGTCGCCACCCCCACACGTTATTCTTTAGGTTTTGTTGTGTTTGGTAGACCCTGTGTGCATCCCTCCTTGTGCTTGCGCGTGTCGACTAGACCGCTCGAGACGAGAAACAGAACCTCACCTTTGTGTTCTTGATTTTAGATCAATACAGTTATTAGATTGCTTCTCACTTGTTCTTGCAAGTTTCTCGATTGCTAGCAGGGATAAAGATCCATCATGTCTAAGCGTGGTTTGTCGACTCGTGTTGGTGGTGTTGCGATTGCCGGTTTCCCTATCCTCGTTGGTTGGAAGCCAAGATCACGAGTTCATCAACTCTCCAAATTGACGTATCGTTCTCATTAGAAGATCGGGCACCCCCATGTGCGCATCAGGTAGACTTCCTCTGTGAAGTTTTAGAGAAGTTTTTGTTGCTGTCATGAACTTTTCCCACATGTTGTGAGGCTTTGTAAAACTTCCATCCAGAAAATACAAAAAGATTTTCTCAATTCTGAATTTACATTCTGCACTTACATTATGTATTTACATTACGCAATTTAAATTCAGTCTTTACCTTCAAGCATTTACATTCCTCACATTTGCCTCCCCTCCTTCTAAATGCTTGTGGTTTTTCTTTGAGTCAAGGATGAAGATTGATGGATGAGTCTTCTGTGAGACCATATCCCAATCGTTTAGGCTACATTTCTTGATTTCACTCTCAATCTGACTCTCTTCCTCGTTTTTGAGAAATCTTTTGTTGTGTTTTTGTTGAGTTCTTCTTGATCTCTAGCTTGCCTTGATGTGTGGGGAGTAACACAAGATCATCTTGATCATCAAAACCCACGAGCAAGCTATGAATCAAGAGTTTTGATTTTAGATCAAACCTGGTGCGCATTTGCTTCAATTCAATAAAGGTCTAAACTTTGACGTCAATCTTATGGATTGATGGGTGGAATGAGTTTCTGACCTCCTTGAGAAGGTGCCTACCAAGTTGTATGATCATTGGAGCAAGGGATTAAAAGTTTGATCACTTTTGTGTTTGGCTTGGTGTGACACCACGGAGTGTCGTAACCTTATAAAAAAGTAAATAATGAGGTTAAAAACATTATGAAATATGGTATTGGAGGTTAATAGCGTTTCCGAGCCGTTTCCGGGGTTTTGGGCCTTCCCTCGGGGAGTTTGGGCCTAAAAGAGGGGGTTGTCGGCTTTGGTGCGATAGAGTGGGAATCTATTTAGGATTAGGATTGGGTGCGGGGGCTGGTAAAAGGCCTCCCCCCTGCCACTTGCGCCCCACCACCCCTTTGGGCGCCCTCCCCCCTCCCTTGGCCCTAGCCTCCCCTCCCCTCCCCTTGAGCCGTGCGCACCGCCCTTGTCCCCTTGCCTCCCCACCTCTCCACCACCTCTCCTCCACCCCCTTGCTGCCCTAGGGTGGCCTCCCCACCCCTGCACCTCGTGGATCCATCCATTGGAGCGAGGAGCGATCCGGGAGGAGTTTCGTTGGGAATTCGGTCATCGGGCGAAGGTATGGCCGTGGGGTTCCTTGGGGTTGGGATAGGTACTGTTCTAATGGTGGTTTATCATGATTTTAGACCAATTGGTGGTGCTGAACTTGAGTAGATTGGATTAGATCTAGATGTTGCCACGTTTCTGTTTTGGGACAGCATGAGCAGTCGACCTAGGGTTCAGTTTTTTGCCAATTTAGAATCCGAATTTGGTCGTACGGATGTTGAAGAAGTTGTAGATAATTTCATTATATTTCCGTGGATATAAAGAAAGTTAAATTACGCCCAGCCGTTTGAAAGTTATGGCTGTTTTACCGAGCGTGTTAAAATATGTGACGTGATTGGAACAGATCACGGTATTTTGTAGATTAAACAACTTTAGAGTCCGAATCAGTCTTTCCCTATACCTAGAAAAAGTTGGGAAATTTCCTAAGCTACGCGAGGATGTACTCGTTTAATTGATTCGGAGTCCCAGAACTCAAGTTATGCCTTTTGGAAGGCTGCTGTCCCGACGGGACAGAACCGATGTTTTCGGGTTTTGCGAGTAGTTGGCAATGTCGGGGTAGATGAGGATTTGCGTACTGTTTTGTGGTCATGATTGTGAGTGTGTGATACCTATGTGCAGGTGGTGTGACTCAGGGAGTGCCTTCTACTTCCCGCCAATCCGTTGCCCGTGGTTGAGGCAAGTGCATTGTAATGAATAGCGGTTTTTAGGTTGCTAGTTGAGACTAGATGAACTTGATTACATGACATGATCACTTGCCATGCTTTGATGATTTCCTTTGATATGATGAGTATGCTATGATGCCATGTGTTAATGTACAAGTTTATTATGATGTTGGCATATTTGCATACATGGCATGTTACATGGCCCGGGCGGTGAGAAAGTCATAACTAGTCCGGGAAGGTCGGTAAGAAAGTTATGACTAATCCGGAGAGCCAATTGAGTAAGTCCTACATCGTGATTCCAATCACCGCGGTGAACGGAAGAGAGGAGTAGGCACCCTCCATCTTCGGGATGGAAGGGGGGAGAGGGTGCACACCGACGGGTGTATACTCAACCATACCGGTATGAGTTTCCAAGGAGACATGCGCATCGCATTGCACTTCATACATATCGATGAAGGTGATAATATGTGACCATGAATGGGATGGTTTTTACATGATGTGAGATATCATTGCTATGTAATTGTTCCTGTTGTACCATTGCAATGTGCTTGCTGAGTTTTGAACTCACGCTTGTGTTTTCTTGTTGTTTTAGGTACCATGAGAACGACATGCGGGGAAGGGAAGTAGTCACACGTCCACACGTAGCTTCACCCATTATGATTCCACAAGTCACCCTATTAGTTGTGATAATAAATGGCGTGTGATGATTATTGCTTTAAGGTTTAGCTTTGCTGTATGAGAGTTTTATTGTTCGTTTGATTCTTGGGAACATTAAGTGCTTGATAATAGACCTATATTGTCGTTAAGTCTTAAATTATTGCTGTTTTAGCTGTCTCTCATATTGCCTTATATTGCTACTGTTGTTGCTCCTTCAAATCATGTTAAAACAAAGGAGATGCTGCCGAAATCTCGGTTTTTAGCATATGCACCTTTGCTGGAATTTATGTTTAATTGTGGTAATTAGATGTTGTTTAGCTTATGGTTTGGTAGCATTCAGGCATATTAAATGCCGGGGTGTTATTCTGATTAGTATCAGCGGTTTGTAGGTCCTTGGAATGTGTATTTTTAGTGTCATACCTTAAGTTGCAACTAAAATATGATGTGGAATAACTTAGAAACATGCTTAGGTTCTAACTAAAACTTTGTTATAGGATAGTAACATTAAAACTTGTAAAAGTGGTATAACTAATCTAAAATTTGACACACTTGGTTGTATAGTAGGATGGAGTTTTGGTTCATCATTGCATCGCGCTTGATTATTTGATGAAGATTATGCCTATGATGATGGTTGATCGTTGTTCTTGATTATTTGATGTTATGCTTTTATTTATGTGGTTGGATGGTTGTCTGTTTGTAGCAACCATGCCGAGGGGTAGAGGCCGTGGTCGCCGTGGCCGTGGAGGCCAAGGGCGAGGTTCTCAAGGAGTTGCGGAGTCGGTTGCTGAGGGTAGCGTTTCGCTCAATGCTCATGGGCCAGCTCAGGAGAGCTTCCAGCGGCACAGTCAAGGGCGCAGGTACCCACCGCCAATGAGGAGTTAGTTCAGGCTCTGCAGAGGGAGATTCAGGAGCTGCGCCAGCAGTTGCGGGCAGCCCCTGCTGTTGTGCCTCCCCCTGCAGCGGCCCCAGTTGTTGCCCCCGCTGTGCCGTAGCCGAGGATGAGTCTCCCGGAGTGGATGTCCCTCCATCTTGACACTTTTGACGGAGCAGGCACGCCGATCCAATCCGCAGATTGGCTGCGGTACATGGAGAGGCAGTTTGAGGTCCTAGAGTTGACCTCGGTCCAGAGGGCTCGCTTTGTGGCCTTTCAACTGAAAGGCCAAGCTGATATCTGGTGGGAGGGGGTTCTGGCTGCTAGAGCCCCCGATCTTGGTCCAGTCACCTGAGAGGACTTTGTGGCTCGCTTCCGAGCCAAGTTCTACCCAGAGTCTTTCCTAGAGCGGATGGAGCATACTCTGACGACTCTTTCCTAGGGAAAGAGGTCGGTGGCAGAGTATGAGGTGGAGTTCAACAGCGTGGTGCGGCCCGTCTGTTTGTGGCGACGATCGGGAGAAGGCAAGGAGGTTCCGTAGGGGCCTCAACTAGGAGTTCAGAGTTGTCATGGGGGCGACTGTCCCTCGTGACTTCTACTCCGTGGTGGAGCAGGCAAAGGGCATGGAGCTCGAGTTGGAGCTCCCCCGGGATAAGCAAAACCCGGGTGGTTCAGGGGTTCCTGCGGCCCCAGGCGGGGGCCAGAAGAGGACCTTTGGTGGAGGAGGTGGGTCTTCTCAGCGACCCACCTTCAAGAAATTCAAGGTAGGACAGGGCTCCTCCTCAGGGGCTAAGATGAGGCCGCCTCACTGCCTTCCTCACGAGCATTTGTTCGTCTGTGCCTGGCAGGGCATGATGTGCTTCAAGTGCGGTGGTGAGCACCGTGCTTCAGAGTGTGGTTGGACCGGGAGTTGCAACCACTGTGGCAAGCCTGGCCACATGGGGCGAGTCTGCCGGATGAATCCCGGTAGCATCATCAAGTGGGAGACGGTGCCTTCTCCTCCCACTCCAGCGGCGTCTTCGAGAGGTTCGGTGCACATGATGGCTGCCCCTGCTTCTCAGCCGCCCTTTGCGTGGGCGCCACCAGCTATCGGTGCCCGCAGCTGTCTGCTCCTCTGCAGTTGCCTCCTCTGCCCCCAGCCTTGTTGGGGCATCAGCCAGGAGTCGGGGCTCCTACTGTCCCGGCGCCATCAGGAGTGTACGCTTTGCCGACCGCCGAGTCAGCCGGGCATCCAGAGGTGGTTTCAGGTACTCTTCTCGTGGATTCCGTTGATGCCTTTGTTCTGTTTGATTCCGGAGCATCCTATTCCTTTATGTCGTCTAAGTTTGCTAGTAGAGCTAAGCTGGGAGTTCAGCGGATTTCTGAGTCCGTGTTAGTCAGTTCTCCTGGGGGTTTGATTGCTAGCTCTTTGGTTTGCTCGGGTTGCACCATTGCCATTGATGATGAGGTTTTCTTTGCCAATCTTATGGTGATCCAGTTGGCTCCTTTTGATGTCATTTTGGGCATGGACTGGCTGCATCAGTACCGTGCCAAGATCTGTTGTTTCTGGAAGACGGTTGGCTTGCAGGCCCCGTCAGGGGTAGAGTTGACCTTTCAGGGTGGTTTACCTTCCAGTTCCGTCTTTGCTTTGGCTAGTCTGTTTTCTGGTCGCCGTTTGAGGCAGTTGGGTTTCCTCATGACCTTGTCTGTGAATCCATCTTCTTCAATTTCCATTGAGGAGATTCCTGTAGTGAAGGAGTTTGTTGATGTGTTCCCTGATGAGTTGCCTGGCCTACCTCCCGTGAGGAATGTGGAGTTTCGTATTGATCTTGTTCCGGGCACTCGACCTATTTCTATCTCTCCATACCGCTTGGCTCGTCCTTTTCAAGACGAGTTGAAGAAGCAGTTGGAGGATCTGTTGGCCAAGGGCTTTATTTGGTGTAGCATTTTGCCATGGGGAGCACCCGTTCTCTTCGTCTCGAAGAAGGATGGAAGTTGGCGCATGTGCATTGATTATCGTGCTCGTAATCAAGTGACAGTCAAGAACAAGTATCCTTTGCCTCGCATCGAGGATCTGTTTGACCAACTGAAGGGAGCAAAGGTGTTCTCCAAGATTGATCTTTAGTCGGGGTACAATCAGATCCGTGTGAGGGAGCAGGACATTGAGAAGACTGTTGGGGAACGCGGTATGCTAATCTAGCACAAATTAAAATTTCTACCGCAAACCAAAAAAGCTACTCGCAAGAAGGGGATCATAGATCTATTACCACTAGACGCGCAGTTGCGGAATCCTTCGCACGTCGTTGTAGTGGATCGTTCTCGGCGTGGATCGTCCTCACCGTGGATCATCCTCGCCGTGGATCGTCCTCGCCATGGATCGTCCTCGCTGCGGATCGTCGCCGTGGATCGTCCTCGCTGCGGATCGTCGCCGTGGATCGTCCTCGCTGCGGATCGTCCTCTCCACGCCGCAGTAGCAGCAGCGTCACCACAGCAGTCCACACGTCCGGGGATGGAACGTCGTGTGTGGTGTGCAAGCACCGGGTCGCTCGGCAGGGGCAACGAGAGGAGGTGGCTAGGGTTTTTGGCGAAACACCTCTAAACCGCACGAAAAGTCTGTGCTGCGTCCAGCCTCCTCCCCTCCTTATATGGCCACGAGGTGAAACCCTAGGCAGTCAGGGCCCATCTACGAGCTAAGCCCACGAGGTCCATTAATTACGGATCCAATCCGAATTGATGCGTCCTAGCCCGTTAAGTGTGTGACCCTGTAGGTTCATGCGCATTTGGACATGGATTCGGAAAACCCTTTTCTAATCCAATAGTTGGTAGCGGCTCCTTGCAGAGCATGCCAACTCCCAAATGCATATGATTAAAGTACTGATGTAATAATCCCTTTGCCAAACTATATGAAGATCGAACTCAAGGCGAGAAGCATGTCATCCTTTGACAGTTCAATCCATCTCTCGTATCCGTGATATATTAATAAGTTGTGATTGACTTCTCAATCACGGCATGGCCATGCACTTCCTTAATCATATCACACGAGTGGCCTAGACATATATCTCCGTTACATTGGAGTGGCAAATTCCATCTCGATCGCCACTTCCCTCTGCATGTTTCATAGTAAACATGAAAGCTACCTTTATAACTATCCGGTTAGGAAATAGTGTTTGGTAACCCCAAGGTAAACTATTACACATGTAGGGAATATGACAATCTTAGGTCTAAGGATCATACATCTACTATGTATGAGATACACTGATGACACATAAGAATGTAACATTCTCGCAGTGTCCCATTGTGGGTCTATCTAACCCATGTTCTTCAACATGCGTCCACAATGTATTGATGATATCTCCATATCCCATGATCTATGAAACATGATCATCGAACAATACATGTGCTGATCTATTCATCGTTGTCCTATACGATGATATCCGATCAGAGATCTTTATCGAATTATATCAATAAGTAAAGAGCTTCATAATCAAGTCACACACTTGTTGATCAAAACAATGATATACATTCATTGGACCAATAATTATATTATTATTCATAAACATAGTCATGTTACAATCATCCATATGATTACCTCAAGGGCATAACACTAACAAAGACTGCTTTCTCCACTAGGTATGGGCATTATGAATTTAAAGTTATGTCTTTTGGACTAACTAATGCTCCTGCGGTCTTTATGGAGGCGATGAACAGTATGCTACACAAGTACCTTGATGAATTTGTGGTAGTGTTCATCGATGACATTCTGATTTACTCTAAATCAGAAGAGGAGCATGAGCGACACTTGAGGCTTGTGCTGAGCACCTTGAGGGAGAATCAGTTCTTTGCTAAACTGAAAAAGTGCGAGTTCTGGATTTCAGAAGTGGGTTTTCTTGGCCACGTCATCAATCCAGAGGGCATATCCGTAGATCCTAGCAAAGTCTCAGCAGTTTTGGATTGGAAGAGGCCTTCCAATCTCAAAGAGGTGCGTAGTTTCCTTGGGTCGGCTGGCTACTATCGGCGTTTTGTGCAGGATTTCTCTATCATTGCCAAGCCACTTTCGCAGCTAACTCAGAAGGGGGTGAAATTTCAGTGGACTGCAGAGTGTGAGCACAGTTTCTGCACTTTGAAGGAGAAGTTAGTGACTGCTCCTGTTCTTACCCTTCCCTAGCCGGAGAAGCGCTTCACTGTGTATTCTGATGCTTCTCGGTTGGGACTTGGTTGTGTGCTCATGCAAGATGGCAAGGTGATTGCTTATGCATCGAGGCAGCTGAAAAAGCATGAGGAGAACTATCCCACACATGATCTTGAGCTAGCCGCTATGGTGTTTGCGTTGAAGATATGGAGGCATTACCTGTATGGCGAGTCTTGTGATATCTTCACTGATCACAAGAGCCTCAAGTACATCTTTACTCAGAAAGATTTGAACTTGAGGCAGAGGAGGTGGCTAGAGTTGATAAAGGACTATAACCTCACCATCCAGTATCATCCGGGGAAGGCAAATGTGGTGGCTGACGCTCTCAGTCGCAAGACAATGCCCCCTGTCGTTGATTGTCTTGTTGCTGATTTTGAGCGTTTGGAAGTCTCCTACTGCTTTGCGGGGACCATGCAAGCTGAAACTCAATTGATTCTTGAGTCAGCGATTCCCGAGCGTGTGCGAGAGGCATAGCAGCAGGACCGTTTGCTCCAACTGGTAAGGAAACGCCTTGAGGATGGCAAGTCTGGAGACTTTACCGTTGATGATGTGGGAACTTTGAGGTTTCAGGGTCGTCTGTGCGTGCCTCAGAAATCCCAAGTGAAAGAGGATATTCTGAAAGAGGCTCATCGCACCCCATACACGGTCCATCCTGGGGAGACCAAGATGTACAGGGACTTGAAAAAGAATTTCTAGTGGAAAAGGATGAGAGTGGATATTGCCAAGTATGTGGCGTCTTGTGGGATCTGTCAGAAGATCAAGGCTGAGCATAAGCGTCCCGCTGGTCTGTTGCAGCCATTGGAGATTCCTGTGTGGCCATGGGATGACATCTCCATGGATTTCGTGGTTGGCCTACCTCGTACTCCACGAGGGAAGGATGCTGTTTGGGTTGTGGTGGACCGTCTCAGCAAGTCTGCGCATTTCATTCCTATCCGCACTACCAATTCAACGAGCGAGTTGGCTCCCATCTATGTGTGGGAGATTGTGAGACTGCATGGTGTACCCAAGACCATTATTTCTGATTGGGATGCGAAGTTTGTCTCCAAGTTTTGGGAGAGCTTGCAGAGTGCTTTGGGTACGCAGCTTCGCCTTAGTACCGCTTTTCACCCTCAGACGGATGGGCAGTCTGAGCGTACCATCCAGACTTTGGAGGACATGCTCAGGGCATGTGTGATGGCTTGGAAAGGTAGCTGGGAAGATCATTTGCCTCTTGCAGAGTTTTCTTACAATAACAACTATCATTCCAGCATCCGGGCTGCTCCTTATGAGGTACTGTATGGCCGGAAGTGCAGATCGCCACTTTGTTGGGATGCGGTGGGCGAGAGAGCAGTTCTTGGACCGGATTGGGTTCAGCAGACTATTGATCGCGTATCGGAGGTTCGGCAGAACCTTCTCGCAGCGCAGAGCAGACAGAAAAGCTATGCTGATGTGAGGCGGCGAGATTTGGAGTTTGAGGTGGGTGATAGCGTACTCTTGCGAATATCAGTCCGAGGTTTGTTGGGCCATTTCCTATCATCGCCCGAGTTGGTAGGCTGGCCTATCGTTTGGACCTACCGGAATCCATGCAAGGTGTACATAATGTATTCCATGTCTCGATGTTCAGGAAATACTTGCATGATCCGGAGTTGGTGGTTCCATTGGAACCACTAGTGCTTGAGCAGGACCTCACCTTCGAGTCCCGTCCTGTGGAAATTCTGGGGACTTCGGAGCGAGTAATGAAGAACAGGACGCTTAAGTTTGTCAAGGTCCTGTGGTCACATCAGACTGAGAGAGAAGCGACTTGGGAGCTGGAGACTCGCATGCGCGAGATGTATCCCGAGCTTTTCGTCTCAGGTATGTGATGTGAGACCTAGCTATCCTTTGCTTTGCTGGGCTGCGTTTTGGGTGCGAATTAGATTCGAGGTCGAATCCTGTTGAAGGGGGAAGAATGTGACACCACGGAGTGTCGTAACCTTATAAAAAAAGTGAATAATGAGGTTAAAAACATTATCAAATATGGTATTGGAGGTTAATAGCGTTTCCGGGCCGTTTCCGGGGTTTTGGGCCTTCCCGGGGGAGTTTGGGCCTAAAAGAGGGGGTTGTGGGCTTTGGTGGGATGGAGTGGGAATCCATTTAGGATTAGGATTGGGTGTGGGGGCTGGTAAAAGGCATCCCCCCCTGCCACTTGCACCCCACCACCCCTTTGAGCGCCCTCCCCCCTCCCTTGGCCCTAGCCTTCCCTCCCCTCCCCTCCCCTCCCCTCCCCTTCCCTTGAGCCGTGCGCACCCCCCTTGTCCCCTTGCCTCCCCACCTCTCCACCTCTCCACCACCTCTCCTCCACCCCCTTGCTGCCCTAGGGTGGCCTCCCCACCCCTGCACCTCGTGGATCCATCCATTGGAGCGAGGAGCGATCCGGGAGGAGTTTCGTTGGGAATTTGGTCGTCGGGCGAAGGTATGGCCATGGGGTTCCTTGGGGTTGGGCTAGGTACTGTTCTAATGGTGTTTATCATTATTTTAGATCAATTGGTGGTGCCGAACTTGAGTAGATTGGATTAGATCTAGATGTTGCCACGTTTCTATTTTGGGACAGCATGAGCAGTCGACCTATGGTTCGGTTTTTCGCCAATTTAGAATCCGAATTTGGTCGTACGGATGTTGAAGAAGTTGTATATAATTTCATTATATTTCCGTGGATATAAAGAAAGTTAAATTCCGCCCAGCCGTTTGAAAGTTATGGCTGTTTTACCGAGCGTGTTAAAATCTGTGACGTGATTAGAACAAATCACAGTATTTTGTAGATTAAACAACTTTAGAGTCCGAATCAGTCTTTCCCTATACCAAGAAAAAGTTGGGAAATTTCCTAACATACGCGAGGATGTACTCGTTTAATTGATTCGGAGTCCCAGAACTCAAGTTATGCCTTTTGGAAGGCTGCTGTCCCGACGGGACAGAACCGATATTTTCGGGTTTTGCGAGTAGTTGGCAATGTCGGGGTAGATGAGGGTTTGCGTACTGTTTTGTGGTCATGATTGTGAGTGTGTGATACCTATGTGCAGGTGGTGTGACTCAGGGAGTGCCTTCTACTTCCCGCCAATCCGTTGCCCGTGGTTGAGGCAAGTGCATTGTAATGAATAGCGGTTTGTAGGTTGCTAGTTGAGACTAGATGAACTTGATTACATGACATGATCACTTGCCATGCTTTGATGATTTCCTTTGATATGATGAGTATGCTATGATGCCATGTGTTAATGTACAAGTTTATTATGATGTTGGCATATTTGCATACATGGCATGTTACATGGCCCGGGCGGTGAGAAAGTCATAACTAGTCCGGGAAGGTCGGTAAGAAAGTTATGACTAATCCGGAGAGCCAATTGAGTAAGTCCTACATCGTGATTCCAATCACCGCGGTGAACGGAAGAGAGGAGTAGGCACCCTCCATCTTCGGGATGGAAGGGGGGAGAGGGTGCACACCGACGGGTGTATACTCAACCATACCGGTATGAGTTTCCAAGGAGACATGCGCATCGCATTGCACTTCATACATATCGATGAAGGTGATAATATGTGACCATGAATGGGATGGTTTTTACATGATGTGAGATATCATTGCTATGTAATTGTTCCTGTTGTACCATTGCAATGTGCTTGCTGAGTTTTGAACTCACGCTTGTGTTTTCTTGTTGTTTTAGGTACCATGAGAACGACATGCGGGGAAGGGAAGTAGTCACACGTCCACACGTAGCTTCACCCATTATGATTCCACAAGTCACCCTATTAGTTGTGATAATAAATGGCGTGTGATGATTATTGCTTTAAGGTTTAGCTTTGCTGTATGAGAGTTTTATTGTTCGTTTGATTCTTGGGAACATTAAGTGCTTGATAATAGACCTATATTGTCGTTAAGTCTTAAATTATTGCTGTTTTAGCTGTCTCTCATATTGCCTTATATTGCTACTGTTGTTGCTCCTTCAAATCATGTTAAAACAAAGGAGATGCTGCCGAAATCTCGGTTTTTAGCATATGCACCTTTGCTGGAATTTATGTTTAATTGTGGTAATTAGATGTTGTTTAGCTTATGGTTTGGTAGCATTCGGGCATATTAAATGCCGGGGTGTTACACTTGGGCTGTTCTTGCGTCCTGTTCATCAAGTTGGCAGTACCACCCCTAAAGGCCAGTAGTGCTGCTTGTGGCTTGACTATTCTGAATCCACCAACTCTTGAGGATCGTCTTTTTAAATTCTATTTAGTTGGTTTTTACTTGTCCAAGAAGAGGGGAATATTTTATTTGGGATCATTCACCCCCCGCCTCTGATCGCCACTTCGATCTTTCAGCAGAGCTCGGTGGCATGTACCAAGCAATAGAAGCCCGGTCGTTGCCAGGTGCGGAGAAGTGGAAGCTCATTAGTGGCTTAATTAGCCACTTCATTAAGTAAAGTCACTTCATTAAGTAAAGTCACTTCATTAGTGGCTTAATTAAGTGATTAAATAATTAAAATGATAAATTAAGTGACTAATTAACGTGCTTAGTTGATAAATTTGCCGCCGAGGTATAGATGCGGCAGGAAAACTTATTGTGCTCCCGTAGTGTGACAGGTGACATGTATCGCATGTTGTGTCTTTCGCAGTTGAGAAGGGGTCATTTTTGCAAATATATTCAAAGCGTGCTAGATTTGCAACAACAAAAAAAACGCTAGGAAAAATAAGGCTTCCAAATACAAGAGTCAACGTCCGTAACATATGCTTGTCTTTCAAAACAGCTCAGATAGTCTGATCCATCTCCTCATATTAAGGTTAACTGGTTTTGCCCAATCTAATGATTTGCTCATGGTTATGCAGTTGAGCCCATTTTGATAAGGGAAATGTTAAGATGAAGAGGACCATGGTGCATGGTCATTTCTTAAGCTTATATGCATATGTAACAAGCAAAATGGGGTCAAATGGACAGAGGCATTGTTTGGCTGACAACCAAAACTCAGGAGAATTTGTCGCTAGTTACAGTTGATGCATGAGGACACATGACGCTTAGGTGACACGTGAGCTTCCCAGACGACTGTATGGTTGCACTCTTCACGTTTGTTCTGTTGCTTTGGTACCCAAGCTGGGAGAACAGCAAAACAATAGAAGACAACAGTATCTCTCTACCTGCCACTGACTATACTTACTGTAGAGGCAAATAAGGCCGATCATATTAGTAAAATTTCGTACTTTTTGTGTGTGCCCGCTGTGCGTTTTATACTAATTAAAGAAGCATACAGGTATGGTTACGTCTGATATGGAGGCATGCTGTGCTTAAACTCAAAAGACCCTCGTCAACTAATTAATAGACACATCGCAAGGCCCTGAGCCATTCAAGAGAAGCCATCAACCATGCTGTTGGAATCATGGGCCATGTATGATGTGGGCTTCGTACCATATTCGGACTCTAAAATAGAGATCGTATTGGGACTCTAACGGGGAGGTCCACCGAGAAATTATATAAAGGGAAGGGGTGGAGGCCAGAAGGCACAAGTTCTCCTCTCCGCAAAACCCTAGCCGTCTTCTTCCATCCGCGTGTCACGGTGCTAGCACATTGGCGTACGGAATTCGTCCCTATACGTGTGGACTACGTAGAGACGTTGCTACAACTGCAACGTTGATTGGGACGATCACAACAAGGAGGAGACGTTACTCACGGACGGTTGACTACAGCAAGAAGACGATCGGCTTGCGAGGAGGAGACGATCGCTCCATGGACGATCATCTACTTCCACTACATCGACGCGCGCTACGTCAAACCAGGCGCTTCGACCTTCCTTCCGCTGCGCTGCACGCCAGTAGTGGTAACAATCTGTGATCCCCTTCTTACAAGAAGGTTCCTGGTTTATGCGGTAGATTTTACTTTGTGCTAGCGTAGCATACCGCATAACCTAATTGTCGGGATCCGAATTTGTAAATCCGGACCCTCTGTGTATTCAGCACTAGTCCAGGAACGCGCTAGTGCACACAGTCTCAACATTGGTAAATATCACAATCATACTCAACGAATTAATAAGGTACCAATAATAGTTAACCAAACGGGTTGCTCGACCTTAGGGTCAAGTTACAAATATACGCCACGCAGGGCGAAACTTATTAAAAGAGAAATAACTGCAGCGGAAAATAAGATAACTTCGTGGCGCCATCCAGTATACCACAGGCAACTGACTGGGCTCGCTCCCTAGATAGAGGTTCCTCTGTAAGCTCCTCCTCCAAAGCTGGTGTAGACTCTTCTTCAACTGGTGTTGTATTGCGGTAAGGGTGAGTACTTGGTACTCAGCAAGTCATGCATAGAATGCAGCTAATATACTACATGCATGGCTTAATACAAAGGAGTGGCTCAAGGTATATTTGCAGTAAAGAGCATTTGACAAGTATCATAAGTAGATTCGAAAGCAGTAGAAATAAGTATAACATCAATAACTTTTCCAGGAGTTTAATAAACATCTTTCCCGATTCTAATCCACATTTCCCTCAACATCATTATTTAACCAAACCCAACCTTTCAAGACCAAGTTATTTTCAAGGAAGTCTAAACCTTAACTGTAATTCCTGAGCGATGTTCAATACCGCGGACACGGCTATTCGAATAGATTTTACACTCTGCAGAGGTTATGCACTTTACCCACAAGATACAGTCAAACACCACAAAGGCGAGTGTCCGTAACAAAGTCTTTCGGAAACTTCTAACAGTACAAGTGGTCCTCTCTGGTGTTGCACGCTAACCCTTCCCTTAGCGAAGGCGAAGTTTAGGCCAAACCACCGTTAGATGGGTACCTGGCCGCAGCCCCGGTACGCTCCCCCGTACAACTACACAAAGGGTGTAGTTGACATCCTAAGGTCCCACAGGTACGTTATTAGCAACTTAATCAACCAGGTCCATCCCATTACGGACATGTGGTTGCACGCTTGTCTCAGTTCAAAGGCTTGCAAGGTTAAGTCCTTAGGGTGACCAGGGCAAGACTACCCGAAGAACCAACACAACGTTCCCGGTGCCACAACTGGCCCACCCGATCATTCTTGCCACATGCCCCGGTCAAAAACTATTTATCAAACCCCAATGGATTACCATGCACCACATGCCATCAACATCACATGATACCTTTCCAAAACAGGTTCAATATATCATTAAGTCAATATTAACATTTGATTGTCCAAAATCATGTTATGAGCACGTAGCAGGTCTAAGCAATATACTACGACGATCTAAATTCCCATGCTGGCAATTTAGTAATGTCCAACTATTTAATCCTCAACTAGGGTGACAAGGGGTCATGGCATATATAATTAACCAAGGTGTCATACCGCAATTTGGCATTTATCTAATTTCCCATATTTAAATAAAGTATTTTCTAATTAAACTAGCATGCAATAGTTTTAAATCGAATTAATTTGAAATTGGGATCAACATGGTCAAAGCACAACTTGCCTTCAAAAAGTACTTGCTCTTGGTCCTGAGCTGGCTCCCGGGTCAACACTTCTCCTTCGAAGCCTTCGGGCACTTCAACGTCTACTCGTAAAGCGTGCAAATAGCAATAAATAAATGAACAGTAGACAAAAAGTGTCCAAACATCCAAATAAAGTTCACAAACAGAGAGAGCATAATTTTATGAATTTTTAGAAACTGGAATCGTCAAATTCGGAGTTGAAACGCAAAAGTTATAGTATTTTGAAATTTAAATAATCAATTAAATAATTATACAGAGAAAAACTTTAGTCCAAAAAATTAAATAAAATTCATCATTAGGTAGATCTCAATTTTATACGAATTTAGAAATTTGAATCACTCAAATCGGAGTTAAAATGCAAAAGTTATAAACGTTTGAAGTTTGAAACCAAATTTGAAATCAATATTTCGAATTAATAAATCATTTTCTTTTTCGGAAATTCGTTTATTGCGTCAGCGTGACACGTGGACCAATCGGGAGCCGCCACGTCGCCTAGGGTCCATGGACCTGCCAAGACGGCTTGGTTTCGCCCACCGTGGACTCGGCCCATACTCATGTCGCCGACAGCGGCCCTCGCCGGTGACGCCAAGATGACGCCAAGACACGGCTCACCGAGTGGGTCGACAGTGGGTTTCACCGTGACGCCGCCGCGTGACGCCATGGTGCGGTTTGTCGACGCCGATACCGGGCCCCATCGACACGCGGCCCCGCTGCGGTCGAGACACGCCCACGCTACGGGCGCTGACCGCGACGGTCGGCCTCCCGGCCACGTGGCTAGATCTCGGCCGTTGATTTGAAAATCAACGGCCCAGATTGGATCTGGGTTCAAGCTATGGAAACTACTCGGCTGATCTGGACCGTTCGATCTAGATCGGACGGTCAAGATCCAATCTAAGGATTACAACGCGGCTAACCCTAACCGTTTGATCTAGATCTAACGGCTGAGATCTATCCTAGCTCGGTGCGGTTTAGGCTACGTGGCACGATCTAGACCGTTGGATCTAAATCCAACGGTTGGAAATAGATCTGGGATTAGCACGTGGGATCTCACCGGGGGTGACGTGGCGCGATCTGGACCCTTGGATCTGGATCGGACGGCTGGTGGAGCTCGGTCGACGGCGATGGCTTGCGGCGGAGCGAGGTCACCGGAGACGAGGAAGGCAACCACGTCGACGGCGTTGCGGGGCTCCTCCGGCGATGTGAAAGGTCTCCTCTGGCGCGGCTTGACCTCACGGTTCCGGTTCTGGGCTCAACGGCGTCGGAGGACGGCGGACGGCGGCGGAAACTGTGAACGAACGCGGCGGAACACACGGCCAACTACGGCGAGCGATTGCGGCGCAACCACGGCGGCTTGAGCGGCGTGAGCTAGGGCTACGGGTGCGCACGGAAGTCGGCATCACGGCAGCGGCGGCGCGCATTAAATAGGGCCCTCGGCATCCGTGAAACGCACGAAAACCGAGGCCCACTCCGTTGCGGCGGCGGAATCCGAGTTGGATTCGGATTGGGCGACATGGCTCAACGTCAGCCGTTGGATCAAGATCCAACGGTGCGAGGGTTTGGGCTCGGGTCTGACTCGGGCGAGTTGGCTGGCTCGGTCGGGCTCGGGCTCGGGTGACGTGGCTCAATCGTGGCCGTTGGATCAAGATCCAACGGTCACGCGGGTTAGGGTTCGGCCGAGCAGGTTCGACCGGAACGGCTGGCTCGGGTCGAACTCGAGTCTGACTCGGACTCGGGTCCGGTCGGATGAACATTAAAACCCACTCGATTTTCCAGCGATTAAATAATCTAAA
Source organism: Rhipidocladum racemiflorum (assembly GCA_036346355.1). Taxonomy (NCBI): domain Eukaryota; kingdom Viridiplantae; phylum Streptophyta; class Magnoliopsida; order Poales; family Poaceae; genus Rhipidocladum; species Rhipidocladum racemiflorum. Next base: position 52,260,262 of record CM070578.1, on the reverse strand, counting down.
ATAATTCTCAGAAATTCATTTAATTCATTAAAAATAGCAAAAGACTCAGAAAAATTCCAGAAAAATTCTGGAAAATATTTTGGAACATTACGGACTCAAATAAAATATTACCAACAAAATTTTATGTGGGGAACCGTCCCCGGGACTCCATTGATTCACTTAATTGCACGATACAACTCAAGTAAATCAAGGGAACCTCGGGCGTTCCGCATATATGCCCGTGTTGGCCCCAGGACTGTTCACCAACACGTGCGACAATGCATGACAGTTTGTATCACAACGCATGCACAATAACGAAAACATAAACATTATTACATACCGAAAGTAGGACTGCTGTCCAAAATGACATATTTAGAATTATTGCATAAACATGGCAGCGGAAAACATAAAACAATAATAAAAGGCCAGCATGGTATGCCCCAAACCCTCAGGCAACCAACTGGAGGCAAGAACGCGCATCTAGACGTTAGTGTCGCCGAAATCTGCCCGGTAAAAGTCTACGGGCAGCGCCTCATCCTCACCTGCAGCAAGTGGACAACCCGATTGAGTACAAAGAATGTACTCGCACGATAATATATATATAAAATGCTGAATTTTAGCTACATGTGGTTGCTACAACAAAGGAAGGCAAAAGGGTAACTTTAGCATAAAGCAATATTTGGAATGAAAACATAGACATGTATAGATTGAAATTTTGCATTTCATAAACCTTTTCAAAGTCGAATATATAATATAACATCATCATAAGCATAACCATCATATATCCATTTCATGCCTTCAAGCATTCTCCGAACCACGAGTCCAACGCTCGTGTTCACATACACACACGAGTACTACAATACTCATGTCAATCTTTCACATCCATCCCATTCTTACCCGGTCCTTAAAACTCGCCCAGTGACTGACAACTTAAGCGATCGTCCTTGACCATGGACGCGGCTATGCGAATAGTTTAACTCTGCAGAGGTACGACTTTACCCACACGACACGCCACACTCGTAAGCCAAGCTATGAGCACATTTCCTTTGATGTGCCGGCCGAGGTAAACGTGACAAAACCATTTTCCAGTATGCATGGTAGTGCATCTAAACCACCCGGGTGACTGTGGCCCTTGATCCCGCGTGCTCAGTGCTCTGTGTGTGTGGACCAAGGAGTAAACCCGTTGTTAGACATCCCCAACTCTCACAAAGTTCGAGGGACTCTGAGGACGTTCCTTGACACTCTAACGGGCTCAAGGAACTCCGGCGGACATTCCTTGACACTCTAACGGGCTCAAGGAATTCCGTGGTGCACGTGGTTTAAACACCCCTAGTCATACATAAGTACTTGGTTAAGCCGACCCCATAAACGGCGTGTGGTTCGCACGATAATTACTCAAAGAGACGTCACCAGGATTCAATCCTTAAGGTCCTTAGCCAACATTGCAACATAGAAACCACAATTTAAGCCATCATCATCATAATCATCTTTGATCATTGCGACCGATGGACTAAGTCCATCTATCGCCTTTTCTAACGGTGTTCTAAGCATGGCTAAGCAATTCATACGAACCCATATATAATAATTAAACCAACCACCTAGGGCGATAATGGAATACGAAAGAATATGGCAAAAAGATAACATGTCAACAAGGTAATAACTAAGCATTCTACCCTGAACATACTTGTAATTGAAAGTAAGCATGCAATTGGTAAAATAACTTCAAACATAAGTTGCAAATAATAGGATTAAGTATGCTCAAGGATTAAGTAGTGCCTTGCTGCTCGTTCTTGACGTCGTACGCGTAGTCGTACTCTCGAGTGTCTCCCGAAGCGTCAACACCTATCGAGAGGATTCAATTCAAATAACTCCAATCAAGAACACAAACGAAACGACAAACCATAATTGAAACCTGCACAATCATGCATGAAATGCTCATGATTTTAGACTAATAGTCATAATATGAACATACAATTTGGGTTTGTGAAGTTTGGATTTGTGTGTCCAAAGTTATCACCAAAACAATATCGTTTGGGTGAGGGTCAACAATGCTACAACTTGTTAAAGATCCTATGATAGATCCTCATATATACAATCCAAGTCTTGTTTTTCTATTGGAAATGAAATAGGACGATCCTATGAAAGCATAGGAATTGGTTTCACCCAATTTGGACTTACGATGCAAAAGTTATGGTCATTTGAAGTTGGTTCAGTCGGAAGTTCCGATGTGACATCGGATGTTCCGATCCAGACTTAGAAAATTTTTCAGCTGGAATTCACAAGGTGCTTCTCTGGACACATCGGAAGTTCCGATCCGACATCGAAAGTTCCGATCCAGACTTAGAAAATTTTTCCCGTTGGAATACATGAAAGGTACTTCTCTGGAAACTTCGGAAGTTCCGATGTGAACATCAGATGTTCCGATATGTGTAAATTTTCAGCGTAGACAGGGTTAGGATTGACGGGTTTTCTGGAGTTTTAGCCACATCGGATGTTCCGATTTTGCATCGGATATTCCGATATGTGCCGAACTGAGCAATAAAACATGTTTTTCGTTCAAGTCTTTGGATAGCTATTGCACATTGTGCTCCTACACTTCAATAACATGATATAGGGTAGGAACTTACCACTACAAGGATGTTCTTGCACTTGGTGGAATGTTGGTTTGATGAAGAGATCAAGAATGACGCCATGAAGGTAATATTCGGTGTTCTTCCCGGTATCAACTCCTCCTCCTTGCTTGTAGAACAATGCCTCCTCCTCTTGGGTTTGTAGCAGCATCAAGTCCTCCTCCTCCTCAAGCTTGCAACACAACATGCGCGACCCGATCATCGACGGGGAAATGATTTTCATGGAAAGGAAGATGGATGAGCTCCACATAACAAAATTTCAGAAAAAGGGAGAGTAAAGGAAGGATTAGAACTCACCCAAAACTTGGCACATTCAAAATCCACTTGGATGGATTTGAAGCTTGGGATGAGAGGAATACAATGGTATAGCATGCACAAGCTTGATCTTGATTTTTGGAGGAATGGTGTGGAGGAAAATGGAGAAGGGTTGGGAGTGTGTTCTTGCTCTCCCTCTCCTTTGTTGCAAAAATTCTGGTTGGGGAGGAGCAAATGAGGTGGCTTGGAGGAGAGAAAGAGGTGGAAAACTCTTATATATGGTTGCCACTTCATCCCTTACATGTGGGGTAAGGTCCCACATGTCATAGAGTGGGTGGGGGAGTGGGTAGAGGTGAAAAGAGTAAGAAAATACAGATTAGGTGTGTGCAGTCCACAAGTTCCTTGGCAAGGTAGGACCCACATGTCATAGAGAGGTAAGGAAGTGGGTAGAGATAGGTAAAGTGAGAAAAGTGGAGTAGGCGTGTGCAGAATTTTATTCTCTCTCACTTACAATTGGGTCCACTTGTCATTGACTAAGGGCAAGAGAAAGGTTGTTGTAATTAGAAATGATTTTTAAGGTTTCATGAAATTAACCTCCCTTCAAATTAAAGACTCATTACTTGTAAAATTTTAAACAAGTGAAGGTTTTATTGCAATTACGAATGACATGATCATGATATGCGCGACTTACCAACTTAAGAAATTTTGAAATATTTGAGACTACATTAAAATACTTTTGGACACTGTTAATATTGAAACAAAATCCAAGAGTTAATTTAATTAACAGCAGCTAGTAACCAATAATATAAATTTTTCTGAATTGCAAAAGTTTTAAAAGCCACCGAAACTCCAAAAAAAAACTCATTTTATTTATTTGAATATAATTTTATCACAATTACCCTTTTTGGGCTGTTACATTTTATTTGCAAAGTTAAACTCTTTAATTAATTCAAAAGGGAATAAATTCAAATAAATTCCAAATAAATCCAAATAAATTCCAGAAAATTCCAAAAATTCACCAAAGTGCCAAATCACATTTGAATTTAAGAAAAGCAAAATTTTGGGGTGTTACACTAACAGTGGTATCAGAGCCATCTCGCGTAGATTTGTGATCTAGATGTTGCATAAGTGTTATGCCAGTATAATAGATTGGATCTATTATTTGTTTCGCCGATTCATGTGATGAATTGGTGGAGGCAGTCGTTGATGAGATCGATCGATTTAGGGTTTGAGGAAAGCGCAAACCAACTCAATCTTGATTTGGGTGAATCCGTTCATGGTACGACATTGCCCTTACCGGCCGGGTTACCGCCACCAGGGTTTACGATACGCGACCATATGGGACCAAGGCAATCAGACTAAGTCCGATTGGGTTAATTTGATTGATCCAAGCTATTTTTTATGGCGTTTTCGCATGGCGAAAACATGCCTAACTTTTTTTTGGCTAAGGCACTGCCCTTGAAACCCACCGGGGCGCTGCCCTTGGACCCCGCCCGCTGACCAGCCAGCAAAACCGCCGCCAGGGGCGCTGCCCCTTTGACCCCGTTAATATTTTGTGAGCATGCCGCGCCATAGAAACATCGTTTTTGTTTTATCTTGTTTTTTCATGCAATTGTGTGAATAGTATGGCCTATATGTATGTGATGCATGTAATTTTACATAGCCTACGTGCTGTGTCAAGCCATAAGGCTATTTCAATCTAAATTGTATAACAGCTTGCATGTCGACTTGTGATATTTGAAATCCTTTTGTAAATTTCATTATCAAAGTTGTAAGGAGTTGCATCTATAATGATGAAGACGGCGGCACCAAAACAAGATGGCTCGGTGAACAGGGCAGCATGATGGAGATCTTTGTGCTAAGGGCCATACTATTTCACATCTTAATTTGATTATATGTGAATGTGTTTTAATCATTGCTAATTTTATGATACTCATTGCATGTGATGCCATGTTCATAATAGATAGTTAACAAACCTCTAGTTAAAATCTTAAATCTTTTGTCCATCCAATTGTAGCACCTATCAAGAATGTCGATCGTTGTTCATATGACTGCTAAAGCAGTGTATCAATGGCTATCTTAATAGATGATAGGGTTGTGTCGGACACATCGTACGTTACAATGATTGATGTAATCAAGCTATCAAAATGGTTTTGGGCTTGAGGACATAAGTGGTTGGGTTTTTTGATTTCAGTTTTGAAGGAACGGATACAAGACAATTGGTATATAAGGAAAACACACATGAGGCTAGGTTTCTTAATTGGCACTCGGAAACGGGAAGTGCTCCCTTCCTCATGTGAGCCCTCAGGGCGAGTTGACCTGGCCAAGAGTCAAGTTGATGGAGGCATTTATTACATGTTTTCATACCCAACCAACAAGAGTTACATAAGATGTAATTATCAAAAGTATTGCTTACCTACGTCATTGAATTTCTAGCAGTGATGCCAAAGCTCACTAGAATTTAACGAATATGGATCTTGAATACTCACTATGTGTCCATAAAGGGGACGTAAAATAAGGGTGTCTTTTATTAAAATGTTTAATGAAATCTTCACATAAACATAGTGCTTAAAAACTTTGCATGTTTTTGTTGTGGTTCAATGGCACCTACAACTCCTACTGTTGCACCTGGTTTTGCTTTGAGATCGGTTTTGGAAAGGGAAAAAATAAATGGAACAAATTTTGTGGATTGGTATCGCAACTTGATAATTGTTCTCAAACATTTAAAGAAAGAATATGTTCTAGAGAATATGACTCCTGATGAACCAGCCGAAAATGCTCCTCGAAATTTGAAGGTTGACTATGAAAAGCATGTTAATGCCTCTGTAGAGGTTAGCTGTCTCATGCTTGTCACCATGGACTCTGAGCTGCAAAAGCAATATAAGGACCAAGATGCTTACAATATGATTGTGGGCTTGAAGGGCATTTTTGGGAATCAAGCAAGGGCTGAGAGCTATGGTATCTCAAAGCTTCTGTTTGCCTCGTAGTCGGGTGAAGGCAAATCCTGGCCACCCACATGTGATCAAAATGATTGGATACATTGGGAGATTGGAAAAACTTGAGTTTCCCCTTAGCCTTGGTCTGGCTATAAACGTAATTCTCCAGTCTCTGCCTCAAAGCTTTGAGCCGTTCATTATGAATTTTCATATAAATAGCATTGAGAAGAGCATGACCGAACTACATGGGATACTCAAGGCTGCCGAGGAAAGCATTAAGAAAAAACCCAATCATGTGATGATGGTTCAGAAGACAACTGCCTTCGAAAAGAAGAAAGCTAAGGCTTGGGGAAAGGGAAAGGATAAGGGCAAGGCTTAGGATGAGATCGCGAGCCTCAAAACTAAGCTTCAGAAGCTTAAAGTTGGCCCTCAGCCTGAAACCCAGTGCTTCTATTGCAAGAAGTCAGGACATTGAAAACGGAACTGCGAAAAGTACCTAGCAGATAAGAAGAATGGAAGTGTGACTTCCACTTCAAGTATTAATGTTATAGAAATTAATCTTGCTACTTCTTCTCTCAACTCATGGGTATATGATACAGGTTCGGTTGCTCACATTTGCAATTCGATGCTGGGGCTGATAAAGATTAGAGACTTGGCAAAAGGAGAAGTGGATCTCCGCGTGGGGAATAAAGCAAGAGTTGATGGTCTTGCCGTTGGCACCTACCCATTGCATTTGCCTTCAGGATTAGTTTTAGAACTTAATAATTGTTATTTTGTTCCAGCTTTGAGTAGAAACATTATTTCATCTTCTTGTTTGGAACATGAAGGTTATGAATTCAGAATAAAGGACTTTATTTGTTCAATATTTTTGAATGATATCTATTATGGTCGTTGCCCCATGGTGGATGGGTTGTACGTCCTTGAACTCAAAGAAAAACCCGTCTATAACATTAATGTCAAAAGGTTTCGGCCAGATGATTTGAACCCTACCATTTTATGGCATTGTCGCTTAGGTCACATAAATGAGAAGCGCATGAAGAAGCTCCATGGTGATGGATTTCTAACCTCATTTGATTTTGAATCATTTGAAACATGTGAGTCTTGTTTACTTGGCAAGATGACAAAAGCTCTTTTCATAGGTTTTAATGAAAAGGCGAGTGAATTGTTGACCCTAGTACATACAGATGTATGTGGACCAATGAGCTCGAGTGCTAGAGGTGGGTTTCAATACTTTGTAACTTTTACCGATGACTTTAGTAGATATGGATATATCTACTTAATGAGGCATAAATCTGAAACTTTTGAAAGGTTCAAAGAGTTTCAGAACGAAGTACAAAATCAACTTGGCAAATCAATAAAACACTTACGATCAGATCGTGGTGGCGAATACTTGAGCCAAGAGTTTGGTGATCATCTAAAACAATGTGGAATCGTTCCGCAACTTACTCCGCCAGGAACGCCTCAATGGAATGGCGTGTCCGAATGACGGAACCGAACTTTGTTAGACATAGTTCGGTCAATGATGAGCCAAACAGATATGCCATTATCCTTCTGGGGTTTCGCTCTAGAGACAGTTGCGTTCACATTGAATAGGGTCCCATCAAATTCTGTTGAGAAGACGCCATATGAGATATGGGCTAGGAGAAGTCCCATGTTGTCATTTCTCAAGATATGGGGATGCGAGGCTTATGTAAATAAAACATTTGCAATCAGATAAACTCGCACCTAAATCAGAAAAATGCTTCTTTGTGGGGGTATTCTAACGAAACAAAAGGATATTATTTTTATAAAAGGGATGAAATCAAAGTGTTTGTTGCTCGAAACGGTGTCTTCCTAGAGAAAGAGTTTCTATCAAAAGGAGTCAGTGGGAGCACGGTCCGACTCGAAGAAATTTGAGAACCATCAGAAATGTTTCAACTACTACTGAACCTTCATTTGATGTACAAGATGTTGTACAACCTGTAGAAGAGACACTAACCCCACGTAGGTCTGAAAGGCCACGTCAATTGCCTATAAAGTATCGACATGACATTTTATTTCTAGACAATGATGAGCCTACGACTTATGAAGAAGCAATGATGGACCTAAACTCCGAAAAATGGCTTGAAGCCATGAAATCCGAAATTCAATCCATGCATGACAATCAAGTTTGGAACTTGGTTGATCCTCCTCATGGTGCAAAAACCATAGAGTGCAAATGGATTTTCAAGAAGAAAATAGACATGGATGGAAATGTTCAGATATATAAGTTACGGTTGGTGGCAAAGGGTTTCAAACAAGTTCAAGGAGTTGACTATGATGAAACTTTCTCACCGGTGGCCACGCTTAAGTCTGTCCGGATCATTTTAGCTATTGCTGCATATTTCGATTATGAAATATGGCAGATGAATGTCAAAACAGCTTTCCTTAATGAGAATCTATCTGAGGATGTATACATGATACAACCTGAAGGTTTTGTTGATCCTAAATATGCTAAAAAGGTATGCAAACTTCAGAGATCAATTTATGGGTTGAAGCAAGCATCTCGGAGTTGGAACATTCGTTTTAATGAAGTAGTCAAAGGATTTGATTTCATCAAAAATGAAGAAGAGCCTTGTGTTTACAAGAAGGCTAGTGGGAGCGTAATTGTATTTCTGATCTTGTATGTGGATGACATATTATTGATCGGGAATGATATTCATATGCTTAAAGATGTTAAGCCTTCGTTGAAAAAGGAGTTTCTCAATGAAAGACTTGAGAGAAGCATTTTATATCTTGTGCATAAAGATCTATAGATATAGATCAAAAAGGTTGATTGGATTTAGCTAGGAAATGTACATTGATAAGGTATTGAAGAGGTTCAATATGCATGAATCCAGGAGAGGATTCATCCCAATGTTACATGGTATCAGTCTAAGCAAGAATCAGTGTCCTTCGACAACTGATTAGAGAGACAGGATGAGCAAGATTTCATATGCTTCGGCTATTGGGTCTATTATGTATGCCATGATCTATACACGCCCAGATGTCTCATATGCTCTAAGTGTCACGAGCAGATACCAAGCGGATCCCGGTGAGGTCATTGGACAACTGTGAAAGACATCCTGAAGTACTTGAGAAGAACTAAAGATATGTTCCTAGTTTTTGGAGGTAAGGAAGAACTGGTTGTAAAGGGTTATACTGATGCAAGCTTCCAAACTGACAAAGATGATTTCCGATCGCAATCCAGGTTTGTGTTTACATTAAATGGAGGAGCGGTAAGCTGGAAAAGTTCCAAACAAAACACAGTGGCCGACTCTACAACAGAAGCGGAGTACATTGCGGCATCAGAGGCCGCAAAGGAAGCTGTGTGGATAAAGAAGTTCATCTTAGAACTTGGTGTGGTCGCTAGTGCCTCTAATCCAATGGACCTCTATTGTGGTAATAATGGTGCCATTGCACAAGCAAAAGAGCCTAGATCACATCAGAAGTCCAAACACATACTCCAACGCTTTCACCTTATTCGCAAGATTGTGAATAGAGGTGACGTGAAGATATGCAAAGAACATATGGAAGCTAATGTGGCTGATCCGTTAACGAAGCCTCTTCCACAGCCTAAACATGAGGTGCACACGAGGTCTATTGGTATTAGATGCTTAATTGATTGTCTCTAATGCAAGTGGGAGATTGTTAGTAATATGCCCGAGAAGCGATCATAGAGATGGTTGTATTACTTCAATGTTTATGATTTCCTGAATAAAATATTATTCTTGGTTCCTTGAATTAACATTGTTTATATTGATCAACAAGTATGTGACTTGTTCGTGAAACTCTTTATTATTGTTATGATGTTATTCTAAACTATCCCTGATCTTCTATTATAATATGGAACAAATATAATTAATGGATCAACACATGTATTGATTGATGATCACAATTCACGGATCATAGATATGGAGATATCAAATCAATAATGTGGACACATGTGTGAAGAACATGGTGTTGGATTGACCCATCATGAGACACTACGGGAGTTGTTATATTCTTAAGTGTCATCAGTTGATCTCATACATAGTTTATGTGGAATCCTTAAACCTGAGATTTTCATAGTTTCCTACATGTGTAACAGTTTACTTAGGGGTTGCCAAACATCACTCCGTAACTGGGTGGTCATAAAGGTAACTTTCGAGTTTGCTATGTAACATGTTGAGGAATGTGAGCAACCAAGATGGAATTTTCCCCTCCTATATAACAGGAGAGATATTTCTGGGTCCCTTGATGTGATTTGATTAAGAAAGTGCATGGCCATGTGAGTGTAGTTGAGGAGTCAACTGCAGCTGATTAATCCATTACATGAACGAGTGAATGATTGAACTATCATTGGGTGACACGTTTCTCGCCTTGAAGTTCGATCTGGTATCATGAGGCAAAGGAATTGGTACATGAACACTATAAAGGTTTGTCTATTTTATTTTTATGTGCATTTAGGGGTTGCTATGTCCTGCTAGGGGCCGCTATCAACTTGTGAATCAGAAAGGGAGTTTCTGGATCACGGCTGAATATACATGAACCTATAGGGTTACACACTTAATGGGATGGAATAAGATACTTGCATGATTAACTCTTGTGCAAGTGGCAGATTGTTGGATTTACCCAAGAGATAATCATGGACCACGTATGACGTGAGCTTCGTACCATATTCGGACTCTAATGTAGAGATCGTATTGGGACTCTAACGGGGAGGTCCACCGAGAGGTTATATAAAGGGAAGGGGTGGAGGCCAGAAGGCACAAGTTCTCCTCTCCACAAAACCCTAGCTATCTTCTTCCATCCGCATGTCACGGTGCTAGCACACCGACGTACGGAATTCCTCCCTGTACGTGTGGACTATGTAGAGACATTGCTACAACTGCAACGTTGATTGGGACGATCACGACAAGGATGAGACATTACTCATGCACGATCAACTACAGCAAGAAGATGATTGGCTTGCGAGGAGGAGACATCGCTCCGTGGACGATCATCTACTTCCACTACATCCACGCGCGCTACGTCGAACCAGGCGCTTCAACCTTCCTTTCGCTGCCCTACACGCCAATAGTGGTAACAATCTGTGATCCCCTTCTTACGAGAAGGTTCCTGGTTTATGAGGTAAATTTTACTTTGTGCTAGCGTAGCATACCGCATAACCTAATTAATAGACCCTCGTCAACTAATTAATAGACACACATCGCAAGGCCCCGATCCATTCAAGAGAAGCCATCAACCATGCAAGGACCTGGAAGCTCCATTGAGGTTATCGCCAGATGCAGGAGGAGCGTGACGGCCAAGACAGATGCAGATGATGCTCAGCCGATCGTCAGTCAGGTCTGCACTGCCTTCGGGATGCAGTGGCCAACTCCTCAACGTCCTTGCTTATAACAGACCACCTGTAACACCCCGGCATTTAATATGCCCGACTGCTACCAAACACCAGCTAAACAACAGCTAAATACCACATTTAACATAAAATTCCAGCAAAGGTGCATAGGCTAAAAACCGAGATTTCGGCAGCACCTCCTTTGTTTTATCATGAATTTAAGGAACAGCAACAATATAGCATTATATGGCAATAAGAGAAACATCTAAAACAGCAATAAATAAAGTCTTAACGACAATAAAAGACTAACATCAAGCTCTTAAAGTTCCAAGTGTCAAACAAACAATAGAACTCTCATTAACCAAGCTAAGACTTAATTTAAAGGCCATCACACGCAATGTATTATCAAACTAAATGAATTGACTTGGGGAAACATTAAAGTGAAGCAACGTGTGAGCGTGTGACTATTCCCCTTTCCCGCATGCCGTTCTCATGGTACCTAAAACAACAAGAAAACACAAGGGTGAGTTCGAAAACTCAAAGAAGCATACCGCAATGGACAACCAAAGATAACAACAAGTCAATAACATCTTTCATCATGTATAACATCTCATTCATGAATACTTATCAATATCATCATCAATTTGTATGCGATGTAATGCATTGCTCGACCTCCGGAACCTCATACCGGTATGGGAAGTACACACCCGGTGTGCACCCTTTCCTCCCTTCCATCCCGAAGATGGAGGGTGCCTACTCGCTTCCAAACACCACGTGGATGGAATCACGACATAGGACTTACTCAATGGCGTTCCGGATTAGTCATAACTTTCTCACCGACCTTGCCGGACTAGTTAAGACTTTCTCACCGCCCTCGCCCTATCTCATGACATGCATGCAACCATGCCAATTATCATATTCAATTCACATATTAACACATGGCATCATAATATGTTAAACATGCTCATCATATCATATCAATCATTAAAACATGGCAAGTGGACATATATCATGTAGGCAATTCCATCTAATTTCAACATGCAACCTACAACTTGCTATCCATCACAACACACTTGCCTCAACCACGCAACGGATTGGCGGGAAGAAGAGGGAACTCCGGGGTCACACCACCTGCACATAGGCATCACACACTCACAATCATAACCTCAAAACAGTACACACGCCCCATCTAACCCGACATTGCCAACTACTCGCAAAACCTAAAAACAGAGGTTCTGTCCCGCGGGACAGCAGCCTTGCAAAAAGCATAACTTGAGTTCTGGGACTCCAAATTGAATAAACGAGTACACCGTCGCGAAGCTTAGGAAATTTCCCAACTTTTTCTAGTTATAGGGAAAGACTGATACGGACTCTAAAATTGTTTAATCTACAGATTACCACAATCTGTTCCAGTTACGTCACAGATTTTTAGGCGCTCGGTAAAACAGCCATAACTTTCAAACGGCTGATCGGAAATTAACGTGCTTTACGTCCACGGAAAGATAATTAAATTATCTACAACTTCCTAGAAGTCCGTACAGTCTGATTCGGATTCTAAATCGACGGAAACTCGAACCCTAGTTCGACTGCTCAATCTGCCCGAAAACAGAAACGTGGACAAGTTTAGATCTAACCCAAATTACTTCAAACCAGCGCCTCCAATTGATCTAAAAACTTGGTAAACACCCTAATAACAGTACCTAGATCATCCCCAAGGATCCCCAAGATCATACCTTTGCCCGGCGCAAAACTCCAATCAATCTCCGCGAATCTCTCGCGACCGCCCTCGCTCCACGCCTCGCTCCTCGCTCCTTGCTCTCGCCTCGCTCCACGGGATGACTCCACAAGGTGCAGGGGTGGGAGGCCACCCTAGGGCAGCAAGGGGTGGAGGGAGGTGGTGTGGAGGTGGAGGAAAGGGAGGGGGCGACGGTTTTGGGGGGCTAGGGCTTAGGGAGGGGGAGGGAGGAGAGGGCGCAAGAGGGAGGTGGGGCGCAAGGGCTGAGGTGGGGCGCAAGGGGCAGGGGAGCCCCTTTAACAGCCCTCAACCCAATCCTAGTCCGCTACGAGTCCTAATCCATCCCACCAAAGCCCACCAAGGCCCAAAACTCCCTGAAGGCCCAAAACCCCGAAACGGCCCGGAAACGTTATTAACCCCGATCCTTATGATCTTAACCTTATTTCCACATCTCATACTGTATTTAACCTTATCATGCTCAAAAATTAAGGATACGACACTCCGAGGTGTCACATTCTTCCCCTTCAACAGATTCGACTCAATCTAAACGCACCAACACGAAACTCAAAGCAAAACTAAAAGGTCGAATTTTCACATCACATACCTGAGGCGAACAGCTCGGATACTTCTCACAAGATGCGTAGATTCCAGCTCCCAAGTCGCTTCTCTCTCGTCCTGATGTGACCACAGGACCTTGACAAACTTAAGCGCCCCTGTTCTTCATCACTCGCCTCGACGTCCCCAGAATTTCCACAGACGGGACTCGAAGGTGAGGTCCTGCTGAAGCACTAATGGTTCCAATGGAACCACCAACTCCGGATCGTGCAAGTATTTCCTCAACATCGAGACATGGAACACATCATGCACACCTTGCATGGATTAGGTAGCTTTAGGCGATAGGCCAACCCGCCAACTCGGGCGGATAGGAAAAAGCCCAACATACCTTGGATCGAGCTTTCCTGGTGCCAAACGCACCACACCCTTGGTGGGAGATACTCGCAAGAGTACGCTATCACCCACCTCAAACTCCAAGTCTCGCCACACAAAGATAGCTCTTCGGCTCGCTTCAGAGCTGCGAGAAGGTTCACGAACTCCTCGACACGCGATCAACAGTCTGCTGAACCTAATCCGGCCCAAGAATAGCTCTCTCGCCCACAGCATCCCAACAAAGTGGCGACCTGCACTTCCGACCATCTGACCTCATAAGGAGCAGCCAGGATCTTTGGAATGGTAGCCGTTATTGTAAGCAAACTCTGCAAGGGGCAAATGGTCTTCCCAGCTACTCCTTCCAAGCCATCACACAGGCCCGAGCATGTCCTCCAAAGTTTGGATGGTACGCTCAGACCGCCCATCTGTCTGAGGGTGAAAAGCGGTACTAAGGCAAAGCTGGCACTCCAAAGCACTCTGCAAACTCTCCCGTAACTTGGAGACGAACCGCATCCCGATCGAGATAATGGTCTTGGGTACACCATGCAATCTCACAATCTCTGCACATAGATGGGAGCCAACTCGCTCGAATTGGTGGTCGTATGGATGGGAATGAAATGCGCAGACTTGCCGAGACGGTCCACCACAACCCAAACAAAGATCCTTCCTCGTGGAGAACGCAGGTAGACCAACCACGAAATCCATGGAGATGTCATCCCATGGCCACACAGAACCTCCAAAGGTCAGAATAAAGCCAGCGGACGCTTTATGCTCACTTTGATCTTCCGCAAACCCCACAAGACGCCACATACTTGGCAATATCCACTCTCATCCTTTTCCACCGTAAATTCTTCTTCAAGTCCCTCGCATCTTGGTCTCTCCAGATGGACCGTGTACGGGTGCGATGAGTTTCTTTCAGATGTCTTCTTTCACTTGAGATTTCGGGGCACGCATGCAGGCGGCCCGAAACCTCAAAGCTCCGTGATCATCAACAGTAAAGTCTCCCACTTGCCATCCTCAAGGCGCTTCCTCACTGGAGCAAACGATCATGTCAGGCTCTCTCGTGACACGCTCAGAATCGGCCGACTCAAGAATCAATTGAGTTTCAGCTTGCACGGTCCGGCAAAGCGGTAGGAGACTCCCAACCGCTCAAAATCAGCAACAAGACAATCAACAACAGGGGCATTGTCTTATGCATCGAGCGCCGGCCACCACATTTGCCTTCCCTGGATGATACTGGATAGTGAGGTCATAATCCTTTATCAATTCTAGCCACCTCTCGCCTCAAGTTCAAATCTTTCTGAGTAAAGATGTACTTGAGGCTCTTGTGAATCAAAAATATCACAAGATTCGCTGCATTACAAATAATGCCTCCATATCTTCAATGCAAACACCACGGGCGGCTAGCTCAAGATCATGGGTGGGATAGTTCGCTCATGCCTTTTCAGCCGCCAAGCATAAGCAATCACCTTGCCATTTTGCATGAGCACACAACCAAGTCCCAACCGAAGCATCGTAATAAATGAGCTGAAGCGCTCCCGGTTCGGAAAGGGTAAGAACAGAGCGTCACTAACTTCTCCTTCAAAGTGCGTTGTGCTCACACTGCACTCCACTGGAACTTCATCCCCTTCCGAGTCGGTTGTGAAAGTGGCTTGGCAATGATAGAGAAATCTCGCACAAAACGCCGATAGTATCCAGCCAACCCAAGGAAACTACGCACTTCTTGACATTGGAAGGCCTCTTCCAATCCAAAACTGGCCGAGACTTTGCTAGGATCTACCCGATATGCCCTCTGGATTGATGATGTGGCCAAGAAAACCCACTTCTAAAATCCGTAACTCGCACTTTTTCAGCTTAGCAAAGAATTGATTCTCCTCAGGGTACTCAAAGACAAGCCTCAAGTGTCGCTCATGCTCCTCTTCCGATTTAGAGTAAATCGAATGTCATCGATGAACACTACCACAAACTCATCAAGGTACTTGTGTAGCATCTGTTCATCGCCTCCATAAAGACAATGAGAGCATTAGTTAGTCCAAAAGACATAACTTTAAATTCATAATGCCCATACCTAGTGGAGAAAGCAGTCTTCTCAATGTCTGCTCCCTCACACGGATCTCGATTATACCCCAAGCGAAGATCAATTTTGGAGAACACCTTTGCTTCTTGATTGGTCAAAGCAGATCCTCGATGCGAGGCAAAGGATACTTGTTTTTGATCACTTGGTTAAGAGCACGATAATCAATGCACATACGCCAGCCTTCCATCCTTCTTCGAGGCGAAGAGGGCGGAGTGCTCCCCATGGCGATACGCTACGCCGAATGAAGCCTTTGGCGGATCCTCCAATCGCTTCTTCAACTCGTCTTGAAAAGGTCGAGCCAAGCGGTATGGAGAGATAGAAATAGGTCGAGTGCCAGGAACAAGGTCAATACGAAACTCCACATTCCTCACAGGGAGGTAGACCAGGCAACTCGCCAGGGGAACACATCAACGAACTCCTTCACTACAGAAATTTCCTCAATGGGAATCGAGGAAGATGGCTTCTCAGACAAAGTCATGAGGAAAACCCAATAGCCTCAAACGCCAGTAAAACAAACTAGTCAAAGCAAAGACGGAATCTGGAGGGTATACCACCGAAAGGTCAACTCTTCCCGGGACGGGCCTGCAAGGAAACTGTCTTCCGAAACAACAGATCTTAGCAGATCGATGCAGTCCATGCCCAAAATGACATCAAAAGGAGCCAACTGGATCACCATGAGATTGGCAAAGAAAACCTCATCATCAATGGCAATGGTGCAACCAGGGCAAACCAAAGAACTAGCAATCAACCCCAGAGAATCGACTAACACGGACTCGAAATCTGAACTCCCAACTTAGCTCTACTAGCAAACTCAGACACAAAAGAGTAGGATGCTCCTAATCAAATAGAACAAAGGCATCAACGGAATCCACGAGCGAGTACCTGAAACCACCTCTGGATGCCCGGTGACTCGGTCGGCAAAGCGTACACTCTGGTGGCGCCGGAGAAGGAGCCCCGACTCGGTGATGCCCCAACAAGGCTGGGGCGGAGGAGTCAGCGAGGAGGAAGCCAGGCGGTGCGGCACCGATGGCCCGGTGGCGCCACGCAAAGGTGGCTGAGAAACAGAGCAGCCATCATGTGCACCGATCCTCTAGAAGACGCTGGAGTGGGAGGAGAAGGCACCGTCTCCCACTTGATGATGCTACCGATTCATCCCAGATCGTCCCCGTATGGCCAGGCTTGCCCGCGATGGTTGCAACTCTTGGTCCAACCACACTCAAGCAGTGCTCACCACCGCACTCGAGCGATCCGCGAAAATCCAATACAAAACACTTTTCTTTTGGTTCAGCTCAACTAAAGCCAAGAAAAATAAAACCGACCGCCGAACGGCAGAGAACATCCGAAGGGAACCACCATCAACTCTTCTATTTGACTCCGTCCAACTACCCGATCAAGGGCGAAAGGATAAGCATTCTTCTCCTACAGGGTTAATAGTTCTTCGGTGATGGCGCTAACCGCCACACCGTCAAACCTCACCGTTATTATGAACCAAAAGAGGTGACCGAAACCCTTCGGCACCACAACCCCACTTTTATCACCACAACAGAACAACCCAATCATTTATACAGCAGGACTCGCAATCCTCTCTGGGAGCCTCGCTTTGGCCTCCACGGCCATGGCGTCCACGGCCTCTACCCCTTGGCATGGCTGCTTAGACAGACAACCATCCAAACACAAAAACATAAACACAAAATCACACAATCAAGATCATAGATCAAACATCATCATAAGCATATCCTTCATTAAATAATTAAGCGCAATGCAATGATGAACCAAAACCCCATCCTACTGTGCAACCAAGTGTGTCAAATTTTAGATTAGTTATACCACTTTTGCAAGTTTTAATGTTGCTATCCTATAACAAAATTTTAGTTAGGACCTAAGCCATGTTTCTAAGTTATTCCACATCACATTTTAGTTGTACCCTATAGCATGACACTAAAAATTCACATTCCAAGGACCTACAGCCCGCTCTGATACCAACTGTAACACCCCGGCATTTAATATGCCCGACTGCTACCAAACACCAGCTAAACAACAGCTAAATACCACATTTAACATAAAATTCCAGCAAAGGTGCATAGGCTAAAAACCGAGATTTCGGCAGCACCTCCTTTGTTTTATCATGAATTTAAGGAACAGCAACAATATAGCATTATATGGCAATAAGAGAAACATCTAAAACAGCAATAAATAAAGTCTTAACGACAATAAAAGACTAACATCAAGCTCTTAAAGTTCCAAGTGTCAAACAAACAATAGAACTCTCATTAACCAAGCTAAGACTTAATTTAAAGGCCATCACACGCAATGTATTATCAAACTAAATGAATTGACTTGGGGAAACATTAAAGTGAAGCAACGTGTGAGCGTGTGACTATTCCCCTTTCCCGCATGCCGTTCTCATGGTACCTAAAACAACAAGAAAACACAAGGGTGAGTTCGAAAACTCAGCAAGCATACTGCAATGGACAACAAGCATAACAACAAGTCAATAACATCTTTCATCATGTATAACATCTCATTCATGAATACTTATCAATATCATCATCAATTTGTATGCGATGTAATGCATTGCTCGACCCTCCGGAACCTCATACCGGTATGGGAAGTACACACGTCGGTGTGCACCCTTTCCTCCCTTCCATCCCGAAGATGGAGGGTGCCTACTCGCTTCCAAACACCACGTGGATGGAATCACGACATAGGACTTACTCAATGGCGTTCGGATTAGTCATAACTTTCACCGACCTTGCCGGACTAGTTAAGACTTTCTCACCGCCCTCGCCCTATCTCATGACATGCATGCAACCATGCCAATTATCATATTCAATTCACATATTAACACATGGCATCATAATATGTTAAACATGCTCATCATATCATATCAATCATTAAAACATGGCAAGTGGACATATATCATGTAGGCAATTCCATCTAATTTCAACATGCAACCTACAACTTGCTATCCATCACAACACACTTGCCTCAACCACGTGCAACGGATTGGCGGGAAGAAGAGGGAACTCCCGGGGTCACACCACCTGCACATAGGCATCACACACTCACAATCATAACCTCAAAACAGTACACACGCCCCCATCTAACCCGACATTGCCAACTACTCGCAAAACCTAAAAACAGAGGTTCTGTCCCGGCGGGACAGCAGCCTTGCAAAAAGCATAACTTGAGTTCTGGGACTCCAAATCGAATAAACGAGTACACCGTCGCGAAGCTTAGGAAATTTCCCAACTTTTTCTAGTTATAGGGAAAGACTGATACGGACTCTAAAATTGTTTAATCTACAGATTACCACAATCTGTTCCAGTTACGTCACAGATTTTTAGGCGCTCGGTAAAACAGCCATAACTTTCAAACGGCTGATCGGAAATTAACGTGCTTTACGTCCACGGAAAGATAATTAAATTATCTACAACTTCCTAGAAGTCCGTACAGTCTGATTCGGATTCTAAATCGACGGAAACTCGAACCCTAGTTCGACTGCTCAATCTGCCCGAAAACAGAAACGTGGACAAGTTTAGATCTAACCCAAATTACTTCAAACCAGCGCCTCCAATTGATCTAAAAACTTGGTAAACACCCTAATAACAGTACCTAGATCATCCCCAAGGATCCCCAAGATCATACCTTTGCCCGAAGCGCAAAACTCCAATCAATCTCCGCGAATCTCCTCGCGAATCGCTCCTCGCTCCACGTTCCTCGCTCCTCGCTCCTTGCTCCTCGCCTCCTCGCTCCACGGGATGACTCCACAAGGTGCAGGGTGGGGGAGGCCACCCTAGGGCAGCAAGGGGTGGAGGGGAGGTGGTGTGGAGGTGGAGGAAAGGAGGGGGCGCAGGGTTTTGGGGGCTTGGGCTTTGGGGTGGGGGAGGGAGGAGAGGGGCGCAAGAGGGGAAGGTGGGGGCGCAAGGGCTGAGGTGGGGCGCAAGGGGCAGGGGAGCCCCTTTTAACAGCCCTCAACCCAATCCTAGTCCGTTACGGAGTCCTAATCCATCCCACCAAAGCCCACCAAGGCCCAAAACTCGGAAGGCCCAAAACCCTAAACGGCCGGAAACGGCCCGGAAACGTTATTAACCCCCGATCCTTATGATCTTAACCTTATTTCCACATCTCATACTGTATTTAACCTTATCATGCTCAAAAATTAAGGATACGACACTCCGAGGTGTCACACCACCTTTTCAAGTGGTACATTTAAATATCTCAATAGCTATTCAGAAAGATTAGCGGTTGAGAACCAAGCATACATTATCAGACAAAAAATAAATATCAACTCTTTTGATTGAATATAAGGCCTAGCGGCCAAGTTTTTATAAAAAAGGCGCAGCAGGGCCCGATTAGATTACATCCAAAACACCGAACAGGCAGTCCTGAGTAAAAGACTAAGACCTTAAAACCAAACCAATTTGCCGTCTACGAACTCCTGGTAAATTTCAGCTTCTTGGAACTCTGGAAGGGTTGGAGTTAAACAAGAACGAGTACACAATTGTACTCAACAAGTCGCACGGGAAAATACTGAATACTACATGGGATTTACATTGGATAGGCATAAGGTTGAAGTATCGTGGATGCAGTTTTATTTCCAAGGCCATTTTACATTTGAAACACAAACCATAAATAATAATAACTGGGGGGTTTCACAAAGTTATCACAACAGACCACCAATTCTCAAAATTTCAAATTCTACTTGAGCTCGGTTATGGGAGTCACCCCAATTCAAACTTAGCTTCATTAACCGGAAGCACGGCATATTCGAATACCATTCAATTTAACTCTGCATAGCTGCTCAGCTATACCCACAAGATATCTGCGACCGTTAATGCCACGCGATTACATGCAACTTAAATGCATGCGGCCAGGTCGAGATGATCACAGCCTTTTGTTGAACATCCCCATGGTTGCTCCTACCCGATAGGTCCTTAGACCCACTGTTCGACCCCACTGGCCAACGCAGGAGACGCGATCCAATACTGATCGGTACCTACCATTGTGAAAACCATCGAATGACACTCCAACATCTATTCCCGTTCCACCCCATCAGTCTTTCCTCTACCGAGAATGCTACTCCCCATTCTCCTTCTGAGAATGGTACCACCATTTCAAGGTGACAAACAATGTACTAAGTCATGTCGGAAATGGTTTAATTAAACTGACCGATCCGACTTGTGGTTTGAGCAGAAACTTAAGTTATTTACTTTGCTCAAGGGGGTTTAACCTTTATTGACAAAGACCAAGCCACACAACCATTCACAAACCAATCTGGTACTTGCTCGTACCAGCCACCAAACCGGACATGGCTTACGTCATCGGTCGGGGATCGGACTAGCATCCACCTCGTGGTTAATCCAATACTGTCCCTCTAACTGTAGCACAGTTCTAAAATCACCGAGCCAATTGCTCGCCCAAATTTCACATCTCTTTTAAGGATTTTTGAGTAATATGATTACTAATCAATTAGGGTGCTCATAATCATTAACTAGGGCTATTCAAGGTTTAATAGGGTTCATCAATGTCAAGGGGGCTAATCGCGAAATTGGTATCTAAGCATCATGTCATTCTAAACTATCTATTTTTAGTATTTCAACATACCATTAAATTAATGCGATAGAAATTGAATATTATAATATGTGAATCATGTGATGAAAAATTGGCTTGATCATGTGCTGAAAAATTGGTTAGGATTAATCTTGCAAAATTGCTTGTATAAAGGACCAAACATCCAAACATCCAAAAACAGAGACTTTGCATTTGTGCCAGACCAAACATCCAAAAACAGTGAGTTTCGCATGTATGACGGACCAAATTTTTTGATCTGTCATAAACGTGATTTTGATGTCCAAATTTTTTGGTCTGTCATACACATGTTTTTGGCGACCTCGTTTTTCCCATGTATGACAAACCAAATTTTTTGGTCTGTCATACACATGCTTTTGGCGACCTCGTTTTTCCCTTGTATGACAAACCAAATTTTTTGGTCTGTCATACACATGTTTTTGGCGACCTCGTTTTTCCCATGTATGACAAACCAAATTTTTTGGTTTGTCATAAACATGTTTTTGGCAACCTCGTTTTCCCATGCATGTACGACAGACCCATTTTTTTGGTATGTCGTAATTGTGCTTCTGAAGGTTTTTGCGCGGGACCAAGTTCTTAAAAACAGTAAGTTTTACATGTACGCCGGACCAAATTTTTTGGTCCGTCGTGAATGCGTTTTTGCTCGATTAGGGTTTTGAGCAAACTTGGAATTGAGTTTTTGGTTTGACCTTGAGATAATGAAATTGGTGAGTGTCGGGACCCCGAATTTGCAAATCCAGACCCTCTGTGTATTCAGCACTAGTCCAGGAACGCGCTAGTGCACACAGTCTTAATATCGGTAAATATCACAATCATACCACTCGATAATAGTAAAGTACTTTAATTAAATAGTCAAACTGGTTACTCAACCTTATGGTCAAGTTACAAATGTACGCCTCGCAGGGCGAAACTTATTAAGAGAGAAATAGTAGCAGCGGAAAAATAAGATAACTTCGTGGCGCCATCCAGTATACCACAGTAACTGACCGGGCTCGCTCCCTAAGTAGACGGTTCCTCGTGGAGCTCCTCCTCCAAAGCCGGTGTAGTCTCCTCTTCAACTGGTGTTGTATTGTGGCAAGGGTGAGTACTTGGTACTCAAAGCAAGTCATGCCTGAGAATGCAGGCTAATATTCTATATGCATGGCTTGGTACAAAGGAATAGCTCAAGGTATATTTGCAGTAAAACAAAGATTTAACAAGTATCATAAATAGATTCAAAGCATTAGAAATAAGTAAAGCATAGATAACTTTTCAAGGAGTTTAATAAACATCTTTCCCAGCCTAATCCACATTTCCATCAACATCATTATTAATCCAACCCAACCTTTCAAATCCAAGTTATTTTTGAGAAAATCTAACCCTTGATTGTAATTCCCGAGCGATGTCCAATACCATGGACACGGCTTATTCGAATAGATTCTACACTCTGCAGAGGTTATGCACTTTACCCACAAGATACATCAAACACCACAAAGGCGAGTTCCCGTAACAAAGTCTTTCGGAAACTTCTAACAATACAAGTGGTCCTCCCCGGTTATTGCACACTAACCCTTCCCTTAGCTAAGGCGAAGTTTAGGCCAATCAACCGTTAGATGGGTACCGGCCTCACCCGGTACGCTTCCCCGTACAACTTACACAAAGGGTGTAGTTGACCTCCTGAGGTCCCACAGGTACGTTATTAGCAACTTAATCAACTAGGTCCGTCCCATTACAGACATGTGGTTGCACGTTAGACCCAGTTCAAAGGCTTGCAAGGTGAAGTCCTTAGGGTGACCAGGGCAAGACTACCCAAAGAACCAAATCAACATCCCCAATGCCACAACTGGCCCACCTGATTATTCTTACCACATGCCCCGGTCGAAAAACTATTTATCAAACCCCAGTTGATTACCATGCACCACGTGCCATCAACATCACATGATACCTTTCCAAAACAGGTTCAATATATCATTAAGTCAATATTAACATTTGATTGTCCAAAATCATGTCATGAGCACGTAGCAGGTCTAAGCAGTATACTACAACGATCTAATTTCCCATGTTGGCAATTTAATAATGTCCAACTAGTAAACCACAACTAGGGTGACAAGGGGTCATGGCACATATTTAAGTAATCAAGGTGTCATACAGCAAATTGGTATTTATCTAATTCCCCATATTTAAATAAAGTATTTTCTAATTGAACTAGCATGCAATAGGTTAAATCAAAATAGATTTCAAAATAGGATCAACATGGTCAAAGCACAACTTGCCTTCAAAAAGTACTTGCTCTTGGTCTTGAGTTGGATCCTGAGTCAATACTTCTCCTTCGAATCCTTCCAGCACTTCAACGTCTACTCGTAAAGCGTGCAAATAGCAAATACACCAATAAACAATAGGCAAAAAGTATCCAAACATCCAAATAAAATCCATAAATAGAGAGAACATAATTTTATGAATTTTTAGAAACTGAAATCGTCAAATTTGGAGTTAAAACACAAAAGTTATGATTATTTAAAGTTTAAATAATCAATTAAATAATTTTACACAAAAAAAACTTTAGTCCAAAAATTAAATAAAATTCATATTTAGGTAGGTCTCAATTTTATACAAATTTAGAAATTTGAATCACTCAAATCGGAGTTGAAACGCAAAAGTTATAAGCGTTTGAAGTTTGAAACAAAATCTGAAATCATTATTTCGAATTAATAAATCATTTTCTTTTTCGGAAATTAATTATTGCGTCAGCCTGGACACGTGTCAGCCTCTGATTGGGTGGCTGACATCATCCGGTCCATGGACTTGGTCCACGCTCGGCTCGGGTCTCACAGTGGACTCACCACGCGACTCGCTTATCATCGACATGCGACCCACGGTCGCTGGCACGCACGCCCCAAGACGGTGTGACAAGCCCCCGGCCACGTGTCACGTCCGGATTGGTTCTGGCTGCGATAGATCTAAACCCTAAATTCGAAATTGACGGCCAGATCGCATCCATCCGTCGCGGTTTAACAAATGACGTGGATAGACCCGGCGTGAGACACGTGGGTGCGTCTCAACCCTTGATTCTAGATCTAACGTCCCACGGCTAACCCGGCACTGCAGCCTAAGCGCCACGTGGCTCCATCTCGTCCTTTGGATCTAAATCGAACGGTGACTAATAGCCCTAAACGGTACTACTCGATCCAATCTACACCGCAAGATCTAGATCTGACGGCCCGTAACGCATCTAAGTCTCTACGCAAAAAGGAATACGTGGCCTCACCTCGAGCGTCGGATGGGGATCGGAGGGCGGATAAGCTTTGCGGCTCCGGCAATGGCACGGGCGAGTTACGGCGGTAGCGAAGAAGATGACTACGGGCTGCGGCGTGTCGGTAGCGACTCCGATGGAACTAAGGGGTGCCCCAAGCGCGTCTCGACGTGCTCCCTCCGGATCTGCACTCCACGCGGCGGAAGAAGCCTCGACGACGGCGTCACACGCGGAAAACCGTGGCGGTGGTGCTCCAACTTCGGCGAGAAATTGGCACGGTTTGGCGTCGACTCAGGCACCAGCGTCTAGGGCAAACAACGCGCAGGGACAAGGAGAAGGTGGCGGCGGGGTCGGCCCTTTAAATGGAGCCTCGGCGTGCGGGTTTTCCATGAAACCCTAACGGACACGGCGGCCCCGCGGCGGTGCAATCCAAGCGTGACTCGGGTAGACGATGCAATCGTGGCCGTCCACGTGGCCCCGATCGGGCGGCCTTCACGCAGCGACGCGGCCGGTATCGGCCGTTGGATCTAGATCCAACGGTCGGGCGAGTTATGACCCGACGCGGTCGAGTCGAGTCACGTGGCTTGGTCGGGTTCGGGTTAGACTCGAGTCCGACTCGGACCCGAGGAACAGTAACCGACCCGGTTTCTATTTTCCAGCGATTTAATATTTAAAATAATTCCCAGTAATTCATTTAATTCATTAAAAATATCAAAAGACTCAGAAAAATTCCAGAAAAATTCTGGAAAATACTTTGGATCATTTTGGACTCAAATAAAATATTTCCAACAAAATTTTATTTGCAAAGTTTAATTCTTTAATTATTTCAAAATGGAATAAATTCAAATAAATTCCAAATAAATCCAAATAAATTCCACAAAATTCCAAAAATTCACCAAAGTGCCAAATCACACATGAATTTAAGACAAGCAAAATTTTGGGGTGTTACAGTGAGAATTTCATGATGCTTGTTTTGAAGTGGGCGTTATGCAATGCTCGTGTGAGTAGTTGCATGGATTGACCTTGAGTCAAGTCGTGGACTTGTGCTCGGATTTGTTCTGTGGTTTGTTCATGTGCAGGTATTGCTCGAAGACGAACGTGGTCGATGACGGGACCGAAACTAGGTTCATGGAGGAACTGAGGTTCGGGACTAGGTTCAGGGAGGAACTGAGGTCTTGGTGGTCAAGGATGTCATGCGGGACGTTCGGGCTAAGAGAATGGTGCACATGAAGAATGGTTAGTCACGTGAGAATGGCAGGAGGTCATTCGCGTGCAAAGTGTTAGTCACGTGAGTATGGTAGGGTTGCCATACGCGTGCAAGAGTTGTACTTGGCCAGGTTGGGCCAAGTGGAGTTATGTTGGATACATACTCCTTATAGGATTAGGAGTGGGAATCCTTTTAGGAGTAGGAATTGTATCCAGGACTCTTTGTGTTTTGCTCCTTTAAATAGGAGGGGTGTCTCCTGTTGAAGGGCATCAATCGGAGCTGAGCGCATTGAGAGCCTCAAGCTCAGTTTTAGGGTTTGTACTCTTTTGATGAGAGTACTTTAGACAAAAGAAATAAAGATCAATTCTTCCAAGATTCTTGCGTGCTACAGTAACCACGTTGCTACAGTGTTTTTTATTTTGGTTCTTGTTTGCATGCTTGCTCTAATTCTAGATTGGTTTTTAATTCTTGAGTTTCATCATGATTTGATCCATCAAAAACCTTTCTAGGGTATTGATTTAGAGTTCCTCAAAGTCTAGTTGATTAATCTTTTGAAAATCTTGTTTAATCTTGAAGTTTTGATTAGATTAGTTTTCGTCAAGTTCTGGAACAGCAAGCTTGGGAAGCTCATAACTTTTGATCCGTAAGTCCGATCGAGCTGATTCTTTTTTGGTTCGATTCATATTGGAATCTAGTTTCTTGTGTCCAAATTTTAGATCAATCTAACGGTTGGATCTCTGGGAATTCTTGTTTTACCGAACCTCTGTCATTCTATTTTTGTCGAATACGAGGCAATTATTTGGTTCTATTTTGGGGTGAACTTTTAGTAGATCAAGAATTTGGTTTTAGCTTCCGCACAATCATTCAACCCCCTCTGATTGCTATATTCGTGTCTTTCGATCCTACAAGTGGTATCAGAGCAAGGTTTTTCTAATCTATCTTAATCGGTGATTAGATCAATGGATCATTATTCGACAAAACCTTGTGTGTTCAATGGTGTTGATTTTCAGTTTTGAAAGGCCAAGATGGAGGCGTTCATCCAAGCTCAGGGATTCGCAATTTGGGAGAAGGTCTACAAGCCATATGAAGTCCCTGCAAACGACAACGTCAACGACACCAATCGCACACATGTTGAAGCAAACAGCAAGGCGCGCAACTTGATCATCCAAGGCTTGGGACGTAGCGACTTCGATCGTGTGATTCATCTTCGATCCGCATATGAGGTATGGAAATCTCTTTGTGATTACCATGAGGGTTCTAACACTATTAAAGAGGTTCGTCAAGATCTTTACAAAAAGGAATACATGCGATTTGAGATGAAGCCTGGTGAGTCACTAGATGATTTCTTTGCACGTTTCAATAAAATTCTTAGTAATCTTCGTGCTATTGGAGTTAGCTTTGATGATGCTGCTAATGCTAGACAATTGCTTGGTGCTTTAGACATGTCTATTTGGGAGATGAAAGTTACATCCATTAGAGAATCTACTGTCATGAGTACACTTACCTTAGATGTTCTTTATTCCAAGTTGAAAACTCATGAATTAGATGTTCTTGCTAGAAAGAATGATCATAAATCAATTGCTTTGACATCTCAATCTAGCATATCTCATAATAGTGCTGCTTCAAGTTTTGCTCTATCCTTCTTGTCTTCACTAACCGATGAACAGATTGAGAAATTCCCAGAAGAAGACTTGTCACTACTCTCTTCTCGCTTTAACAAAGCTTTACAAAATGTGAGAATGAGAAAGAGAGGTGGTGGTGGCCCTCCAAGATGCTATGAGTGTGGTGATCTCGACCATATTCGTCCAAACTGTCCTAAACTTGCAGGTAAAGCATCAAGGGAGGAGAAGGACAACGACAGAAGAAAAGAGAAGAAGTTCTCTTCAAGTAATAGAAAGAAGAAGAGCTTCATCAACAGCAAAGTTGTCCACCGAGTTCTTTCCGCTCTTGAACAAGTCAATTTGAGCGATGTGGATTCAGGGAGCAGTGAGGACTATGAATCATGTGAGGTATTTTTAAATCACAATCCTAGTTGTAAAGTGTCCAAAGTAAAGAGGAATCAATTCAAATACTTCTTTTCTAAAAGAGATCAAGCCAAATCACAAAAGCCTCTTTTAGAAAAGCAAAAGTAGATTTTTCAGGAATTGTGCTCACTTGGAGCAGGTGGTTGGTGAACTTCTGTTGCTCCAAAATTTTTGGGAATTTTTCACCCTATGAAAAGATGAGTCTTGAAACACTCCACCAAATATAACCTCCAAAAGCCTTGTAGAAAAATCAGGAAAAATCAAGGACTAAAGACATTCAGGAACTTCAATCAGGAAATTTGGGGCTTGGTTTTCACCTCATAGCTCCCAAAGGGTGAAACCAGTGGACTCCAAATTTTTCCACAGATGGGTATATAGGTCACGCACCTTCTCCAAAAAGAATCACTCAAAAAGGATTTTTCTATATTTTTCTAAAAATCAAAGACTGACTGCTGCGCGAAGAACAAGTTTAGGACAGATTTGCAATCTTGATAGAAACTTGATCTCTAGTCTATCCTAGGGTGCAAGAAAGATTTAAAACCAAATGAGCACCCTCAAGACATCCTTGATCAACAGCATTTACAAGGAGAGGAGGCAAATCCAAATTGTGAGAAAGTAAATTGCGAGAATTTACATGCGGGAAAGTAAATGCTGAATTTAAATTGCATAAAGTAAAGACTAAATGCGGAATTTAAATTCACAAGAATGTAAAGAAAATCTTTGTATTTTCTAGTTGGAAGGTTTACAAAGCCTCACTTCATGTGGGCAAAGCTCAAAGGAGCAACTCAAACCTTCAAGTGAGGGAGAGCACCCCTCCCCCTCTATTTATACTACTCTTGGGCCACCTACCACCCTTGAATGAGTCCCAAACCCTGGAGCACTCCACCAAGGTCTAGGATTAACCCATTCATTCCACCCCACACATGGGCTTTACATGGGCCACATAGACCATACATGGGTTTAAACAAAACCCGATCAACATGATGCAACAGGCCTTCATATGCTAGACTTGACCGTTCCATTTCTGTCTCTTCGAGCCTCCCGAACCAGAAACCTTGAGCCACCTCAAGTCCATTTTCATGACGTCTTGGTGATCCTGGTCTGAGCCCAACCATCCCATCGGCATCCTCAACCATTCTGGACCTCGGTTCTACCAACCTTGTCCCGATACTCAACAACGACCACAGCTGCTTCAATAACCTGTACCACAAGGACCAAACTATTTTGCACATTCCAAAATACACCCTTACCTTTTTATTCCTGCATGTTAGTCCACATTTATCATAAATTCAAACATGCAATTCCAAGTCAAATCAAACTCAAACCTGAGCACACCTTTCTCAAATAAAGTCAAATACTCATCACAAACATGGATGGACCTCCACATGGTCCTTCAGACGAAAGCTTGTATCCTTTGCTGGTAAGCTTTTTTCTTTCTAGTGTTGTCTAGGTCATTTCGCGTTTCTTCTGAGATTATCAACTTGTCCACCAGTGATGATAAATCCTTGAAGTCTAAGGCAGATATAAGGAACATCAGGTTCTTCTGTAGCCCTTCAAAGAATAATTCCATTTTCTTGGCCTCAGAGTCAACTTCTCTAGGTGCGTAACGGGATAAGTAATTGAATTGATAGAGGTATTCTATTATGGTCAGTCCTCCCTGTTGGAGGGCTAGAAATTCCCTTCTCTTTAATGCCATCAATCCTGCTAGGTTTCCTTGAATTCCTACCACATGATCTCTTGTCCGTCTTTCATTGCCTGGAAATTTATCCACCAAGCTGCTGCTTGGACCTGTAGCTGATGGGATGCGTAGAGCACTCACTGAGTGTGTCATGTAGGTTGTCATGTAGGTAAAGTGTATAATCTCTGCAGAGGATAAATCTAATCGATTAGCAGTGCTCACTGTTAAGAACATCTTGGGAAATATTGTCAAGTATAGATTTTTAGTTTTGGGGATTTTTGGAAACGTTTTAAGAAAACAAGTTGGTGGTTTGGAAATCGAGCATGGCAGGGTCTTGGGTTGTGGTATTGGAAATGGAACTAGGATTGGAGGATGGATCCAATCGATAACGGAGATCTTGGTGGATGGAACTGGATAGTTGGGTGGTTATGGGTTTATAAATGCTTAGTTTTTACATTATCAATATCTTTTATTACAACTGTTTTTGAAATAACTGTCTTTCATTTCACCAATTCTTTAAACTTCCCAATGTTTTGAAATTACTATTCTATTGCAAATAAAGTCAGCTTCATGCAAATTGAACTCAGTTAGAAACCTACTCCATTGTTATAACCTGCATATAATAATACTTGCAAACACTAAAGTCTTGTGAGTACATATGTGTACTCACCGTTTGCTCCAAACTGACAAATATGCATAGAAGACGACGCCGAAGGTAATGACGATGAGTTTGGTGCTACGGGCCCCGATGACTTATGAGACGGCTATCTGGGTTTACTCCCCCAATCGGTTGCCTTTGGGTTTGGAGTGGCACACTGCTGCCGTTGCAGATCTTTCTTTCGCTGCATTTTAACATTGTAGCCAATGGGCATAATTGTAAACCTGTAATGTAATACGTTGTAATCAAACAAGTTATGTTATGCCCTCCATATTTGTGTATGTGAATTGATGCATCTTATTGTGAAAATATGTGGGCGCTAGGCTACTGATCTAGGGAACTAGCACTGGACACATATATGCAGGAAGCTTGGATCGGTTTCAATCAATTGGCGTGGAGTCACAATCATGACATGCTGATTTATTGGACTCAATCCGAATACGGTCTTGGGATCAATGATCAGGATACTGATGGGTTGCATTAATTCCGTCCGACGCAACAATAAGTACCCTAAACACTGTCGCAATGACCGGAGCCCCCACAAGAGGTGGTATCAGAGCACGTATGCGACTGTAGGGGAGATTTGGATAGAATGGTCGATAGAATTAAGGATCAGCTTTTCCTGAAACCTATTTCGAGTTATAAACTCTTAATTGTGAAATGTACATTGCTAATCTTATCCATCTGTAGATTCTCTTCTCATTTTGTTCTTCAAAATGGTTTGGACTTATCTTGAGCTTTCAAGGGGAATTTCCTGAAAAAGAGAATGAATTCAAAAAAGAATTTATTCCAATTCGCTTCTGTTATTCAAATGATAAGAGCGAAGATTTTGCAACTTAAAGTCGTTTGACAAATAAAAAGTTAAAACTTGTAAGGTTTAATATATAAATCTTGATTCTTACCTTGCTCTAAACCATCTCATCGAGGGATAGCTTTGGAAAACTTATCTGACTTCAAAAGCTAGTGATGTATTGGGTAGCTGTAAGAGTAAGGGATTTGGTTTGGTGTGTTGTGTGAGGTTAGTTGGTTGGACCAGTTGAACAAAGTCATTGTGGCTTTGTCCAACTTGTTCGACTGTTTGATCGCTTCCTGTCCTATTCTATTCTAGATCAATTAAGGTCTTTGCTAAGCTTGTTCCTTTCTTTGATCTTAGATGGCAGGACGCTGGGAGCCGTGCTTCTACACCCGCACCATTTATGAGGGTTCTCTACAGGCGGCCCTTCGGGACATGCTTCTGCGTGTGAGATTTTAGCACCTGCCAGAGTACTTCATATTGCATGCAGGCATTAGCCCAGCTTCTTCACTGTACATCGCAAAAGTATCGATTTATTGGCGACACGATGGAGAGGCCACTCGATGCTATCATGGGATGGCGCTGAGTCCTTTTGCGGCTGTGCTCGATGGAGCGTATGTCGCAATTCTCCGTCTTCGCCATGATGTTTCAGAGTTTGCACAAATGTTCCCCTGCTGCCCCTCCCATGAGCCGGGCAGTCTAGATAACGTCTATGCACCAACCAATGCCGCGATGGATCCGGTGACTGCATGGCAAGTCAGGTTGGTGAGGTCCCTTGATTAGTACCTTTTTTGACTCCACAAGGAGCTGATGCTAGCTTGTTGCCGAATATCTTAGCTGGAAACCCATATGGCACCACTTCTCCAAAAGGGTTTCTTCTCCGATGAGCTCGTGTTTGGGGAGTTCAGTGCCCAGGATTCGGCAGAGGATCTTCCACGCCCCTATGTAGGGATGGAACTGGTACGGATATTTTCCGACCGACCGACCGACCGAATTGATTTGGATGATGATTTGGATAGTTTCACAGATATCCAGTTGATTACTCGGATAAGGATATGGATATAGATAATTTACATGGATACGGATACGGATATGGAACACTAATTATCCGATGGATACGGAGTATCCGAGTTTTTGTTCGGATAATATCCGAATATGACATACGGATATTATCCGAATAACACGTTTCAGAATAACACATTAACAATTTAACATGTTTCACTATTTCAGAGACTAGTGTCTGCATTGGATGACAAGATATAATGTGTTCATATGTGCTAGATGCTAATTTGGAGATATTTGGGTAAAGGTGGTACAGAAATTGGCAAGTGGTGTTTCAGGAGGGCTATTTAGGATTCAGCAGTATATGCCAGCTGCAAATCATTTGGTTCAATTATTGCAATGGGGTACATTGTTACTCACAGAGTCACATGTATGACAAGCTAGGGATAAAAAAGGCAAAAAAAAAAGACATACAAATATTTTTTTTTTTGGAATTTTGAATTTAAATTTGGATCGATTTTGGAAAAAAAGCTGAAATTGGATTTTAAAATATCCGACTATTATTATTCGTATCCATGTTGATTCCGATCCGTATTCGATCTGTATTCGTAACCGATATTATCCTGTATAATTCGTATTCGATTCTGTATTCGACACTATTCATATTCGATTCTGTATTCGATAAAAAATACGGATACGGATATGAATAGGACGATATTCGACCGTATCCGATCCGATCACATCCCTACCCCTATGGTGTTTATCGCCGAGTTATCCGTCAGGCACAGATGTCCACAGGAGGCCATGGAAGCCGTGTCACAGCTACTCCTACAGGGGCCTTTCTGAACCCAGTCCAGGGGTGAAATATCGTCTTTGGTGGGCGGGAGTATGTGCTAATGATGTTAGATGAGCCATCCTCACTGCCAGCTACTACAAGTGCTCCCAATGCCGCCACCGGTGATGGCGACAACTGAAGTCCTGTAGAAAAGTAGAATAGCACTAGAGATCATTTTGTTGTAAATATGAGCTGGTGAAATTGTACTTTTGCTATAGAGGACTTGAGGGGAGTATGTGATAGTGTTGACGACTGTTGTATTCAAGTTGCAGTTGTACAACGTTGTCTATTTAAATGTTATCGCAGTTACAATCAATTCTCTTGTCTGCATTCTTATTGTTCATAGCTTTAACTGTGAATCTAAGAATGCCAAATGTGTCTGCTTCGTGCTTGTTGGTTACTTCTCAACCTTCAAGACATTCTATTGCGCGTATCGCTCAACATTGTGTGTAATAGGATGCCAAGAATACGCTCAGTCCGTGCGCTTGTGATTGGCGGTGCTGCCCAGGAGGGCCACGGCCAATATGAAGCAGTGTCTGATCTAGAGCACTCTAGCCAGCAACACCTGGAGTCTCGAAGGCACGAGACTAAGCATTCCAGCATGCCGAAAGGTGGTCCTAGTGGATCACGAGTGCGTCGGGAAGAGCAGGAAGAGGAGTTGCCACCTCCTTCGTCGACTATGTAGGTCTTATCCATGCAAACTCGTCTGCTGGAAAG
Source organism: Rhipidocladum racemiflorum (assembly GCA_036346355.1). Taxonomy (NCBI): domain Eukaryota; kingdom Viridiplantae; phylum Streptophyta; class Magnoliopsida; order Poales; family Poaceae; genus Rhipidocladum; species Rhipidocladum racemiflorum. Next base: position 52,226,671 of record CM070578.1, on the reverse strand, counting down.
ACTAGTGCAAAGCATGGAAAATGTCAACACCGCAGCCTATGGTGGTCTGGCGGCTATGCAGCCCTAATCTCGTCTGGCTGAGTTCTAGTGAACTCGCCCACCGAGCTTTTCATCGGCTGTAGATCCTTTGGATGCCGATAATTGGCTCCGCGACACTGAGTGCAAACTCGGTCTTGCTCGGTGCATAGATGACGAGAAAGTGAAGTACGCCGCTTACTATCTTATGGTGCTACCGCAGCCTGGTGGGACATATTCAAGGCTATTTGCCCACCTGGCCAAGTCATTACTTGGGGAGATTTTAAAGGAGCTTTTCGTGCAGCGCACATTCCCTCGAGCCTGATGGAGATTAAGAAGTGGGAATTTTATAATCTCAAGCAAGGGTCCATGTCAGTTATGGAATATCTCCATAAGTTTAATTACCTGGATCGTTATGCCGCTAATGAGATTCCGAGCAAAGCTCGAAGAGTTGCTATATTTCGGGAGCATCTTAATGAAGATATCAAACATTTGCTCATAGCTCACAACATCCCCAGTCTACAAGTGCTGGTGGACAAGGTGATTCATATTAAGGATAGCGCGAAGGCCATTTCGGAGAGCTGAAAGCACAAATGGCTGGCCAGGAAGTTGTCTGGCGTGGGCCCTTCAAGGTCGCGCGTTAGACCAGTTGTCAGTGCGCAATCAGTTGCGTCACCGCCGCCAAGAGCCCAGGAGCCGCTTTCCATCCTACTCCACCAGTGGTTCCGTGACATAACCGCGCAGGATCAATTTTTGCACCCTAAGGTCGAGCCGCTGAAGTGACTTGCTTTGCTTGCTAACAGAAGGGGCATTATGCTAATGCATGCCCGTGGAGGTCACCTCCCTCGCCTCGTCCTCAAGACCAAAGTGCTCTAGCTCCAGCTCGTCCGCAGGCTCCTACGAGTGGTCGCGGAGGTCAGCGGGGTGGTTGTTCGGGCCCCAGTTCTACCCAAAGCCTCGCCTAAGGCTGCCTTAACCTTGTGACTACTGAAGATGCGAGTAATGTTCTAGATGTGGTGCTTGGTACATTTTTCGTACATTCATCCCCCACTTTAGTTATGTTTGATTCTGGAGCATCTCATTCATTCATATCTTCAAGATTTGTCGTGGAGCAAAAGGTTAAGACTACCTCGTTGGGCAATAAAATGTTAATTTATTCGCCTGGCTCAGTTTTGAGAGCTCAGGACATTTGCCGGGGAGTCTTAATAGTCATCGAGGGAAAAGAATTCTGTGGTGACTTGATCCAAGTTGATACCCCCAGACTTGATGTAATCGTTGGTATGGATTGCTTATCTAAAAACCAGGGACGTATTGATTGTGCTAGACTCTCTACCTCTCTGGTTAATCTGGATGGCATTCAAGTCAACAACTCTTATAGTCAATCCTCTACACTAAAACCAACTCTGCATTCTCTTTCAGTCCCAGAGTTGAACATGGCATCACATGCAATGAGCATAAAGAAAATAGCAAGGATTAAACACACATCCACATATAATCAAATTAAGATGTGAAATAGTATGGCCCTTAGCATTAGGATCTCCATCATCATGCTTGATTGTTCACCTTGCCATCATGCTTGATGCCACCATCTTCATCATTGTAGATGCAACTCCTTACAACTTTGATAATGAATATTACATGAGGGTTTGAAACATCACAAGTCGACACGCAGGTCGTTAAAAGAAAATGCCCTCAAAATCTCCACGGATCAATCAGATTGACCCAATCCGATTCAATTTGATTGGCTTGGTCCCATATGGTTGCGATTTGTGAACCATGATGGCGGTAACCCGACTGGTAGGGGCAACGTCGTACAATGAACGGACTCACCTCAATCAAGATTGATTCGGTTTGCACTTTCCTCAAACCCTAAACCGATCGATATTATCGACGGCTACCTCCACCAATTCATCACATGAATCGGTTGAACATGTAATAGATCCAATCTACTATCCTCACATACCATATGTGCAACATCCAGATCACGAATCTACGCGAGATGGCTCTGATACCACTGATGGGGAACGCGGTATGCTACACTAGCACAAATTAAAATTTCTACCGCAAACCAGAAAAGCTACTCGCAAAAAGGGGATCGTAGATCTATTACCACTAGACGTGCAGTTGCGGAATCCTTCGCACGTCGTTGTAGTGGATCTTTCTCGCCACGGATCGTCCTCGCTACGGATCGTCCTCGTCGCGGATCGTCCTCTCCACGCCGCAGTAGCAGCAGCGTCACCACAACAGTCCACACGTCCGGGGATGGAACGCCGTGCTTCAGTGTGCAAGCACCGGGTCGCTCGGCAGGGGCAACGAGAGGAGGTGGCTAGGGTTTCTGACTAAACACCTCTAAACCACACGAAAGTGTATTCTGCGTCTAGCCTCCTCCCCTCCTTATATAGCCACGAGGTGAAACCCTAGGCAGTCAGGGCCCATCTACGCGCTAAGCCTACAAGGTCCATTAATTACGGATCCAATCCGAATTAATGCGTCCCATCCCGTTAAGTCTGTGACCCTGTAGGTTCATGCGCATTTGGACATGGATTCGGAAAACCCTTTTTCTAATCCAATAGTCGGTAGCGGCTCCTTGCAGAGTATGCCAACAACCAAACGCATATGATTAAAGTACTGATGTAATAATCCCTTTGCCAAACTATATGAAGATCGAACTCAAGGCGAGAAGCATGTCATCCTTTGACAGTTCAATCCATCTCTCGTATCCGTGATATATTAATAAGTTGTGATTTACTTCTCAATCATGGCATGGCCATGCACTTCCTTAATCATATCACACGAGTGGCCTAGACATATATCTCCGTTACATTGGAGTGGCAAATTCCATCTTGACTGCTCACTTCCCTATGCATGTTTCATAGTAAACATGAAAGCTACCTTTATAACTATCCGGTTAGGAAATAGTGTTTGGTAACCCCAAGGTAAACTATTACACATGTAGGGAATATGATAATCTCAGGTCTAAGGATCATACATCTACTATGTATGAGATACACTGATGACACATAAGAATGTAACATTCTCGCAGTGTCCCGTTGTGGGTCTATCTAACACATGTTTTTCAACATGCGTCCACAATGTATTGATGATATCTCCATATCCCATGATCTATGAAACATGATCATCGAACAATAATGTGCTAATCTATTCATCGTTGTCCTATACGATGATATCCGATCAGAGATATTTATCGAATTATATCAATAAGTAAAGAGCTTCATAAACAAGTCACACACTTGTTGATCAAAACAATGATATACATTCATTGGACCAATAATCATATTATTATTCATAAACATAGTCATGTTACAATCATCCATATGATTGCCTCAAGGGCATAACACTAACAATTTGCCCTGGTAACACTTCTCTTTATCTGCAGCTTGTTTTATTTTTGTCGCAGAATGCGAGCGGATGTTTTGATATCCCAAGCGCCGCGCCCCAACCGTTCCTAGTGCTATAAATAGGCCGGACTCGTGTTGAGGGATTTTGCTTAGTTCATCTTCCACCTTTCCCAGTTTCGGCTACGCTAGTGCGAAGACCTTCGGCCTTGAGGTTTTTCATGGCTTCCGACGCGCATTCCTCGCTCTCCTCCGAAATGTCAGATCCTGTGCCCCTGGCTATGGTTTTTCTCGCCCGATCCGCTGCTTCCGCGAATGCTGACAGGATAATTGACTGGGATGCCCTCGCGCGGGAGCTGTCAGAAGAAGACCGACTAGCGGAGGAGGAGGCGGTTCCATATGAGGAGGAGGAGGTTACTAGCGCACTGCGGATCATCATCGACGAGGCGGGTGCTTATCCTTCTTACTCGGGGGCCGATGGCGTGAATGGAGAGGATGAAGCTTCTCTTGAAGCTTCATCTCTCGCTCATGCTCCCTGTGCTACCACCGTGGGAGCAGAGTTGGATAAAGGGTAGGCTCAATGGAGCCCTGCCAGAGATCCCTCGTCGCCACCGCGGAGTGTTGACTCCAAACATCAATAGTAATTACCTGTAGTGTAATATTTTATGTTTTGATAATTTGAATGGAAATTTTGTGCTTACCTGGACATTACAGACTTTTCTTGATTTGTTGTTCTGTTCTTTTGTGACATTGCTCCCGAGTCTTGACCTGATGGGCGCATTGGGTCAGAACTTGAGCATAAGTGTCAAAAATGCGCGACGTAGCCCCCGAGTCTCGACCTGATGGATGCATCGGGTCAGGACTTGAGCATGAGAATCAAAAGTGCGCGATGTAGCCCCTAAGTCTCGACCTGATGTCAGCATCGGGTCAGGACTTGAGCGTAAGCATTAAAAGCGCGCGATGTAGCCCCCGAGTCTTGACCTGATGTTGGTATCGGGTCGAGACTTGAGCGTGAATATCGCTTTGACTTTTGTGCGACTGTTAGACTTTATGATGACTTGGGTGTCGCTTCAATGTTCGCGCCTTACGCTGCTTCCTGTTCTTCCTGGGAATTTGGAATGGCTTGATGTGACGCGGTTACAGGCTTATAAGTAGACGGGACTCGTTGTACTTATCGCCATCAGTCTTCCTCTACCACTTCACTCTCTTGCTTCTGCACTCGTAGTACTTAGCGCACTCATGACTTCTCCTCCACCTTATTATCCTCCCCTGATCGATATTTCGTTGGATGACGACGACGAGATCGACTGGGAAGCCCTCGAACGAGAGGCGGAGGAGGAGGTCATGGAGGAGGAGAGGAGGGCGAGGGCAGAAGAGGAGGCCGCCGGTGGGCGATGGGTCCCTAGCGGCTCGAGGACCTCCACGGAAGGGATGCCTTCGCCGCCGCCGGAGAAGAGGAGGTTTGACGCCGCCCCTCTCCCGGGGCCTTTTTCCCTCGCCCAGTGGGAGGGCAATGTGGCTGCCGCCGATGGATCGGGGGACAGGGGCGATGCCCGGGCGGGCGATAGAATTCCTTCCCCCGCCGGCAGCTTGGAGTCCATCGGCGCCTCCAGGCCTAGGCCGATCAAGCTGCCGTTCTCATCGTCCGCGCATGACCGAATTTTTGCTGGCCCCTCCCAAAGGCAGAGGAAGATCCCGGGGATGATCTCGTCCCCCTTCGAGTCCCTGCAGGTGAAGGACAAGCGCGACAATGGCCCTAATCGGAGCAAGAGCTCGTAGGGCATCTTCCTGTACTTAGGAAAAAATATTTTGTTAATGTAAATTAAATTATGGAAATGAAGGGGTTCACCTGCCATAAGCCTCATCCTGAGTTTACGTATGAAACTTTCTGAGCTGATCGATGTTCCAAGAATTGCCCAGTGCTATTCCGTCGGTAGATAGTCGTACGGATCCGGGTCGAGTTGTTTCTATGACCCGATAAGGACCTTCCCATTTAGGTGATAGCTTGTTACAATTATCATTCTTCTGAACCTTTCATAGTACAAGATCTCCTGCAGTGAGTACTCTTTCGCAGATCCTTTGACTATGATACCTTCGTAACGCTTGCTGGCACTTGGCCGTTCGAAGGGTAGCTCGATCTCGATATTCTTTGAGTAGCTTTACATCATCCGCGTGTGCATGCTCTTGTTCCTTTTCTAAGTAGTTCTCCACTCTAGGTGACCCATGCGTTAACTTGATTGGGAGCATGGTTTCGGCTCTGTAGACCTGGAAAAACGGCATTTCACCAGTGGCTCGACTAGCTGAAGTTCGAATAGCCCATAGCACTGAGGGTAACTCATTTGCCCATCGAGTTGAATAGGCCTTAAGCCTATCAAACATGCGGGTTTTGAGTCCTTGCAGGATGAGACCATTGGCTCGTTCGACCTGGCTGTTACTCTGAGGATGAGCAACTGAAGCGAAGCAGAGTTTTATCCCCAGTTCTTCGCAAAAGACCGTAAAGGCATTGCTTGTGAATTGGGAACCGTTATTTGTTATTACCCGATTCGGGATGCCAAATCGGGTAACTATGCTCCTCATGAATTTCCTGGCCGCTTCCGAGGTGATATTCCTGACGGGTTCGTCTTCGATCCGTTTAGTGAATGTGTCGATGGCCACGAACAGGAATTTGTAACCTCCTTGGGCTCTAGGTAAAGGTCCCAAGATGTCCAAGTCCCAGGCGAAGAAAGGCCAAGATAGAGGAATAGTTTGCAGTGCCTAGGCTGGTCTGTGGTTTGCTTGTCGAAAAATTGGCAGCTTTCGCACTTTTTCACCAGCTCGTAAGCATCCTGGAGGGCAGTTGGCCAATAGAACCCTTGCCCGAAGGCTTTTCCGACCAAGGTACGATAGGACGCATGGTTGCCACAGAAGTTCCCATGGATATCAAGCAATATTTTATTGCCCTCTTCTTGAGTGATGCAATTCATTAAGATTCCATTGCTCCCCTTTCGGTAGAGCTTGCCGTTTACCAACGTGTACAGCCTGGACTTACGGGAAATTTTCTCAGCTGAGGCATCATCATCAGGGACCTCTTGACCTTTGAGATAGGCTTAGAACGGGGTCATCAAAGTCGGCTCGCGTTCGAGTAGTGCAGCTTCCGTGTCTGCAAGTTCCGCCTCGCTGAGTCGACCAGGCTGTTGGTCGAGTTGGGCGGCTTCCGTCTCCTATTTGGGGAAGGCAGAAGGTTTGAGGAGCTTCTCTACGAAGACCCCTAATGGACCAAGTGATCAGGATGAAGCGAGCCTAGAAAGTTCATCAGCTACGAAGTTATCACCCCGTCAGATGTGTTTTACTTCCAAGCCTTCGAACTTGTGCTCTAGCTTGCGAACCTCATATAGGTATGCTGCCATGTTGTCATCCACACACCGGTAATCTTTTTGCACTTGGTTTACAACTAGCTGTTAGTCCCCTTTCACGAGCAGTCATTTTATCCCAAGCGAAGCGGCTATCCGAAGCCCGTTGACCAGCCCCTCGTATTCTGCAATGTTATTCGAAGCTTGAAAATCGAGCTGGATGACATACCTAAGTTCCTCACCTGTTGGAGATTTGAACAAGACGCCAGAACCCGCGCCTTGCAGGCTGAGCGAGCCATCAAAGAATATCGTCCAGTAGCCGTCGGAGGTTTCGGGATTCTTCTCCTCGACGTGCGTCCATTCTACCACGAAGTCCACTAGTATTCCCGATTTGACGCTAGTTCTTGGGGCGAAGTCGACCCTAAACTCGTTGAGCTCGACGGCCCATTGGCCTACTCATCCAGTGGCTTCCCGATTTTGGATCACTTCCTTGAGCGGAAAAGTCATCATTATGGTGATTTTGTGCATTTGGAAGTAGTGCCGCAACTTTCTAGACGTCATGAAGACTGCATAAAGCATCTTCTGGATTTGGGGATATCGAAGTTTTGCATCGTGCAGGACTTCACTCACAAAGTAGACTGGCCTCTGTACTTTTATCTTTTTGTCGGGGTTGTCCTGCTCGACTACTAAGACAGTGCTTACAACCTAGGGAGTTGCTGTAACATACAAGAAAAGATCTTCTCCTTCGTTAGGGGATACCAAAATAGAGGGAGTGGATAGGTACCTTTTTAGTTCTTGGAACGCTTCCTCGTTTTCTTTAGTCCATTCGAACTTTTCCTGTTTTTTGAGCAGTTGAAAGAAAGGGAGCCCTCGTTCGCCCATCCGAGAGATGAATCGGCTGAGAGCCGCAATGCATCATGTGAGCTTTTGCACCTCTCTTAGTGTCCGTGGCGAGCGCATCTGGTCGATGGCCTCGATCTTATGTGGGTTGGCCTCGATGCCTCGACTAGATACCAGGAACCCGAGAAGTTTTTCGGACGGGACGCCGAACGTGCACTTTTCGGGATTTAGCATCATTCGATACTTCCTGAGATTGTCGAATATTTCTCGAAGGTCTTCTACCAGCGAATTTTTGGTTCTAGATTTGACTACGATGTCGTCGACGTAAGCTTCAACATTGCGCCCGATCTGGGATTTCAGACAATTTTGTATACAACGATGATATGTAGCCCTGGCGCATTTAAGCCTGAAGGGCATTTGCACATAACAGAAAACACCCAACGGGGTGATAAAAGAGGTCTTCTCCTCATCCTCTATGGACATGCTAATTTGGTGATACCCTAAATAGGCATCTAGAAAACTTAACAATTCACAGCTCCCCGTCGAGTCTACAATCTAATCAATGCGGGGGAGGGGAAAAGGATCCTTGGAACATGCTTTATTGAGGTCGGTGTAGTCGACGCACATCCTCCACTTGCTGTTGGGTTTCTTGGTATGAGGACTGGGTTTGCCAGCTACGTAGGATGCCGAACTTCCCGGATGAAGCCGGCATTGAGGAGCTTGTCGATCTCCTCCTGTATGGCCAGCTTTCAATCTTCTGTGAAGCGGCGCTGCTTTTGGACCACCGGTTTGATGCTGGGATCCACTGCTAGTCGATGCTCAATCACCTCCCTAGGGACTCCAGGCATGTCGGACGGTTGCCAGGCAAAGACGTTGCGGTTTGCCTAGAGGAAGGTGACGAGCTCGAGTTCCTATTTGGGGCTGAGGTTGGCGCCCATCTTGACTGCCTTGGAAGGCTCTGATACGTCCAAAGGGATGGCCTTGATTGCCCCGCCATCTTTTCTGTTGGGCTCACTATCAATGTTGTTGATCGATGGAGCACTGGTGGTGCTCTAGTCCTTCTAGCACTTGTCCGGACTGACGGGGTTGCTGGGGTGAAAGCTTGGACCATCTCTAAGCTCTTCTTGTTGCACCTTACCGCGGAACGTGCTTCGCCTTTTATGGTGAGGATCCCCTTGGGTGCTGGCATTTTTATGATCTGGTAAGCGTAATGTACCACTGCCATGAATTTTGCCAGCATGGGGCGACCCAAGATCACGTTGTATGCGGTTTCAAAGTCCGCAACGTCGAAGAGGAGCTCTTTGGTACGGAAATTTTCTGGCGTGCCAAACGTGACTGGTAGCTCGATCTGTCCAAACGGTATTGACGATGAGTGCGGAGTTATGCCGTGGAAAGGCTCTGCTCCGGCTTTGATCTTCACTCGGGAAACACCCATCTTATCCAACATTTTGGCAAAGATGAGGTTCAAAGAACTTCCTCCATCGACCAGGGCTCGGGCCACTCGGATGTTAAGTATGGTGGGCTCGACCACCACAGGGTACCGACCAGATTTTGGGATCACAGTTGGGTGATCTCGCTGGTCCAAGGTGACTGGTGCCTCCGACCATTTGAGGAACTGAGGAAAAGGTGGGGTTATCAGACTAACCTCTCTTTCAACTTTGTATTGTCGTTTGGACTCGTACGTGGCAGATCTTCGAAGATATGGGCCACCTTGTGTTTAGCTTCGTAATACTCGGGCTCGTCTTCATTGGCCTTTTCCTTGGTTTGCTCGAGGCCGCGTTCGGCTAGGGCTGCCTTTAGTTTTTCTTTGACCTTCTTGCCAATAACTTGGCATTTGTCGAAGTCATGTTTGTCTGTATGATGAATAGGGCAGTACTTCTTTCCACCGCGGCTCTGGCCCTTGTTGTCGCCGATGTTTCGTGTTTTGCTCCTGTCGACCGCGGCCACGGTGGAATCACCTTTCCGCTTTTCTCTGTGGTTCTTGCTTTTCTTGGCCTCTTGTTTGGACGACTCAGGCTTATCGTGCTCAGATTTGGGGTTGTCGAGGAAGTCGTGGGTCTCGACACGGATGGCGTACTTGTCGGTTAATTCGAACAACTCACGAGTGGTTCAAATCTTTCGGGTGGCGAGCTTTCCCTTAAGCTCGCGGTCCTTGACTCCGTTTTCGAAGACCATAATCACGGCTTCATCGGAGATGTCAGGGATCATGTTGCGCTTGCTGCTAAACGCCTGATGAAGTTGCGCAACGACTCAGTGGGTTCTTGGATTACTCGATGTAGGTCGCTGTGGGTCCTAGGGCGTTCGTACGTGCCCTAGAAGTTGGCGATGAACTGTGCTCGTAGCTCAGCCCATGAGGATATGGACTAAGGAGGGAGTTTGAGTAGACAGGACCTTGCTGCACCATCGAGGGTGGTGAGCAAGTAATTGGCCATCACCTTCTCGTTCCCGCCAGCCGCCCTCATGACAGTAGTGTAGATCTGCAGCCATTCAACCGGGTTAATCTTACCAGAGTACTTTTCGACAGGTCCGGGCTTGAACTTGTCTGGCCATTTGACAGCTCGAAGCTCGGGAGCAAACGCCTGTCATCCTTCATTGATATCATCGAGCAATGCCTGCCGTTGGTGATATCTTCTCTCTAGTCGAGGACTTCTGGTTATGACCGGTGATCGGCTGGCCGATTGGAAGGACTCACTTGTACGTCTTTGAGGAGAAAAACTTCCTCTCTCTCGCTCTTCCCAGGCTCGTTCTTCCCGTCAATTGCATAGTACGAGGCGCAAGTCCCGCCGGTTGTGGGGAATGCGATCTCAGAGATCTTCTGAATGCTTCAGGTAGTCGTTATGTCGGAGCATCCCGGAAGTATGGTGGCTCGAGGCAGCTGCCACTATTCTCGAGTCTGGGCGACTGCAGTATGAGGGTCGCGGCGTACGACTCGATGAGCCCTGCTGATGGGTGCGCCCTGGCCTCGAGTTGGTTACTCGAGCAGTCTGGGCCTGTGCAACACCAAGGAGTGCTCTTATCTGATCGAGCACGGGGGTCGTCGGGTTCTCCGGGCTCGATGGAGGGAGTGTTTTTAACAGCATGTGGGCACACTGGATGTTCGCTTCAGGGGTGCTGAAGATGTCATTGCCGTGATGCTGTTGAGAGGTTGACCTTGCGACACGATCGGACCCGTTAGGGTGGTCGCGTTCTTGTAGGTCCTATACCCTGTTGGCAACTATTGCCCCTAGGCCAGGTGTCGCCAAATTGACCTGCTCAAAACGCTTTGTCAGATTGGCCGTCATTCTGGCTGCAGTTTATCAGTACTTTTAGTTTATCAACTATTACACTTAGATCTTTATTATAAAAATATTTTTTAATTTATATAGATAATATTATATTAAAATAATTTAACAAAGAACAGGTTCAAACGCATGTGCCTCGTCGAGTCATCGTCTCATCGAGTTGCCTGTGCATTCATCGGCATCAAGTCTCCTGTCTCCCTCCTCCTCCCTAGACCTGTTCAAGGGTCAGGATAAACCGTGCCTAGGAATGCCTTAGAAGGCTCGGCCGGCCCGAGAAGGCCGAAGAAAGATAGAGATGACTCGGAGAGATAACCTGACAAAATAGATGACATAGCGGGTATAACGGCAAAACCACCTTTAAAACTGATTTGAAGGGGTCAAGTGACCCGATATTGGAAGTCCAGAGGTAAAGTAAGATGAAAAAAGTTTAGCGAGTTAAGTGAGCCAACCAGTGTTTTAAATATTAGTAACTAGACATGGTTACACGCTACGCTGCGCCATGCGAAATTTGGTCCGATGATTATCGTAGAGACTTTTTTGTCAAAAAAAAACCTAGGGGATCTAAACGTAATTTTAAAATTTTTAGGGTCTTTTTTGTAAAATTAGTGGTGGAAGGACCTATCTGCAATTTTAAATTTTTGGAGGGGGCTTTCGCGAAGAAGGTGATGTGACTAGGCTGGCTAAGCTCCAAAACTTGCAGGCATTAGAGTGTTACTAGACATGGTTGTGCTCTACGCTACGCCGTGCGAAATTTGGTCCGATGATTATCGTAGGGACTTTTTTTTTTCAAAATAACCTGGGGGATCTAAATGTACTTTCAATTTTTTTACAGTCCTTTGTTTGTAAAAGTAGCGGTGGAAGGACCTAAACGCAAATTGGATTTCCAGAGGGCCTCCCGGCAAAGTGGATGACGCGGAGCTCTGGTTGAGCTGCAATTCTTCCATGCATAATAGATGTATTATTATTAAGGTTTTGTAAATGGCTATAAAAATGTTAAAGGTCTCCTTTTCATTACGAATATGAATATTTTAAGGTTTATCCATTTTACTATATTATTTATTCAGTTTAATGGCCGTAAATGTTTAATAGGCTCGTTTTATCATGTCGTTTTTTGGGTAAAGTATAAATGTTAGTTTTGTTTTTTATTGCGACTTAAGCTATTCATTTATTCAATTATGATTCTTTAATTATATTCCCATCAATATCATCTTTTTTCTTCGTGTCACCGTTACGGACAATTGTTGATAGTATGGTGGTTCCATCCTTTATGTATGAAAAAAGATGAACTAGATACTTTTTTTTGTTATTGTAAATATATGTACATATTTCTTTTAATTTTAAATAGTAAAACTGTTTATATGATTGTTTATCGTATAAACACTAAAAGATGTGAAGATCATTTGTTAACCGCTTACCGTTATTTAGAATATTAGGACCAACACAATTGTTTAGGAAAGTAGAGTGGATTTGTTTCAAACCCTACCCCAACATTCATCCATGCCGATCCCGGCCTCCCCGTCGTTCCTACTCCACGTATAAGGGTGTACAAGTGTGATGTCTCACCCAAGAAAAAAGAACGTACCGGTGTCTCAACTTGTACCTGCATTCGGAATCAGTCAGTATTGTTTTAACTTGTTATAGTATGCTCTCTTCACTCTTCAGGTGCTACGATCAATATACTTGTACCTGCATTAGGAATCAGTCGATATTCTTTTAACTTGTTGTAGTATGCTCTCTTCAGGTGCTCAGGTGCGTCCACCCTGATAACAGTGAAAACCACAAGAAGACAGGCTTACGCTGATTGGTTATCAATACGAACTACTAAGAATTTGAAGTCTGCTGTGCAAACCTGAGTAGGGATACAATTAGAGCGGCTACCACCTAGCCCGACCAACCGAACCTATTCCGAGCGAATTCAGGGAAGGAAGCCACTATCCAGCAGGTTTTGTCGGATTTAGAATCGATATAGGATAGTACTTGTTGGATCCGGCGGCCGTTCGCCGCCGCTAGTCCGCCGCTCGTCCTCACACAGGTCAGCTGCTCGTCCCCGCCACTGGTCCGCCTATCGTCCCCGCTGGCCGGCCGGCCGGCCGGTCTTGCTCTTCATCTTCTTTGACCGGTGATTTTTTTTTCTATCCTTTGTGCTTCCAATATTCTTTTCGAGCTTTGGACATTAGATCTGAATGTATGCGTTGTGTATTTGTGGGACCAATTTGTTTTTGCGCGTTATCTACCAAAATATTTGTCGTCGTATCAATTTTAATATGTATTTGCTCTATATTCTGACCGATGCTACCCACATTTATATTCGTATCTAGCACTATCTCTACTATATAAAGTGAGAGTTTCTTCCCACGTCACATTAATTGCCCTGTTTAATTGCCCTACTTAATTGCCCTCCTTAATTGCCCTGCTTAATTGCCCTACGCAAGAAACGAAGCGTTGCTTTAATTAGCCAGCTTTTGCAAGAAATGGAGCGTTAAAGATAGATGTTTGATCTTATGAAATAGTATTTTTTTTATATATTTTTTAATCTTTATTTTTCGTTATCAATTTTGTTTTTCGTAGCAACACACGGGCATATAACTAGTTCATATTCAATTTTGACTCCGCGAAAAATATAGAATATGATACAGGATGAACGATGTTCGTTTATATCCGATCGGATTGCATACCCAAACCCGAGGAATGAATAGATCAAAATAACTTGCTTCAAACCCCTGAAACTTGTCAGAGAGGCCCATACTATGTGCATAGTCATGACTGGGCTTCGCCACAAGAGGCTGAGTTGGGCCAGTGAAATGTCAAAAGTGAATCAGCTCTATTTTGCCCTAAGAGTACCAATACCACTACTTTCTGTTCTAGGTTATCTCTTGGGATTTTTGTAATCCATCGAAATTTGTTGATTTAATTTGGCGTAACATCTTACATACAGTGAGTAGAACATGGCTACGTCCCCGCCTCAAAAACAATATGGATTGAGGTGGCAAACGATATAGATCTAATGCTTAGATGCAATATAAATAACTCTATCACTTTACTTACTATTGTTGAAATATTATATATATATATATATATATATATATATATATATATATATATATATATATATATATATATATATAACAAGAACTATTAGCGCCTTAAAAGTCAAATATCAGAGACCATAAAAAATAAAGAATATATATATATTTGACTTTTATCGTTTCTTTTTATAAATTTACATTGAGATAAATTAATTAAATTTGTAATATTATAAATTTAATTTTAACAATAAAACTAGTGATGTATTTTTTATAAGTTGAATCTTGATAATTCTAAATATATTGATAGTCAAAATTTAATAATTACTGAAACAACAAACAAAAAGTAATGGAAGGAGTATATATGTTCCAAAAAAATTATGACATCATGTGCATTTCAACTTTTTAGTCAAAATGCATTGGTTAGCAGTAAAAAGGTATGGTTTCAGTAGATTTTTGCAATTACGAGAAATTTACGAAAAGTTAGGGTTAATTTGGAACATATAAGTTCCATACAAAAGCTGCTAACATCAAGTAGAAGTGGATGATTTCTTTTCCTTATAAAACCATGTTATACTCTAGTACCATTATTATGCACAGCAGCTTTCAGATAGGATCAGAGTTATGAGATACAGCATAAACGTACACAATATCAAGAACAAAGTAAATGAATCCCGTAGAAAGAATTGAAAAACGACGTCAAAACAATCATGAAGAGAGAAAGATTTGGTAAACCCGACCACAAATTTCGAAGCACAACCTCAAAAGAGTGCAAGAAATTGTCGCTCTTTCACAATCCTTACTGACCTTTTATGATGCCCCGGTTCTTGTCTTATACAAGAATTTAGTGCTAAAGAATTAACTAACCTCTGATCCTTCCATACTCTCTTGTTATGAATGAGTTGGTTTGTGGCTTGTGTTCCTATGGTCACCTATTATAACTTTATACAATGCCTCTAATTCTCCAAGGAGAAGTAGGCATGCTAATCCTGTTAGGATTCATATTCATATAGGAATCCTTGAAGCATACCTCTTCAAGTCCTAATTGATTAGGATATAAATCATCGTAATGAGTTTTTAGATCTAAGTCCTTTTGGGGGACTAGGAAGATTCTTGATTTGAAGCCTCTCTACTAATGGACTCCCAAGGTACTCGCTCGTCCTAATGGAAAGGCTTTCCTGCGAGCTAGCTCTCCTGCAGCCTAATACTCAACCAAATATTAGCCGAGAGTTTCCGGCCACCACAGCCCCCCACGTCACCCCCCACTCTCTCTCTTCATTTCTTGCAAAAAAACCTCCGATTCTTAGGAATTACGGATGGGTCCTTTTTTAATTTTCTGTGAGAGTAAAATATTTTTTCGCGGTTCGCGTTTAGGTCCTCCGTTCGCTATTTTACACAAAAAGCCTCCCATTAAATACGAATTGCGAACAAGCCCTTTCTTACTTATTCAGAATAGCGAACAGGTCTAAAATTATAACAAATGGGTCCCTGCACTTTTCGTTCAAGTCCTTTCTCCGTTTTTCCTAAAAAATATATTTTCGCGGTCCGTTTACTCTCCGGAGTATGGGAAAAATGTTTCCGTGGTCTGTTTTTCCTCCGAAAAAAAAACAAAAAATATTTTCCGTTCGCGCGCGGCGCGCTTTCTCCGTTTTTCCCGCAAAAAATATTTTCGTGATCCGTTTGCTCTCCGGAGCATGCGAAAAATGTTTCCGTGGCCTGTTTTTTCTCCGAAAAAAAAAATATTTTTCGTTCACGCACGCGGCGCGCTTTCTACATTTTTCCCAGAAAAATTATTTCCGTGATCCGTTTACTCTCCGGATCATGATAAAAATGTTTTAGTGGCCTGTTTTTTTCTCCGGAAAAAAAAATCGTGTTGTTCACACGCGCGACGTGCGCCGCGCTTGTGTTTCTAGTAGACAACAAACTTTCACTCAATTTGGCCAGTTCAAATTCGGTTGCCCTACCATTAAGATCGGTTTTCGTGTCGTACTTCACCGTAACAGGTGTCGCAAACAAGGAGATCCCAAGGCAGAAAGGTCAAGGAATACCGGCGATACAGAGCAGACACGCCATTGGGAGCAGCCTCGTCGGTACAGCGCGGCCGTGCAACCGTGCGAGGAGGGGGGGCCCACTGGCAGCGAGAGATCGGCCTGCCATCAGCCGCACTGCCGCTGCCCCGGACCGCGTCGCCAACCGCACAGCCAGGCATGCTGGCCAACTGGCCACCCTTCTGGCTGCCTCACCAGATGACACATCGGTCCCACCTTACCCATGGTCCCACTGCCATCGAGAGACAAGACGGGGGGTTGAGTAAGAATGGGTGCACCCGGGAAAAAACGCGGTGCATTATCTTTAGGCGGTGGGCCCCGCGGAGCTAGGGACGGGGGTGGGCGTGTCCCCCTACCCACAGCCACCCTCCACTTCACGGTGGGGCCCCACCCGAGCACGGCCCTTCACTTTTCCTCCGGTACCTGCACGGCAGCCGTCATCCGACTCTTGCAGCGGGCCCAGGGAAGGGCCTTGCCCCACCGTCAGAGTCACGAGTCCGGAGCTGCCCCTGTGCCGCGTAGCATTTGACACGCGGGGTCGCTTTCGCATGGGGCACCCGGTGTCGGGGCTCTCTCTCTCTCTCCCTCTCTCTGGATGTGCACCGCATCGATGCTCCATAATTGTGTCTTAATCCACCGGTGGGCTCGGCCTCATAATTTCTGCCCCTTTTTTCCCTTCTTTTTCTGCTTCCTTTTGACCGGGAGGAGGTTGCAGAAATTTTGGTTTGTGAGTCTCTGGGACTGTACATGCTTGGGAAGCTACAGCATGGTCCCTCTTTGTTGAGAATGGGCATCTCAATCCATTGTCCAATGAATGGGGAAGACAAGAAAAAAAACCCAGGCATGGATGCAAGGCACAGGAAATGTGTCTGTGGTTTTGTTTGATGCTGCAGTTTTTATCTAGTAGCAGTGTGTTGGAAGTTATCTTCTGATTGGTAAATTAAGAATTGTTTTTATCAAAAAAAAAGGGCAAATTTTTGTTCGACTATGTTCTGGTAATAACGATGCGTATCTTGTGTTTGTTGAAGTATAAGCGAATTGTCCGTCTTTTCTTATCAGCTTAAGCATTTTGGTGAACTTGCTGGTGCATTGCTGGTGCATGCAACTCAATATGGTATCAGAGCCAAGAGGTCTTGAGTTCAAGACCCGGTTGGCGCAAGTAAAATAATAATAATTACAGTTCACTTCTATTCCACGTCTTAGACCTGAGGGATACTACACGTGAGGGGGAGTGTTGAAGTATAAGTGAATTGTCCGTCTTTCTTTATTAGTTTAAGCTTTTAGGTGAACTGGTTGGTGCATGCAACTCAATAGTGTTTATTATTGGTGGTGCAAAGGTTGCTTATTGCTACGTGAAAAAATATTTTGCAGACCGTTATTTCATCAGAAACTATTTTTTTTTGAGAACCCACCTTCACACCAAATAAAACCCATACAGTTGTAGAAAAATAGTATCAGTTCTGTAATGGGGTTAAAAATAAAATACTGGCTTCTCCATGGAGACAAGCAGATGAGTTACAAAAGATAAAAGAGACAAAGATCATGTGATGTTGGAACTTGGCTAAAAAATGTAACTGGACGGTTCAGTGTTGTCTATTTGCAGCTGCCACAGGCTGGCAGTTTGGGGATGAACGCTTCACTCAGAGGGTTTTAGAGCAAGTATAATAAGGTGATGTAAGCAGGCTGTAATGATTGTCACATCAGATTTACGATGAGTTGGAGGAGAGAGTAGATGAGAGAGGAGAGAAGTGGGCTGCAGATCTACAGCCGGCTGCAGCACGGACTCCAAGAAAATTGGTGAGAGAATGAGAGGATGAATGTGGGCCAAGTATTAATTGCTTTGTATGTATGTATGGCTAACTATTATATAGGTGGACTGTTAAGTTGGCTGTACAATGAGATAAAGTCTGTAGTTGGCTCTCTTATTAACCTTGCTCTTAGCATTGTGATCAGAATTGGCTGCACAAATGCTGCTTTGCAGCTAACAAACAAAAGCTGACAGTGTCTCAAAACTTTCATCAGCCTTGGTCAACCCTATAAACAAAATACCGACATTTCAATGGAAAAAATGCACAATTAAGCAAGTGAGCACCATCAAATCTTACACAACTGAAATTGTTGTTGGCAAATATTGGGAGGAGACCTAAGACCACCGACGAACCGAAAAAGAAAAGAAGACCAATCATGCGTCCGCCCACCCATGAATCAATATTTGTGACAATTTCTCGAAATTCCATTCATACGCTTAGCAACCGTCAAAATCCACAGGACTCCAATTGAAGGTTTGAAAGGTAGTGATAAGAACAGAATCTTGATTTCATTCACAGGGGAAGCTTCTGTGGAAAGATGCTCACTTTCCTTGATATGCATGATGCTTGACAGAAATGACACTCTTATCTAATAACGGAATTACTACCCTACTGATGTCCGGAACGAATAAAAAAAAGGTCAGAACGTTTACTCAGTTACTCCTTATCCACTTATGTGTGTATGATATATCACATAGTCTCCCTTACAACCACACACACAGTAGCCTTGCCGCTCTCTCTCTCCCCCTTCATCTTCACTCCTTCCTCCTCCTCCATCCCTCCCTACTGCTCTAAGGAGCTAGAGCTCTGGCGGCAGGGAGATCTCCACTGGGGATGAAAGCTGGAAATGGCCTCTGCTTCTGGTAGGAAGTAGATTTTTGTTGTAGACATTTTCTCGGATTCTTGCATACTTGTTTATCGATTGTTGTATGAACTGTTATACTTTATTGCAATGCGGTTTCTCAAATGTTGCCACAAGAGGTATTTGTTGTAATTGTATTTTTTATTTGTTTGCACAAGAGTATATTTTTGTTTCAATGACTCTTCTTAAATGTTGCCGCAAGAGGTATTTATTTGCAATTGTGTTTTTATTTTTTGCATGAAGGAAAATTGTTGTTGCGGTAGGAATGTCTATTGTTGCATCGAGGAATCCATGCTTGTTGCATCGATTTGTCAATTTGTTGTATTTGTTGCATAAGGGTGGGCGGTTGTTGCAGACTTAGTATTTAATTGTTAAGCCTCAACGGGTTTTGTTGCGTTGGATCGGATGGCTAAAATCGACCATTTTAAGTTAGATCCGGCGGTGGAAATGAGCGTATGATAAGAATCGTTTCCATCCTACATTCGGATCATAGCATGACCCATATAATAGAGCTCTTTTACGGTGGATTAAAATCAATATAAGCCGCTCATTCCTTTAAATCTAATAGTTGAAATCAATTTACATCTAGTTATACTACCACCTGTAGTATTGGTAGTAAAATTCAGAAATGGGTAAAAGGGTAAAAAATTCTATCATATTATTTGTCCTCTACGGTAAAATACGTCGTGTGATCCTGATGAATGGCGGATGAATAGATAAGAAATCTCTAAAGATTATTAGGTATTCGGTGAATCCAAAACTGTGAACGAATTAGGAAAAGTCTAAAATACCTTTGATGAATATATAGGAAAAGTATAAAATACCCTTGAGGAATAGATGGTTAGATTTGATTTCTACTGCCACTATTTACTACATATGTTATCCACCGTAAAATTTCTCAACTAAGAACATACAGGGAACATAACCTTTGGAGGCATTTGCCTAGGTTTATATCAACTAACTGGGCCACAAAACCCAAAAAAAAGCCAGTAATCTCCTCCTTTGGGAGACAAACATATGCATAGCCATGTTTCCCAAAAGATGAAAGTGAAACACCGTTGCAGCAGTAATCTACAGACGATCAAACATAGGAGATGGAGCGAACCGCCGCATACAGGTGCAGAAAAGAATGGTAGCACGGCAGGAAAATGGTCGAGCAAAGGTTTAGAATAATAATACCAACATGGTGGCATGACAGGACCACCAGGGAACAAAGGAATTCAGAGCCTACTAGGTACTGGATGCTGCTGGTATTAATTATATGGAAAAGTTCACAGTAAGAAAACAACAGGAGATGACAAAGGATCAAGTGCTAGAAAACTAAACCATATGATGTAGAATTTGCTCCATACGCTGTCAATCAGCAAGGATTCTGAACCCTATCGGTCACTCTC
This sequence comes from Rhipidocladum racemiflorum, assembly GCA_036346355.1. NCBI lineage: Eukaryota > Viridiplantae > Streptophyta > Magnoliopsida > Poales > Poaceae > Rhipidocladum > Rhipidocladum racemiflorum. The sequence goes on along the minus strand of CM070578.1, from coordinate 52,206,715 downwards.
AGCCGATGCGCCCCCAGCATTGTCGAATAAATTCAGCACCCGAGACGCGACAGCCTGCATACTACAAGGGATAAACAAATGCAGATGAAGGCCCACTTGGGTTAGTGAAAGATGCCTTCCGAGGCGAAACAAGAACGGGATCAGAATTTTGATGTGTTCATTGGAACAAATGGACACTGCACCACATGCACACCAGCTAATAGACACCAGTAAGGAGAAAAAGGCAGCACAAAAAAGGAGCCGAGTGGAGCATCATTTCTGAGGAAGATACAAGGCAAAGAAAGCCTGATTCTAAGGGATCATAAGCCATTGCCATTTCTCTAGAATGATAATATTATATCCTACCTGAATGATGGTTGATATGGAAGCCTTTGTAAATGACACTAAAGTGTATAGACAACCATCATGACCTTCTGAAGATGATAACTGCATGCCCCCACCGAGCAGCTACACACTAAAGATGGTTAAGAAGCATAGTTTCGTCACGAAAAGCATTGGGCATGGAACCAAAGAAACTACTGTGGAGGATCACTGTTTCAGAGGAAGTTGCTTCAGCTGGCTTCAAAACAAGTAAGATGAATGAAACAGAACATGACCAGTTGATGCCTTGATGGACAATACATTTGCAAACTTCATTGAACATTTATGTAGCGAACAAACAGTTCATGGACAACATTTTGAAAGTGGGTAGAAGTGCTCAATCGCAGTAGTAGCACATGGTGTACCAAACCATTTACACGAATAGGAATAACACACATACAAAGACTTGGGCACAATCAAATAAAGCTTATGTCCCTAGGAGATTTTCCGAAGCTAACATAAATAAGACACAGTTTTCTACTTGGAGAACAGCAAACCATGTAGTACAGACCATAAGGCAGAATCCGACTTAAAACTGTTAGACTTTTCGATTTTCAGAAAGAGCCCTACAGCCATTTGATCTCCATCTTGCTTTTGACTGTAGGGAGCAACCATTCTAGTTGCGGTTCTTGGACTTATCCACTGCCCTTGGAGCTGCAAAAGAAAAGGCACAAATTACCGAGAAAGGCAAAGCAAAAAATGCAAGCCAAAGTTAACTAGATCAATTTTTCCAGAGGAGCAAGAACAAGAAGCCATTAAATTAGGACAGGTAATAACAACTAAAAACTAAATATACCATCAAATGCATTCCATGTTTTACATTCAACAATCAATTCACATTGCATGTTCTTTCCAACAATCGTGTGCACTCCAAATTGACAATGACATATACTTGGTGCAAAGTTGAAACAGTACTTATCGGGGTGCCATGAATCTTTCAATGTTGTAGGTGTGAGATTCACCAATAAGTACGTTAAACAGAATAGAAGTACAAACTTACCAAGTCCAATTGCTTCTGAACCTTTCATGATCCTGAGCCTACGACAAGAGTCGGCGAACATTCTGGTATTGCAGTGAGAGAAAATGTCATAACTAAATTTTGTGCTCATTTGGGAAACACAAGTCACAAGATCTAATCAGTATCCTTTTTTTTTCCATTTGCATTGCTGTTTTGTGAAAGAGGGTTTCTTTACCCCTGTTTGACCCAGGTTTTGAGCCCAGGCCAAGGACATGGAACTCTCAAATCCCTACTGCCAAGAACACATTACGGTGATATTTGCATTACTGTTATTCTAACAAGAAAAGAATGAAGATCAGTGCACTTACTCCCATGGAACATCGCCAACAAGCATCCAGTCTCCATCCTTGTCTTCATAAGTCAGAACATATTCGCCATCCTTTTGGCTCTCAGATAAACCGTCCTTGCCTGATATGGCACATCCAGACTAACCTGTAAGGCCAAATAAAACAAACAGAAGAGAACCTCTCCTTGTACTACAATTTCTATTGAAAAAAAATGCACCTTATTTTCACTTGTATGGTTCTACAAAATTGATGAACACTAAGGGGGAAATATCTACTGTATGTAGGTACTATTCCTACAAAAGAATTGAAATAAAATAATAAAAAATAGTAAGAATTAATTCAATTAAGGAAATTGGCACATGAGAATTAACATAACATGACAGATAAATTGACCAAAAACAGAGATATCCATAGGATTAGTAGCTTCATTGACCAATATTCAGAACTAGAAGCTATCCTCAAACGGAGCCAAGTTTTATTTCATCTCAAAAGAAATACTATCGTTTTGAAAGAGACAGAATACAAATCTAAGCAGGAGATAATCAATTAGGTCATTTTTTTTTTAAAAAAAAAGCCAAGTCCTAAACCACTTGCAAGGAATAGATAAGTCACCAAAGTATGCAAAACAGAAGAAGTACACTCAATTTTTAGCTTCTAGTGATCCTGAAATTACTGGGAACAAAGCTTAATGACTTCAAACCGATCTTCCTCCGAATCGAACATGTTGCCTTCGAATGGAACAAGCGACGCACTTCTTCCACAATTCACATCAACAGGAAATGCAATTACAAAGCTAATTCAGCGCGTGCTCGCAAAATCAGAGAGTAACACGAGACATCTCACCAGTGGTGAAGCCGATGAACATCTTCTCGAGCGCCGTCGACAGGACCTTGTAGTTCTGGTAGGTCTTGAGGTCGACCTTCCTCAGGTACGGCGCGCCATCCATGCTAACCTTAACGTAGAGGAACCCCTGGCCCTGCATGGCCTCGGCCTCCTCCTTGTTGCCCTTCAGCTGGTTGGTCGCCATCGTGTTCTTGCGGTAGCTGCGGATTGGTGGCCATCCCACCACCTGAGCCCTGCACAACACATCACATGGTTGTCAATTTCACAACCACACCACATGGGAACTAAGGGAGTGATAGATCACCATGTGCTCTACTGTTCTGGGAACATAGAAGCAAATTCTAAGATCAGCAGAAGAATTCGAACAAAGCAATGCCAGATCAAAAGATGTGAAAGAAAGCGGTAGAAACAAAGGCCAAAATGTTGATAAAGTTAGTAACAGAAAGATTTTAGCCCAAACAAAAAATAATGCAAGAAAGCTCAAAAATAAACTATAAAGGGGAAACGTTGTAAAGTCAGAAATTTTGGGGAAAGAGAAAAGTGGAAATCTAAAAGAACTACTTACTGAAACTTAAAACATTTCCCCCCTCCTTCACAAGCCCCAGACAAGCCAAATTCCCACCAAAAAACAAGCAAAATTAAATCGGAACCAAAAAGCCCGGAAAGAGCCTCTCGACACAAAACCTTTGCTTTCATAAAAATGTAAAAAAACTCGTAGAAAAAAATGAAGACTTTTTGCTTGTTTTTTTGCAAAAATATGCTACAAAACTTACAAATGTTCCATACCCCCAAGCCCAACAAGATTTCCCCAAGAAATGACAAAATTCTCCCTAGCACCCCAAAAATTCCACAATTTGCAACCACTCCCTCCATCAACTCACAGTCCCAAGAACCACGAGAAAGTCCCAAGAAGACGACCCCCGCGAAGCCCCAAGATTTCTTCCCACGATCCACCATTCTACCTACTTCGCGGCCGGCTGCGGCGTCGCGGCCGCCTTCTTGTCCTCCTCCTCCTCCGCCACCTTCTTGCCCTTCCCGGCAGCGGCGGCGGACGGCGGGGGAGGCGCCTCGTCCGAGAACCCACGCTTGGAGCCCTTGGTGGGGAGCAGCTCCAGGGTGGTGGCGGCGGCTGCGGCCGCAACGTGGCGGTCCGGCGACTCGGAGCCCGGCAGGCCGAGGCGGAGCTCGGTGCCCTTCAGGTCGTCGGCCGCGACGGCGGCGGCATCAGCGGCAGCCGTTGCCGCTGCCGGCGGCGAGAGGCCTATGTAGTCGAGCTCGAGTGGAGGCGACATGGGGAGCAGCAGGACATCAACCGGAGGTTGGGGGAGGTGAGGTGTGAGTGTGAGGAGGCCAGTGTGTGCGTGTGGTGACTGGTGAGTCCGTGTGTGTGGGGGGTGGGGGTTTGGTTTGAGGGGAGTCGGGCTCGCGGCACGTAAAAACGGAGAGAGAGAGGGGGGGGGGGGTGGGGCGGGGGTGGTGGTTTTATGTTTTTTTAGTTGTATAAATATTAAAGTATAATAAAGGTTAGATAAAAATTATTTATTTATTTAATTTATTTAATATGTATATAATTTATATTAAGAGAAAAAGTATAGAAGTACTACTAAAAATAAAATTTGTATCTAACACTACCTCCATTTTCACAATGGTTGTAGCCCTAGCATTTAAAATTTTTATCAAAATGATTGTAGTTCTTACATTCCAATGCAATTTTAGAGACAACATGACCGTTGTACACTTCATCAATGTAGCCATCTACTAGCTAATCTGTTCGTCTACCCTTCATTAATCACAAAGGAGATGAATTAAATGAGAGTAGACAAGTCATTTTTCACGTCTCCTTGTTTTTTGTGAATTTAGTTAGAATTACAACCATTATAAAACGGAGGTAGTATATTGCTTTAGAAAATCATGTCTTGATTTAATATTTATAATGATTATTTATTTTTTATTTATTTAAGATTTATATAATTTATATTAGGAGGAAAAGTATAGAAGTACTATCAAAAATAAAATTTGTATCTAACATATTGCTTTAGGAAATGGTGACTTGATAGCTTTTTCGTTCCTGTTTTGCCACATAAGCGATGGTTTGTCTGTTCTAATTTACGTAACCTGAGCTTCGTTAATGCCATCAAACTATCGTTTTATAGAAAGTTGAGTTTTATACCTTTGCTCATTCTCTATTAAGTCCATCAACTCCGCAAATTGCCACAATGCAATCTAATTATGAATGCTACAAGAGTTCATGTTTATTGTATTACTTTTGTTTTCCTTTCTCTTGTCGTATAATTTTCTTTAGAAACTTCTATTATAACAAAATAATTGCTTCGTGCGCCAACTTTTCCGTAACGTAATGTCATTTAATTTATTGTTCCCTCTCGCCACCGTATTTCGGTGATTCAGTCACACTTGTAACCTTGTACATCGTAAGATACTACCTGTATTCTAATTTTCCCTAACAGCCGTAAAACATTTAATAAAATGCCTTTATTAGTTATTTCGATAAAATGCTTAGGCTGGTCGTAAACCTGCCGTAGTTCAGTAAGGAAACTCCTGTTGTACACTTTCACCTCACTTGGTTTCAAAGGAGGCAAAATATCCGGTACAACCACTATTTTCGTGCAACCACCGTGAAACTCTACTAAAAAAAATTCCAAAAAATTCTGAAAAAAAATCATGGATGTACATCTCAACTTACCCCATCTACGTATAAAATTTCATGATAAAATACGTCCTATGCTAGAAGTTAAAAAAAAAACAAATTTTGTGCTATGATTTTTTTCAGAATTTTTCGAAACTTTTAAGTAAGGCCAGACGCACAGACGAAACAATGGCCAGACCGGATATTTTGCCTTCAAAGGAATGCTTTTATTAGTTATTTCAATAAAATGTTCTATAGTTGGAAAAAAAACTCATTGTGCACGTTCATCTCACTTTCTCTCAAAGGAATATATATATATATATATCAGGGGCGGAGCCACCTCCCGGCAAACGTGGGCAGCTGCCCGGGCTCGCCGGCGAGGACTCCTTGTTGCTATCCTCGAAAATATTTCTATCATACAAATCATACAGGGGAAAGGAAAAGAATTAGCCCCACCGGCTTGCTGGCAAGTCCAATTTGATAAAAAAAAAATGAAATCACTGTTACTTAACAAAGGCAGCTTGGTTCCAGGGGCGGAGCCACCTCCCGGCAAGCATGGACAGCTACCCGGGCTCGCCAGCGATGAGCCGTGGAGGTCCAGTGGTACCATGCCAGTATGCCACTGCAACACCATGGAATCGATGGTTTCTATCACTTAACATGCTAGTTCACAGTTGAGAAGGATAGTTCACAGTTGGAAATTGAACTAGAATGTTGGAATGGATAGTTCATTAACTTGTTAGTTCACAGTTGGAAATTGAACTGGAATGTTGGAATGGATAGTTAATTAACTTGTTAGTTCACAGTTGTAAACTTGTAATTGCTCATTTGCTCTATTGGTTCAATCACTTGGTGAGGGATAGGACTGAGTGATTTAGACTTTGGCTACGGTATTGATTCGAATTTGTAAATTTCAAAATGAAAAGGTTTTTAGTAAATAAAGAAACTCTAGAAAGCAATAAAACTCCTGGAAATACAACTACCACAAAGCACAAGTTGCACAGCAGCTACAAGAAATTTGCTACATATTAGCCATATGCCTAAGTTACAAATTTTCCCATCGTCTACTGTTGTATAGTGATGTATTGATATGTAAGGTGACTCCTTTCATTTTCATTCCCGTTCCACCACTGGTCATATGTATATGGACTTGTTTGTGCTTATTGGCCTTAATCATGCTTGCCCAGGCTCCGAACAATTCATGGCTCCGCCACTGTATATATATATATGTATGTATACATATATATGTATGTATATATATATATATATATATGTATGTATATATATATATATATACATATATATGAAAATGTATAGGTATTGATAAACAGCACCTTCGCCTCTTCGAACCACATTAACTCTCGATGTTGGTATTTCCAACGTACACACTTTTTTTTCCCGTAAGCAAACTGATGATATATGAGACAATCAAGGATGAGCCTGATAAGGTAATGTCAAGTATAGACATATGATGCGCTTCATGATTCGTTCTGCAACCCATCTCTGAAGTTCACCGAGCCCCCAGAACTAATTTTCCTCCCACGACAAGAGAGCGGACGGGCGGAGATGGTCCATTAGGCCATGTTTGGCACAGCTTTAGATTCTAACTTTATCTCAGAATTGAAACTTGTAGATTGAAATAAAGTGATTTAAGTTTTTTATTTTATTCTAAAATGTAAATAAGATGACACATCTAAATACTCTTAGGCCCCGTTTGGCAACTTGAGACCAGGTCGTTTCTACTAGATTCTGGAAAAAAACCAAATCAAACGGACTAATGCTCATAACGATTCTCCTCAGATCATTTCTTCTTTTTTCACTCTGTGGCCGAATCGGTCTCAACCCCGTTCCACCCGATTTATAGAATTCTACCTAAAACGTTTCTATCAAAAATCTGAAACTGTTTCCGTTTCTACTAGAATCTGGAACCGTACCAAACAGGGCCTTAATACACTCACAGCTCTAGCTCCACGGATCTGGTGAAGCTAGGCATACCTACCTCCACCAGCTCCACGAATTTGGTGGAGCCAGAGCTCTGCCAAACAACCCCTTAATATGTTGTTTCAAAGGGCATGACTAGCATTTTCTGAGGCTAGCCGATAAATCAAAATTACTAAAAAAATGTAAAATTCCCTTATCCCGGACGGTGCCAAACTAGAACCGTATGGGAGGGCTCATCACAGATGGTTCTGGTTTGGAACCGTCTAGGATGAAGTTCCAAATTAGACCATTTGTGATGACTTTTTTCACAGATGGTTGGAAAACCGTCAGTGATGACTTTGATACAGATGGTTCACAAAACCGTTTGTAATGTGGTTTTTGAACCGACTGTGATGAGAGTTTGTATAGTAGTGCAAAGTCGTATATCTATAGCTAGTTGCTCCTTAGAAAACAAAGGTGATGGATGCTAATAGTGCTTTTATACCCAGGTTATTTCTTTATATATATGCTGAATGCTTAATCTTGAATTCTCAATTATTAGCTAGGACTAATAAAGGAAAAGTGTTAATGACGCCAAGCCAAAACTTCAATTATTCTATGGGGGTCAAATATGTGACTGTATTTTTTGTGATAAGTTCCTTTTTAAATTGTGTATTGTATTATAGACCTAATAATTCTAACAGGCACCATATATAGATTTTTTTAAAAAATAATACACATTTTTTTAACTATTTTACAAAATAACAACCCCAAAAATGATAGAAATAGATCTCTATCATCATTTCAAATGGCGAGAAACACCCTGTCACCATTTCAACAAACGACAAAGTACCACATGGGTTGCCACAATAGATTCGTCATTTGAAATGGCAACAAAGTAGCATGTGTCATCATTTGAAATGGCAACTGAGACCCACGCTCTCTGTCACCATTTGAGATAGTGACAAAAAGGCCATGCGCCAAAGAATAGAGAGGAGAGAAGAGTCGTCATGGTGGCAATAACACCTAGTGCACATGGACCCCCACCTCTTGCAAGCGTTGCGTGGCCCTCTAGTCGCAGCCACCCGCTCTTGAAATGTGTTCGCCCTTGTCATTTAAAAACAAACAAATTACTCCTGAAAATTTTTCATACACAATAAACTATTGCAAGCCGTATTATTAAAAATGCTTTATGAGACCGACATGACATCACATTGTCAATTACTTCCCATTAGGGTTGACAACACACTGCCACATATTGTTCTTGACCGCAGTGACAGCATACACCCTATTACTTTCCATTAGTCGTAACAACACACTGCAAACTACTTTCAACCTGACAGCACACTACCAATTACTTTTCATCAAATGTGACAACACATTGCCATTTGTTTTTCAGACCGACATGAATATACCTCTCTAAAACCCCATTTTTCCTGCATAAAGACTAACACCCACATTCGACCCACCTTATAAGTACTCTTGCTTAAATAGCCCATGCACCTTGAAATAAGCACTTCATGCCCAACATGATGGACAAAGCAGGAAGCTAAACGCGTGGGAGGGGAAGATGGGGATAAACAAGTTTTATAGGGCACGACCGTTCCCTCGAGGACATGCACATCTACAGCCCCTAAACCCTGATCCCCAACTCTAACCTTCTTCTGAAAACCAAGGAGTCATACATCACTTCAAATCCCCTTCCGAAGTATGCACACATACCTGAGCATTGGCCAAAATGCAAGCCCAACCTCGATGTGGTAGTCCAGGTTTGCCATGACCGTTTGAACTTAGGATGTCATTTTTTCGCTGCCCTCTTTTCATGGTAACTACGTCATTTCCTAACTATACTTCGATGCATGTGTCGTTATATTGCTCGTTAATAATTACTTTTCCTTGCAGACCGCAGATTGCATGTTCACCAAGTTCGTCGACCCACCATATCACATAAATGCAAAGATTTACATCCACACAGTCATAGCACGCCTAAAATAAGTGGAAGAGGAGCTCCAGACAGAGAAGATCAACAACAACAAGCTCTAGAGGAAGAGAATCAGGTAGAGGAATAATGAGGAGGTGGTCCACCTCGGCAGCAACTACCACCTTACTGTTGTAGTGCCAATACGAGTTGCAGTTATGCCTACCACTATCATGACTACCAACAACGTCCACACTATCCTGACGATCAGCACTCCATATGGGTGCCATAAGGTATCCCATTTGATCCTTAGGGGCCTATGCCATGGTGCCCAGAACCGGTGTATACTCACCGTATCGTTTTCATTCCAAAAGGCGCATATGTACCATAGTTGTGGTGTAGCTCATTCGATCATGTATCTTGCCATTTGTACCATAGATGTAGCCAGCAAGATTGCACTCTAACGAACGCAACGCATCTTGTAACCTTATTTCCTTTATTAAGTACCGAAAACTCAAAACTCCACAAACTTTTCTCATTGGCGACAGAAGTCTGTCATCGTTTAGAATGATGACAGAGTCTCGATCATCATTTGGACCGACAACAGATATCTACTTCTGTCATTTTTTATTTTTGTAAAATAATTAAAATTTGGTATTATTTATAAAATCCACTGCCACCACCGGTGATTATGTCGTACGAATTATCACTGTGTGTGGAATCGATCATCCGTTATTTAGAAACAGAAGGAGTGATGAATGATGTCTGCATGTTTTTATTTTATTTTATCTGTTTTGAGGCTAAACCGACATGCTAGGGACAGATGAGCATATGTACTGCTTATCATAAAGAAAGAAAAAAAACGCCACTCGAAGATCGTATATATGTTTCTTACAATATTTTTTCTTGAAAGAAAAAGTGAAGTTGATGCCGTGTTTCCCTGCACAAGCGCGCACGCTCGATCGGTCCTGTGCAGCCACTTACCGTCCAGCTGGACAACATGCATGTCGTGCACATCCGATCCCCCTTTAACATGTCCTTTTCTTTTTGAGACAAGAGGCTGGATATTTATTATTAATTAAAGCCGTTAGCCATTACTCCCTACTGTCACAGAAAAATCGTCGTTTTTCTAAAATAAATTTTAACAGCTAATTTTTAATAAAATATATTTATTAATTTTAATAAATTTATAATATTATAAAGTACTTTTCAAGATAAATTTATATATGATTTTCATGCATCTAATTTAAATATTTGAAAAGATATTTGCGGTTAATGTTTCGAAAGTTTGACAACACTATATACAAAAAAGATAACTATTTATGATTGGAGGGAGTACAATCCTTACTACATTCATATGCTTATATGCATGCACGGCATAAATATGTAATTTAATGTTAGTGTTTAAAACGAGATTGGGAAATGTAAATTGAGAACATACATATTTGGTGAAAGCTATTGTTTTGGTTAAAACTTCAGAAGCATTTACTCTACTAGTCTCTTGATTTTTTCATTTTACAAAATTAGCTCATATACAAAATAATTATCAAAAAGCCTAGTGACCTACTGACGAGCACACATTCCATGGGTACCCCCAGCAGCCCGGAACAACGAGTGGGCTGCCTCTTAAAAGCCCAGCGCCGACAAAGGGTCCATGGGCCCCGAAAGGAGCCTGGCCCGACTTGAGCCGGGTCTGGAGCACTCAGACCCCTCGAGTCCGAGCGCTCGGATGGCTCCGACTCCCTGAGTCGGGGTACTTGGCGTGACCCGACCCCGCTTGGTCAGGACGCCCGTGGCTCCGACCCAACCGAGATCGCCTCCACCAGCAGTCAGGACACCGAGTCCCTCACTGGCGTTTGGCCAACTGCCCAACGGGCGCGACGACCCCTGACGTCCGTACCAGAGCAAGCGGCCCCTTCCCGAGACGCCACAAGACCCACCAAAAAGTCAAGCACCAGTTCCATCATCCTGGCTCGCAGCAGAGCGGGACGCTCCCTCCCGAGGCAGCATCAAGAGTCAAACGTGATGATGCAAGCGCCGGACGAAGGAACGAGGCAATACGTCACCTCTCCGACTGGGGCAGCTACCCACCCCCCCAGGCGAGTCTACCAGCCCAGCTCGTGAGGAAGCAGAGGCCTGGCAGGCGACAAGACAGAAGGCCAGACTCCTAGACGACAAGACAGAAGAACAGACTCCAAGGCATATAGTACTCCTTTTTCATTTCAAACTCCCATGTAACCTGCCGTTTCCACCTATATATGGAAAGGCAGGGCCCCGGGGAGAGAAAGGCAGCGAAAAACAGAGAAAAAGGAAGGTCCCCGACCGATCGAACGAAAGACCGGTAGGACGGACACGAGAAACACTCCCTCACTTGTAACACCACGTGTCCATTTGCTCCCAGAAGCAATATACACCCATCTCACAAACTGGAGTAGGGACGTTCGGCCCGAACCAGTATACGTCTTAGGCTCATTGAATCAGGCCATTCGAGGAGAGGGAACGCGCGACCCCCACTAACCGAAAATTCGTATTGCCGGTGCACGAAACACCGACAGTTGGCGCGCCAGGTAGGGGTTCTCGCACGTCATCATCACCATCATCTCCAGATTCCCATCCGCTTCCCCGATGGCTTCCTCCTTGTGTGGCGGCACACCAGTGTCGAGGGGCTGGATCCGCTTCGGCGCCCTTGACTTCGTCGTCACTACGACGGGAGAGCTCGTGCTCATCCCCGCCGCCGTCCGTGACCGGGCTTCCTCCACAAGCCTGCAGTTGCCGACATCCTCGGCAACCTTCGCCTTGGGGCTTCCGCCCGAGCCTCGACGACAGAGCTACTCTACGGTGGCACCGCCCCCGGTGGCGCCATGCGTGTGCAGCAGCGGGTGCGGCCCCGACCTTGCGGATTCTCAGCTCGTGGCAATGACCGGCTACATGCCTCCCTCCCTCCACGACTTGCTGGAGAACTCCTCCAGCCGTGGCTCCAGCTCCGATAGGGAGCACAACCCGCGTCGGCTACACTCCCGTGAGTGCAACATGGCGCAAGTGGCGGACGCTTCCGCCACCCCCGCAACCCCCGAAACTCTCATCCCGCACGCCGGAGTGCAGGACGACGAGGAACGGCGTGAAAGCCCCGCACGCCTCCAAGCTCGCCTCGCTGAGATCCAGCGGCAGCGCGAGGAGCTCGAGGCCCGCGAGGCCGAGCTCGACAAGCTCCAGGCAGACTTGGAGCCGTGTCAGCTTGATCCGCCACTCGTATCCGGCGCGCGCGCGCGGCAGGTACAACACCAGCTCGCCGAGGGGACGGACGGTCTCCTGTTCTTCTCCCATGCGAGCCAAAACGTCGCCACGGCTGCGATGCTACTCCGTGGGCTTCCAGAGCCGACGGACCCGGAGGCCAATGTCACGTACCAAAACCTCCGGGGGCTGATGGAACGTGCTGCCGTGCAGCACGCGTGTAGGATCGAAGTATACGAATATAGCAATCAGAGGGGGGTGAATGATTATGCGGAAGCTAAAACCAAATTCTAGATCTACTAAAAGTTCAACCCAAAACAGAACCAAATAATTGCTTCGTATTCGACAAAAATAGAATGACACAGGTTCGGTAAAATGCGAATTCCCGGAGATCCAACCGTCGGATCGATCTGAAATTTGGAAACAAGAAACTAGATTCCAATACGAATCGAACCCAAAAAGAATCAGCTCGATCAAACTTATGGATCAAAAGTTATGAACCTCGCAAGCTTGCTGTGACAGAAGATGACGAGAATAGAAATTACTAGAATTGTAGCTCACCGAAAGATTTGAAGAACTTGATCTTTATTTCTCCTTTCTTTTGTCTAAAGTACCCCAAACAAAAGATTACAACCCTAAAGCTTGCTCAAAACTTGATGCTCTTCAACAGGAGACAACCCCTCCTATTTAAAGGAGCAAAACACAAGGAGTCCTGAATACAATTCCTACTCCTAATCCTAGAAGGAGTACCACTCCTAATCCTAGAAAGAGTATGTATTCAACACAACTCCTCTTGGCCCAACCTGGCCGAGTACAACTCTTGCACGCGTATGGCAACCCTACCATACTCACGTGACTAACCTTTGCATGCGCATGGCCACCTGCCATTCTCACGTGACTAGCCATTCTTCATGTGCACCATTCTCTTAGCACAAACGTCCCGCATGACATCCTTGACCACCAAGACCTAAGTTCCTCCTAAACCTATTCCCGAACCTCAGTTCCTCCATGAACCTAGTTCCGGTCCCGTCATCGACCACATTCGCCCTCGAGCAATACCTGCACAACAAACCACAAAACGATTTTGAGCACAAGTCCGCGACTTAACTCAACATTAGTCCATGCAAATACTCACACGAGCATTGCATAAAGTCCATTTCAAAACAAGCATCATGAAATTCTCACAAATTTCATAATCTCAAATTCAAACCAGAATTCAATTCCAAAATTGCTCAAAACCCTAATCGAGCAAAAAACCATTCACGCCGGACCAAAAATCCGGTCCGGCGCAAACGTGAAAACAGCCGTCAAAAATCCACCTTGCTTGTGGAGGGGAGAGTCCGTCGTACATGCGAAACTTACTGGTTTTGGAAGTTTCAGTCCGGCTCAAAAAAGTTTGAAAACACGTTCACGGCGGACCAAAGAAAAGCGGTCCGGCGTACAAGGGAAACTTACTGTTTCTTGAAAATTTGGTCCGGCGCCAATGCGAAACTTACTATTTCTTGTCAAATTGTCAAACACATGCACAAGCACATTTTGCAAATTCAATTCTAAGCCAATTTTTCAGCACATGATTTCACAATCTCCCCCTTGATGAAAACATTGGCAACACCACTTAGAATTGAACATTTGGCATTCACTTCATTAAAGAATTTTTGAGATACAAAGAGTTAACACCAAAACCAAAGTGAGAAAACACAGAAACTCCACTTTTGACCAATATGCTAAGTAACAAACTCTCCCTGGGTGAAAATACGAAAAATCTCCCCCTAAGAAGGAAAATGTGTGTGAATGTGCAATGTGCCCAAAAAGTCCAAAATTCTCCAAACTTCTTCCCCTTTTTCTTTCAACTACTCAAAGATTCTCAAATTTCTCCCCCTTTGACAATGGATTCATCAAGAGTACAAAAAAGAGAACATGTTCAAAAATTTCCCTGTAGCAATGATTTCACAAGAAGAAACAAAAGGAGTGCCAAGATAGGAAAAGATGAGCTCATTCGATCATATAACCTTATATATCACATAATATGCAAAATACATGATCTTAATATGATTTTAACAAGTTAGGGAATGACATGCATCTCAACCTCAATTCAGTCAACTATAGCCAAGTACTAAGCAAGACCTTAGTAGAAAAGCAAAGGCTCAAAATTGAAGCAACTAACAAGTTAGGGCGAGCAAGTGGTTTCAACTCCAATCTAGTAGGCCAGTTTAATCTTTTAACAATAAACTGCATGTGGCATGCTTGAAGCATACTTCTTTTATTTTCTAGGAGTGGCATGCTTGAAGCATACATCTTGTCTTTGAGGGAATGGCATGCTTGAAGCATACATCTTAACTTTTTAGGGAAAGCATGCCTGAAGCACATAACTTGAAGCTTTTACTTTTAACAACCCTTTTTTTTACTGATTCCCTTTTCTTTTCCTTTTTCTTTGATTGTAAACATGCAAAAGTGATTAAAAAGTCTTATGAAAGAGTAAAGCTGAAAACACACTTGCTTCATAGCCCAAATTTGTCAAGAAGATTCAATATCAAGCCTAGAAGAGTAAGATATCACAGAGTATTTAGCTATAGGCAATCAGACAAGGGAATTCTGCAATGTCATTTTTTAGTTCAAGTGGAACAATTTAGATTATCATATATTAGCACAATTACATAATATATAAAGAAATATGATAAAGTAAGCTCATCAAGTGAAAGACATTGGCAAATAAACTCCCCCTCAAAACAAACCCATTGGATGAACAATCCCAAGTTCTCCCCGAATAAAAACAAAACGAGAAGAAGACAAAGGTTTTGTGAAAATGTCTGCCAATTGATGTTCAGTATCCATATGGTGAAGCACAATATTTCCTTTTTCAACATGATCTCTAAGAAAGTGAAATCTAATGTCAATATGTTTTGTCCTTGAATGTTGCACAGGGTTCTTAGCAATGCAAATTGCACTAGTGTTATCACACAAAAGCGGAACACTATCCAAAATAACCCCATAATCTTTAAGTGTAGCTACTATCCAAAGAATTTGAGAGCAACAACTAGCAGCAGCCACATATTCAGATTCAGCGGTTGATTGTGCAACAGAGGATTGCTTTCTAGATGACCATGCAATGAGAGAGTTACCCAAGAAATGGCATGGACCAGATGTACTTTTTCTATCAATTCTACATCCTCCAAAAACAGCATCAGAGAAGGCTCTTAAACTAATGCATGAGGAAGCAGAAAGCCAAATGCCAAAATCTTGAGTACCATGGAGATACCTGAAAATTCGCTTGACAGCTTGTCGATGTGAAGCACGTAGGGAAGCTTGAAAAATGAGCACACAAGACAAACTCCAATTATCTTGTCCTCAACAACATCATTATCATCTTCATGAATAAAGATGCTCTCCCCCTGAACATATGCACCTGTACCTGCACCATTTGGACTAGTGCCTTTTGCGAAAACAGAGGTGGAAGAAGCATCTTCAAAAATAACACTTTCAGCACGAGATGCATGAGTGAAGGAGAACCAAAACTTGTCACCGAACATGTGGCATGTGCATCTGGAATCCACTAGCCAAATGTTCTCCTTCCTCGCGTGAGAAGCCTAGATAGAAGTAGAAAATATCGAGGTCTCGGTACTGGGGTTAGAGATGAGATTTTTGGGAATCCAGTACTGAGACACACGACGCACAAAAGTAGGCACAACACGAGAATTTTTATGCACAAAAACCGATTTGTCTTTTCCCGTGTTTCTAGCAACAAAAGGTGTTTGCATCACCCTAGACACATAATGAGAAACAAAGCGTGCCTGTCTGAAATTAGACCTAGCCTTAGCTCTTTCTTTCTTTTGTTGTTTGGCCAGTCTAAAGCAAAAATCTACTATTTGTCCATTTCTACCACAATGAGTGCAAGTGTACTTAACATGATGTTTTGCTTTAACAGTAGAAGCACATTTTGCATTCATCATAGTAGAAGATAAAACTCCAGCAGACTTAAAAACAGTTTTCTTAGGCTCATTGATAATTTCAAATTTTCCACTTTCAACTGTTTTAACAACAGTGGGAGCATGTGATTTATGATGAGCATAAGAATCAAAACCTAAACCTTTGTTTTGAGTGCTAACTTTTGATTGATCCAAGATCATGTTTTGGTTTTTCTTTCCTTTAGTGAAACGTTCTAATGACTTTTCCAAGTAATCAATTTTTTGAGAAAGAGTTAAACAATTATTACAGGGAACGTCCACTTTTCCTTTTTGCTTGCGACAAGTTGAGCATGAAAGAATCTCATATGTAAGCAAATCTTCTGTCATTTGAGAAACCCTAGCATTTGCATCATGCAACTTCAATTCTAGTATGGAGCATTTAGAACATGGAGTTGTATTATGCAAATCAATGGTAAAACAACTAGCATGTTTAACAAGTTTCTTATTTTTCACATTTTCAGCATTGATTTGCTGTAACAAGGTAACATGTTCTTTCTTAAGCAAAGTAAGCTAATTGTAAATTAAGTCACATGATTTGCAAGCATCATCATCAGGAATCAAGTCTAGCAATTTTAGCATTCAATGACTCCACAACAAAATCATGTTTCTTAATTTTTCTTGTCACGTTTATTAAGCAATTTACCAAGTCGAGCAACAGCAATAGCTAATTCATCGTAAGAAGGATCTACCTCATTGAAGTCGCTGTCGTGGTCGTCCTCAGTGAAGCTGTTGCTGCTTTTAGCCATGAGACACAACCCCGTCAACTCATGCTTGCTTGGAGTTGCATCGTCCTCACTGCTCTCCGAATCCACATCGCTCAAATTGACTTGTTCAAGAGCGGAAAGAACTCGGTGGACAACTTTGCTGTTGATGAAGCTCTTCTTCTTTCTATTACTTGAAGAGAACTTCTTCTTCTCTTTTCTTCTGTCGTTGTCCTTCTCCTCCCTTGATGCTTTACCTACAAGTTTAGGACAGTTTGGATGAATATGGTCGAGATTACCACACTCATAGCATCTTGGAGGATCACCACACCTCTCTTTCTCTTTCTCACATTTTTGCAAAGCTTTGTTAAATCGAGAAGAGAGTAGTGACAAGTCTTCTTCTGGGAATTGCTCAATCTATTCATCGGTTAGTGAAGACAAGAAAGATAGAGCAAAACTTGAAGCAACACCATTATGAGATATGCTAGATTGAGATGTCAAAGCAATTGATTTATGATCATTCTTTCTAGCAAGAACATCTAATTCATGAGTTTTCAACTTGGAATAAAGAACATCTAATGTAAGTGTACTCATGACAGTAGATTCTCTAATGGATGTAACTTTCATCTCCCAAATAGTCATGTCTAAAGCACCAAGCAATTGTCTAGCATTAGCAGCATCATCTAAGCTAACTCCGACAGCACGAAGATTACTAAGAATTTTATTGAAGCGTGCAAAGAAGTCATCCAGCGACTCACTGGTTTCATCTCAAATCGCATGTAATCCTTTTTGTAAAGATCTTGATGAACCTTTTTGATTGTGTTAGAACCCTCATGGTAATCACAAAGAGATTTCCATACCTCATATGCGGATTTGAGATGGATCACACGGTCAAAGTCGCTGCGTCCCAAACCTTGGATGATCAAGTTGCGCGCCTTGCTGTTTTCTTCTACATGTGCGCGATTGGCGTCGTTGACGTTGTCATTTGCAGGGACTTCATATGGCTTGTAGACTTTCTCCCAAATTATGAAGCCCTGTGCTTGGATGAACGCCTCCATCTTGGCCTTCCAAAACTGAAAATCAACACCATCAAACACACACGGTTTTGTCGAATAACGATCCATTAATCTAATCACCGGTTAAGATAGATTAGAAAAACTTCGCTCTGATACCACTTGTAGGATCGAAGTATACGAATATAGCAATCAGAGTGGGGGTGAATGATTGTGCGGAAGCTAAAACCAAATCTTGATCTACTAAAAGTTCACCCCAAAACAGAACCAAATAATTGCCTCGTATTCGACAAAAATAGAATGATAGAGGTTTGGTAAAACGCGAATTCTCGGAGATCCAACCGTCGGATCGATTTGAAATGGACATAAGAAACTAGATTCCAATATGAATCGAACCCAAAAGAATCAGCTCGATCGGACTTACAGATCAAAAGTTATGAACCTCGCAAGCTTGCTATGACAGAAGATGACGAGAATATTACTAGAATTGTAGCTCGCCGAAAGATTTGAAGAACTTGATCTTTATTTATCCTTTCTTTTGTCTAAAGTACTCCAAACAAAAGAGTACAACCCTAAAGCTTGCTCAAAACTTGATGCCCTTCAACAGGAGACAACCCCTCCTATTTAAATGAGCAAAACACAAGGAGTCCTGAATACAATTCCTACTCCTAATCCTAGAAGGAGTCCCACTCCTAATCCTAGAAGGAGTTCCACTCCTAATCCTAGAAAGAGTATGTATTCAACACAACTCCTCTTGGCCCAACCTGGCCGAGTACAACCCTTGCACGCGTATGGCAACCCTACCATACTCACGTGACTAACCCTTTGCACGCGCATGGCCACCTGCCATTCTCACGTGACTAACCATTCTTCATGTGCACCATTCTCTTAGCCCGAACGTCCCGCATGACATCCTTGACCACCAAGACCTCAGTTCCTCCTGAACCTAGTCCCGAACCACAGTTTCTCCATAAACCTAGTTCCGGTCCCGTCATCGACCACATTCGCCCTCGAGCAATACCTGCACATGAACAAACCACAAAACGATTCCGAGCACAAGTCCGCGACTTGACTCAACATTAGTCCATGCAAATACTCACACGAGCATTGCATAAAGTCCACTTCAAAACAAGCATCATGAAATTCTCACAAATTTCATAATCTCAAATTCAAACTAGAATTCAATTCCAAAATTGCTCAAAACCCTAATCGAGCAAAAAACCATTCACGCCGGACCAAAAATCCGGTCCGGCGCAAACGTGAAAACAGCCGTCAAAAATCCACCTTGCTTGTGGAGGGGAGAGTCCGTCGTACATGCGAAACTTACTGGTTTTGAAAGTTTCAGTCTGGCTCAAAAACGTTTGAAAACACGTTCACGGCGGACCAAAGAAAAGCGATCCGGCGTACAAGGGAAACTTACTGTTTCTTGAAAATTTGGTCCGGCGCCAATGCGAAACTTACTATTTCTTGTCAAATTGTCAAACACATGCACAAGCACATTTTGCAAATTCAATTTTTCAGCACATGATTTCACAACGCACAGGGCTCCGGTCCCACCACTCGGGCACGACTTCGAGCCGCTCAGGTCGCCCGTCCTCGCGGGGCCAGCAGAGCCCAACGAAGACGGCGCCACATCTCGAGCGGCCCCAGGCGTCACGCACCCCGGTGCGCCACCGCATGGGGGACAATCGTGACCTCCGCGCCACTCTCGAGGCGCAAAGAAGAGCTGCCAACGCGGCAGCACAGTCGCAAATGGCGGACAGCGGACGACGCGACGACCGTGGTCCAAGCCCCGATGGCCCAGTACCGCGAGCATTCACTCGCGCCATTCGCAACGCCGACTTCCCGGCCAGATTCTGGGCCCCCGTCTACATAGCCAAGTACACGGGGGCGACGAACCCCAGTGTCTGGCTGGAGGACTACCGGCTAACCTGCCGGGCGGGAGGGGCTACAAATGACCTTTTTATCATCCAGTACCTTCCCATCTACCTTGCGGACTCGGCTCGAGCCTGGCTCGAGTATTTGCCCGCCGACACCATCAGGAGTTGGACTGACCTGACGAACCTCTTCGTCGACAACTTCCAGGGAACATACAAGCACCCTGGCAACTCCTGGGACCTGAAAAGCTGCAAGCAGCAGCCAGGGGAGACGCTCCGCGACTACATCCGGCACTTCTCCCAACAGTGCAATGAGCTCCCCGACGTCCGCGACGCCGACGTCGTCGGGGCGTTCATCTACAGCACAACTTGCGAGGCCTTGGTGCACAAACTGGGTTACGCCAAACCCAGGACCACCAAGGAACTCCTCGAAATCGCCACCAACCACGCCTCCGGTGAGGAGGCGGTGGGGCCATCTTCGACAAGAAGAAGGCCAAGCAAGCGCCTCGCGACAAGGCCAACGTCGCCTCCGACCGCTCCAACAAGCAGAAGCGGAAGGGGAAACACGGCCGCGAGGGCCGCATGGTCGCCGCCGCCGACCGTCCTGCCAAGCAGCAGGCTCGGCAGGCGCCCAACCATTTCGAGAAATTGATGGATACTTTGTGCCCGAACCACGCCTATCCCGTCAAACACAAGTACCGGGACTGCAAAGTCTTGAAACCCTTCCTCTCCGACGAGTTCCCGCAACTCAATGGTTGCCTCATGATCTTCGGCGGACCGATGTCCTACGCCGACAAGCGGCGGCTCAAGCTCACCTTTCGCGAAGTCCACAAGGTGGACCCCGCCGTACCCGGCTACCTTCGGTGGTCTAAGTCCCTGATCACGTTTGATCAAACCGACTACCCCAACCACGTCTCGCATCCGGGACGCTACCCACTCATCATCGACCCCGTCGTGGGGACAAAGCACCTAACCAAGGTGCTGATGGACGGCGGCAATGGCCTCAACATCCTGTATGTTGAGACCCTCGATGCCCTGGGAATCCCTCGCTCGAGTCTCCGACCGAGCAAGGCCTCTTTCCACGGTGTCGTCCCTGGCCAACAGGCCCATCTGCTCGGGCAGGTTGACCTTCCCGTTACCTTCGGGAGCCCTGAGAACTTTCGCACCGAGACCCTCACGTTCGAGGTGGTGGACTTTCCTGGCTCCTACCACGCCATTCAAGGAAGGCCGTGCTACGCCAAGTTCATGGTGATTCCCAGTTACACCTATCTGAAGCTGAAGATGACTGGGCCACAGGGGGTGATCACCGTGGCCTCATCTTTCCAGCTCGCTTACAACTGCGAACGAAGCAGTTGCGAGTTAACATCGGTGGTCATTGCGTCCACCGAGCTCTCTGACCTTCGAGAGAGGGTCCCCGAGTCTGCCCCCGACTCCGGCAAGTCGGGGCCAAGCTCCTTCAAGTCCGCCGAGGATACGAAGGAGGTCGCGGTCGATCCCGACGATCCCGCGAAAACTGTGCTGGTTGGAGCCACGCTCCCCGCCAAATAGGAAAGCACGCTCGTCGACTTCCTCCGAGCCAACCGGGACGTCCTCGCATGGAAGCCCTTATACATGCCAGGAATCCCGAGGGAGGTCGCCGAGCACTCCTTGAACATTTGACCAGGATCGAAGCCGGTCGCCCAGCGCCTGCACCGTTTCGACGAAGAAAAGCGCAAGGCCATTGGGGAGGAGATTGCCAAACTTTTGGCTGCAGGGTTTGTAAGAGAGGTGCGCCACCCCAAGGGTTAGCAAACCCTATTCTTGTAAAAAAGAAAAATGGGCAATGGAGAATGTGTGTTGATTACACGAGCCTGAATAAGGCATGTCCAAATGACCCATTCCCATTGGCCCGAATCGACCAAGTTGTCGACTCCACCGTAGGGTGAGAATCCCTGTCTTTTCTGGATGCTTACTCAGGCTGTCACCAGATCACGATGAAAGAGTCCGACCAGCTCGTGACCTCTTTTATTACCCCGCATGGTTCGTTTTATTACGTCACGATGCCGTTTGGTCTGAAAAACGCAGGTTCAACATATCAACGGTGTATGCATATGTGCTTTTCCGACCAAATTGGCCGTAACATCGAAGCATACATCGACGACATTGTCATCAAGACTAGGAAGGGTGACGAGCTCATCACCGACCTAGAGGAAACATTTTCAAACCTCCGACGGTTCCGCATAAAACTCAACCCCGACAAGTGCGTCTTTGGGGTCCTCAAAGGAAAGCTGCTCAGCTTCATCGTTTCCGAGCGCGGAATCGAAGCCAATCGGGAGAAGATCTCGGCAATCATGAAGATGGGCCCGATTGGTGACCTGAAGGGAGTTCAGAGGCTTACGGGATGCCTTACAGCGTTGAGCCATTTCGTGTCCCGCCTCGGCGAATGTGGAATGCCGCTCTACAAGTTGCTCAAGAAGTCCGACCAGTTCAGCTGGATGCAAGAAGCCCAGGAAGCCCTCAGTCGACTGAAGACGTTCTTGACATCGCCCCCAGTGCTGGTCGCCCCAACGTTAGGGGAAACACTGCTCCTCTACATTGCTGCCACCACTCAGGTCGTCAGCGCGGCCCTCGTCGTAGAGCGAGCAGAAGAGGGCCGAGTGCTCAAGGTACAACGGCTGGTCTACTTCATCAGCGAGGTGCTCTCCGAGATCAAGGTTCGGTACCCGCAGGTGCAGAAGCTACTCTACGCGGTGTTCATCGCGAAGAGGAAGCTCGCACATTACTTCGACCGGCACCCGGTGTCGGTGGTGACCTCATCTCCACTCGGGGAGATCATTCACAACCGTGAAGCCACCGGGAGCATTGCTTAGTGGGCACTCAAGCTTAACGGCCTTGATGTATCGTTCGTCCCCAGGACGGCGATTAATTCACAGGTCCTAGCCGATTTTGTCGCCGAGTGGACTGAGGCTCAGACTCCACCGGTGCTCGAAGACCCCGAGTACTGGACGATGTATTTCGACGGATCCTACACCAAGAACGGAGCAGGTGCTGGGGTTGTCATTGTTTCCCCGCTCGGGAACAAGTTCCAGTACGCCATCCGACTGCTCTTCGACGCGACCAACAATGTCACCGAGTACGAGGCTTTGGTCAACGGTCTCTGGATCGCTGCCGACCTCGGCGCCCGGCGACTCTATGTGCACGGAGACTCAAAGCTTGTCATCGACCAAGTCATGAAGGCCACGGAGCCTTGCGACCCCCGAATGGCGGCCTACTGCCTGGAAGTGCGCAAGCTCGAGGAAAGGTTCAAAGGTTTCGAGCTCCACCACAGCTACAGACGGTACAATGGTGAGGCCAATTCCTTGGCCAACCTCGCTTCCAGTAAAGGTCTAGTTCCATCCAGGATCTTCGTCTCCGACCTCCACAAACCATCCATCTGGCTGGACTCGACTGTTGAGGCCACATCCGACCCCCTAAAAGCAACCACCCCGTCCGTCGATCGGACGGGTGCGGACCCGCCTGGGCCAGACTGTAACGTGCTCTCAGCCGACTCTGACTGGCAACAACCCTTCGTCAACCGATTGACAGACGGGTCACTCCCCGCCGACCCGACCGAGGCCCGACGCCTCGCACAGCGGGCCAAATCCTTTGTCCTGGTCGACAAGGATTTGTACAAGAGGAGCCCTTCCGGGATCCTCCAAAGGTGCATCCCAGCCGACCAAGGGAGGCACTTGCTGCTCGACGTCCACGGCGGGACCTGCGGACACCACGCCGCACCTCGGTCACTCGTAAGTAAAGCCTTTCGACAAGGTTTCTACTGGCCAACTGCCGTGGCCGACGCCGAGCAAGCCGTGCGCACTTGCGAAGGATGCCAGTTTTTCGCTCGCCGGATGCACCTTCCGACGCAAGCCCTACAGACAATCCCCATCACGTGGCCATTCGCGGTCTAGGGACTCGACCTGGTCGGACCCTTCAGGAAGGCGCTCGGGGGCTTCACTCATCTGCTTGTCACGGTGGATAAGTTCATCAAATGGATAGAGGCCAAGCCACTTGCAACCATCACTTCCGCGCAAGCGGCAAATTTCTTCCGCTACATCGTCTACCGCTTTGGAGTCCCGAACTCCATCATCACCAACAACGAGACGCAGTTCACGGGGAAGGAGTTCCTCGAGTTCTGCAATGACTTCAACATCCGCGTCGACTGGGCTGCGGTAGCACATCCCCGCGCCAACGGCCAAGCGGAACGGGCCAACGGCATGATCCTCCAAGGACTCAAGCCACGGATCTTCAGTCGACTGAACAAGTTCGCAGGGTGATGGGCGACCGAGTTGCCCTCTGTTCTTTGGAGCCTGCGAACCACGCCCACCCGATCGACCGGGTTCACACCGTTCTTCATGGTGTTCGGCGCCGAAACCGTTTTGCCCATCGACCTGGAGTATGGCGCCCCGAGACTACGAGCCTTCAACGTCACCCAGGGACTTGACTCTCAACAAGACGCCATCAACCAACTCGATGAAGCACGTGATGTGGCGGTCCTGTGATCGGCCAAGTACCAGCAAGCCCTACGACGCTACCACAGTCGTCAGATCCGCAGCCGGTCGTCCAGTGTTGGCGATTTGGTCTTGCGTCAAGTACAATCCAATAAAGACAGACACAAGCTTTCACCACCATGGGAGGGCCCCTTCACTGTCGTGGAGGTCCTCCGACCCGGCACCTTCCGTCTAAAGGATGCCGAGGGCAACGTCCTCCCCAACGCGTGGAATATAGAGAAGCTAAGAAAGTTTTATCCCTAGAAACATCTTGTATTGAAGTTCACGTTCGCTTCCTCAGGCTTTGCGCTGAAAATACGAACTCTACGA
The DNA here is from genome assembly GCA_036346355.1 of Rhipidocladum racemiflorum. Taxonomy (NCBI): domain Eukaryota; kingdom Viridiplantae; phylum Streptophyta; class Magnoliopsida; order Poales; family Poaceae; genus Rhipidocladum; species Rhipidocladum racemiflorum. Next base: position 52,182,106 of record CM070578.1, on the reverse strand, counting down.
CTCATGCCTGACCCCCACGGTCCCTAAAAGGCTACGATCGTTGAGTGTCAATTCGCAAGCAAAAGAGGCAAGAGCAAGAAGAACAACGGGCAATTTTTCGCTGAAAAAAAACTTCATTTCGTCAAAAGTATTTACATTAAAGGGAGCGAAGGATCCTGCGCCATCACCCCCCCCATCCACCCGCTTCCCGGCGCTTGCGGACGACCGCCTTGATCAAAGCCCCCCTCATCTCGTGAAGACGGGGGACAGCCCGGATGAGCGCGTCTACCAGCTCCGTGTCCTGCCTAACCAAGACCTCAACATCCGCTACGATCTGCCTCCATGCCTCCTTGTAATTGAAGGAGGGCGGCAGGCCAAATGGCAGACGGCCGGCCATCAAGAGGCAGAGGGAAACTACTGAAGATGATGAGAAGAAGAGAAGGAAGGTGGCTGCATCGCTAATGCCTCCACCACCCCCTTTTATACCCCAAGGCATGGAGAACGAAGAGGCTCGACTAAAGGCGGGGCTCAGAAGCCGATGCGCCCTGCACCAATTCCAACCAAAGCACGGGTGTCGAAAAGTTAAGGCGACCCTATCCCTTAAGCTCTACTTACGTTTCATCGCATTTTGCTACCCTCGCCTCCGAGTCCAAAATGGCGCATGGCGACCTTCTCCTAGTCCCCATGCACCACTCGAGGGCTACTCATGTCCCCACGGGTCAGTGACCCGACCGGCCGTTCGGTCCTACTTCGTGGCGACTCTCTCAACCCAAGGTGCTACGACCTACGCCCCAGTGGCTACGGTTACAAAGTAGCGCTCTTTGGGAGAAGGCAGTGCCCGAATAAGACCGCTCGTTCTCAGCCGGAAACACTCCTTCCCTGTCGGGACCCGAATTTGCAAATCCGGACCCTCTGTATATTCAGCACTAGTCCAGGAACACGCTAGTGCACACAGTCTTAACATCGGTAAATATCACAATCATACCACTCGATACTAATAAAGTACTTTAATTTAATAATCAAACTGGTTGCTTGACCTTATGGTCAAGTTACAAATATACGCCACGCAGGGCGAAACTTAATAAAAGAGAAATAATAGCAGCGGAAAATAAGATAACTTCGTGGCGCCATCCAGTATACCATAGGCAACTGACTGGGCTCGCTCCCTAGTTAGACAGATCTTCTGGGAGCTCCTCCTCCAAAGCTGGTGTAGACTCTTCTTCAACTGGTGTTGTATTGCGGCAAGGGTGAGTACTTGGTACTCAGCAAGTCATGCACAAAATGCAACTAATATACTACATGCATGGCTTAGTACAAAGGAATAGCTCAGGGTATATTTGCATTTAAACAGCTTTTAACAAGTAACATAAGTAGATTCGAAAGCAGTAGAAACAAGTATAAGATCAATAACTTTTCCAGGATTTTAGTAAAAATCTTTTCCAAGCCTAATCCACATTTCCTTCAACATCATATTTAGACCAAACCCAACCTTTCAAGTCCAAGTTATTTTTAAGAAAGTCTAACCCTTGACTGTAATTCCCGAGCGATGTCCAATGCCGCGGACACGGCTATTCGAATAGATTTTACACTCTGCAGAGGTTATGCACTTTACCCACAAGATACAGTCAAACACCACAAAGGCGAGTGTCCGTAACAGAGTCTTTCGGAAACTTCTAACAGTACAAGTGGTCCTCCCCGGTGATTGCACACTAACCCTTCCCTTAGCGAAGGCGAAGTTTAGGCCAATTCACCGTTAGATGGGTACTGGCGCAGCCGATGCGCTCCCCGTACAACTACACAAAGGGTGTAGTTGACATCCTGAGGTCCCATAGGTACGTTATTAGCAACTTATTCAACTAGGTCCGTCCCATTACAGACATGTGGTTGCACGTTTGACCCAGTTCAAAAGCTTGCAAGGTTAAGTCCTTAAGGTGACCAGGGCAAGACTACCCGAAGAACCAAAACAATGTTCCCGGTGCCACAACTGGCCCACCCGATCATTCTTGCCACATGCCCCGGTCAAATCTATTTATCAAACCCCAGTTGATTACCATGCACCACGTGCCATCAACATCACATGATACCTTTCCAAAACAGGTTCAATATATCATTAAGTCAATATTAACATTTGATTGTTCAAATCATGTCATGAGCACGTAGCAGGTCTAAGCAGTATACTACAACGGTCTAAATTCCCATGTTGGCAATTTAGTAATGTCCAACTATTTAATCCTCAACTAGGGTGACAAGGGATCATGGCACATATATAATTAACCAAGGAGTCATACAGCAATTTGGCATTTATCTAATTTCCCATATTTAAATAAAGTATTTTCTAATTAAACTAGCATGCAATAGTTAAAACCAAATTACTTTAAAAATGGGATCAACATGGTCAAAGCACAACTTGCCTTCAAAGAGTACTTGTTCTTGGTCCTAAGCTGGCTCCTGGGTCAACACTTCTCCTTCGAAGCCTTCGGGCACTTCAACGTCTACTCGTAAAGCATGCAAATAGCAACAATAAATAAACCGCAGACAAAAAGTGTCCAAACATCCAAATAAAGTTCATAAACAGAGAGAGCATAATTTTATGAATTTTTAGAAACTGAAATCGTCAAATTTGGAGTTGAAACGCAAAAGATATAAGCATTCAAAGTTTAAATAATCAACTAAGTAATTATACAGAGAAAAAATTTGGTCCAAAAATTAATTAAAATTCATCATTAGGTAGATCTCAATTTTATACAAATTTAGAAATTTGAATAACTCAAATCGGAGTTAAAATGCAAAAGTTATAAGTGTTTGAAGTTTGAATCAAATTCTGAAATCAATAAATCGAATTAATAAATCATTTTCTTTTTCAGAAATTCCTTTATTGCGTCAGCATGACACGTGGACCAACCAGAAGCTGCCACGTTGCCTCGGGTCCATGGACGGCGCCGCAGGCGCGGCCTGGTCTCAGTGGACTCGGCCACGCGGCTCGTGTCGCCGACAGTGGGCCTGCCGGTGGCGTCGACATGGCGTCGGCGCCAAGACGGCTCAGCCGAGCGGGCTGACAGGCGGGCCCCACCGTGACGTCAGCGTGACATCATGGTGCGCTTAGGTGAGACGGCCGGTGGGCCCCATCGACACGCGGGCCGCGTGTCGAGACACACTCCGTAGCGGCGTAACGCGACGGTCGGCCTCCTGGCCACGTGGCGTGATCTCGGCCGTTGATTTGAAAATCAACGGCCCAGATCGGATCTAGCCTAATGCAGAAGAAAAACTACTCGGCTGATCTGGACCGTTCGATCTTGATCGGACGGTCAAGATCCAATCTAACGTAAACAACGTGGCTAACCCTAACCGTTCGATCTAAATCTAACGGCTGAGAAAGGATCTAGTACTGTGCGGTTTAGGCTACGTGGCACAATCTACGCCGTTGGATCTAGATCCAATGGTTGGAAATAGCTCTGGGATTAGCACGTGGGATCTCACCGGGGTGTGACGTGGCGCGATCTGGACCCTTGGATCTGGATCGGACGGTTGGTGGAGCTCGAGGTCCGGCGATGGCTTGCGGCGGGGCTGGTTCACCGGAGACGAAGATGGCGACCACGGTGACGGCGTTGCGGGGCTCCTCCGGCGAAGTGAAGGGTCTCCTCTGGCGCGGCTTGACCTTGCGGTTCCGGATCTGGGCTCAACGGCGGCGGAAGGGCGGCGTCTGGCGTGAAATCGCAATTGAACGCGGCGAACGCTCCTCCAACTCCGGCGGCGATTGCGGCGCAACCACGCAGCGGCTCTGGCGGCGTGAGCTAGGGCTGCAGTGCGCCGCGGAAGTCGGCGTCACGGCAGCGGTGGCGGCGCATTAAATAGGGCCCTCGGCGTCCGTGAAACACGCGAAAACCGAGGCCCACTCCGTTGCGGCGACGGAATCCGAGTTGGATTCGGATTGGGTGACGTGGCTCAATGTCAGCCGTTGGATCAAGATCCAACGGTGCGAGGGTTTGGGCTCGGGTCTGGCTCGGGCTAGCTGGCTGGCTCGGTCGGACTCGGGCTCGGGTGACGTGGCTCAACCGTGGCCGTTGGATCAATATCCAACGGTCACGCGGTTAGGGTTCGGGTCTGGCTCGGGTCGGACTCGAGTCTGACTCGGACTCGGGTTCGGTCGGATGAACAGTAAAACCCACTCGATTAATTAATCCAATTAAATTCTCAAAAATTCATTTAATTCATTAAAAATAGCAAAAGACTAAGAAAAATTCCAGAAAAATTCTGGAAAATATTTTGGAACATTTTGGACTCAAATAAAATATTTCCAACAAAATTTTATTTGCAAAGTTAAATTCTTTAATTATTTCAAAATGGAATAAATTCAAATAAATCCAAATAAATTCCAGAAAATTCCAAAAATTCACCAAAGTGCCAAATCACACATGAATTTAAGAAAAGCAAAATTTTGGGGTGTTACAAACCTCCTCCCCTTAACAGAATCTCGTCCCCGAGATTCAGGGCTTTCTAAAGAAATAGGTTCGGAAACTCTTTCTTCAATTCCTCTTCGCGCTCCCAAGTTGCTTCGCTCTCCGCATGGTTGCTCCATTGAGCTCTGCAGAAACGGGTTGACTTGTTTCTCGTCTCTCGATCCATGGTGTCCAGAATCTTCACGGGGTGCTCCTTGTAAGTCAGATCCTCTTGTAGCTCAATTGACTCTAGCGGCGTCTGCTCCTCAGGTACTCGGAGACACTTCTTCAGCTGGGACACGTGGAACACGTTATGTACTCCTGCTAGTGATTATGGTAACTCTAGCTGGTAAGCAACTTCACCTCTGCGGCCGAGAACCTTGAATGGTCCAACATATCTTGGCGCAAGTTTTCCTTTGGCATGGAACCTCTTAACTCCTCTGAGTGGTGTGACTCTGAGGTACACGAAATCTTCCGGTTCGAAACTCAGGTCTCGGCGACGGTTGTCAGCATAACTCTTCTGCCGTGATTGGGCTATCTTCAATCTCTCCCTGATCATGGCAATCTGTTCTTCGGCTTCTTGGAGAATATCTGGCCCAAAGACACGGCGTTCACCTGTCTCATTCCAGTTCAACGGTGTTCGACAAGGTCGACCGTATAGTGCTTCAAATGGCGACATTTGCAAATTGGCTTGGTAACTATTATTGTAGCTGAACTCAGTGTACGGCAGACTTTTATCCCAAGAGGTAGCATAAGCCAATGCACACGCTCTTAACATATCCTCCAAAATCTGATTAACTCTTTCGGTTTGCCCATCCGTCTGCGGATGATAAGCTGTACTGAAGTTCAAACGGGTTCCCATGGCTTCATGTAGTTTATTCCAGAACCTCGAGGTAAACTGGGTACCTCTGTCCGATACAATCTTCTTTGGCACTCCATGCAAACAGACGATCCTGGTCATATACAACTCAGCTAACTTATCTCCCGAATAAGTGGTCTTCACTGGAATAAAATGGGCGACCTTAGTCAAGCGGTCCACTATGACCCATATGGAGTCATATCCACCCTGGGTTTTCGGCAAACCGGTAATGAAATCCATTCCCATTTCCTCCCACTTCCACTCAGGTATCTTCAACGGCTGTAGCAATCCTGCTGGTCTCTGATGCATTGCCTTAACTTTCTGACATATGTCGCACAGCGCAACATGTTCGGCAACTTCACGCTTCATGCTCGGCCACCAGAATCTTTCTTTCAAATCCTGATACATCTTGGCACTTCCAGGATGAATGGAATACTTTGAGTCATGGGCTTCTTCTAAAATCAACTGCTTCAGCTCCTTCTTGTTCGGCACACAAATGCGACCCTTCATCCATAACGTGCCTTGCTCATCCAACTTGAAGTCCTCTGCCTTGCCTTCATCCATGTTGGACTTAATCTTGCGGATCTTGTCATCATCCTCTTGTCCTTCTCGGATCTGATCCTCCAGGGTAGGCTTCACTTCCAATGCTGCCAAGAATCCTTCTGGTACAACTTCAATCTGCATTTTCTGGAAATCCTCACATAGCTCCTCCTGACTTGTGGCTGTCAACATGTTCACAGTATGGCTTTTCCGACTCAGAGCATCGGCCACCACGTTGGCCTTTCCGGAATGGTAATGGATTTCAACATTATAATCCTTGATTAACTCTAACCATCTCCTTTGCCTCATGTTCAAGTCTGATTGGGTGAAGATGTACTTAAGACTCTTATGGTCCGTGTATACTTCACATCTGTTTCCAATCAAATAGTGACGCCATAATTTCAAAGCATGCACTACGGCAGCTAGCTCTAGGTCATGCGTTGGATAATTCTCCTCATGCGGCCTCAACTGCCTTGATGCATAAGCGACAACCTTCCCATTCTGCATCAGCACACATCCAAGTCCTTGGCGCGATGCGTCACAATAAATGTCAAAGCTTTGATTGACATCCGGTAGAATCAACACCGGCGCTGATGTCAATCGCTTCTTCAACTCTTGAAAACCTTTCTCGCACTCCGGCGTCCATGCAAACTTCTTCTCCTTTTTCAGCAATTGCGTAAGAGGTTTCGCAATTGTCGAAAAGCCTTCAATGAAACGGCGGTAGTAACCTGCCATTCCAAGGAAACTCCGGATCTGGGTCACGGTCTTCGGCTGTTCCCAATGTAACACAGCTTCTACCTTGCTTGGATCAACGGCAACTCCTTCTGCGGTCATTACATGTCCGAGGAACTCCACCTTGTCCTTCCAAAAGTCACACTTGCTGAACTTGGCGAAAAGTTGCTGTTCCCTTAGCTTTTCCAAAACTCGCCTTAAGTGCTCTACATGTTCATCCTCCATCTTGGAGTAGATCAAGATATCATCTATGAACACAACAACAAACTTGTCCAAATACTCCATGAACACCTTATTCATCATATTCATGAAATATGCTGGCGCATTCGTCAGACCAAAGGACATAACAGTAAACTCATAATGTCCGTATCTTGATGAGAATGCGGTTTTCGGAATATCTTCTGATCGGATCTTCAACTGATGGTATCCCGATCTCAGATCAATCTTGGAGAAAACTCCGGCTCCTCTCAGCTGGTCAAACAGATCATCGATCCTGGGTAGCGGGTATTTATTCTTCACGGTTACTTCATTGAGTGCACGGTAGTCTATGCACATCCTGAAACTCCCGTCCTTCTTCTTGACAAACAAAACTGGCGCTCCCCACGGCGACGAACTCGGTCTGATAAATCCTTTCTCCATTAACTCTTCAAGCTGCTTCTTCATCTCTACCAATTCTTCGGTGGACATCCGGTAAGGTCTCTTTGCTATCGGCCCATGCAGTACAAGCTCTATCACAAACTCTATGTCTCTGTCTGGCGGCATACCAGGTAGATCTTCAGGAAAAACATCTGGATACTCATTTACTACTGAGACATCTTCTATGCTGATTGCCTTGGTACTGTTAACCATTAACTGTCCATCTCTAACGGCGGTAGCTTGAAATTCCACTTTCCTTCCACACGGGCTTTCAACTAAGATAATCCTTCATCCACAATCCAATACGGCCTTGTGCTTGGATAACCAATCCATTCCCAAAATAACATCTAAGGTCTGGGTTTCCAATATAATAAGGTTCACTAGGAACTCTATCCCATCTATTAATATTCTTACCCCAGAACATCCTACTTTAGTTCGGAGTTCGGAACCAGGGGTTTGAACTACAAGCATGCATTTAAGTCTTGCAATCTCCAAATCATTTTTAGCAGCAAAGCCTTGAGAAACAAATGAATGCGAAGCTCCAGAATCAAACAAAGCATTGCAGTCTTGAGTTGACAAATAATTTACCCGATCTGACGTCAGTGGCATTACGAAGTGCATCTGCGGTGACATGGTTGACTCGGCCTCTCACCATGGTGCAGGGTCTTGCTCCTGGTTGTCTTTGTCCCTCGGTTGGCTCCTGGTGCAGCGTCGGCTGGTGTGGAGCCAGTTGAAAGCAATGGGGTCACTCCTGCTGTCTTCTTAGGACAAGCTGTTGGCAAAGTGTCTGGCTCGTTGCGATTGTAGCGGCGTCTCAACATCCCCTGTTATTTGCCTGAAGCGCGTTTACGGCTGGTCTTTGGGTCCGATGGTCCCAGCGGGTCTTGGTGCTGGTGACGGTGTCCTGGTTGCATTCTGTGGCTGGAATCTGAAAAACTGATTTGGCGCAACTCTCAAACATTGCTGCGCTCCCTGACGCGATCCCTGCTGTTGCATCCTGCGCTTCCTGTTGTCATCCAGTTCCTTGCGCTTGTCCTCAAGAATAAGCGCTTTATTCACCAACTCTTGGAAATCTAGAAAGGTGTGGGTGATCAGTCCCACCTGTAGTCCTGAGTTAAGTCCCTTCATGAAGCGAGACTATCTGGCTTTATCTGTCGCTACGTCTTCATGTGCGTAGCGTGCAAGCTGTGTGAACTTGTTCAGGTATTCGGCCACCGGCTGATTACCTTGCTTCAGTGCTATGAACTCCTCCTTCTTGAGGTCCATGATTCCTTCAGGCACGTGATACTAGCGAAATGCGGCTGTAAACTCCTCCCAGGTGATATCCTGTGGGTTCTCCTGCGTGGCACAGAAGTTCTCCCACCATTCGGCGGCTGTCCCTTCCAACTGATGAGAAGCGTAGAGTACCTTCTCATTTCCCATGCATTCAGCAATGTGTAGCTTCCTCTCAATTGACCTTAACCAATCATCAGCCTCCAATGTGTAGCAGGTCTAAGCAGTATACTACAACGGTCTAAATTCCCATGTTGGCAATTTAGTAATGTCCAACTATTTAATCCTCAACTAGGGTGACAAGGGATCATGGCACATATATAATTAACCAAGGGGTCATACAGCAATTTGGCATTTATCTAATTTCCCATATTTAAATAAAGTATTTTCTAATTAAACTAGCATGCAATAGTTAAAACCAAATTATTTTAAAAATGGGATCAACATGGTCAAAGCACAACTTGCCTTCAAAGAGTACTTGTTCTTGGTCCTGAGCTGGCTCCTGGGTCAACACTTCTCCTTCGAAGCCTTCGGGCACTTCAACGTCTATTCGTAAAGCGTGCAAATAGCAACAATAAATAAACAGTAGACAAAAAGTGTCCAAACATCCAAATAAAGTTCATAAACAGAGAGAGCATAATTTTATGAATTTTTAGAAACTGAAATCGTCAAATTTGGAGTTGAAACGCAAAAGATATAAGCATTCAAAGTTTAAATAATCAACTAAGTAATTATACAGAGAAAAAATTTGGTCCAAAAATTAATTAAAATTCATCATTAGGTAGATCTCAATTTTATACAAATTTAGAAATTTGAATAACTCAAATCGGAGTTAAAATGCAAAAGTTATAAGCGTTTGAAGTTTGAATCAAATTCTGAAATCAATAAATCGAATTAATAAATCATTTTCTTTTTCGGAAATTCCTTTATTGCGTCAGCATGACACGTGGACCAACCAGAAGCTGCCACGTCGCCTCGGGTGCATGGACGACACTGCGAACGCGGCCTGGTCTCACAGTGGACTCGGCCACGGCTCGTGTCGGCCAGCGGTGGGCCTGCCGGTGGCGTCGACATGGCGTAAGTGCACGGCTTCGGTAGAAGCGGGTGACAGCGGGCCCCGTGGCGTCATGGTGCGCTTAGGTGAGACGGTGGGCCCCAGCGACCGACACGGGCCGCGTGTCGAGACACACTCCGCAGCCAGGCCGGCCGCGCGACGGTCGGCCTCCCGGCCACGTGGCGTGATCTCGGTCGTTGATTTGAAAATCAACGGCCCAGATCGGATCTAGCCTAACGCAGAAGAAAAACTACTCGGCTGATCCGGACCGTTCGATCTTGATCAGACGGTCAAGATCCAATCTAACGTAAACAACGTGGCTAACCCTAACCGTTCGATCTAAATCTAACGGCTGAGAAAGGATCTAGTACTGTGCGGTTTAGGCTACGTGGCATAATCTACGCCGTTGGATCTAGATCCAACGGTTGGAAATAGATCTGGGATTAGCACGTGGGATCTCACCGGTGTGTGACGTGGCGTGATCTGGACCCTTGGATCTGGATCGGACGGCTGGTGGAGCTCGAGGTCCGGCGATGGCTTGCGGCGGGGCTGGTTCACCGGAGACGAAGATGGCGACCACGGCGACGGCGTTGCGGGGCTCCTCCGGCGAAGTGAAGGGTCTCCTCTGGCGTGGCTTGACCTTGCGGTTCGGATGCAGGCTCAGCGGCGACGAGGACGGCGAAATCGCAATTGAACGCGGCGGAACGCTCCTCCAACTCCGGCGAGCGATTGCGGCGCAACCACAGCGGTTCTGGCGGCGTGAGCTAGGGCTACGGGTGCGCACGGAAGTCGGCATCACGGCAGCGGTGGCGGCGCATTAAATAGTGCCCTCGGCCTCCGTGAAACACGCGAAAACCGAGGCCCACTCCGTTGCGGCGGCGGAATCCGAGTTGGATTCGGATTGGGTGACGTGGCTCAACGTCAGCCGTTGGATCAAGATCCAACGGTGCGAGGGTTTGGGCTCGGTCCAGCTCGGGCTAGGTTTGGTGGCTCGGTCGGACTCGGGCTCGGGTGACGTGGCTCAATCGTGGCCGTTGGATCCAACGGTCACGCGGTTAGGGTTCGGGTCTGGCTCGGGTCGAACTCGAGTCTGACTCGGACTCGGGTCCGGTCGGATGAACAGTAAAACCCACTCGATTAATTAATCCAATGAAATTCTCAGAAATTCATTTAATTCATTAAAAATAGCAAAAGACTAAGAAAAATTCCAGAAAAATTATGGAAAATATTTTGGAACATTTTGGACTCAAATAAAATATGTCCAACAAAATTTTATTTGCAAAGTTAAATTCTTTAATTATTTCAAAATGGAATACATTGAAATAAATTCCAAATAAATCCAAATAAATTCCAGAAAATTCCAAAAATTCACCAAAGTGCCAAATCACACATGAATTTAAGAAAAGCAAAATTTTGGGGTGTTACATTCCCTGTGCGGACATGAGTAAGTGCTCTGCTCACATGCTCGCCCGGATCGGTGATTCGACCACGGGTCAGTGACCCGACCGACCGTTTGGTCCTACTTCGTGGCAACTCTCTCAACCCAAGGTGCTACGACCTACACCCCAGTGGCTATGGTTACGAAGTAGTGCTCTTTGGGAGAAGGCAGTACCCGAGTAAGACCGCTCGTTCTCGGTCGGAAACACTCCTTCCCCGTGCGGACACGAGTAAGCGCTCTGCTCACACGCTTGCCCGGATCGGTGATCCGACCGGCCGTCAGGTTCCCCCTTGCGGCAACCCTTCCGACCCAAGCACTACGGCCTACGCCCCAGTGGTTATGGTCGCTGAATAGTGCCTCGTGGAAGAAGGAAGAGCGTGAGGGGGGGGAACCTATGGTTCAGTCGGGAACGCGTCTCTCCCGTGCACGCCCAGCGGAACCCTTAACGCCCGAACACCCTGCTTAGCTCTGAGACTACACATCACTGCTAAAACCGTTTTGCCAAAGAAAGGAACACTCTAATGCAATCTCCGCTCCTACTAGTGGAAGGTGTCCCGCGGCGATGCCCGTCGGGCGATCGTTCGAAGGCGATCCGGGCAGGGGCTTCGGGCCCGCCGACCTCCGCACCATGCTAGCTCCCGGTGATCCCATGATTAGCAATGTCACTCGGAGCCGTCGGGGAAGGACGCGACGATAGCGACAACCTACGTTTGGGCAACTCGCGAAGTTCCCCAGGAACCGTGGATGACGATCGAAGCGTTCGCCAAAGAGAAGAACGGAACCAAAATGGGGACTGCCCCAACCCTGCTCATCGAGATAGGTAACACTTCGTCCTGTTACAATTACAGTTGAACTAAAGTGCAGAAACAAAAGAAGGTGAAGGGCCGCGCTAGTAACACGCTCGAAAAGCTCTCAGCCCTAGGCGCCATCGTCGGAGTCGTCGCTGTTGTCGATGGACGCGCCCGTAGGGTCCACGCGCAGTCGCCCTACCACCACTTCTGCCGCCGCCTGGATGCTCGACCGCGCGTGGCTCACGTCCCCTTTGGACCCGGCGACGGTCGCCATCGGGTCAAAGAAAACGTCACGGTTGACGCAGTGGATCAGCACATGCTCCACCAGCCTGAACTTATAGACGCCAACGGACGCAAGCTGGGCGGACGCGACCCCAACAGACGCCAAGCTTAACGCTGCCGCTTTGGGCGAAGCGCCGCACGAACCGTCGGTCACGCCTGACAACCCACTACCGAGTCGCCGGTAAGTGACGACGGTTCCAATACCCCACTACATTTTAAATACCGACAGGATGGCCTGCACCGAGGGTGCCACATCGGGCCACGTCGCCCGCAACTCTACGGCCTCCGCTGGTGGGTATGGCCCGACTTCCTTCAACAGGTACGCAAGGCCCGATGGGCCGCTTTGGCCTCGGGGCGTCAAGAGAGCTCAACGGCTCCCGCCCGAGGACCGCCCTAATGCTGTGGGCTCCGAAGGTCTGGCCCGCCAAGCGGAGTTAGCACCGCCCCAGCGGGAAATTGAGTGAGGGGCGAGGACGGGGTGAGCCCTCGGGGGGCCACAAGTTGGGTCGGTGGATGACCCAATCGTCCCTACTCATGTCCGAGACCATACTTCGCACTCTCCCACGGAACCCATCGATGGGCGGCAGCCAGCTGCGCCCTAGGTCGGCGGACGACCTGGGGACCGATACGGGATCGAGTAAAGAAAGGTTTCTAATGGGAAGCCCCCAGTGGGCCAGACACCCACGCCGGGGATTGTCTGCTAGCAAAGATCCCCCATGGGGAGGGATCTCCAGGACCCACTCGGACTACCCGTTATTAGCTCACACGAGCACGGCGTTCAAGCCAACGATTGGTAAACGCGCGTCCGCTCACCCCCTCCAGGTCCCACACCTACGGACAGGGCGTATACGTGGGATAGACAGCGGCTACTCCTCCCGCACACAGCCTCACCAGATGAGGACTCGGGATGGACGCCCCCCCGCCTAGCTCTGGCGTAAAACCAGCCCTACGAACAACGTCCGGCTACGACGTAAAACGAGCACTCGGGCACCAGAACCTTGCAAGAGGCATCTGGGCACCCGCGCCGACTAAGGCAGCGTCCAGCTACGACGTAAAACGAGCACACGGGTACCGGAACTTAACTAAAAGCATCCGGACACCCGTGTCGATGAGGTCAGTCGACGCGACCCCCCGACCGACTTGGCATTCGGAGACCTAGGAATACGTTTCCGCGATGGTTTGTGAATATGCGTTTGAGCGGATCAGTGTTCCGACCGGCCACTCGGCCCCGCCCCGCGGTAAAACCTGTCGACCATCCCGGGCGCTACGGCCTAAGCCCCAGCGGCCATGGTTGCAAAGTAGCGCCCTGCGGTGAAAGGGATTGCATAAGGGGGGCATTCCATGGCCAGCCGGAAACACTCCTTCCCGGCGCAAAACACCGGAGAAACACTTCGCGCTACGGACACTCGCAAGCCTCGCCGTACGACGGCCCGACTGGTAGAAAATTGCACTCTCCCGCACACTTTCCTCGGAAAAACGCTAGCGTTCCCACAATTAGGAAACCCTAACACGGCAGCCGCCCGTCCAACAGCCATTGCCAAAAAACAAAGAACACAAAAAAGTAAAGCCGGGGCGAACGCCACGACCGGCCACCATGATATATGCTAATTATGCCGTTCAAAGGAAAGGCCGGAAGGGGACGAAATACAAAAATATAGTTTTCTTCTTGCAGCGGTCGTCCCGAGATCTTCAAGGGGAGACGTCGTCCTCAGAGCTGTCGCTGGAGGCGTCCGCGCGCAACCGATCAGCCACGCCCGCCAGAGCATCCGCTGCCCGGGTAAGGTGGAAAGCGTACTGCGCGGCAGTACGCTCCAGAGGCTCGCCCAGCCTCACCCTGAGCGGCTCAAGGCTCCTCGCCACGCTCTCGTAGGTGGGGCGAAGCATGACGAGGAGATCCGCGCGAGCCCTAACGAGCTCCGCCTCAGCGGCCTGGGCCCTGGCCCGCTGTGCTACCAGCTCCGCCTCCTTGGCGGAGACCATGGCGGCTTGAACACTCAGGGAGGCTTGCAAACCCGTCAGCGCTGCCGACTGACGGGCCGCGCGGGCCCTTACCCCCGGGTCACCTCCCTGAGTCGGCGACGGGGCCGGGGGCGGGATCAAGCCCGAGGCGGAACCGCTGAGGAGAGAAAAAACAACGAAGAACAGGCCAACATCAGCCAGGAGGAAAATCGAGCTTGTCAAAAAGTTTAGATTGTTGAGGCCAACCCGAAGGCGACGCAGGGCCTCTTGGGGTCCTGATCCGGAGGGGCATCATCCACTGGGCGCTTGCCACCTTGCCGGTCGCCGCCAGAACCGTCGCCTCCGCTCACCATCGATTTTTCGGAGAGCCTCGGGGCGGCGTAGGAGGCCAACAAGCAAAAAGGCGGGGGAGCGGGTGGGAACGATCAGGCCTAATCGTTTCCGCACCGCCCGCACCCTACTTATACGCACGTACGAGGCCATAAAACCCGAGCAGACGCTGCCTCGGTAACGCGCGATGGCACGTTTTCGCTCTCTCAGCAGTGCATTGAATCGCGGCGGCGGCAGGCGAAGAGACGTCGCCTCGGTTGAAGCGTCATGCCACCCCACGGGTCCAGCCACGTAGCCGCTCGCGCAGCCGCCAAATTAATTGAGCCACCACGATCTCGAGGTGACAAACGGAGCAAGGGTTCGCACTGAAGGCTGAGATCGGCGCGGCAAAAAACCGATCCACCGAGCGGGTTCGGCGCCGCCCCGACGAAACGGACGCCCTCGATAAACAGGGAGCCTGACGAGGAAGCAGTCTGCTACAAAGACCTCGATCCGAAGGAGCCGCAGAGGCCCGCCTACGCCAACAAGCTCATCCCCTGACCAGCTCCCTGAGCCGCTCGGGGGCTCGGGGGCTACACCCACCGGGTGCGCTCGCGCGCACCCGGGCTAAGAAGACCGGCTGGAAGCGCCCGCACGCACTTAGTCGGGCCTACATCGGCAAGCTCACCCCCCGATCGGCTTCGTGAGCCGCTCGGGGGCTACACCCACCGGGTGTGCTCGCGCGCACCCGGGCCAAGAAGACCGGCTGGAAGCGCCCGCACGCACTCAGTCTGGCCTACATCGGCAAGCTCACCCCGACCGGCTCCTCGAGCCGGCTCGGAGCTACACCTGCCGCTTCGCTGCCAAGAAGACCAGCTGGTTGCGCACGCACGCACTCAGTCGGGCCAACGTCAATAAGGTTACCCCCGACCGGCTCTCCGACCCGCTCGGGGGCTCAGGGGCTACACCCACCGGGTGCGCTCGTGCGCACCCGGGCCCAGAAGACCGGCCGGGGGCTCCCGCGCGCACTTGGTCGGGCCAACATCGACAAGCAAACCCCCAACCGCCTCTGGCATGACACGCTCGGGGGCTCGGTGAGAGGAGCCGCCCAGATCGTCCTCGAAGTGTTGGATAAACAGTTGCTCCCGTCGGATTTGGATCCTAGCAACAAACCACCGGAGGTGATCCCGATGCTAAAACCCAAGCCCAAGCGAGACAGCTTCACGAACATCCAACGATTCGACAACAACCCCGGTATTCCCCTGGTATGCGATCCGAAACTCGCCCAGGATCCCACATACCGGTTCCCAATGCCATATCAACATTCAATTCGCACAAAGGGGCATCGAGCCCCCAAGCTCGCTACCAGAAACGCAAGAACGCGGAAGCCAACAAACACACCACACGGCACAAAAAGGCCCAACAAAGACAACCAACAAAACGACCAAGCGAAAAGCAGACGAGTTTCATACAGAAATTAAAAGCGTAAAATTTACAACAAAAGTATTACCGACTATCCTACAACACAAAAGTAAAACACCTCCGGAAGTGTCATGCCCTGAACACTCCCGGGCATACAACGTTGACAGCCTCTACTCGGTGCCCTTGGAGTCACCGATAGGCAGTAGGGGCAAAACTCACACCCCGCTGGATCCTCACCTGCAAAACCACAAAGCAGAAGCCTGAGTACGGAAGGTACTCGCAAGTCTTACCCGTGGTCCATATATGACCGACTCCAAAGGAGATGCATTTGGCGGTAGCAAGGTAAACAGGCTTAGGTTAAAAGTGCGGAAATGCTTAACTTTGTTTCAATTTTTGTCATCTACTCAAGTTTTTCTCAATATAGCTAGCAGTTGTAACAGCACCTACTTCTAACAGGATATTGTAATTAACATAATGTAAAGCAAGTCATCTCATATCAAAATTTAGCTCAAGCCCAACGGCGAACCACAAGTTCAAGTTATTTACTACGCAGAAGAAGTTCGGATCAAGCTTGCTCATATCCGAGAGCGCGGCAATTCGAATCGCTTAATTAACCCTGCAGGGAAGCATTGATCGCACGACACTTACCACAAGGGCCTAGTGTCAACCCCCTCCCAATCATACCCAATCGAAGCGTCCTCCTCGTGGCCGAAAACCTAGCACCCCCTCGAGCAGCCCCAAGCCCGGCTTGGCGCTCGAGAGTCGGCCTAAGCCTCGCCCTCAACCACGTCCAACCACAGGAAGTTACGGTCCATCGATTCCGTATGAGAGAAAGAGCGGCTTACCGTACCATAATCGGGCATGCGACCAACCGGGGTGTGCTCAATCTTATTCCACTTACGGATCGGTCCTTAACTGACACAGACGGGGCTACACATTTGAGTCTCCATACCCAAATGAACCAACTCCCCGCCCGGTCCACAATTCATTTCTTTCCAAACCTTTCCCAATTCCAAGTCCAACATAATGTAGTACGTGTGTAAAAATAACAACCGCAAGTGACAGAACCCTCCGTCACTTGGCCCGAACCCGACATCTAAGCATTTCTAAGCGTAGTTCAAATATATTACCCATAGCCTAGCTCCAAAGAATGTGTTCAACAATTACCAATGGGTGTATGTGCAGCAAATGGGATCTAGACCTATCCCTCAATTAATTTCCTAATGCATCACTTAACCAATCATATAGCAGTTTATTCACAAAAATACATTTACATAAAGGTTGAATATGCTTAGGTGCTTGCCTTGTTCTTCTGCCTGTGGGTCGGTAATGCGGCTCTCCTGGTCGCACTCTCGGTCACTGGCGTCGATCCCAGCGGATCACTCTCTACACGAGTACAATGCATAATGAGATGTATGCCATGCAAATGAAATGAACACCAAAGGAAAAACCCGACGAAACAACGCGACCGGACAGGTTAACGAATCCGGACAGACTAGCCTAACCCGGACAGTCCGGGTTTTGTATCCGGACTCTCCGGACAAGCCGGATACTCCGGCCCATTCGGTCCGGATACTCCGGGCAGGGCGGACACTCCGGACTGGGTGTCCGGACACTCCGAACCTGGCGCATCTCACCCTACTACTCAACGGACCGAGGTGCCGCCAAGTCCCATGGCACCGCGGGAACCCGATCTATGACATTCCTACACGCGGCGAGGTCGGAGAAGCTTATAGCTAACCCAACTCCACGAGGAATGACACTAATCCATGAAATCACTAGCCAACTCCAAACGACCATCGGACCGGCATTTCCACTACCCGATCTACCTCACTAGCACTCACATTCATTTAATCCAAGCCCCAACCAACCCTAGAATCACTACACCCAAAACCCTAGAGCTCAAGATCCAAATCCAAATCCAAACTCCCAATCCAAACCCAAACCCTAACCCACCATGGATAGTCT
This sequence comes from Rhipidocladum racemiflorum, assembly GCA_036346355.1. Classification (NCBI taxonomy): domain Eukaryota; kingdom Viridiplantae; phylum Streptophyta; class Magnoliopsida; order Poales; family Poaceae; genus Rhipidocladum; species Rhipidocladum racemiflorum. The sequence goes on along the minus strand of CM070578.1, from coordinate 52,164,429 downwards.
TAGAACCCAAGAATCCCACGAATCAACCCCCAAGAGAAAAACCTACCTCCAAGGATGATGGAGGAGAACAATGCTGGGTGGAGGAAGGAGAAGTCGGCGTGAGGAGGAGTTCCCGGGGATGGAGGAGCCGCCGGGGAGGAGCCACGGGAGGGTCACCGGCCGGTGGAAGCTCGCCGGAGAGGAGCTAGGGTGGAGGAACGAGCTCACACGGGTGGGGAACCAAGTGGGGAGAAGAAATGAGGTGGGGAAATCAAGAAACGGGACTTTTATACATAATCCCGCACCATCCGGACTCTCCGGACGCTCAACCCGGAGACTCCGGATTGGGGTCTTGAGTCTGATCAACGGACACTCCGGACATCCAGTCCGGACACTCCGGGTTGGGGCGCTCGGTCAGCCCAATCCGGATACTCCGGACATTTTGTCCGGACATTCCGGGTTGGATCACTACTACAGAAATGTACATCAGAATCGGTTCTTTTTCGTCATCACAATCGGTTCTAGTAGCGATAGAAAGTCCAACGATAGAGATGATGAAGCCTTATCACAGTCGGTTTTGGAACGATAGTAATTATTAGTCATCACAATCGGTTCTTTGTTGGAAACCGATTGTGATGAGGCCATTATCACAATCGGTTCTTGTTGGAAACCGATTGTGATGAGACATTATCACAATCGGTTCTTGTTAGAAACCGATTGTAATGAGGCTATTATTACAATCGGTTTTGGTTCGGAACCGATTGTGATGAGGCTATTATTACAATCGGTTCTTGTTGGAAACCGATTGTGATGAGGCATTATTACAATCGGTTTTTGTTCGAAACCGATAGTGATGATGCTATTATTACAATCGGTTTTGGTAAGAAACCGATAGTGATAATGATATTATTACAATCGGTTTTGGTTCGAAACCGATTGTGATGAGGACATTATCACAATCGGTTCTTGTTGGAAACCGATTGTGATGAGCCATTATTACAATCGGTTTTTGTTCGAAACCGATAGTGATGAGGCTATTATTACAATCGGTTTTGGTTAGAAACCGATTGTAATGATGAGATTATCACAATCGGGTTTTGTTGAGAACCGATGGTGAAGAGAATATTATCACAATCGGTTCCAACAAAGAACCGATTGTGATGGTGCTGACCATATCACATTCTTCACAATATCACATAACATAACATTATCACAGAACATTCACAATAAGACACATAACATGTAACACCCTACAAATCTAAACTGTCGTACAAGAAAAATTCGATAGCATCTCCCTTAAAATTAGGACAAAACGGAAGCGACAACAAGATTCATAATAACCATTATAAACAGGAATAACATAAAAGCATCAATACTAGAGATAACAAGTCTAAATCAACCAGAAAACAAACATAAACGTAAAACAGCTCCAAAGAGGACATCAACAGGTCTATGATTAATAAAATTTCAGCAAGCTAATGAATTATTAAATGCACTAGTCCATGTGATTCGTGATGACCCCGGAGGGTTGATTGTGCTACTAAGCCCACCCTTCAAGCTTACGACTCGCGAGAACTACCTGAAAACAACAAAATAACAAGGGGTGAGATTGGGTAATCTCAGCAAGCGGAACAACTTCTAACAAATAACACAGCCACAGTAAAACTAGCATACCAAATTCCTCATATACAATACCACATCAAAGAGTCCACATTCCTCATATACAATACCACAACAAAGAGTCCACATTCCTCTTATCCAATACCACATTACGGAGTCCACACAACCTCAGTAAAATGCATATGATTGTGCACATGCTTATGCCATGATCCTCCTCACCATGCCCTTTCTCAGGAACACACGGTGTTGTACTGCAGACGGTCGCAAGACGCCAAGGCCGACAAACTTCCAATGCATGAATATGCAGTTAATGCTTCATGCATGAATTCATTCACAACTCTCCACATTGAGTCCACATGTTTGCATACCATCATATAACATGGATAGAAAACAAATAGCACTGAGATGAACTATCTAGACAATTCAACAGGTAAACAACATCATTCTTCTCTTTACTCGTAATTCATAGTCAAAGCACCTCATCACACTGCTAATCTAAATATTGCAATCATCAAGGCAATTGATTAAACCATGTATGTTTATTGTAATCGGAGGTTATAACGAAGGCAATGCAAACAATGATGTATAGCTCAACCATAACACTACTTCCACTTGCCTTTACCGACGTAGACGACGGATCTAGTTGCGTCCAGAAGGGGCACCACCTGTACAAGCATATTTTCAGTATGCAATAACACCACAATTGATCACACAACTCAAACACGCAATTCCTACAACCCGTTCCTTTTCCAACACCGAAACCCGATCTGTCCGGATCGAACAGCAGCAACCCCATTCTCTTTTTCGTATCTTTTTTTCCACAGAACATAAAAATATGAAAAAATTACAGGAGCTAGATATTGACGATATCTACAACTTTCATGAAGACCACAAATTTCAATTCTACTGTTAAATATGCCTAAACAAACGTCCAACACAGTGGACAAAATCTGTTTCCAGATTCTGTCCGTCATCTTGCAACAGCGATAACTCTCATACCGACGCCCCAAAAATTCTAAAAAAATTACAGAAGCTAGATCTCGACGTTATCTACAACTCTCTAGTTATAGGTTTTTGCAGGAAAAATCGTCTAGGTCACGTAAAACATGAAACAAGCCGCGCTGCACAATCTTCCCTCTCAGAAACAGCACCACGTGAACAACTACCCTTCTCCCCCTTCAAATCCCATCCAATCCAATCACCACCAGATCTAAAACACTCCCAATCCCTAGGTAGAACAGGGGTAAAAGATTGGGAATTTTACCTTGAGTTCTCCCGTGAGATCCCACGAAGAACACGCGACGATCCCCGAAACGGACATCTGATCGAACTCCTCGCCTCCACGGATCCCCTTCTCGCTCTCTCTCCTTCGCGTTTTCGTGGTGGATCTTGAGCCACCATGCAAGGGAGGAAGAACAGGGGGTGGCGGCTGCTAGGGGGAATGGGGGAGGCGCCCTAGGGTTGGGGGGTGGCCGGCCACATGGTGGGGGGGGCGCACCCAAGTGGGCCGGCCCACTAGGGGGGGTGGGGAGGTGGAGGTGGGAAAAGAATTCCCGGCCCAGGCCCAAGTTTTCCTCGGCCCACTGTTTCTAGCCCGAATACTCCAAATTTAATATTAAAATGCAGCATTTTCTTCAATTGTTTCATCCCCCGACAAAACCGTCATTCCTTTCCGAAACAAAAACAAGGAAGAAAAACCCTACAATCACTCTCAAGTTCTAGGGCATCACATTCTCCCCTCCTTAAAAAGGATTCGTCCCCGAATCTTCTCCTTTTAGCTACGGAAAGAAAAAGAAAAGGAAGGCAAAAAGGTAAACAACAATTTACCTTCAGCATCCTCAAAGAGTGTAGGATACTTCTTCCGCATCTGGTCCTCAAGTTCCCAAGTTGCATCCCGCTCAGACTAATTGGTCCACAAATCTTTCATTGGACACTAACACGAACTATTCCCCTATTAAATAAAGGACACCTATTAGGTGAATCTGGTATCGATCTATAATCTCAACTCCCACTTCTCTCTTCAACCCGATCGCGAAACTCCGCATTCCAATCTCAACTCCTCTACCACAGTTCGTCGTATTCTGGACGACGCGAACCATGTGAGACACAACGCTCTAGGTAAGTCTCTAAATCAACCCAAACACAAACTCCTATCTCCTACAAGTGATTGATCTTTTACAAAAAGAACCAATATCCACCCTTACCAACGACAGAGATAGCCTACTTTACAACTAGGGTCCGTAAATCCGCAGAAACAATAACAACCGAACACAAACACTACGGTTGACACAAACTCGCTCGAACCCAGCGACAAAAGTTCCAAAAATTAATGTAATTACCTGCAACTTCCAAGTTGTCCACTACTAAATTAAGCAACCCCACCGAGGAACACATCAATGAAAACAATTCCCCAAAAAAAGGTTTGAATTGAGTCATACACAACCTTCCTTTACTCTTCACTTTTAAACTACTTACGATCAGCGACCCACACTAGTTTTCCCTTGTAAGAAGGTTTCACCTTCACATTCTTCCACCCAAGGACCAGGGCAAGCAGTACAATCCTTGAATATACTCAACCATAACATAAACATTCATTTTCTTACCCCCAAGCTTGAACGTAAAAGAATTCTTAATTCTCACTAACACAACGAACGACAATCACCACCTTTAAACCGAAGGGCTGAAATTCACATACACGGGAACTCAACTTGGAAGAGGAACTCCATAGAACCAAAACCACCAAAAAAAAAATTTTCTTCGGGGAGAAGCTCTATTCAAAAGAGAAACACCGCGAAAGTCTTCTGCAAATGCATTTCACTTTTACCAAAACAAATCATCTCACTTTTATCCAAGGCCAAGCCATTCAGAAAAAAGAAACCGATCATGGAATTAAATGCTTCCACACAACCACCATCTCTTTTTCCTTAAAAAGGAACCAAACTCACTTCCCAACAGAAAAATTGTTTCAACCACGAATATCATTCATGTCACAACGGAAGAATCGTCTCTTAAACAAAATCATCAAACACCTCACACCACAATACAACTCTAGCCCAAAATAGAAATACAAATATTTCCAGATCATGAAGTTCCAAATCTTACATTGGATTAGCTACTTCTTTTGATCAACAATGCAACCGATAACTCGACCTTGAAAACTACGAACACAGTCAAAGCATACATCCTTGAGCATAAATGTCGCATTCATAACATAAGCTAGTTTTCTTATCAAAGATGAATGAATGACGATATTTAATAGAATAACATTCCAAAATCTCCACAAATTACTTCAAGGTTAATCATTCTTTTATCCTTGTTTTAAGCCTCCAAATTAACCCACATTTGGCAGAATCATTCTAAGTTTAGGGAAACTTTGAAACACAGCACAAAGAATACTTTGATCGAAAGTATTCAACCCAAATATCAAACAAACAAACCAATCCATATGAATTTTTTAAACATAAGTTCAGCATAACTCCCGCCATCTATAGCATTCCACTACCCTTACCATTTAGATTTCAATATTCCCTATTTACTCATTGAGAAGGCCCATCAGGATTTAACAACAACAACACAACAAATTCTTACTCTTATTACCTTTTCCACAATTATAAATAAAGTTCACAGTGCTTATCAAAAACACATCCAACCAACACTACCTCATCAAGATCCCCATGGAGCAGCCTAACCTATATCATCATATTCTAAATTTGAAAGGTAGTGCTTCAACAAGTCTTTCAGCATGATGAACCTATAAATTCCATACCACATACGCGTCAACATCTCGACAATGGAAATTTATTCACCTAAAAGATGACTCAACAAGTAAATATTATCTCAACAAGGCACCAATCGTAAATAGAAGTTTAAAACATACATTTATTAAGGACAAAATCACGCGTCATGCTAACTATCCCTGGTTCACTCCATCACAACATGTTACAATTTCCACCATTTTAACAAAGGTTTTCAACAATTAATCTAATCAGTTACCACCACTACTAAGTCATCAATATCAATAATTGGCATAATTGTAAAACAACAACATTGCTTTTAGTTACCCTATCCATAGGCTATGACAAACTGTCACTACACAACATACTCCAACTATGTAAAATAGATTGAATAATTTAAGCCATCCAAAGCTCTTATAACAACAACACTAAATTAAATTAAAATTTTTTTTTTAGCTACCCTATACACGGGTTATAGCAAAATTGCCACTCCAAGACATACTCCAGCCTTTTTTTTTTAAAGTGAACTGAATAGGTGAAATCATCACAAAGCTCTTACAGCAATGGCAAAAACTTATGTCTTCCCAATTGATATCGATACTAGCATTATTGGAACGCAACAAAGATACTTAGAATCTACTAATAGTTTGCAACGTCATAAATATCAACTCTAATCAATTTCCAAGTTAACGTCACTAGCCAACACGATTAAATTAGAACATCTTTAAACAACCAGCATGGTTTCTTTAACAATATCGGTAGTCCACCATTACAAGTAAATTGTTCTACCGACCTTATATTAAAATGTCTCTAAATAACCCACTAATTTTCTATTACCTTCACAGTAGTTTACATCATCGTAATGTTCTAACTACGCATCAAGATTTAAAGCTTTAAACATTGTCCATGGTCAAGGACACATTAAAATAATGCAATAAATCCTAAGCATGCACATTAACACATTCAATCATTATCGCTATAGAGCAATCTACAATACTAGAAGTTTATTTAATCTCAAGCTAAAGATAACAATTACATTTTAATTGATTCAACTCACAAATTAACTTAGAAGTACATCATTCCATAAACCACATTGTTACATACTACGTAACACAGACATAAAATTTCTAAACACCGTCATGGGTCACCTACCCTTGACAAACAGGAGGCAATCCCAAACATTAAAAAAAACAAACACAGTTCTAGATCAAGAACAAACACCGATAAAAATTTCTTCTTTTCAGGCAAGGAAGAAAAACAAAATCCAAACATAAATGCAAGAGAGCTCGACCCACAAATGTCCAATCATAGTAGCCAAAACTCTTCAAGAAATCCAAAACCTACACTTTCCACAAAGGAAGACGGATGCAAAAGGGAAGACCAAATGTCCAACTAAAATTTTCCGATAAAGATTCAAACTTAGCTCCATCCAAATTTTGATCTGCAACAGAGAAACTCCAACCCCCTTCCTTTAAAAAAAAAAAAAAATCGGGAAACAACAACCACGTAAATTTCCTCCCAACGATACCATCACAATAAATCAGGTGCCAAAGCAAAATTGTGACCAAAAGACGCATAACGTAGAACTCTTCTTACGTGTCTTCACTCAAAGGAGACAAAACCACAAACCGCCAAAAGGACAAATCAGCGAGTGCTCAAAACTAAGCATTTTCCTCGGTTTGAACCAACCACATACCCGTAAAACCAACCAAAACCGACCGTCAAAGACGGTAAAGAACATCGAAGGAATCCATCACCAACCTCTTCTATTTGACTCCAGTCACTACCCGATCTACGCATGCAGACACGGATAAGTACTCTTTCCCTACAAGGGTTAATAATTCTTCGGTGATGGCGTTAACCGCCACACCGTCAAACCACACCCTTACGATGAACAAAAAGAGGTGACCGAAAACCTTTCGGCACCACAACCCCACTTCATCATAAATAAAGCAACTCAATCAAATCCATCATAAATATAGCATTATACATTACCAAACGTAGCATTCAACAACAAAGCTTAAATTCAACCTTTAAGCATGAGGCAACGATACCCATACCCTTTCCTACTGTGCATCCATGTGTGTCAAATTTTAAATTAGTTATTCCACTAACACAAATTTTAATGTTGCTATCCTATGGCAATTTTTTTTTTAAGTATAACCTAAGCCATGTTTCTAAGTTATCCCAAATCACATTTTAGTTGAACCTATGGTATTTCACTAAGTTCATACACCACGGACCTGAAGCCCGCTCTGATACCAACTGTAACACCCTACAAATCTAAACTGTCGTATAAGAAAAATTCGACAGCATCTCCCTTAAAATTAGGACAAAACGGAAGCGACAACAAGATTCATAATAACCATTATAAACAGGAATAACATAAAAGCATCAATACTAGAGATAACAAGTCTAAATCAACCAGAAAACAAACATAAACGTAAAACAGCTCCAAAGAGGACATCAACAGGTCTATGATTAATAAAATTTCAGCAAGCTAATGAATTATTAAATGCACTAGTCCATGTGATTCGTGATGACCCCGGAGGGTTGATTGTGCTACTAAGCCCACCCTTCAAGCTTACGACTCGCGAGAACTACCTGAAAACAACAAAATAACAAGGGGTGAGATTGGGTAATCTCAGCAAGCGGAACAACTTCTAACAAATAACACAGCCACAGTAAAACTAGCATACCAAATTCCTCATATACAATACCACATCAAAGAGTCCACATTCCTCATATACAAAAAAACTGTAACACCCTACAAATCTAAACTGTCGTACAAGAAAAATTCGACAGCATCTCCCTTAAAATTAGGACAAAACGGAAGCGACAACAAGATTCATAATAACCATTATAAACAGGAATAACATAAAAGCATCAATACTAGAGATAACAAGTCTAAATCAACCAGAAAACAAACATAAACGTAAAACAGCTCCAAAGAGGACATCAACAGGTCTATGATTAATAAAATTTCAGCAAGCTAATGAATTATTAAATGCACTAGTCCATGTGATTCGTGATGACCCCGGAGGGTTGATTGTGCTACTAAGCCCACCCTTCAAGCTTACGACTCATGAGAACTACACGAAAACAACAAAATAACAAGGGGTGAGATTGGGTAATCTCAAAGTTTTAACAACTTCTAACAAATAACACAGCCACAAAGAAACTAGCATACCAAATTCCTCATATACAATACCACATCAAAGAGTCCACATTCCTCATATACAATACCACAACAAAGAGTCCACATTCCTCTTATCCAATACCACATTACGGAGTCCACACAACCTCAGTAAAATGCATATGATTGTGCACATGCTTATGCCATGATCCTCCTCACCGTGCCCTTTCTCAGGAACACACGGTGTTGTACCGGTACGGTCGCGCACGCTGGCGTCGACAAACTTCCAATGCATGAATATGCAGTTAATGCTTCATGCATGAATTCATTCACAACTCTCCACATTGAGTCCACATGTTTGCATACCATCATATAACATGGATAGAAAACAAATAGCACTGAGATGAACTATCTAGACAATTCAACAGGTAAACAACATCATTCTTCTCTTTACTCGTAATTCATAGTCAAAGCACCTCATCACACTGCTAATCTAAATATTGCAATCATCAAGGCAATTGATTAAACCATGTATGTTTATTGTAATCGGAGGTTATAACGAAGGCAATGCAAACAATGATGTATAGCTCAACCATAACACTACTTCCACTTGCCTTTACCGACGTAGACGACGGATCTAGTTGCGTCCAGAAGGGGCACCACCTGTACAAGCATATTTTCAGTATGCAATAACACCACAATTGATCACACAACTCAAACACGCAATTCCTACAACCCGTTCCCCTTTTCCAACACCGAAACCCCGATCTGTCCGGATCGAACAGCAGCAACCCCCATTCTCTTTTTCGTATCTTTTTTTCCACAGAACATAAAAATATGAAAAAATTACAGGAGCTAGATATTGACGATATCTACAACTTTCATGAAGACCACAAATTTCAATTCTACTGTTAAATATGCCTAAACAAACGTCCAACACAGTGGACAAAATCTGTTTCCAGATTCTGTCCGTCATCTTGCAACAGCGATAACTCTCAGACCGACGCCCCAAAAATTCTAAAAAAATTACAGAAGCTAGATCTCGACGTTATCTACAACTCTCTAGTTATAGGTTTTTGCAGGAAAAATCGTCTAGGTCACGTAAAACATGAAACAAGCCGCGCTGCACAATCTTCCCTCTCAGAAACAGCACCACGTGAACAACTACCCTTCTCCCCCTTCAAATCCCATCCAATCCAATCACCACCAGATCTAAAACACTCCCAATCCCTAGGTAGAACAGGGGTAAAAGATTGGGAATTTTACCTTGAGTTCTCCCTTGAGATCCTACGAAGAACACGCGACGATCCCCGAAACGGAAATCTGATCGAACTCCTCGCCTCCATGGATCCCCTTCTCGCTCTCTCTCCTTCGCGTTTTCGTGGTGGATCTTGAGCCACCATGCAAGGGAGGAAGAACAGGGGGTGGCGGCTGCTAGGGGGAATGGGGGAGGCGCCCTAGGGTTGGGGGGTGGCCGGCCACCGGGTGGGGGGGGCGCCCCCAGGGGGGCCGGCCCACGAGGGGTGGGGAGGTGGAGGTGGGAAAAGAATTCCCGGCCCAGGCCCAAGTTTTCCTCGGCCCACTGTTTCTAGCCCGAATACTCCAAATTTAATATTAAAATGCAGCATTTTCTTCAATTGTTTCATCCCCCGACAAAACCGTCATTCCTTTCCGAAACAAAAACAAGGAAGAAAAACCCTACAATCACTCTCAAGTTCTAGGGCATCACATAACATTCACAATATGACACATAACATACATCACAATCTCTAATACATTATCACAGAACATTCACATAAACATCCAAACATATCGCATTCAGTACAGTGTATCACATTCCCATTAATATTGTTTACATTACATATTGACTAGTAAGAGCCTGTCGGGTCTTTAAATCTACCATCCTCCACTATAACTTCTGTCCAGTACCACTGGCATATGTGGTCTCGTAATTTCTTGAGATCCTTGTTGCTTAGGCTCTTCCGGGGGATATCAAGGTCCTGCAAGAAAGTAGTGCACTAATATATTTAAATTTTAAAATTTTATTTTAAAAGATTGATAGTACTGCAATAATCAATTCTATACCTTAGGGAAAAGATTTGATCCGAGACGAGAATCAAGCATGTGATGCATCACGTAAAAGCCGCACAGGTCATCACACCCCTGTTGATGACACTGTGAACAAAGAAACTTAAATTAGGAGACGAATAATAGGTGTGAGAAAGAAATTCTACGATAGACACTTGTACCTTGAAGCGCTTCCACTCCAATTTGTTGCCTTGTTTATCATTGTACGGCTACCTTCCGCAATGTAAGACAAGAAAGCCCTACATACATTGGAGAGATGCCATTGAGGTAAAAAATATCTAATGTAGTTCAATATGTACAGTGTTAGAGGAATGTACTTACTTCTCCAAAATAGGCCGGATCGCGTAGTCCATCGGTCTATTTTCGAGCGAGTTAAATGTGTAGACTTTGTTTGCACTCGGAACAACCACAAGTAGAACCCAATGGTTGCTTATTAAACGGAACACAATGCAAGAAAATAAGTTCAAATACGGTTTAAGTGCGTACAAGTTATTGAATTTTATAGTAATACATACTCCTGGTGGTACGGGAAGAGAATGAAGTCCTTTTTCGCCTCAACACGCAATGCATGCTTGATGTATCCTACAAGGAACTCCGATTGCAACCTAGCCATGGTCGCAGACACCATCTCGGGGTCGACAAACCCGACAAGGTGTCGACCCGTCACGGCTCGCTGCCTCATTATCCTACAAGTCGTGTCAATTGTGATAAAAACATAATACAAAATCAATAAATAGTCATAGGGATGAGTATGGTGCGATACTCACAACGTCCAACATCGTATAGTAGAAATATCGATGGCTTTCAAGCTGTACAAAAAGAACAGATCCTCAAAACTCACTGGGAAGATCCCATCCTCCTGGCGGTGGAAGTGTCCCCCTCGATACTTCACATTGAAATCGACGCGAGGCTCGACCTCATGTGACTTGTCGATGTACCATCCGTGTAGCAAGCGAGTGCACAAGCCTAAAGCATTCAATTCACTACTTGGGAGAAAAGGCTTTCCATGTACGAACAGCTTAGAATCATGAGGGGACTCTGTGGTCTCTGACAACTTGGACTTCTTCACAGAGGGATTCTCTGATCTCTCTTGTGGATCTATCGTCAGCGTGCTAGTAGACCTTTTGTGCACCAAATTGTGCACTCCGTTTAGGAGCCGAAGAAGTTGTAGGTGCGGTGGAGGAGCAGTGCGATGTGAGCAGAGGAGCAGTGCGATGCAGAGCAGGAGCAGGAGTGCGGCGGAGCAGTGCAGAGCAAGAGCAAAGTGAGGAGAAGGTGCAGAGCGGGATTAGGTGCAGCAGCAGGAGAAGGAGCGAGTGCAAGAACAGAGCGGGAGCAAAGTGCGATGGCAGTGTAGCAAGAAGTGTAGGAGCAGGTGCATGAGTAGTAACCTGTAAAGCACATGCATATATGTAACACCATGTGCTACATTATTGAAATGATGGACAAGATGCGTAGTTTTATACCTTCTGCACTATGATACCCGTCGTGGGCCACTTGATGAACGACATCCGTGCTTGCCAGAGAGTGGTGATATCTTCGTTCGGGGGGAATTCCAGCGCACGAGACAGGAAATCATCATGGACATAGTCCACCTGCACCCTCGTGTAGCCCTTCCCCAAAGGTGTACCATGCACCGTGTCATCCTCTTTGCTTGGAAATGCAACCCCGCGTCCAACCTCAACGCATAATCCGTCTTCGATCAGGATTAACTGGCACTTGGCAGGATCCTACAAGAAGTGTGCAACTTGATCATAATCTTTGATGTGCGCAACTTGATCATAATCTTTGTTAGCTTACTCATGTACTTTTTACTCAGAAACACTTACTACCTGACAGTGGGTACCGGGCTGATAACTTCTGGAAACGCCGCTGCTAGGGTGTATCACAGGCGAGGCTACATGACCCTGACTCAGGGAGATCATCGCCATCATCTCAGCCTTTAGGCGCTCCTCACGTATAGTCCATGCCTCCTCCATCTCCTGCCTCATCTCCTCCTTCACCTGGGCCCTTAGGCGCGCCTCACGTGCTTCCCATGATCTTGATCTGGCACTGGAAGCGCTCTCCTCTTGGAAGAAGGAGCTCTTCGTATGCCCCGCACCTGCGGCAAGCACCCGACCCTTATGATCGGCCTTCCCGATTGCCGAAGACAGGATGTCTCTTGACCCTTGGCTTTGAAACGTTCCTTGCTCTTTTTGCTGGCTTACCTCCTCCTACAGGAAGCGAATATAAGTTAGTGCTACAATACAATAGGAAGAGTCAGCTGCAATGTACTATGTTAGATGTCTTACGATGGCGGAGACGATCTGTGCGGTCGCAGGGTTTGGAACCACAATCTGACCGTCGACGGTTTTCTTTGTCCTCGCTAATACCCAGTCGCGTGCCCGCTCCTCACATATGTGGAAGTAAGGCATCGTTGTCCCAGAGTTTGCACACTCCTCGGCTTGTCGTGTCCACTCTGCCTTCTTACCTACATAGCCACCGGAACCGAGGTGATGCGCGTGTGTGTTATGCCTCTGTATAGCGGTGTTCCTCTCTCTCAGCTCCTCCGCCTCGGGCAAATGCCTCATCCTTGTGAACTCCTCCCAAACTTCGGGAGTAACAAACGGATACCTTTGGAAGGGAGTACGGCTTTTCAACACGCATCAAAGATACATGATAACCCTGAAATGCCTCAAAGCCACACCCATTCTCTTCAAAGCGCACTGCCTCGCATTGATTTCATCTTCCTCTCGTATAATCCATTTCCCTTAACCGTCCCCACAGTCGGTTCTTTTGCTCGTGCGCTGACTTCCTTCCTCCAGTCCTTCATCATTATCGACACTCTCTCCTCACCAATTGGCCGAGAAAAGAGGAGTAGCGCCCTTACACTTGCCAGACCCGTGCAAACTCCCGTGGCATTAAACTGGAGAACCTGTGGAGTTCTCCCTGTGGCCCCTTTACTCGGTCCTCGGCCCTTTCTGACCTTACTCGGTGGAGCGGAGGGAGCATCTCCTTCTCTCTCTGGCGTTGAGCCGGTGCTCTCTCTTTGCGACATTTCGAATATATATATGTCAAACCTAAATTTCATGAGAGAAAGCAATTCATATATCTGACATGATTATATTTCACATAAGCGATGACTCCTATTCTCTAATTAGGTTAGGCCCTAATCCCATTCGAGGATATGTGTTTCAGGCACGTTCCTAAGCTGTTGTACAACTCTATAGAAAATTTTAAGCATCTTCATTGTTCTCCAAATACACGTCTCGACAACAGGTCAAGAGGGTGTGTATTCGGAGAACACCAGGGAGATGCTGCCGAAACTTTCTGTAGAGTTGAACAACAGCTCAAGAACTTGCCCAAACCACATATCCTCAAACTGTCCAAAAAAGTGGACAATTCGAGACTGCTAATTTATAAATATGATATTTCAGCATATTTATAAACAAGCACTCTCGAACGGGAGACGCATAGGTTACGCAACCTAAACTCTAGCATTGATAATAAGAGCAATTTTATGAAAATAATAATTCCAAGCAAATTAAATAACCATGAATAATCATTGTTAATGAAGCATAAATACCAAAATAAAATTCACATAGTATCAAAGTATAACATAGTATCAAAGTATAACATAGTGCGTCAATTGAATTGATGCTTACTGATGTTTTCTATTTTTATTTTATTTATGCGTAGAAGATGGAAGCGTCTAATAGTGTTATGACTTCTCTTTGAGGCTCATTCATTGATTATCTCTATTTTGATCTTGATGATGCAGCCATCAAGGAGAGAGTTTGGTCTGATGGTTGTGTATTATGCCAAGCGAGGTGATAAGCATCATGCTCGTGCAACATTTGAGAACATGAGAGCAAGCGGAATAGAGCCAAATACGTTTGTCTTTACAAGGTAGGTGCATTCTTGTGGTTATTTGATGATCTTTTGCTGCTTTCTTTCCCATGATAGACAAACTGATGTAGGATAAAATACTAAGCCAGAGGACTTGTATAAATAACTATTTGAAATAGACATACTACAAATTTTAGCACATAAAGATTGCTCATGGAAAATGTTTCGCATGATTACCAAAGATGAGAAAGTGACTTGAAGAAACCTTAGTAACAAACCTACCCAGAAATGTCATAGATGGTCATTTGAATGCTGGTTTCCTAGCATGAAATAAGAAAGTTCACTGATAAAAATATTTAGATACAAAGGCAGTTAGTTCTTATCGTCACATCTGGCAAAAAGCCCAGCAGATATGGTCATGTGTTGAGGAAATGAAAGCTGAGGGTCTTGAGCTGACAATTGTTACTTACAGTATCCTTATTGCAGGATTTGCCAAAACTGGCGATGCTCAGTGAGTATTTTCCCCCATCAACTGAGCCCTACTCTATCTCTACCCTTTACTGCCTTACGTGCTTTATTCAGAATTTCTGATATAGCTATAACAGCCCTTTTATATTTGACGCACTCTGACATTGCTTTGTGCGCAGGTCACTTGACCTTTTCATGTCTAGTCTTTCACAAACCAGGACCCTCGATTCTTGCTAATATCTTTTATCTTGTTTTGGAAGATTTGCAGACAACTTGTTCAAAGAGGCTAAGATCAAGCTCGGCAATCTCAACGGAAACATATATAGCAACATTATACATGCTCACTGGTTAGTATTTGCTAGATTCAGATTAGCTTCTATAGGTAACTTATGTTCGGTCATATATATATCATTACAACATAGAAGAACTACTTTGTTGTTTCCAGGAACACTTGTCATATATACCTACTTTGTTGTATCTAGGAACTGAATTTGTTGTATCCAAGAACTAATATGCCAGCAAGTGCAGATGAAATCGATTCTCTGAAGGAGCTAATTTCCAGATGCATCCAAGGCAACAATTTCTCATAATATTAAGAACTATTCCATACAACAACTCAGTTTTCTTCGGCATTCAGAAGATTGATGATCAGTTATGAAACATTCAAACCTCTCTGTGGCGGCCGGAGCTCGGGGATGAGGAATCGCGGTGGCGGCCGGAGCTCGGGGACGAGGAGTCCGTAGTGGCGACCAGCGGGAGCGTGGGGACGAGGAGGCACGGTGGCGGCCGGAGCTCAGGGGCGAGGAGGTGCGTTGGCGGCCGGAGCTTGGGGAGGAGGAGTCGCAGTGGCGGCCGGACCTCAGGGACGATGAGTCGCGGTGGTGACCAGCGGGAGCGTGGGGACGAAGAGGCACGGTGGTGGCTGTAAATCCTCAAATTTATAAAAGTTTAAAATCAACTATTAAGTATGTGAAATCTTCTTTGTGTTGCTTTTATGATTTCTTGTGTAATTATTTATCTATTGGTTGAATTAATTGTTGAAATGAATAATGGAATTTAAGAAAGAAAAGAAAAGAAAAGAGAAAATAGTAAAATGGTAAGAAAAGAAATTACCATGGTAAAAAGCTTTGGATAATCTTGCCAAGCTCTGGAAAATGCTTCTAGCTGGTCAAAAGACCATGTGCATGCAATTGTTAGTCAAGAAAACAATTTAAAATGGTAAATTTTATTTCTGTCCTGAACCATGTCAGATTTTTAGAGAGAGTTGTGGAGCAATCTAGACCTTGGGATTTTTACCATAAGACCTCAGTAATATCACCTTCACCCTCAAAAAGTTTCAAAAATTAATAAGAAATTTTGCTATGATTTAGCATTTATTTTAGGCAAATTTGAAATTCTGCAGAAATCAATAAAAGATTTATGGAGAATTAAATAATGAGAATTTAATGTTTAAATTTTTATGATAAGTCCATTGTTTAGAACCAAACCTTCATTAAAAATTTCAAAAGTAAATACGTTGGTTTAGTCCCTTAATCAATTCAAAAACTAAATTGGTTTTTCTGTGCAGATTTCATTGTCAGATTTTTAATTAAATAACTATAGCACATTTTAACCCCAAAATTTTACTGGACGTCTATGACTTAGCCTCTGAGCTGTTCAAAAAGTTTCGAAAATTTCCAGTGAAGTCCTGACTGTGAGTTTAATTGGTTGCTATGCTGTCCAGAAGAGAGCCCTAGAGATCCTCTCTCTCTTCCTCTCTCTTACGCGTGGGGGCCACGTGCCCGTGACCTTTCGGCCAACCCAGGCGCCAACGCCACTGGGGACGGGACCCAGAAGCCTCTGGCCTACGCGTCATCCTTCTCTCTTTTTCTCTTTTCTTTCCCTGCCGTGTGGACCCCTTCGGCCAGATCCGTCTTCCTCCTCTTCTCTCATCTCTGTCTCTCTCTCGTTCTCTCTCTGTTGTCGGCAAAGTCCGCTGAACCGCCTCGTTCCTTGTCGTTTCCCACCACAATGTCGCGCCCCTCGAGGCCGCCCTGGCCAGCTGCTGCCACGGGGTCCTTCACCCATGCTCTGACCGAGCCGGAGGAGAGCTTCCAGAGACCACCGCCATTCCTTCTCTGAGCCAATCCGCCTCCAACCGCCTCCCGCGCCTATTTAAGCAAAGAAATAGGAGCGTTAACCCTAGGTGAACTCAAGAAACATACCCATTCACCCTCACACGCTCTAAACCACCTCGGTAGAGCCTCTTCCTCGTTACGTGAAGCCGATTTGGGAAATTACAAATTCGCCTGACTCGGTAAGAGAACGTCCAAATTGATAGACCTTTGAGCATCCACAGATACTCACAAAGCTATTGTGCACCTTATTTCAGCTTGGACTCTCTCCGTTTGCTCCCGCACCGTGCGACCTCTTCCGCCGTCGCCGCTCATGAGAGCTTCGCCACTGCTTTAATCTTTGGTTTGAATGCTTGAATAGAGTCCTTAGGACCTACTGATGCCCATGCGCATGATCATTAAGCCTAGGATACTTCGTAGCTTCGCCGAGCCGTTCTTCACCGTGGAGCGCCGCCGTCCAACGCCGAGAGCTCATTTCTTCCGAACACCACCCATATCCAAGTGGTTCCCTAGACTCACCTCGATCTAGTGAAGCCGTAGCCGTAGGCCAAAGCCGATCGACGTCGTCGGAGAGCCGCCGGCGAGGTCATCCGCTGACTCCTCTGCGCTGGCTCGCTGCCGTGCGGGCCATGTGCATCAGCCTCACGCACTCGTGAGACTCACTGCCGGGCCGACCCCACAGGTCAGCCCGGGCTGTCGCGTGCACATACTTGAACCCGGTCGCTGACAACGGACCCAGCCCGTCAGTGACTGTGGACCGAGTTCAAAAGCCAGCCCGCGCGAAACCAAGAAAGTACGCTTTCCCTTAAGGAAAGCGCATTTTTGCCTTTTTCTGGAATTTAGTAACTCGATTTGATTCAAATTGCTATATCTTTTGAACCATAGCTCCAAATTGAATGAAACAAATTTCTAAATTCATAATAAATCATCTAGTTTCATAATATGTAAAAATATTTGAAACTTGTTTAGCAAATTAAACTTGAAATTAAATTTAAAGAGAGAAATTTGAATATGTTGCATATAGAAATTTTGCAAATAAAGTCCAATTTGAGTGAAACCAATTTTGCTGGAATCCTTAGGTCAAATACTACTCAAATATGTAATTAGATTTAGATTTGGAGCTAGTTTGTGAAAATTTCACATTAGGACTTTGTTTAATGCATATATTTGATATAATTGCAATAACTTAATCAAAAAGCTTCCAAAATGAATGAAACTTGTTTCTTTGTGCTCATTACATTAATCAGGACCAGTTAGTAAGATAAAAGTTAGGGTTTACCATATTACTTTTACTTGACATGATTAAGGTTATTAAGTGTACTAAGTAGTATTAGTGCAATCAACACCACACCCTGGAAATAAATTTCATTAAATTCAATTTTACAATCTTAGCTTCCTGAATTCATAAATTAAAATGAAATAATACATAAAGAAGAGTAGTTGTGCTGTATATCCTTATATCTTTACCCTTAGGACCCAAAACCATATAACTCAGTTAACACATGAAACGATGATTGATGTTTGACATCTTGATTGTTTTGAATTGATTTCATTTGAATCTTTCAACTGCTATCCTTGTTGTTTATGTATTTGCTTCTTTTATCGATATTGAAGTATCTTATTTGCCATGTTCTTAATCGACGTATAGACGCTGAGGCTACCGACTACGCTATCGACGACACAGACCCAGCTTACACCACCGAGGAGCAAGGCAAGCACCCCTTTGATCATTCTTAAACCCAGATTTTACAACCAGATAAAATGTGATTAAGAATCTTCCTGCATGCTTATATTCTAACTATTTATTTCACGCTCTTGGTAGTTATAACCCAATGTTGGTATATTGTCTTAATCATATCAACATAAACCCCATGATAACCATAGGAATGGGTACTTAATTGAAAGATGGGCTATAACGAATATTATTTGCATCCGCTTAGCAATGCTTAGAATGATACGTTGATATCTATACCCACATACACACTTCTTTATGAAATCTTTTATGGTTTATTTAAGCAAAGAAAGGATCTTGGTAGTTTGTTAAAAATGAAAATAAAACTACTGATTTGATGTGGGTGATTATTGGCAATAGCCGGATGTACATGTTTTAATGTGTACGTAGCTAGGGTGGAGTATCGCCCATGTCACAATAAGGACCGAGCTAATGTGTTGTTTTCAGGCCAAGATAACCGTACATCCACAAGTACTGAAATGGGACAGTCTTAACCAATTAAAATTATTTGGAACTAGCTTTGCACTCTGGTAGGCAGAAGTACGGTGTACGTCTGGTTATGAATCTGGGGCTGTTATTATTCCTGGTGGGTCACTAACTCCGGAATTTCTATTCCTGGTGGGTTACTGACTCCGGAATTCCTTTTACTTTTTTTTAGCTTCCATCATAGTCAGGGTTAAACACTGTCGCTGGTGCAAAGTTAGGTTCAAGTAATCGAACGGTTTCGTTATGAACTCCTCGCGGGCATACCAAAGGAAGTGTGTCTTATAGCTTGCAAAAAGGGAGAACATATCTTGTGGGTAAAGCAGTACAAACTCTGCAGAGTCTAAACCTAATCGATTAGCCGCGCTCGCGGTCATGAGCACTTGGTAAAGTCATCACATAGTTAGCTGTTTCTGTTTTCAAAAACCTTTGATTAAATGATTTGAGAAATGATTTATACCCCTTTTATGTCACTCATTATTATATTTGTCCACTTGAGACCATGGAGGGTCTTGTTCGTTATTTTACTCACAAAGGGCCGTGAGTAAAAATGTTATTATTCTTTTATTACTTGTTATCTCAATTACTTATCAAACTGTCTTAAATTTTTATTTACGCTTTCCATTATTATTCAGTAATACTTCATTCAAAACTTTCGCTTTATGCAAAACAACCGTAGAAACCCACTTTCTATTTTCAGCCTGCATTTATTACAGGATTTGCATACACTACAAAGTCTTGCGAGTACCAATGTACTCAACTTGCTTCAACAATGTTTTTAGGTGAAGAGCAAGATTACGATAACGACGAGAATGAATATGAGGAACCTGCGAATTTTAGCGACGACTGATCTTTCTAGGTTCATCTCAGCAGTTGCCTGTGGAGTTATGGAATAGTTGGCATACTATGAGACATGGTTTTAATTTCCTGTTACTTTTGGTATTGTAATATCACTATAAAACTTGTGATGTAATAAAAAAATGTGTATTTGTGTGGCTGTAATATCCAAATTGTGTTTGTGCGTGCCAGCCACTGATCATGGGAATGGCACAGGATGCACTTAAAGAGCCTCATATTTATGTTATTTACTGACATAAAAATGAGGGTCTCACAGTGGCCGGAGCTCAGGGGCGAGGAGGTGCATTGGCGGCCGGAGCTTGTGGAGGAGGCGACGGGGCCGAGCCCGGGAGGACGCGACGGGGCGCCGGCGGCGCGGAAGGAGCTCGGTTTAGGAATGTAGGTTTAGGTTTAGGGAAGAGATCGATGGCTGACGTGGGGACCGTGGGGTATAAAGAGCATTATTGCTATCGGTGTTATTCATGAACCGATACAAATAAGACTCTTCTTCCTATCGGTTTTATACATAAACCGATACAAATAAACTTATATTACTATCGGTTTTCAGTACAAACCGATACAAATTAGATGATAGTATTGCTATCGGTTATCTATGAACCGATACAAATAAGTCTTCTATTGCTATCGGGTTCCATCCTAAACCGATACAAATAAGAACATTATTCCTATCGGTTTTCATAATATACCGATACAAATAAGATTATAATATTACTATCGGTTTTATTCATGAACCGATACAAATAATGCTTGTATTACTATCGGTTTTATTCATGAACCGATACAAATAATGCTTGTATTACTATCGGTTCTATAAGGAACCGACACAGATGTACATTGTATTTCAATCAGTTCCATATGGAACCGACACAGATGTATAAGGAACCCGATAGATGTATCCGCTACGCTCCGGCCCAAGCCTACCGGCGACGGGCCTCCGCTTCGCTCCGGCAGAAGTTTGGCCTTATCTCTAATTATATTTGGATCTGTGTAATAATAGCAAAGTCTTAAAAAAATTACTTAAATCTCAAATGGTTTGATCATGTAGTGTGCATGCAGGTTGCACTTCAATGACCTCAAATACAATCAACTTCATGTATTCCAAGACTAGCTAGTACCTTACACTTCATGTATTCCAAGCAAATTAAGTGAGCTTTGAATGAATTAATATATTAAGTGGCATTGAGAAGCATACGTAGTCCCTTTATTTACAATACAACCCTTCTTGATGATCTACACGCATGTAATTTGTTCCATGTGTGTCGTCGTCACCGCTAAGACATGCCCCATCTGCAAACGAAGGTATTTCATCGAATTGGTTGTACTCTTCCTCATCTACGACATTTTCAACTCCAACAATCCGCCTCTTGCCATGAAGGACGACGTGCAACCTTGGATTGGCTGGATCACGCACGTAGAAAACTTGAGTTGCTTGCTTAGCGAGGATGAACGGTTCATCTCTGTAGGCGAGTCTATTGAGATCCACAAGAGTAAAACCTCTTTTGTCAACCTTCACTCCGTGAGGAAGTCTCACCCACTTACATCGGAACAATGGAACTTGGTATATTCCGTAATCGAGCTCCCATATTTCTTCGATCATCCCGTAGTAACAGTTCATTGCGGTTGAGGATCCTCTTTTCGAGTGATCATCGGACAAAGCATCTATGCTCACACCACTGTTTTGAACTGTACTCTTTGCATCTTGAGTTTCAGTATAAAAGGTGTAACCATTAATATCATACCCTTGCCATGTCTGTACATTAAATCTTGGTCCGTCAGCCAACCATTTGACAGCCTCAGTACTGACAGAGACCTTCGCCTTTTCTTTGAACCATGTGAGGAATTGATTGTTGTGTTCTCGTGTGATGGAAAGCTCATTCATATGTGGATTCTCTTCCCGTAATATCAACTTGTGCTGCTGGATGTATGGATGAACTTCTGTGCTGTGTTGCAAGACTGCAAAATGCGCTTTACAGTACATTTCAAACTGTGGACTCGTTAGATTGGACCCAATGGTTCCTTTGCCACCAAGTCTGCCCTCATGACGAGATACAGGAACACCAATCGGTTGTCTTTTACCTAGATAGTCCACGCAGAACTCAATAACCTCTTCAGTACCATAACCTTCAATAATACTACCCTCAGGCTTCGACCTATTCCTCACATATGACTTTAATATACCCATGTACCTCTCGAATGGATACATGTAACGCAGAATGCGGGTCCACATATCTTAATCTCTCTAACAAGGTGAACAACGAGGTGGACCATGACGTCGAAGAACGATGGGGAAATGCATCTCAAGTCGACAAAGAGTCTGCACCACCTCACTGTAAGTTGTTTAGTATATCGGGATCAATAACCTTGCATGAAATCGCATTGAAGAAATAACATAGCTTCGTGATTGCTAACCTTACATCCTCCGGCGTAATATTTCGATTGCAACAGGAGCATTTGGGTCATCAACACATGTGATCGTGGGACTTCATACCAAGCAACTTCAAATCATCCATAGACACAAGCTTCTTAATGTTTATGGAGTAGCCCGATGGAACTTTAATATCATGGAGACACTTGCGTAAGTCTTCTTTCTCCTTCTTGGATAAGGTGTAGCATGCGTGGGATGTACGGTCCTTTTCCATCCTCCTCTATCACTGCAAGCTTGGGCCTGATTCCCATGTAGGTCATATCGCGACGAGCATTCACACCATCCTTGGTCTTCCCAGGTATGTTCAGCAGGATACCAACCAAATTATCACAGACATTTTTCTCAACGTGCATGACATCAATACAATGACGGACATTTAACTCCTTCCAAAGATGGTAAGTCCCAAAATATTGACCTCTTCTTCCAAATGTTCCTGGACGAACAGATTTACGGCTCTACCGCATCGAACATCGATATCTGACACGCGTGAATATACTTGCCTTCCACTCATAGGCTGGGGGGCCGCACGAATTTCCCTCTTTCCATCAAATTTGTCATCCATCTTACGATATCGATGACTTCGAGGTAGAAATCTACGGTGACCCATGTACACAGTTTTCCTGGAATTCGGCAGCCACAAGCTGTCAGTCTCCTCTTCACAAATTGGACAAGCTTTGGCTCCCTTCGTGCTGTAGCCCGCCAAATTACCAAGGGCTGGGAAATCATTTATGGTGCAAAATATCATAGCCCGAAGGGTGAAGTTCTCTCTTTTGTATGCATCCCACACCTCGACCCCCTCATTCCACAATTTTACCAAATCCTCAATTAGTGGTGCTAGGTACACATCGATATCATTACCCGGCTGTTTGGGTCCAGAGATTAGCAACGACATCATGATATACTTCCGCTTCATGCATAACCAAGGAGGGAGATTGTAGATACACAACAAAACTGGCCAAGTGTCGTGGACGATCGCTCATATTACCAAACGGATTCATTCCATCTGTACTCAATCCAAATCTTATGTTTCTCATCTCGGCACCAAACTCCTCATGTTGCCAATCAATGTTTCTCCATTGAGCTGAATCGTGGGTGTCTCAACGTGCCATCTTCCTTTCGAGATTCATAATGCCAACGGAACAATTTTGCCTCTTTGGGATTTGCAAACAACCTCTCTAAACGAGGAATGATGGGCAAATACCACAATACCTTGGCTGGTGCCCCTTTGTTCACATCTTCACCGTCGTCGGTTCGGCTCTTACGCTTCTTGTCATTACGCTTCTCCTTTTGTTTGTACCGGGTACACCACAACCGGACAAATGCACGATTCCTTATGCACGCTATGGTATAATATGCAATCATTTGGACATGCATGTATCCTTTCTATTTCCATTCCCATGGGACATAGTAGCTTCTTCGCTTCATAAATACTTGTTGGCAACTCGTTTCCCTCACGGAAGAATATCCGATAGAAGAACTAAAAGTGCATTGAAACTTGTATCTGTCCAACGGTGTTTTGCCTTCAGTTCAAACAATGCAAGGATCGAACCCAACTTGTCAGTATTCTCGCTTTGCAACCCGAAAACAACGGTTTGGCATCATCTTCCATCAAGCTTTTAAATTTTGAACTCTCTTTTCGTGTAATTTCCCTCCACATCTCGCAACATTTGATCTAAATTATCCTCATCAAAAATATCACGCTCCAACTCGTGATCGGCTTGAAGCATGTCTTCGCTATGCGTAATGGAGGGGTACTACTTGTCTCCCTATGATGGATCCAACACGTGTAATTCCTCACGAAGCCACGCCGAATCAAGTGCCCTTCGATTTGAGTGAGTTGTTAAATCTCCGAGATTGGTACAATCAATGCAAGGACAATATATGAACTTTACACCCTCATAACCATATCTACTGCAATTCTTATGAACTCCTTAACTCCTCTCAAATTCGGCACTCACACGGCTTTTTGATACATCCATTCTTCACGGTCCATCTACAATTAAACCATAAACAACAAATTAATAATGCCAACGAGCGACAACTACCATGTAGGTCAAATACCAATATATTATTTATTGACCTTCGCACAATAGAGAGACATGCACTAATCAATGAAAGAAAATAAGGGTTGAAGAATTAACAAAGTCGAGGAATTGAGTACGTACCAACTATGACTCCTAATTTCAATTAGGTTAGGTCCTAATCCCATTCGAGGATATGTGGTTCGAGCAAGTTCCTAAGCTGTTGTACAACTCTAAAGAAAATTTGGCGAAGATCTCATTGTTCTCCAAATACATGTCTCGACAACAGGTCAAGAGGGTGTGTATCTAGAGAACACCAGGGAGATGCATGCTACCGAAACTCTCTAGAGTTGTACAATAGCTCAGGAACTTGCCCGAACCACATATCCTCGAATTGTCCAAAAAACGTGGACAATTCGAGACTGATTATCTATAAATATGCCATTTTAGCATATTTATAAACAAGCACCCTCGAACGGGAGACACATAGGTTACGCAACCTAAACTAGATCACATTATAGCAACAATAATGACATGTAAGTCATTCACATGCTCTCCTTTTGAAGAAAATTAACCACAAATGAGTGGAAATATATATACTCAAGCTAGGGTTTCAACTTTAGCCCCAAACCACCATCTCTCCTTCAGGATTTTATAATTTCTCGCCAATGTTGTTTCAACCATAATAGCATTAATGACATATTACACATTCACCAAATCAAAATCGAATTTCTTAATGCAGAATCGAAGGGATTTGAAGGAATGCTCACCTTTTGAAGAAAACCTCAAATGAGGGCAAATAGAGGGAAATAAATCTCCTCAAGCTAGGGCTTTAACTTACCCTCTCAACACACATCCTCAAGGATTTCAGATTTTCTCCCCCCAAGCCTAAGTCTCAATGAGAGTATGTTCTGTTTTTTGAGATGGCGACGGGTTTTTTTGCCTCTAGAACAACAACAGAGGAGAGTTCATCCCGATAGGATATAAAACCTAACGAGGCTCATCACAATCGGTTCTTACAAAGAAGTGATTGTGATAACTATATTATCACAATCGGTTCTTTGTAAGAACCGATTGTGATAAGGCTCACTCATTACAATCGGTTCTTTATAAGAACCGATTGTGATAAGGCACTTATCACAATCGGTTCTTACAAAGAACCGATTGTGATGATGGCCCACTTATCACAATCGGTTCTTTTAAGAACCGATTGTGATGACCCATTCCCTTATCACAATCGGTTCTTACAAAGAACCGATTGTAATGAGTGAGCCTTATCACAATCGGTTCTTTCTAAGAACCGATTGTGATGACCCTTTTCCTCATCACAATCGGTTCTCTATAAGAACCGATTGTAATGAGGACCCTTATCACAATCAGTTACTTCTAAGAACCGATTGTGATAACCTTTTTCCAAAATTTACTAAAGAGATACACGTATCACAATCGGTTTTTTAGTCAAAAGTTTGGAACCGACACAAATGAAGCGATAGTGATGTATCATTCTGTAGTAGTGGATCCGGACACTCCGGATGCTGATCCGGATACTCCGGATGTCCCAGAACTTTTGGAACTTGGGGCCTTGACAAATCCTCCCCCCTTAAGGGAATCTCGCCCCGAGATTCAGAACAAACGCATACACGGGTTAGGACCCTAACGGACATGCTCTAAACCTTGAGAATTGTACGCTCGCACTTACATGGCATCAAAGAATTCAGGGTACTCGGTCTTTAGACGATCTTCGGGCTCCCAAGTAGCCTCATCCTCAGTATGGTTACTCCACTGAATTTTATAGAACTTGAGAGTTCTCTGTCGAGTCTTGCGTTCCGCTTCTTCCAAAACCCGAATTGGATGCTCTGGATAGGACAGATCCGATTCAGGCTGAACCTCGAGTTCATCCACTGCAATCTGCTCGAAGGGAGTATGAACACACTTCTTCAGCTGGGAGACGTGAAACACGTCGTGAACCATTCCGAGCGAAGGAGGAAGTTCTAGCTGATATGCTACTTGGCCGCGCTTTCCAAGGATCTTGAACGGCCCTACGTAGCGAGGTGCTAGCTTTCCTTTAACTCCGAATCGACGGGTGCCACGGAGAGGAGAAACCTTCAGGTAGACGAAGTCGCCAATGTCGAAGGAGAGGGGTCTCCTACGGCGATCAGCGTAACTCTTCTGTCGCGACCGCACCATCCTCAGGTTTTCCTGGATAGTCCTGACCTTTTCTTCCGCCTCCATAACCAACTCAGGCCCAACCAAGGAGCATTCTCCACTTTCTGACCAATTCAGCGGCGCTCGACAACTGCGACCATAAAGCGCCTCGAACGGAGACATCTGGATACTGGTTTGGTAGCTGTTGTTGTACGCAAACTCGGTGTACGGGAGACACTCTTCCCACTTCTTCCCGTAGGACAAGATACAAGCCCTCAACATGTCCTCGAGGATCTGATTGACCCTCTCGGTCGGCCAGTCGATCCCGAGGGTGGTATCTTGAATCGTGGAGCAACCGTGCCCAAAACTTCATGTAAGCTTCTCCAGAACCGAGAGACAAACTGAGAGCCTCGGTCTGACACTATCCGTTTCGGCACTCCATGGAGACACACGATCCGAGAGATATATAGCTCTGCATATCTCTTGGTCGAAAAAGTAGTCCGGACAGCCAGAAAGTGCGCGGACTTCGTCAGTCGATCGACGATCACCCAGATTGAGTCATGGCCTGAGGAAGTGGTCGGCAGGCCGGTAATGAAATCCATGGTAACATCCTCCCACTTCCAAACTGGAATAGAAAGAGGCTGAAGAGTACCGGCTGGCTTGAGGTGTTCGGCCTTTACCCGCTTGCAGACGTCGCACTCCGACACATAGCGAGCGATTTCGCGCTTCATGCGAGTCCACCAAAACTGTCGCCTCAGGTCTTGATACATCTTGTTGCTGCCCGGGTGAATGGTAAGCAAAGAGTTATGCGCCTCATCGAGAATCCTTCGCTTCAACTCCTGGTCATTAGGGACAACTATGCGGTCGCCGAACCACAAGGTTCCCTGATCATCCAGGCGAAACTCAGCAGCTTGCCCCAAATTCAATTTATCCCAGATTTGAGCAACTTCTTCATCTTTTGTCTGTGCCTCTCGAATCTGATCGAGCAACGTAGATCTCAACTCGAGATTTGCTATGAATCCCTGCTCGCCCATCTCCAAGCCGAGTCTCTGGAATTCGGCACAGAGGGAGACACGCGGGGACTGGAGAGTAACGCAGTTGCATTGAGTTTTGCGACTCAACGCGTCAGCTACCACATTCGCCTTCCCCGGGTGGTAATGCACCTCCAGACTGTAATCTTTGATCAGCTCAAGCCATCTCCACTGCCTCATGTTCAGATCGGCTTGGGTGAAGATGTACTTGAGACTTTTATGATCAGTATAAACATTGCACTTGTTCCCCAAGAGATAGTGGCGCCAGATCTTCAAGGCATGCACCACTGCTGCAAGTTCCAAATCGTGGGTGGGGTAGTGCTCCTCGTGATGCTTCAACTGCCGAGATGCGTAGGCAACGACTCGGCCTTCTTGCATAAGCACACAGCCGAGCCCAATGCTTGACGCATCGCAATACACCTCAAAAGGACTGTGGATATCCGGCTGAGTGAGGACAGGAGCCGTAGTCAGACGTTGCTTCAGTGTCTGGAAGGCGCTCTCACAGTCCGCTGACCATCTGAATTCAACCCCCTTCTTGAGCAGCTCGGTCATCGGCTTCGCAATCTTTGAGAAGTCCTGGATGAAACGGCGATAATACCAATACCCAAGAAAAGCTGCGGATATGTTCAGGATCTTGGGCTGCCCCATTTGAGTACATCCTGTACCTTGCTCGGGTCAATCGCCACGCCGCCGTAAAGGGCGTGTCCCAAGAATGACACTTCTCTCGGGAACTTCGCACTTGCTGAACTTATCTGAGCGATGCTCCCTGAGTCGCCCGAGAACAATGCGAAGGTGTCTGGCGTGCTCTTCTTCACTGGCTGAATATATCAGAATATCATCGATGAAGATGACGACAAAGGAATCCAGCTCTTCCATAAATATGGAGTTCATCAGGTACATAAAGTACGCCGGCGCGTTCGTGAGGCCGAACGACATCACGGTATACTCGTAGAGCCCGTATCTAGTGGAGAAAGCAGTCTTCGAGATGTCCTCGGCTCGGATCTTAATCTGATGGTAGCCGAGCCTCAGATCAATCTTGGAAAATACTCGTGCACCAGTCAGCTGATCAAACAGGAGGTCGATCCGGGGCAATGGGTACTTGTTCTTGACGGTGACCGCATTCAGGGGACAGTAATCAACGCAGAGGCACAGAGAACCATCCTTCTTGGTCACAAACAGAGCCGAGCAACCCCAAGGTGAGGAGCTCGGACGAATGAACCCTTTGTCCATCAGCCCCTTCAACTGAGTCTTCAGCTCGGCTAGCTCATTGGGTGGCATTCGGTATGGCCGCTTGGATACCGGAGCGATCCTGGCCGAGCTCGACGACGAACTCAATATCCCGATCAGGTGGCATTCCGGTAATTCATTTGGGAACACATCGGAAACTCAAACACCACGGAATCGAGTCCGACTTTTCAACTTGTCCCATTTAGCGAACACAAGGTGGCCTTGTTCTCGTTAAGAAGTAGAGTGAGTCTGCCGCTCTTCTGATTCTCGAGTGACAGGTACGACTACAACAATCCAAAAGCGACTGTTGTCGTGTCACCAACTCATCCTCAGGATGACATCTATTCCCCAAAGGTCTAGAAGCGACAAGTCGGCCGGTGAACGGAATCCCTCGAACCTGAACTACGCCTTCGAACCATCTCGCCTAACCGTGATCTTCGACCGGTGCATCAATCGAAAGAAGCGACAACGCCATCGACCCTCATCGATCTTTGCTCGCCAAACCCCGGCGAATAAAAGAATGGGAGGCCCCGAATCAAATAATACCCTAGCCTCACGCCTCAACAAGGAACGTACCAGCTAGCACGGCAGAGCCCTCAGGAACCGCCTCGGCGTCGACGAAGGTGACGCTGCCTCGGCTCGACGTAGGCAACGGCGGTGGTGCCGTCGCGCCCTGAAGCCGTGGAGCGCCGGCAGTGCTGCCTTGGCATGGGAATGGGCAGTCCCGGATGAAGTGGCCCGCACGTCCGCAATTGTAGCACGGACCGGGACTGGAACCATTCCGCTCGCTGCCGGCGGCGATAGCGTGGTCGTGGCGGGTAGTGGCAACCGACGAATTTGTCGCGCCTAACGAAGATGGCGCTGGAGCAGATAGCCTCGGCGGCCGGTACGACCGCCGAGCCTGGCCGCGAGCCGCCGCCACGAGTACGGCGTCGCCCGCTTCCTCTTCTTCTCCTCCTGATGAGCCCGCATCTTGAGCTCAACCGTGATCGCGCGGCTCACCAGGTCATTGTAGTCGACGAAGTCGCAGACGGACAGCTTATCCTGCATCTTCGCTGTCAGCCCACTCACAAACCGACCCTGCTTCTTCTGGTCGGTGTCGACCTCCTCCGGGGCGTACTGCGCCAGGTAGTTGAACTCTTGCGAGTAGTCAACCACCGACTTGCTGAACTGTCGGAGAGCGAGAAACTGCTACTTCTTCATGTCCATGAGGCCCTTCGGGATGTGGTACGCCTGAAACGCCTCACGGAACTCAGCCCAAGTAAACTGGTGCCCGGCAGGCTGCATCACCCGCAAATTGGCCCACCAAGCACCAGCAGGGCCCTGGAGCTGCTGCGCCGCGAAGTGAGCCTTCTGGAGCTCCCCACAGTCGATAAGAGCAAACTTCTGCTCTATCGTGCGCAGCCAATCGTCGGCCTCCAACGGATCGGCAGCCCGTGAGAAGACCGGTGGCTGCGTGTGCAAGAAGTCGAGATAGCTGGTGGGCCGACCTCGCCCATCACCGCGGCCACCATGCTGGACCCGATCCTGGACTAGCATCTCCAGGATACGATTTGTCGCCTCCTGGTGCTGCTCGGTCCGCTGCAGAATATCCAACACGTTGGGAGGAGGCGGCGGAATAGCACCCTCTCGCTGCTGTCGCTCCGCACCCCCATCACCCCCAGAAGTGGAAGCCCCGCGGGTCCGCATTCTGCCATCAAACAGAGTCAGGCGGCAAAAGTTAGGACCCACACGGGGAAGACAAGCCCTAAACGCAGAAAAACCCCGAACTAACTCCCACACTCGACTGCAGCACCCCGCACTGGGGTCCCACAAGTCTGCCACACCCAGAACACAACCTCGATGCAAGGCAGCATGACACATGCACGGCATGAGATGAGATGACATGCACGACTTCCAACGCAATTTACTCTCACCTCTATAATCTAAGGCGGGGATAAGTATGACTTTCTATCTAATGAAGTATGACAATCCTAAGCAATCTCCTAACTGGTCGTCGAGTTGGGGTCCGTCTTTGTGCGCCTTGCTCTGATACCAGCCCTGAGAGGAGCCGCCCAGATCGTCCTCGAAGTGTTGGATAAACAGTTGCTCCCGTCGGATTTGGATCCTAGCAACAAACCACCGGAGGTGATCCCGATGCTAAAACCCAAGCCCAAGCGAGACAGCTTCACGAACATCCAATGATTCGACAACAACCCCGGTATTCCCAGATGCGATCCGAAACTCGCCCAGGATCCCACATACCGGTTCCCAATGCCATATCAACATTCAATTCGCACAAAGGGGCATCGAGCCCCCAAGCTCGCTACCAGAAACGCAAGAACGCGGAAGCCAACAAACACACCACACGGCACAAAAATGAACAACAAAGACAACCAACAAAACGACCAGCTAAAAGGCGAGTTTCATACAGAAATTAAAAGCGTAAAATTTACAACAAAAGTATTACCGACTATCCTACAACACAAAAGTAAAACACCTCCGGAAGTGTCATGCCCTGAACACTCCCGGGCGTACAACGTCGACAGCCTCTACTCGGTGCCCCGCCCGGTCACCGATAGGCAGTAGGGGCAAAACTCACACCCCGCTGGATCCTCACCTGCAAAACCACAAAGCAGAAGCCTGAGTACGGAAGGTACTCGCAAGTCTTACCCGTGGTCCATATATGACCGACTCCAAAGGAGATGCATTTGGCGGTAGCAAGGTAAACAGGCTTAGGTTAAAAGTGCGGAAATGCTTAACTTTGTTTCAATTTTTGTCATC
The DNA here is from genome assembly GCA_036346355.1 of Rhipidocladum racemiflorum. Taxonomy (NCBI): domain Eukaryota; kingdom Viridiplantae; phylum Streptophyta; class Magnoliopsida; order Poales; family Poaceae; genus Rhipidocladum; species Rhipidocladum racemiflorum. The sequence continues at coordinate 52,132,777 of CM070578.1, read as the reverse complement.
TACTCAAGTTTTTCTCAATATAGCTAGCAGTTGTAACAGCACCTACTTCTAACAGGATATTGTGATTAATGAATGTAAAGCAAGTCATCTCATATCAAAATTTAGCTCAAGCCCAATGGCGAACCACAAGTTCAAGTTATTTACTACGCAGAAGAAGTTCGGATCAAGCTTGCTCATATCCGAGAGCGGCAATTCGAATCGCTTAATTAACCTCGCAGGAAGCATTGATCGCACGACACTTACCACAAGGGCCTAGTGTCAACCCCCTCCCAATCATACCCAATCGCTGAAGCGTCCTCCTGTGGCCCGAAAACCTAGCACCCCCTCGAGCAGCCCCAAGCCCGGCTTGGCGCTCGAGAGTCGGCCTAAGCCTCGCCCTCAACCACGTCCAACCACAGGAAGTTACGGTCCATCGATTCCGTATGAGAGAAAGAGCGGCTTACCGTACCATAATCGGGCATGCGACCAACCGGGGTGTGCTCAATCTTATTCCACTTATGGATCGGTCCTTAACTGACACAGACGGGGCTACACATTTGAGTCTCCATACCCAAATGAACCAACTCCCCGCCCGGTCCACAATTCATTTCTTTCCAAACCTTTCCCAATTCCAAGTCCAACATAATGTAGTACGTGTGTAATAATAACAACCGCAAGTGACAGAACCCTCCGTCACTTGGCCCGAACCCGACATCTAAGCATTTCTAAGCGTAGATCAAATATATTACCCATAGCCTAGCTCCAAAGAATGTGTTAAACAATTACCAACGGGTGTATGTGCAGCAAATGGGATCTAGACCTATCCCTCAATTAATTTCCTAATGCATCACTTAACCAATCATATAGCAGTTTATTCACAAAAATACATTTACATAAAGGTTGAATATGCTTAGGTGCTTGCCTTGTTCTTCTGCCTGTGGGTCGGTAGTAACTGGCTCTCCGGTCGCACCCTCGGTCACCGCGGCGTCAGTCCCCGCGGGATCGCTCTCTACACGAGTACAATGCATAATGAGATGTATGCCATGCAAATGAAATGAACACCAAAGGAAAAACCCGATGAAACAACGTGACCGGACAGGTTAACGAATCCGGACAGACTAGCCTAACCCGGACAGTCCGGGTTTTGTATCCGGACTCTCCGGACAAGCCGGATACTCCGGCCCATTCGGTCCGGATACTCCGGGCAGGGCGAACACTCCGGACTGGGTGTCCGGACACTCCGAACCTGGCGCATCTCACCCTACTACTCAACGGACCGAGGTGCCGCCAAGTCCCATGGCACCGCGGGAACCCGATCTATGACATTCCTACATGCGGCGAGGCCGGAGAAGCTTATAGCTAACCCAACTCCACGAGGAATGACACTAATCCATGAAATCACTAGCCAACTCCAAACGACCATCGGACCGGCATTTCCACTACCCGATCTACCTCACTAGCACTCACATTCATTTAATCCAAGCCCCAACCAACCCTAGAATCACTACACCCAAAACCCTAGAGCTCAAGATCCAAATCCAAACTCCCAATCCAAACCCAAACCCTAACCCACCATGGATAGTCTTAGAACCCAAGAATCCCACGAATCAACCCCCAAGAGAAAAACCTACCTCCAAGGATGATGGAGGAGAACAATGCCGGGTGGAGGAAGGAGAAGTCGGCGTGAGGAGGAGTTCCCGGGGATGGAGGAGCCGCCGGGGAGGAGCCACGGGAGGGTCACCGGCCGGTGGAAGCTCGCCGGAGAGGAGCTAGGGTGGAGGAACGAGCTCACACGGGTGGGGAACCAAGTGGGGAGAAGAAATGAGGTGGGGAAATCAAGAAACGGGACTTTTATACAAAATCCCGCACCATCCGGACTCTCCGGACGCTCAACCCGGAGACTCCGGGTTGGGGTCTTCGGTACAGTCAACCCGGACACTCCGGACATCCAGTCCGGACACTCCGGGTTGGGGCGCTCGGTCAGCCCAATCCGGATACTCCGGACATTTTGTCCGGACATTTCGGGTTGGATCCGGACACTCCGGATGCTGATCCGGATACTCCGGATGTCCCAGAACTTTTGGAACTTGGGGCCTTGACACTCGAGGGCTACTGACGAGTACACATACCATGGGTACCCCCAGCAGCCCGGAACAACGAGCGGACTGCCTCTTAAAAGCCCAGCACCGACAAAAGGTCCATGGGCCCCGAAAGGAGCCTGGCCCGACTTGAGCTGGGTTTGGAGCACTCCGACCGCTCGAGTCCGAGCGCTCGGATGGCTCTGAATCCCTGGGTCGGGGCACTCAACGTGACCCAACCCCACTTGGTCAGGACGCCTGTGGCTCCGACCCAACCGAGATCGCCTCCACCAGCAGTGGGGACACCGAGTCCCTCACTGGCCTTTGGCCAACTGCCCAACGGGCGCGACGACCCCTAACGTCCATACCAGAGCAAGCGGCCCCTTCCCGAGGACGCCAGAAGACCCACCAAAAAGTCAAGCACTGGTCCCATCATCCTGGCTCGCAGCAGAGCGGGACGCTCCCTCCTGAGGCAGCACCAAGAGTCAAACGTGATGATGCAAGCGCCGGACGAAGGAACGAGGCAATACGTCACCTCTCCGACTGGGGCAGCTACCGACCCCCCAGGCGAGTCTACCAGCCCAACTCGTGAGGAAGCAGAGGCCTGGCAGGCGAGAAGACAGAAGGCCAGACTCCTAGACGACAAGACAGAAGAACAGACTCCAAGGCATATAGTACCCCTTCTTTTTCATTTTAAATTCCCATGTAACCTGCCGTTTCCACCTATATAAGGAAAGGCAGGGCCCTGGGGAGAGATGGCAGCGAAAAACAGAGAAAAAGGAAGGCCCCCGACCGATCGAACGAAAGACCGGTCGGACGAACACGAGAAACACTCCCTCACTTGTAACACCCCGTGTCCATTTGCTCCTAGAAGCAATATACACCCATCTGACAAACTGGAGTAGGGACGTTCGGCCCGAACCAGTATACGTCATGGGCTCATTTAGTTAGGCCATTCGAGGAGAGGGAACGCGCGACCCCAACTAACCGAAAATTCGTATTGCCGGTGCACGAAACACCGACACCTACTTCTACCATGCCCTGCCCTCCCGCACTTGGTACACACGGCCATGCGCACGCACACGTGTCAAACGCGGTAACACGCCCTCGTCCTGCCCATGCGCGCCCATTGCCCACGATGACCCGCTCCTACCCTGCAATGCCGGCGCATGCTCGGCCACACTCTCGCGCACGCGTTCCGCACTGGCCATCCATGGAAGCAAGCTTTCACGCTACCAGACCACGGAAGCTTGTTTTCGCGCTCTGCGGGTGTGGTAAGGTGGGTTAAGAGATTATTTTTGTACAAAAACAAATCAAGCGACTAGTATAGTAAATACTTCAAAACTTGAACGACCATTATGGTTTGAGCACCAAATTTGTATACATGGAAATTTCATGGAAACATGTTGAAGCAGGTAGTTCTTAATTTAATAATCGTCCATTTATATTTTCAAGTTCAAATTAAATGTGTGTCGGGGGAGAAAAGAAAGAGAGAAATAGAAAATTGACAAAAATTACTACTCACAGCAAATTTCTCTATTTCTTTTCGCCTACCTCATTTTGGTTTTAAACTTGAAATTTTAAAGAGTGGCGAATGCAGTAATCTATATAGACTATCTCCTCTACATTTTAGGGATTTTTCTATGTTAATTTGGTGTTCAAACCAAAATAACACAGAAACTACGTTTTGCATAAGTTGACTGCGCTTAGCAGACCTATAATGTGCTTTTGCAACAGCACTACATTTTGCAATTGAGATGTATGGAAACAATGGCTAAGCTCTAGCAAGCTAGCATGTCCGGCTGGGGGTAAAAATGTGGTGCTTCTTTTCTGCTGCCTGCACTGAACCAGATATATTTAGGAGAACAAACCACCGCTGAGGCGCTGACAGTTTGAAGCACAAAGCATGCACTTTTCAGTACTTTCTTGCTTCTTCCCCGCTTCATTTTTTCCCCTCCCCACGCTTGTTTGTCTGCTTGGCAATTAAATAATCGGAGAAATACAAATGAAGAAACCATCTTTAATTTCTAGTTGTTGTACCTGTGAGTATTCATGTAAGAACTATGCCCGGAAAATTATTGAAGAAAAGAAATTTGGGTGTGTTTGGTTAATAGAATGAGGTTAAATGGGATGTGATGGTTCTCTACTATTTAGTTCCATTATTTTAAGTGAATGAAATGGTTCAATATCTAGAGAGAATATTTTTCAAATTTGTATCACTTGATCCAGGATGGGATGGTTCTATTCAACCAACCAAACACATAAATGATTTTTTTCTTAAACTATCTCATATATGTTTCATTTGGTACACGCAACCAAACACACCCTTAAAGTAGCAACTTGCATGGACGCAGTATTAATACCAAGTATAAAAAAGTTGTATTTAAAACGTGATGATAAATTAATGAAGAGCTAATGTTCATGAGTTTTTATTTTTTTTTATTAGCTACGTATTCTCTGATTTTATCTTGACCAAGGTGCGTAATATGTATTTGGACAGTATTTACTAGGCTGGTTTCGGTTTATTGGCCAGTTAATGGCGGTTTTCAGAACCTTGTTTTGGCACGAACACTAAGTTGTAATAGATATACACATGTTACACACACACAAATATATATATATATATATATATATATATATACTGCTTAATTTCTTGTCGTCCAATATGAGATTTTGTTTAAAAATTAAACAAGTACTAACTCACACTACTGCAGAGAAGAGTTCTACAAACGGTTCAAAACCACGTGCAGAAACGGTTTAAGAACCGCTTGTAAGCAACCGTGGTTCGTGTTACCAACCGGTTGTAGAAGTCCAGAACCGATTAGGGACACAAACCGCTTGTAGAAATTGGGTTTTATAACCAGTTGGTGTCCCCAACCGGTTGTAGAAGCTCTCTCCTGGCTCGTGGCTATTGAACCGCTTGTGATGCACTATCACAATGGGTTTTAAATTTACCGGTTGTGGAGGTACCCCTTGTGAGCAACATTTTTCTAGTAGTGTCAAATTAATATTATGGGATCAAATCCAACAAATCATAGCAGCGAATCCACGATAGGAACCCAAAAAAACATGTAGCTCCTAAGCAGTTTACTGTACTAGCTCCCTCATTTTTTTTTTTTTTTTGCAAAACTGACCTCATACAAAATAATTTACAAAAATGATCCCTTAGCCACACCACCACTCATCTGTGTTAATCACGTGTTATCTGTGCTAGATAAGTTTTATAGATCATCCATAGAGAACAACCGTATGTGAAAAAATACAGACGGTTGATGTTAACAAGCCGTCTGCGATGTACAAATTAATCACGGATGGCTAAATTTTATAAACTGTCTGTGTTATGATGCAGACAATTGATATTTAGTAGCCATCTGTGATTAGTCAACGTGTCACAGACAATTATGTTTGTTGATAATCTGCTTTGCATCACTGATGATTTTTTCTTTAGCCGTCTCTAATGTGTAAATCTTTCGCAGTCGGCTTAGTTTCTGTAACTATCTATGATATTTAACATACTGTTGTTTGTTAGTAACGATATGTAATATGATGACTTTAGATCTAGTCACTAGTTTTCTTGAGCTTAGCTCACTAGTTCATTCGAGCTCAGCTCTTTACACTTATGGGTTGGAGGCGATTTAGTAAAAAAACTAGGGACATTTAAAAGGAGCCGCTAAGGATTTATATTTTGAAGATCGAAGAGGTTTGTATTTGGTCCTAATTTAATGCATGTATACCTACTTTAACCCTAGATCTAGTTGAGGAGAGCAAATATGGACTAGATGATGATCCATTAATAGGTGACGAATCGAAATGGCGATCAGCGGGGTGAATGATGAACAAATAAAAATTTTCCCTAAAAGGATCAACTCAAAGCTTACTTGATCAAGGAATCACAAAAATATAAGTTTTTAGAGAAACTCGGTTTTGGGGCGGTACTACCGCAGTTAAATAGGCAGTAGTATCGGAATAAATAGTAACCACAGTACTATCGACCATGTAGGGGCGGTACTACCGGATGAACAGTGAAATCAGGCATATAAATAGTAAAATCAACACGACTTCAAAAACAAAAATTGATAGATCTTTTGATCGGCTGATCAAAAATCTGTAAAACTTTGTATGCACCTTTCTAAGGATGTTAAGAACCAATTTTAACATTCAATCACAAGGATTAATGTCAAAATTTTGACCTTTTTTAGTTTTAAAGAAGGATGCACCAAAATCGAGTCAAATGCCCAAACTTTACCATGAGCTTGCTAGTGGGGATTTGATGACCAAGACGATATTAGATGACCTCCCACATGTCACAGTAAGCAAGAACACAAAAGAACCATCCCTTAAACTCTTTGGATCTCGGTTTCACAAACTATCTCTTCCTCAAGCCAAAAATCGAGTTTTCTTGAGACATCTTTGGAGGGAGAAGAGATGGTGCTTGACTGATTGAAACAAGACCTTTTCAAGGTATTTCCATCAATTATGAAGCCATTCCACCACTCAAAAATAGCAGGAGAAGAAGGGATTCAAAAATCTACAAAAACTCGATGTTGTGAGCAAAACTTGAGCAAGAACGAGTTCTAGTGGATCTTGTTGGGTTGAAACATGATCTAAATGAGTTCCACAACCTCTTACATGTCATAGATCCACTAGAATTACAACAAGTAGAAGGAGGGGAATAAAACTCAAGTTGCACAGAAAAATCAAGCAAACAAGCAAGATATAAAATAAATTTCAGATTATGGAAAAACCTGATATTTGCATTGTTTTAAGAGGAAGGTTTACAAAGCCACACAACTAGGTGGGCAAAGCTTAAAAGAGAACAAGAAAAAAAACCTAAAATTCTTCTTACAAGAACAAGAAAAAAAACCTAAAATTCTTCTTACAAGACTTGAGATGGAGGCATACCCCAACTCTTTATTTGTAGCCTAAGCTAAGCATTCTTCACCCTTGGATGAGTTCCTTCATCCATAAGGAACCTAATCAAAGGCTGGGATTGACTCACTCGATCATACATGGGCTAACCGAAAACCCACACACATAATGGATTTTGCACGCTTCTCAAAGCACACTAACTTGGCCGCTACTCCATCCGTGAAAACCTTGATCTAACGATCCACTTTCGCTTGAGGAGGTCCAAGTTAGCGCACTTGTCTTCTCGGCTTGGAGCGACCCCCGGCCTCGGTCATCTTCAGTGCCTTACCATGGCCTAGCTCCAAGTCCTACAACCATTATAGACAAGTGAAACCCATCACATAGCAATGTCCAAATTGCTATGCAATAAACATCACAAAATGCCTAAGAAATTCCCCCAATTCCCTGGCAAAACAGGTACTACTGCCAACCTAAGGCCGGTAGTATCGCTTGGTCTGATAAATCCTGAGTTGACATCTCTAGAAAATAACTACCACCTTCTAAGGCCGGTAGTACCGCTCGGCTGGTACTATCGCCGCCTATGGCCAATAGTACCGTTTGTCTGGTACTACCGCTACCAGTAGGCTAGTAGTACCGCCTGATGCTGACAACACTGGAATTGCTTTAAAATTCAAGTCCAATTCAAATCAAACTCAAACATGAGCATCACAAGCTCAAAAATGGTCAATTACTCATCACAAACATGGGTAGACCTCTATATTGTTTTTAATCTTCCCCTTTATGAGTACATTAACAAATCCACAAAAGGCACAATTTAAGTTTGCAAAAAAGAAAGAAGAATGTAACTTGATTGCAAAGCATAACTTGGTCCAATTGCAAGAGAAAGCAAAGGTCATGACCAAGTTGGCAAGAAGATTTTTAGAGCCAATAATATGAAAGAACAAATTTTCCACAAAACCTCTAAAATTCTCACAAAAGCTCAATTTTGCTTATGATTCAAAGAAAAGAACAATTGTTCACCATGATCATAAGAAAACATTTCTAAAACATTTCTCCCCCTTTGTAGATGTCTTTCCAATACTTTCTCCTCTTTTGGCAATATAGGCATCAAGAGAACATGTATGCATGAAATGTATCCTAAAAGAACTTTGAAGATTTATCCAAGTGACCATTTAGATAAAATATGACAACAAGCTACTCAAGTTCAGATTGTACCAAACTAAGTCTTCCAATAGAATATTTTAACATCCATCCTAGCAAGCACAAAAGAAGTTATGTTATTTTTGCATGATTTCAACAAGAGTAATACTTAGCATAATTTCAAGACTAGAAGCAAGATATGTCATGGATCAAATGGATATACTAGAGTCAACCTACTCAACACTTTGAGAAGCTACAAGTGCATAGGAGAACCCTCTTGCTCAATCATCTTATATATCTAAATGAAAATTTTAGATTTTAACTCACAATGTGGTTTAGAGAGCTTATCCTAGCAAATCACATCCTCGACTAGGAGCCATCGACAAGGCTTTCTAAGCTTCACTCTCTTCCACATGTTTGTTTACATTTGCATTTTTCAATTTTGATTAACTCATGCCATAGTCGATCATCTCAAGCTTGGCACTTAAAAGAGTGGACTTGGTCATAAACAATACATCCTAAGTTCATCCCAAAATAATAGGAAGCAGTCTCAGGAATGTAGAGTGTTGAGATCAATTTTAGCATACACAAGTCAATATTTCATCATTTTTAGAACTTAGATTCATGAGCACAAAGAGGATTCTCGTATTGAACAACCTAGCTTAACCCAAGTTGCTTTAGGGACTATAGTAGAAACCCAAGTTTTCACAAAACATGGCATAAGCACTTAATTAGTGGGAAAATCTAGCAAGCAAAAGCTATAAGTTTTCATTGAAGCTTAATTTTAATTTGTAACAAGATTAGCATGATGAAGTAATACCAATTTATATATGACTAAGCTAGCAATGATCCTCAGAAAAGTAGTAAGGTGCATAACATGAATGTGAATTCCATTGCATAAAGACAAGCTCAGAAAATAGAAAATTAAGTCTATATGCAATGCATGATGTAAAAACTTCTCAGAACTCCCCCTCAACAAGTGAATCAATGTTAAACTTAGTTCTGGTTTAGGTTGAGTTATAGTAGAAATAAGGGCAAAGAAGACTCCAAATGAACTCGATTGAAACAAAAAATAGATTGAGAAGAGGAAAATCGAGAAAGTGGAAACTGGGTGATCTAAGAGCATATAATAGATAGTAGAGACCACTACGGCTCAAACTCGCTCTTATCTTCCCAATATGACTTGCATAGAAAAGCTGGCTCTATAAACACTGATAGGGGGTACACATAAACCCTGTCTATCCAGGAGGCCCAACATCTGCTAGATCTACAAGATTGTGAGGGAACTCAACCTAGAGAGAAGAGAGACAACTAATTAAGCATGACAGCAACCTATAGCATAGCGTGCAAGAAGTCTAAGTAAAGTAAACTCTACAATGACGCACTAGTCTCCAAAGCACCCAGAAAATGCAAAGTAATGGAAATACTGGAAGTAAACATATAATACATAATATACAGAGTCAGCTCCCCATCAAGATGTGGCATAGGGGCTCATAACTCCAAGCTCTCCTCTCAAGGTCACAAATCTAGAGCTATCCAAAGGCTTGGTAAAGATATCAGCCAATTGGTGGTCACTCTCCACAAACTAAAGCATTATATCAGCCTTCTCCATATGGTCTATAAGGAAGTGATATCTGATATCTATGTGCTTGGTCCTGTAATGCTGCACTGGGTTCTTGGTAATATAAATAGTAGAAGTGTTATCATAGAAATGTGGAACACAATCAAAGACTAACCCAAAATCCCTATATGTCGATCTCATCCAAAGCACCTGACTACAATAACTAGCTGTAGCTACGTACTCAGCCTCGCTGGTGGACTGTGCAAATACGAACTGCTTCTTAGATGACCAAGAAACAAGAGAAGAACTAATGAAATGGCAAGTGCTAGAAGTACTCTTCCTATTTATCTTATAGCCAACAAAGTCTGCATCTGAGAAGTCTCCAAGGGACAGATAAGAAGAGGAAGAATACCAAATATCATAGTCAATGGCAGCTCGAAGGTATCTGAAAATGCGCTTCACCACTTGGCGGTGAGAGGCACAGTGTAACACCCCAAAATTTTGCTTTCTTAAATTTCATGTGTGATTTTGCACTTTGGTGAATTTTTGGAATTTTCTGGAATTCATTTGGATTTATTTGGAATTTATTTGAATTTATTCCATATTGAAATAATTAAAGAATTAAACTTTGCAAATAAAATTTTGTTGGAAATATTTTATTTGAGTCCTAAATACCCTAAAATATTTTCCAGAATTTTTCTGGAATTTTTCTGAGTATTTTGCTATTTTTAATGAATTAAATGAATTACTGGGAATTATTTTAAATATTAAATCGCTGGAAAATCCAAACCGGGTTTGCACTGTTCATCCGACCGAGCCCGAGTCAGACTCGAGTTCGAGTCCGACTTAACCCGACCGAGCCCGTGGTTGAGCCGAACCCACTCTAGAACCCTACGGCGTGTGGCCGTTGGATCAAGATCCAGCGGCCACGATTGAGCCACGCCACGGACCGAGCCCGGCCAGGCCGACCCGGCTCACGAGTCCGACCCGAACCCAAACTCACGCACCGTTGGATCTCGATCCAACGGCTGTGCGCGTGCCACGTCATCCAATCCGAGTCGCCGCCGCATCGGAGCAGGTCTCGGTTTTCGTGCGTTTCACGGACGCCGAGGACTCTATTTATTGCGCCGTCGCCGCCATCGTGACCGCCACTTCATTGCGCACCCGTAGCCCTAGACAACGTCGCCTGAGCCGCCGCCGTTGAGCCGCAATCGCTCGCCGGAGTTGCCTCTTCCCTCCGCCGTGGTTCTTTGCCGATTGCGGCCATCTCCGTCGTCCTCCGCCGCCGTTGTGCCCAGATCCGGAACCGGGAGGCCATGACGCGTCTGGGCGTCCAACTCACCTCGCCGGAGGAGCCCCGCAACGCCGTGCCCTAGGTCGTCGTCCCCAGCACCGGACAGCTGCGCCGCCGCACGCCATCACCGTCCCCGCGAGCACCGCCAGCCGTCCGATCAACATCCGACGCCCCAGATCTCGCCACGTCACCTGCCGGTGAGATCTCGTTCCAAATCCCAGATCCAATCTCAACCGTTGGATCTAAATCCAACGGTCCAGATCAAACGCGTTAACCCAAACGCGTGAGTCCAGATCTAATCTGGGCCGTCGATTTTCAAATCAACGGCCGAGATTGCGCCACGTGTCGGGAAGCCTGACCGCCGCGGTCAGCGCCGTCGTGTGTATGACGACACGCCGGGCCCGCGTGTCAGCGACGTGACCAAACCGCACCATGACGTCACGCTGACGTCATGGCGGGCCCGCACGTCAGAGGCCACCCCAGCTGTGCGGTGACGTCACCAATGACGTCACAGCGGGTCCCACCTGTCAGTACCATGGGCTGAGCCCCGCTGACGTCAGCAATGACGTCACCCGAGTGGTCCCACCTGTCAGCGACACGTAGAGCCGTGGACCGGGTCCACGGTAGACCCGAGCCGAGCGTGGACCGAGTCCATGGACCGGCTGACGTCAGCCAACCAATCAGAGGCTGACACGTGTCCAGGCTGACGCAATAATTAATTTCCGAAAAAGAAAATGATTTATTAATTCGAAATAATGATTTCAGATTTTGTTTCAAACTTCAAACGCTTATAACTTTTGCGTTTCAACTCCGATTTGAGTGATTCAAATTTCTAAATTTGTATAAAATTGAGATCTACCTAATTATGAATTTTATTTAATTTTTGGACTAAAGTTTTTCTCTGTAAAATTATTTAATTGATTATTTAAACTTTAAATAATCATAACTTTTGCATTTTAACTCCAAATTTGACGATTCCAGTTTCTAAAAATTCATAAAATTATGTTCTCTCTGTTTATGGATTTTATTTGGATGTTTGGACACTTTTTGCCTATTGTTTATTCGTGTATTGCTATTTGCACGCTTTACGAGTAGACGTGGAAGTGCCGGAAGGATTCGAAGGAGAAGTATTGACTCAGGATCCAACTCAAGACCAAGAACAAGTACTTTTTGAAGGCAAGTTGTGCTTTGACCATGTTGATCCTATTTTGAAATCTATTTTGATTTAACTTATTGCATGCTAGTTCAATTAGAAAATACTTTATTTAAATATGGGGAATTAGATAAATGCCAAATTGCTGTATGACACCTTGATTAATTAAATATGTGCCATGACCCTTGTCACCCTAGTTGTGGATTACTAGTTGGACATTATTAAATTGCCAACATGGGTTTTAGACCGTTGTAGTATATGGCTTAGACCTGCTACGTGCTCATGACATGATTTTGGACAATCAAACGTTAATATTGACTTAATGATATATTGAACCTGTTTTGGAAAGGTATCATGTGATGTTGATGGCACGTGGTGCATGGTAATCAACTGGGGTTTGATAAATAGTTTTTCGACCGGGGCATGTGGCAAGAATGATCAGGTGGGCCAGTTGTGGCACTGGGGATGTTGATTTGGTTCTTCGGGTAGTCTTGCCCTGGTCACCCTAAGGACTTCACCTTGCAAGCCTTTGAACTGGGTCTAACGTGCAACCACATGTCTGTAATGGGACGGACCTAGTTGATTAAGTTGCTAATAACGTACTGTGGGACCTCGGGAGGTCAACTACACCCTTTGTGTAAGTTATGCGGGGGGCGTCTGGGTGAGGCCAGTACCCATCTAGCAGTTGATTGGCCTAGACTTCGCCTTAGCTAAGGGAAGGGTTAGTGTGCAATAGCAGGGAGGCTCACTTGTATTGTTAGAAGTTTCCGAAAGACTTTGTTACGGGAACTTGCCTTTGTGGTGTTTGACTGTATCTTGTGGGTAAAGTGCATAACCTCTGCAGAGTGTACAATCTATTCGAATAGCCGTGTCCGCGGTATTGGACATCGCTTGGGAATTACAGTCAAGGGTTAGATTTTCTCAAAAATAACTTGGATTTGAAAGGTTGGGTTGGATTAATAATGATGTTGATGGAAACGTGGATTAGGATGGGAAAGATGTTTACTAAACTCCTGGAAAAGTTAATTATACTTTACTTGATTCTCGCTTTGAATCTACTTATGCTACTTGTCAAATCTGTTTCTTTGCAAATATACCTTGAGCTATTCCTTTGTATCAAGCCATGCATATAGTCTATTAGCCTGCATTCTGTGCATGACTTGCTGAGTACCAAGTACTCACCCTTGCCACAATACAACACCAGTTGAAGAGGAGACTACACCAGCTTTGGAGGAGGAGCTCCACGAGGAACCGTCTACTTAGGGAGCGAGCCCAGTCAGTTGCCTGTGGTATACTGGATGGCGCCACGAAGTTATCTTATTTTTCCGCTTCTACTATTTCTCTCTTAATAAGTTTCGCCCTGCGTGGCGTATATTTGTAACTTGACCATAAGGTCGAGTAACCAGTTTGACTATTTAATTAAAGTACTCTATTAGTATCGAGTGGTATGATTGTGATATTTACCGATGTTAAGACTGTGTGCACTAGTGCGTTCCTGGACTAGTGCTGAATACACAAAGGGTCCGGATTTGCAAATTCGGGGTCCCGACAGAGGTGGTATCAGAGCCATACTGACCGTAGGCTCAACCCTAGCTAGAATGGTCGTAGAGAGGTTAAAACCTATTTTCTAAAGCTAAAAATTTGTCAAGACAAGAAATGACATCTCGACTTATCCCATTCTTTCTTTTCTTGTCTCTTGCTGAATTTTTCCTTACCTTGTCACGATTTAAAAATTTCAAATTCTTACGTGAGCACTCTGTGACAGATGGAGGGAGAGTTCAACTACGTCGATCTAGAGGTTGGTCACGCCGCGGAACTTTGGCGTATGCTACAGACTCTCGGAGATTTTGAGAAGCCGCAATACCAAGTGGAAGTAATCAGACAAGCAGGATTGATCAAGGCTTGTGACGTGAAGATTGTGGTACCTGCTAGGAAGAAGGGCCCAGGCAATCGCCCGATACAACTGACCGCCAGGAGGTCTACAATGCAGATGGGTATCCAAGAAGTATCACGACGAGCAATGCGGCACATTACCCGCATCTACGCCAGAGAGTTGGAGAGCACGGTGTTCCGTTATCATCCGCGCAGCAATAACCTTCTTGACCCGAAGGCGATTCAGGATGAGGATGCCACGTGGTGCATGATAATCAACTGGGGTTTGATAAACAGTTTTCGACCGGGGCATGTGGCAAGAGTAATCAGGTGGGCCAGTTGTGGCATTGGGAGTGTTGATTTGGTTCTTCGGGTAGTCTTGCCCTGGTCACCCTAAGGACTTCACCTTGCAAGCCTTTGAACTGGGTCTAACGTGCAACCACATGTCTGTAATGGGACGGACCTAGTTGACTAAGTTACTAATAACAACTGTGGGACCTCGGGAGGTCAACTACACCCTTTGTGTAAGTTATGCGGGAGCGTCTTGGGGTGAGGCCAGTACCCATCTAACGGTTGATTGGCCTAGACTTCGCCTTAGCGAAGGGAAGGGTTAGTCTTGCGCAATAGCAGGGGAGGACCACTTGTATTGTTAGAAGTTTCCAAAAGACTTTGTTACGGAACTCGCCTTTGTGGTGTTTATTGTATCTTGTGGGTAAAGTGCATAACCTCTGCAGAGTGTACAATCTATTCGAATAGCCGTGTCCGCGGTATTGGACATCGCTCGGGAATTACAGTCAAGGGTTAGATTTTCTCAAAAATAACTTTGGTTTGAAAGGTTGGGCTAGATTAATAATGAAGTTGATGGAAATGTGGTTTAGGATGGGAAAGATGTTTACCAAACTTCTTGAATAGTTACTTATGCTTTACTTATTTCTCTTGCTTTGAATCTACTTACATTACTTTTCAAATCTGTTTCTTGCAAATATACCTTGAGCTATTCCTTTGTACCAAGCCATGCATATAGTATATTAGCTTGCATTCTGTGCATGACTTGCTGAGTACCAAGTACTCACCCTTGCCACAATACAACACCAGTTGAAGAGGAGACTGCACAAGCTTTGGAGGAGGAACTCCAAGAAGATCCGTCTACTTAGGGAAGTGAGCCCAGTCAGTTGCCTGTGGTATACTGGATGGCGCCACGAAGTTATTTGATTTTCCGCTGCTATTATTTTTCTCTGAATAAGCTTCGCCTTGCGAGGCATATATTTGTAACTTGACCATAAGGTCAAGTAATCAGTTTGACTATTTAAATAAAGTACTTTATTGGTATCGAGTGGTATGATTGTGATATTTACCGATGTTAAGACTGTGTGCACTAGCGCGTTCCTGGACTAGTGCTGAATACACAGAGGGTCCGGATTTGCAAATTCGGGGTCCCGACATGATACCTTTCCAAAACAGGTTCAATATATCATTAAGTCAATATTAACATTTGTTTGTCCAAAATCATGTCATGAGCACGTAGCAGGTCTAAGCAGTTTACTACAACGGTCTAAAACCCATGTTGGCAAGTTAATAATGTCCAACTAGTAAACCACAACTAGGGTGACAAGGGGCCATGGCACATATTTAAGTAATCAAGGTGTCATACAGCAAATTGGTATTTATCTAATTCCCCAAATTTAAATAAAGTATTTTCTAATTGAACTAGCATGCAATAGGTTAAATCAAAATAGATTTCGGAATAGGATCAACATGGTCAAAGCACAACTTGCCTTCAAAAAGTACTTGTTCTTGGTCTTGAGTTGGATCCTCAGTCAATACTTCTCCTTCAAATCCTTCCGGCACTTCAACGTCTACTCGTAAAGCGTGCAAATAGCAAATACACGAATAAACAATAGGCAAAAAGTATCCAATCATCCAAATAAAATCCATAAACAGAGAGAACATAATTTTATGAACTTTTAGAAACTGGAATCGTCAAATTTGGAGTTAAAACGCAAAAGTTATGATTATTTAAAGTTTAAATAATCAATTAAATAATTTTACAGAGAAAAACTTTTGTCCAAAAATTAAATAAAATTCATATTTAGGTAGGTCTCAATTTTATACAAATTTAGAAATTTGAATCACTCAAATCGGAGTTGAAGCATAAAAGTTATAAGCGTTTGAAGTTTGAAACAAAATCAAATCATTATTTCGAATTAATAAATCATTTTCTTTTCGGAAATTAATTATTGCGTCGGCTGGACACGTGGCAACCGCTGATTGGTTGGTGGCGCCACCGGTCCTTGGACTTGGTCCACGCTCTGCTCGGGTCGACCGTGGACTCGTTCCACGGCTCCTGTGTCAGCGGCGGTGGGTCCCCTCGGGTAGCGCCGCTTGCGTCGTGAGGCTCGGCCATGGCCCGGCAGTGGGACCAGCCAGCGTCATTCTTGATGTCGGCGCTCGGGACGGCCCGACATCTTGAGCCCACCATGGCGTCGGTGTGGCGTCATGGTGCGAGGTGGTGGGCGTGACATGCGGGCCAGCGTGTCGGCGTCCTGCGCACGCAGCGTGGGCCAGCTGGCCGCGGCGGTCGGCCTTCCAGGACGCGTGGCGCCAATCTCGGCCGTTGATTTGAAAATCAACGGCCCGGTAGATCGGCTTTCACGCGCGTTTGGGTTAACGCGTTTGATCTGGACCGTTGGATCTAGATCCTACGGTCGAGATTGATCTGGGGATTTGGATTGGGATCTCACCGTGAGATGGCGTGGCGTGATCTGGGGCGTTGGATCTTGATCAGGCGGTGAAGCTTCGAGCGGCAGCGATGGCGTCTTGGCGGAGCTGAGGGCGGCGACACGAACAACGGCGTTCGCGGGCTCCTCGGCGAGGTGAGTGGTCCTTCGGTGCGTCTCGTCGCGGTGAGTCCGGATGCAGGTCAACGGCGGCGGGGGCCAGGCGGACGGCGGAACGAAGCAAAAACGCGGCGGAGAAGTGCTACAACTCCGGCGGCGATTGCCAGCGCGTCGAGAACGCTGCGGCGGCGACGGCTAGAACAGCGGCTGCGCAAGGTCAAGGTGGTCCTCGGGGTGTGATCCGGGCATTAAATAGCCTCGGCCAGGCGGAAACGGAAACCTAATCCCTCACGGCGGCGGCGGCGCGGAGTCCGGCCGGACTTCGGGCGGAGACGACGGAGGACCGATCCCACGTAAGCGCGATCAACGGCCACGATTGGCTCGAGCGCCGACGGATCCGGATCGGATCCGATCGAGCGATGCGGCGCGGATCCTGGCCGTTGGATCTTGATCAAGCGGTCCACAATGGTTAGGAGTTTGGGCGCGGTTGGCCGAATCCGCGTGGCTCGGGTCGGACTCGAGTCCGACTCGGTCGGATGAACAGTACTTGACCCGACTCGATTTTCCAGCGAATTAATATTTAAAATAATTTCCAGTAATTCATTTAATTCATTAAAAATAGCAAAATACTCAGAAAAATTCCAGAAAAATTCTGGAAAATATTTTAGGGTATTTGGGACTCAAATAAAATATTTCCAACAAAATTTTATTTGCAAAATTAAATTCTTTAATTATTTTAAAATGGAATAAATTCCAAATAAATCCAAATAAATTCCAGAAAATTCCAAAAATTCACCAAAGTGCCAAATCACACATGAATTTAAGAAAAGCAAAATTTTGGGGTGTTACAATGCTCATCTTAAACTCTGTGCTCATCACATCTGAAAACTGAGATACAAGAGCATGCGAGGAGCTACTGAAGATAATGTCATCCATATAGATATGGATAAGGAGAATTGTAACACCCCGGCACCTAGTATGCCGCAAATGCCACCCAAACGATACTAGAAGCAACCAAAAACACATATTTAACCATAATTTACAGCAACTACGCTAATTGCTAAAATGAAAAATTCGGCAGCATATCATTTCTTTGTCCATGGTTTGAAGCAGCAATAATAATATCATAACACAATAATATAACAGATGACATCTAAAACAGGAATAATAGTAGTTATAGCATTATTTCAAGCCCATAATATAAACTCAAATGTTTCATGAACCATTACGAAGGGATCAATAAAACCAAGCACACAATATAGCATAATCCAAGTTTAGCGCAATAAAATAACCATCACAACTACGATTGGGAGTGTGCAGTTGTCTAGATGAATGAAACTACGTGGAGACGTGACACTAACTCCCTTTCCCGTATGCCGAATTCATGGTACCTAAAAAACATATCATAAAACAAGCGTGAGTTCATCACTCAACAAAGTGTATTGCAATAGACTAAAACAATAACAATACTCATTAACAACATCATTAACATCTCATAATGCATCATGATAAGCATCTCATAAACATCTTCATAAGCATCATGTAAACTGTCAGGGATTGACTATTCGATAAAAAGACCATCGTACCCCCAGAAGATCCTGAAGGTACCGACCATACGGCACCATCGGAAGGTGCTCGGGAGGGCGTCCGAACAACACAACGCCCGAGCATACGTGCCTACCCGTTCACCCACGACCATGCCGGGCAGCCACGAGTAACCATGCTCATGAAGACCACGCGGATGCCCGGATGAATGGTCGGGGGACTCGGTCAAACCATTAGAAAGGAAAGTGGCAGCCAATCCGCCGGAGATCAAGGGCAGGCGCACCGGAAATTCAAAATGACGTGCAGATCAAGGGCTCCGGATCGTGGGCACTACGGATATGGACGCATAGCGTAAATCTAGGGGGTAGTTACCTTTTGAACGACATGAGCTTCTGTATATAATCCCCCCGAAAACACCTATTAGGGGGACGACTTTTTGATCCAACATAAACACAATACACTGGAGTAGGGCTATTATCTCGGCAGTGAGAGGCCCGCACCAGGATAAAACACTGCGTGTTTATCTCATCTTGGCATTGCTCAGATGTTCCCCCTTGCTCGTACGAAGGGGCCCCTGTTGATCCCTCAGTCAACAAGTAAGCTCGATGGGAGCCCGTTCTCCAATCGTCGACAGCTGGCGCCGTCCATGGGGATCGATAGTATGATTCCCGTGCGAATTGGGATCCTCGAGGATGTCAAATTCGGGAGATACTCGGAGTCTCTATGCTTTCAACGACGTCGATGATGATGACATGTACTACGCCGGCGACAGCGTGGCCGGTGTGACCGATCTCGTAGGCCATACCGAATCTGGGAGCTTTACCCCGGAATCCGGAGCACGAGAACAGGCCCTCCATTCTCCGTGCATTGCCCTCGGTGACGACGAGGATGATTATGACGGACTCTATGATGGTCTGGACATACCGGACCACGTCAAGTTCGAACGTGAGACAGCGTCCCAAGGAGATACGATGATGTCCCCCTCACGCTCGTCTCATTCTCGCCATGTCAACATGGCTGGGAGCCGTGCTAAGCCCAAGGTGGAATCCTCGGGGGCTGCTAAGCGCGACCGCTATGAAGCGGCCAGGCACCACCTGGAAGCGTCCTTGGGTAAGACCCTTGCGAGCATACGCCGCCAAGCGAGAGAGAGGCGGGTTTCCAGAGAAAGAAACTCCTCCCGGGGAAACTCTCGTTAGTGTCGTACCCCCGATCACGTCCTAGAACACCGCCGGAGCTCTCCGCCGCCCGTCCGCCAGAACCGAGAATGTCTACAGGCTTTGGCGGCAGTCGAGCGCGATCTCCGCAACTTCCCCGATCAACTGGACTTAGAGGCCGTAGGCATGGTCGTGGTCGAGGATCTAGAGAGGCTTGCCGCCGACCTGAAGGTCTCGAATCCTCCTCGCGACCAAGATGCCCGGAGTGTTTCCCGGGACCGTTGAGGGCATACTCCCGTCCGCTCACATAGGGACGAATCTCGGAGCCATGCTCGAAGAATGCCCCAGACAGCTAATCCGGTCCGCGAGAAACCTCGGAGCAATTCCCGAGCTACCTCGGAATGACATGCTTACATCCACCCGGATTATGGGCATTCCGAATGTCCACGACCGAACGGTCGTCAGCACACCATCCTCGCGAAGTCTTCTCCTGGGTTGGCCCGTGCGTTAGGCGATGGACGCGGGATGCTCATAAAGACCTTCACGACCGAGGATACCATCGTGAGACCCCGAGCTTTGGTTGTCAGGCCTTCACGAGCTCTCTTCGGAGCATCACGTGGCCGAACAAGTTTAAGCCCAACATATTGAGAGATTCAACGGGACCCAGAACCCGGACGAATTTCTCTCAATCTATACCACCGCTATCCTGGCTGCCGGAGGCGATGAGGGGGTGATGGCGAACTATCTCCCAACGGTCCTGGATGGGCTGCGCACTTGGATCTTCAACCAAAAAGAAGGGTCCATACGATCTTGGGGCCAACTCAGTGCAGCACTCTGTGCGAATTTCCAGAGCTGCTACATTCGCGCGGGAAAAGAGCGCGACCTTGAGCGCCTGATCCAAACGGAAGGTGAGACCCTGCGACAGTTTGTCCAGAGATTCATTCAAGTCCGAAATTCGATCCCGAACATATTGGACGAGGCCGTTGTTCGGGCTTTCAAGTTCGGGGTGCGAGACGTGCGTTTCACGCAGGACCTAGAAATCCATCCGGACCTAACGGCCAACGAGCTCTTCCGCATGGCCAACAGGTATGCCAATGCCGATGAGGCTGTCCAATGGAAGAAAATGTTGGACGAAGGAAAGCTACCACCTCAGCCCGGATTGGAAACCTCAGCCAGCAAAAAAGGCTCGAATTCTGTGGACAAAAAGATCAAGAAGAAGAAAAAGAAACAACCCTCACCGGGCATAGTCGCTGCGGTAGAACAGCAACAGCCCCGAGCATCCCAGCCGCAGCGCCGGGGGTTTAATGCTCGGGGCAGAGGACAACAAAACTGGCCCCGCGATCGAGGCGACCCAGCAGAGCAACGGGGCGACCTCTACTGTCCGCTCCATCAGGCATACGGGCATGATCTACGGAATTGCCGAACATGGACCTATCGCTTGGAGCAATTTTACAGCGGCAAAGGTCCCATGCCGTCGCTCCCAGTACAGGGCGAAAATAGCAAAGGCAAACAACCCGTCGAGGATAAGGACGAGGACATGGAATATCAAGAACCCCAGAACAACATCGCGGTTATCTTCGGGGGCTCCTCCGCCTACAGATCTCGATGAGATTTGAAGGATACCGTGCTGGAGGTACACCATGTTACCTAGGGAAAACCTCCTGTACAAGAGCTCAAGTGGTCTGAGCTATCCCTTACGTTCTCCAAGGAGATTGTCCCCTTGGAATGACCAAACCACAGAAGCTTCCGATGGTCATGAGCCCGACCATCAGCAACACTATCGTCGGTCGGGTCCTCATAGATTCCGAAAGCTCCTTGGATTTAATTTCCGCCAAGGTTTTGGACGAGATGCAGATCCCTCGCTCCAAGATCAAAAGCATAGCGGTTCCCTTCTTTGGGATAGTCCCGGGCACCTCGATCAAGCCTTTGGGCCAGGTCGTTCTACCCGTTACCTTTGGCAGTCCGAGCAACTTTCGTACAGAGTTGGTCACCTTTGAGGTGGTCGACTTCGAATCGGCCTACAATGCCATTCTCGGCAGACCAGCTTTGGCCAAATTCATGGCCGCCACGCACCACGCGTACCAATGCCTAAAGGTTCCTGGACCTAACGGGGTCATAACCGTAAGGGGGAGCCATAAGTCCGCGTTAAGTTGCGATGAGAGGCCGTTGGACATGGTCAGTCAAATGCCTACACGCGGCCCCGACCAAGAGCCGAAGCACTCCCGGCTCAAAGTTGCCCTCTAGCCTGGAGGAGAGACCTAAACTGTTCCGCTCAGCGAGTCAGAACCTGCCAAGGTTGTGCATTTGGGATCTTCCTTAGATCCCAAATAGGCACTCGAGCTCATCACCTTCCTCCGAGCAAATCTGGATGCGTTCGCCTGGGAACCATCCGACATGCCCAGAGTCGCAAGGGAGGTGATCGAGCATAGGCTAGCAGTTCAGCCTAATAAAAAACCAGTGCGGCAAAAACTCAGACGATTCTCCCCAGAAAAATAGGCGATCATCCGGGAAGAACTCGACAAACTCCTTAAAGCCGGCTTCATCAGAGAGGTCGAGCACTCGGAGTGGCTGGCCAACCCAATCATAGTCAAGAAGAAAGGGGGCAAGTGGCGCATGTGTGTCGACCACACAGGCCTAAACGCCGCGTGCCCAAAGTACAACTACCCGCTACCTCGCATAGACCAGTTGGTCGATGCAACGGCGGAGTCACAAGTTATGAGCTTCTTGGATGCTTATTCGGGATATCATCATATCAGCATATCCCGTGAAGACGAAGGGAAGACCTCCTTTATCACCCCGTTTGGGACATTCTGCTACACGACCATGTCCTTCGGTCTGAGAAACGCTGGAGCAACTTTTCAGCGCCTCATGCAGAAAACCTTTACGGATCAAATAAGCCGGAACCTGGAGGTCTATGTAGATGGCATAGTTGTCAAGAGCAAGCTCGCTCCAAATCATGTCGCTGACATAGAGGAAACATTTTGTAATCTCAATAAGCATCGAATAAAATTGAACCCAGAAAAATGCGTTTTCGGTGTAAAAGCCGGCAAGGTGCTCGGCTACATGGTCAGTCCGCAGGGCGTCGGGGCAAATCCAGAGAAAATTGAAGCCATTGAAAACATGAGACCACCCACATGCGTGAAGGAGGTACAGGCCTTGACCTGTCGGATGGCCGCTTTGAGTTGTTTTATTTCTCGGCTGGGTGAGCGAGGGTTACCCTTCTTCAAAGCCCTACGCAAACACGACAGTTTCTCATGGACAGAGGAAGCTAATCGTTCCTTTGAGGAACTAAAGCAATACCTATCCAAGCCACCCGTCCTGGTCACCCCCAAAATAGGGGAAAACTTGCTATTATACCTAGCGGCCACCCCGCAAGCTGTAAGCGCGGTATTAGCGGTTGAAAGGGATGGGGTCCAATGACCCATCTACTATGTTAGTGAAGTTCTACATGGACCAAAGGAGCGTTACCCTGAGGTCCAGAAACTCTTGTACTCACTACTAATGGCTTCCAGGAAGCTGCGCCATTACTTCCAAGCGCACAAGATTGTAATCCTGACCAGCTTCCCGCTCAGGGAGATCTTGAAAAACCAAGACGCCAGTGGTTGTATAGCAAAGTGGGCCATGGAGCTTGCCGAGTTTGAAATAATATTTTTGGCTCGCACGGCGATCAAATCCCAGGTCCTAGCAGACTTTGTGGCAGAATGGTCGGCTCCAGCTCCGTCAACAAATGAGCCTGTCAGGTCTAGGGAAAATCACTGCACTATGTATTTCGACGGGTCCCGAGCATACGAACGCTCGGGGGCTGGTATTGTACTGTTTTCCCCAGAAGGAGAGAAGTTACAATACGCCATTCAGTTGCACTTTGCTGCCTCCAACACTGCAGTGGAATATGAGGGCCTCTTGGCTGGACTACGAGCATGCAGATCGCTCGGAGTCCAACGACTAACTGTGAAGGGCGATTCGCAGTTGGTCGTAAACTAGGTAAATAAGGAGTATCAGTGTTCCGATACCTCAATGGCTCTTTACCTGGTCGAAGTAAGGAAGATGGAGAAGTACTTCAAGAATTTCGAGGTACTCTACATCCCCAGGAAGGACAATACCCTGGTCGACCAATTATCAAAGGTCGGTTCCTCCCAAACTACCGCTCCGGCGGGGGTGCTCGTTGAGCGCCTGTACAAGCCCTCAATTCCCTCTGTAGAGGAGGCAATGGAGACAGGCGGTACAGTCTCTCTCCTCAAGCAAAGTGCGAGTTGGATGATGCCATTCGTCCAATACCTCGCGCACGGGACATTGCCCGAGGAAGAAACCGAGCGTTCCTTACTTACAAGGCGGTCTTCTCAGTATAGACTGATTGAAGGCGACCTATACCACAAAGGCGCACTAGGAGTCCTCTCCAAGTGTATCTCCCAGGAAGAGGGCCAGTACCTTCTTTGGGATATCCTTGAAGGGATGTGTGGAGCTCATTCGTCGTTCAGAACGCTTGTGAGCAAAGCCTTCCGATTGGGTTATTATTGGCCAACGGCCTTGGCGGACGTGCGGTTGATCGTGACAACTTGTCGAGCATGCCAGTTTCATGCTGCAAAGTCCACCAACCAGCGTATACGCTGCAAACCATCCCACTTTCGTGGCCATTTTCGACCTGGGGGCTCGATATCCTTGGGCCTTTTCCCCGAGGTCGGAAAGGCTGCAAGTATTTGCTCATGGCCATCGACACTTTCACCAAGTGGATAGAGGCCGAGCCCGTGTCGACCATCTCGGCTCAAGCGGCCAAGAGGTTCCTTCGAAGCAATGTAGTAACTCGGTTTGGGATACCCAACCGTCTTATCACAGACAACGGAACTCAATTCACAAGTGAATTGTTCCAAGCTTACTGCGAGGAGGTCGGGACCAAGGTCTGCTTCGCCTCTGTGGCACATCCACAGAGCAATGGGGCAGCCGAACGAGCAAATGGGCAGATAATCCAAGGCATAAAAAAGAGGGTGTTTAAGAACCTTAACCAGCACAAGCAGGAGTGGGTGGACAAGCTACCCTCTGTTCTTTGGTCGATTCGCACCACCGCAAGTCGGGCCACGGGTGAAACCCCATTCCAACTTGTTTATGGTGCAGAGGCCATTTTGCCTGCAGACATCGTGCTGGGTTCCCCAAGGGTGCAACTGGTCGATTCCGTCAACCAGGAAATTGAGCGGCTCGTTGACCTAGACCTCGCGGAGGCGACACGAGAGCGGGCGTTACTCCGGTCCGCGGTTTACCTACAGGCACTTCGTAGGCATGCGGCCAAATCAGTTCGACCAAGGACCCTGCAAGTCGGCGACTTGGTCTTACGACGGGTTCAGGACCTATCGAAAGCCAACAAGCTAACCCCTAGATGGGAGGGACCCTACACGGCCGTATCTGTAACACGCCCGGGGGCTGCTCGCCTAGCGATGGAGGATGGTCGAGTGCTCACCAGCACCTGGAACATTGATCAATTGCGTAAGTTCTATGTTCAAGCACCTTTTCAACTCAAGTATTTGATTTTCACGTCATTTGTGTTGCCCTTAGTAAAAAATCGATTCTTTCGCTGTGTGCCTCCCCTCGCCCTTTCTAAAAGATATAGCCCAAACGCTTCGCTCTAAATTCTAAGCGCAGCGAACGAGCACAGCCAACAATGCATGTGTACCATCCCCCTTGGAGCCAAGCTCGAGAACCTGCAGGTCGTCTACTCGTGCCAATCCTCTTTCGTAGTAGTTCTTCACTGCATGAATGATCAAGCACAAACATCCTCACCCTTGATACAAGCTCGGCTCCAACCTGGGCTCGGTGGTCCATCACGAGCATTAACGGCGTTGTGCCCATTTGCTTCAAATCACACGCACGCTTATGCTCGCAAACTAGAAGCATGACTCGCCCGCATGGCAAGCAAAAGCGTTGTGCGTACACAACCTAAGTTCATAACCAGGACTAGTGGCGATTTCGATTGTCTGCGAACAGGCACGAGCGTAACTTTTCAAAATCTCCTATGGACAAACCCGTGCTCGCAACTTTAGGTGCACGACCTTTGTCCATAGCGGGGGCTCGTACGTTTAAGTTACAGCTAACCATGTGCCTTCTTTCAAGTTTTACTCTTGTTCTCTCCCGTAGTTGCCTTCCTTTTTGCAGAATGACCTTCGAACGAGTGTAAGGGCACCCAAAACAAAGGAGAAAAGAGGACAAGGTCAACCTTTTCTATTTCAAAGTTATACAAAAAAGTTTACAGATCGAGAAGAAGGAAAAAGGAAAAACATCTACAGAAGGCTATCTATGGATGGCCCCGATGATCGGCCTAGAGGGCGGTGAGCTCTTCTTTAATTGAATCAAGCTCGGCCTCGAGATCCAAGACCTTCCGCCGAGCCGCACGACCTTCGGTGGCGCTGCGCCTCCTTGAGCTGAGCGTCCTTGCGCTCCTGAGCTTCTTGCAACGCGCGCCGAAGGTCGGGGACTTCCTGCCGAAGCTTCCCCAACTCCTCCTCAAGGTCGGCACACCTTAGCTCCAAGGTGGCCTTCGCCGTTTCACTTTGGGAGAGTTGGTCCCGAAGCTCGGCAACGGAGCCCTTTGTTAACTCCAGCTCCTTCTGGTCGGCGGCGTGCACATCGGAGACCCGACGCTCAAGGTCGGCGATCTTAGTGTCTTGCTCGTGATGGTACCCCAAGAACTCCTCCGCAGAGACGGTGGAGGCGCCGATGTCCTCCATGGCCTTGGCAGCAAACTGCAAACAAAAAAAAGGATTAAACCACCTTAAGGGTCTTGACACAGAAGAAAGGGCGAAGTATGGCATAGAAGCAGAAAGCTCACAAGAAGAGCACGGCTGACCAGTTTGTCTTGGAGTTTCTGGCGGTCGGTCGCGCCAGCTCGAAAGAAAGGATTGACCCAATCGGGGCCATCCTCGATCCGAGCAGGCGCATCGCTCAGGCAGGGGCTTTGCTCCTCTTGGGTACCCGATGTGCCCAGGAGGGCAAGGGCAGCTCCCTCCTCGATCAACCCCTGAGGACGCCCGACCTCTGGGACCTGCTCACCCTGAGGATGAACTTCCCCCAGGGTTTGTAGCTCGTGGCGATCATCCCCCAGCTCGGCCTCCACGCTCAGGGGCTGAACGTTGGCTGCAGCCTCCTCCACCTCGAGGTTCGCCCCCCGAAGATCCACCGAGCTCGGATCCGCTCCTTGGCCCCCGGCCAACGGCGATTGGTCGGGGGCGACCAACTCTTGGGCCTCGGGGCACGCCTCCTGAGTCTCCCCAGTACTCGGCGCGCGCTCATCCCCTCGTAAGGGACCAAGGCCATAGCTTCCTCGGTCCCTTGCGAGCCTTGCTCCTCTGCAACCAAAGGGAGCTCGGTGGCCGCAGGAGGTTGCTCGGAAGCCTCCGGGAGTTCAGCCTGTGGCGGTTCCTTCGAGTCCTCGCCCATCACCAAGTCGACGATGTGCTCCAGCTCGGCGTCAGCTGCAGAGTCCAGAATCCACTCAGCCATTTGCAGGAAATCCAAGGACAGCAGCCGAGCTATCACGCCCACACCAAGCGGAGTGGGGTTAGCTCGGAAAATCGCAAGAAGAACGAAAACAAAGGGACTACGCGAGGATTACCTTCCACCAGACGAGCACCCTCATCCTCGGACTCCTCGCTTTGGGCCACGGGCGCCCTACCCGCGGCGGCCTCGTAGGCCTCAGCAACGGCCTCGGCGCATTTCGCGGCGGTGTCGATGGCCCTTGCCATCATAGGGTCTACGTCGTCCATGTCGGCCCCCTCCAGCGCCAAGGTCGGGCGAGGCGTCGACCTTTGGCTCCTCCTGACCAGGGCGAAGGTGTCTTCCTCCTCCTCCTCCTCGGCTGGGTCCTCGACTACCTGTGCAAGTCGAGCCTGGAGGGCCTTGATCTGCTCCTCCAGTTGCTCCTTGCTCGCGGTGGACTTGGCCACCTCCTCGGCCTTCTTCGCCTCCTCGACCAGCTGTTGCAAGCGACCCATCAGCTCCGGCTTCTTCTGCTTGAAGTCAGCAAACCACTGTCAGAGTTCCCTTACCTTCTTCCGGTTGGCGTACTCCAAGTGACGCTTGGTCGGAGGTTTAGACGAGGCTTGGCGCTTTGAGCGCCTGGCGGGAGGAGGCGAGGTAGAAGGTCGGCGGCTTCGACCCGCCGCCTTATTGCGAGAACCCCTGGTCGGGGTATCTCCTTGAGGCGTCGGATCGACGCTCGACACGGCGAGCTCAAGGGCGACCCTCTCCTGTGAATAGAAACCGAGTAAGGCAAGCTCGAAATGTGTTTCTCAAGCAGAAAACAAACAGAAATACTTACCGCATCACTGCGGTCAAAGACATTTTTAGGGAACTGGCGACCGTGCTTCAGGTGCTTCTCCTTCGGGGTGCCAAACATCTCGGCGACCCTTTCCTCGACCCAGTCCATCCTTGGAGCTGCAATGCGAACAAGGAGTAGAAATCAGACCAAAACTCGGGCAACGACAGAAGTCAAAAGAGGGTCCAAGGGGCATACCTGCGACGTCCTTGTGGGTGATGTCTTGCCACCCGGTCACCTCGAAGAATGGATGCTCCCGACGCCGCAAGGGGGACACCCGGTTGAAGGTGAAGTCTCGAGCAATGTCCCGACGAGTGAGCCCCATCTGGGTGAGCTCACTGATGGTCCTGAGGATCCGCTCTTCCTCGGGCTGCACGGGCGGGCGTGCTGTCTCGGCAGCTGGGGCGGCCTCCCCGGTGTAGGTTAGCTGGCTCCCCTCCGTCTTCTTATAGTAGAACCAGAGGTCGGCCCAGCCCGACACCGAGTCCCTCAAGGAAAGAAGGGGGTACTCGTATGGTCGGTTGGACCAGAGGCGAAGGTAAACACAATCGGCGGTAGTGTTGCCGCCGGTGCAGAAAGGAGAGTAGAAGTGGAAGAAGAGGCTGGCCGTAGGCATCACGCCCACATACGCCTCGCAAAGGTGGGAGAAGATTGTGAGGGCAAGAATGGAGTTAGGGTTAAGATGAGAAATATCGCACCCGCAAAAGGCGAGTACGGAGACGAGGAACTCACTCTCGGGCAAGCGAAGCCCGTTGACGGCGTATAGCTCGCAGGAGACGATTTCTCCCTCCCACAGCGCCGGTGCCTCGTCGCTCCCGGGCGCTCGAGCGGTGTTCGGGTCGACATGGCCGTCGTCCACGAGCGCCAGGAGCCTCCTCCGGTTCATTTGTGTAGGACCGAGTAGGCAACTAGAGGGGGGGGTGAATAGATGCCGAATAAAATTCAACTATTTCTTTCGGAAAATTAAAGACCCCTAAATAGCGGAAGAATATCTAATATCGTAGAGAACAAAACCCTAGATTAATTAGCGAGACAAATCGAACATAAATCAAAACTAGTTCTAACAAAAGAAGAACAAATTTTCTAATCAAGAATCAAAGCAAAAAGGATAAAATAATTGTATAACCCTTTTCTTTATTCCAAAGCCATCTTCCACATGATGACACCAAAAATCTTCTAATCTCAAAAGATTAGAAAACTCTACTATAAACCAACTAGATAGAGCACACAAGCTCTTCTTTGTTGTAGGCACCTTTTGCTTCTTGCCCTTTGAATTGGATTACTCTCCTTTGGCTTCATTGGCTTTGATTATATACTACAGCCCTCCTCCCTAACCTGGCCACGGAGTCCAAAACAGAGTCCGAAACGAACTCCCAGCAGTCCTCTCACGTAGACAGAGTCCAAAACAGATTGTCTTCCTTGCATGATGCCTTCCTTCCATGCATGCATCACGTAGACTTGGACTCTCACGTGTGCCTTCATTGCATGCGTGGCCTTCCTTGCATGCACTCACACACACCACAGCACTCACTCACGCACTCACACGCACTCGACACCACACATTAGCACACACACACACACACCTCTCACCTCTCCCACATGCATGCATCTCACGTCACTAATGCATGCACACCATGCATAACACACACACACTATGCAAAGCACACACGCACACACTTGCATGCACCACGCACACACACTTGCATGTATATAAAAAAATTCATATACACGTGTACGGCCCGCCTGCCGCTACGCTGCAACGATCTCGATCTCACATGCACTGTTCTCTAGTCCGAACGTCTCGCATGACACCCTCGACCCTCATGACCTCAGTTCCTCCCTGAACTTAGTCTCGGTCCCGTCACCGACCATGTTCGACCTCAAGCAACACCTGCACGTGAACAAAAAAACACACAAACGATTTCCGAGCCCAAGTCCGCGACTTGACTCACATTAATCCATACAACCACTAAATAATCAAACCACTTTCAAATCTTATAAAATAATCAAATCAATTTCAACTCTTTTCAAATACTCATCATCAAAAACAATTGGATCAAAAACAATGATCCTTCAATCTCCCCCTTGATGAGTAATTTGACAAAACACAATAAGATTTGACAAGACTTTTGCTCTCCCCCTTTTTGACAAAATAGTCATCAAGATCTCAAAACTCCCCCTTAATGAATGCAGAATCTCAAGCTTTGAAGTATATTCAAGGTATATAATCAAAGAAAAGCATTTGGAGAGTTTTTACGAGAGTTTTCACATTTTGTATCAATTTATCCAATGAGAAAGCAAATTGTGAGAATATGGAGGCTCTAACACATAGAATAGTTGTTGCATAAGCAAATTAGAGCAAACAAGTAAAATGTCATAAACTGATTTTGCCAAAGCTAAAAAGAAATCTATCATGAGCAAAGAGAGACTTTCAAATTCACTAATGTTTGTCTCAAGCCTTTTCAAAAATTTGAATTTCCTTTTTCTCTTTTAGCAAGTTTGACAATTTTGCTTTGTGATCAACAGGGATGACAAGTAACTGCACACTAGCCCATACTTGTGTATGAGTAGGTAGTTCTTTCTTGTATCTTTCTCGATTTAAATTGGCAAGTGGCTTCACATTGTTCTGAACTTTTGTTTAGACAAGTAGCCTTTTCTTGCATCTTTTGAATTTAAATCCTGGCAAGAAAGCTGCACATTGTACTAAACTTGTGTTTAGCCAAGTAGCTTTGCTTGCATCTTTTCAACTTGCTTTTATCATTTAAAACACTGATTTTGCTTGAGACTCATAATGATCATTTGAAGTCCAACAAAAAGCTCACACATAGTTTCTAATCAGCTCTAGCCTTTCAACAGATGACAAGAAACTTTTAAGCCTATTTCACAAATGCAATACCATAATGAACAAGAGCCAAAATATTCTCGAAAAGCATCTCAAATTGAATTATTTTAGTCTTTTAGTCTTTTAGTGAGAAGTGAAGCAATGTAGCATTAATTTGACTATATACACAAGAATAGTCAACAAAGCTTTGTACTACATGATGTAATGAAAACAGGGGAGTTTTCTTTAAGTGTAACGACAAAATAGCTCCTTGTAGTAACCAAAGTCAAGAAATACAAATGAAAGAGTTAAAATCAAGACTCCCCCTCAAATCAACCCATGGGGATGAATGATCCCAAGTTCGCCGCGTAAGAAAGCAAAGCGAGAAGAATCAAGCGGTTTAGTGAAAATATCAGCAAGTTGAGCACCCGAATCAACAAATTTCAGTTCAATAGCTCCTTTTTCAACAAGATCTCTAAGAAAGTGAAATCTGATGTCAATGTGTCCAAGAAAGAGAATTACTCAAGAAGTGGCATGAACCAGATGTACTTTTTCTATCAATTCTACATCCTCCAAATTCAACATCAAAGAAAGCTCTTAAACTAATGCATGAGGAAGCAGAAAGCCAAATGCCAAAATCTTGAGTACCACGGAGATACCTTAAAATCCTCTTGATAGCTTGTCGATGTGAAGCACGCGGGGAAGCTTGAAAACGAGGACACAAGCACACAGCAAACTCCAATTATCTCATCCTCAACAGCATCATCATCATCATCATCTTCATCAACAAAGATACTCTCCCTCTGAACATATGCACATGTACCTGCACTATTTTGACTAATGCCTTTTTGCGAAAACAGAGGTGGAAGAAGCATCTTGAAAAATAACACTTTTAGCACGAGATGCACGAGTGAAGGAGGAGAACCAATTCTTATCATCGGACAAGTGATGTGAGCATCCGGAATCCACTAGCCATATGTTCTCCTTCCTCGCGTGAGAAGCCTACATAAAAGCAGAAAGTGTCGAGGTCTCGGTACTGGGGTTAGAAATAAGATGTTTAGGAATCGATCTTGAGACACACGACGACAACAGCTTGGCACAACACGAGCATTCTTATGCATAAAAGCAGATTTGTCTTTTCTCGTGTTCTTAGCAACAAGAGGTGTTTGCATCACCCTAGGCACATAATGAGAAATGAAACGTGCCTGTCTGAAATTAGACCTAGCCTTAGTTCTTTCTTTCTTTTGTTGTTTGGCTAGTCTAAAGCGAAATTCACCAAATGACCATCTTTCCCACAATGAGTGCAATTGTACTTAACATATGGTTTGGCATTAGAAGTAACTTTTGCACTTGAAATAGTGGGAGATAGAGTGCCGCCAGATTTAATCAAAGTTCTTTTAGACTCATTATCAATTTTCACATTTTTGCTCTCAACAGGTTTAGTAGAAGCATGAGAGTTAAAACCTAAACCCTGTTTGTTGAAGCTCATTTTAGATTGATCTAAAATCATGTTCAAATTTTTCTTCCCTTTAGTGAACCTAGAAAGAGAATCTTGCAAGTAGTCAACCTTTTTAGCAAGATTTAAACAATTATCACAAGGAGTGTCAATTTTAGCTTTACATTTCGGCAATTTGAACACGAGTTAATTTCATGAGTGAAAATGTCATTTTTTAATTGGATAACTCTACAATTTGCATCTTTTAATTTCAACTCAAGAATAGAACATTTAGAGCAAGCAATTTGATCATGTAAACTATCGAGAGCAACCAATATTTTTCACAAGTTTTCATTTTTCAATTGTTCGGCATAAACTTGTTCTAGTTTAATCACATGTTCCTCTTTTAGTGACTTAATTTCAAATTTGAGATCTAAGCAAGTATCACAAATATTTTCCGAATTTGAATTTTTAAGATCAAAGTTTTCAGTTTTTAGCATGGATAGATCTTTTTCTAAGCTTTTATTTTTGAGTGAAGATTTTCTTAAAGATTTTCTCAATATGACTAAAACTTCACAAAGCTCATCGTATGAAGGTATTACCTCATCACCGTCATTTGGAGGTCTTGTCGTTGTCACTAGAATCACTAGTGTTCCCTTTTGCCATGAAGCATAGTCAGGTGAGATCCTTCTCATTCAGCTTTGTTTGCTTCGCTTCCTTCTCATCTTCGATTGAGTCATCAATGTCGCTTAAGTCTAAGCGACCAATTGCCTCGAAGACTTTATTGAGCATCTTCTTTGTCCGTTGTTTATTTTTATCCTTGCTCTCTCTTGGCCAGGAAGGACTTGGAGGAGTTGCTTTGCTCCTTCTCCTCTCTGTCTTTGTTCTTGAAGCAGTTAGCACGGATGTGCCTGCCTTGCCACGATTGTAGCAGTGGATGGAGGCTCCTCTTCTCTCCCTTGATCTCATGTACGCTGCATTGACACGCTTGGAAAGAAGAGCAAGTGTATCTTCCGGTATTTGATCTAGCTGTTCATCACTAAGAGCACTCAAAGCGGTAATGGAGTATGATGATGAAGAACTAGTAGCATTATCATATGAAGAATTAGCATTAAGAGCCATAGAATTATCATTGGAAGTTCTTGAAACAATGTCTATCTCAAAAGTCTTGAGACTAGAATATAGTTTATCCAAAGTCATTTCACTCATCTTATGAGCTTCCCTAAAAGCGATCACTTTCATTTGCCGATTTTAAGATCAAGAGATGATAGGAAATGTCTAGCATTTTCAGTCGGTGTACTTTACATCTACTGACTCTAAGATTGTTTAAGATTACATTAAAGCGAGCAAAACAATCATCTAGAGATTCTCCAGAGTTCATTTCAAATCTAGTGTATTCCTTTTTAAATTGATCTTGCCTAGCTTCTTTTACAGTCGGTGCCCTCATGATAATCTTGAAGAGATTTCCAAATTTCATGAGCAAGATGAGTAAATGATGAACTCTATCGAATTCTTTTCTAGCAAGTCCTTGAAGCAATATGTTTCTAGCTCTATTATTGTTTTCAACATCTTTTTCAAACTCGATTTTATCAATATCTTCATTAGAAGGAAGCTCGTACGAAATTTTTACCTTGCGCCAAATCGCGTTACCTTGAGCTTGAAGATATGCAGTCATCCGGATCCGCCAGTGGGGGAAGTCTGTGCCATCGAAGATTGGCGGCTTGTTCGAGTATTTCTCCGTTGCCATAACTTACCGTTTACTAATCACCTGTTAAGATGGATTAGTAGAGCCTGGCTCTGATACCACTTGTAGGACCGAGTAGGCAACTAGAGGGGGGGGTGAATAGATGCCGAATAAAATTCAACTATTTCTTTCGGAAAATTAAAGACCCCTAAATAGCGGAAGAATATCTAATATCGTAGAGAACAAAACCCTAGATTAATTAGCGAGACAAATCGAACATAAATCAAAACTAGTTCTAACAAAAGAAGAACAAATTTTCTAATCAAGAATCAAAGCAAAAAGGATAAAATAATTGTATAACCCTTTTCTTTATTCCAAAGCCATCTTCCACATGATGACACCAAAAATCTTCTAATCTCAAAAGATTAGAAAACTCTACTATAAACCAACTAGATAGAGCACACAAGCTCTTCTTTGTTGTAGGCACCTTTTGCTTCTTGCCCTTTGAATTGGATTACTCTCCTTTGGCTTCATTGGCTTTGATTATATACTACAGCCCTCCTCCCTAACCTGGCCACGGAGTCCAAAAGCAGTCCGAAGCGAACTCCCAAAGAGTCCTCTCACGTAGACAGAGTCCAAAACAGATTGTCTTCCTTGCATGATGCCTTCCTTCCATGCATGCATCACGTAGACTTGGACTCTCACGTGTGCCTTCATTGCATGCGTGGCCTTCCTTGCATGCACTCACACACACCACAGCACTCACTCACGCACTCACACGCACTCGACACCACACATTAGCACACACACACACACACCTCTCACCTCTCCCACATGCATGCATCTCACGTCACTAATGCATGCACACCATGCATAACACACACACACTATGCAAAGCACACACGCACACACTTGCATGCACCACGCACACACACTTGCATGTATATAAAAAAAAATTCATATACACGTGTACGGCCCGCCTGCCGCTACGCTGCAACGATCTCGATCTCACATGCACTGTTCTCTAGTCCGAACGTCTCGCATGACACCCTCGACCCTCATGACCTCAGTTCCTCCCTGAACTTAGTCTCGGTCCCGTCACCGACCATGTTCGACCTCAAGCAACACCTGCACGTGAACAAAAAAACACACAAACGATTTCCGAGCCCAAGTCCGCGACTTGACTCACATTAATCCATACAACCACTAAATAATCAAACCACTTTCAAATCTTATAAAATAATCAAATCAATTTCAACTCTTTTCAAATACTCATCATCAAAAACAATTGGATCAAAAACAATGATCCTTCAATCTCCCCCTTGATGAGTAATTTGACAAAACACAATAAGATTTGACAAGACTTTTGCTTGGTATCAGAGCCCGGTTCTAACATCTTTGGCCCGATGGACACTAGGGTGTGAAAGCCTGATGGACCATGGCCCTGAGGGACCGTCGGTGTACGGTGAAGGGGCGGTGAACGGCTGAGAGATACCAATGTGTGAAGGGGGGATTGTTAGAATAGTCCCACATTGGTTGTGGAAGGGCAAAGGACCTAACATATAAGTGGGGGAGTCCCTCACCTCTTAAGCTAGCTTTTGGGGTTGAGAAGGCCCTTACGATCCTACAATTTGGCTAACACCAAAATGCGCCATTGCTGAGGGGAGAAGGAGGTCGCAAAGGGCGCTGAGTCTCTTGGAGAGAATTTGGGCGAAATCGAGCAAAGCGCGAAGTAGCTTTCTCTCTTGCGTTGATCGGGGATTAAAAAGGCCCGTGAAAAGACGCATTTAACACCACCACGACCTTTCGCGAAACGGCACATGTCCGTTACGGTGAAACTGCCCAGTAAATGCACGTCTCCCAAGAAACTGCGTTACCGTTACAAAGAAGCTTCTTGGAGAAGGAACCAAAGTAACCTAATGCTGCGCTACCACAGCATGGTCGTCTGGGCGACGAGCAAGCCGATGCTTGCTCCATGACGACAAGCCCACTCCCCATCACGAGATGGTCGTATGTCACGAGCAAGCGTCGCTACAAGAACCTAATTTCTCCTTCGAGTCTTCTTAGGCTCAAGGGGAAAGCCCGAGCCAAGATGGCTCCCACTTGAACCTCGGGGGCTAGCTGTCGGGGATTGACTATTCGATAAAAAGACCATTTGTCGGTGTTTCGTGCACCGGCAATACGAATTTCTGGTTAGTGGGGGTCGCGTGCTCCCTTTCCCCGAATGGTCAACTCAAGGAGCCAAGGATGTATATTGGTTCGGGCTAAATGTCCCTTCTCCAGTTCATGCAGAGGATGTGTATTGCTTCTGGGAGCAAGTGGATGCGGGGTGTTACAAGCGAGGGAAAGTTTCTCGAGTTCGTCCGACCGACTTTTTGCTCGATCGATCGGGCGTCCCTCCTCTTTGTGTTGGTTGTGTAGCTATATCTGCTTTCGGGGTCCTGCCTTTCCTTATATAGGCGGAAACAGCAGGTTACATGGGAGTTTTGGAAAGAAAAAGAAGGGGTACTGTCCGTCCTGAAGTCTGTCCTCCTGTCTTGTCGTCTTGCCAGGCCTTCGTTCCTCCCCATGAGCCGGGTCGGTAGACTCGCCCGAGAGGGTCGGTGGCTGCCTCAGTCAGTGGAGTGATGTAGTGCTTGGTTCATCTGTCAGGCATCTGCGTTAATGCGTTTGACTCTTGGTGTTGCCTCAGGAGGGAGCGTCCCACCCTGCCGTAAGCCAGGGTGATGGGACCGGTGCTTGACTTTTTGGTGGGTCTTCTGACATCCTCGGGAAGGGACCGCCTGCCCTGGTACGGGTGTCAGAGGTTGTCATGCCTGTTGGGCAGTTGGCCGAATGCAGGCGGGGGGGCTCGGTGTCCCGACTGCTGGAGAAGGCGACCTCGGTTGGGTCGGAGCCACGGGCGTTCGGACCAAGCGGGGTCGGCTCACGCCGAGTGCCCCGACCCAGGGGGTCGGAGCCACCTGAGCGCTCGAACCCGGGGGTCGGAGCGCCCTAGGTCATGCCCATGTCGGGGCCAGGCGTCTTTCGGGGCCCATAGGCCCTTCGTCGGAGTTGGGCTTTGAGGAGGTAGCCCGCTCATTGTTCCGGGCTGCTGGGGGTACCCATGGTATGTGTACTCATTAGTAGCCCCCGAGCCCCCAAGCGTGTCCCACTAGAGGCGGTCGGGGGTTTGCTCGCTGCGTCATCTGGTTAGATGGTGTCCGTCGGTCCATCCGGGTGCGCGCGAGCACACCCGGTGGGTGTAGCCCCCGAGCCCCCGAGCGGGTCGGAGAGCTGGTCATGGGGGGAACACGTCGACATAGGCCCGACCGAGTGCGCACGGGCGCTCCCGATCGGTCTTCTTGCCCGGGTGCGCGCGAGCGCACCCGGTGGGTGTAGCCCCCGAGCCCCCAAGCGGGTCGAAGAGCCGATCGGGGGGTGAGATTTGGTTGATGGCGGGCCTCGGAGGCTTCTTCGGATTGGGATTTTTGCAGCGGACTGTTCCCCTATCATACTTTTAGCTTGCCAGAGGCGTCCGTTTTGTCAGGGCGACACTGGATCTGTTTGGTGGGTCGGGCTCTTGCCGCACCGATCTCAGCCTTTAGCGCGAATCCTTGCCCCGTCCGTCGCCTCGGGACCGCGATGGCTTAATTAACCTGGTGGCTATACGGTCGGCCCCGGGGTCAGAGTCGGGGGGTGGCGCAACGCTTCGTCCGAGGCGACGTCTTCTCGCCTACCGCCACCCTGCCACAATTAGTGCGTAGCGGGGAGAACGGAAGGGCACCGTCGCGTGTTACCGAGGCTCGGTGCAGCAGGGAGCGGCTGTTCGGATTTCAAGGCCTCATGCGCGCGTATAAGTAAGGCATTGGGGGGGGGCGATAACGACCACGCCTGATCGTTCGCACCCGCCTCCCCGCCTTACTTTCCGTCAGCCTCCTCCACCACCCCGGAGTTTTCCGAGGAGTCAATGGTGTGTGGAGGCGACGGTTCCAACAGCGACCGGCGGGTTGGCAAGCGCCTAGCAGACGATGCCTCCTGGGACTAGGACCCCAAGAAACCCCGTCTCGACTTCGGGTCGGTCTCTGCTCCATCGTAAGTTTTCTTTGCCACAGCCGTCGGATTGGCTTGGTTTCCTTCTTGGCTGATGTTGGCTTGTTCTTCGTCACTTTTTCTCGCTTAGCGGTTCCGGCTTGGGGTCTACCCCACTCTCGGTGGTGTCCCCGCCAATTGTCGCGGCGGGGGGTACGGCGGGTGCTGGGGTCGCCCCCCGGGCTCTGCCGCCTGCTCAGGGAGATGTCCTGGAGATAAGGGCCCGCACGGCCCGTCTGTCGGCGGCGCTGGTGGGTCTGCAAGCCTCCCTGAGCGCCCAGGCCGCCATGGCCTCCGCCCAAGATGCGGAGCTGACAGCGCAGCGGGCTCGGGCCTATGCTGCCGAGGTGGAGCTCATCAAGGTTCACGCAGATCTTCTCGCCATGCTCCGCCCTGCCTACGAGAGCCTGGGGAGGAGTCTGGAGCCGCTCGGAGTGAGGTTGGGCGAGCCTCTGAAGCGTATTGCCGCGCATTATGCCTTCCACCTTACCCGGGCGGCGGACGCTGTGGCGGGTGTGGCGGATCGGCTGCGCGCGGACGCCTCTAGCGGTGGCTCTGAGGACGATGCCTCCCCCTGAAGATCCTCGGGGCGGCCGCTGCAAGAATGATTTTATCTGTTTGCACTTCGCTCCCCTCTCGCTTACGTCTGAACAATATATGTAGATATTATGGTGTCGGCCGGTCGTGGCACTTGCCCCGGCTTTTATTCTTGTGAACTCTGTGGAAACGGTTGTTTGGAGGGGCAACTACCGCGCTAGGCTGTCGTCGGGGTGCGCCTCTGTCCTATCTAAACGACTGGAGTATTCGGGCGCCTTTAGCTATGTTCTGGTAATCGTGCGCTTACTTTTCGTTGTAGTCGTACGTTGCCTTGGTCAGCGCGGGCGCTCGGGTGCTTCTTGCGAGGTTCCGGTGCTCGAGTGCTTGTTTTACGTCGTAGCTGGACGTCAGGTGCCCCTCCCAGGCCCTCAGTTTGGCGGGGTTTGCCGTGGGAGGTGTGGCGGCTGTCTGTCCCACGTTTTATGCCCCATCCACATGTGTGGGACCGAGAGGGGGTGAGCGGACGCACGTTTGCCTATCATTGACTTGAACGCCGTGCTCATCTGAGTTACTATCAGGTGATCCGAGTGGGACCTGGCGATCTCCCCTATGGGGGGAGTCTATCTGAGCAGACAATTCCCGGCGTGGGTGCCTGGCCCACTGGGGGCGTCCCATTAGAAACCTTTCTTTACTCTACCCCGCATCGGTCCCCAGGCTGTCCGCCGACCCGGGGCGCAGCTGGCTGCCGCCCGTCGATGGGCTCCACGGGGGAGTGTGAAGTATGATCTCGGATACGAGTAGGGACGATTGGGCCGTCTTGCCCCTCGCTCAAAATCCTGCTGGGGCGGCGCGAAATCCACATGGCGGGCCGGGCCTTGGGTGCCCACAGCGTTAAGGGAGACCCCGGGCGGGAGCCGTTGAGCTCCTCTGACGCCCTGGGGCCGGAATGGCCGAGCAGGCCTCGCGCGTCTGTCGGAGGACTTTGGGCCCACCTCCACCGGCAGAGGCCGCGGAGCTGTGACGCGGCCCGATGTGGTGCCCTCGGAGCGGGCTGTCCTATCAGCATTTAATGTGTAGTGGGGTATTGGTAACCGCATCACTTACCGACATTTTTGGTAGTGGGTCATCAGGATCAGGAGTGACTAGCGGTTCGTGTGGCGCCTGGCCCAAAGCGGCGCGTGCTGAGCTTGGCGTCCGTTGGGTTCGCGTCCATTGGCGTTTATAAACCCGGGGTGGCAGGTACTGAGACCGGTCGTCCGCACCTGCTCTTTCTCGTCTTGTTGCCTGCTCCTGCCAAAGAAGAGACCGGGAGAGGCGGAGAGGGGAAATATCTCGGGAGAGTTTCCGCTTGCCTGTCTTTTAGCTCTGGGGGGATATCGTGGCCGGCGTGCTCCATCCAGCCCAGCCGCACACTCGGCTTAGAGAAGAAAGGCTTCCTCCCTCCGTAGGGGGAGCTGCGGTGGGTGGTGCCGCCAGGGGCCAAAATCCCCTCGCCGGGCGACGGTGAGATCGTGGTGCGTGCCTCTTTCTTCGAGCACGGCTTCGGTCTCCCCCTGCATTCGTTCGTCCGCGGGCTGCTGCACTATTATGGGGTGGAGGTGCACCACCTGAACCCCAACGGCGTGCTCCACATTGCGGTCTTTATTACGCTCTGTGAAGCCTTTCTGGGGATCGAACCCCACTGGGGGCTCTGGAGGAATTTGTTCCAGGTTCGGCTGTGGAAGGACAAGCCGTTGGATGATGCTGCGCCCCTGGGTGGCGCAATCTTCCAGTTGCGACCCCGCCGTACGGCGGACTACATTGAAGTAAAGCTGCCGACGTCGAACCGGGGATGGCACCCTGAGTGGTTCTATGTTCAGAACCTGGGGGGCAGTGCTCCAGCCTTCTCCTGTAGACTCCCTAAAACGAGGCCCCAATGGGGCTGGGGTCCCGAAAAGGAGAAGAAAAAGGTGGCGTTCATCATCGAGCGGATCAGGGCCTTGCGAACCAGGGCTTGACCGGCGACGTCGTCGTGAGCGCATTCATGGGAATGCGTGTCCAGCCGCTCATGGATCGGGTGCGCCCCATGTACGAGTACTCCAGGGCATCCGATGGCATGAGGATGGTCGAGGCGGAGCTCCCGGCGTCGGAGCTCTTGGCTCGGGTTTTCACCGTTATTGGTGTGAGTGAGACCGAGGTGACAGTCGACGTCCCGGTGCCGTTTTCGGTGCGCAACCCGCCGAACCTGGTAGGTCGGACGGTATCCTCCTTCCCCGCCCTTTCCTCCTTATCCTTCCGGAGCTCATCCGAGTATACCCTTGCAGGGGCTCGGCGGAATGGTCTCCCGGGCCTACCTGCCGGGGGAGGAGGCGAGGGCCACGACGCGTGCTATCACCGACCAGCGCGACGTCGCCCTCCAGGAGCGAAGGGTGGAGAGGAGGAAGG
The DNA here is from genome assembly GCA_036346355.1 of Rhipidocladum racemiflorum. Classification (NCBI taxonomy): domain Eukaryota; kingdom Viridiplantae; phylum Streptophyta; class Magnoliopsida; order Poales; family Poaceae; genus Rhipidocladum; species Rhipidocladum racemiflorum. The sequence continues at coordinate 52,092,027 of CM070578.1, read as the reverse complement.
CCAGGGCGTCGAAAAAGAAGGAAGAGCGCGCGGCCAGGGCCGCGCGTGGCGAGGAGGTCTCCGACATGTCCTCGAGCGAGGGCAGCTCAGGGATGGCTTCGAGCGAGAGCAGCGATGAGGTCAAAGGTGGCTCGGACGGCCCTGGCGAGGGCGCCAGCCAAGGGGTCGACGCCCTTGGGCCCCAGGAGGATGTCCCGTGTAGGGGGTCCCTCCTGAGGAGGCGGAGGGCCGACACGCCCTTACGTGGGGGTCCAGCGAAGAGGGTGCGTCGGCCGCGCATCCGCTCGTCGCGATAAGTGCTCCGTTGGCTTTTTGTCCACCTTCTACTAGAGCCACCTCGTGCGGCCTCCGACCGGTTGTCGTGTGCAAGGTTTATTCGAAGGCGGAGGTGGTGGTGAGTCCAACCACGGCCGCGAGGGGTCTCGCACCGCTGTTTTTGCTGGCGGGGCCCATGAATCCGACCAAGGGGCCCGCTCGCGAGGGGGCGCTACCGGCTCTGCCAGTCCTGACGGCGGAGCCAGTGGAACAGGAGGTGGCGCTGTTGCTGGGGAGCCCGACGCGTGGGGGCTTCTCGGCGTCCCTAGTCGAAGGGGATGAGGAGGCGCTTCCGCCGTCGCTGCCTGGGGAACTGCCATCCAGCGCGAGCCGACTGTCGGAGGAGGCCCTGCGACGGGTTCTTGGTGACGCGTCAGCGGGGGCGGTCCAGGAACCAATCGGGGCCGGATTAGACTCCCCGGATCGGTCTTCGAAGGAGAGAACTGTCGGGTCGACGCAACCGGGGTCCATCCCAGAGTCCTTGCCCGCACTCACCTGGCCGGGCAGCGGCCCGTCCGGAGAGCCGTTACTTTTCATGGACGACGTGGCAGAGAACAGGGAATGGGTGGCACTGCAAGAAGGCGAAAGGAGTGTGGAGGATGAGGTCGACCAGATCCGCATGGGCCTCCTTCTCGCCCTCGAGTCCTGTAGCAGGGCACTAGGCTCTATCACTAGGGGAATTCGCCCGGCTGGGATGGTAAGATCGAGAGCCTCGTCCTAGTGGTTTTGCGAATCGGGCATGTGCTTGACCGTTCTGGTGGTTTTTGCAGCGCCTGCAGGTTCGGGCGATGGAGAAGTTGGCCTTCCTACGACACCTGTATGGTCGGGAGGAGGCTGTTGCGGTGGAGCATGAACGCTTTGGAGCGATGTTGTGCGATGCTCGAGGAGCGCTCGCCGCCGAGCAGGAGAAGGCCATTGTCACTAATCAGAGGCTAGAAGAAGTTGCCAGGTCTTTGCAGGAGGTTTGGCAACTGGTTCGGTCCTTGGGGGACGAGGTGTCTGAGGCCAGGTCTACCTTGGAGGAAGCCAACACGGCGAGGGCCTCCGCCGTTAGTGCGGAGGAGTCCGCCTGGTCGGAGGCAGCCCGCCTCTGGGATGACTACGACTCGATCTGGAGGGAGGTCGTCCAACTGCGCGCCGAGCGAGACTCCGCTCAGGAGGAGCTGTCTTTGGCAAAAAAAAACTCGTCGAAGACGTAGTGGAGGTGCGGCCAAGGCCGAGGAAGACCTTCGTGCCATGGGCGCCTCCGCGACTGGTGAGTTATCCGAACCCTCGGTGTACTTCGCGATCACGGTTGGGCGATAGCCTTCCACTGATATGGTCTTAACTTGCAGAGCTGCAAAGGAACCTAAGCAGCGTCGTGGAGTGGCGAAAGTTGGCGGTGGAGGAGCGTGACGCGGTGATTACGTCGCGGGACGCGGCCCTGTCGGCTCAACTGATAGCGAAGAGGGGGCTGTCCGAACTGACAGTCGAGCTGAGGACCCTTCGAGAGGTCGACCGGACTGTGTGCGACCGGGTGCAAGGGCTCATCCCGGGCCCGAGCTCCCTCTCCTCCGTGCTGGCCCGCATGTCGAAGCTTCGGTGTGCGAGGCCGCGGCGCTCGGTGCTTCCTCGGCACTGGTCAATGCCATCTCTTACTACGATGGTATCGACCTCGAGACTGTTGGAAGCGGAATCGTCAGGAATCGGACTGACGAGGAGATCAACGGGTTTGAGTCCCAGGTTGACCCGTACGCCGGGAGATCGCCGAGAGGATTTCGCCGCGGAGCGTCTTCCATCGAGAGCAAGGAGATAATTAGTTTTTGTTTTTCATAGGGTGATGACTTTGTGTAAAAAAGGGTCACTTGTGGCCTTGCCCTACTGGGCCACTCTAAGTTTCCCTTCGCTCATCCCGCGTTTCTTTTTTTTTGATGGTGCTCACTTCGTAGGATAGAAGTGTTTCCGACCGGCTTTGGGTTGCCCTGCTCAGTTATTTCCTTCTTCCGCGAAGCGCTAACTCGCGACCGTGGCCGTTAGGGCGTAGGTCGTGGCACTCGGGTCGAAAGGGTTACCGCGAGGGGAACTGTATGGTCTGTCGGGCTCAGCGACCCGTGCGGGCACGAGTGGCCCCCGAGTGGTGCGCGGGGACTGGGCCACAGTCGTCACGCACCGCTTTGAGCACGGAGGCTGGGTGGAAAAAAGGCGACGTAACGGAAGGAGTTAAGGGATAGGGCCATCTTAACTTTTTGACACCCGAGCTTCTTTTGGAGTTGGTGCAGGGCGCGTTGGCTTCCGGTCCCTATGATTACTCGACGCGCTTCGCCTCCCGTGCCGCGGAGTATAAAAGGGGGATGTGCCGGGTGTGCTAGCAACGTAGTGGGCCTCAGCTCGTTTCTTCATCCCCTCTAGTAGTTCTACTTCGCTTCTTGATGGATGATCATCCGCCATTCGGTCTGCCGCCCGCCTTCGACTACAGGGCGGAGTGGAGGCAGATCGTAGCGGATGTAGAGGAGGTCTTGGTGAGGCAAGACACGGTGCGTGTCGACGCGCTCATTCGGGTTGTCCCTTGTCTTCATGAGGTGAGGGAAGCTTTGATCGAGGCGGTCGTCCGTAGGCGTCGGGAAGCGGGCGGTGGGGGGGTGATGGCGGAGCACCCTTTGCTCCCGCCAATGTAAATACTGTTGACGAAATGAAGTTCTCTTTTCGGTGAAAAAACCGTTAGCCATTCTTCCCTTTCTTACCCCTTTTGCTTGCGAATTCGCACTCTACAACTGTAGCCTTTTAGGGACCATGGGGTCAGGCGCGTGTCGGACAGTTTGTATTTTTCGGCGCGGAGCGTGAAGGGGCGTTCAAGATTCGGTACAAGATGTTTCTAGGGATAAAACTTTCTCAGCTTTTCGATATTCCACGCGTTGGGGAGGACGTTGCCCTCGGCGTCCTTCAGATGGAAGTTGCCAGGTCGGAGGACCTCCGTGACGGTGAAGGGGCCCTCCCATGGTGGAGAGAGCTTGTGTCTATCTTTGCTAGACTAAACATGACGCAGAATCAGATCGCCAACGTCGAACGACCAGCCGCGGATTTGGCGACTGTGGTATCGCCGTAGGGCTTGCTGGTATTTGGCAGATCGCAGGACCGCCACATCGTGTGCTTCATCGAGTTGGTCGATGGCATCTTATTGCGAATCTAGCCCCCGAGTGGCGTCGAAGGCTTGCACCCTCGAGGCGCCATACTCCAGGTCGGTGGGCAGCACGGCTTCGGCGCCGAACACCATGAAGAATGGCGTGAATCCTGTTGACCGGGTCGGCGTGGTTCGCAAGCTCCACAGGACGGAGGGTAGCTCGGCTGCCCACCGTCCCGCAAACTTTTTTAGTCGACTGAAGATTCAGGGCTTGAGTCCCTGGAGAATCATGCCGTTGGCCCACTCTGCTTGGTTGTTGGCACGGGGATGCGCTACCGCTACCCAGTCGACGCGGATATTGAAGTCGTCACAGAACTCGAGGAACTCCTTCCCCGTGAACTGCGTTCCGTTGTCGGTGATGATAGAGTTCGGGACTCCGAACCGGTAGATGATGTTGCAGAAGAAGTTCGCCGCTTGCGTTGAGGTGATGGTCGCGAGTGGCTTGGCCTCTATCCACTTAGTGAACTTATCCACCGCGACAAGCAGGTGAGTGAAGCCCCTGGGCACCTTTCTGAAGGGCCCGACTAGATCGAGTCCCCATACCGCGAATGGCCACGTGATAGGGATCGCCTGTAAGGCTTGCGCCGGGAGATGGATCTGCCGGGCAAAGAATTGACATCCTTCGCAGGTGCGGACGATTTGCTCAGCGTCGGCCACGACGGTCGGTCAGTAGAAGCCTTATCGATAGGCTTTCCCCACTAGGGACCGGGGAGCGGCGTGATGTTCGCAAATTCCACCGTGGATGTCTAGTAGCAGCTGCCTTCCTTGGTCGGTCGAGATGCACCTTTGGAGGATTCCAGAGGGGCTCTTCTTGTACAAATCCTTATCGACGAGGACAAAGGATTTGGCCCTCCGTGCGAGGCGTCGGGCCTCGGTCGGGTCAGCGGGGAGTGACCCATCCATCAATCGGTCGATGAAGGGCTGCCGCCAGTCGGAGTCGACTGAGAGCACATTACGGTCCGACCTAGGCGGGTCCGTACCCACCCGATCGACGGACGGGACGGTAGCTTTCAGGAGGTCGGATGTGGCTTCAATGGTCGAATCCAGCCGGATGGATGGTTTGTGGAGGTCGGAGACAAAGATCCTGGGTGGAACTGGACCTTTGCTGGAAGCGAGGTTGGCCAAAGAATTGGCCTCACCATTGTGCCGTCTATAGCTGTGGTGGAGCTCGAAACCTTTGAACCTCTCCTCGAGCTTGCGCACCTCCAGGAAGTAGGCCGCCATTCGCGGGTCGCGAGGCTCTGTGGCCTTCATGACTTGGTCGACGATAAGCTTCAAGTCTCTGTGCACGTAGAGTCGTCGGGCGCCGAGGTCGGCAGCGATCCGGAAACCGTTGACCAAAGCCTCGTACTCGGCGACATTGTTGGTTGCATCGAAGAGTAGTCGGATGGCGTACTGGAGCTTGTTCCTGAGTGGGGAAACAATGACAACTCCAGCACCTGCTCCATTCTTGGTGTAGGACTCGTCGAAGTACATTGTCCAGTACTCGGGGTCTTCGAGCGTCGGCGGAGTCTGAGACTCAGTCCACTCGACGATGAAATCTGCTAAGACCTGCGACTTAATCGCCGTCCTAGGGACGAATGATATGTCTAGGCCATTGAGCTCGAGCGCCCACTTAGCAATCCTCCCGGTGGCTTCGCGGTTGTGGACGATCTCCCCGAGCGGAGATGAGGTCACCACCGACATCGGGTGCCGATAAAAGTAATGTGCGAGCTTTCTCTTTGCAATGAGCACTGCGTATAGTAGCTTCTGCACCTACGGGTACCGGACCTTGGTTTCGGAGAGCACCTCGCTGATGAAGTACACCGGGCGCTGCACCTTGAAAATGCGGTCCTCCTCCGCTCGCTCTACAACGAGTGCCGCGCTGACGACCTGGGTTGTGGCGGCGATATAGAGGAGCAGAGGCTCTCCCGGTACCGGGGCGACCAATACCGGGGGCGAAGTCAGGAACGCCTTCAGTCGGCTGAGGGCTTCCTGCGCTTCTGGCGTCCAGCTGAAGTGGTCGAATTTCTTCAGCAGCTTGTAGAGCAACATCCCGCGCTCGCCTAGTCGAGACACGAAGCGACTTAGGGCTACGAGGCACCTCGTCAGCCTCTGGACCCCTTTCAGATTGCTGATCGGCCCCATCTTCATAATAGCAAGATCTTCTCCTGGTTGGCTTCAATGCCGCGCTCGGAGACGATGAAGCCAAGCAGCTTCCCTTTTGGAACCCCGAAAACGCATTTCTCGGGGTTGAGCTTTATGTGGAACCGCCGGAGGTTCGCAAAAGTTTCTTCTAGGTTGGGGACGAGGTCATCGGCTCTCCTAGTTTTTACGACGATGTCGTCGACGAATGCCTTGATGTTAGCCTATTTGGTCGGAGAAGCACGTCTGCATACACCGCTGATATGTAGCACCCGCGTTTTTTAGACCAAACGGCATCGTGACGTAACAAAACGAGCCATGCAGGGTGATGAAAGAAGTCGCGAGCTGGTCGGATTTTTTCATCACGATATGGTGGTAGCCTGAGTAGGCGTCCAGAAACGACAGGGATTCGCACCCGCGGTGGAATCGACAACTTGGTCGATTCGGGGCAACAAAAACGGATCTGTTGGACATGCCTTGTTCAGGCTCATGTAGTCAATACACATTCTCCATTTCCCACTTTTTTTACAAGGACAGGGTTTGCTAACCACTCGGGGTGGCACACCTCTCTCACAAACCCTACGGCCAAAAGTTTGGCTATCTCCTCCCCAATGGCCTTGCGCTTTTCTTCGTCAAATCGGCGCAAGCGCTGGGCGACTGTCTTTGAGCCTGGTTGGATGTTCAAGGAGAGCTCGGCGACCTCCCTCGGGATTCCTGGCATATCTGAGGGTTTCCATGCGAAGATGTCCCGGTTGGCTCGGAGGAAGTCGACAAGCGTGCTTTCCTATTTGGCGGGGAGTGTGGCTCCGACTCGCACAGTCTTCGCGGGGTCCTCGGGATCGACCGCAACCTCCTTCGTATCCTCGGCGGACTTGAAGGAGCTTGACCCCAACTTGCTGGAGTCAGGGGCAGACTCGGGGACCTTCTCTCGAAGGTCGGCAAGCTCGGCGGACGCGATGACCGCCGACGCTAGCTCGCAATTGCTTCGTTCGCAGTTGTAAGCGAGCTGGAATGATGAGGCCACGGTGATTACTCCCTGCGGCCTGGGCATCTTCAGCTTTAGATAGATGTAGTTGGGGATCGCCATGAACTTGGCGTAGCATGGTCTCCCCAAAATGACGTGGTAGGAGCCGGGAAAGTCCACCACCTCAAACGTGAGGGTTTCGGTGAGGAAGTTTTCCAGTCCCCCAAAAGTGATGGGTAGGTCGACCTACCCAAGTGGATGGGCCTGTTGGCCAGGGACGACGCCGTGGAAAGGGGCCTTGCTCGGTCGGAGACTCGAGCGAGGGGTTCCCAGGGCGTCGAGGGTCTCAACATACAGGATGTTGAGGCCACTGCCGCCGTCCATGAGCACTTAGTTAGGCGCTTCGTCCCCACGATGGGGTCGACGACGAGCGGGTAGCGTCCTGGATGTGGGACGTGGTTGGGGTGGTCGGTCCGATCAAACATGATCGAGGACTCAGACCACCGAAGGTGTACGGCGGGGTCCACTTCTTGTCGAAGATGGCCCCCACCGCCTCCTCGCCGGAGGCATGGTTGGTGGCAATATCGAGGAGTTCCTTTGTGGTCCTAGGTTTGGCGCAACCCAGTTTGTGCACCAAGGCCTCGCATGTTGTGCCGTAGAGGAACGCCCCAACAATGTCGGCATCACGGATATCGGGGAGCTCATTGCACTGCTGGGAGAAGCGCCGGATGTAGTCCCGGAGCGTCTCCCCTGGCTGCTACTTGCAGCTTTTCAGGTCCCAGGAGTTGCCAGGGCGCTTGTATGTACCCTGGAAGTTACCGATGATGAGGTTCGTCAGGTCGCTCCAACTCCCGATGGTGTCGGCAGGCAAATACTCGAGCCAGGCCTGAGCAGAGTCCGCAAGGTAGATGGGGAGGTATTGGATGATGAAGAGATCATCAACCGCTCCCCCGGCCCGGCAGGCGAGCTGGTAGTCTTTGAGCCAAACACTGGGGTTTGTCACCCCCGTGTATTTGGCCACGTTAGCTGGGGCCCGGAACCTAGCCGGGAAATCTGCGTTGCGGATGGTGTGAGTGAATGCCTGCGGTCCTGGGCCATCGGGGCTTGGACCATGGGCGTCGCGCCGCCCACTATCCGCGACCTGAGACTGTTTTCCTCGCGCTGCCGCCAGATTTCCATGCGGCCGGCTTGGAGGCGCGTGGGGCTTTCATGCCGGTCCTGATTGTCCTGTGCTTCAACACGCAAGAGGAGAGTTTCGGGGCTCGTGGGGGTGGCGATTAGGTCCCCTACGCCCGCCATGTTGCACTCGCGTTAGTGCAGCTGGCGCGGGGGGTGCTCCTTATCGGAGCTAGAGCCGTGGCTGGAGGAGTCCTCTAGCAAGTCATGGAGGGAAGCCGGGATGTAGCCGGTCATCGCCACGAGCCAGGAACCGTGGATGGCGTGGCCGCTGCCCGGTGCGGCACGCGCGCGGCACCGCCAAGGGCGATGCCATCGTGGTGTGGCTCCGTCGTCGAGGCTCGTGCGGAAGTCTCGAGGCGGAGGTTGCCGAGAATGTCGGCGACCATGTCCAGGCTCGTGGAGGGAACCCGGTCTCGGGCGGCGACGGGGATGAGCATGGGCTCTCCCGTGGTGCTGACGACGAAGTCGAGGGCGCCGAAGCGGATCCAGCCCCTCGACGCTGGTGCGCCGTTGTGCAAGAAAGATGTAATACCCAGAATTCGTTTCTCTAGCCATTTCTTTTATTCCTTCGGGAAGCGTTGTTTTTTTTATTTAGCGGGAACATTTGCGGAGTTCAGGGATGCGGAAAGGAAGTTAAAATTTTTTTAGCATCAATAAAGTGTGGTTTATTGTATGTTTTTGGGCGAGGGCTTGTACCACTTGGGCCTGGGCCGGCTTTTGGGCCAGCCCATGCGCCCCCACCACCTCCCAAGCCGCACCTCCCCACCTCCCATTTGGCAGCCGCACCCCCCCCAAACCCTTCCCACTTTGGTAGCCGCCACCCCCCCTCCCTCTCATGCCTCCTCCTCCCCTCCAAAATCAGATCTAGTGCCCTTGTTGATTCCGAGAGGGGATTTGCATAAGGAAGATCCGGAGGAGGAGTAGGATCGCGAGGATTCGAGCCATGGCGCGGATTTGGGGTTGTCATCGATTTCTTCGGGGTGTAGGTATTTTTCTTTTATGATTTCCGCTGTGATTGATGGCTAAGCTCGTGTTAGAGGGTATTAGGGAGTGGTTGCATGTTTGGAAGTTCAAGTTTGGATGAGTAGATCAAAAACTAGAGAGGGATTTTCGTTTCTGTTCGGCTAATCTGTGCAGAACTGCTTCCGTGGGCGTTTTCGTAACCAAAATGATTTTTACTGGAAAAGTGCATAACTAAAAAGTTGTAGATAACGTCGAAACCTAGCTCCTGTAATTTTTTCAGATTTTTATGAGTTGTGGTTTGGGATTAATCGCGATGGGAAAACTGCTGTAGGATGAGAGGGGACAGATTGCGTATTCAGATTAGGGCTGTAGATTAAAAATACTTGGGTCAGGAATTAAAATTCTTGGTCTATATGAAAGTTGTAGATCACATACATATCTGTATTCTGTAATTTTCTCATAATTTTTGGAGTTATGGATTTGAAGATATGACTGTAGTAAGTCCGCTGTTATGTTTGGAAACTTAAATCTGTCTACTGTGTTAAGCCACGTTTTAGGAAAATTTAAAGTGGGAATCAAAATATTTGCACTACATAAAAGTTGTAGGTATGGCCGAGATCTATCTTCTGTAATTTTTTTGGAATTTTTGATGCTGCCGTCTGCTCGTAGCTGTTGAAAGAGCGTCGCTTCTGAATTTTGTAGCTAATCCTTGTACCCTGCTAAAGACCTATCGATTAGGCATAGTTAACTAAATAATTAAAATTTGTGGTCTCTTTGAAAGTTGTAGAAGATGTCAATATCTAACTTCTGTAATTTTTGTAGAATTTTATACATATCACAGAAATAGCTTCAAAATAAACAAGCCGGCCTCATAATCTGTTTTTCTGGACAGCTTGGTAGAATATTGTGTTTCGGGGGCCGTGGGAGTAGGGAACGCTTAATTGTGTTCAATTCAAGTTGAAAAATGTTTAAGTACTGAGGTAAAATGCTTGTGTAGGTGGTGCGACTTCGGGACGCAATTAATATCTTTGTCTTCATCGGTAAAGGCAAGTGGAATAGCTCTGTTTGTTCATGTTTGAATTGTTTATGTCTGATTTTCCATAAACTGTGGTTGTCCTCTTTGCTTATTGATCAGTATGGAATGTATTATAGCTCAGATGTATGTGAAGTTATTTATGCATGAATCATGTCATTTGCATTCATGCATTGGAAGAATGTCGCCTTGAGATCGCGACTTGGCCGTCAGATACAATACCGTGTGTTCCTGAGAAAGGGCACGGTAACCGTGTGTTCCTGAGAAAGGGCACGGTGAGAAGTAACATGTCATGAGCATATGCATTCTCTAACTTATGTGAATGCTTATATGTGGTGGAAAGAAAAGAGAGGAAAGTATGATGGTATGTTACATTTTACTTCTTTAAGAAAGAAAGAAAGGAAGAATGTTCGAATTTACAATGCTTGATTGTTAATTACATGCAGTGTATTTCACTTGCTGAGATTATCCAATCTCACCGCTTCTTTCATTTCTTTCAGGCCGTTCATTGGAGAATAGCATGAAGGGTGGGGCGTAGCAGCACTTTCTACACATGCTCACTTAGAATAAAATAATTATGTTGGTTATTTAATCATGTTAAACCGTGTAACTTATGGCTCATGGTTCCAAACTTTAAATTGGGGTCGGTAGTATCTTGTTGCCTTGTGAGTTTCGGTATATTGTAGTACTTTTTTGCATGTTCGTTTTACTATTTATGCTTCCGCTATGTTGTGATCCATGTTTTGTTTGTGTCTTTCATTATTATTAGCAAAGGTCATGTCGAAATTTTGTTTTTGTTATAGACCTTAGTTGTCTTGTTGGGGTGTTGTCTTGTTGGGGTGTTACAAAAGAAGCCATCGAGGATGCAAAATGGGAATCCGGAGACGATGGCGGAGATGACGCATGATGTTCCCCTACCTGGCGTGCCAACTGTTGGTGTTTCGTGCACCGGTAATACGAATTTCTGGTGAGACGGAGTGGCGAGATGTGGAAGGCACTCCCGGGGTCACACCACCTACACATAGGTATTAAACACTCAAAGACATGCCCACAAAACAACACAAGAACTATTGGCTACAACGACTTCGCAACCCACTCCTAAAACCAGAAAAACAGAGAATCTGTCCAACGGGACAGCAGGCTTCCAACAAGCATATCTTGAGTTCTAAAACTCCAAATCAGGTAAACGAGTATATTTTCTCGAACCTTAGGAAATTTTCCACCTTTTTCTAAGTATTCCCAAAAACTGATTCTGTGAGACCCCGGATCGGCTATCCGAAATATCCTGTGTATTTCTGTACTAGTCCCAGATCGGTAGCTAGTACACACGGTCAAACAGTGATGAATCATTACCTAACAGAACGAAATAAAAACATAAGTATAAAGTACCAGCCACGTGGATATTTATTACATCATATGGTCACATGACCAGAGTTCAGCAACAGAAGAAACAAAATAACAATACGGTAAAACCCAAATGACTCCACAGGCGATGACTAGGAACGCGCTCTTAGTTATCTTGGCGGTCTTCATCAAATTCCTCAGTGTAGAACTCACCTTCCTCAACTGCGTCTTCGAAGTTCTCTGATGAAAAAATTTGTGTAGCATGTGAGTACAAAAGTACTCAGCAAGTTTGGGAAATTATGCAACATATACGGCTTCCCAAGGAAGGCTTATTAGGGTTCTTTTGCACAAAGCTATGTTTCATCAAACTATACAATTGAAGTTATTTATTATTTTAGTGAAGGTTCTATGCACCATCACTAATATAGGGGCTCTATCCACCACATTTTAAAAGATTAAGGTAAACCAACTCATGACTCTATCCGTCATGATCAAAACAGGTTCCATCTACCTGATTGGCTCAATCTGCCCACAAAACATCCGAGAGTTCTAACCACTCCCGAATCTCAAAATATCATCTATTTTTAAAACCAAAACCAAAGTCTACCAGTATGAAAGCATTCTTCACTTTGCCTTTGACCGTAGGCACAGCTATTTGAATAGTTTTAACTCTGTAGAGGTGTACAACTTTACCCACAAGACATGATATTCCCTTGATGCTAAGCTATTAGCACACTTCCCTTGGTATGCCGGCAGAGATATCATGACAAGGCCTTTACACTGTATACATCTAACCCGACCCACCCACTGAGGTTTCACCGCTGTTAGGGTTCCATCTACCTAGTACAGAAGCCCCCTCTTGCGCCGTGTCAGAAAATACGACTCGCCTCCATCTGGCGCCCATATTCCACCAACTGGTGAGTCTAAGTTAGGTTTCTACAAATTATTTAGCCAGGTCGTACCCATTATAGACATGTGGTTGTACAGTAATGCTTAGAATGGACAGTCATAAGCGTTGGACCTTAATTGACTTGGGGCGGTACTTGCACATTGAAAACTAGTGTTCTATCTGCACCCGCCCGATAATCTATTCCGCTCAAGTCCAAACCATCTTTCATCCTATTTTTATTTTATAAAAACAGTAGCAAATACTATGCTAATATTTCTCAAACATTCTTTAAATCATACATTTGACGAAATCCCACCCATGGGTCAGTTTAATCCACTTTGCAACTAAGCATACTACCTCACTAATCAACAGGTGTCACAAAATTATTTAAGCATGACATAGCAAAGTATCCTAGGGTTACAAATAAACATGGATAATAATAATTAAGGAGTTGATGTCAAATTTGGATTAACTACTCATCTATATTTGACATACGAGTATAAACATAGCTGTGAAATTTATAAAACAGTGTAAATCATTTCAAAACATAGGACCAAGGTGCATCAAGGAGACTTGCCTCCGGTCGAAGCGAGCGTTGAAGTCTTGCGGGTCGGCGGAGGCGTCGAGGGTTCCAACGGACTCTTCCGCTACGCGCAAACCAAAACAACAAATAAATAAAATAAAATAAAATATAAAAATTATAAAATTAGTACTGGTGGGAAGGTCTCGAATTTAGATGAATGTAGAAATTTGAACGGAGTGGATCGAAGTTTGGACGACAAAGTTACGGCCGTTTGAATTCTAAAATCCTGAAAATTGGAAAACGGGAGAATATCCTGGGAATGTTTATTTTCTTGGATTTTCTGATTTTTCTTTCTTTCTATGGCAGGTGGGACCCACTCATCATAGGCATTGGGGGTTCTTCTCCATTGGAATGAGCAGAGGAGCTCCCAGCTCCTCATGCATGGTGGGGACGGCCGGGCGAATCGGTGGCCGGTGGCGCATGGCTGGAGGCGGCACGGTGTGGTGGGGCGGCGATTCGGGTGGGCACACGGGGTGGCAGCGCAAAGAGGCGAGTGGAGGCCGGCTGGGGAGTGCGGCGCGGCGAGGGCCCAGGAAGCCGAGCAGTCGGCCCGAACTAGGGCGCACCGACGAGGCGGCGCCATGGGCACACGCGGCGGGCGGCGGTGCGGCACATGGAGGGGTCGAAGATGGCACGACCGGCGGCCGGGAAGCGGTGCCTCGGGTGCGCGGGAACTCAAGGAAGGTGAGGCGCACGCCGACGGTGGCCAGAGATGGCCGGAGATTAGGCGGCCATGAGCCTGCCGCCGGCGGCGACGCCCCAAAAAATAAAATAAAATTCAGAGATCGCATTCACGAAAATAAGATGAGCATCGCGTAGGGCTCGACGAGACGAATCCAACGGTGTGATCGGATTAGAGAGAAGCTCACCGGATAAGAAGTAATCGATGAAAAACTGAGTTCCAAACTGTGATTTCAACTGCGAAATTCATCGCCGTCCTGCAACGAAAAGTGAAATTAGTTGAGGGCTTTTACTCGTGGCGACGACGTGCACGATGTGACACAGACGGTGTTCCGATTGGCTTACAGGATAAAAAGTTGTCGCGACGGTGTCGATGAACAACGTCTGGCGACGGTTTTTGCTTTGTTCCGGCGAAATGGAGTTAGGAGGGTGTTGGAGGGAGTGAGTACGGGGTAGATGATGTCAAGACGGAGCTATAGAAACTGGAGGCATGAAGTTTCGTCAAGTAACGGCCGAGTAATCACCATTTTAATGCATTTCAGTTTCTCCCCAAATAAATCGTCTCCGTTGTGATTGAAGGTGAATGGACTGCTTGAATGGGATCTCTTCGTCTCTCTCTTTCCGACGGTTCAAGCGGATCGCGATTTGGTGGATTATTGGAGAAGTTATGACCAATTGAAGATTGAATGCCATGGCTGACCGTTTCTCTGGAAACCGATCAGGAGCTTGAAGACAATGAACAGTAGCGCCACGTGTTGCTTCCTCATTGGCTAAAAGTTATGAAGGGGCAAACACGCGCGATATAAAATAGCAAATAAGGTCTAAAAATCCCAAAAAAATTCTTAAAAATACTTGAGATTATTTGGAACCCAATAAAATTGGTTTCACTGATTTTGGATTAAATTTGGAATTTAGACAATTTCGGGACGAATAAAGGGTATTTGACGAAAAGCCGCGAGAGATAAAATACCAGAGAGATTCTAAAAATCCTGGAGAAATTCCCAAAATCATTTTAGAATATTTGGAACCTAATGCAATAGGTTTCAGGATTTTTGGAGCATTTTGGGACTCGGGTGGAATTTCGGGTACGGACCGGAATTTAGAAATTTGACTTTTCGGACGATGAAGGATTGAACTCCAATTTCGAAAGGATAAGGATGCCAGGTGTGGGATGTCCGAGACCGGGGTCCTGCAGAGAAGCTCATGGCCGACTGGGCTAGGACGGTGTTCCGAGCCTAAAGTTCGAGAGCGCCACAAAGAGCCCATAGCCACGGCCCAACTTCTTCTCCAAGGCAGCTGGTCACCTTCTCGGCGAAGCTTCGTGTCGCGTCAGGACAACCCCGCCTAAAGTAAAGCCTGCAACCTGGCGCCTGCAGCCTGCAGCCACCAGACCCTGGCGGATCGGCAGGCGCGGATCGGAAAAGAGATGACCAAATCTCCTGGACATAGTTGGGTTCGGCAGACAGAGACAAACAACATACTCATGAGTCCCCCTGGTCCAAGGCCATGTGGCACCCCTTTGTAACGTGCCCTCCCCCCAGTATATAAGGGGGGAGGGGACAACCCTGTAGAAAAAAGGAAAAAAGAGAAACACGCTCACATATCCAAGAACATAGGACTAGGGTATTATCTCCGCCGAGGGAGCCTGAACCTGTCTAAAAAGGATTGCCCTCGCATCCTGTGTTACCATCTAGTTTCGATCACGCACGAATCCCAACGAATCACAAATCTCATTGCCGACGGAACCAACAATCGATAGTTGGCGCGCCAGGTAGGGGAAGCCGGGCGAAGATCTCCATCGAGCTTGATGGCAACAAGAAGCGGAATCTCTACAGTTTTCCTCCCGGACCAGGTTTTCCATTTTGGAAGCCTGGCCTTCGTCGCTGATGACCTCAGGAGCCTCTCTCTCTTCGAGGCGGGCACGCCGCTGCATGAGGAGGCCCCCAGGGAGTCATCGTCGCGACCACCGCCTGGATCAGGGTGTTTCCCCGTCTCGTGCTCACAAGCACCAGGCGAGGGGCTGAGACCCCGGTTCCACCAGGCAGTCGACTCAACAGGCACCGAGCAACGGATGGTGGGAGTCCTCGCCGCCAGACCACTCAGAACCTCCGATCGCCTTGAGCTATCTCCAGCAGGCTCTTCCAGCTCGTCGGCCGAGTCGGAAGGAAGCCTGGAGAGCTGCTGGAGCTTCCGCCGAGTCTGTGTGATCGGAGGCTTGCGTACGGAGTCGCAGCAGCGCCACGGCGATTTGGAGGCCACCAAGCACGACGGCGGCCGCAAGGCGGAGCCTGACGCACGGGCGCAAGCCCTTCGAGGTCGTGCCCGTGATGTCAATGAAGACATTCTGCATGTCAAAATGGGTGACCAAGCTATCTTCCACACCCCGCAGCAGAATATCGTCGCGTCCAAAACGCTCCTGGACACTTTGAGCCCAATGCTGGAGGTCGGTAGTCCGACTGCCCCGATCGTGGCCCAATTAAAGGCCATGGTGACAGCGGCAGCAATTCAGCAAGCTCAGACCGACCACCCGGCAAGGGCGCACTCTCGCACCCGGCTAACTCGTGACGGCCGCCAGAATGGCCGTGTCGTGAAGCCCCCCACCGGGGGCCCCACGTTCCACCCCGCGGGGATGACCTGCGCTGCAGCCTCAACCGCGACCTCCGTTCCTACCTCGACGCGAGACAGCGCAATTGAGAAAGGGACGAGCAGCGCCGGCACGCTGATGAGTATGAGCGCTTTGGTGTACTCCGAGGGGATCAGGGCGCTCGTCGAGCCCTATCTCCCCCGCATCGCTCATCGCCCGGCCGGCGCGACGAGGTCATCGAGGGGGTTCGTGCATTCACCCCCCACCTTCACCGAGTGGTTTGGCCCGACGGGTTTAACCCCAAGGGCATCACCAAATTCGATGGTGACAGGGACCCGGAGGCCTGGCTGCAGGTATACGCACTAGCGGTCAGGGCGGCGGGGGGAGATCAGAACGTGATGGCTAATTACCTGCCGGTCACTCTCTCGCCCCAGGCCCAGGCATGGCTCACCGGACTCCCAGCGAATTCCATTCATTCTTGGGGAGATCTATGTGAGCAGCTCATCTCAAATTTCCAAGGTACGTATGAGCGCCCTGGCACCCCCTGGGATTTGTACCAGCTACACCAGAAGAAGAATGAGTCCCTGCGGGAGTTCGTCAAGCGCTTCATGCACATGAAGAGCACATTTCGGGATGTCACGGATGCGGTCGTGATCGCCGCCTTCCAGAAGGGAGTCAGCGACCCTGATCTCATCAAGAAGATGTCTCGAAAGCCTCCAAATTCGGTCCGCGAGTTGTTCACCTTAGCGGATCGCTACGCGTCAGCCTCCGAAGCCTTGTCCGAACGCCATGACGAAAAAGGGGATCATGTTGACTCCTCCAGGCGAAAGGAGAAAAAACGCAAAGGCGAAGAGCTAGTGGTGACAGCCGAGCGGGGCCAACCACGCGCGCCTAAAACCGATGGGTACGACAAAGTGATGAACTCACTTTGTCCTTTCCACCCAAAAGGAAGGTACGCCGCCAAAGATTGCTTCACCCTGAAAAGGTTCACTCGGGAGAGCAAGATGCAGCTCGGGCAGCGGTTGACTGAAGTGGTCGGAAATCAACCTCCTCCTGAAGCGGAGGAAGACTATCAAGAAGCTGAGCTGGAGCTCAATTATATCTTCGGGGGCTCGGCCGCGTATGAGTCCAAGCGGAAGCAAAAACTTACCGCTCGGGACAACAACGCGATTGCGCCGGAGACCCCCCGATACGTACGGTGGTCCGAGGTTGCGATCACTTTTGATCGCTAGGATCACCTGGACCGGATCCCATTTCCCGGCAGGTATCCTCTCGTCTTGGGGCCAGTTGTTCGCGGCATCAAGCTCAAGAGGGTGCTGATTGACGGGGGAAGCGGCCTCAATGTCCTTTTCAGCAAAACTCTCGACGATATGGGGATCTCCAGGTCGGAGCTGAAATGTGGGTCATCGCCGTTCCATGGGGTGATTCCCAGGACGTCGGCGACACCACTTGGGCAAATCACTCTGCCGGTCACTTTCGGCACGAGAGAGAACTACCGGACCGAGAACCTCAGCTTCGAGGTGGCTGATTTCGCGACAACGTATCACGCCATCTTGGGGAGGCCGGCGCTAGCCAAATTCATGGCAGTGCCCCATTACGCATATCTGGCATTAAAAACGCCAGGGCCGAGTGGTATTATCACGCTGCGTGGTGATGTCAAGTAGTCTTTTTCCTGTGACAGGGAGAGCTGCGAGATGGCTGAGTCATTGGAGGCACAAGCAGGCTGTGAACGAATCTGGCTAGTGGCAGAATCTAGTAAGGAGGGAGCAAGCATCCCGACTCGGAAGGCGCCGAAGCCCGGGATGGGTCCCGAAGAAGGCGTCAAGACGATCACCCTCGACCCGTCCGACTCGGCTCGAACAGCTGTGATCGGGACAGGGCTCAGAGTAAAATAGGAAGACGCGCTCATCACCTTCCTCTGGGCAAACAAGGACGTTTTTGCTTGGAAGCTGTCTGATATGCCTGGAGTTCCCAGGGAGGTGATCGAGCATACGCTGAACGTAGACGAAGCGGCCAAGCCCGTCAAGCAGAGGTTGCGGCGATTCACCCAGGATCGCCGAGATGCCATCAAGGAGGAGATCCCGAAACTGTTAGCCGCAGGCTTCATCAGAGAAGTGTATCACCCCGACTGGTTGGCAAACCCTGTACTCGTCCGCAAAAAGAATAAAAGTTGGCGCATGTGTGTTGATTACACCGACCTCAACAAGGCATGCCCAAAGGATCCTTTCGGGTTACCTCGTATCGACCAAGTAGTAGACTTCACCGCCGGGTGCGAACTCCTTAGCTTCCTGGACGCCTATTCGGGCTATCACCAAATCCAGCTTCGAGACGAAGACTGTGAGAAGACATCGTTCATCACTCCGTTCGGAGCGTATTGCTACATCACGATGCCGTTTGGGTTGCAAAACGCTGGTGCGACTTATCAACGCACGATACAACGGTGTTTTCACAATCTGCTCAGACGCAACATGGAGGCCTACGTGGACGACGTAGTGGTCAAGATGCGATCGAGGGGGAACCTTACCTCTGATCTGGCTGAGACGTTCGACAGCCTAAGAGCGTTCTGGATGAAACTAAACCCTGAGAAATGTGTTTTCAGGGTCTCCTTTGGGAAACTGCTCGGGTTCATTGTCTCTCACCGCGGGATCGAGGCAAACCCGGAAAAGATCGGGGCCATCATGAGGATGACACCTCCTTCAAGCCAGGAGGACGTCCAGAATCTTACGGGTTGCATGGTGGCGCTCGGTAGGTTCATCTCTCGACTGGGGACTTGGGGGATGCCCTTCTTTAAGCTCGTCAAGAAGCATGATCGTTTTGAATGGACGGCGGAGGCGCAACAGGCTTTCGAGGAGCTCAAGGCCTTCCTCTCCACCCCCCCCCCAATCCTGGTCTCGCCGACTCCAGAGGAGCTTCTCCTACTTTACATAGCGGCAACGACCCATGTAGTCAGCGCCACGATGGTCGTGGAGCGGGAAGAGCCAGGGCACCGCTACGGGGTGCAGCGCCCGGTCTACTTCATCAGCGAAGTATTGGGCGAATCCAAGGTACGGTATCCTCAAGTCCAAAAGTTGCTATAAGCTGTGCTGGTTGCATCGCGGGAATTGAAGCATTACTTCCAGGGGCACCATATTTCAGTAGTGACCTCCTTCCGATAGGAGATATTCTCCATAATCGGGAAGCTACTGGGAGAATTTCGAAATGGGCGGCCGAGCTTGGAGCCTTTGATATCTCATTCAAGCCGCGCACCGCCATCAAGTCACAGGCCCTACCTGACTTCACGGTCGAGTGGACCGAGTTCCAGGCCCCCCTCGTCGAGCAGGAGCTAGAGTATTAGACGATGTACTTCGACAGATCTCTCATGCTCAGCGGCGCAGGAGCCGGAATTCTGCTCATTTCGCCGAAGGGAGATCAGCTCAAGTACGTTCTCCGCATCCATTTCCCGGCCTCGAACAACGCCGCAGAATACGAGGCACTCATTCATGGGCTTCGCATCGCCATATCGCTCGGTATCCGACTATTGACGGTTCGCGGAGACTCCCAATTAGTAGTGAGCCAAGTGCAGAAGGACTGGTCATGTGTCGATCAGACTATGACGGCGTTTGTCAGCAAGTCCGAGAATTGGAGAACAAGTTCGATGGATTGGAGTTGGTTCACGTCCTGTGCCGTAACAGCGAAGTGGCAGACGAGTTGGCAAAGATGGGAGCCACTCGGGCGGAAGTCCCAAGCGGCGTGTTCGCCCAAGAGCTTTATGAGCCCACGGCGACCAAACGACAAGAGCTGAGTAAGGTCCCCGAGGCAGAAGTCCTAGTCATTAACCCCGACTGGACGACCCCGTATTTGGATTATCTCTTGAAGGACAAGCTTCCCGAGTCTTCCACCCTGGCCGAGCGCATCTCACGACAAGCCAAGTCCTACGTGGTTATCGGAGAAGAGCTCTTTCGAAAGAGCGCCTCCGGTGTCCTCAGGCGGTGCGTCCCGGAGCAAGTGGGAAGGGATCTGCTCAAGGAAGTCCATTCGGGAGTGTGTGGCCATCATGCCGCGTCGAGTGCTTTGGTTGGCAAGGCTTATCATCAAGGTTTCTTTTGGCCCACGGTGGTAACAGATGCCAAAGAAATCGTCCGCACGTGTGAAGGCTGCCAGTTATACGCCCTACAGACGCATTTGCCGGCGCAGGAGCTACAAACCATCCCAATCACCTGGCCCTTCACAGTCTGGGGGCTCGACTTAGTCAGACCCCTGAAGAAGGCCCAAGGTGGTTTCTCCTACCTATTCGTGGCCATTGACAAATTCACCAAGTGGATTGAAGCCAAACCAGTCGCCACGATCACGACGGTTAAGGCCAAGGAATTCTTCCAGGATATCGTAGTCATATTTGGCGTACCAAACCGCATCATAACGGATAATGGAACACAATTCCACGGTGAAGAATTTCAAGAGTGGTGCGACGACATGGGAATAAAAATCTGCTTCGCTTCAGTGGGCCACCCACGAAGCAATGGGCAAGTCGAGCGGGCCAATGGTTTAGTCCTTCAAGGACTGGAAGCCAGGATCTTCGACCACCTCAAACCGTACGCAGCACGATGGGTAAGAGAATTTCCTTCAGTGCTCTAGGGGCTCAGAACCACACCTAGCAGAGCAACTGGGCAAACTCCCTTTTTCTTGGTGTACGGATCGGAGGCGGTTTTGCCAACAGAAATGGAATTCGGATCCCTGAGGGTCCGGAACTACAAGGAGGCCAAGTTGGAGGGAAGCCGAGTGGTAGAGCTTGATCAACTTGAGGAAGCCAGAAATGTTGCAGCAATCCAATCGGCCAAGTACCTCCAAGGCCTCCGGCGCTACTATTCTCGCAATGTTCGAAGTCGTACCTTCTCCAAGGGAGATTTGGTCCTCAGGAAGAGACAGAAAAGTGAGCATAAGCTCTCCCGAATCTTGGATGGTCCTTACATTGTCGAGGAAGTAGTTCGCCCGGGAGCTTATCGACTCAAGCGTGAAGACGGCGCGGTCTTGGTGAACACTTGGAATGCCGAACAGCTACGTCGCTTCTACGCTTAAGTTATGTATCCAGATCCCATGCATTAAATAAAGTTGCCGACTATCTGGTTCTTTGATCTATCTTACTATACTGTGACCGAGTCAATCCCGAGTGGTTATCACCCTACTAGCGTAGCGTCTAATCCGAATCGTGCCGATACAAATTATGCGGAAATGCATGTTCGAGGTGAGACCGCGACAAGCAGCACAATCCGAACGTTTGAATCAGCACACGAAATAGGAAAGACGAAGTTAGAAGAAGGTACTAACCACTCGAGAACAACGATCTGTAGTTCCGTGAACACTTCTGGACACAGAAATCGGAATCACTAGTCCCTAATCGGTAGAAATTCGGCCCTCCAGCACCTCGCTGCAGGGGCTGAAGCTATTGACTAGAGCAAACAGTCTAGAGATAGATGATCAAACTCAGAACGATATAAATGGCACCGATTTCATATTTTATTCCATAATATCAGTAATTTACATTGCTGAGCTTTTTTTATTTCTTTTTCTCGCCCTAAAAAAAGGGGGGGTACTGAGGAGCCGGAGCTGAGGTGCTGGAGCTGAGGTGCCGGAGCTGAGGTGCCGGAGCTGAGGAGCCAGTGCTGAGGAGCCAGGTGCAGGGAGCTAGTCGCGACACGCGCGCCCCAGGGCTTCGCGGATCAGGTCCGCGACCACCCAAAGCGAGGGCACGAGCCGAAGAAGGGCCTCGACAGCAGCTGCGTCACGGCGCTCGCGCCCAACCATGTCCTTGATGACGTCCGCCACCTCTTCCAGCGCCGGCACCGCCTCAATCAAGGTAGCAACGGCGCTGGCATCCCTAGCGACCGCCTTCTCCTCCTCCCGCTCCATCACCGCAAAGTCAAAATTCAGCCACAACTCTGCATCTTCGATATCACTGTACATGAAGCGGTGGCGAAAGAAAGCCGATATTGGAAGTGACATTGCAGAAGATCTTGAAGAAGAAGAGAAAGGTTGGAGAAAGAGACGATCGATTTACTAGCGGTGACGCCCTATTTATAAGCCAACCCCAGCTCCAAAAATTGAAGCGTCATGGTTATTCAAGTGAAGCGCCGTGCAATCAATGAAGCGCAAAATACTAAGCAGCTTCGCAGATATCCAAGAAGATCAACACGTTGAACAGAGTAAAAAGACATTTTGCAAGACACGTGTAAAATCTGCCTTCCCGCTCACTTGGTTCAACTAAGCGGCAAGCCAGGGGCTATACGAGCCTCAGCCACTCGGAAAAGCGTGCCTGGGACGAGAAGGCCACGAGCTAAGTCCCGGAGCTCGTGGGCAGGACATCAGCCACTCGAAAAAGCGTGCCTGGGATGAGAAGGCCACGAGCTAAGTCCCGGCGCTCGGGGGTGGGACCACTCGTCTAGAATGGCGAGCCTCAACTACTCGGAAGAGTGTGTCTAGGGCAAGAAAGCCACGAGCCAAGTCTACTCAGCTACGAGCCTCAGCCACATGGAAAAGCGTGCCTGGGATGAGAAGGCCATGAGCTAAGTCCCGGCGCTCGGGGGCTGGACCACTCATCTAGAATGGCGAGCCTCAACTACTTGGAAGAGCGTGTTTGTGGCGAGAAAGCCATGAGCCATGTCCCGGCGCTCCGGGGCTGGACCACTCGTCTAGAATGGCGAGCCTCAGCTACTCGAAAGAGCGTGTCTGGGGCGAGAAAGCCACGAGCCAAGTCCCGGCGCTCCGGGGCTGGACCACTCAGCTAGGAGGGCGACTCGGATAAGTGCTATCCCGAGTGCTAGATTAGTTGGACAGAGCTTTAGAACAGTCATTCGGCCCAACAAAGTGGAAATGAGACAAATCATATGGAAACATCAAACAATGTCTCAGACAAGGATCAGCGTTCGACCCGAGAATTTACATCAAACTCAGAATTCAAGATTTTCCAGTAAAGCTTGCGATGTACTGGAGACCTCTTCAAGGAGCGCGTTGGCCTTGTCTTCGTCACAAGCGAAACCCTCCTTAATAACTTCGAGGTCAACCCTCGGATAATGAGATTTGACCACTGCCAACGCCTGATTCACACTCATGGTCGCCGACTCCTTTGCGTAAGCCTTGATCTTGTCAGCTCCTCCCGAAAGAAGTGGAACGGCGTCGTCCCCCTCGTTCGGTTCGGCTCCCTCGACACGCATAAGGTGTAGGACTGGCTCACAGGCGTCGTGGAGCTCGGCGCGGCTTCATTTGGTAGTGGTCACCTTCTTCTTGTACTCTACACGAAATCCAAGCTGTCGCTAGAAAGCACACTCGGCTTGAAGCAAGTCGAATCGAAATTGGGAAGCTTACCCTCCAATTCTCGCTGAGTCTTCTCCAAGCTAGTCTGAGTTTGAAGGTTAGAGTTTTTTTAGGCCTACAGCTGCGTCCTGAGCTCGGCGATTGTTGAGTCACACTCTGAAAACATGGAAAGTTAGACACGCCTCTGACCGCTCAAGAAGAAAGCACCCGCCCCAGGCCCGAGGAGACTTGTATCTTGCAGTGACCACTGAAGTTCTGACTTTTCCTCACGGAGGGCCATGCATTGAGCTTCAAGTGCGTGGACTTCCATCCACCGTACCTGACTGAGCTCATTTAGCTCGTCCTCGTACTTTTGGTGATCCTTGAGCTTGGGCAACACCTTCTGGAAGAAGTCGAACCTCTTTTCGGAGCGGGTTCCCATATCCTGGGCATCACAGCAAAGTGTCGGCAAGGGGTTAGTTCTTCAAAGATATGCTGAAGAGGGGGAGATCGGAGGACTTACCCGGACCAGCCGGCTGCACTTCACTGTGAGCTCATACAGCTCCATTCAGGTTGCTACCTCCGCTTTCTCATCCTCCTCCATCCCATCCCAATCGGAATCTCCTCCCCACCACATTGTCCGAGTCGGGGGCTTCGGGAGAGGATCAAGCGGTGGGGGTTCGCGGTGAATTTCCTCCGCTTCAGGGAACGAAGGATCGGCAGTTTCCTCGTGTTCAGCGCCCCCGTATGGTTCAGCAGTCGAACGCGTCTCCTCCACCGGTACATCCCGTGCTGGAGAGGCAGCGGGTGAAGCAGCTTTCCCTGGAGAAGTCGACTTTGGAGGTTCCCTTTCAGAAGATGCCTCCACTGGAACGTCCGTGGAGGGAGGTCTGATTCACCAAAGGGCGAGCGTGTCGGCACAGATACAAAGAGACAAGAACAAGAGTCAAGGGGTAGCATACCTTTTGGACTTCTTGAATTTCATCCCAGGCTTTCTACGGACCCCAGCACCACCCGGAGGAGAGCCCAAGTCTACGCCAACATTCGGGGCAGGTGCTGGCTCGGAAGATGGAGCTCCTGAACCTTCCTCCCCGGGCCTAACAGCAGTTGATGGCCCAGCCGGGGAGGGAACAGGAGCCTCCTCCACTGATGTTTTTTCCCTCTTAGAAGATTCCTGCCCCTCAGCCGAAGAATTCGCCGGCCGCTTGGTCGGAACATTCCTCAGCCGAGAGAGGCCGACAACCGGAGCATCAGAAAGGAAGGCTTCACGCTCCTGAAAAGTGAACGATCACATATCATCAGAATCACAAACCAGACAAAAACAACAAAGCGACTTCTCAGAGGCGAGGAATACTCACACGAGGAGGAGCCTTCTTCGCCGAGAACTTGCCCGGACAACCTCTATTGGTGATCTCGGTGCCCGGAGCAAAGAAATCAATCACCCGCGCCGCCAAGACATCTCTCGGAAGAGGCGCGTTCGTCTCCCGGGTGGGATCCTGAGTCCCGATATACCGAAACCCCAAATGGATTCGTTCCTTCAAGGGTTGCACCCGGCGCTTGGCGAAGCTGATTGCGATCCCAATGCCAGTCAAGCCCCGGCTTTTCAGATCATCAACCAGCGCCAGAAGCTCGGTGACTCGGTCCAATCCGCGGCCCATTGGGGGATCGCTCCAGCATCGGAAGACTGTAGGAGCACGGCCGCCGAAGGGAGCGAGAAAAGGATCAACGTTCGCGCAATAGAACCATTCCCGCTTCCAACCTTTGAGGGAAGTTTTGAGGGGGATGATGAAGTAATGTTTCTTCAGGCCCTCTCGCAATTGGATTTTGGCTCCCCCGATGGCACTGGGAGTGTTCCGATTTGGATGAGGTTTGAGCAGGAAGAGGGAACAGAACAAGTCAAAATGAGGACGGATCCCAAGATACGCCTCGCAAAGTTGAACAAATATGGTGATTTGAAGAATGGAGTTGGGGTTTAGGTTGATCAGTTCGATCCCGTAAAAATGAAGAAGCCCCCGAAAGAAAGCACTCCCAGGAACACTAAACCCCCGCCAAAAGAAGGATTCAAAGACCACAATCTCGTTAGCCCGAGGAGTGGGGTAGGCTTCACCTGCTGCGGGTCGGGCGGAGATCAGCTCGAGAGGCGGAAGAACGCCGGCGGTGACAAGCTCCTCCAGGCGAGCCTCTGTTGACATGGAGGCCTCCCATCCTGCGGCCGCCGGACCCGCGCTCTCCTCCGACGATGAAGAAGAAGATATCTGGGAGGAGTGGGGCTTCTGGGGAGAAGTTTTGGGCGCGAAACCGCAAACCCTAGGCTGCCGAGATCGCCCAAGGAGATTCAAAGATTTCTCAGCTGCGTTGGTGGAGGGGCAAAGGTGTCTTTCCCCCAACAAGGGTTTCTTCGTTTATAAGAAGTGATCCTCGATTTTCGCCTCGCGGCGGGAAGGCGGAAAGGGCTCCCGTACGTAATGCTGGGCCATATCTAGGGCATGCCCCACGATGGGCCGTTTGCTGTGTCGCGCAAGTCGCGACCAGATGTCAAGTCTGGCTCGAGGTTTGGGATAGAGTGCGCCCCTTGATGGGCCTGAACGCCGGTCGCCTCGGAAGATTGGGACTGGGCACTTTCCAAACATCCTCTAGCGATGCACCCCATAACTTGGGGTCAAATGCTGGTCACTGCTGCTCAGCGTGATTGGGTACCGCGGGAGGATTTAACCAAAATGGTCTTGAGAATGCGCTCCATGAGAGTCTAAAGCTGTGCACCGTAAACGGGCACGGGCATTACTCTGAATGACCACGGTATGCCCCAAGAGGGTCAATTGTGCTCTACGAGCCAATTGCCGCACACTGTAAATGGGTGCGGGTACCACTTGTCCCCGAGCCACTCGGCCACGAGCCAATCGACTATGGTATGCCCCAATAGGGTCAATTGTGCTCTACGAGCCAATTGCCGCACACCGCAAACGGGTGCGGGTACCACTCACCCCGAGCCACTCGGCCGCGAGCTGACCCATTCTTCGGTATGCCCCGTGAGGGTCAAATAAACGGGCACAAGCGCTACTCGGACATGAGCCGGGAAACGTTGACAACAATCCCGATAACTAACAAGTCCTTTATGATCTCCTTACCTACAGAAGTGTTTTTGACATGACAGGATGAGGAAATCCGATCTTAAAGCACTTGGGGGCTGCTGTGGGATGTCCGAGACCGGGGTCCCGTAGAGAAGCTCATGGCCGACTGGGCTAGGACGATGCTCCGGGCCTAAAGTTCGAGAGCGCCACAAAGATCCCATAGCCACGGCCCAACTTCTTCTCCAAGGCAGCTGGTCACCTCCTCGGCGAAGCTTCGTGTCGCGTCAGGACAACCCCGCCTAAAGTAAAGCCTGCAGCCTACAGCCACCAGACCCTGGCGGATTGGCAGGCGCGGGCCGGGAAAGAGACGACCAAATCTCCTGGACATAGTTGGGTTCAGCAGACAGAGACAAACAACATACTCATGAGTCCCCCTGGTCCAAGGCCAGGTGGCACCCCTTTGTAACGTGCCCTCCCCCCAGTATATAAGGGGGGAGGGGACAACCCTGTAGAAAAAAAGGAAAAAAGAGTAACACGCTCACATATCCAAGAACACAGGACTAGGGTATTATCTCCGCCGAGGGAGCCCGAACCTGTCTAAAAAAGATTGCCCTCGCATCCTGTGTTACCATCTAGCTTTGATCACGCACGAATCCCCACGAATCACAAATCTCATTGCCGACGGAACCAACCGTCGACACTAGGTTAATTAGAACACCAAAGAAAACCCAATTTTTGAATTTAATTATTTTAAATTAGCCTTCGGTAGAAAACCAAAATTGGGGATGTTAAAAACGATTCAACCTCTAAAATACTCTAATCTACAGTTGATCACAGACTGTACCATTCGCGTCACAGATTGGACAATGCTCGGTAAAAAAACCATAACTTTTAAACGGCTGAACGGAATTTAGAGTTTTCAGTGTCCAATTAATGGTAATTCGATTACCTACAACTTTCGCAACAGCCGGACATCCAGAAAACACCTCTAAAATTGTCTAATTCACGTCCGAAGACCGACGACCTAATCTGTCCGAGGACAGAACGCAAGACCAAATTGCAATCTTCCTAAATCCTTCTAATCACAGCACCTAAACACCAAATTTAACCATGATCTTCCCCACCTAACCAACACCAAAACTCTATAACCAAGTTCCCCAAGGCATACCTCTTCTTGGCAAATCTCTCGGTCGACGAACGTCTCCTCCTCGCGGCCCGATCTCCCCTCCAATCGCTGGGAACGCCGGAATCACCGAAAACATCGGATCCTCTTGGACGAAGAGCTCCCGGACAGCGAGATCGGAGTCATGCTAGGGCCGGCTAGAGGTGAAGAGAGGAGGGAGGGGTGGCGCAATGGGGGAGGGGAGGGTGCGGCTAGGAGGAGAGGCAAGGGGGGCCGCGGCTATGAGGGGAGGGGCGCACCACGAGGGCTAGGGCGGTGGGGCGCAAGGGGGGAAACCCTAAGGGATTGGCAGGATTTTCTTCCACATGGGCCAAAAAAACCCCACCGACGGCCCATTTAATTCCCCCAAGGCCCAAAATAGCTCTCCCAAGGCCCAAACTCCCCCAGAGAGGCCCAAACACCTGGAAAAGCCCAAAAACACGATATAACCTCGTACCGAAATGCCACAAACTATAAGGTCACCTTCTGATGAGGACATCACTACCATGGATACGGCCATGTCTACAAACCCAATTGAAACCAACAATGTAATACAAGGGCCAATTACTCGAGCTCGCGCACGTCAATTCAATTGCCAGGTGAATGCGTTCCTCTGGTTGCATACAAATAATTTAATGAATGGAATGCTATTTAATCTTTGTGATGATTTTATTGTCCTTAGGAACCAAGGAGAAGGACTCCCAAAAGTCAAGCATGAAGCCAATTCTTCTGGTGCACAACTTCAACTCGGATTCGGCCTCTAGGGACAGCACCAACTTAAAACGACCATAACTTTTGATCCACAAGGGTGTTTGAGGTCTATGAGTACTGGTTTGAAAGGTTTCGACGTCCTCTTTCCAACGGATCTGGCCCCACCTCCAAATTCCTTACGAGTCAACGGAATATGCAAAACAAGTTCGGTCATCTTTCCAAATCCGAGTCAAACTAGGAATACTACTCGGCCATGGAGGTGTTTTGGATGCCCCAAGCCTGGTTTTGGCCTCCTATTTCTCCTATAAATAGCTAGGGAGTCCCCCAAAATAACCTGGGTTTTGGTTATTTGATAGTTTAGCCTTTTGCTACTATTTGAGTCTTTTAGACGTGCTCAACGGCCGCCTAACAAGCTCCTTGTATCGGAACCCCAACTTTCTTCTATACTTCATCTATATTTGCAATTTTAGATTGCTTTTGCCTTGTTCTTGCTTGTTCTTCGATTGCTTGCAGGAATTGATCTTCGTGATCAGGTTGATCATGCCCACGGCAAGGTCAATAACCATCTGGAGTTGGTTTAGCGATTGCTAAGGCGCATCGTCGTTGTACGTTGTAGTCGGATCGTCAAAGTCGTCTCCACCCAAATCGAAGGTTATCATTCTCATCGAAAGATCGGGACACCCAGTGTTACATCAAGTGGTATCAGAGCTAGGTCCCGAAACAAGAGGGTGAGAATGATAGTACCATCTTGCTTGTGGAGGGGAGAGAATACCACCTTAAAAGGGAGAGCAACCCTCCCCCCATCAGGCTAGTCTTTTGGGAGCCACATGGGACTCTTATGGCCTGGCTATGGTAGCCAAGGTGTGTATTTCCCTCGTTGGGTCAAGGCCCACGCCCCTGGGCCAGTTGGGCAGTCCGCTCACCGAGCGAGGCACGTGCACCATACGGCTGGGCCGCGAAGGGCACGGTGCGCACCCAGGAGGGATGCATCAGTTGGTATCAGAGCTATAAGGTCACCTTCTCTAATGCCATAAGAATGTCTAAGTCTAGGCATATGATAAACAAGGTCTTATCTACTTTACCCATTTCAAAACTGTGAATAATAAGATAGGACTTAAGCCTTTCATGGCAAGCTCTAGGGGCCTGCTTCAGTCCATATAAAGCTTTGAAAAGCTTATAGGCATGGTTTAGGTACTTGGGGTTCTCAAATCTTGAAGGTTGCCTGATATAAACCTTTTCCTCATTGTATACATTAAGGAACATACTCTTGACATCCATTTAATAAAGCTTAAAACCTTTGAATATTGAGAATGCAAGCAGTATCCTAATGGCTTCTAGTCTAGCTACAGGGACAAAGGTCTCAAAGTTAAGACCCTCAACCTGAGAAAATCCATGAGTGACTAGTCTAGCACTGTTCATTACAACCATCCCATCCTCAGTCTGCTTGTTATTGAACACCCACTTGGTCCTAATGAACTCAACAAATTTCCGTACCTTGTTCCCTCAAAGTCCTCAAGTTCCTCATGTATAGCACTGATCAAGGACTCGACGAATAATGCATGAGAAGCATCATTTGGATTAAAAGAGGTGTCGGGACCCGAATCTGCAAATCTGGACCCTCTGTGTATTCTGTACTAGTCCAGGATCACGCTAGTACACACAGCCAAACAGGGTTAAATATCACATCCATACAAAGCGAAAATAATAAGAAAGTACTTCAGACATTAAATAAATAGGTTACAAGACCATAAGGTCACCTTACAAATAGTCTGCCACGCAGGGCTTACAATCACGAAAGTAAATAATCAGCAGCGGATTGAAGAACGTCGGTGACTCCCATCAATATACCACAGGCAACTGACAAGGTTCAACTCCTAGATATTCGCCACCTTACAGAACTTCTCCTCCTTCGAAGTTGTAGTCTTCTCCTCAACTGATGATTGTGTTGGAAGCAAGGGTGAGTATACAACATACTCAGCAAGTCATGCACAGAAGTGCAATCCTATTACTATATGCATGGCTTCTTCCAAAGGAATGGTTTGGTGGTTATTTTGCACCAAACAACATTTTGCTTTTGTTAAATACTCTTAATAGATTCAAAAGCAATTAAATCATATTGCATAATAAGTTATCAATCTCTTTTCCAGTAGTTTGGCACAAAGCCCTATATCACTTTGGCAATTATCTCTGGCATACAGCCACCCATCCTACAATGTATTTTTGAAAATCTAATCCTTGACTGTAATCCCCGAGCTTTGTCCAGTACCGTGGACTCGGCTATTCGAATAGTTTTGACACACTCTGCAGAGGTTATGCACTTTACCCACAAGATACAGTCAAACACCACAAAGGTGAATGATTGTAATAAAGCCTTTCGGAAACTTCTACCTTAACAAGTGGACCTTCCCGGTTGCCATACACTATCCCTTCTCTCAGCAGAGATGAAGTATAGGACCGACATACCGTTGGATGGGTACCTAGCTGTAGCCTCGGTACGCTCCCCCGTACAACTACATAAAGAGTGTAGTTGACACCCTGAGGTACCACATGCAAGTTATTAGTAACTTACTCAACTAGGATCGTCCCACTTCAGTCATGTGGTTGCACGATTGACTCAGTTCAAAGGCTTGCAAGGTTAAGCCCTTAGGGTGACCAGGGCAAGACTACCCAAAGAACCAAAACGACTTTCCCGGTACCAATCATGGCCCACCAGATCAACCTTGCCACTTGCCTCAAACTAAATATTTTCCCACCCAGTTTGATTATTGTGCAACACATGCCAACAATAATATCAGTTACCATGTAGAACCACAAAGGTACCTACACTTCACGTCATCACGCGACAAGATTACACCATTTCCAAAATTCATTTCGTATATCATTAGTCAATATTATTTTTCCATTTGAAACACATTTCACGCAAGCATAGCTACGCAACTATTCACAGTCTAGCCTCCCGTGTTGGCACAATAGTATCATCCAACTAAATTAACCAACTTAAGGTGACAATGGATACATGGCATACAAATATTAAACTCAAGGGTGGAATTAACAATTGGGTGAATTAACTACTTCACCCAAATTAAATTAATTCATTTTTAACAAGATAGCATGCATAATTTAAATCAAAATATATTTCAAAAGTTAGGAACAATATGGTCAAAGTACAATTTGCCTTCGTAAAGCAGCGAGTCTTGGTCTAGAGCTTGATCCTCGAAATCCGCGTCCTCACACAGCTCGACGTCTACGCGTAACAGATAAAGAACCAAATAAACACGCAAAACAACGTACAAACACACATTCAGAGAAATGCTGTAAATTAAACTAATTCATAATTTCACGAAAACTTCCAGATAATTAGTCTAGCATTTTCTAAGATTTATAAAATTTATTTCGCTATTTTTGAACGTATAGTTTAAGAGCTACAAAATTCATAAGTTTGGACTTTCCGAAAATAATTTAACAGTATATATTTAATTATAAAATTTCATTAAAATTACTGTAGAAAGGTATTAATTTCTACTAATTAACAAAATTTGTTGCAAACGATTCAGACTTAAAACGAATTTCTAGAGAAAAAGATAAAATTCGCAATTTGGGTTCAAACACATGTACAAAGTAACTTCACAAGGCTAATGCATGGCACTGTTGATCACATATACGTGTATGCTTCAACGGTTGGCTAGGACACGTGAGAAGAAAACCGAATCAACATGTATGTAAACCTAATGTGTGCGTATATACACAGGAACAGGATATGTACAGCTATTAGGAATACATGCATGCGTCGGACATAAGTGTATACGTGTGACACTACGGAAGGTCGAAACATTATAAAATGTGAAATTGGAGGTTAAAACTTTACGCCATGAAGTTTAATCGCGTTTCCGGGCCGATTTCGGGAGTTTGGGCCTTTCCGGAGCGAGTTGGGCCTTGGGGGGAAACCAAGTGGGCCAAAAGTGGGATCTCCTGGCCCATGAGGGGGAGGAGGGCAGCAAGGTGCGCCCCCCCCCATTGGAGCCCTAGCCGCCCCCACTTCTCCACCTCTCCTTGCCTCCACCCCTCCTAGCCGCCCCTAGCCACCCCTCCTTGCGCCCCTCCCTTCCCTCCCCTCTCCACCTCCACTGCTGCCCTAGGGGAGCTCCCCACCGCACCACCTCGTTGTCCCCTCCATCGGGAAGCCCCACGACGAGGAGATCCGGCGGTTCCGGCGCGAGGAGGACGATCGGGGAGCCCGGGAGGAAGGACTTCGGCGTTCG
This sequence comes from Rhipidocladum racemiflorum, assembly GCA_036346355.1. Taxonomy (NCBI): domain Eukaryota; kingdom Viridiplantae; phylum Streptophyta; class Magnoliopsida; order Poales; family Poaceae; genus Rhipidocladum; species Rhipidocladum racemiflorum. Next base: position 52,059,748 of record CM070578.1, on the reverse strand, counting down.
GCATTCGTCGGGAAGAGGTATGGAATGGGTGATCTTTGGGGATGGTCTAGGTGCTCTTCTAGAGGTCAATTTCATGCTTTTAGATCAAGTGGTGGTGCTGTGATTGGGTATATTAGATGAAAACTAGAGTTTGCCACGTTCTCTGCTTCGGGCAGATTGTGCAGTCGACCTAGGGTTTGAGTTTTCGTGACCTTAGAGTCGGATTTTGGTCGGCTACCTGTTGATAAAGTTGTATGTAACTTCAATACCTTTTAGTGGACATAAAGAACGTCCAATTCCGCCCAGCCGTTTGAAAGTTATGCTCAATTTACCGAACGTGTTCAAATCTGTGTCGTAGCTGGGACAGAACGTAGTGTTTTGTAGATTAAACAACTTTAGAGTCCGAATCAGCTTTTTCATATATTTAGAAAAAGTTAGGAAATTTCCTAAGCTATGCGAGGATGTACTCGTTTAATCGATTCGGAGTCCTAGATCTAAAGTTATGATAGTTTGAAGTCTGCTGTCCCGGGGGGACAGATTCTCTGTTTTTCGTTTTCGGGAGTAGTTTGCGATATCGGGGTAGATGGGCAGTGGCGTACTGTTTTGTGGGCACGTTGTGATTGTGTGACATCTATGTGCAGGTGGTGTAACCCCGGGAGTGCCCTTCTCATCCCGCCAATCAGTCGCCCGAGGTTAAGGCAAGTGTATTGGGATGGGTAGCATGTGGTTTATTTGCTTGTCTTGACTAAATGCAATTGTTTCCATGTTATGCTATCTTGCCATGCTTAGTATTTGCCATGATATGATAAAAAGGGTATGTTAAGATGCTATGCAATAGTTTATGGTTAATGATTATGGCATATGTTGCATACATGGCATGAAACTTGGCCCGGTCGGTGAGAACGTCATAACTATTCCGGTAAGGTCGGTGAGAAAGTTATGACTAATCCGGAGCGCCATGGATGTAAGACCTACCTCGTGATTCCACCCACGCGGTGAGTGGAAGCGAGGAGTAGGCACCCTCCATCTACGGGATGGAAGGGGGACGTGGGTGCACGCCGACGGGTGTGCACTCGGCAATACTGGTATTTGCGTCGAGGAGACATGTGCATTGCATTGCATACATGATGATTATGATGATGAAATGATTTCAATGAGGTTGAGATTTGAATATGATGTTGCATATGAAGTATGACTTAATCATGAGGTTAAGTTTGTTATGTAGTGATGATGATATTGAATTGTTCTGTATGACCCATTGCAATATACTTGCTGAGTGATGAACTAACGCTTGTGTTTTATGTTGTTTTAGGTACCATGACACCGGCATGTGGGAAGGGGCAATAGCTACACATCTTCACATAGTTCCAATCACATTTACCAATTTGAGTCATGATCATAAAAAGTGCCATGAACTTGGTGTATGGAATAGTTTAGTGTGCTTGTGATCCTTTTTGCTTAGCTATAGATTATGGAATGGTTGGATTCGGTATTATTGGTTTATGTTGATGCTTTATCCATTGATATTGATGTTTTAGATGTCTTATGCTATGATATAACTTGCTATGTGATTGCTATTGCTTCAATTCATGTTAAAACAAAGGAGATGCTGTCGAAATTTCGGTTTTAGCATTTGTACCTTTGCTGTAATTTATCTTTATTTATGGTATTTAGATGATGTTTAGTCTATGTTTGGTAGCATTCGGGCATACTAGAACGTGAAATTTGGATCAGCCGTTTGAATGTTATAGCTGTTTTACCGAACGTGTTTAAAACTGTGACGTGATTGGGACAGATCGTGATGATCTGTAGATTAGTCAATTTTAGAAGCCGAATTAGTTTTTCCAAATGCTTAGAAAAAGCTAGGAAATTTCCTAAGCTTTGAGAAAATGTACTCTTTTACTTAATTTGGAGTTCTAGAACCTAAGTTATGCTAGTCAACTGTGACGTGACCAAACCGCACCATGACGTCACGCTGACGTCATGGCGGGCCCGCATGTCAGCGGCTGTCCCAGCCGAGCGCTGACGTCAGCAATGACGTCACAGTAGGTCCCACCTGTCAGCACCGTGGGCTGAGCCCCGCTGACGTCAGCAGTGACGTCATCCGAGGGGGACCCACATGTCAGTGATACGTGGAGCCGTGGACCGAGTCCACGGTAGACCCGAGCCGAGCGTGGACCAAGTCCATGGACCGGCTGACGTCAGCAGACCAATCAGAGGCTGCCACGTGTCCTCGCTGACGCAATAATTAATTTTCGAAAAAGAAAATGATTTATTAATTCGAAATAATGATTTCAGATTTTGTTTCAAACTTCAAACGCTTATAACTTTTGCGTTTCAACTCCGATTTGAGTGATTCAAATTTCTAAATTTGTATAAAATTGAGATCTACCTAATTATGAATTTTATTTAATTTTTGGACTAAAGTTTTCCTCTGTGATATTATTTAATTGATTATTTAAACTTCAAAATGCTATAACTTTTGCATTTTAACTCCAAATTTGACGATTCCAGTTTCTAAAAATTCATAAAATTATGTTCTCTCTGTTTATGGATTTTATCTGGATGTTTGGACACTTTTTGCCTATTGTTTATTCGTGTATTGCTATTTGCACGCTTTACGAGTAGACGTTGAAGTGCCGGAAGGATTCGAAGGAGAAGTATTGACTCAGGATCCAACCCAAGACCAAGAACAAGTACTTTTTGAAGGCAAGTTGTGCTTTGACCATGTTGATCCTATTTTGAAATCTATTTTGATTTAACTTATTGCATGCTAGTTCAATTAGAAAATACTTTATTTAAATATGGGGAATTAGATAAATACCAATTTGCTGTATGACACCTTGATTACTTAAATATGTGCCATGACCCCTTGTCACCCTAGTTGTGGTTTACTAGTTGGACATTATTAAATTGCCAACATGGGTTTTAGACCGTTGTAGTATCTTGCTTAGACACACTTACGTGCTCATGACATGATTTTGGACAATCAAATGTTAATATTGACTTAATGATATATTGAACCTGTTTTGGAAAGGTATCATGTGATGTTGATGGCACGTGGTGCATGGTAATCAAGTGGGGTTTGATAAATAGTTTTCGGCCGGGGCATGTGGTAAGAATGATCAGGTGGGCGGTTGTGGCTATCGGGATGTTGATTTGGTTCTTGGGTAGTCTTGCCCTGGTCACCCTAAGGATCGCACCTTGCAAGCCTTTGAACTGGGTCTAACGTGCAACCACATGCCTGTAATGGGACGGACCTAGTTGACTAAGTTGCTAATAACGCACTGTGGGACCTCGGGAGGTCAACTACACCCTTTGTGTAAGTTATGCGGGGAGCGTCGGGCCGAGGCCAGGTACCCATCTAACATTGATTGGCCTAAACTTCGCCTTAGCTAAGGGAAGGGTTAGTGTGCAATAACCGGGGAGGACCACTTGTATTGTTAGAAGTTTCCGAAAGACTTTGTTACGGGAACTCGCCTTTGTGGTGTTTGACTGTATCTTGTGGGTAAAGTGCATAACCTCTGCAGAGTGTACAATCTATTCGAATAGCCGTGTCCGCGGTATTGGACATCGCTAAGGAATTACAGTCAAGGGTTAGATTTTCTCAAAAATAACTTGGACTTGAAAGGTTGGGTTGGATTAATAATGATGTTGATGGAAATGTGGATTAGGATGGGAAAGATGTTTATTAAACTCCTTGAAAAGTTAATTATGCTATACTTGTTACTACTGCTTTCGAATCTACTTATGTTACTTGTCAAATGCTGTTTACTGCAAATATACCTTGAGCTATTCCTTTGTACCAAGCCATGCATATAGTATATTAGCTTGCATTCTGTGCATGACTTCTTTGAGTACCAAGTACTCACTCTTGCCACAATACAACACCAGTTGAAGAGGAGACTACACGGCTTTGGAGGAGGAGCTCCAAGAGGAACCGTCTCACTTAGGGAGCGAGCCCGATCGGTTACTGTGGTATACTGAATGGCGCCACGAAGTTATTTGATTTTCCGCTGCTATTATTTCTCTCTTAATAAGTTTCGCCCTGCGAGGCGAATATTTGTAGCTTGACCTTAAGGTCGAGTAACCAGTTTGACTATTTAATTAAAGTACTTCATTAGTATCGAGTGGTATGATTGTGATATTTACCGATGTTAAGACTGTGTGCACTAGCGCGTTCCTGGACTAGTGCTGAATACACAGAGGGTCCGGATTTGCAAATTCGGGGTCCCGACAGAGGTGGTATCAGAGCCATACTGACCGTAGGCTCAACCCTAGCTAGAATGGTCGTAGAGAGGTTAAAACCTATTTTCTAAAAACTAAAAGGTTGTCAAGATAAGAAATGATATCTCGACTTACCCCCTTCTCTCTTTTCTTGTCTCTTGCTGAATTTTTCCTTACCTTGTCACGGTTTAAAAATTTCGAGTTCTTACGTGAGCACTCTTGTGACAGATGGAGGGAGAGTTCAACTACGTCGATCTGGAGGTTGGTCACGCCGCGGAACTTTGGCGTATGTTACAGACTCTCGGAGATTTTGAGAAGCCGCAATACCAAGTGAAAGTAATCAGACAAGCAGGATTGATCAGGGCTTGTGACGTGAAGATTGTGGTGCCTGCTAGGAAGAAGGGCCCAGGCAATCGCCCGATACACCGTGACCGCCAGAGGTCCACAATGCAGATGGGCATCCAAGAAGTATCACGACGAGCAATGCGGCACATTACCCGTATCTACGCCAGAGAGTTGGAGAGCACGGTGTTCCGTTATCATCCGCGCAGCAATAACCTTCTTGACCCGAAGGCGATTCAGGATGAGGATGACATGGTCACACAGTTGGCACGACTTGTTGTCGCCCAGGAGGATGTACTCGATGATACAAGCAAAGAGCTACAGAAGGCCCGCAAGGAGATCACGACAGAGAAGAACAGATGGCGGGAAGCTCAAGAGTATGTGTCACACCTTCTGCGAAGGATTGACGAGTTGGAGATGGCTTTGTACGGACCGTAACTGAGCGATTCGAGCTACACGAGCCAGATCCGGCGGAGTCAGATCTCGATGAGGACACTGCTTCGTCAACTACCATAGATGACATAGTTGCTGGACATGGCAATCGTCTCGCGCCTATGCCGCAGCATCCGTACCCAGGCCGTGGAGGTTTTCTCGATGAGTGAGCATAGGTTTTATAGAGAGACTCCTTCGCCGAGTCGCGTCATAGAATAAAGAGTCACCCTTTAGGCGTTAGACTCCAGTGTTAGATCGATTGAATTTTCATTGCTTGCTGAGTGTGCAGTATGTGTTGCAAGGCCCCTAGGCATTGTAAGCAACCATACCAAGTTATTAATATCAATAATAAAGTCAGACCTTAAAGTTACACCTTTCGCCCCGCATAAGTTCCATATTACTTGTCTACTCTTGTTTCCCTCTCATCTCTAAAACCTAGAGCAAATCGACAGATGGTGAACACCCGCGGAAACTTTGGAGGCAATGGAAGTGGTTCTCGCCCAGCAGAAAACCCTAATGATGGAGCACCAGCACCGCCGCTGGATATGCAGAATTTCGGAGCTTTTCTTGCTGCTCAGACTCAGTTGATGCATGCTATGATGCAACAGATGCAACACGTCACTGCTCAGGCCACAGCTAATCAAGTTAATCATGGACAACGCCAGAATACAAGACTGTCAGAGTTCATGAGAACTCACCCACCCACTTTCTCTGGGAATGCCAATCCATTGGAGGCCGATGATTGGTTAAGGTCAATTGAGAGGAAGCTACACATAGCTCAATGCATAGGAAATGAGAAGGTACTCTACGCTTCTCATCAGTTGGAAGGAACAGCAGCTGAATGGTGGGAGAACTTCTGTGCCACGCAAGTGAACCCTCAGGACATCACTTGGGAAGAGTTCACAGCTGCATTCCATCAGTATCACGTGCCTGAAGGAATCATGGATCTCAAGAAGGAGGAGTTCAGAGCACTGAAGCAAGGTAATCACCGATGGCCGACTACTGAACAAGTTCACACACCGCACGCCACGCACTTTTTGAGGATGTAGCGATAGATAAAGCCAGACAGTCTCGTTTTATGAAGGGACTTAACTCAGGATTGCAGGTGGGATTGATCACCCACACCTTTCCAGATTTCCAAGAGTTGGTGAATAAGACGCTTATTCTTGAGGACAAGCGCAAGGAACTGGATGAGAATAGGAAGCGCAGAATGCAACAAACAGGATCACGCCAGGAACGCAACAAATGGCGTCGAGAGTTGCACCAAATCGCTTTTTCAGATTCCAGCCACAAAATGCAACAAGGACACCGTCACGGCACCAAGAACCGTCAATCAAAACTACTGACCCAGCCCCGCTAGAAACGCCGCTCCAGGCAAGAAGGAACGATGAGACGCCGCTACAATCGCAACGAGCCAGGACACTTTGCCAACATTGTCCAAAGAAGACAGCAGGAGTGACCCGATTCGCTTTAATTTGGGAACCACCCAGCTAAGACGCCAAAGACCAGAGCCACATCCTGCACCGTGGTGAGAGGCCAAGTCAACCATGTCACCGCGGATGCACCGCAGAATGCTACTGACGTCAGATCGGGTAAGTTACTTGTTAACTCAGTACCTGCAACAGTTTTGTTTGACTCTAGAGCTTCGCATTCGTTTGTTTCGCAAGGCTTTGCTGCTAAAAATGAATTGGAGATTGCAAGGCTTAGATGCATGCTTCTAGTTCAAACCCCTGGTTCCGAACTCCGAATGAAAGTAGGATGTTCCGGGGTGAGAATACTAATAGATGGAATAGAGTTCCTAGCGAACCTTATTATTTTGGAAACCCAGACCTTAGACGTCATTTTGGGAATGGATTGGTTATCCAAGCACAAGGCCGTATTGGATTGTGGACGAAGGACTATCTCAGTTGAGAGCCCGTGTGGAAAGAAAGTGGAATTTCAAGCCACTGCAGTTAGAGATGGACAGATGATGGTTAACAGTACCAAGACAATCAGCATAGAGGATGTCTCAAGAGTGAATGAGTACCCGTGATGTTTTTCTTGAAGATCTACCTGGTATGCCGAGACAGGGACATAGAGTTTGTGATAGAGCTTGTACAGTACACACCGATAGCAAAGAGACCCTATCGGATGTCCACCGAGGAATTGGTAGAGATGAAGAAACAACTTGAGGAGTTAATGGAGAAAGGATTTATCGAGACCGAGTTAGTCGTAGTGGGGGAGCACTAGTTTTGTTTGTCAAGAAGAAGGACGGAAGTTTCAGGATGTGCATTGACTACCGTGCACTCAATGAAGTCACCGTGAAGAATAAGTATCCGCTACCCAGGATTGATGATTTGTTTGATCAGCTGAGAGGAGCCGGAGTTTTCTCCAAAATTGACCTAAGATCGGGATACCATCAGTTGAAGATCCGATCAGAGGATATTCCGAAGACTGCATTCTCGTCAAGATATGGACATTACGAGTTTACAGTTATGTCCTTTGGTCTGACGAATGCACCAGCATATTTCATGAATATGATGAATAAGGTGTTCATGTAATATTTGGACAAGTTTGTCGTCGTGTTCATAGATGATATCCTAATCTACTCCAAGACAGAGGATGAACATGCAGAGCACTTGAGGCGAGTTCTGGAAAAGCTGAGGGAACAGCAACTCTTCGCCAAGTTCAGCAAGTGTGATTTTTGGAAGGACAAGGTAGAATTCCTCGGACATGTAATGACCGCAGAAGGAGTCGCCGTTGATCCAAGCAAGGTAGAAGCTGTGTTACATTGGGAGCAGCCGAAGACCGTGACCCAGATTCGGAGTTTTCTTGGAATGGCAGGATACTATCGCCGTTTCATTGAAGGCTTTTCGACAATTGCGAGACCTCTTACGCAATTGCTGAAAAAGGAAAAGAAGTTTGCATGGACGCCAGAATGTGAGAAAGGATTTCAGAGTCAAGAAGTGATTGACATCGGCCACGGTGTTAGTACTAGGATGTTAATCAAAGCTTTGATATTTATTGTGACGCATCGCGCCAAGGACTTGGATGTGTGCCGATGCAGAATGGAAAGGTCGCCGCTTATGCATCAAGGCGATTGAGGCCGCATGAGGAAAATTATCCGACGCATGACCTAGAGTTAGGCTGCCGTAGTGCATGCCTTGAAGATATGGCGTCACTATTCGATCGGGAACAGGTGTGAAGTGTATACGGATCATAAGAGCCTTAAATACATATTCACCCAGTCGGATCTGAACATGAGGCAGAGGAGATGGTTAGAGTTGATCAAGGACTACAATGTTGGAATCCATTACCATCCCGGGAAGGCCAACGTAGTTGCCGATGCCTTGAGTCGAAAAAGCCATACCGTGAGTATGTTGCTAGCCACAAGTCAGGATGAGTTATGTGAGGATTTTCAGAGAATGAAGATTGAGGTGGTACCTAGCGGATTCTTGGCCGCATTGGAAGTGAAGCCTACCCTAGAGGATCAGATCCGGGAAGGACAGAAGGATGATGACAAGATCCGTAGGATTAAGTCCATCAAGGAAGAAGGCAAGGCAGAGGACTTCAAGTTGGATGAGCAAGGCACGTTATGGATGAAGGATCGGATTTGTGTGCCCAACAAGAAGGAATTAAAGCAACTGATTTTGGAAGAAGCCCATGACTCCAAGTATTCAATTCACCCAGGAAGTGCCAAGATGTATCAGGATTTGAGGGAAAGATTCTCGGTGGCCGAGCATGAAGCGTGAAGTTGCCGAGCATGTTGCATTGTGTGACGTATGCCAGAGAGTCAAGGCAATGCATCAGAGACCAGCAGGATTGCTACAGCCGCTGAAAATACCTGAGTGGAAGTGGGAGGAAATCGGAATGGATTTCATTACCGGTTTGCCTAAGACTCAAGGAGGTTATGACTCCATATGGGTTATAGTGGATCGCTTGACCAAAGTAGCCCATTTTATCCCCGTGAAGACCACTTACTCGGGAGATAAGTTAGCAGAATTGTACATGATCAGGATCGTCTGTTTGCACGGAGTGCCAAAGAGGATTGTATCGGACAGAGGTACCCAATTTACCTCAAGGTTCTGGAATAAGTTGCATGAAGCCATGGGAACCCGTTTAAACTTCAAGATCTGACCTATCATCCACAGACGGATGGACAGGCCAGAAAGAGTCAATCGATTACGGAGGATATGTTAAGAGCATGTGCATTGGCTTATGCTACCTCTTGGGATAAGAGTTTGCCATATACCGAGTTTAGTTACAACAATAGTTACCAGGCTAGTTCTGAGATGTCACCTTTTGAGGCCTTGTATGGTCGACCTGTCGGACGCCATTGAATTGGAATGAGGCCGTGGCGCCCGTGTCTTCGGCCTGATATTCTTCAAGAGGTGAAGAAGCAGATCGCCATGATTAGGGAAAGGTTGAAGATTGCCCAATCACGGAGAAGAGTTATCTTGACAATCGTCGCGGGATTTGAGTTTTGAACCGTAAGACTTTGTATACCTCGAGTTACGCCTCTCGGGGAGTTAAGAGGTTCCATGCCAAAGGGAAACTCGCACCCGTTATGTTGGACCATTTAAGATTTTGAGCCGCAGAGGCGAAGTTGCTTATCACCGGAGTTGCCACGATCGTTAGCGAGGAGTACATGACGTATTCCATGTGTCCCGATTGAAGAAGTGTCTTCGATCTGGGAGGAGCAGACACCGCTAGAGTCAATTGAGTTGCAAGAAGATTTGACTTACAAGGAGCATCCCGTGAAGATTTTGGACACTATGGATCGAGAGACCATAAATAAGTCAACCCGTTTCTGTAGAGTTCAGTGGAGCAATCATGAAGAAAGCGAAGAGGATTTGAGGAAAGAGTTTCCGAACCTATTCCTTTAGTAAGCCCTGAATCTCGGGGACGAGATTCTGTTAAGGGGGGGAGGTTTGTAACACCCCAAAATTTTGCTTTTCTTAAATCTATGTGTGATTTGGTACTTTGGTGAATTTTTGGAATTTTCTGGAATTTATTTGGATTTATTTGGAATTTATTTGAATTTATTCCATTTTGAAATAATTAAAGAATTAAACTTTGCAAATAAAATTTTGCTGGAAAATATTTTATTTGAGTCCAAAATGATCCAAAATATTTTCCAGAATTTTTCTGAGTCTTTTGCTATTTTTAATGAATTAAATGAATTACTGGAAATTATTTTAATTATTAAATCGCTGGAAAATCAATCGGGTCGAAATCGTTCATCCGATCGAAGTCGGAACAAAGTCGGACTCGAGTCCGACCGAGCGATTGACTCGATCGAATCAACCCTAAGCCGGATGGATCCGAACCGTTGGATCAAGATCCAACGGTCGGGATCAATCCGCGTTAAACGCGCGCGCCGAGCCAATCTCGGCCGTCGATCGCGCCACGTGGGCGGCCCGCGTGCGTCGCGTCGTCTCGCCAGATCCGGACGGACTCCGCCCGCACGGCTCCGCCGCGGAAACCGAGCGAATCTCGACGTCCGCGCCGGTATTTAAGGCGTGGATCGTTGCCCGAGGTTCGCCCGACCCGTGCGCATCGTTTTCCCCAACTCCCGAAGCCCTATTCGCCGCCATCACCTTGCAATTGCTCGCCGGAGTCCTCTCTCTCCCCGCCGCGGTTGTTGCTTCATCCTGCCGCCGTTCGCCGTCCTCCGCCATGGTGAGCGGTCCGAGACCCCCAAGCCAAGGCGCACCGTGAGGTACCTCTCACTCATGGAGAGGCCAAAGCGCCGTCCGGGCTCGTCGTCGTTTCGTCTCCGGTGGCCCTACTCCGCCGTGTCGCCATCATTGTCACTTAAGCGCGTGAGCCGTTGGATCTTCATCGCACGGTCCAAGATCACGCCACGTCACCCAGGTGAGATCCCGCCCAAAAATCTCAAGATCCAATCTCGGCCGCTGGATCTAGATCCAACGGTCCAGATCAAACGCGTTAACCCAAACGCGTGAAACCCAGATCCAATCGGGCCGTTGAAATTCAAATCAACGGCCGTGATTGCGCCACGCGTGTTGGGAAGCTCGACCGCCGCGATCGGCCGCTTCGCGTGTGACGCCGACACGCCGCCCGCGTGTCGGGCCGGCGTGACTAAACCGCACCATGACGCCACGCCGACGCCATGGCGGGCTCAAGATGTCGGCCGTCCCAGCCGAGCGCCGACGCCAAGAATGACGCCACGAGGGTCCCACTGCCGCCACTGCGGCTGAGCCCGCCGACGCCGCAGTGACGTCATCCGAGGGGGACCCACATGTCAGTGATACGTGGAGCCGTGGACCGAGTCCACGGTAGACCCGAGCCGAGCGTGGACCAAGTCCATGGACCGGCTGACGTCAGCAGACCAATCAGAGGCTGCCACGTGTCCTCGCTGACGCAATAATTAATTTTCGAAAAAGAAAATGATTTATTAATTCGAAATAATGATTTCAGATTTTGTTTCAAACTTCAAACGCTTATAACTTTTGCGTTTCAACTCCGATTTGAGTGATTCAAATTTCTAAATTTGTATAAAATTGAGATCTACCTAATTATGAATTTTATTTAATTTTTGGACTAAAGTTTTCCTCTGTGATATTATTTAATTGATTATTTAAACTTCAAAATGCTATAACTTTTGCATTTTAACTCCAAATTTGACGATTCCAGTTTCTAAAAATTCATAAAATTATGTTCTCTCTGTTTATGGATTTTATCTGGATGTTTGGACACTTTTTGCCTATTGTTTATTCGTGTATTGCTATTTGCACGCTTTACGAGTAGACGTTGAAGTGCCGGAAGGATTCGAAGGAGAAGTATTGACTCAGGATCCAACCCAAGACCAAGAACAAGTACTTTTTGAAGGCAAGTTGTGCTTTGACCATGTTGATCCTATTTTGAAATCTATTTTGATTTAACTTATTGCATGCTAGTTCAATTAGAAAATACTTTATTTAAATATGGGGAATTAGATAAATACCAATTTGCTGTATGACACCTTGATTACTTAAATATGTGCCATGACCCTTGTCACCCTAGTTGTGGTTTACTAGTTGGACATTATTAAATTGCCAACATGGGTTTTAGACCGTTGTAGTATACTGCTTAGACCTGCTACGTGCTCATGACATGATTTTGGACAATCAAATGTTAATATTGACTTAATGATATATTGAACCTGTTTTGGAAAGGTATCATGTGATGTTGATGGCACGTGGTGCATGGTAATCAACTGGGGTTTGATAAATAGTTTTTCGACCGGGGCATGTGGTAAGAATGATCAGGTGGGCCAGTTGTGGCACTGGGGATGTTGATTTGGTTCTTCGGGTAGTCTTGCCCTGGTCACCCTAAGGACTGCACCTTGCAAGCCTTTGAACTGGGTCTAACGTGCAACCACATGCCTGTAATGGGACGGACCTAGTTGACTAAGTTGCTAATAACGTACCTGTGGGACCTCAGGAGGTCAACTACACCCTTTGTGTAAGTTGTACGGGGGAGCGTACCGGGGCTGAGGCCAGGTACCCATCTAACAGTTGATTGGCCTAAACTTCGCCTTAGCTAAGGGAAGGGTTAGTGTGCAATAACCGGGGAGGACCACTTGTATTGTTAGAAGTTTCCGAAAGACTTTGTTACGGGAACTCGCCTTTGTGGTGTTTGACTGTATCTTGTGGGTAAAGTGCATAACCTCTGCAGAGTGTACAATCTATTCGAATAGCCGTGTCCGCGGTATTGGACATCGCCGAATTACAGTCAAGGGTTAGATTTTCTCAAAAATAACTTGGACTTGAAAGGTTGGGTTGGATTAATAATGATGTTGATGGAAATGTGGATTAGGATGGAAAAGATGTTTATTAAACTCCTTGAAAAGTTAATTATGCTATACTTGTTACTACTGCTTTCGAATCTACTTATGTTACTTGTCAAATGTTGTTTACTGCAAATATACCTTGAGCTATTCCTTTGTACCAAGCCATGCATGTAGTATATTAGCTTGCATTCTGTGCATGACTTGCTGAGTACCAAGTACTCACTCTTGCCACAATACAACACCAGTTGAAGAGGAGACTACACCAGCTTTGGAGGAGGAGCTCCAAGAGGAACCGTCTACTTAGGGAGTGAGCCCAGTCAGTTGCCTGTGGTATACTGAATGGCGCCACGAAGTTATTTGATTTTCCACTGCTATTATTTCTCTCTTAATAAGTTTCGCCCTGCGAGGCGAATATTTGTAGCTTGACCTTAAGGTCGAGTAACCAGTTTGACTATTTAATTAAAGTACTTCATTAGTATCGAGTGGTATGATTGTGATATTTACCGATGTTAAGACTGTGTGCACTAGCGCGTTCCTGGACTAGTGCTGAATACACAGAGGGTCCGGATTTGCAAATTCGGGGTCCCGACATCGGGGTAGGGGATCGTTCTTGTACTGTTTTGAGGGCACGTTTTGAGTGTGTGGTACCTATGTGCAGGTGGTGTGACCCCGGGAGTGCCCTTATCCTCTCGCCAATCCGTCACCCACGGTTGAAGGCAAGTGTATTGTACTGGTTGCGGCTTAGGGAGCCGTAATGTTTGATAATGAGATGGTTTACACATGTTTTATGATATGATGCCATGATTGTGCTTGCGACATGATGAAAATGGTTTATTATGAGGCTATGCAATGATTAGTTGAGTTTATGTGCAAGTTATTTATGTTTATGACATATTTGCATATATGGCATGAGAACTGGCTAGGTCGGTGAGAAAGTCATAACTAGTCCGGTAAGGTCGGTGAGAAAGTTATGACTAATCCGGAGTGCCATTGAATAAGACCTACCTCGTGATTCCATCCATAGTTGTGAATGGAAGCGAGGAGTAGGCACCCTCCATCTACAGGATGGAAGGGGAAAGAGGGTGCACACCGACGGGTGTGCACTCGGCAATACCGGTATGTGCTTCAAAGAGACATGTGCATTGCATTGCATTGCATGAATGAAGTGGTTTATGAGATGATTATGATGTTCTATGAGATGCATATGAAGATGTTATTTGAGATGTTTATGATGATGTTATATGAGAGCATAAATGAAGTTTGTGAGTTGATTCTCAGGACATGCATGGCATTAAGTATGTATGTGAGTTGTTATTGTTTTTGTACCATTGCAATACACTTTCATGAGTGATGAACTCACGCTTGTTATTTTATGTTGTTTTTTAGGTACCATGAACTTGGCAGTCGGGGAAGGGAGATTAACATCACATCTGCACATAGATTTGTTCACCTAGACAACTACACACTCCCACTTGTAGTTGTAATGATTATCTTATTGCGTTAAAAACTTGGATTATGCTAGCTTATGTGCTTGGTTTTATTGTTCCCTTCGTAGTTGTTCATGAACTGTTGGAGTTTATGTTATGGACTTGAGATGATGCTTTAACTCCTGTTAGTGCCATCTATTATGCTATAATGATGTGATAATATTATTGTTACTTAAAATCCATGGAAAAACAAAGGGAATGCTGCCGAATTTTCAATTAAACTATTAGCGTAGTTGCTGTAATTTATTGATAAATATGTGATATTGGTTGTGTCTAGAGCTGTTTGGGTGACATTCGCGGCAGACTAGATGCCGGGGTGTTACAGTGAAAGTTTTCAAAGTTAAAGAGCTAAAAGCTCAAAAAGTGATTTTTGATAGATGTAAGATCAATGTTATGCACTGTTGCACTTCTTCTTTACGAGACTGCTTATCATTGCACTTTGATATGAACTTGGAAGAGGTTGTGTATGACCGAAACCATGAAACCTCTTTGCTTGGCATGGTTGAAAAGTAAGGCTGATGGTGCATATACTTCCTTGCATTTCTCTATTTTGTTGCAAATAATCATTAAATCTACTTTTCAAGCACCAATGAAGTGCACAAAAAATTCAATGTTTTCAGGTTTTGAGATAGTTGAGAAAGGGAGATCATGTCATGCAAAAAATCGTTAATAGAACTTGATTTCTAGTTGTGCTTACTCTACATTGTCTATGTGTAGATTTGAGGGTGTAAGTATCTTGGATAGCTTGACTTGGAGATGAATTACATTTGTGGTTGATTTATAATGCTCATTACATAAAAAATGACAACTTAAAAACAAAATTTTGGTCTCTCTTTTGTATTCTTGATGAATCCATTGTCAAAGGGGGAGAATTTTGGAGAATTTTTGGCACATTGCACATTCACACACACATTTTCCTTGTAGGGAGAGTTTTTCACTTTGCATTTTTGTCAAAGGGGAGATTTCGTGTTTTTCACTTTAGCTTTTGATTTTGAATTTCTTGATTTCAAAAATCTTTTTGTGAAGTGAATGCTAATGTTCAATTCTAAGTGATGTTGCCAATGTTTTCATCAAGGGGGAGATTGTGAAATCATGTGCTGAAAAATTGGCTTAGAACTGAATGTGCAAAAATGTGCTTGTGCATGATTGATCATTTGATATACTTGTGTTAAGCCCTAGTTAAGGTTTTTTTTTGAAGAAACAGAGACTTTGCTTTGGACGTCGGACCATCTTTTCTTGAGTCCGTCGTGAATGCGTTTTTAAAACATTTGCGCCGGACCAAGTTTTAAAAAAACTATAAGTTTTACATGTACGTCGGACCAAATCTTTTGGTCCATCGTGAATGGCTTTTTCAAGAGTTGATTTCGTGTGTACGCTGGACCAAATTTTTGGTCCGCCGTGAACATGCTTTTGAGGTCTTTTGCGCAGGACCAAATTGTAATGCAAACCGAGTGTACATCATGTACGCTAGACTGATTTTGTTTTAGTCCACCGTGAATGTGTTTTTGAGGCATTTGCACTGGACCAAGATTCTCTAGAAACAGTAAGTTTCGTGTGTACGCCGGACCAATTTTTTGGTCTATCGTGAGTGATGCCGGACCAAAGTTTCGGTCCGGTGTGAATAGCTTTTTGAAGGTTGATTCTCTGTGTGTGCCGGACTGATTTCTTTGGTCCGGCGTGAATGGCTCTTTCTATGGTTTAGTCCCTGTGTGCACCGGACCAAGTTTTGGTCCGCCGTGAACGTGAATGTTTTTTTAGGGTTTCTTTATTATGAAATTCGTGTGGATTTTATAATGCATGTTTTGATTTTGTGCAATGCTCGTGTGAGTAATTGCATGGACTAATTGAGCCAAGTTGGGAAGAACTTGTGCTCGGAATATTGTTTTGTGGATTGTTCATGTGCAGGTGTTACTCAAGGGCGAATGTGGTCGATGACGGGACCGGAACTAGGTTCATTGCAGTACTACAGAACAGGCAATCCTTGCCGCCACATCACTGCTGATTGGCTAGAGCCATCAGTGATAAAATATCACTGCCGGTTCGTAAGATCCGCTGCCCAGGAAACGTATTATTGCCGGTTTGTATAACCAACCGGCAGTGATAACAAACTATCACTATCGGTTTATACTCAAAACCGGTAGTGACATATCACTGCCGGTTCTAAATAGAACCGGCGGTGATATTGGAACTTTTACTACCGGTTTATTCTTTAACTGGTAGTGATATGTATTTTCCTGCGCATCTGAACATAATTTGACATTATCACTGCCGATTATGCGTAGAACCGGCAGTGATAAGGTTTGCCATGACTTGGATGCTTCAAATTTTGGCTAAGTGTTCGATTTTACTATGACTTGGATTCTTCAAATTCAGAGCATCCAACTCATAGTCAAGGTTTGCCATGACTTAGATGCTTCAAATTTTTCCTAAGTGTTTCAAATTTAGAGCATCCAACTCATAGTCAAATTCAGAGCATCCAAGTCATAGTAAAATCAAACACTTAGGCAAAATTTAACATCCATGTCATGGTAAATTCGGAATATGATAATACTAAAACAGTGTTCGGGTGCTTTGTGAGGTTAAGGGGAGTGGGACGCATTATATTTCAAATGCTATCATACCGACACTATGGTACTAGATCATGTAAGAACTCTAAAGTTAAGCGTGCTCGGGCGAGAGTAGTACTAGGATGGGTGACCTCTTGGGAAGTGCGTTAAAATCAACGATAGAACTCATTAGTTAAGCGTGCTTGGGTGAGAGTAATACTAACTAGGATGGGTGACCTCCTGAATCTCTTCGTGTTGTTTTAAAACAGCCAGAATATTGAATATAAACATTTATATCACTGCCGGATTTAGTGTGAGCTGGTAGTGATATGTATATATCACTGCCGGATTTGGTCTTTAACCGACAGAGATATCTATTATCACTGCCGGTTTACTCTTTAACCGGCAGAGATATCTATTATCACTGCCGGTTCCTGTGATTATCACTGCCGGCTCCCATAACCGGCAGTGATGGCGTTTTGGACCTGGCAGTGATGTACTGTTCTGTAGTAGTGTGGAGGAACTGAGTTTCGAGACTAGGTTCTGGAGGAATCGAGGTCTTGGTGGTCAAGGATGTCATACGGGACGTTCGGGCTAGAGAATGGTACACATGGAGGCTGGTTAGTCACGTGAGTATGGCAGGTGAGCCATACACGTGCAGAGTTGTATTCGTTTGGGGTAGCTTGCATGTATTGGACCATGTTGGACCAAGTGGACATGCATGCGTACTCTATTAGGATTGCACATTATAAATAGGGGGAGGTGTCCCCTGTTTATGGCTGAGAGAGATAGGCTGGGCGCCAGTTTTCGGGTTTGTACTCTTTTGATGGGAGTATTTTAGATAAAGATAACTAAAGATCAATTCCTTCCAGATCCTTTGCATGCTACAGTAATCTCGAAGCTACAGTGCACGCGCTGCTACAGTACTCTATGTTTTGGTTTTGCATCTGCTCTGGTTCTAGATTGGTTTCTTTGTCTACTTTGATTCTTTGAGTTCCATCTTAATTTGATCCATCCAAAACCTTTCTAGGGTCTTGATTTAGAGTTCCTCAAAGTTTTGTTGGTTAGTCTTTTGAAAATCTTGTTTAATCTACAAGTTTTGGTTAAATCAATTCTCGTCATATTCTGTTTAGCAAGCTTGCGAGGTTCAAAATTTTTGATCCGTAAGTCCGATCGAGCTGATTCCTTTTCTGTTAGATTCGTATTGGAATCTAGTTTTTGTGTTCAAATTTCAGATCGATCTGACAGTTGGATCTCCAAGAATTCGCAATTTACCAAATGTATCTAATCTGTTTTTGTTGAATACGAGGCACTTATTTGAATATGAGTTGGGGTGATCTTTTAGTAGATCAAGAATTTGGTTTTAGCTTCCGCACAATCATTCACCCCCCTCTGATTGCTATATTCGTTTATATCGATCCTACAATATACACTAACCCTTCAAGCTCCACATATTAGCCATTATCACGTGCAGCACCTTGACAGTGGATTTGATTGAGTAATCACCTTCAACTTGTCTACCATCACTGGAAAGCATACATCTCGTCAATCCAAAGAGGGGTTTATAAGAACTTTGATTGGTAAGGAGAGGGTGAGGATGAGTGATTCTACACATACATGCTATTTTTGCGCTCTTCTAATCATGACAAGTTACAAGTACGAGAAATTTCCATTCTATGAAAATAATGATCCAAATGAGTATCTCGCTTAGGAAGAACAAATGGACATGGTGTTCAAATTTCAGCAGCTTCCAATGCCCACGAGGTGATGCATGACACTATTGAGTTTGAGGACAATGCTTATAGTTGGTGGTAATAACTTTTTGGGAAAAGCATCATTACATCTTAGTAGGCATTAAAGATGATCATAAAAATTGAGTTTGTGCCATGCTTTCATGAGCAAGAGCTACTTCACCACTTGGAGAGCATTACCATAAGGTGCAAACTTGTCCAAGATTATTATGTTGAGTTGAAATGTGCAATGTGATGTGTTGGAATCACTAGTGCATTAAAAGAGAAGGAATGCTTAAAAAAGGTTTGAATTGTAATATCACCGTTGCACTTCAATGTAAGTATTTAAGTACATATTTGATCTTGTGAATTGTGTTATTGAGGAGGAAAGAAAACTTAAGGAGCATCATATATTTGGGTTTAATCTTAGGGCACTAATTCATGTGAGCAACATAGCTAAATTGAGTGACAGTGTTAAAAAGCTGAGCTATGTGATTCCACCCTATGTGAAATTGAGAAAATCAAAATTGAGAGTGTGAGATATACCACAAGAAGAGAAATATGTTGATGATAGGTCAAATGAGATTATTTACGAAACTAACGACTTACTCTCTATTTCTAGTGTTGTTTCTCACATTGTGCAGGTTGACATTGACAATGAGTAGTTGAATGCTTAATAACTCGCACCACCAGAGGTAAAAGAAGAGGATATAACAACGGTAGGAGAAGAAACACTTGTTGTCCCATTGTTAGACCATGAAGCTACATGTGAGGAGAACATTAAAGGTAATTACAATGGTGTTGAATTCATAGCACAACAAGAAAATATCAGTGAAAGTGAGAATTCTTGTGCCCTATTATAGATTCCAAAAGACCAATTTAATGTGCTTAATTTACATAATTGGAAATTGATCACTCATAAGGAAGTTTTTTACTAGAATATCTCTTGATGATTCTTTATGTTATATTATGTTCGATGAACCAAAAGAGCTATCTATTGTAATTGATAAGATCTCTAAAATTACATGTCTAAAATCGCTAGTTAGTACCTGCGCTTACACTTATAATTTTAATTTGATTGGAGATTATGTAGATAGATAATAAGTTTCTTGGCTATCGAATATGCATTACCTATGGTAAAATTGTTGAATTGAAATTGTACATTTTGGAGAACCCATCTTTTGTTCATTGTTTATGTAATCTGAATAGTGTAATTGAATTATGGAAGGCGCTAAAATTTTCCCAATCATATTAAAATGATTTGATGCGTTGTTGTCCACTATTAATTTTTATGCATGCTTACAAAAGTCGAGGATGTGGGTAAATTGAGATATATAATTGATGATTATTGTGCTAACTACACTGTGCAAAAAGCAGGGAACAACAGAACAATTGATGATAAATACATATATCATGCATACCCATTGTTCTTTTATATTTGCAATGATTGATTTATTATATGCATCCAATAGATATTGTTGTGCTAAATATTATATGCAAAAAAGTAATAAGACTGATAATGTCTACATATACCATACATACATGTATATTATGTTTGGTTGTTTGAAATAAACACATCTCATCCTCGGTGAAACTTATTTGGTTGCTTCAATTAAACACATATCATCATTGATGGTGAGATACATATATATAAAAAATATTACTTTAGATACTGAACCATCTTGTTGAAAAAAACAACTAAACTGTATGGTATAAAGATCGTTATATTTTATTTAACCCTATCGCACCCAACAAATATGACTTGAAATGTGTCCCTTTTTCTTTCTTTCTTTTTCTGTTGTTGTAGATTTACAGTGGCTGCACCAATCTGCTAGCTAGCTAGCCTTGTCGTGGAGTGGATGTGCGCCGTGCCTACCTCTGGCTTACCCTCCCGCCATGAGCGCGCTTGCCAGCGTGAGGTCTGGACCGTCTGGTGCATGCATGCATGCACGCCGGTGCTCGATCGATGCATATATTTTTGGGTGGTCTACGCACGGCAAGTTCTGACCAAGCTAGGCATGCATGCACGCGCGGTCTGCGGCATCCCTACTAGGAAAACAATCCTATGCATGTTGCAAGTTCTTACGTGCTGATGCTGACGTTCACTCCAGTCTACACACTCTTCAGCGAGGCGCGCGTTTCTTCGTAGATTAACGTGCATGCCGGCCGGCCGGCTCACAGGTCGATAAAAGTATAAAAAAAAAGGAAAAGAAAAGAGAAAGAGAAAAGCAGACGTACAGTACAGTAGTCCACTCCAGCGTGTCAGGAAGCCACGCAGCACTCACGTACGTACGTCAGGCATACATACACGCGCGAAAGCTACATATAGGCTCCATGCCTCCATAATCTCGATTAGAAAGAAAATGGAGAGGACGATGTACGGGGGTAGGAGGATGGGTACCTGCGCCGGCGACACGGCCTCGACCGCCGGATCGCGACGCACGCCATCCACACTGGACTGGATGACCACCGTTCCACGATATTTCCTGTACTTCACTCGAGTTTACCCCCACTTTTTACTGCCTCCTACGAATATCGAAGCTTTGCCCTGTTCAGTATTTACTAGGCAGATTTGCGCGCTCCGTCGCGCCGCGAGAAATTTGATACAATTTTTTATCTCTGAAAAAGGTAGGAATATCCAAGTGTTTTTTTGTTCGCTTTTTATTTTGAGAAAAAATACGCTAGGCAAGAACCGTCGACGGACCAGCGAAACAAGGGGCCTTTTTGGGGGAAAAAAAGAATAATACTTGCTACGGAAAATATCAGATTCCGAGTTGGGAAAAAAAATATAGATGCTGAGTTTGACACCCCATGTCACTACTGGATTCCAACTTTTACCGAGTGGAAAAAATATGTCAGCCATTGCAAAATACCGTAGGCCATGTATGAGAGGAGCCGCCCAGATTGTCCTCGAGTTGTTGGATGAACAGTCGTTCCCGTCGGATTTGGATCCTAGCAGCAGACCACCGGAGGTGATCTCGATGCTAACAACCAAGCCCAAACGAGACAACTCAACAAACATCCAAACGACTCGACAACAACCCCGGTATTCCCCCGGAATGTGATCCGAAACTCGCCCAGGATCCCCACATACCGGTTCCCAATGCTATATCAAACATCAATTCGCACAAAGGGGCATCGAGCCCCCAAGATCACTACCAGAGACGCAAAGAAAAACGCGGAAGCAACAAACACACCACACGGCACAAAGAGACCCAACAAAGACAACCAACAAAGACGACCAACGAAAAGCAGACGAGTCCATTACAGAAATAAAAGCAGCAACTGATCACAAAAGTAAGACCACCCACTCTATACAAACAAAAGTAAAACACCTCCGGAAGTGTCATGCCCTGAACACTTCCGGGCGTACAACGTCGACAGCCTCTACTCGGTGCCCCGCCCGGTCACCGATAGGCAGTAGGGGCAAAACTCGCACCCCGCTGGATCCTCACCTGCAAAACCACAAAGCAGAAGCCTGAGTACAAAAGGTACTCGCAAGTCTTATCCGTGGTCCATATATGACCGACTCCAAAGGACATGCAATTGGATGTAGCAAGGAATAAGCTAGAGGTAACATTTGCGGAAATGCTTAGGTTTATTATTTAGTCACTCAACTACTCAATTCACAAGTTAAGCAGTTTTAACAGCGCCTACTTCTAAAAATGAAGTGCAATCTAATTCACAACAATTAATCTCATCACCAATTTATTTGGGCTCAAGCTCGACGGCGAACCTCGGTTCAAGTTCTTACTACGTGACTGTGCGATGAAAGAGCTTGCTCATATCCGAGAGCGCGGCAATTCGAATCGCTTAATTAACCTGCGCAGGAAGCATTGATCGCACGACACTTACCACAAGGGCCTAATGTCAACCCTCCCAATCATACCCAATCGGCTGAGCGTCCTCCTGTGGCCCGAAAACCTAGCACCCCCTCGAGCAGCCCCAAGCCCGGCTTGGCGCTCGAGAGTCGGCCTAAGCCTCGCCCTCAACCACGTCCAACCACAGGAAGTTACGGTCCATCGATTCCGTATGAGAGAAAGAGTGGCTTACCGTACCATAATCGGGCATGCGACCAACCGGGGTGTGCTCAATCAAAGGGCAACCATCGAATCGGTCCTTAATCGACTCAGACGGGAACTACCACATCGGGTCTCCTTACCCAATGTCCCAACCTTCCCGCCCGGTCTCCAATTCATCTTTTCTTTTCCAACTACCCATCCATGCCCACTCTTTTTATCATAGATAAGGTAACGACCTCAAGCGACGGAACCTTCCGCTACTTGGCCCAAATCCCGACCTCTAAGCAATTCTAAGCAGTGACTCATTTAATACCCATACTAGTTCCAACGGAAGTATTCACAAATCCAAGGGACGAATGTGCAGCAAATAGGATCTAACCCTAACCCAATTCAACTCCTAATGCAGACTTATTTCACCAATTAAGCAATTTATTCACAAAAATACAATTAAGATAGGTTCAAGATGCATAGGTGCTTGCCTTGATCTTCTGCTTGTGGGTCGGTAGTAACTGGCTCTCCGGTCGCACCCTCGGTCACCGCGGCGTCAGTCTCCGCGGGATCGCTCTCTACACGAGTACAATGCACAATGAGATGCATGCCATGCAATTGAAATGAACACAAAAGGAAAAACCCCGACGAAACAACGCGACCGAACAGGTTAACGAAACCGGACAGAATAGCCTAACCCGGACAGTCCGGTTATTTGATCCGGATAGTCCGGATAACCCGGATACTCCGGACCTTGTGTCCGGATACTCCGGCCTAGGGCGGATACTCCGGACTGGGTGTCCGGACACTCCGAACCTGACGCACCTCACCCCACTACTCAACGGACCGAGGTGCCGCCAAGTCCCACGGCTGACATTCCTACACGCGGTGAGGCCGAAGAAGCTTATAGCTAACCCAACTCCACGAGGAACGACACTAGCCCATGAAACCACTAGCCAACTCCAAACGACCCTTGGATCGGCATTGCCACTACCCGATCTACCTCTCTAGTACCCACATTCATCAATCCAAGCCCCAACCAACCCTAGAATCACTACACCCAAATCCCTAGAACTCAAGATTCAACTCCAAACTCCCAATCCAAACCTAAACCCTAACCCATCATGGCTAGTCTTAGAACCCAAGAATCCCACGAATCAACCCCCAAGAGAAAGACCTACCTCCAAGGATGATGGAGGAGACACAATGCCGGGTGGAGGAAGGAGAAGTCGGCGTGAGGAGGAGTTCCCGGGGATGGAGGAGTCACCGGGGAGGAGCCACGGAGGGTCACCGGCCGGCGGAAAGCTCACTGGAGTGAAGCTAGGGTGGAGGGGAGTAGCACCAAGGAGTGGGGAAACAACATGGAGGAGAAAGAATGGAGGGGAGCCACGAATGGGACTTTTATACAAACCCCCCCCCCCGCACATACCGGACACTCCGGACGCTAACCCGGAGACTCCGGGTTGGGGTCTTCGGTAGCACTAACCCGGACACTCTGGACGTTTGGTCCGGACACTCCGGGTTGAGGCGCTCGGTCAGGCTAATCCGGATACTCCGGACAGTATGTCCGGACATTCCGGGTTATGTCCGGACATTCCGGATGTTGATCCAGATACTCCGGCCATCCCAGAATTTTGGAACTTGGGGCCCTGACAAACCCTCCCCCCTTAAGGGAATCTCGCCCCGAGATTCAGGACAACGCACAAACAGGGCGGAACACGCGCGAAATAACAAACTCAGGATTGCGGGGAGTTTGCTTACTAGTCACTTACATGGCATTGAAGAATTCCGGGTACTCGGTCTTTAAACGATCTTCAGGCTCCCAAGTGGTCTCATCCTCAGTATGATTACTCCACTGAATTTTATAAAACTTGAGAGTTCTCCGTCGAGTCTTGCGTTCCGCTTCTTCCAACACCCGAATCGGATGTTCTTGATAAGACAGATCAGGTTCAGGTTGAACCTCGAGTTCATCCACTGCAATCTGCTCGAAGGGACTACGAACACACTTCTTCAGCTGGGAGACGTGAAACACGTCGTGAACCATTCCGAGCGAAGGAGGAAGCTCTAGCTGATATGCTACTTGGCCGCGCTTTCCAAGGATCTTGAACGGCCCTACGTAGCGAGGTGCCAGCTTTCCTTTAACTCCGAATCGACGGGTGCCACGGAGAGGAGAAACCTTCAGGTAGACGAAGTCGCCAGTGTCGAAGGAGAGGGGTCTCCTACGGCGATCAGCGTAACTCTTCTGTCGCGACCGCGCTATCCTCAGATTTTCCTGGATAGTCCTGACCTTGTCTTCCGCCTCCATAACCAACTCAGGCCCAATCAAGGAGCGTTCTCCACTTTCTGACCAGTTCAGCGGCGCTCGACAACTGCGACCATAAAGCGCCTCAAACGGGGACATCTGGATACTGGTTTGGTAGCTGTTGTTGTACGCGAACTCGGCGTACGGGAGACACTCTTCCCACTTTTTCCCGTAGGAAAAAATACAAGCCCTCAACATGTCCTCGAGGATCTGATTGACCCTCTCGGTCTGACCGTCAGTCTGAGGGTGGTATGCTGAACTGTGGAGCAACTTCGTGCCTAAAGCTTCATGTAGGCCTCTCCAGAATTGAGAAGTGAACTGAGAGCCTCTGTCTTAAACTATCCGCTTGGGCACTCCATGCAGACTTACGATCCGGGAGATATACAAGTCCGCATACTTCTTGACTCGATACTTGGTGCAAACGGCTAAGAAGTGCGCAGACTTTGTCAGTCGATCGATGATTACCCAAACCGAGTCATGGCCTGAGGAAGTGGTCGGCAGGCCGGTAATGAAGTCCATGGTAACATCCTCCCACTTCCAAACTGGAATAGGAAGAGGCTGAAGGGTACCGGCTGGCTTGAGGTGTTCGGCCTTCACCCGCTTGCAGACGTCGCACTCCGACACATAGCGAGCGACTTCGCGCTTCAAGCGAGTCCACCAAAACTGCCGCCTCAGGTCTTGATACATCTTGTTGCTGCCCGGGTGAATGGTAAGCAAGGAGTTATGCACCTCATCGAGAATCCTTCGCTTCAACTCCTGGTCATCAGAGACAACTATGCGGTTGCTGAACCACAAGGTTCCCTGGTCATCCAGGCGAAACTCAGCATCTTGCCCCAAATTCAACTTATTCCGGATTTGAGCAACTTCTTCATCCTTTGTCTGTGCCTCTCGAATCTGATCGAGCAATGTAGATCTCAACTCGAGATTAGCTACGAATCCCTGCTCGCCCATCTCCAAGCCGAGTCTCTGGAATTCGGCACAGAGGGAGACACTCGGGGACTGGAGAGTAAAGCAGTTGCATTGAGTTTTGCGACTCAACGCATCAGCTACCACATTCGCCTTCCCCGGGTGGTAATGCACCTCCAGATTGTAGTCCTTGATCAGCTCGAGCCATCTCCGCTGTCTCATGTTCAGATCCGCCTGGGTGAAGATGTACTTGAGACTTTTATGATCAGTATAAATATTGCACTTGTTCCCCAAGAGATAGTGGCGCCAGATCTTCAAGGCATGCACCACTGCTGCAAGCTCCAAATCGTGGGTGGGGTAGTGCTCCTCATGATGCTTCAACTGCCGAGATGCGTAGGCAACGACTCGGCCTTCTTGCATAAGCACACAGCCGAGCCCAATGCCCGACGCATCGCAATACACATCAAAAGGTCTGTGGATATCCTACACGCGGCGAGGCCGAAGAAGCTTATAGCTAACCCAACTCCTCGAGGAATGACACTAGCCCATGAAACCACTAGCCAACTCCAAACGACCCTTGGATCGGCATTACCACTACCCGATCTACCTCTCTAGTACCCACATTCATCAATCCAAGCCCCAACCAACCCTAGAATCACTACACCCAAAACCCTAGAACTCAAGATTCAACTCCAAACTCCCAATCCAAACCTAAACCCTAACCCACCATGGCTAGTCTTAGAACCCAAGAATCCCACGAATCAACCCCCAAGAGAAAGACCTACCTCCAAGGATGATGGAGGAGACACAATGCCGGGTGGAGGAAGGAGAAGTCGGCGTGAGGAGGAGTTCCCGGGGATGGAGGAGTCGCCGGGGAGGAGCCACGGAGGGTCACCGGCCGGCGGAAAGCTCACCGGAGTGAAGCTAGGTTGGAGGGGAGTAGCACCAAGGAGTGGGGAAACAACATGGAGGAGAAAGAATGGAGGGGAGCCACGAATGGGACTTTTATACAAACCCCCCCCCCGCACATACCGGACACTCCGGACGCTTAACCCGAGACTCGGGTTGGGGTCTTCGGTAGCACTAACCGGACACTCACGGGCGTTTGGTCCGGACACTCCGGGTTGAGGCGCTCGGTCAGGCTAATCCGGATACTCCGGACAGTATGTCCGGACATTCCGGGTTATGTCCGGACATTCCGGATGTTGATCCGGATACTCCGGCCATCCCAGAATTTTGGAACTTGGGGCCCTGACAATGTATATGGCCGAGCGTAAACCGTCGGTAACTTCCCCTCAGCCACTCATGGTCGGCCATTCATGGGATTCCGACGGTACTCTCGGTTATTAGTTTAACGAGGGTTTTCATAGCACTCGGTAAATACATGGGTGAGAGGTTTTTTCTTTCTAACGGGGTATAGAAACCCCCAGTAATTTCTCACGACTATATGTGGGGTTTCTTTTGTGTAAAAAAATGTAATTTTTTTTTCAAATATAGGGATTAACCTCACAACTTATTTGCACCACAATTCCTTAAGTTAAACATTTTTTTATTTTCAAATTAGAAACACGTGATGCTAGGATTTGAACTCACAACCTAGTGAACACAACCTCTCCCTCCTAACCAACTCACCTCAACTCTCTTCTTGCTAGAAGTAAGAAAAGTACTTTTTTTAACTCTTGTTCTCATGATGCTTTATCAATTATTTAGTCAAATATATGACTTGAAATGGAAAAGTTGTCAACTACAAAGTTGTAGATTTCAATGAGAGCTACATTTTCCATATATACATCACCTTCATCCAACCTCATATGAATTTTGCAATAGCCCAGTGTTTGATTTGTACTCTCGCTAAAAGTTTGTACCCCGTCGGCAAATCATTGCAATAACCGAGTGTTACCTATACACACATACTAAATGTATTTCCACTCGGTGATTGTTTGTAATGGCCGACGGTTAGCATTGCACTCACAGTAATTGTTGTACCCACTCGGTGATTTCATACTATGACTGAGGGTTTTCCACCAACCGTCGGTTTGTGGTAAGCCCCATCGGTAAATCTTCTAATAGCCGTCCGTTTTTGTTCTACCGTCGGAAAAAAGATGCACCGTTGGCCACCTTAGTTTTTCCCGACGGCCCGTAGGCATTTCCATTTCACACTCGGTAAAAGTTAGATTTCTAGTAGTGTGTGTTCAACGGGTAATAATACATGTTTTGAAAATTATTAGAGATCGAGCCGCAAAAGAAATTTTAGATGCTATACTTAACACCGCAAATGGGGAAAAAAATTCGGCAAAAACGAGGAAAAACGGGACACGAAAAAAAATTTCTCGGGAAAAACGAGGAAAAGCGGGAAAAAACGTAGAAACGACAGACGAAAAACGAATTTCCTTTTTTTTCGGGAAAACGGCCAACGGAAATTTTTTTCCCCATGCTTTGGAGAAAAAACGGATCACGAAAACATTTTTCCCGGGTAAAACGGAGAAACGAAACGTCCCTATATTTTTTTGGGGGGGAAAACGGTCAACGAAAACATTTTTCCATGCTCCGGAAGAAAACGGATCGCGAAAACATTTTTTCCGGGCAAAACGGAGAAAGAAAATGGTTTTCCTTTTTTTTGTAAAAACGACCAACGAAAATATTTTTCGCATGCTCTGGAGGAAAAATGGACCACGAAAACCTTTTTTTTGGGTAAAACGGAGAAAGGACCCGAATGTAAACCGCGGGGACCTATTTGTTATAATTTTGGACCTGGCCGCTATTTCGAATAATTAGAAAAGGGCTCGTTCGCGATTCGGATTAACGGGAGGGCCCCCATGTAAAACGCAAAACCAGGGACCTAAATGCGAACCAGTAAAAATATCTTCCTCTCATATAAAATCGCGCAGGGACCTGAACGTAATTTCGGGAAACCGGGGGGCTTTTCGGCAAAGGAAGCGGTGACACGCGGCTGGGGCGGCTGGGCTCCGATCCTAGCGGTTATAAGGGTAGTTAATATTTATCACTTTTGGTCTTCTTTTTTTTCAAATGTGAAATTACAAAACATCGTTCTCATCTGCGAAAGCTACCATATTACCTAATATAGCACACCTGGTATCCGAGCTCGACAAACATCTGTCATGGTACATGTG
The DNA here is from genome assembly GCA_036346355.1 of Rhipidocladum racemiflorum. Classification (NCBI taxonomy): domain Eukaryota; kingdom Viridiplantae; phylum Streptophyta; class Magnoliopsida; order Poales; family Poaceae; genus Rhipidocladum; species Rhipidocladum racemiflorum. Next base: position 52,030,879 of record CM070578.1, on the reverse strand, counting down.
CTCAATAGGTACTTGCAGAGGTTAGGAAGTGCGGTAGGTGACACGCGTTGCCTACCGATCTTCCACAGTTGAGAAATGGACTAAATTTACAATTTCATTTGAAAAAAGACCAAATTTAAAGAAAAAGCGTGTAGAGGCTAAATGTAAGAGGCTTCCTGAGTATTAGACTATCTCCAGCAATTTCCCTATTCCCTTCCCCATATTCATTCCCTTTATTTTGTACTATCTCCAGCAGCATCCCCTTAAGGGATTTGTGAAGGGATTGGAGAGAGAATCCCTTTCTAAAGAAATTCACTGTTTGAATCTCTTCCGAAGGGAATCGTGAAGGGAATCCACTGGAACACTTGGAATCTGTTCGCGAAGGGATTTGGAGGGGAAGGGAAGCTGCTGGAGATAGTCTTATGTTCTTAGAACGCCAACTTGCCTAGTAGCATTAGTAGGGATGGCAATCAGGCGCGACAGGTACGGGTAGTGCTTGCTCGTACCCATGCCTATCGGCCAAAATCTCCCCCACGGATATACTCATGAAGGGTGATAGGTGAAGAATCTAGCCTATAACCATCGCCGGCGAGTACCTGATATCCGCGGGTATACCCGTATGCCCACTGCCACTTTATGCAACCAACATCTCATCATAAAGGAAATGAACATTTTAGAAGATAAGAAGCAATTCAACATAGGTTGGCTACTACTTTTTAGAGTCAACATGTGATAAATATGTAATATAGCTCACAGATCTGAGAGCTCAACACAAATCTAAAGCAACAGATCAGGATTTAGGATTGGGAATGGAAGAAAAATAAACATGGTGACTAGAAATCATGGGCTAGGAGGGGTGGAACCATGAGATGTCTGTAGGGTTTTTCAAACACGAAACACTTATCGGTTATTATTGTTGGGTAATCGGATAGAATGGGTACGGATGAAACTCCTCCATGTCCATATCCGTTTGTCCATCAAGCAAAGATTTGCCCTCACGTGCGTGCCCATGGACAATAAAGAAGGAATATATTCACCTCTATTAAGGTTTTTACTCACAGATTAACAGTAATCGGGCAAGATTACAATACCTAAGTAATAGCATGCGTGACAGCATGCGAGCGAGAGGGATGGATATCAGGTGGCATGGAGTACGCACGTACGAATGGATGACCGTGATTCACTCTTGGTAGGTATGCGTTCTAGGTAGCTAGGAGGCAGGCCCTAAATGTGGCCAAATGGGTGGTGCCAAACAGGCCGGAACTATAGGTATGCCAGCCAATTTAATCCTACAATTGGCAAGAGGATAATATGTAATTCAATCGGCCGTTAAGCCAATCCAATATTTCAATAATGATTCGGTCCGATTGGTTTGTTTTGAGCCGATCTAGACAAAAAGAAACCGATAAACCTAATCAACTTGATTGAGTTGATTAGATAGGGGTAAAGGCTATTTTATAAGAAGGCGACGAGCAACAAAATCGGAGAAAAAGCGAACCTAGGTTAGTGTATGTCAACGAAATCAATAATCGGTGATGCACAAATTTATTGATCAAGTGAATTACAGAAAGGGAGATTACAAGGCTAAAATCTACTCCTAGTCGATGAACAATTAAAGTAAAAAGTAGGAGTTGTTTGATTGATTGATTCTTTCCTCCAATGTCGTCTGCCACCTTTTATAGCGTCTGACCTAACCGTGACCTTCTTAGATTCTTCACATAACTGTCTGTATTAGTCTATATCCTTGGATACTGTTGGCACCGTAAAATGTGGCGTCGAGTCGATCGCCACCAACACACGAGACCGTCGGGTTCCAGTTCGCGAGCGTGCCAGTCGGTTTGATCACGAAACCGGCAAGAGACGTATCTCTCAGATGAGATCGATCCAGGGGAACGACCTGGGCCTGGTGATAGGATGATCTCAACCGATTTCGAGTGAACCGGTGTGGATCGAGATAAACAGATCTAATCAACACTTGCGGGTTGACCAGACTGGGGTAAAAGCTTGCTTCCTCCGATGAAGGCAATGCGTAGCAAGATCGAAAAAAGCTAGAGCTTAGCGTAATGCAGCAATGATCAATAACTGGCGATGCGCAACTCGTATTGATCAAAGTGTATTACAGAGGAAGGATTACAAAGCTATAGGAACTACTCCTAGTGCGAGAAAAGTAAAGTAATTGGTAAAAAGATGGTTGTCTGGGTGTGTGTTTGATCGTCCCCTTGGCGTAGCACGCCATCTTCTCTTTAAAGCCAGGTGGCCTCGATCATGTCCATCACGGCCTCTTCAATCATAATCGGACTCGAATCTATCCTTCCATCTTGACCGCAACTGTATTGAGTCCAGATCGTATCGGCTCTGGTTTTCCTTTCTATCCCCTACACGATTGGATCTTCTTGATCTTGTCCCGTTTCGTTATCTGTAGTCAACTGGCCCGTGCAACCTTTCCGGGTTCATGCCACGACCGTACTTGTCTTGGTCGGCCAAATTTGGGTGCTAACATATGCCCCCATTTTTGGGATATGCATCATGTCCCAAAAATCATCGGTTCATGCTTTGGCACATAACTGCCTCCACTACTTCTCTCTCCCGGTGGTTGCTTCCTCAAGTTGTTGCATCATGATAGCGTCAGAATGCCTCGCCTTCTGCTGGCATTTACTTGAACGGTGCTTCGTTTCCCGTGTTGCGGTCATCCTAATGTATGTTCGGCCCTATAAATGCTAAGTAAATTGCAGTTTTCACCGCGTTGTTACTTGATAACCCCTTGACATAAACATTATGTCTTCCTCTTCTTCTTCCTTCTTTGGTTCTGACTTGGATTATTCTTCATCAGATGACGATTTTCAGCCATTGTAGCTGCTCTCCAAGAGGAACTATCGGTCGCGGTCCAGGCTGAGGAGGAGGTGGCCGATGACGAGGCCATTGCCCGCGCGCTCCAAGAGGAGTTCGATGCAGATGGTGTCGATGCTCCAGTGGCCAATGCCCTTCCCTCTAGTGCAGCCGACGGGCCAGCGGGAGCAGCTCCCGAGGCTGCCGATTCTCCTCCAGCCGATGCTGAGGGCGAGTCGAGCGGCAACATCTCGTCAGTGGCTATGGCTGCCGTCATCAAGATCAGTTTTGGCGTTGAACCGGCGCATCCTTCAGCTCCCCCTACTGATGCCGCCGCCCAAGGATCATTGAGCTCTAGAAGTGGTTCTAGCGTTGGAAGTACCTCAGACAGGAAGCGTCGCCGCCTTCATTAAATGTAGGAATTTTCATTTCTTATGTACGGGTGACATCCCTTCCCCTTCTATTCTTCTCCTTACGGTGGCCACGATCCCTGAGTACTTCGCTTAGGAATTGTGATGCCTTTTCTTTTTCTTGCTCGTTTATTGAGATCTTTGCTCTCTCAGACGCTCTGTCCCTTTTCCTCTTAGCCGACGTAGTAAACTTTATGTACGTCCTTTTAGCTGACTGATGTAACCGCTACTATACTCCCTAGCCTATCATGTGGACAGCCTCTTATGAAATGTGTTGATATCTTTTACTTTTCATCGGCTTCTATGCATGATCTGATTCTTCTTTTATCGCATCAGCTCGTGATGTTTCAATGTAGGACGCGCTACGACACCTTGGCTCCAAGGAGTATCGAACAAGCATATCGCTCATCGGCCGATGCGATTCGAACTGACCAAATCTCTACTGGTTGTTCCTTCCAATTCTACGCTACCTGGCGGACATGTTACTTCTTCTCTTTCTTCATTAACTGCCTTGCAGCCTTACTGTCCTGTTACGTACTTGCTTAGTGGGTGCGAGGCTTGGGGCGCGATTTATGGAGTTGTTTCGGGAAAATTTTCTTTATATAGCCCTTTTCCTTCGCTGCTTGGTTTTTTACTCGGCCTTTGTTGATTGCGTCTTTTGTGCAACCGATTGTAGGAGATATGACGTCAGGGACTTCCTCTACTGCAGCTCAAGATGCACCTGCGGACACAACCGACGATTCCCCGAAAGGGACCAATGCTGATATGGCTGATGCGGCGGCTGCTGATGACACTACTTCGGAGACCATAGCAGCCGTTGTCGCGGAACTTGCTGGGACCACTACTGCGAAGGGCGCTCAGATGGCTAACGTGGAGCGAGATGATATTGCGGCTGCTACCGGAGCTACTGATGTGGAGGTCGCGCAGTTTCCTAGGGCCGATCCAATAGAATCAACCGATAGCCCTTCCATTGAGGAGCTCCCAGACACTACTCTCTCCTCAAGTACCCCCATCGGTGTTGAGGTACCTTCCGTCGCGTCACTTTCTTGTTGCTTCCAGTATTTAGTGCTTCTGATGCCTTAGCCGATGCTTGCTCTCCAGTCATTGGCAAGAACCCTCCTTGGATTTACCCCAGGGGAACTCGGCTTGTCTCCTGATGATGTACCTGCCACCAGCCAGTCGTCCCAGGTGAGATCAGGCCTCCCATCTGCGCCTTTGTCGCAGCGGGACAAATTGAAGCAACAGCATCAGTTGTTGGTGTGATCGGGGTCAGGGGTGCTGGATTTCTACCAACCGATCTCCGCCCTCCTTGATGGAGTCTCACCTTGCCTCCCAGCATCATCCATAGTCAAGTTCCGCCACCTAAACTATCTCTTTTTGAAGAAGGACGTTGTTCGATCGGCACTAGAGCGACGCCAACAGCGGGTGGAGGTCACGAAGCAACACACGGAGCTCGCCCTTCAGGTGGCTGACGGGAAACAGAGGAAGGCTGAATTTGACACCGTTGTTTCCTCAGCTCAGGCCTTGACACCGTCGAGGGCGGCTTTGGTCGACGAGATCGCCCGTTTAAAGCAAGCTCTGGCCGAAGCCGAGGCCCGTCTTTTAGAGATGGACTATGACATTGCCTTGGCCCAAGCCAACCTAAAAACGCATGCGGGCTGACTTGGTGGCGATCTTTCAGCTGATTGAGACCAAGGCTAGGGCTATCGTGCTGGTCCCTGGTAGTGAATCGGACGACGAGGCCCTGATCTCGAGCATGTGCCAAGCTGCACAGGCTGCTGCTGATAGCATTGCTCATCTTATATAGACGATGTCATTGAACAGAGCCTCTTAGTCATTCATCGTGTGTGTTTTTGGACTTCTGTAACATATTGGGCCGGTAAACGCAATTGACCTGTATTAAATCAATTTGGCTCAATTGGTATTATCATCTTTATCCGATGCAGATGCTTGGGTGGTACCTTTTCAAGTATTTTCCATTGATTGCCTTAGCGTATGCTTCCCCTTCCAGGGTCTCTAGTATGTATGAGTTGCCTAGCACTAGTCGGCTAACCTTGTATGGCCCTTCCCATGTAGGTGACCATTTCCCGTACTTGCTATCCCTTGTTCCAACTGGTAGGATGGTCTTCCATACTAAATCGCCCTCCTTGAGTGACTTGGGCATGACCCTTTTGCTGTACGCTCTTGCCACCCTAGCCTTATTTTTCTGGATATGCTCTAATGTCTTTAGTCTTAATTCCGTTAGATCTTCCAGGTTATCGGCTAGTGCGTTCTTGTAGTTCTCAGCGATAAGGTGTCCTATTTGGCGGTTCTGAGTGAACTTATGACGATTTCTATCGGCAGCACTGCTTCTTGCCCATATACCAACTGGTACGGGGATACCTTAGTGACTCCGTGGCCTAACACCCTGTATGCCCACAGTGCGTCAGTTAATGTTGTATTCCATCCCCTGGGTTTGTCAGCGATTTTCCTTTTAATTAACTTGATTAATATTTTGTTTGACGACTCGGCCTGTCCATTGGCCTAAGCGTGCAGCATCCTGATTCCTAAACCTTGGGCGAAGTTTTGGAATGCTTCGGACATGAACACAGTGCCTTGGTCGGTCGTAATGGTCTATGGAATCATGAACCTATAGACAATGTGCTCTTGGACAAATTCTATTACCTTCGTACTAGTAACTTTCTTTAGTGGGATGGCCTCAACCCATTTGGAGAAGTAATCCGTGGCGGCCAAGATGAATCTGTGGCCTTTGCTTGAGGCTGGGTAGATCTGTTCGATGATGTCGATGCCCCATCCGCGGAATGGCCAAGGCTTCACCACTGGGTGTAAAGCCACAGCGGGGGCGTTCTGCAAGTTCCTGAACTTCTGACAGTCTTGGCACCCTTTATATTGGAAGCAGTCTTTCAGCATTGTCGGCCAATAATAACTGGTGCGTCTCAGCAACCACTTCATTTTGTGGGCCGATTGTGTGCCCCACAAATTCCTTCGTGAACTTCTCCCATAGCTGATTTTGCTTCATCGGTGCTTAGACAATGGAGAAGCAAACCTTCTAACGTCCGATAATATAGGATATCATCGATCATTACATACTTTAGCGCTTGCCTTCTAGTCTTCACATCTGTCTTGACTGAAGTGTCCATCAGATAGGCTGTGATCTTTGCGCGCCAATCGGATGCTGTTAGGCACATCACTGTCTTCTCGACTGGTTCTCAATCGGTTGACTTCTCGAGAGGTATATATCCCGATGCCTGCTGGGCTAGGGTATTAGCCCAGCTATTTTCCTCTCGAGGTACGTGGCCGATTGTGAAGGAACTAAAGGCCTTTATTAATTCATGACAGCACGCTAGATACTTGATCAGGACTTCATCGTAGCAGTTGAATTCTCCCCGTATTTGCTGGACCACAAGCAGGGAATCCCCGTAATTTTCGACGGAATCCGCTCTGATATTTTGCAACATGCGCAACCCTTTAATCAGGGCCTCATACTCAGCCTGATTATTCGAGCATCGGCTATTTAGTCTAAAGGCGAATTCGTAGCAATACCCTTTGGGGGACAATAGGACCACTCCGATACCATCTCCCTCCCTGCAAACAGATCCGTCGATGTAAAGCCGCCAGGGAGCGAGACTTACTAGCTCACACGTGGGAGTATGGTCTGTAATGAAGTCGGCTATTATTTGTCTTTTCACAGCTTTAGCAGATTCAAATGTCAGGTCGAACTCTGTGAGTCTATAGGCCCACTTTCTGAGTCATTCTTTCATTATGGGGGCGGATAGCATGTATTTTATGAGGTATATCTTACCCACAACCGTGCACGTCGATGCCAATATGTAATGCCTCAATTTCGTGCATGCGAAGTAGAGGGACAAACAGAGCTTTTCGACTGGTGGGTACCTAGTCTCCGCATCTATCAACCGTCGGCTTAGGTAAAATATCGGTTGTTCTTTCCCTTCAACCTCTTGCATGAGGACTGCTCCGATTGTTGTCTCCTCTGCCGATATGTACAGCCTAAACGGTATTCCTTTTGTGGTGCTATCAACACTAGGGGTTTCGATAGATATCTCTTGATATCGTCAAAAGCTCTTTGCTGTTCTTCTCCCCATACGAACTCTTGATTTTCCTTCAGTCTTAGTAATGGGGTGAACGTGTTGACCCGTCCGGATAGGTTTGAGATGACCCGTCCGGATAGGTTTGAGATGAACCGTCTTAGATAATTGACTTTTCCGAATGATTTCTACAGATCTTGCTTGTTCTTCGGAGGCTGGGTATTGGCTATGGCCCTGACTCGTTCTTGGTTCACTTCTATTCCTCTTTCGTGCACCATGAACCCAAGAAATTGCCCGGCCGACACTCCAAATGCGCACTTCAGTGGATTCATCTTAAAATCGTGCATCTGCGTCTTTTTGAATACTTCTTCCAAGTCGGCCAAATGTTGTTAGTCTCCTGCTGACTTTACCACCACATCATCTATATATATCTCTACAATGCGGCCGATCAACTCGTGGAATATCAGATTCATGGCCCTCTGATAAGTAGCTCCAGCGTTCTTCAATCCGAATGTCATGACGACCCATTCAAACAATCCTAATGCTCCAGGGCATTGGAAGGCCGTCTTGTGAATATCGGCCTCGGCCATGAATCTCTGGTCGTATCCCGTGTTACCATCAAGGAAGCTGATGACTTTGTGCCCTAATGCAGCGTCAATAAGCATATTGGCTATAGGCATCGGGTACTCATCCTTGGGGGTAGCTTTGTTTATATCTCTGAAGTTGATGCATACCCTAATCTTCCTGTTCTTCTTTGTTATCGGAACGATGTTGAAACCCATTCAGCATACCGACATGGTCTGATGAATTTGGCTTCTAATAATCGTTCTATTTCTTCTTTGATTTTCTTTTACATTGTTGTGTTAAAACGCCTAGGGGGCTATTTAAATGGTCGATACCCAGGTTTTACTGGCAACCGATGTTCGACAAGCTGACGGTCTAAGCTGGGCATTCGTGATACTCCCAAGCGAAGTAATCATTATATTCTTTTAATAGTTTTACAAGGTTTTCTTTGTACTTGGCACATAACCTGGCATTGACAAAGGTTGGCCTTTTTCGATCTCCGTTTCCTATATCTACCTCTTCTAATGGATCGACTGAAGTAAATCCTTGCCCGAGCCTTTCGTCATCTTCAAAATCCCCGATAGCCTCAGAACTATCGACCGCGTGCTGGTAGCTTCTAGCCTTCTCTTGCAACAGCTTTGCATTCAAGCTGGCCTCCATCGTCATAAGATTTCGTTGGTCCGATCAACCGTGCTAGGCTTCATGCTGATCGGACTTATGCCTGCATCGTTGATGTAGACGAAGTCGCAGTCTCCCAGTGCTTTGCCTGAGATGCATATGGCTCCTTCATGTGGCCAATTTGCATCGAGGTTGGCCACAGCTATGTGAGCCGATGTGTCGGCCTCTACTACTTCAACCGTGTCGTCGTTCCACTGTATCAACTTTTGGTGCATAGTGGATGGGATACAGCAGTTGGCATGGATCCAATCCCTTCCTAGCAGCACACTATAGCTGCCCTTTGCGTCTACCACGAAGAAGGCAATCAGCAATGTTTTGCTGCCGATTGTCAACTCGGTGACCATAACACCTCTAGCTTCCGTGGGATCTCCCGTGAAATCATTCAGGACCATATTGATCTTGATGAGGTCTTCATCGGATTTTCCCAGCTTCTTGCACGTTGAGAACGGCATTAGATTGACGGTCGCGCCTCCATCTACCAGCATCATGGATATCAGCTTGCCGTTGATGTGCCCTTTCAAGTACAATGGCTTTAGATACTGATGGTCTTCTTGTGGCTTTTCAAAGACCGCCTCCTGGGATCCTAGACACAATTGTGCGCAAGATTCCAGGGCTGTAGTGGCCCGAGTTCTGAACTCGGCCGGCAGGGTGAAAACCATGTTGATGCTCACCGGAGGGGTGTCTGGCCTTGCACCACAGATGATTCTACGCTGTCTTTTGTGGGAGTGTCTGTGTCATCGGCCTTGGATTCCACATCCTTGGCCGTAGGTATCCCTACGTCCTCGGCTGTAGGCCTTTCTACATCCTCGGACGTAGGAGTTTCCACATCCTCGGCTATGGATGAATCTTCTAAAGCCACCTCCTTTCTGCGCCACTCCTTCTTTGAGGTTTTCGCGGGGCGCAGCTTGTTGAAGGTTTCTTCCCTCCGTTTCTCCTCCTTGGCATCCCTAAATTCCTGCATCCTGAGGCGCTGGAGCCGACGTATTTGCAACTTCGTTAGTCTAGAGGGACACCATCGTGGTTTTGGTTCCACTGGTTGACGGATTTTTCCAGCCACCTCGGCCGCGTTTGCCTTTTTATCCTTCCAGAAATCCTCGGAAGTTTCCTCTGAGGTTGGCCTCTCCGGGCTTTTTGATTTGGCCGATTCTGATCGATCGGCCTTGCGCTTTCCTCTGATAGTCCCCTGATCCCTTTTCGGCCAAGAGATCCTCTCATGAATCGATCTTCTACTACCTTCTCGTTCGGCCGATTTCTATCCTTTGGCCTCGCAAGCTCCCGTTGGGTGCTTGGGTGCTTGACTTGGCCCAGTGATCCTTTCGTGGATCGGCCTTCTATAGCTTCCTGAGCATTGATTGGAACCCTGCCCCGATACTGCTGGAGGATGAGGATGCTCTCGGTTCTCCCCCAGATAATGCTGCATCGGACAAATGTGGGTGGATGGCAGTGCCAATCCTCTTTCCCAGCGGAAATGCTAGAAAGGGCATCGTTCGTGGGCCTTCTCAGTAGCGGTCGGCCGGTGTTCTTACATCAGCATCCGTCGGGGCGTATTTCTCGCCCTTTGGCCTCTTAGCTCGTACTTAGACAGTAACTGGGCAAAAGTCGGCTTGATCTTCCGTGTTGGCTTCTTTGATGGCGACTGCCTTTCAGCCTTGCGCCACCTGTCGGTCTCAGGTTTTCCCTTCACCTTGACTGTCCTGGACCATTTCCCCTCCTGATCGGCCTCTATCTGGATCGAGCCGATCATGATCTGCACCATTTTTCCTTTATTTAGTATCTTCTTATCAGTTTTTGTGGCCGATACAGATAACGAACGGACCTCATCCCGTTTTATTTCCTTCCCTTTGGACGAGCAGCTGACCATATTGACTGGGAAGGGGTCAGTGTCGACTTGCAGAGCCTGCTCTTCTACAAACTTTAGTCTTCCGTCCTCTATGGCCCACTGTATCTGTTGATGAAAAATATTACAGTCATTAGTATTGTGCGAGAATAAATTATGTCATTTGCAGTACCTGCGTCTTTTTAGCTCATCGGCCGACGGGATGACGTGCCCTTCTGGGATTCGTACCAACTTATCTTGCAAAAGTAAGTCGAAGATGCGGTCGCATTTCATCACGTCGAACGAGTATTTGACTTCCGACTTGGCTTTAGTCGGTTTTAGCCACGAACATACCAAGGGTTTTTTGTTGCCCTTAACCCATTCGGCTATGTTAACGTCCGTTCCCTCGTCACTGGCCGATTCTTCTAACTTGTATTCTATGAGGTTGACTTTTGGCTTTTCTTTCTCGTTACCACTTTTAAATTTGTCCTTGAACCCTCTGTTTTCATAGAGTCGGCCTTCTTGGGCCGATACTCTGTGTAAAAGATGGCTCAGGTCGGTGAATTCTTGACCACCGAATTTCTCCCATAGAGGAGGAATCAAACCCTGGAAGGCCAGATCGGTGAGTTGGTTGTCAGGTAGAGTGACGCTAAAGCATCGATTCCGTACTTCCATGAACCTTTTGATGTATTCTGCTACCGATTCACCAAATCTCTACCGCAAAGAACTCAGGTCGGAGATCCGCAATTCTAGGCTTCCGCAGAAGAAGTATTCGTGGAAGCGGCTTTCCAAATCGGCCCAAGTATTGACCGAATTTCGGGGCAGGGTGGTGAACCAAGTGAATGCCACCCCAGATAGAGACAATGGGAACAGCTTTACTCGGAGCCCATCGGAGTGCGCTACTTCTCCGCATTGCACTATAAAACGTGCGATGTGCTCCATAGTGGTGGTTGCATCATCTCTCGAAAACTTAGCAAAATCAGGGACCCAATATCCATTGGGATATTGGATCCTGTCGATGTAATCAGGGTAGGGCTTTCTGTAGTCGAGAGTTCATCCTCTCAACTGGATAACAAACTGGTCTCGTAAGACGGCTGTGATCGCATCTGTCCAGTCGGCTTCTCTGGGCGGTGCGGCTGGCAGTGGAGGTACTTGTCGGCCTAAACCGTGTCGATGCCCCTCGAGTGCAAACTCGGGTGCTTCATGGCGATGCCCCCCGAGCGGGAGCTCGGGCTGTTCATGGCACTGCCCCCCGAGTGCAAAGTCGAGTTGTAGCACAGGTCTGGGCTCTCGGAGGTTCTGCACGGTCTCATGATTGACGATCTGGTGTGCGCAGGTGTGACATTACAGAATGTGACAATATAGAATACGGCTTTCGGCACGACTTTATAGCGTGTTTTTGGGCCGTTTCTGGGTGTTTCGGCCTTTCCAGGGGACTTTGGGCCTTGGGGGTTGAGTTGGGCCTCCGGTGGAAGGGTTTGGGCCCAAGGGGGAGAACTTTTGGGCAGCCAACCCTAGCCCCCACACCTTGGTGCGCCCTACCCCTCTTCCTTCAAACCCTAGCCGCCACCCTCTCTCTCCCCCACCCCATGCCATGCGCCCCTTCTTCCTCTTCCTCCCCACCACCTCTAGCCGGCCCTAGGCGGGCTCCACCCCCACCCCTTGCTGCCACGCGCTTCCATGCCGTTGCCCTCGCCATTGGGGAGCTCCACGACGAGAGGATCCGGCGGGATTGGTGCGTGGAGGAAGATCGGGCGATCGGGAGGCGTGTTCGTCGGGCTAAGGTATGGGGATGGGAAACCTTTGGGGTGGATTAGGTGTTGTGTTAATGGAGGATTTCATGCTATTAGATCAAAAGGTTGTGCTGCCATTGGTTAGATTAGATGAAATCTAGAGTTTGTAAGGTGTTCTGTTTCGGGCAGATTGGGCGTCCGACCTAAGTCTTAAGATTTCGCAATTTTAGAAGCGTTTTCTGGTCGTCCGTATGTTGAGAAAGTTGTAGATAATTTCAATACCTTTCAGTGGACACCAAGCACGCGTAATTCCGATCAGCCGTTTGAAAGTCATGGCTGTTTTTACCGAACGTGTTCAAAACTGTGACGCGATTGGGACAGATCGGGTGGATCTGTAGATTAGGCAATTTTAGAGGCCGAATCAATTTTTCCCAATACTTAGAAAAATCTAGGAAATTTCCTAAGCTATGAGAAAATGTACTCGTTTACTTAATTTGGAGTATTAGAACTCAAGTTATGATTATTGGAAGCCCGCTGTCCCGACGGACAGATTGGTCTGTTTTTCAGGTTTTCGGGGTTTCGGGTAGAATCGTTGTGTTATGAGTTTTGTACTTGCTTGGGTGGTATGACATTGAGTGGAAAACATGTATTTGCAGGTGGTGTGACCCCAGGAGTAGCATCATCATCTCACCACACCGTTCCGAAGGGTTAAGGCAAGTGTATTGGAATGGGTAGCGTGTTGTATGTTGTTAGTCTTGATTAGATGCAAATTGATTACATGATATGCTATCTTGCCATGATTAGTGTTTGCCCATGATATGATGAAAATGCCTTATTATGATGCTATGCAATGATTAGTTGAGTTATGTGCAAGTTGTTTATGTTTATGGCATAATTGCATACATGGCATGACAACTGGCCAGGTCGGTGAGAAAGTCATAACTAGTCTGGTAAGGTCGGTGAGAAAGTTATGACTAATCCGGAGCGCCATTGAGTAAGACCTACCTCGTGATTCCATCCACCGTTTTGAATGGAAGCGAGGAGTAGGCACCCTCCATCTACGGGATGGAAGGGGAAAGAGGGTGCACGCCGACGGGTGTGCACTCGGCAATACCGGTATGTGCTTCAAGGAGACATGTGCATCGCATCGCATTGCATTGCTTGAATGAAGATGATTATGAGATGTTCATGGAGATGATTATGAGATGTTATGAAGTTGTACTATGAGATGCTTATGACGATGTGTTATGATATGTAATAATGATGCTATTGATTAATGTTGATGCTCTAATCCATTGCAGTACACTTTGCTGAGTGATGAACTCACGCTTGTTGTTTGATGTTTGTTTTAGGTACCTTGAGTTCGGCATGTGGGAAAGGGAGCTAGATGCACATCCACACATAACTTCATTCAAATAAACACCACCCAACGTTTTCCTCAATTATGTTGGTCGTTAGGCTCAATGTTATAATGGTTAATTGCCTCATCGATGCCCATGATTCAATGTTTATTCATAATTGGTTTATGTGATGGGTAAAGTATGTGATAGACTTGAATGGTTGATGAAATCCTTAGCTATCATGTTAGAATTGTTCTCTATTATGCTATATTGCCATGTTATGATTATTGATGCTGGAATCTATGGAAAAACAAAGTATATGCTGCCGAAATTTCGTTTCAAGCATTTACACCCTTGCTGCAATTTATTCTTAATTGTGGTATTTAGTTCCTGTTCTTGCTATGTTGGTGACATCCAGGGCATACTAGATGCCGGGGTGTTACAGTAGGTTCCGACAGTGGTAGAAAAGGTTCCGAGTACGTGACTACCCGATGCAGGTGTTGCGTACTCGGAAGAGAGTTGCCTGACCTCGCTCGTCCCAGGACCCCTGGGCAAGGTGATGGTCGGCTGTAGTGGCATAGGCGTCATAACTGCGGCCGATGGTTTGTTCTCAACCATCGGCTTTGTCCCCGGAGTACTTTATCCGATCGAGAAGACCGGATACGTGGGGATGGCTTGTGGTGGTTTGAAAAGGGACCCAGCCATTACAAGCTCCTGTGCCACTTCTTTCACGCTATTTGATATCAACGGCCACAGCGTGGTGACTAGGGCCGATGATTGATTTAGTAATGCATGATTAATAGATTGATTAATCATATTCGATAATTTTGCTTGTGCAGGTATGTATCAGCTTACCGTAGCTTCGTTGCTAGCGCTGGGAGCAACTATCCCGGAGGAGTTGATTGTTGGCAGAGCTGTCTTCTGAGTAATGTTGCGCCGCGTCTTTTGGTAGCAGCTCAGCATCATCCGTTCGAACGCCACCTTCTGATCCTCAATTTCCTTGCGCTGCTCTGGCATTAAATCGACCTATGTAGGCGCGATTACCGCATCAGGGTTGACGTCGGTAGAGGTGACAATCTTCCCTGATGACGTCATGGTGACTTCTTCGTGTCCCACCGGGCGTGCCAAAGGTGTGTTGGCGCTGAAAAACGTGGCGTTGGGTCGATTGCCGCCAACACACGAGAATGCCAGGTTCCAGTTCGCGAGTGTGCCAGGTGGTTTGATCATGCAACTGGCAAGAGACGTATCTCTCAGATGAGATTGATCCAGGGGAACGATCTAGGCCTGGTGATAGGATAATCTCAACCGATTTCGAGTGAACCAGTGTGAATCGAGATAAACAAATCTAATCAACACTTGCGAGTTGACCAGACTAGGGTAAAAGCCTTCTTCCTCCGATGAAGGCGATGCACTGCAAGATCGAAAAAAGCTAGAGCTTGGCGTAATGCAGCAAGGATCAACAACTGGCGATGCACAACTCGTATTGATCAAAGTGTATTACAGAGGAAGGATTACAAAGCTACAGGAACTACTCCTAGTGCGAGAAAAGTAAAGTAATTTGTAAAAATATGGTTATCTAGGTGTGTGTTTGATCGTCCCCTTGGCGTAGCACACCATCTTCTCTTTATAGCCAGGTGACCTCGATTGTGTCCATCACGGCCTCTTCAATCATAATCGGACTCGAATCTATCCTTCCATCTAGACCACAACCATATTGAGTCCAGATCGTATCGGCTCTGGTTTTCCTTTCTATCCCCTACACGATCGGATCTTCTTGATTCTTGTCGCGTTCTGTTATCCATAGTCAACCCGCCCGTGCAACCTTTCCAGGTTCATGCCACGACCGTACTTATCTCGGTCGGCCAAATTTGGGTGCTAACGGATACTTATCGTAACCATCCGTATCGATCTCAGCTTTCCCCCATGATATCTCCTTTTTGATATTAACATTGGGCACAATTTGATAAACTGCATCGGTTCATGACTTTACATACCTAATATTCTCTTTTATCAACTAACCATACTAAACTGATTCTTACCAAATCGGCTATGCACCAAATTCTGGTGTCATCATCGGGCTGTGCTTGCCAGCATGGCAGGCAGGCACGGCACGGCCTAATCAGCCCATTTATTTGAAAAGTAGCCATTTTATAGCCATTTTAGCCGTTGGAGGATCAAAAAATTCCAAAAAATTCTAATTTTCCCCTATAAATAGGGTAGTAGCCCCACTTATTTCTCCACTAGCAAACTTGCAATCTCTTGTGAAAATTCTCTTACTCTTGGTGATAATTTGGTAACATTCAAAATAGTTTTGCTAAAAATCCAAATTTTTGAAATTTGTCTTCTGGTTTCTGTCAAGAAATCAAGGTAAGAATAGTGATTAAATTTTTTTAGTGTTTTTATTATTTTTAGTGAGATAAAGTTAATAATAGTGTAATTATTTCTTATAGTTTTCTTCACGAAGAACCAGGATTTTGAGTCCTTACCAACTTCTGATTTTGGGATTTCACTCAAGGAGCTTCTTGCATCCTATCAAGTTGAAGAAGTTGTACTACCTGTACTATCCTCGGGCTCTGCAAGTGCTATTGCATCGGCAAGCACTGAGGCAAAAAGATCAAGATGCAAGGAAGATTTTGAGTAGATTTTCGAGGCATAGGACGAAGTTTTGAGCAGGTATGCTATTTGTAAATATTGTAATAATAAATTAACTATGAAATCTTTAGGTAGAACTGGGCACTTGAAGAGACATGCTGAGAGCTATAGAAAAAAAGCAGGAGTGGCTGTGAGATAGACGTAGCTGTAGTACAACCCCGATGGTACAATACATCACTAGGACTACAATCCCAAGGTAGCTCGTGAATCTCTTTGTCGTTTAATTGCTTCTCAAGATCTACCTTTAAACTTTGGTGAGTCAACATTGTTTGAAAACTATATTAGGACCGCTCATAATCCTAGGTTTTCTGCAGTTTTTAGACAGGCAACTAGATATGTGATTAAATACTACAATAATTGTCATGGTAACCTAAAAGTGCTCTTTAATTACTATACTTTTTCTGTGTCTTTAACATCAGACATATGAAGTTGTAGGATCGATATACATGGATATAGCAATCATATGGGGGGTTGAATGATTGTGTAGAAGCTAAAACCAAATCTTTGATCTATTAAAAGTTCACCCCAAACCAAAACCAAACAATTGCCTCGTATTCGATAAAAATAGATTGATAGACGTTCGGTAAAATGAGAATTCCCGGAGATCCAACCGTCGGACCAATCTCAAATTTGGACACAAGAAAACAGATTCCCGTACGAATCGAACCCAAAAAGAATTAGCACGATCGGACTTACGGATCAAAAGTTATGAACCTCGTAATCTTGCTGTGAAAGAAGATGACGAGAATTGATCTAACCAAAACTTGTAGATTAATCAAGATCTTCAAAAGATTAATCAACTAGACTTTGAGAAACCCTAAATAAATACCCTAGAAAGGTTTTTGATTAATCAAATCAAGATGAAACTCAAGGAACAAAAACTAATCTAGAACCAGAACAAGCATGAAAACAAGAACAAAACAGAGAACATTGTAGCAACGTGGTTACTGTAGCACGAAAGGATCTGGAAGAATTGATCTTTATTTATTTTTGTCTAAAGTACTCCAAACAAAAGAGTACAACACTAAAACCTGCCCAAGACTTCATGCATAAATAGGAGGCGCCTCCCCCTATTTATACAGAGCAAACACATAGAGTCCTGAATACAATTCCTACTCCTAATCCTAGAAAGAGTCCCACTCCTAATCCTAGAAGGAGTTTGTATTCAACACAACTCCATTTGGCTCAACATGGCCAAATACAGCTCTTGCACGCGTATGGCAACCCAGCCATACTCACGTGACTAACAACTCTTGCACACGTACGGCCACCATGCCATACTCACGTGAGTAACCATTCTTCATGTGCACCGTCCTCTAGCCCGAACGTCCCGCATGACATCCTTGACCACCAAGACATCGGTTCCTCCCTGAACCTAGTCCTGAACCTTAGTTCCTTCGTGAACCTAGTTCCGGTCCCGTCATCGACCACGTTGGCCCTCAAGCAACACCTGCACATGAACAAACAAAACACACTTTCGAGCACAAGTCCATGACTTGACTCAAAGTCAATCCATGCAATCACTCACACCAGCATTGCATACAAAACAACTCAACCTGAGAAAAAACACGTTCACGACGGACCAAACATTGGTCCGGCGCACACAGAGAGCAAAACCCTAGAAAATTCATTCACGCCGGACCAAACACTGGTCCGGCGCAACTCACGATGGACCAAAAACTCGGTCCGGCGTACACGTGAAAGTCTCTGTTACTTGTCAAGTTGATCCAACGCAAAAACACGTTCACGGCGGACTAAAGGAAATCAGTCTGGCGTACATGCGAAATCAAACCTCAAAATATCGTTCACGACGGACCAAAGAAATTGGTCCGGCGTACATGCAAAACTTACTGTTTTTGAAAGATTTGGTCCGGCACAAAATCATTCATACCACGTTCACGGCGGACCAAAGAAAATCAGTCCGGCGTACATGCGAATTTCACAACGCAAAATCTTGTTCACCACGAACCAAAATTTCGATCCAGCGCAGAAGGAAATTTGGTCCGACGTCAATGTACAGACTTACTGTTTTTTGAAAACTTTGGTCTGACTCAAATGACCCCAAATGCATGTTCACAGCGGACCAAAAAGTCTGGTCTAGCGCAAACATAAAAACGGTCTGGCGCCAATGCGAAACTTACTGGTTTGGAAATTTGGTCCGGCACAGAAGAGAAACACATGCACATGCACATTTTGCAAATTCAATTCTTAAGCCAATTTTTCAGCACATGATTTCACATAAGTGGTAGGGCTAAAGAGGATTACCTTAGTGTAGTTGCTCATTACGTGAACAATGACTGGCAACTAGAGAAGAAAATTATAGGACTCAAATTAATTGATGTAGCACACACTGGTGAGATATTACTATTGTATTATGAAATTTTTGGAAGACTTTGGCCTCATAGATAAAATTTTTGCAATAATATTATATAATGCTACAGCAAATAGTTCTACAATGATCATTATGGCTCCTATTTTTAATAAGTACGCCGAATCTTTCTTATTATATCAGTGTTGTGCTCGCCATATTATTAATTTTGTAGTCAAATCTGGATTGACGAGGTTAAACCTGTATATTGAACCTTTTTGCACTACAATATCTTTCTTAAATAATTCTAATCAACGAGTAGCATACTAATACATGAATGTACATTAGAATCGGTTCTTTTTCATCATCACAATCGGTTTTATTGGCGATAGAAAGTCCAACGACAGTGATGAGGAAGCGCTATCACAGTCGGTTTTCTCCCCAATTGTGATAAACGGTCCTCACAATCAGTTCTTTGCTAGAACCGATTGTGATGATCTCCTCATCACAACCAATTCTATCTCAGAACCGATTATGATGACCCTCAGCTCAGAACCGATTGTGATGAGCACATTTCATTATTGTTGATTGGTTTACAGTATGCATATCACATTCACAATATATATATAGAACACAAACACTTTACAATACACATATCACATTCGTTTACATTAATATAGAATACAAACATACTTAACAGTAGGGGTGAAAATAGGACAGAAAATATCCACCCAATCCGATACCATATCCGAAAAAATCCGTACCGATGTTATCCGTATCTGTATCCAGAAAATCTCATGTAATATGGGTTAGGATATGGGAAGAGCAATATCCGATCCGTATCCAAAAAAATCTCATGTAATATGGGTTAGGATATGGGAAGAGCAATATCTGACCCGATATCCAGTAAATATCCGACACAATATCCGATAAATATCATGTAATATGGGTTAGGATATGTGCTATCTGATTAGGCAAGTTGTGATATAATGTGAAACATAGTGCTGCTGTGAGCCTGTGATATAATGTGAGCAAGTTGTAATATAATTGCACTACTTTCTGGAGTAAGCTCTCATTGTTGCTATCACGTTCAATATAATGTGAAACTAATGTCAACTGAGTGCTGGACTGCTGGTTTCCTGGATAACATTTTGGTAATGATTAGTTTTTATCCTATCTGATTAGGCAAGTTGTAATATAATGTGAAACTAATTGCTGTTGTGATATAATGTGAGCAGGTTGTAATATAATTTTACTAATATATTGACCATGTATGTGTGTTATCCGGCTATATTCATCATGTCAAAATTATGTATGTACTTGCGTTGTATAGTTGATTAATTCATGTGAATGTCGTATGGTTCATTAATTTGTTTGCCTCGCATACTATCCGACTATATTATCCATTTCTGATCCGTATCCGTCATGTATCCGTCTCATATCTGGCATAGCAAGCCTCGATGCCCATGATCTGCACGAGCAAGAGCACTCGCTCGTGGGGAGGCTGGCAACGCAATCACTGTTGGATTCGCACAAATCCACCCCCTCATGAGCTCGATCTAGCACTACTGGAGCCTAATATGTTGTCGCTCCAGCTGGCTTCATTTAAATCTATCGTCACAGGCTTGTCTTTACCTCTGGAGCTCGATCTAGTCTCAGCCAACCTTTGGGGCACGTCGTCGGTCTCCATCTACTCGCCTCGCAGTCATGTCCGATTCTCATCGTTGTGGCCAACCACTCTATCCCCTTTGTCGACTTCTCCTTCGTCGTCGCTATTGTTGGAGATTTGCCCTAGAGACAATCATATGAATGATTATATTTCCTTACATTCATGATTTATTATATTGTTCCTTGAATAATGTTATTATTATTTATTGGCAGTATATGACATTTGTGAAACTCTATATATGACTGTGTGATGATTATTCTAAATTTATCCCTATTCGATAAACATGAGGATACATATGAATAGACTAGCATATATATTGATTGATGACCACATTTCACGGGTCATGGATATGGAAATATCAAACCAATAAAATAGATACATGTTAGAGAACATGGTGTTGGATCGGCCCACCTTGAGACACTGTGAGAATGTTGTAAACTTATTTATCATAAGTTAGTCTCATATATAATGTGTATTCTAATATCCTTAGACATGAGATTGTTGCATGTACTCAATATATGTAATGACTTACTTAGGGGTTGCCAAACACTACTCATTAACTGGGTAGTTATAAAGGTGGCTTTCGGGTTTATCGTGAAGCATGCTGTAAGGTATGGTCGATCAAGATGGGATTTGGCCCTTTATACAATGGGAAAGATATCTCTAGGACTCTCAAGTTGTCGGATTCCAGAAATGCATGGCCATGCTACTTACGGTTAAGGAGTTAACCGTAGTCGGGGATTCCGAATCACGTAATTAAGAAAGAGTGGTCGAGCTATCTAAACAAGGATAGCACATATTAGCCTTGAGTTTCATTGATATCATGAGGCAAAGGGAAATGCATATAACTAAGCATTGTTTAGATTTATCCAATATGATCTTTACATATACTCAAGAGTTGGCACGTCCTGATAGGAATGCTAGGATGATCCGCAACCAGCAACTACCATGAGGAGCTATTGGAGGAGGTGCGAGGCTAGTACGACTACAATCACACCACCACGCTACATCAACTCTACTTCTATTACGGATGTTGCACTCGCTTTGGCACCAGACCAAACTAGTCCCTGAATTCACATCTACGCCGGACCAAATTGTTGGTCCGTGGTGAACTGCGTTTTTGACGACTGTTTCTACATGCACGCTGAACCAAATATTTGGTCCGTTGTGAACGGCGTTTTGAAGGTCTTTCTTCATGTGTACACCGAATTGATTTTTGTTTAGCCCGTCGTGAACATGTTTTGTGCCAGACCAAGTTTTACAAAAATAGTAAGCTTCTATATTACGCCGGACCATGCACGCCGGACCAAATTCTTGGTCCGTCGTGAATGCATTTTTTAGTGTTGTTTTTGCATGTACGCCGGACCAAAAATTTGGTCCGTCGTAAACGTGTTGTTGAATATGTTTTGCCTTGAATTGAACTGAGATTTTCACGTGTACGCCAGACCGAGTTTTTGGTCCGTCGTGAGTTGCCGGACCAATGTTTGGTCCGGCGTGAATGGTTCTTTTGCTCGATTAGGGTTTTGAGTAATTTTGGATTTGAATTTAAGGTTATGAAATTCGTGAGAATTTCATGATGCTTGTTTTGAAGTGGACTTTATGCAATGCTCGTGTGAGTAGTTGCATGGATTGACTTTGAGTCAAGTCATGGACTTGTGCTCGTATTCGTTTCTTGTTTACTCATGTGCAGGTATTGCTCAAGGATGAACGTGATCGATGACGGGACCGGAACTAGGTTCATGGAGGAACTGAGGTTCGAGACTAGGTTTAGGGAGGAACTGAGGCCTTGGTGGTCAAGGATGTCATGCGGGACGTTCGGGCTAAGAGAATGGTGCACATGAAGAATGGTTAGTCATGTGAGTATGGCAGGTGGCCATGCGCGTGCAAAGTGTTAGTCACGTGAGTATGGCTGGGTTGCCATACGCGTGCAAGAGTTGTATTTGGCCAGGTTGGGCCAAGTGGAGTTGTGTTGAATACATACTCCTTCTAGGATTAGGAGTGGGACTCCTTCTAGGATTAGGACTCCTTGTGTTTTGCCCCTTTAAATAGGGGGAGGTGTCCCCCGTTTTTAGGTGTGCTTGCGCCAGGGACAGAGCTGGTGCTTTTAGGGTTTGTACTCTTGTGTTTAGAGTACTTTAGAAAAAATAAATAAAGATCAATTCTTCCAGATCCGTGCGTGCTACAGTAACCACGTTGCTACAGTGTTCTCTGTTTTTTGGTTCTTGTTTGCATGCTTGTTCTGGTTCTAGATTGGTTTTTGTTGTTTGAGTTTCATCTTGATTTGATCCATCAAAAACCTTTCTAGGGTATTGATTTAGAGTTCCTCAAAGTCTAGTTGATTAATCTTTTGAAGATCTTGATTAATCTACAAGTTTTGGTTAGATCAATTCTCGTCATCTTTTGTCACAACAAGCTTGCGAGGTTCATAAATTTTGATCCGTATGTTCGATTAAGCTGATTCTTTTTGGGTTCTATTCTTACTAGAATCTAGTTTCTTGTGTCCAAATTTCAGATCAATCTGATGGTTGGATATCCAGTAATTCGTATTTTACCGAACCTCTATCAATCTGTTTTTGTCGAATACGAGGCAATTATTTGGTTCCGTTTTGGGGTGAATTTTTATTAGATCAAAGATTTGGTTTTAGCTTCCGCACAATCATTTACCCCCCCCCTCTGATTGCTATATTCGTATACTTCGATCCTACAAGTGGTATCAGAGCAATGTTTTTCTAATCTATCTTAACCGGTGATTAGATCAATGGATCGTTATTCGACTACTCAGGGTCTGTGTGGACAACTAGTACATATTCTATTAAACCTGTTGTTCTGAGGTGGAGTGGACTGATCCTAATTTTTAGATTTGTCGAGTTATATTCAGAAAGTTAAAGTGTTCTTGTTATTCCAGCAAAGGAACTGATGCTACGTATTCAGAAAGTTTACAGTGTAGAGTTGAAGTTTTGCATGTATTTTCTAACTTTGGTGTTGAAATTGACAGTGGATTAGTTATTTATGTCGAATGGTAGACGGTGGATTAATCTTTAGGAATGTTCAAAAATTCAAATAGTGTTACTAAAGACGGACTAAAAAATTTTACCTGAATGAAAAATAGTTCAAACTACTTTAGAAAATTTTGAAAATTTTTGTGAATGGTCCTAACACATCCATAATATTCTCATAAAATTTTCAGTTGATGATTAATCTTGAGAAATTTTAAAAAATTCGAACGATCATATTTGACAAATTGAACCAACAAAAAAATGGTCAAAAACATGTTAAATTTTTTTTAAATTTTTTGTGCATGATCTTGGCCCTAAATCCAATCAAATCCAATGCACAAAATTAAAATCCGGCAAAAAAAACACCAAATTTCGGTCGAAATCACCAATATTTTGGCCGAGATCTCGCCGAGAAATCCGAAATTTAAAATTTTTTACCCGGCCAGGATTTTGAATATCGGAGGGGTCCGAAATCCGAAATCTCAGCCGAGATTTCGGATTTTGGACCGAAATTTGAATCCTTGGCTGACACAAGACTAACGTCACGCTCTGGTGTCACCCGACACGCGACAGGACGCAGCGACAACTCATAGCATGATGCAGGCTCACCATGCATTGCACATCCGGTGGTTTATGGCAAATCGGACGATCGTGGGTTACGGCACGAGGAACAGCGGCACTCTCACTGGCAGCACGGACAAAGGCTCACCCGATGGCACAATGATAATGGATCGGCTTCGGGCTTGGACGGATTTGAGACGGTGTGAAGCGATGACCTCAAACCAGGGCTCAAACACAATGAAGGTGCTTCGACGGTGACAGAAATGACGAAGAATGATGATGGTGTCTTCGCAAACTATGGCGAGCAATTCGCTCACGATGGTGGCGGCTTGGGCGGTGAGGGCTAGGGCAAAATAGGTGGCGCAAGGTGGAGAACACGATGCGGGGTGCGGTGTTGTAAATAGGGTCCTCGGCTTTCATGCTAAGCGCGGATTTTGGACAATGGCAAATATGACTGAGATAAGGCGGTGCATTGTGGCGCAATCTCAGCCCTCCACGTGGCAACGATCAAACGGCACACAGCACTTAGCTACGCAGCGCGATCTCGACCATGCGATCAAAATCCGACGGTCCGTGATCTAGGGTTTGTAGGGAGATGGGCTACGCTGGGCTGGGTTGGGTTGGATTGGACTGGGCTCAATGGGTTTTGGCCCACTAGCTCAAATCCTAATTTTGCAGATTTTCTCTAATTAAATTAATTCTAAAAATTAAACAAAGCCAAATAAATTAGTAAACATATTAGAAAAAATTCCAAAAAATTTTTGAAAAAAATATTTAAGACATTTAAAACTTGAGTAAATATTTTTTACAAAATTTTATTTAAACTTTTCAAATATTTGGATTAACTCAAAAATATTCCAAATAATTCAATAAATTGCAGAAAATCTCAAAAATATAAAGGAACAATAAATCTATAAAGTAAAAAAATAAGATGTTACAATATTTCAATGCAAAATTATTGTGATATTCCCTATAATACCTCTAATAAATATCTATATTTACTTTGTAACTCTAACATGCATGCATTCAGTATAGTAATTAGTGATAATAATTAGGGGTAATTTAGTTATTTTTAATTTCTTCTTGGTCTATATGCCAAGAAGAAATAAGCCTTATAAACTTGGATGGAGGGAGTATAAAGCAAAGATAAATATTTATTAGGGATATAGAGGGAATATCACATTAATTTTGTATTAGAATATGAAATAGGTCCTACATTTATAGACAATATCATTAAAATAATACGCCTTATAAACTTGGACGAATAGATTTATCCTTTTGATTCAATGGTTGAGGGAAGGGTTCCAAAAACACCACCAAAACCAGCTGAATTTTGTCGAAAACCCTCAAAACTGGCCAGTCCTCTCAAATCTGGTACCCTGGTTTGGTTCACCCTCGTAAAAGTCTTTTTTAAACCCATATTGTATACCAATAGGATTATAACTTCAACTATTTTATAGTTTATATCCTAAAACTCAAATTTTAATTTACTATTCAAAATTTCGAAAGATTCAAGAAAAAGAAAAAGCCTGCCGGTATTGACTGGGTTTCGCCAAGAAACTGGAACTGGATCCTCTTGTTTTGGGCCCAATTCGGGTTTTCGCTGACCCTGGTTGACGGAAGTAATGGCGCATAATTGTAAACGAATTTAACACAAAATTTGATAAGAGCCTTTTGTTCGCTTGCATAGCAATGCTGAGACTAAATAGTAGCTACATTTAGCCTTTATGCTCTGTTTGCAAGGAAAACACACCTGCCTTTGCAGCATGTCTAATCCTCTTCGGCAGCAGATGTCGGTGAGAGCATCTAACAATAGGAGACCCCCTTTCAGTTCAAGTGTAAACTCACACAGACCACATGTTTCAGCAAGGGTTAGTTCAAGCTCCAGCTTAGAGCTGGTAAAAGTCTGTAGTTCCTTCAAAACTTTAAAGCCCATTTGAGCAAGATAATATTGGCTATATTTTCGTGTAATCATGACCTATGAAACTTTCAGAGAAATTTTAGCCCATCAAAACGTAACCAGAACTCCAGAAGTGGTTAAATGCAGCTATTCTGGTTGTGCAATAGACTCAAGAGTGATATTCCAATCACACATACAGGAAGAAAACTATTGTGATGGAACTCCAATATTTATAGTTCATCATCTCAGCTAGGAGATAAGCTAGCTAGTGTTTTACAGGTAGTGGAGCAGTTATTGGTGGTGGTAGGAAAGCACCGAAAAGAGGAAGGGAGAAGAGAGAGAGAACATTTGATTCGAGTGTAGGTCTGTAAATGAGCTGTGTTTGAGTGAGCTTGACCAGCTCAAACGAGTTTGAGTTGGAGTTCGAGCTTAGACTTAATCTTAAGCTCGATTCAAGTAAGCTCGGTAATAATAAACATTTCAATATGCACTATTTTTCAATAATAAAAAATGATCAAGCTCAAGTAAATTGGTAAGAGTTGACATATAGTAATATTTAGCAAGTGATTTGTAAATTTACCAGACTCGTGAGCTCAAAATCAAGCTCGAGTTCAGTTCATTTAGAATTTGAATCGAGTCGAGAACGAATCGAGCTCGAGCAGTTTGCTAGTCTCAAGCTTTTTATACAGCCCTATTTGCATGTACTCTGATTGACAAGCAACTAATTTTGCACCACAATTCTGTGCCCCCACCCTAGGTTCCAACAAAGCTCGGATCCCCGTTAAAATATGGACAAGTGTTGAGGCATCTACGACCTTAGACCAGCATCTAGGATTGAATTCGTTGATGGAATGTGAGGAGAGCGTGGGCAAATTTGAGATTTGTTTTTGATGCAAAAGATTTGGGATTTTCACTCAATGATAAGATGCCAAATTATATAGATGGCCCAAGTGCAGCATTTCCTATCAGAGTCCAACCATGATTGTCACTTGTCTTGTCTTCTTTTACGTAGCTTTTCCACTACCCTACGATTGCATCGTAAATATGCATCTTTGGTTAGTTAGGTGCGGGGAACGTATGCATCTTTGCATTGTCAAATATGCATCGTAAATATGTAGACGATCAACTTATGTAGTGCGGGGAAACTTAATTATACTTGGTCTGGTCTCGTAAATGACTGCCCATACGGCATAAAGAGTGGTCGTGCAATCATGTATATAACGGTTATAGTATGAGCATCGTGTGCCTCGGTTGCGCGCTCTGGCCCGCAAATTACAACAATTGGATGCATTCGTGCAAGTAGCTACACTGAAAATGATCCTACCAGACGGCACTGATCTGCGAAGACAAACTGACAGCGAGGTCACGAACTCGAGGACCCTACGGGGAAAATCTGCTTGCTATCGAGCCTTGCGACTGCATGCAAGAGATTTGCTAACCCAACACAAAGGTGACCAATGGCATCATGGTCTCCTCCATCACCACTCCTCTAGCTATCAGTGCGCCCGAGGACGACATATTTTCACAAAGCTTCACTCGAGACTGGCTCGTTCAAGGAAGCTGCCATTTTCGACTCATCAGCGGCCAACCACGCATTCCGTGTCAGGGCACGGTGAATGCGCATTTTGCGGGCAATCATTCACGCTTGGCTCATACAGGAAAAGATGTCATTCCTGGCTCGTCATACCAGAGGCAGATCATGCAATGCGCCATCTCCCAGTACCAATGGTCGACACAATTAAGGCAGGTGAGCTCGGGCAACCACATCGCATATTCGCATGTGTCTACCATCGGTTTGTAAATCCAGAGTGGTGGTCCAAAGTTTCAAGTAAAAGGAGGCTTCGCATCGCACAGCACTTCGCTAGTACACCCAGCACCTGAGGTACTTGACAGGGAACCAGTAGAGGGGCATCGCAGTTGAATTCAGGACCTAAGGCATAGCTGAGGCAAAGCAAAAGATGCGTCCGTCGATTGTTCAGACAGATCTACGGACTAATGCGCGTAAAAGGGTCATTTCTATTGCGGAAACCATGGAACACCGTCGATTGTTGAGTCGATAATTGACTCCAGAACGAGCACCTGACGAAAGCGAAGTATACTTTGTGGTAGGCTCCATCCGTGCTCTCCACAAAAGGGCACATCATCGATCAGAAGTTAGCATTGCGGAGGGAAAAGAAACCACCCACCCAGCACCTGAAGGGAAACGAAGCAAAGAAAAGAAGAGGCCCAAAAGACGGACATGGCCCCTCCAGGGCTGAGAATTCAACTTCCATCTCCTACCCCGCAATTGCTTCAGCCAGAAAAGCCCCTCCTTTCGCTCTCCTTTCATGTGCCGGGGCTCCTCCGGCGAAGAGCCCGCACGCCTCCCGCGTCTCCCCCTCATTGGGAGCCACGTCCATGTGGAGCTCACCACCTCCCAGAAAATCCATCGCTCGAGTTGTATTTTGGAAAATCTGAAATCCCTACTTCAAACTTCAGACATCGCCTGCTAGCAATAGGCAGTGTGAATGAGGAGCTACGACGTAGAAAAGCCGACATGTGACACGCCTGTCACATCCGAGCACCGTAGTAGACCGCCATGCCAAGCCACCCTACCACGGTAGGTGGCCAGGCCGTGGTTTTAGACTCCTGCCGTGGTACATGAGTGGCAGATGATATGTGTCAACTATCAATGCTTCCGCGGTCAAAGAGAAGGCTAAAGGTGCGAGGAACTTTTAACAGTGCGAGGAACTTTTAACAGACATCCTGAGACAGATTCAAGGACAAGAACTGTCCCAAACACTACAAAGCATAAAGATCCTGAGCTAGGCAGCCAAATAATGTGCAACGGTACGGCTTCTCGGTACACTGCAAATCTTTGATGGAAGTAGCTGACTTCTCATTCACTAGCTACCATCACATGCAGTATTATCGAAGCCATGGGTCACGACGTAGCAAATGATGATCGGTTCCATAGTATAGTTGGCACGGTACACCACAAAATGGACCGTAGCGCACACCACGAGAGCGAGGATCTTCTAGGCAGGCCTATCACAGGCTAACAACAGAACTAATGACAATGCCAAAGGAGAACAATCTGATTTCTATTTGGAAAAGGTATAATGATTGAGCATGACAAGATTAATCAAGTTACAAGAGACATAGCACCACTTCTATCAACAATAATAACTAGCATTCTGCTAAAAAGTTTGGTCGCGGTGGTACATTTTACAACTTGTAAGCAATTCATGCGCACCATTTGCACTCTGCCAGTTCTTTAATGCCATGTCCAGCATTTCTAATTGCACAAGTGGCTTTCTTATAGGACTTACGCAGTGTGTCGCCCAGTCAAAATAGGCTTTGCTGTCAAATGGTTACATAAATAAAAGGCCTAGTGAAAAGTGAAACGAACCCTAACCCTAGAAACAATGAGGAAAAGGGTGCTAACTAGGCCCAAAATTTCATCCGCATAGTGTGTTGAGGCCTCACTTACTTCCACTTGTCTCTCAACTCCTTTTTCTCGGACCAAATCCAAGTCACAATAATGGCAGCAACCAAGGCAACAATTGTGAGTAGAAGAAGTGCATAGCTGAACTCGTCAGTCAGTGAATCATAAGTTCTTGACGGAGCAAGTCGCGTGTAGAAAAGATCCACACCATACGCGAAAACAAGAGTAGTGGACTCCAACTTTGCAGGAATAGCAACAATTCCACGCAGGGCTTCCACTTGAAGAGAGTGAGTCACATAGGACTGCAGGGAAAAATTGACACAAGCAGAATGAATAATTATCCATTAGTGCAACGTAGTATGTCAAATTAAGCATAAATACAATGGAATTAAAAGTACATACATTTAAGCATAAATATGAATTAAGCACAATTATGTCATGTATGAATGAAACTCATATCAGCACACCCCTTCACACTTTTAACACGTAAAATATTCCTTGTTCTCTTTCAGTAAACATTAAAAACAACAGCACTATAGTCAAACATTTATGGGCAAACTACTTTAATAGATACACCGACCAAGTAATAAACTAGTTGTGCCGTGTACAAGCTAGTAATAACTTGGCAACAGCTAAATTAACAGATAAAAACCTCGAAGAGGTCTGAATGTATCATCAATGTATTCTTGTAGTTGAAAGAAGCATCATAAGTTAACTATGCAACCAAGGTGTCTGTGTTCCCAGTGTGCTGAAAACATATTTTGTTAGTTTGATTATACTCATAATAATGAACTGAATCCCGTTAGCACCAGGATAGAAACAAGGGTATCATTCTATTGAAGTTCTCTTTCTTGAACCACTAGTTTGGGTTGGCCTATTCTACATCAAAAAGATAAAAAGACCACTCTTATTTTAAAAAAGAAAAAGGTGCATCTGGGCCATAGTGGGTAGTGGCCCTCATCATGGCATAGCCCAGCCCATTACTGTCATTCTCTTAAAAGCAAGGCAGCAACAAATCATTTTACCCAATCCAAATAGAAATAAACCAATGTCCTAAACCTGTAACAAAAGCACAATTCATTGTATTCTATGCAATCACTCTAATGTGAACATTAGTATATTCAAGCCGGCACCAACTGGTGATACTAGATCACAACTTCATCATGATAGGATAGTAACACCAACTAGTGATTTTCTTTTAATAATATAACATCAATGAAATTATTATAAACATACTCATAATAAAATAAGAACTAAACTATCTTTTGATCATCAAGAAAAAATACCTGCGGAATAATAGGCAAAGAATCTGTTAATGGTATAATGCCCTCTTCTTTCTCTTGCTGTGTGGGATTCACTGAACGACGTGGGTCAAGAAAGCGCTTGTCAAGTGCCAAAACCTGCCATATGTTTCATAAAAATATCATTCAAGTATATAAATGCTCACTTCGTATCAAATAGTCAGTCATCTTGTTTAAACTAAAAACATGGAAAACTGTTTATTTCGAACGATTGTTGAATCAAGCATATGGACACCATCAGTCGACAGAATTTGCGATGCATTGGCTTGCTTCCAATTCGTAACCTATAGTTTGACTCAAGTGGTCAACTGAAAATTAAGCTTGGACAAAGAACTGGGGTACGCGGGATAACTTCTTATTGCTGAAGTCACATGCTACTTCAGTGAGCACCATAAGGGAATAAACTACTCACTGTTGGATACATGAGAAGTTGAGAACTAGTAACTACTTAGTGCATAATCATCAAAAACACAATAACTCAACAAGATCAACTTGATTGCACTAATGCACCGGTGAAAGCATTCTGACAGCGGAGTAGATGCTGATGGAATCACTGCAGAGATGCAGATTTGAACAAAACAACACTAAGTTGCTAATAGAACATTTAAAGCCATGCATATGAGATTTCAAGCAGCGAAACCATGATTTAGCAAGAACTATCCCAATTTGAAATTGAATCAACTGAGAACTGCATGTTTGTACTTGTATTGATAAGAGAAATATCCAATTAGAAGAAGATTCACACCTACTTTTTCAAAATGATTACATTCAGAACATACATGATGCTAGAATGAACTAATAGGAGGTGCGTCAAAACCATGTCTGCATCCAGCAAGGGTAGCAAATGTCCAATGACTTCTAATGTCCATTCATAGGAGAGCGAAGTACCGAATGACAGATTGATATGTGCATCTTACAACTCTACAACTAAAAGCATACACTACTCTAAACCAGTGTTCTAAGTAAAGGCCGTTAAGGTCTTTTAAAGAGCCGTTAAAATGGTAAAAGTCCCCTGCCCATTACATTTATGGACATTTCAAGGTTAGCCCATTTTATTGGGCCATTTATTTGGTTTAATGGTTGTTAATATTTAGAGCAGAACTAGCCAACGGTATACAGTTGCAACGGCATACCTGAGTTTCATTAGTTTCAGTGATGAGTTTCATCTGGTTTCATGAGTTCCAGTGTTTAGTTTCACGAGTTTCATGTTTTATCAGTTTTAATGCTAAATTTCATGAGTTTCTGTAAAAATTTCACAAGTTTCATGAGTTTCAGTGCTATACCGTTGCAACGGTATACCATAGAATAGTATTTCTGTAATATTTAACAGGCCCGTTTTATTGGGCTATTTATTTGGTAAAGTTGCAAGATTGCTATATGACATGGAACATTGTAACATACATGAGAATATCATACCACAACTCAGACGAACTGTGTTTCTGGTAACTATGTTTAGAACATTGCTTTAAACAAAAAAAGAGAACCTAAATAGAATCTAATACTTTGTATTTAATTAACAAATATTGGGGTCTTTTTTTAAAAAAAAAAAAAGAGTTCAGATGCGGTGGTAAATACTCCTGATTTTCCTCCTACAAATTTCAAACAGCAAATAAAGACAACAGATGATTAAGAGTAAATCAGTAATTAACAAAAGAAATGGTGATTGCATTGAATAGTTTATTACATGTAAACAAACAAAATGGTGGCACCACATTCTAGTTCATAATAAACGAGAAAAATAAGAAATGCCAAAGCAAGACAACAGACCTGGTCACCAATTGTGCCAATAAGAAGCTGCTTGGAAGTTATTCCCTTAGCTGTTTGTGTTACTGCCATTGCTTTCACTGAATGGGTAAAAAAGTATGACTGGGATTTCACCATCACCTCTGGGCGGGCATAAGAAGTAATTGGTGCTGACAAATTATGCTTCCCAAGTATGAGCTTCACAACATCTTTATTGTCCTGTATGAAAACTAGCGCAGTTAATACTACTGCCACCATCATAAAAACTGCTAAATCAGCTTATATAAATAAAAAACTTTGCAGAAGTCATACCGCTCTAGATTGATCATAAATCTCAATCACAGCAATTTCAAATCTGTGAGCTCGGAGATTGAAATAATGATAGACAACCCAATTCTCGCTTACAACCTTGAAATACGAAAACAGAAGCATGTTAATAAAGAAGAGTACTAAGAAAATTTGAAGTCGTGAAGAGATAAAAACAGTGTAATTGAAATCATTGTGTGTCAAAATTCAAATGTGCCAAATATATTTTGAAGAGATGAATACTGTATGTAATTTCCGTCATACACAAATGGGGACTGAAGGGGAGGAAGGCAAAAGAATAAATGGTGCAGTTATACTTACTGCATGTACAGGGCCTTGTGCACCATGATGAGTCACACGGTGCAGTATGCGTCCGGTGACAGCATCAATAAGATATGCGACGAGCCAAGCTTCTTCAGGTGCTGCAGATCCAATTTCGCCAGCAGCTTTAGGAGACACAGTAGCAACAAAAACTAAATTCTTCGATAAATACTTATACATCACATCTTGATCAGCTATGATTTTTGCTTGAGTATGAACAACCTTCAGAACAAAAGAAACAAGCAAAGATTATGTTATAACTTATTTTAAACAAAAATGTTGGACTACTTTCCATGAATAAAGAAAACAGAGGAAATGAGCAGACCTCATTCATCTTTCGTGTTTCTGAGATAGCAATCCTTTCTGCCTCAGATGGGAAAATTATAGACCATAATTCCTTTGTACTAAAGCAGTACTCATCATCCAAATTGAGGTCACATGACTTCTGTAATGAATACCCTCTGATAACATTTTTCTGAATATCTACGGAGTAGAAATACAAATTTGACATTTCATGAAGAAATGAATTAAGGGCATCCAGAGATCTTGGATATAGATGAGCATGGTAGCTGGAATCAACAATAAGATGAAGTCGCTGCTCAGATGAATCCTTCAGGGCCAATGGGATAATTTGAACAACTGAATGGTCCAACCTGAGAGAGTTATGTTCCTCTCCTGAATACAAATCAAGAATAGATAGGACACCAGAAGCAACAGAATCTGCTCCAGTTCTGCCAACAACAAGTACAGATGGGTTCTCATGCATCACACGGTGATGGGGAACCTGCCATTGGTATATCCTCAAGGCAGAAGGCAGTTCACCAGATTTGGAGGCACGAAGGGACAGAAGCAAGTTTGACCAGACAACACGTCCATCTCCTGTATGC
This sequence comes from Rhipidocladum racemiflorum, assembly GCA_036346355.1. Lineage (NCBI taxonomy): Eukaryota > Viridiplantae > Streptophyta > Magnoliopsida > Poales > Poaceae > Rhipidocladum > Rhipidocladum racemiflorum. Next base: position 51,997,416 of record CM070578.1, on the reverse strand, counting down.
AGAGCTATCACTTTGCCAGCCTTTGTCAGTACAATAAGAAGTTTTCTAAATCCATTATGGTCTCTTGTCATCTTATTTTTCTCAGAGCTTTTGAGTCTCAATGCTTGAATTGCAGCAAGTTCATCAGAGCTTGCAAGCATTAGAGTTCCTTTGAGTTTCAGCATGTGTCCCTATATAATAATCAAGTCAACAAGGGGCATAATCAAATTCTGAGAAGCACATCCAATAAAATGCCAAACCACTGCAGGCGTGAAGACGTGCATGTGTGGCACTGTACAACATACACCCACACAATGGACAAACAAAAACCTTACAAATGAACACACACTATAACTTGACAGAGTGCTAACATTAACCAAAGAGATTTGTACAGCAAAAATACAAGCATACCAATAAATTCTATAGAATTAACAAAAGATCCCACGAAGTTTTACTAGCGGACTTTCTGAAAGAGCTTTTTTTCTGAAGCTTTTATAAAAAAAAAACAAATAACAGTTATTCTTACCTTAAGCCATTCAAAGAGACTGTGTTCCACATCTGCAACTGAGACACCATCCTTCTCAACAGGCAATTCAGAAGTTGTTACATCAACAATTGAAGCAAGTCCATCCTCTCTGCTCCAAACAACCTCACCTTGTTGAACTAACAAGAGGGAATGATCTTCCATTACAACCAAAGCCCGAAAACCATGAGATTTATCAGTTCGGACATAATTATTCAGGAAAACCTTCACAACAGTGCCCCTATGTTCATCTATATTAATCTTTTCTCTGATAACTTCATTGTTTACATCACTTGTCAATTTGACAATAAATTCAATGTGGGAACCCATATGCTGCACAATCGCAAAAGCTTCATCTTTTTCTGTGATTGCTAGAGCATCACTCACAGCAGCTGGTTGGTCAAAGCTCTGAATTACTTCCAACACATCAATACCTTCAAGTTTCAGGAGGGAAACAGAAGAAGATGCTTGCAAAGCTATGATACCTTTGGGCATCAAAGGTTGAAGTTTGACCATACCAGACAGGTCTTGAACATAATCTGAAATATGCACCTTGTTGTAGTTGATAGTCTCACCCTTGAAGTCAATAAGAAATAGGGCTGACCTGGTCTCATCCAATGCTACCAGCACATTATGGGAACCAAGTACCGTTTCACCACATAATCCACTAGGTAATGACTCTTGGATATCCTTTACAATCTCTCCAGTTTTAGCATTCAATTGATACAAAGCTATCATCGAGGAACCAGCAATTCCAACAGCATATACAATATCATTCTCAGGTGACTGAACAACCTGCTTGATCTCTAAGCTGCACAGACATTGATGTACAAGTTAGTACCGTATTCCTGATGCTCTGAACAAGTAACAAGGTGGCAGAATTATGCATACCCATCAAGTGCAAACTCCTTTCCCCAAGAAATTACTCCATCGATGCTTGATACAGCATAAATCCATCGTCCAGCCGAAACTAAAACCAAATTATCCTTTGCCACTTTATTGTTTGACTGCAAAATTAAAGACCCATCACTCAAGTACTAGAGACAAATTTATTGTATTATCCATGAATGATAGTTATAAGATAATAGAAAATACACTGCCCACACAGACCAAAACATGCAGCAGTGGTTTTGATGGTGCAGAAGTTTGAATATTAGTTTCCCAGATCATCTGTCCATCAGGAAGATTCCATGCCCTCAGTATACTACCTCCCGAAGAAAGAGTTACAACATCTGAAGAGGATATGTTAAAAAATCAGATTGCAATAAACACTTTGCTTAGCACAGTAAAGATAAACTAATGCAATTAATAAATGTAGAAAATTTGAAAAAAAATCAACAAACAGGTGGCACTATCACACAAAAAGAAATATTTTATACAGTAACTGATGTCATCAGCTCAGGTTCGCTAATGGCATCTCTTGGTTATACAATTCAATAGTTGCGGTCCAATACCCAGAGGGTTTGATGACAAACCAAAGTTTTACTCCTCCTGTTCGTTTTTATTTGATGTTGTTCACTTATCACGGTCTCAGAAATGTGACTTTGGCCAACCGGCATTGGCTAACGGTACCTGGGTTATATTTGCTGCTTCATGTTCTTATTTGGCATGTAAGCGTATGTATTATTGTGATTATGTGATACTAGCTCAGCTCATGCTGTAAGTAACACAAAAGGTTATACAACTTGAGGCATCCAAAACAGAAATTGATGCTATCAGCTCTGTGGGATCTTGATTCAGCATGCAATATAGGAATGTTTACCAAGGTGTAATAATTCATAATCCATTTAAACCTAAAAGTTTATAAGATTTTATCAGAAAACACATCATATAAGCCAAAAGATTAATTCTTTTATTACAAGAATCCATTTATATTTTATAGGCTGAATAAACAATTAGTTGTAAACCCAGCTATCTTGACGTTGAGTTTTGCAAGCACATAAGCATGCTGCATGCGCTTTGGTTATCCACAGACTTGTTACCTAGAAGATTAGCACTTAGAAGGTTATCCGATGTCATTGATTTGCTTTAATGGTACTAGTGCCACCAGAATTGAGGATATTCCAACAGCCAGAGGTGGCATGGAGATGATTATACAGCGATACAAGAGCTAAGGAAATAACAGGTTAAACAGTTATAATGGAAAGCAACAATATTTCAGCTGAAAGCATATTTATTCAAACTGGCTAGTGCATAGATCCAAGCAGGATTCAAAACCACATCCAATAAAATAATAACCAATTCAAATCCATTCCAGAAGTATGAATATTAAAAACATTGTTTGGAGAACATCAATCAAGCTTTTTCGAGAAAATGGTTAGCAACGCTAAACACAAAGCAAATAGGAATTCCATCAGGAATGGAAGAAAAACAAACAACATCAACAGGGTCATTCTTCTCAAGAAAATGGCTCTAGATGGAAACAAAAAATTACACTCACACTTTCCAAGCGATAGACTAAGCTGATCCACAGGGTCATTCTTCTCAATGACATGTCGCCAAACTGCATCACATAAAATCAGCAGATATTAAGGAAGGGACAGAAACATCTGTACACAAAATGTTTAGCACAATTGCAAACATCCTTAAGAAACTATGCAATTTTAGTTTGTTAATCGGGGACTCACATATATCTCCTGAACGAAGATCAAGAGAAGCGATCACATTTTCCTCTGTCAAGACCACAACACGCCTCCTTCCACTCTTCTGACTGTGGTAAACTGCCTGCTTTACTTTCCCAATGTACTTCTGATGCCTGCAAAGAACATCAAGATCTTAAAATGGTGACATTGGCATCAATCCCTAATAATGCATATTACTAGTTAGAAATCTAAGTGGTGTTAAGTGGTGCATCAACTGAGCAATGAATGAGTAGATATCAAATAGTAAAATCTACAGCGGCTTACTAAGAGTAAATTTTACAAATAGAGCCAACACACCACTGCAGTAGACATGTTGAAACATCCTTTTACATTAAAAACCTCAGCTACTGGGATTAATATATTGCATAACATGCAAAAGCTGTATATGTATAATATGCATGAAAGGGGGGCAAATCAATACCTAATACATTTGAAGAGTACTATATCAGCATCCTTAGGGACGATTACACAATTGATTATTATGGTATGTTAGCAATTGCTCTAGAGAACTACAAATCAAAGAACCCATCGACCCGATGCCAATGCAGGATACGCACTGAAATAATTGAGCAAAGCAAAGACCAACTAAGTTACCATGATGATGACATCCTGAGCTGCATACTTGTCAATCATCTGCACTGAATATATACGCACAAAGGGAAAACTGTGCTGCCACACTCGCAGTGGACCGATCAGAAGCAACAATTGGAAATAGCTCACAGCTAATATAGGAGAGACAATCCACCGTTATCCAAACAAAAACCCTAAGGTCCCTAACCAACAAAGTAAACCAAGGATCTGATACAAAATACACGCTCTAGGAATGCACTCAAACCCTAACATTAACATTCGTCAGACCAAACATATAATTAAGCAACAGGTGCAAAACCAACAACAAAGCCTCCAACCTAATAGTTGCATAACACAGTTCTCCACTTCAAATTCAACACACAGAATAATATGAACTGATCTGATCTGCAGAAAGAACAAACCAACTCGAAGGCCCAAGCAGCCGTCCCTCGTCACATGCAACCCAATCATCTAGCCAAAAAAACATACTCCCAACGGAAAAAGAAAAGAAAAGTTCGAACTAGGATACAACCATAGAATTAACTGCGTAGCTAAAATCACTTCTTGCCTGGTCTAAAAATCACAAGCCTGACCATTAAACTCCATGGCTACAGAAAAATTCACTCGAAAGCTCCCAACGGAAAAAGAAAAGAAAAATTCGAACTAGGATACAACCATAGAATTAACTGCGTAGCTAAAATCACTTCTTGCCTGGTCTAAAAATCACAAGCCTATTAAACTCCATGGCTACAGAAAAATTCACTCGAAAGCTAACAACCACTTCATTGGTCGCCTAAAAGCCTCGGAAACCCGACACTGATACAGCGTATATCTAGCTCCTCACACCACAACCAAATCGCGATCTGAACTAGAAACTCGAAGCCCCGCTGCATCGCGTCGGGAAAATCAGATCTAGGAGAGGGAAGGGCAGATCGGATCTAGGCTAGGGGAGGCACGACGAGGTACCGTACCAGTCAGCCAGGCCGACTTGGTCCTCGTACACGGCGGCAGCGAGGGTGGCGAGGGAGGCCGCGGCGAGGACCCCGAAGAGAAAGAGGAGGAGAAGGCGCGGCGGCGCCGCCATCGCGGAGGGGATTCGGATTCGAGCTCCGATCTGAGGGCGGCGTCAGGGCGGAGTCGTCTACTGCTCGGACTGGGTGATGGGAGTCATCGAGAGTTGGGAGTTGTTTGTTTTGGTGTCTAAGGCCTGGTTGCTAAAATCCGGTTCATCGATATGGATTCCGGCCGGAAAGTGATCTTCCAAACATGGTCTAGAGGTGGTGTCAAGAGGGGGCTGGCCCACGTACTTCATCTGCTCGGGCGGCTCGTTCGGAGATCGACCGGGTACCCCCTCCCTAATTGTGGCTGCGCATTCAATTAATGCGTTTTTTTAAAAAAAAAATATTTTAATTTTTAGAACCGAAAACTGAACCAAACAAAATAAATTTAAAAATCGAACCGAATTAACCGAATTATTTCGGTTCGGTTATTTCGACTAATCGAAAATCCCAAGCAGCTCTTGATCTCATGGTTGAAGATAAAGTGCGAGGCATCGCTCCGGCGGCCCCCGTTGTCACCGGTGAGGGGGTCGAAGGAGAGGAAGGCGGGCGCGGCAGGCTCAGATCCGCCGTCCTCGGTTGCGGCGAAGGAGGAGGATGGCGCGTATAGTCGTTGGTCTAGGTCGCTCCAGCGCAACACCTGGTTGAGGTCACGACCCGCTCAACGCCGCCCACCCCCGTCTCGTAGCCCCGCTCGTGCCCACCGACCGTCGTCACCTTGCATGCCATCGCTGTCGCCGGCTAGCCACACTTGCGCCTGCTTCAACGCCAGGCCGGAAGGGAGAGGGGCGGAGGCGGGCGCCAGCGGCGTGGAGCGGAGGCGAGGCCGCCACGTCGGAGGCGTAAGGGAGGCGAGGGGCTGTAGGGTAGTGGAGCTTGGCGAGGAGGCGGCGGGAGGCGAGGGGGCAGGAGGGAGCCGCGCTCGGGAGAGGGAGGGAGGCGGCGGGGGCCGAGGGCAGGGGAGGATCCTGAGTTGGGAGAGGAAGCGGCCGGCCGGCCGCTCGCTGGGAGAGGGAGGGAGGCAGCGGGCGGTGGGGGTGAGGGAGGGAACTGCGCGCTGAGAAGGTGAGTGAGGGAGGGAGAGGAATGGGAATGGCAGCCGAGGCGCCGAACAGGTTACGGGTGGCGAATGGATTCTGTTCCAAGGGAATTGCCTGATCAGTTATTCGGTTAGTTCGGTCTCTAAAATTATAAAATTGAATCGAAACTGAAAAATCGAATAGTGTCAAAATAAAAAAACTGAATCGAAAAATGAAAATGGAAAAAACCAATTTTTTTAGTTAATTAAGTTCGGTTTGGTTCAGTTTCTCGGTTTCGGTTAAAAATTGACCACCCCTACTCTCAATACAAATATTATGTTTTATCCCCTCAAAAATATCCAATGGGTTTACATTTATTTTTAAAGCGCTTTGCAACTCACAGATGATGTGTGTTTTTGTCGTACATATGTAGGTACATAACATAAATATATGCAAACATATTAGTACAATAAACTAGTTGCTTCGACGTACGGACAGAAGGAAGTGTCCGAACGGATAGAGATTTTAATAGAGATAGAGGAAATCTTTTTTCTAAAAAAATTAAGAAACAAATATAGCAAAAAATATATTTTTAAGAAAATTATATTTTTTATAAAAAAAATAAAAAATACTGTAGCTACTGTAGCTTACCATGGTAGAATTTACGGTGTCTGGCGCCACATGACCTTCCTCTAGCTGCCCTTTCGTACATCACCAAAAATAATAGTTATGTATAGATTCGCCTATGAGTGTCGAGACACCAACCGGGTGTGGAATACCTTGTTAGTGTTATGCCCTTTAGGCAGTTATATAGATGATTGTAGCATGATTATGTTTATGAATAATAATATGATTATTGGTTCAATAAATATATATCATTAGATTAATCAGCAAGTATGTGACTTGCTTATGAAACTCTTTACTCATTGATATAATTCTGTAAGTATCTCTGATCGGGTATCATCGTATAGGACAACGATGAATAGATCAACTCATGTATTGATCGATGATTATGTTTAATAGATCATGGGATATGGATATATCATCAATACATTGTGAACACATGTTGAATAACATGTGTTACATAGACCCGCATTAGGACACTGTGAAAATGTTACATTCTTATATATCATCAATGTATTTCATACATAGTAGATGTATGATCCTTAGACCTAAGATTGTCACATTCCCTATATATGTAATAGTTTACCTTAGGGTAACCAAATACTATTTCCTAATCGGATAGTTATAAAGGTAGCTTTCATGTTTACTATGAAACATGCAGAGGGAAGTGAGCAGTTAAGATGGAATTTGCCACTCTAGTGTAACAGAGATATATGTCTAGGCCACTCGTGTGATATGATTAAGAAAGTGCATGGCCATGCCGTAATTGAGAAGTCAATCACAACTTATTAATATATCACGGATACGAGAGATGGATTGAACTGTCAAAGGATGATATGCTTCTCGCCTTGAGTTTGATCTTCATATGGTTTGGCAAAGGGATTATTACATCAGTACTTTGATCATATGCGTTTGGGAGTTGGCATGCTCTGTAAGGAACTGCTACCGACTATTGGATTAGAAAAGGGTTTTCTGAATCTATGTCCAAATGCGCATGAACCTACAGGGTCATACACTTAACGGGCTCGAACGCATTAATTCGGATTGGATCCGTAATTAATGGACCTCGTGGCCTTAGCGCATAGATGGGCCCTAACTACCTAGGGTTTCACCTCGTGGCTATATAAGGAGGGGAGGAAGCTAGGTGCAGAACTCACTTTTGTGCGGTTTAGAAGTGTTTCACCCGAAACCCTAGCCACCTCCTCTCGTTGCCCCTGCCGAGTGACCCGGTGTTTGCACACCGACGCACGGCGTCCTATCCCCGGACGTGTGGATTGCTGTGGTGACGCTGCTGCAACTGCGGTGTGTGAGGACGATTCGTAACTGAGGGAGGACGATCCACGACCGAGGCAAGGACGATCCACGGCGAGACGAGAATGACCCACGACCGAGGCGAGGACGATCCACGACTGTGGCGAGAACAATCCACTACAACGATGTGCGAAGGATTCCGCAACTGCGCATCTAGTGGTAATTGATCTATGATCCCCTTCTTGCGAGTAGCTTTTCTGGTTTTGCGGTAGAAATTTTAATTTGTGCTAGAGTAGCATACCGCGTTACTCAATAGTGGTATTAGAGCCATCTCGTACAGATTCGTGATCTAGATGTTGCACATTTGGTATGTGAGGATAGTAAATTTTAATTGAATAATAATTGCATATGCTTAGTCAAGCAGTAGAAATGAAATTGTCAGATTGGTGGAACACCCTGATCGAAACCTCATTTTGGGCTAAAAACTCGGTTTGGAAAATAGTGGTTTGGCTAAAAATAGTTATGTTGGCAAAAATGGAAAACAAAAGGGGAAAAGTGTGATTTAGACCGGGCGGATGTTTGAAGGTCTCGCCTATGTTACCCTAAGGACCGAACCTGATACTATCAACTGAGTGAAACGTGCAACCACATGTGTGTGGGATAGCCATAACTTAGTACAGAAATTGGAATTTAGCATTGCATTTTGGAAGGCCGAAGTAGTATGGACACTCTGGAAACGGTGTTGTTCTAGGTACTCCCTCTTCGAGGCGTCGGGGTCGGAGTATTCCAATATAACGGTGTATGCCTTGCTATGGGTAAAGATGCGGTGGAGCGTGAACATTCGTAGAACTGTGAGTTCGTGTCTGGATCATTGCGATTGGCCTCAGCTACGTGTTCGTGGCCATCGCCGAATCGTGCATTCGCAGTCCTATGTGGATGAGCTATAAGTCCAACCATAGTAAGGAACGTGCATCATCGGTGCTGGTGCAAGGTTCAAACTCTAATGAGTGGAAAGGTTTTGTCACAGTCTAGTAAAATGGGTATGATCAGTATCGCGTGACATGGCTGACATGGTTGCTAGAGTGTATCATGTGGGTAAAGTGTACAATCTCTGCAGAGAATAAATCTAATCGATTAGCCGTGCTCATGGTCAAGAGCAGCATGAAAAATAATGTCAAGTATAGACTTTCAGTTTTAGTTTTCGAAAAGTTTTGGAAAAATGAGTTTTGGGTTAGCTATAGGTTTAGGTTGGAAGCTTGGAATCAGAATTGGAATGTGATTTATGGTGTGGATTTGGTTTGGAAATCAGTGTGGGAATTGGAATGGTAGCTGTACTAGAAAAGGGATCGACGAGTTATTGAATCAAATCAATGATTGATTATATGGTAAATGTTTGTTGGATTCTAAACGGGTGGATTATGATTGGATTGATAAAGCGGTATAGCAAAGTGATGTCTGGGCTTGGTGATCTTGTTAGTTGGATTATGATTTGAATAAATTCGGATTGATGATTAAAATGTATAATTATGTTGTAACTACTTTCTTTACAGTTGCTTTTGCAAATTCTGAGTTGTTTCAAAATTATTATTCTATTGCAAACAACTCTTGCTTCATTCTGGACATAGCCTGCATTTTATTATATTTGCAAACACTAAAGTCTTTCGAGTTCATACGTGTACTCACCGTTTGTTCTAAATTGATAACATGCATAGAAGACAATGCCGAAGGAAATGAAGATGTACCCGACGATGAATTCTACGAATTGGAACCCAACGACTTTTGAGGCAGGCTATCTAGGTCAGTTCCCCCAGTCGGTTGCCTTTGGGTATGGGAGGGCACACCGCTGTCGATGCTGTGGTACTTGCTTTTTTTTACTGTTACAGCCAATCGGCTGAGTTGTTGTGAATCATGTGATGAAAAATTGGCTTGATCATGTGATGAAAAATTGGCTTGATAATGTGCTGAAAAATTGATTAGGTTTAATCTTGCAAAATTGCTTGCATAAAGGGCCAAACATTCAAACATCCAAAAACAGAGACTTTGCATTTGCGCCAGACCAAACATCCAAAAAAAACAGTGAGTTTCGCATGTATGACGGACCAAAGTCTTTGGTCTGTCATAAACGTGATTTTGATGCTTTTACGCTTGTTCAAGAAATCGCGTTTTTCCCATGCATGACGGACCAAATTTTTTGGTTCGCCATACACATGCTTTTTGGCGAACTCGTTTTTTTTTCCCATGCATGACGGACCCAATTTTTTGGTCCGCCATACACATGCTTTTTGGCGATCTCGTTTTTCCCATGCATGACGGACCAAATTTTTTGGTCCGCCATACATATGCTTTTGGCGATCTTTCCGGCGTGAATGGCTTTTTGCTCGATTAGGGTTTGTGCAAATTTGGACTTTGAATTTTGATTTGTTTTTGAGATTATGAAATTTGTGAGAATTTCATGATGCTTGAAGTGGACTTTATGCAATGCTCATGTGAGTAGTTGCATGGATTGACATTGAGTCAAGTCGTGGACTTGTGCTCGGATTTGTTTTGTGGTTTGTTCATGTGCAGGTATTGCTCGAAGACGAATGTGGTCGATGACGGGACCGGAACTAGGTTCATGGAGGAATCGAGGTTCGGGACTAAGTTCAGAGGAGGCCCGAGGTCTTGGTGGTCAAGGATGTCATTCTGGACGTTCGGGCTAAGAGAATGGTGCACATGAAGAATGGTTAGTCACGTGAGAATTGCAGGAGGTCATTCGCGTGCAAAGTGTTAGTCACGTGAGTATGGCAGGTGGCCATACGCGTGCAAAGTGTTAGTCACGTGAGTATGGTAGGGTTACCATACGCGTGCAAGAGTTGTACTCGGCCAGGTTGGGCCAAGTAGAGTTGTGTTGGATACGGATTCCTTCTAGGAATAGGAATCGTATTCGAACTCTTTGTGGGTTGGTGCTTTAAATAGGTGGGGGGTCTCCTGTTGAAAGGCACCAAGTAGAGCTGAGCGCATCAAGCTTTGAGCTTGGTTTTAGGGTTTGTACTCTTTTGATGAGAGTACTTTAGACAAAAGAAATAAAGATCAATTCTTCCAAGATTTTTGCGTGCTACAGTAACCACGTTGCTGCTGATTTTCTGCTTTTGGTTCTTGTTTGCATGCTTGTTCTAGTTCTAGATTGGTTTTTGTTCTTCAAGTTTTATCTTGATTTGATCCATCAAAAACCTCTCTAGGGTATTGATCTAGTGTTTCTCAAAGTCTAGTTGATCAATCTTTTGTCGTTCTTGTTTAATCTTGAAGTTTTGATTAGATTGATTCTCGTCAAGTTCTGGATCAGCAAGCTTGCGAAGCTCATAACTTTTGATCCGTAAGTCCGATCAAGCTGATTCTTTTTGGGTTCGGTTCGTACTGGAATCTAGTTTCTTGTGTCCAAATTTCAGATCGATCCGACGGTTGGATCTCCAGGAATTCGCGTTTTACCGAACTTCTGTCATTCTGTTTTTGTCGAAAACGAGGCAATTATTTGGTTACATTTTGGGGTGAACTTTTAATAGATCAAGAATTTGGTTTTAGCTTCCGCACAATCATTCACCCCCTCTCGATTGCTATATTCGTATACTTCGATCCTACAAGTGGTATCGAGCAAGGTTTCTCTAATCTATCTTAGCAGGTGATTAGATCAATGGATCGTTATTCGACAAAACCATGTGTGTTCGATGGTGTTGATTTTCAGTTTTGGAAGGCCAAGATGGAGGCGTTCATCCAAGCACGAGGGCTTCACAATTTGGGAGAAGGTCTACAAGCCATATGAAGTCCTCGCAAACGACAACGTCAACGACACCAATCGCACACAGGTTGAAGCAAATAGCAAGGCGCGCAACTTGATCATCCAAGGCTTGGGACGCAGCGACTTTGATCGTGTGGTTCATCTTCGATCCGCATATGAGGTATGGAAATCTCTTTGTGATTACCATGAGGGTTCTAACTTGTCAAAGAGGTTCGCCAAGATATTTATAAAAAAGAATACATGCGTTTTGAGATGAAACCTAGTGAATGTAGATGACTTCTTTGCGTTTCAATAAAATTCTTAGCAATCTACGTCTTTGTTGGAGTTAGCTACACCGATCCGAAAATGCTCGACAATTGCTTAGTGCTTTGGACATGTCAGTATGGGAGATGAAAGTAACATCTATACAAGAATCTACTACCATGAGCACACTCACATTAGATGTTCTTTACTCTAAGTTGAAAACTCATGAGTTGGATGTTCTTGCCAGGAAGGGTAACATTAAATCAATTGCTTTGATCTCTAACCCTAACATGTCAAATGCAAATTCTTCTTCTAGCTTTGCCTTGTCTTCCATGTCTTCTTTAACGGATGAGCAACTTGAAGAGTTTCAGAAGAAGATCTGGCACTACTCTCCTCTCGCTTTAACAAAGCTTTGCAGAATGTGAGAATGAGAAAGAAAGGTGGTCCTCCAAGATGCTATGAGTGTGGTGACCTCAACCATATTCGCACAAATTGTCCTAAGCTTGCAGGAAAAACATCAAAGGAGGAGAAGGACAACGGAAGGAATGAGAAGAAAAGGTTCTCGTCAAATGATATGAAGAAGAAGAGCTTCATCAACCGCAAGGTGGTTCACCGAGTTCTTTCCGCTCTTGAACAAGTCAATTTGAGCGATGTGGACTCGGAGAGCAGCGAAGATGATGCAACTCCAAGCAAGCATGATTTGATAGGATTATGTCTCATGGCAAGCGGCAAGGATAGCTTCACAGGGGCGACCACGACAAAGAATCGCAATGAGGTAGATCCCTCTTATGATGAATTAGCTATTCTTGTTGCTCGTCTTGGAAAATTGCTTGACAAACGCGATAAGAAAATTAAGAAACATGATTTCATTATTGAATCATTGAATGTTGAAATTGCTAGACTTAAGACTTTGATTCCTAGTGATGATACTTGCAAATCATGTGACTTAATTTACAATGAGCTCACCTTGCTTAGGAAAGAACATGCTCTTTTGTTGCATCTAAATGAGAAAAATGAGAAACATGTTGTACATGCTAGCTGTTCATCGATGATTTGCATAGTTCAACTTCTTGTTCTAAATGCTCAACTCTTGAATTAAAATTGAAAGATGCAAATGCTAGGGTTTCTCAATTAACTGATAATTTGCTTTCACATGAAATTCTCTCATGCTCAACTTGTCGCGAGCAAAAAGGAAAAGTAGATGTTCCCTGCAATAATTGTTTAACTCTTGCTAAGAAAGTTGATTACTTGCAAAATTCTTTGGAACGTTTCACTAATGGCAAGAAGAAGTTGAACATGATTTTGGATCAATCTAAGGTTAGCACAAACAAGAGAGGTTTAGGTTTTGATACTTATGCCACATATGAAACTAAACCTCGTACTATTGTTCAGGCTCCTTGCAAAATTGAGTTATCTAATGAGCCTAAGAAAATTGCTTTTCAATCTGCTGGTTTTTTATCTTCTACTATGATGAATGCAAAATGTGCTTCTACTGTTAAAGCCAAACTTCATGCTAAATACACTTGCACTCATTGTGGTAGATATGAACATCTAGTAGATTTTTGCTTTAGACTAGCCAGACAGCAAAGGAAAGAAATGACTAAGGCTAGGTCTAACTTCAGAAGAGCACACTTTGCTTCTCACTATGCGCCTAGAGTGTTGAAAACACCTTCTGTTCCTATAAACATGAGAAAAGGAAAAGCTGATTTTGTGCATAAAAATTCTCGTGTTGTGCCCCTCTTGTTGTGCGTCGTGTGTCTCGATCTTGGATTCCCAAAAATCTCATTCCTAACCCTTGATCTTGAGACCTCGACATGTTTTGTTGCTATGTAGGCTTCTCGCGCAAGGAAGGAGAACATATGGCTAGTGGATTAGGATGCTCACGCCACATGTCCGATGATAAGAATTGGTTCTCCTCCTCACTCGTGCATCTCGTCTTTGAAAGTGTTACTTTTGGAGATGCTTCTTCCTCTTTTGTTGTGGCAAAAGGTACAAGAAAGGTAAGTGACAAGTTTATGTTCAAGGATGTGGCTCTTGTTGAAAACTTGAAATATAACTTGCTTTCTGTCTCTCAAATGCTTGATGAAGATCTTGAGATAAGCTTTAAGAAAAATGAATGCAAAGTGCTAGATGCTTCAGGTGATCTTGTGTTCAAAATTTCGTTTTGGAAGAGTCTTTAAAGCTGATTTTGATGCATCACCTTCTTCTAAGCATAGGTGTCTAATTGCCAATGTTTCTAAAGACTTATTCTTTTGGCATCGTAGACTTGGTCATGTTGGTTTTGATCATCTTACTCGTGTAAGTGGTTTAGATCTTATACGTGGCTTGCCTAAGCTTAAGGGTGATAGCAATCTAGTATGTTCTTCTTGTAGACATGGTAAGATGTTTGCAGGTTCACATCCACCTCTTACCATAGTGATGACAAACGCTCAGACAGCTTCTACATCTTGATGCTGATTGGACCATCTCGAGTCCAATCCTTTGGAGGCAAATGGTATGTGCTTGTGATTGTTGATGATTTTTCTAGATACTCTTGGGTATACTTTATGGCATCTAAGGATGAGGCTTTTAGTCATTTTAGAAGTCTTGTTCTTAGGCTTTCTATTGATCATCCAGGAGCTCTCAAAGCTATTAGAAGTGATAATGGAACTGAATTCAAAAATGCTTCTTTTGATCACTTTTGTCTTGAAAAGGAATTGATCATCAATTTTCATCTCCTAGAGTGCCTCAACAAAATGGTGTAGTTGAAAGGAAAAATAGAACGTTGGTTGAGATGGCTAGAACCATGTTAGATGAACATCACACTCCTAGAAACTTTTTGAAATTTGAAGCGATTTCAATCGCATGTTATGTTTCAAACCGTGTGTTTTTGAGATCAAAATTGGGTAAGACTCCATATGAGCTTCGGTTTGGACACAGGCCTCTTTGTTTCTCACTTTAGGGTTTTTGGATGCAAATGCTTTGTCTTGAAATCTGGAAATCTTGATAAATTTGAAGCTAGATCAATGGATAGCTTTTTCCTTGGATATCCTGCTCATACTCGTGGCTATCGTGGTGCTTGTTTTGGAGACTAACAAAATTGTGGAAACTTGTGAAGTTACTTTTGATGAGGCTAGTCCAGGCACTAGTCCAAGTGATGCAGTCTGACGCATATGTTCAGGGGAGAAAATCTTTGAAGATAATGATGATGTTGAAGATGAGGTCTTGACTATTTCTAATGCACAACAATTTGTAGCACCTTTGGCACCTACTACTACATCACCTACAGACTAACCATCCTCAAGCTACAACATCATCTGTACATGCTGAAAATGAAGAAGGAGAAGGAGAAGTCTCAAAAGCCAATGCTCCCTTGCACATTCGTAAAATGCATCCATCTGAACAAATGATTGGAGACCTAAATGAGAGAGTCACTCGATCCAGGTTTATTCATTCGACACTCATGCTCATTCTCGCTTTAGTTGCTTCCTTTGAACCCAAAGATATATCTCATGCATTATCTCGAAATCTTGGATCAATGCCATGCATGAAGAATTAGAGAATTTTGAACGAAATAAAGTTTGGAAACTTGTCTCACCACCTCCAGATTTTAATGTTATTGGAACTAGATGGGTTTTCAAAAATAAACAAAGTGAGGATGGTGTTGTTGTTAGAAACAAGGCTAGATTGGTTGCTCAAGGTTACACTCAAATTGAAGGCTTAGATTTTGATGAAACCTTTGCTCCTGTTGCTAGAATTGAAGCCATTAGAATCCTTTTAGCTTTTCTTTGCATCCAAAGGTTTCAAATTGTATCAAATGGATGTGAAAAGTGCTTTTCTTAATGGCTACATAAATGAGGAAGTTTTGTCAAGCAACCACCTGGTTTTGAAAATCCAAAGTTTCCAAATCATGTGTTCAAACTATCAAAAGCTTTGTATGGTTTGAAACAAGCCCCTAGAGCATGGTATGATAGGCTAAAAACCTTTTTACTTGAAAAGGGCTTTTTAATGGGAAAGGTTGACAAAACTCTTTTTACTCAAGCAAGGCAATGATCAACTATTCGTTCAGATTTATGTTGATGATATTATCTTTGGTGGTTCATCTCATGTTTTAGTGTCTGAGTTTTCAGAAACAATGAGGAAGGAGTTTGAGATGAGTATGATGGGTGAGTTGACATACTTTTTGGGATTTCAAATCAAGCAAACAAAAGATGGTACTTTTGTGCATCAAAGCAAATATACAAAAGACTTGCTACATCGTTTTGGGATGGAAACGACAAGCCGATCATGACACCCATGGAGAGCACTTGCGCACTTGACCACGATGAAGATGGTGAGCCGGTTGATCAAAAGGAATATAGAAGCATGATAGGTTCACTTTTGTACCTCAACGCATCAAGGCCGGATATACAATTTCTTTGTGTGCTTGTGTGCTCGTTTTCAAGCTTCCCCACGTGCTTCACATCGACAAAATTTGTCAAAAGGATTTTCAGGTATCTTCATGGAATCAAGATTTTGGCATTTGGCTACGCTTCCTCATGCATTAGTTTGAGATCTTTTACGATGCTGATTTTGGAGGATGTAGAATTGATAGGAAGAGCACTTCGGTTCATGTCACTTCTTGGGAAATTCTCTCATTGCATGGTCATCTAGAAAACAATCTTACATTTGCACAATAAACTGCTGAATCTGAATATGTGGCTGCTGCTAGTTGTTGTTCTCAAATTCTTTGGATAGTAGCTACACTAAAAGATTATGGGGTTAATTTGGATAGTGTTCCTCTTTTGTGTGATAACACTAGTGCAATTTGCATTGCTAAGAACCCGTGCAACACTCTAGAACAAAACACATTGACATCGATTTCACTTTCTTAGAGATCATGTTGAAAAAGGCAACATTGTGCTTCATCATGTGGATACTGAACATCAATTGGCAGACATTTTCACAAAACCTTTGTCTTCTTCTCGTTTTGCTTTTATTCGGGGAGAACTTGGGATTGTTCATCCAATGGGTTTGTTTTGAGAGGGAGTTTCTTTGCCAAGTTTTTCACTTGATGAGCTCACTTTATCATATTTCTTTATATGTTATGTAATTGAGCTAATATATGATAATCTAATTGTCTCACTTGAACTAAAAATGACATTGTGGAATTCCCTGGGTGATTGCCTATAGCTAAATACTCTGTGATATCTTACTCTTCTAGGCTTGTTATTGAATCTTCTTGACAAATTTGGGCTATGAAGCAAGTGTGTTTTCAGCTTTCTTCTTTCATAAGACCTCTTAATCACTCTTGCATGTTTTACAATCAAAGAAAAAGAAAAGAAAAGGGAATAAAAGGGGTAGTTAAAAGCTAAAGCTTGAGTTATTTGCTTCAAGCATGCTTCCTTAAAATGGTTAAGATGTATGCTTCAAGCATGCCATTCCCTCAAAAACAAGATGTATGCTTCAAGCATGCCAATCCAAGGAAATAAAAGAAGTATGCTTCAAGCATGACACATGCGATTTACTGTTTAAAGATTAATTTGGTCTACTAGATTGGAGTTGAAATCACTTGCTCGCCCAGAGTTGTTAGTTGTTTCAATTTTTGAGCTTTTGTTCTTCTCTTGAGATCTTGCTTAGTACTTGGCTATAGTTGACTGAATTAAGGTTGAGATGCATGTCATTCCCTAACTTGTTAAAATCACATCAAGATCATGTATTTTACATATTATGTGATATATAAGGTTATATGATCGAATGAGCTCATCTTTTCTATTTTGGCACTCCTTTGTTTCTCATTGTGAAATCATTGCTGCAAAAAGAAAAATTTTGAACAAATTCTCTCTTTTGTACTCTTGATGAATCCATTGTCAAAGGGGGAGAAATTTGGGAATCGTTGAAAAGTTTAAGAAAAAGGGGGAGAAGAAAAAGGGGGATTTGTTTCTGGCATTTTGTGAGAAGTTTGGAGATTTTTGGAATTTTGGACACATTGCACATTCACACACATTTTCCTTCTCAGGGGAGATTTTGTTTTGCATTTTGGTCAAAGGGGAATTCTGTGTTTTCTCTTTTGGTCCTTGATCCTTTGGATTTCAAAATCTTTTGTAAAGTGAATGCCAAATGTTCAATTCTATTTGGTGTTGCCAATGTTTTCATCAAGGGGGAGATTGTGAATCATGTGATGAAAAATTGGCTTGATCATGTGATGAAAAATTGGCTTGATAATGTGCTGAAAAATTGATTAGGTTTAATCTTGCAAAATTGCTTGCATAAAGGGCCAAACATTCAAACATCCAAAAACAGAGACTTTGCATTTGCGCGGACCAAACATCCAAAAAAGCAGTGAGTTTCGCATGTATGACGGACCAAAGTCTTTGGTCTGTCATAAACGTGATTTTGATGCTTTTACGCTTGTTCAAGAAATCGCGTTTTTCCCATGCATGACGGACCAAATTTTTTGGTCCGCCATACACATGCTTTTTGGCAAACTCGTTTTTTTTTCCCATGCATGACGGACCCAATTTTTTGGTCCGCCATACACATGCTTTTTGGCGATCTCGTTTTTCCCATGCATGACGGACCAAATTTTTTGGTCCGCCATACACATGCTTTTGGCGATCTTTCCGGCGTGAATGGCTTTTTGCTCGATTAGGGTTTGTGCAAATTTGGACTTTGAATTTTGATTTGTTTTTGAGATTATGAAATTTGTGAGAATTTCATGATGCTTGAAGTGGACTTTATGCAATGCTCATGTGAGTAGTTGCATGGATTGACGTTGAGTCAAGTCGTGGACTTGTGCTCGGATTTGTTTTGTGGTTTGTTCATGTGCAGGTATTGCTCGAAGACGAATGTGGTCGATGACGGGACCGGAACTAGGTTCATGGAGGAACTGAGGTTCGGGACTAAGTTCAGGAGGAACTGAGGTCTTGGTGGTCAGGGATGTCATGCGGGACGTTCGGGCTAAGAGAATGGTGCACATGAAGAATGGTTAGTCACGTGAGAATGACAGGAGGTCATTCGCGTGCAAAGTGTTAGTCACGTGAGTATGGCAGGTGGCCATACGCGTGCAAAGTGTTAGTCACGTGAGTATGGTAGGGTTACCATACGCGTGCAAGAGTTGTACTCGGCCAGGTTGGGCCAAGTAGAGTTGTGTTGGATACGGATTCCTTCTAGGGAATAGGAATCGTATTCAGAACTCTTTGTGGGTTGGTGCTTTAAATAGCTGGGGGGTCTCCTGTTGAAAGGCACCAAGTAGAGCTGAGCGCATCAAGCTTTGAGCTTGGTTTTAGGGTTTGTACTCTTTTGATGAGAGTACTTTAGACAAAAGAAATAAAGATCAATTCTTCCAAGATTTTTGCGTGCTACAGTAACCACGTTGCTACAGTATTTTCTGTTTTGGTTCTTGTTTGCATGCTTGTTCTAGTTCTAGATTGGTTTTTGTTCTTCAAGTTTTATCTTGATTTGATCCATCAAAAACCTCTCTAGGGTATTGATCTAGTGTTTCTCAAAGTCTAGTTGATCAATCTTTTGTCGTTCTTGTTTAATCTTGAAGTTTTGATTAGATTGATTCTCGTCAAGTTCTGGATCAGCAAGCTTGCGAAGCTCATAACTTTTGATCCGTAAGTCCGATCAAGCTGATTCTTTTTTGGTTCGGTTCGTACTGGAATCTAGTTTCTTGTGTCCAAATTTCAGATCGATCCGATGGTTGGATCTCCAGGAATTCGCGTTTTACCAAACTTCTGTCATTCTGTTTTTGTCGAAAACGAGGCAATTATTTGGTTCTGTTTTGGGGTGAACTTTTAATAGATCAAGAATTTGGTTTTAGCTTCCGCACAATCATTCACCCCCCCTCTGATTGCTATATTCGTATACTTCGATCCTACAGTTGTAAACTTGTGTCTTATTCAGTTGTAATCAAACCAATATTATTGTATCCATTGCATTCGTGTATGTGAAATGATGCATCTTAGTGGAAAGTTTATGTGGGTGTTAGGCTACTGATCCAGGGAACTAGCACTAGATACATATGTGGGAAGCTCGGATTGGAATCAACCACTTGGCATACGACCGCTGGCAGCGTGTGTCGTACCAACTGATTGGCCTCAATCCGGGTACGGTTTTTTGAATTAGCGGTCGAATTTCTTACGGGTTGCGTTAATCGCCAGTCCAACGCAACAGTAAGTATCTGCTTCACTAATCTAAGACCGAAGCCCCCACAGTGCCCAAACATAGGCTCTTGGATCTAAATCCAATGATGAGGATCCAATCTAAATGCTACACATGACAATGACGTGTACGAACTAGCTCGCTTGGATGCTGATCCGATGGTTGGCGAAGCTCACAGATCCCGGTGATGGCGCGGTGGAGTTCTGTTGTCAGAGATGATGAAGACGACAATGGCAGCGGTGTTTTGCACAGTCTCCGACGAAGTGAGACGGGGGTTCCAATGTGCCTTGACACGACGAGTTTGAATCCGGGATTGGAGCGGCGGGTTACGGCTCAACGGTGACGGAGGAGACGTTCAACCACAGCGGTACGCGAAGAACTCCGGTGAGCAATCTAGCACGAAAGGCAGAGGCTCAAGCGCGAAGAGCTAGGGCAAACAAGGCGGCGCAACACGGGGAGTCTCGTACGGGTGGCAGGGCATTAAATAGGGCTCTCAGCTTCTGTAAATCTCGCAAAATCCGAGTTTGGAAAGGCTGCGGCGGCGGAATCCAGCAAGGTTTCGGACTAGGCGATGTGGCATAATCTAGTCCGTGCACATGTCTCAGATCAGACGATAGATGTTGCACAGCTACGTGGAAGAATCCCGACCACTCGATCGCACGCTAATGAACACAATCTAGGGTTTCGAATGGATCGGGTAGTGCAGGCCGGCGGCTAATGGGCTTCGGCCCATTGCCCATCCCATTAGAGTTTTCTAGGTTTTTTGGACTATTTTGAATTAAAATAATCTAATTCATATAATTCAAGAAAAATACAAAAAATATCAAAAAAATTCCAGAAAATATTTTGAGACATTTTGGACTCAAATAAAATATTTCCCACAATTTTATATGAAATTCCCAAATATTTAAATAATGCAATAAAGGACTTAATTCCAACTAATTCCAAATAAATTCCAGAAAATTCCAAAAATTCAAATAAATGCAATAAAAGCAAAAAAATTTGAATGTTACAGTATAAAGGATACAGACGGTGATGAAGACTTGGGTTATCAAAAACCAGATCATCACGTTAACATGATCTTCGGTGGATTGTCTGCATATACCTCAAAATGGAAGTTCTATTCTGTCTATAGAGAAGTCAATAATATTAATTCTCGACTAAGAAAATAAGAATTTCCAAAATGGTCAAATGTCACTAATACATTCAACAAGGGTGATTATCCAAAAGGAACGTCTACTTCTCGTAAACTTCCTTTAGTTGTATTCCCTACAATTAGTAACTATAAGTGTTAGCACCCAAATATGGTAACAGAGAGCAAGCCGATACGAATTTGGATCCGACGCTGAGGAGACTGAGTTCGTGAAGAAAGCCGATACGGTTTCGGATTCACAAAAGCCGACACGGTTTCGGATTAAAGTGTACTTCGGTGAGCGTTTCCCGGCGATCCGCTAGTCCGATCGTCCTATAAATTGAACCCCAGAATACTCCCATCATTCCCCACACAACCCAATTGGAATTTCTCCAATCCAACATACGGTTCTCCTTGTAGAAGTTATTCTTTCCGAAATTTCGGCGAGCTCTACCGGTCACTCCCAACCTCCGTTTGGCCTCAAATTTTTACTGGAGCTCCATCTCGGTGCCCTCTACCTCCAGTAAAATCATATTGTTAGTTTGATTGCCGGAGCTCCACCGGTAGCCATTTCTTCTCCAAGTCCGGCGGGAGGTTCGAAACACTTGTTCTCTTTCGTCGTAACTCCGATTCGACTGATTCAATTTCCTAAATTCATCTAAAATTACCCTATATGTGGCAGTATTATTTTTATAATTTTTATAATTTATTTATTTTATTTTATTTATTTGTTGTATCGTTTTGCGCGTAGTCGAGGATCCCGCCGAATCCGCCGACGTCGAACCTCAAGATTTCGAGACTTTCACTGCGACTGAAGGCAAGTCTCCTTGATGCAACTTGGTCTTATGTTTTTAAATGATTTACACTGTTTTATAAATTACATTGCTACTTTTATTAAAATATGTTAAATATAGGATGGTAGCTATTCCGAAATTGTCATTCCCTCCTTGATGTTGTTATCCATGTTTATTTAACCCTAGGATATTTTGCTATGTCATGCTCAAATAATGTTGTGGCACATGTTGATTAGTACGGTAGTTACGCTTAGTTGCAAAATGGATTAAACTGACCCCCGGGTGGGATTTCAACAAATATATGATTTAAAGAATGTTTGAGAAATGTTAGCATGGTATTGCTACTATTTTTGTAAAATAAAAATAAAATGAAAAATGATTTGGGCTTGGGCGGAATGGGATGTCGGGCGGGTGCAGATAGAGCACTGGTCTTAGTTTGTGCAAGTACCGCCCCAAGTCAATTAAGGACCGACGCTTATGACTGTCCATTCTAAGCATTACCGTACAACCACATGTCAAAGTGGGCACGACCTGGCTGAATAATTTGTAGAAACCTAACTTAGACTCACCAGTTGGTGGAATGTGAGTGCCGAATAGAGGCAAGACTGTTTTCTCACACGGCGCAAGAGGGGGCTTCTGTACTGGGTGGATAGAACCCTAACAACGGTGAAACCTCAGCTGGTGGGTCGGGTTAGGCATCTACATTGTAAAGGCCTTGTCATGATCTCTCTGCCGGCACACTAAAGGAAGTGTGTTAATAGTACTTGGCACTAAGAGACGATCATGTCTTGTGGGTAAAGCTGTACACCTCTGCAGAGTTAAAACTATTCGAATAGCTGTGCCTACGGTCAAGGGCAAAGCGAAGAATGCTTTCATACTGGTAGACATGGTTTTGGTTTTAAAAATAACTGATGTTTTGTTTTGTGATTCAGGAGTGGTTAGAACTCTCGGATGTTTAATTGGCAGATTGAGCCAATCAGGTAGATAGAACCTGTTTTATCATGGCGGATAGAGTCATGAGTTGGTTTACCTTAATCTTTTAAATGTAGCGGATAGAGCCTTTATACTAGTGATGGTGGATAGAACCTTCACTAGAATATTATATAATTCAATTGTTAAAATAATTATTAAAAATGTGCTTTGTGAAAATTATTATTAAGTATGGTTTGATGAAACTTAGTGTGGAATGCCCGAGATAGGGGTCCCGCAAGTGGGGCCTATACCCGACTGGGCTAGACGGGCGAAGCCGTGGGCCCAAAGCTCAGAAGCGCCACGACGGGCCCGGAGGAGGTTTCGACTTGCTCCCCAAGACAACTCCCGATCCTTCGGCGAAGCTTCGCGCCACGCCCAAACAACCCGCCAAAAGCGAAGCATGCAGCCTGACATGCGCAGAGCCTGCAGGCGCTGGAACCTGACAGGGCGGCAGGCGCGGGTTGGGGAAAGCACAACCACCTCCAAGACGTAGTGCGCTATAGCCGACGAAGAGAAAGTACGTGTTGGTGTGGCCACCATGTTGAGGGCCCGGTGGCGCCCATCTATCATGTATTCCTCCCCCAGTATATAAGGAGAGGAGGGAGAAACAAGAAGAGGAGGCTCATATATCCAAGAACACAGGACTAGGGTATTATCTCCTCCGAGAGAGCCCGAACCTGTCTAAAAACAGATTGCCCTCGCATCCTGTGTTGCCATCAAGCTCAGATCCCGCACAAATCCCCTAGAATCACAAATCTCATTGCCGGCGAAACCGATCGTCGACAGTTGGCGTGCCAGGTAGGGGCTTGTGTCAAGATCTTCGTCAAGCTTGATGGCTACGACGAGCGGAGCCTCCACAGTCTTCTTCCCGGTCGGTCTTCCGCTTTAAGCCTCGACCTTCATCTCCAATGACCTCGGAGCCTTTCCTCTCTAAGGGAACCGTCTTTGCGGTAGTGAGGTTTCCGGCGAGCCATCGTCACGACTTCCGCGCCGATCGGAGGGTCCCCCTGTCTCGTGCTCTAAAGTGCCGAGTGGGGATCCGGCGTCTGCTCCGCCGGGAGTCGGACTCGAGGATGCCGAGGTACGAATGGTGGGGGTTCTCGCTGCCAAACCACTCGGCACCTCCGAGCGCATGGAGTTATCTTCTTCAGGCTCACCCAGCTCAGCGGCCGAGTCAGAAGAAAGCCTAGAGAGCTGCTGGAATTTCCGTGAGAGTCCGCGTGAATCGAGGGCTCGTGGCGGATTGTGGCGCCTCGACACCTCGGCCGCCGACTTGGAAGGTGGCCGAGCAATCGAACTCGACGCTGGCGCTGCACTCCGATCGCGCCGGGCTGTCAATGAAGACGATTCTCGCAAGCCAAGATGGGGGACCAAGCTGTTTTTCGTACTTACGCCAGAATATTGTCGCCTCCAAGACACTCCTCGATACCCCGACCCTATGTCGGGGCGGGTGATCCGCTTGTTCCGATCATGGCCCAAGTAAAGGCCATGGTGACGGGCGGCAGCTATCCAAAGAGCCTGCACCGACCAGCCGGCAAAGGAGCCGCCACACGTGGTCGGTGAGGACCCAGACGGCCACGGCCGGCCAGTCGGGAAGCCTCGCCAGACACATCATGTTCTACCTCGCGAGACGACGGCGACACAAAGATCAACCGCGACTGCTCGCACCTCGACGCCAGGAGCCGCGATCGAGAAAGGGAGGAACAACGCCGTCAAGCCGATTTAATATGAACGCTACGGCATCCTTCCGCGAGATCGCTGGCACGCCAAGCGCGATCCCCTCCGCGTCGATCACCACCCGGAGGGTGTCGCGGGGTCATTGAAGGGGTTCGCGCGTTTACCCCTCACCTACGCCGAGTGGTTTGGCCTGATGGATTTAATCCTAAAGGCATCACTAGGTTCGACGGTGAGAGGGACCCGGAGGCTTGGCTACAAGTATATGCTCTGGCAGTTAGGGCCGCCGGGGGGGATCAGAAAGTAATGGCAAACTACTTACCGGTTACCCTCTCGCCCCTGGCCCAAGCATGGCTCACCGGACTCCCAGCGAACTCTATAGATTCCTGGGGAGATCTGTGTGAGCAGTTCATTTCAAATTTCCAAGGCACTTACGAGCACCCAGGCACCCCTTGGGACCTATATCAGCTACACCAAAGGAGGAACGAACCCCTCCGGGAGTTCGTCAAGCGCTTCATGCATAAAAAAGCACCGTTCGGGATGTCACGGATGCGATTGTGATAGCCGCCTTCCAGAAGGGAGTCAGCGACCCTGGTCTCATCAAGAAGATGTCCCGTAAGCCACCAACATCAGTCCGGGAGCTGTTCGCCTTAGCGGACCGTTACGCTTCAGCCTCCGAGGCTCTGGCGGAACAGCGTGACGAGGGGAAGGATCAGGCTGAACCCCCCCGGCGGAAAGAAAAGAAGCGCAAGGGTGAAGAGCTGGTGGCAGTCGCTGCACCGACTCACCCTCGCGCCCTCAAGGAGGATGGATATGATAAGGTTATGAACTCACTTTGCCCTTTCCATCCGAAGGGGAGGCATGCCGCCAAGGACTGCTTCACCCTAAAGAGATTCGCCCGCGAGAGCAAGAAGCAGGCTGGACAAGGTCCGAGTGGACACGCCGCCAACAAGCCACCTCCCCCCGAAGCCGAGGAGGACTATCAAGAAGCCGATCTCGAGCTCAACTACATATTCGGGGGCTCAGCTGCATATGAGTCCAAGCGAAAGCAAAAGCTCACCGCCCGGGACATCTACGCGGTACCGAGACGCCCCAATATGTACGCTGGTCCGAGGTCGCGATAACCCACGACCGCTTCGGATCACCCAGATCATGTCCCGCTCTCTACAGGTATCCTCTTGTCTTGGCGCCCGTCGTCGGCAGATCAAGCTCAAGAGGGTATTGATCGACGGCGGAGCGGGCTCAATGTCCTCTTTGTCAAAACCCTTGACGATATGGGGATTCCACGGTCGGAGCTAAAGCGCGGATCGTCGCTTTCCACGGTGTCATACCGAACTTCAAATGACACCGGTCGGACAAATCACTCACGGCCACTTTGGCGCGAGGGAGAATTACACGACAGAGAACCTTGGCTTCGAGGTGGCCGATTTCACAACAAAGATATCATGCCATCTTGGGGAGACCAGCCGCCAAGTTCATGGCGACTTCACTACACGTACTTGACATTGAAGATGCCGGGCCGAGTGGTATCATCGCTTCACGCGGTGACATGAGGCGATCTTTTTCTGTGACAAGGAAAGGCTGCGAGATGGCCGAGTCCCTGGAGGCGCGAGCGGTCGGGAGGATCCGCGAGAAGCGGATTCCGGAAGCCTAAGGCGGCGTCCCCACTCCGCAAAGCGCGAAACCGGATCGGCCCGAAGAAGGTACCAAAGAATCCTCCTCGACCCGTCCGATCCGTCACGAACCGCCTTGATCGGACAGGGCTCGGGACAAATAGGAGGACGCGCCGTCACTTTCCTGCGGGCAAATAGAGACGTCTTCGCTTCGAAGCCGTCGGACATGCCCGAGTTCCCAGGAGGTGATCGAGCACGCATTGAATGTAGACCAATCGGCCAGGCCAGTCAAGCAAAGGCTGCGACGATTCGCCCAAGACCGCCGACAAGCCATCGAGGAGGAGATTACAAAGTCGCTAGCCGCAGCTTCATCAAAGAAGTGTATCATCCCGGTTGGTTGGCAAACCCTGTACTTGTCCGTAAGAAGAATAAAAGTCGGGCGCATGTGTGTCGATTACACCGACCTCAACAAGGCTTGCCCGAAAGATCCCTTTGGTCTCCCCGTATTGATCGGTGGTAGACTCCACCGGCCGATCCCAACTACTTAGTTTTACGGACGCCTACTCAGGCTATCATCAAATCCGGCCGAGAGGAGGATTGCGAGAAGACCTCGTTTATCACCCCGTTCGAGCATATTGCTACATCACCATGCCGTTTGAAATTTTGAAGAATCTTTGGCGCGACTTATCGCCGCGATCTGACAGTGTTTTCACCATCATCTTGGACGCAATGTGGAAGCTTATGTGGATGATATAGTGGTTAAAACCAAGGCAGAAGACTGCCTCACCTCTGATCTAGCCGAGACGTTCACAAGTCTGAGGGCTGCTCAGATGAGGCTAAACCCTGAGAAGTGTGTTTTCGGAGTTTCCTCCGGGAAACTACTCGGGTTCATTGTCTCTCATCGCGGGATCGAGCCCAACCCGGAGAAAATTGGGGCCATCATAAGGATGGCCCCGCCCGCCAGCCAAAAAGAAGTCCAAAAGCTTACTGGGTGCATGGTAGCCCTTGGCAGGTTTATCTCCCGGTTGGGAGCTCGGGGAATGCCTTTCTTCAAGCTCCTCAAGAAACAGGACCGCTTTGAATGGACGACGGAGGCACAGCAAGCCTTCGAAGAGCTCAAGGTGTTCCTCTCCACCCCTCCAATTTTAGTCTCGTCGGTGCCAGGTGAACCTCTCCTGCTCTACATAGCGGCCACAACTCATGTAGTCGGTAGTGATAGTTGTGGAGCGGGAAGAGTCTGGACACCGCCACGGCGTGCAACGCCGGTTTATTTTGTCGAGGTGTCGGCGAATCCAAGACGCGATATCCTCAAATTCGAAGTCAGACGCCATTTTGATCTCATCACGGAAGTGAAGCATTATTTCCAAGGACATTCGATTTCAGAGTGACTTCTTTCCTCGTGGGAGAGGTCCTCCACAATCGAGAAGCTCTTGGAAGAATTTCAAAGTGGGCAGCCGAGCTTGGAGCTGACGTCTCGTTCAAGCCACGCACACCGTCAAGTCCTAGGCTTTGGCCGACTTCGCGGCCGAGTGGACCGAATCCCGTGCCCCGCACGGAAGAAGAGCGAGAATATTGGACCATGCACTTCGATGGATCTCTCATGCTTGGAGGAGCGGGCGGGAATTCTCCTTGTCTCGCCTAAGGGCGACAGGTTGAAGTATGTCCTTCGGATTCACTTCGGCCTCGAACAATGCCGCAGAGTACAAGGCTCTCATCCATGGGCTCCGCATCGCCACATCACTTCGAATCCGGCCAATTTGGCGGTTCGGGCGACTCGATTGGTGGTGAGCCAAGTCTGAGAAGGACTGGTCGTGCGTGGGGGACTATGATGACATCTTGCCCAGCAAGTCCGAGAATTGGAAGGCAAGTTTGACGGTCTGGAGCTGGTTCATGTCCTCCGCCGCAATAATGAGGCAGCCGACGAGTTGGCTAAAATGGGAGCCACTCGGGCAGATATCCCGAGTGGTATCTTCGCCCAGGATCTTTACGAGCCAACCGTTACAAAACGACAAGAGCCGAGTAAGGATCCTGGGACCAGAGTCTTGCTCATCGATCCCAACTGGAATGCCCCGTACGTTGATTATCTCCTGAAGGACAAACTTCCAGAAGCGACCACTCTGGCAGAGCGCGTCTCCCGACAAGCCAAATCTATGTGGTGGTGGGCGATGAGCTCTTCCGAAAGAGTGCCTCAGGTGTCCTCAGGCGGTGCATTTCGGGACAAGTGGGAAGAGAGCTGCTCCAAGAAATCCACTCGGGGATGTGTGGCCATCACGCGGCGTCAAGCGCCTTGGTTGGGAAAGCCTACCGACAGGGCTTCTTCTGGCCAACGGTAGTAACGGATGCCAAGGAGATCGTTCGAACCTGCGAGGGCTGCCAGTTCTATGCAAGGCGGACACACTTGCTTGCCACAGAGCCGCAAACTATCCCCATCTCTTGGCCCTTCGCGATCTGGGGCTCGATTTAGTGGGCAGCTCAAGAAGGCTCAAGGTGGTTTCGCCTACCTCTTCGTAGCTATTGACAAGTTCACCAAGTGGATCGAAGCCAAACCAGTCGCCACTATCACTGCGGTTAAGGCCAAGGAGTTCTTCCAGGATATCGTGGTCAGATTCGGAGTGCCCAACCGGATCATCACAGACAACGGCACCCAATTCAGGAGTGAAGAATTCCAAGAATGGTGCGAAGGCGTCGGGATCAAGATCTGCTTTGCCTCGGTGGCTCACCCACGAAGCAATGGGCAGGTCGAGCGGGCTAACGGTCTGGTCCTCCAAGGCCTCAAGGCCAGGATCTTTGACCGCCTCAAACCATACGCTGCCCGATGGGTGAAGGAGTTACCGTCGGTACTCTGGGGACTCAGAACCACTCCCAGCCGAGCAACTGGCCAAACACCCTTTTTTCTGGTCTATGGTGCAGAGGCGGTTCTGCCGACCGAACTAGGGTTCGAATCCACGAGGGTTCGGAACTACGACGAAGCCGAGTCCGAGGGAAGCCGAATGGTGGATCTTGATCAACTCGAGGAGGCTCGGAACGTTGCAGCCATCCAGTCGGCTAAGTAACTCCAGAGACTTCGGCGTTACCACTCTCGCAATGTCAGAAGTAGAACCTTTTCAGAAGGAGATCTGGTCCTGAGGAGGAACCAGAAAAGCGAGCACAAGCTCTCTCCAATTTGGGAAGGTCCGTACATTGTGCAGAAGATGGTCCGGCTGGGTGCTTATCGACTTAGACGTGAAGATGGCGAGATTTTGGCGAATACTTGGAACGCCGAACAGCTCCGTCGCTTCTACGCATAAGTTATGTACCCGACTCTCACATACTGAATAAAATGGTGATCCATTTTATTTTCTGAAGCCCTACTGTGTAATGCTAGTCCCGAGTGGTTATTACCCGATTGGTGTAGCACCTAATCCTGGACGCGCCGGTACAAAACGCACGGAAATAAAAACCGCGATGAGCACAAAACTCCGGCGGTTTATACCAGCGCGCATAACGGAAAGGGTAGAGCCTAAAAGCACTAACCACTCGGGGACTACAATTCAAAGCGCCAGAATTTAGCCGAGATTCGCCTGATCGTGAGTTTCTAGCAGTCAAAAGCTCGAGCCCCAACGCCTCGTTGCTGGCGCTGGAGCAACTGACTAGAACAGTTGATCGGGCGGAACCCTAAACTCGGAATAAATATGATGGCATAGATTGGACAAGATTTCACATTTTATTCCTTAGTATTAGTAATTTACATTACTGACCTTCTTTTTCATTTTTTCTTTTTTTCGCGCTAAAAAAAAGGGGGGGGAGACGGCTCCCGCCCCCAATCCTGCTGGTGGTGCTGCTGCTGGTGGTGCTGATGTTGCTGGTGCCGCGGAACGGGACGCAAGCGGCTAATCGCGACGCGATCACCCCAGGGCTTCGCGGATCAAGTCCGCAACCACCCAGAGTGAAGGCACGAGACGAAGAAGGGCCTCCACGGCGGCGGCGTCACGACGCTCCCGCCCAAGAACCTCCTTCAGCACGTCCTCCACCTCCGCAAGCGCCGGCACAGCCTCGATTAGAGCGGCGACGGCGGCTGCGTCTTTCGTCGCTGCCCTCTCCTCCGCCAACTCCATCGTGGCGAAGTCGAGGTCCAGCCAGAGCTCCGTGTTCTCGGAATCGCTATCCGACATTGGAAGCGGTACTGTAGAAATCTCGAAGAAGAAGAAGAAGAAGAAGTTTGACAAGGGGGCGATCGCTTTACTTGCAGTGACGCCCTATTTATAAGCCACCCCAGCCCCGGAAATCAAAGCGCCTCCAAAGGCAATCAAATGCGCCACCTCGCAATCAATGAAGGACAAAAAACAAAGTGGCAGCGCGAATACCGAAGAAGATCAGCACGTTGAACAAAATTAAGGGACATTTCGCCAGACACGTGTCACGAGCAGCTCAAGTTAATTCGGCCTTCCCGCTCACTTCGCCCAGTCAAGCGAGAAGTCTGGGGGCTGCGAGCTGGGAGGCGACAATACAAACCTGAGGGCTGAAGCACTCCAGCCACTTGGGAAAGCGTGTCCGGGCGAAAGGGCCATAGGCCAAGGACGGCCACAGGCCAAGGACCTGGCGCTTGGGAGCCATACCAGTCGGCTGAAGGCCATCCAGAGGCGCAATGGGGGCCAAAAGGCCGTGGCCACAACGTAAGTCCCGACGCTCGAGAGCTGCACTCCAGCCACTCGGAAAAGCGTGACCGGGCGTAAAGGCCACAGGCCAAAACCCTGGCGCTTAGAAGCCATACCAGTCGGCTGAAGGCCGCCCAGAAAGGCGCAATGGGGGCCAAAAGGCCGTGGGCCTATATCCTAAGCAACTCAGACAAAGGGGAAAGAGTGAAAGAGGTCTGGAGCCCATTTAGCAGAGGACAACACATACAAATTGTATTCAAGTGAGAAAACACAATATTTCAAACAATGAGGGGAGGGCCAGCACTCGGCATCAAGGTTCACATCGAAATCAGAATTCAAGATTCTCTAACAAGGCTTGCGATGTACCGGAGACCTCTTCGAGGAGCGCGTTGGCTTTGTCTTCATCACAGGCAAAACCCTCTTTCACAGCTTCAAGGTCAACTCTCGGATAATGAGACTTGACCACCGCCAACGCCTGGTTCGCACTCATGGTCGCGGACTCCTTGGCATAAGCTCTGATCCTGTCGGCTCCTCCAGAGAGAAGCGGAACAGCATCGTCCCCCTGGCCCGGCTCAGCTCCTTCAATACGCAGAAGGTGCAGAATTGGCTCGCAGGCGACGCGCAGCTCAGTCCGGCTCCGTTCGGCAGTGGTCATCTTCTCCTTGCATTCCGCACCAAAGCCGAACTGCCATCAGAAAACACACCCGACGCCAAGTACGTTCAATCCAAGTCAAAGAAATTTACCCTTCAGCTCTCGTTGTATCCTCTCCAAGCCGACTCGAGCTTCGAGGTCAGAACTTTCTGAAGCTTCGATCGGGCTCTCAACTCGGCAATGGTCGAATCGCTCTGAAACACAAGAGCGTCATCATCCTTTCCAAGCTGTCCAAAAGATGTCCAAACCGAGTCCAGGGAGGATCTCACCTTCAAGCGCATACTCAAGCTTCGCTTTCTCCTCCCGAATCGCCATACATTGGTCCTCAAGCCCGTGGACCTCCTTCCATCTGTCATTTCTTGATCTCGCCGAGCTTGTCCCGATCTGCTTTGGTGATCCTTGAGCTTCGGGAGCACCTTCCGAAAAAAATTGCGGCTGCTCCGAGCGCTCCCCATGTCCTAGGTAACAGGCGAGAATCTCGAGGGGAGGCGAGCAAATGATTGAAGAAAGACAAGAAACTCACCCTGACAAGCGTGCTACACCTGACGGTGAGCTCGTAAAGCTCCGTCCGAGCCGCTCTCTCCGTCTCTTCATCCTCTTCCATCTCGTTCCAGTCGGAACCCCCCTCCCACCATACGGTCCGATTCGGGGGATTCGGCAGATGACCGAGCGGCGGTGGCTCTCGATGTACCTCCTCCACTTCGGGAGACGGTGCCGGGTCAAGCTCGTCGACGGCCGGACCACCCGATGGTTCAACGGTCGGGCCGCCGGCACCAGGTGGCGACGCCGGCCGACGGGGAGGGTGACTGGCCGACGCAGGGGTCCCCTTGAGAAGCCGGTGCACAGGGCTTCTTTCAGAGACCCCTCCACTGGGGCGTCCATAGTAGGAGTCTGAATCGGCAAAAAGGGAAAACATCTCGGACAGGTAATAACAAAAGACAAGGATCGCCCAAAGAATACCTCCTGGATTTCTTGAATTTCATCCCAAGTCTCATCCGAGTCCCAAAGACCACTCGGAGGGGAGCCGGACCCAAAGACCAAGAAATGGGGCTGCCCTCGAGACAGAAGGTGTGGCTCTATGCTTTGTGATCCGGCACGCGGAGGTCGAAGGCCCGGTTGACTAAAGGCCAAAGCAGCTTCCTTCGCTGATTCTGCCAGACTCATCGGCCGAGGTGTCACCGCTCGCTTAGCTGAGCATTCCTCACCGAGAGAGGCCGACGATCCGAAAGGCCGAGAAGAAGGACGCGTTCTGAAAAGGAACGATCGCACCTGTCGAGAATCACACATCAAGCAAAAAATCATGGGGCCAGTCTTTCGAGAGAGTGGTGCACTCACGAGGGGGAGGCCTCTCCGCGAAAATTTGTGAGGGCAGCCTGATGGTGATCATAGTGCCAGGCACGAAGAGGTCAACTACCCGCGCCGCCAATGCCTCCTTCGACAAAGACGTGTCCGCCTCCCGGGTAGGATCCTGAGGCCCGTTGTACTGGAACCCCAAATGGATTCTCTCCTTTAGGGGCTGGACCCGGCGCTTCACAAAGCTGATCGCGATCCCGGGGCCCGTCAGCCCTCGGTTCTTCAGATCGTTGATACATGCCAGAAGCTCAGAGACTTGATCCAAACCGCCGCCATCCGGGGCATCGCTCCAGCATTGGGAAGCTTTAGGGGTGCGGCCAGCGAAAGGGGCGAGAAAAGGATCAACATTGGCGCAATAGAACCACTCCTGCCTCCAACCTTTGAGGGAAGTCTTGAGGGGATTACGGCATCTTGTTTCTTCAAGCCCTCTCGCTGGAGCAGCGCCCCAATGACGCTGGGAGCAGCTCGGTTCGGATGAGGTTTGAGCAAGAAGAGGAGCAGAACAAGTCAAAATGAGGACGTATCCCAAGATACGCCTCGCAAAGCTGAACGAAGATAGCAATGTGAAGAATGGAATTGGGATTCAAATTGACCAGCTCGATTTCGTAAAAATGAAGGAGCCCTCGGAAGAAGGCGCTCCCAGGAACGCTAAATCCTCGCCAGAAGAAGGACTCGAACACCACGATCTCATTCTCGGAGGTGTGGGGTAAGGGTCACTGCGGCGGGGACAGCGGAGAGATCGGCTCAGCGGAGGAAGGGCGCCAGCGGCGACTAGCTCCTCTAAGCGGGACGATGTGGTGACGGAGGTCTCCCACCCCGCGGTCGCAGGGTCGGCGTCACCCCCCGACGCTGATAAGGGTTCCGAAGAAGAAGACATCTTGGTGAAGGAGACCTGGTGGGAGGAACCGCCAAGGATCTTGGGCGCGAAACTTGGAACCCTAGGTTGCCCAAATCGCCAAAAGAGACTTAAAGATTTCTCAATTGTGGTGGGGGAAGAGCAAAGATATCCTCGCCTAGCAAGTTTTCCCTCATTTATAAGGAATGAGCCTTAATTTTTGCCTTATGGCGGGGAAAGCAAGGGCCTCCGCGCTCGATTCTGGGCCAGATCTAGGGCACGCCCCATGACGGGCCGAAAGCTGAGTTGCGCAAAACGCGACCAGGTGTCAAGTCTGGTTCGAGGTTTGGGATAAAGTGCGCCCCATGATGGGCTGAGCGCCGCCACGGAAGCTTGGGGCGGGCACTTTCCGAACATCCTCAAGCGGTATGCCCCATAATTTGGGGTCAATTGCTGGTCACCGCTTCTTAGCGTGATTGGAGTGCAGTGGGAGGATTTTTCATTAAACCGGTCTTGAGAATGCGCCCATGAGGTGCAAGCGATCTTGTGAGCGGCACAGGCATCACTCTGAATGACCAAGGTATGCCCCATGAGGGTCCGTTGGGCCTCACAAGCCAATCACCGCGCACCGTAAACGGGCGCGGGTACCGCTCGGCCACGAGCCAAAAAACTACGGTATGCCCCATGAGGGCCAGTTGAGCAATAAGCCGGTTGCAGCGCCGCAGTAAGCGAAGCGCGGATACCACTCGACCACGAGCCAAAAACTACGGTATGCCCCATGAGGGCGGTAGAGCAATAAGCCGGTTGCAGCGCCGTAAGCGAGCGCGGATACCACTCGACCACGAGCCAAAAACTACGGTATGCCCCATGAGGGCGGTAGAGCAATAAGCCGGTTGCAGCGCAAGACCGTAAGCAAGCGCGGATACCACTCGACCACGAGCCAAAAACTACGGTATGCCCCATGAGGGCGGTAGAGCAATAAGCCGGTTGCCGCGCACCGTAAACGGGCGCGGATACCACTCGGCCACGAGCCAAAAAACTACGGTATGCCCCATGAGGGCCAGCTGAGCAACAAGCCGGTTGCCGCGCACCGTAAACGGGTGCGGATACCACTCGGCCACGAGCCAACCAACCACGGTGGCTTCACACTACAAGTTCTTTACGATCTTTTCTCCCGTACAAATCTCTATGACAGGATAAGAGACGGAAATCCGATCCTAAAGCACTTGGGGGCTGCTGTGGAATGTCCGAGATAGGGGTCCCGCAAGTGGGGCCTATACCCGACTGGGCTAGACGGGCGAAGCCGTGGGCCCAAAGCTCAGAAGCGCCACGACGGGCCCGGAGGAGGTTTCGACTTGCTCCCCAAGACAACTCCCGATCCTTCGGCGAAGCTTCACGCCATGCCCAAACAACCCGCCAAAAGCGAAGCATGTGGCCTGACATGCGCAGAGCCTGCAGGCGCTGGAACTTGACAGGGCGGCAGGCGCGGGTCAGGGAAAGCACAACCACCTCTCCAAGACGTAGTGCGCTATAGCCGATGAAGAGAAAGTACGTGTTGGTGTGGCCACCATGTTGAGGGCCCGGTGGCGCCCATCTATCATGTATTCCTCCCCCAGTATATAAGGAGAGGAGGGAGAAACAAGAAGAGGAGGCTCATATATCCAAGAACACAGGACTAGGGTATTATCTCCTCCGAGAGAGCCCGAACCTGTCTAAAAACAGATTGCCCTCGCATCCTGTGTTGCCATCAAGCTCAGATCCCGCACAAATCCCCTAGAATCACAAATCTCATTGCCGGCGAAACCGATCGTCGACACTTAGCTTTATGCAAAAGAACCATAATAAGCCTCCCTTGGAAAGCCATACATGTTGCATAATTTTCCAACTTGCTGAGTACTTTTGTACTCACATGCTACACAAACTTTGTCATCGGAGAATTATCAGGATGCAAATGAAGACGGTGAGTTCTACGCCAAGGAGTATGAGGAAGATCGCCAGGACAACTAAGCGCGCGCTCCTAGTCGTTGCCTGTGGAGTTATTTGGGTTTTATCTATTATTGTTTTTATTCCACTGCCGTGAACTCTGGTCATGTGACCGAGAGATGTAATAAATAGCCATGTGGCTGGTACTTTATATTTATTATAATATTTCGTTCTGTTCGGTAATGATTCATCACTGTTTAACTGTGTGTACTAGCTACTGATCTGGGACTAGTACAGAAATACACAGGAGATTTCGGATAGCCGATCCGGGGTCTCACAGAAAGGCACAAATGTACAAATTACTCGATAATGGAAGTGACCGAATTCTTTCCAACACTTTGAATATCCAACATTTTGCAGGTTTTTTGTGTAAATTTTTTTATATTCATGTACTAAATTCACATTTTATAAATTATGTCTTCTTGGTGTTATATCAAAACTATTTCTTATCTTGCTTTCATTTCTAAGGAATCATGAAAGTTTAATCCGACCTAACTCTCTGAGCAAAATATGAGGTTGCTGGTCGGGTTGTGAGATGACTTCTAATAGAGCCTTTTCATGAAGCCAATACTTACTGCGTTGAAACTCATTAGAATGACCTCATCTTCGACCTGCTACCAGTTAATACTAAGTATAAAGCAAAGAGAAATTAGGTCGGTACTCCATAAAAAACTGTTTATTTTCCGATCACAATGCTAATTAGTCAAACAAACAGTTGGGGGGATAGTAGTGATATACTTAAGGGAAAAAATCAATTCAGAAGCAGATAAGTAATAGAACAATTCTTAACACACAAAAGATGGACATAGAATAAATTTTTATTTTATTTGAAGAGAACCTTTACATTGTTCATATACAATTCCAAAGCAGATTTGACTTCTGCTTGTGTTCGGTTCATCTCTTATTCTATTAAGAACTGTTGGTTATGAGCCAGCTTCTCCAATTCAATGGCATCCTTATAGTAGTGTTATATGCTCGGAGATATTATTCTGTTGATCCCTTACTCCCGCGACCAATTCTATCAACCAACGAATTTTGATTTATAAGTTCAACTTGCTTTCCTTTCAAATCTGTCGCCATCTTCTTCAATTGTACAAAAATAAAACCCAAGGCAGATTTACTTACTCCTCGGATCCTCATTACTTCATCAGTGGAGATCTTTATTTGTTCTGTTAGTTTGGTGATCTCCACTTGCGCCTTGGAACTCAGTGTAATATCCCAAAAGAACTTTAGGAAGATTATAATATTCTTGGGGAACTTTAGAGATAAAATCTGAATTTCTGAAGGCATTTTCCTATTTTGGGGCTAGTTTTGGGCCTTTTTGGGCCTGTAAGGGGGGAATCCCCTTCCCCCCAAACCCTAGGGCACCCACCCCCTATCCCCATACGCCTCCCTTCCCTAGCCACCTCTTCCTCTTCCTCCTAGATGCAGAATTCAGCAGCTCCTCTGTAACACCCCAATTTTTTGCTTTTATTATATTTAAAGAGTATTTGTGAATTTTTGGAATTTTCTGGAATTTATTTGGATTTAATTTGAATTTATTCCCTTTTGAGATAATTAAATAATTAGAAATTTTTAATAAAATTTTGTTGGAAATATTTTATTTGGGTCCAAAATGTCTCAAAGTATTTTCCAAAAATTTTCTGATTATTTTGCTATTTTTCTTGAATTATTTGAATTACTAGAATTATTTGAAATATTAATGTAGGATCGAATGACACGAATATAGCAATCAGAGGGGGGTGAATGATTGTGCGGAAGCTAAAACCAAATTCTTAATCTACTAAAAGTTCACCCCAAAACAGAACCAAATAATTGCCTCGTATTCGATAAAAACAGAATGATAGAGGTTCAGTAAAACGCGAATTCCCAGAGATCCAACCATTAGATTGATTTGAAATTTGAAAACAAAGAACTAGATTCCAATACGAATTGAACCCAAAAAGAATCAACTAGACCGGACTTACGGATCAAAAGTTATGACCTTCGCAAGCTTGCTATTCCAGAACTTGACGAAAATAAATCCAATCAAAACTTGTAGATTAATCAAGAACAACAAAAGATTAATCAACAAAACTTTGAGGAACACTAGATCAATACCCTAGAAAGGTTTTTGATGGATCAAATCAAGATGAATCTCAAAGAATAAAAACCAATCTAGAATTAGAACAAGCATGCAAACAAGAACCAAAACAGAAAATACTGTAGCAACGTGGTTACTGTAGCACGCAAGGGTATGAAGAATTGATCTTTATTTCTTTTGTCTAAAGTACTCCCATCAAAAGAGTACAAACCCAAAAACAAAGCTCTAAGCTTTCAATGCGCTCAGCTCTGTTTTTTATGCCCTTTAACAGGAGACAACCCCTCCTATTTAAAGGAGCAAACCATAGAGAGTTCTGGATACAATTCCTACTCCTAGAAGGATTCCCACTCCTAATCCTAGAAGGAGTATGTATCCAACATAACTCCACTTGGCCTAACCTGGCCAAGTACAACACTTGCACGCGCATGGCAACCCTACCATACTCACGTGACTAACACTTTGCACGCGTATAGCCACCTGCCATACTCACGTGACTAACCATTCTTCATGTGCACCATTCTCTTAGCTCGAACGTCTCGCATGACATTCTTGACCACCAAGACCTCAGTTCCTCCTGAACCTCAGTTCCTCTGTGAACCTAGTTCCGGTCCCGTCATCGACCACATTCGCCCTCGAGCAATACCTGCAGATGAACAAACCACAAAACGATTTCGAGCACAAGTCCGCGACTTGACTCAACATTAGTCCATGCAAATACTCACACGAGCATTGCATAAATTCCACTTCAAA
The DNA here is from genome assembly GCA_036346355.1 of Rhipidocladum racemiflorum. Classification (NCBI taxonomy): domain Eukaryota; kingdom Viridiplantae; phylum Streptophyta; class Magnoliopsida; order Poales; family Poaceae; genus Rhipidocladum; species Rhipidocladum racemiflorum. Next base: position 51,959,136 of record CM070578.1, on the reverse strand, counting down.
ACAAGCATCATGAAATTCTCACAAATTTCATAATCTCAAATTCAAATCCAAAAATCAATTCCAAATCGCTCAAAACCCTAATTAAGCAAAAGCCATTCACGCCGGACAAAAAATTCGGTCCGGCGCACACAGGTCTCAAAACCCTAGAAAAACCATTCATGACGGACCAAAGAAAACAGTCCGGCGTACATGTAAAACTTACTATTTTTGAAAGAAAACAGTCCGGCGGGAAAACGTCAAAATCACGTTTATGGTGGACCAAAAGAAATGGTTCGACGTACACGTCAAAACCTCGGTTACTTGAAAAACTTGGTCCGATGCAAAAGGCCTCAAGTACATGTTCACGACGGACCAAAAAGTTGGTCCGATGCAAACGTCCAACACTCTGTCTCTTCGGGAAGTCAGACCAGCAAAAACACGTTCACAACGGACTGAAACACAATCGGTCCGGCGTAAACGTCCAACTATCTGGAACTTGAAAATTTGTCCGGCGCAATGAGAAACTTACTGTTTCTTATCAAATTGTCAAACACATGCACAAGCACATTTTGCAAATCCAATTCTAAGTCAGTTCTAAGCCAATTTTTCAGCACATGATTTCACAATTAAATCGCTGGAAAACCCTAACGGGTTCCACTGTTCATCCGACCTAGTCAGACTCGAGTCTGACTCCGATCGAGCCGGTCCGAGCCAGACCCGAGTTGAACCCCAAACCCTAACCGCGCGACCGTTGGATCGAGATCCAACGACCGAGATTGCGCCACGTCTCCCAAGCCCGAGCCCGTGCGGACCCATTCGCGCCTGACGCGATCATGGCCGTTGATCGTGTACACGTGTATGGCCCAGATGCAGCCACATCACAGTGTCCAAGTCCTCACCGGATTCCGCCGTCGCGCGCGTGTGGGCCTCGTTTTCCACGGATTTCACGGACGCCGAGGGCGGTATTTAATGCACCGCCACCCGTGTCGTGACCACCATTTCCGTGCGCACCCATAGCCCTAGGTCATCGAGCTCCAGCTGCCGCCGGCCGCCCGCAATCGCTCGTCGAAGTTGGAAGTGCGCGCCGCCACGGTTTTCCGCCGTTTCCCATCGTCTCCACCGTTCCCCGCCGCGTTGGTGCCCAGATCCAGAACCGTCACAACGAGACGCATCTGGGAGCACCACTCACCTCACCATCGGCCGTGTCATCGTCCCCAGCTCCGTTGGCCCAGCTCCGCCGCGACATCGACAAAACCTGCGAGCTCTATGAGCCGTCCGATCAAGATCCGACCGCCCAGATTCATCCACATCACCCCGTACGAAATCCACGTTACGGTTTTTGGATCTAATATCAACCATTGGATTTAGATCCAACGCCTCAGATTAAGCCACGTAGCCCCTTTGACCGCACTGTGCTAGATTAGACCTCGGCCGTTAGATCTATATCGTACGGTTAGGATTGACCCGTGTTGTAGTGTTAGATGCAATCTCAGCCGTTCGATCGAGATCGAACGGTGTAGATTGAGCCACATGTCGAGCACCGGATCATGCCACGTCACCCCCATGACGCGGTGAAAACCTAATCGGATCTCAACCGTCTGATTCGAATCGTACGGTCCAGATCAACCGCGTTGATCACAACGAGCGGGATCCATATCTAATCTGGACCGTCGGATTTCAATCCGATGGCCCAGATCAAGCCAGGTGGTCGGTAACCGAAACGACGTGGTCCACGCGGGTCAGCATGGGCCCGTGTGTCAACGTCTGGCCCAACCGCTCGATGATGTCATGCTGACGTCACGGTGGGGCCCGCGTGTCAGAGCTGTTCGGCCGAGCCTCGTGGCGTCGGCCGATGGCGTCGGCGATGGAGTCCCACGTGTCGATGACACGTGTACCGTGCGGTGGGTCCACGGTGGGCCAAACGGCGATGGGCCAAGATACGTGGACCGGATGACGCAAGCTAACGTCATAATTCGATTTTCCTTTAGGAAAATAATTCGGCCGAAATTCGAAATTCACGCTGACGTCATGCTGATGTCATAATCCGGATTTTTCAATAGAAGAATAAATGATTTAATTCGGTTTATTCTTTTATTTGATTTTTCAAACTTCAAACGGCTATAACTTTAGCGTTTTAACTCCGGTTTGAGCGATTCCAATTTCTAAATTTTTATAAAATTGAGCTCTATTTAATGGTGAATTTTATTTAATTTTTGGACATGAGTTTTTCTCTGTTTTTTTATTTGGTGTTTATTTATCCGTTACGAGGAGACGTTGAAGTGCCCGAAGGCTTCGAAGGTGAAGTTTTGACCCAGGAGCCAGCTCAAGACCAAGAACAAGTACTTTTTGAAGGCATGTTATGCTTTGATCATATTGTTCCCACTTTCGAAAATTATTTTGATTCAATTTATTGCATGCTAATTTAATTAGAAATTGTTTTAATTATTTCTGGAAATTAGTTAAATGCCAATTTTGTTGTAAGCCACCTCGACATAAATAATTGTACGCCATGAACCCCTTGTCACCCTAGTTGTGGATTATTTAGTTGGACATTATTAAATTGCCAATATGGGTAATTAGATCGCTGTAGAATAATGCTTAGCCTTGCCACGTCGTCATGACATGAATTGGATAATCAAATATTAATGTTAACTTAATAAGATATGGAACATGATTTGGAAAGTGTCATGTGTTATTAATGATGACGTTGATGGCACATGGTGCATGGTAATCAACCGGGGTTTGATAAAATGCTTTAGACCGGGGAAAGTGACAAGTTTGATCAGGTGGGCCAGGATTGGTATCGAGAAAGTCGTTTTGGTTCTTTGGGTAGTCTTGCCCTAGTCAATTAAGGACTTAACCTTGCAAGCCTTTGAACTGAGTCATTCGTACAACCACAAGTCTGGAGTGGGGCAGACTTAGCTGATTAATTTGTTGATTCTAAACTTTAGTGCTATTGTGCTGGTGTGAGGCCCGGGTAGTGGTAACCAGTCCTCGCACGGGTTGGCTCACATGGCGCAAGAGGGGGGCCCTGGATGTGGTAACTAGTCCCACCAGTGTTGAAACCTCAGCGAGTAGTACTGGGTTTAGATAGGCATTGGAAATGCTTTGTTACGGGCACTCGCCTTTGTGTTGTTTGACTATATCTTGTGGGTAAAGTGTATAACCTCTGCAGAATGTAAAATCTATTAGAATAGCCGTGTCCGCGGCATTAGACATTTCTCGGGGATTACATTCAAGGGTTAGACTTTCATGAAAATAACTTGGTTTGGAAAGTACTTAGGTTTGGAATGGTGAATTGGACTTAGGACGGGAAAATGCTTTACTTGTGAAATCATTGTGAAAGTACTCTTCTTCTTATTGTTTTTACTGCTTTGCAATCTATTAATGTATTTACATTTGCTGCTTTACTGCAAATAAACCTGTTAGCCATCCTTTGTAACAAGCCATGCATGTAAAATATTAGCCTTGCATTATGTGCATGACTTGTTGAGTACCAAGTACTCACCCCTTGCAACAATACAACACCAGTTGAAGAAGAGGCTACGCCAGCTTTGGAGGAGGAACTACAGGAGGAGCCGTCTACTTAGGGGGAAGCCCAGTCAGTTGCATGTGGCATATTGGTTGGCGTCACATGTTTCTTTATTTTTTCGCTGTAGTTATTTCTTTGAATAAGTTTTCGCCCTGCGAGGTGTACTTTTGTAACTTGACCTTAAGGTCGAGCAACCAGTTTGGTATTCTAAATAAAGTACTTTACTATTTCGTTGAGTATGATTGTGGTATTTACCAATGTTGAGACTGTGTGCACTAGCGTGATCCTGGACTAGTGCAGAATACACAGAGGGTGTGGATTTGCAAATTCGGGTCCCGACAGAGGTGGTATCAGATCCATATTGACTGTAGGACTACCCTTAGTTAGAATGGTCGTAGTGAGGATAAAAACTATTTTCAAAAATTAAAAGTTGCCAAGATAATGAATGAACTCTCGACTTATCCCCTTCTCTCTTGTTCATACCCCTTGCTGAATTCTTTTTGTCTCCACTTTGGTCTTAAAATGTTGCGTTCTCACGTGAGTGTCTTTGGCAGATGAAGATGATCAACAACTACGCCGAGCGTGAGGGAGGCTACGCCGTTGAGTTGTGGCGTATGCTGCAGGTACTTGGAGGTTTTGAGAGACCGCTTTACCGAGGGACCACCATAGTGCAGGCAGGATTGGTCCAAGCGTGGCGCGTCAAGGTCACTGTGTATGCCCGAGAGAAGACGAAGGCAAGCCGTCCACTCTACTTCACAGCGAGGAGATCTTCGTTTAAGGCCGGGATCCAGGAGACATCGCGTCTAGCGATGCGGCAGATCGCTCGCATCTACTCCAGGGAGTTGGAGGGCACCGTGTTTCATCACCACCCGTGCCGAGACAACCGCTTTGACCGAGAGTCAATAAAAGATGCGGATGCCACGATCACTTATTTAGCAAGGTTTGTTGTCGCTCAGGAGGATGTAATTGATGATACCGTACAGGAGTTACAGAAGGCTCACGATGAGATCGAGGATGTCAAGAAGCAACTGCAAGAAGCCTGAGAGTATCTAGCTCACTTTATTCAGAGGGCTCGTGAGCTGGAGATGGCACTGTACGGACCTGAACTAGAACCGGTGTTGGAGCTGCACGACCAGGACCCAGAGGAGGAGCCACCTGCACCGCAGCCATAGCCAGAGCCAGAGGAGGACGTCGCGTCGTCAACCACAGCTGTGGTAGGGCATGGTGATCGCTTTGCACCAATGCTGTCTCACCCGCTAGTGTACCCGCCGGGGAGTTCCCGAGGAGGATGGCTCGAGGAATGAGCGTTCAGGATTAGAAGTGGAGACTCCTTCGTCGAACCGCGTCTAAGAATAAAGAGTCACCCTTAGGGGCGTTAGACTCCAGTGTGCTAGTTTAATTTGGGTTTTCATTGCTTGCTGAGTGTGCAGTATGCGTTGCAAGGCCCTTAGGCATTGTGAGCAACCATACCAAGTTATTATTGAATAATTAATAAAGTTGGATTTTGAGTTACACCTTCCACCCCGCATAAGTTTTCTCTACTACTTGTCTATTCTTGTTTCCCTCTCGTCCCTAAACTTTGGAGTACTCGACAGATGGTGAACACCCGCGGAAACCTTGGAGGCAACGAAAGTGGTTCCCGCCCTTGCAGGAAACCCCAATGATGGAGCACTTGCACCCCAGCCAGCACCGCCAGTTGACATGCAGAATTTTGGAGCCTTCCTTGCTGCACAGACCCAATTGATGCATGCTATGATGCAACAGATGTAGCAAGTCACTGCTCAGGCCGCTGCTAACTAAGCAAATTAGAGGCAACGTCAGAACTCAAGGTTGTCAGAGTTTATGAGGACTCATCCGCCCACTTTCTCTGGAAACGCCAATCCCTTGGAGCCTGATGACTGGCTAAGGTCAATTGAGAGGAAGCTGCACATTACCTAGTGTGTGGGGAATGAGAGAGTGCTTTACGCATCTCATCAGCTAGAAAGAACTACAGCTGAATGGTGGGAGAATTACTGCGCTACACAATAGCACTTGTTATTTATATTATAGACATTGCTCGGGTATAATATCTTGTGGGTAAAGTGTATAACCTCCGCAGAGTGTTTAATTGTTCACTTCGTATTGGTTCATGAGACATTTAAATTTATATTCTTGCCTTGAACTGTGGTTGAAATCCTTGTTATTTATATTATAGATGTCCTCTATTATGCTATTGTGTTATGATGTTATTATTGATGCTTAAAATCATGGAAAAACAGAGTGCATGCTGCCAAAATTTGTTAAAAATATATTAGCGTAGTTGCTGCAATTTTACTTTTAAAGATGTTATTTGATTGTTGAGTTATCATTTGTGGTGACATTCTGGGCATACTAGGTGCCGGGGTGTTACAAAAACCTTGCTTATCATACTCTTGTTATCTTACATTATGCTATTGTGCTATGAATTTATTAATAATGCTAAGAAACCTTGTTAAAGAGAGTACATGCTGCGGGAATTTTTATTAGTTAGCAAGTGTAGTTGCTGTAATTTAATTCTATCATTGTTATCTGGTTGTTAGTATTGTCCTTTTTGGTGACATTCTGGGCACATTAGGTGTCGAGGTGTTACACTCAGCTCAGCCATTTGTTTTTTCTCTTTTTCTCCTTGGGCGAGTTGATGTTCCTAAGCTTTAACAATATTTTTTTAATCCAATCAAAAGTCAAGTCAAAAATGATTATTTCCTTTTTTTCATGAAAAGGGAATAAGTCTAAAAAATATTGAAGTCAAAAAAAGTATCTTACTTTCTAGTTCAGAATCTTTTTCATAGAGAATACCTTGCAATTCTTGGGTGATCTTCTTTACCCACTCATCATTCTGTTTGAAGGTTATTTGGAGTTGGACATTTTTCTCCTCACTATCTAGGTATTGCCTCTGAATTTTAGTGAGGTCAAACTCATAGCCCTTGGTGGTATTTTGAGTCACCAAAAGCTGCTTCTCCAACTCAATTATTCTTTCTTCTTTTCTATTTCCCGAACAGATAAGTTAGAAAAGCAAAAAAAAAAAAAAAACAGAAGACAAACATAGAAAAGAAGTTATACTTAACTTACTTTTTTGTGATTTTCTCTACTTCAATGTTAACTTGCCGACATACTAGATCGGATACCTCTTGTGAAAACTATAAAAGCAAGCAGAGTATATAAAGTTAATTAACTCCTTTTTCTTAGAAATTTTATAAGAAAAAGAAAAATACCTTAAACAAGTTGTTGAGGTCTTGTTGATTCACCCCCTCCTGATTGGTAGTACCAGAAGAAGGTGGATACTCAATTTCAATGGTGGTGAACATTGTCACGTTCCCATCCACTGGTGTACAATCTTTAGTCAAGGCGACAACGAACTCCGTTTTCTTTTTCTCTGATTTTCAGAATTTCGAGAGCCCGTTCTCCTCCGTCCGAACTCCGATTCCAGTGATTCAAATTTCTAAATTCTTCTAAATTCAAGCCCTACATTCCAGTACCATTCTTTTTAATTTTTGAATTTTATTTGTATTTGTTTTATTTGTTTGTTCTCGTTTCATGTGTAGACGACGTCGCCGGAGTCCAGGAAATTCAACAGTCAGAGGTAGAACCAGTGGGAGGCAGCAAAGGCAAGTCTTCCTTGACCATGTTGAACCCATGTTTATGAAATTTATATGTTGTTTTAAATTATGCATGCTTACTTTTGTACCAAGTAATTTAAATAGCGACCTAGGGTTTAGCTAAAGACCTGACTTGTTATGACTCCTTTGATATTGATAATTGTGAACCTTGGTCATCTTAGATGATATTAGCTACTGTAATTTAGAAATAAGTACTAGTGTAGCATGGGATGGTAGAACTGCATAGTCCAGCTTAAACGTTTCGGTATATGTTATTATGGGAAACATATTAACTGAATTTAAACTCTTTTGTGAACTTGTGGCAATTGGTATTGCTACTGTTATTTTGAATAAAATAAAGTGTAAAAACGATTTAGACCGGAGCGGATGGATGCTTGGTGGGTGCTGGATGCACAAGAATGTTTTGGATAAGTGGATGTGCCTCCCTAGTCAATTAAGGACCGAAGCGTGTGTTACTTTGGACCGAGCACTACCGTACAACCACAAGTCTAAATGGGTATGACCTAGCTAAGTAATTTGCGCATCTTATTATTTGACTTCGCCATTGAGTGGAATGCGGTGCCGGATCGAGGCATGCGCAAGGCGCAAGAGGGGGCTTCTGTACTGGGCTTTCTGACCCTAACAACGGTGAAACCTTAGCGGACAAAGTCAGTAGTGAGGTCATGCATTGTAAAGACCTTGTCATGAGCTCTCTGCTGACACACCAAAGGAAGTGTGTTAATCGCGTGGCACCAAGAGTTGATCATGTCTTGTGGGTAAAGCTATACACACTCTGCAGAGTTAGAACTAATCGATTAGCCGTGCCCACGGTCAAGGGCATGCAAGGTACGCTTTCACATTGTAGATTTTATGGTTTGGTTTTTGAAATGAAATGATGTTTTGGGAATTGGAGAGTGGATAGAACTCTCGGGTTGTGGTTTGGCGGTTGGAGCCAGTCTGGTGATTGAAACTTGTTTAGTTGTTATATTGAATTTAATGTTTACAATTATATTTATCAAATGATGCTTTATGAAATTACTACTGGTTTTTACTGTTCAATATTGCTTTATGCCAAATGTGCCATATTATGCCTTCCTTTGTTCAGCTTGCATATAGTTATCATGCATTAAGTTTCCCAAGGCTTGCGAGTACGGTTGTGTACTCACCCATGCAAATCATCCCTTCTTTCCACAGAGGAGTGTGCAGAAGCAGAAGGTGACTACGAGTTCTACACTTGTGGTTTTGATGAAGGAGATTCGGAATACTAGGTTGCGCACCCCAGTCGATTGCCTATTGGGCATATGGATGGGTTTACCTCGCTACTACTCATTTTGTTTCTGCTGCTACTTATTGAACTTAAACCATGAGGTTTCTTATTTGTAATCGTTGACCATAAGGTAGGTACCTTTTATTTGAGTTTAATACTATTTGATTCGCGATATGGATGTGTTATCATCACTGTTTCCACTGTGTGCACTAGCTTGATCCGGGAATAGTGCAGTTATACACAGGGGTTTCGGATATGGAAATCCGGGTCCCGACAGTCGGTAAGGATAACGTGCAGAAGATGCTTTCTCTGACAGGTACAAATAACTATTTTGGAAGTTACTCCCTATGAAGAGACGCCTCTCTGACGAAAAGACACTCTTTGGTGAGAAAACACCTTTTGACCAAAAGACACCTTTTTGATGGGAAGACACCTCTATAAAGATGACAATTGACATCCCTTCGACGCTATAAATACGATACTACTGCAAGGATTCAAAGGGTGAAGTAGTGTTTGATGAAATATCATGTAAAGATAGTTAAATAGATAGAGTTTAAGAATAATATGTACACTCTAAAGACACGCGTGATATAATACAATCCCCATTCCTTTTCTACTCCTTTCAATCTTGTTTTATAGACAAAGGCAACTAGAATTACATTCGTAAGCTCGATCTAGGGACCCCCAGGTCTTGAACATTGACATACATCACAACCCAAGTATCTCTACACATATGCCACTATAGCCCATGAAGTCAATCCCGAAGAAGCCCCCCAATGATTTTATAACAAGACACAAATAAGGAATGAAGGTAACTGTACTGTTGACAGAGTTAATTTATGGATACAAACTCAATGCAGAAATCAGTAGCACAATCCTCTAACATAACTCTCCTCAGGTAGCCCTGTACTGCAATAACAGCCCTTTCCTTGCAGAACTCTTGGCACGAGAACAGTCATTCAGAAACAAGATAACTTTTTAGTCTTTTGTATTGTTTTTATAGCCAACTTTTGTCTGAAGTATTTCCTGTTAGGTTGCAAGAATACAATAAACTAGTCAAAATAGTACTTACATGATGACCTGAGCAATGAAATGCATAAAGAAATTGCAATGTTGTTACCTTCATCAACTCACATGAAGTACTATTACTTTGAGAAGCATCCAACTGCGCCTCGGTTTTCCTATCATCGCCGCATCAGATCCATTCGGCGATGAAGAATGAGGGGACGACATCTATATATGAGGGTCTTTAGATGACATGGAAGAGTATATAGTCATCATTTATATCTATTATTGTACATGCTCTAATGGCAGAAACAATTGGATCTACTTATTTGAGAAGTCCATTTTAGGCCTTACATATTTTGACCATGTAGAAGTATAGCAGTACATTTCTCTTCTAGGTTAATGATGGTACACGAGAGGTTGTTGTGATTCCGCACCTTGGCCTAGCGCTATAGTCAGCGATGACAATGGCAGAGGGCAGCCGGTGGGTAGGGGTGGTTCGGTGGCCAGATGTGATGACGAAGACATTGATGGCCGGATCTGGTACATGTTGTCAGGATGGGGTGCAACACGGGAGCCGGGGAGGCGGAGGGGCGACGCGGTCAAGGAGAGGCGAAGGGGCGACGTATGCACAGTAGAGGTGGAGGGGCGATGTGGGCATCAAACAGGAAGATGGGCAACATGCATCGAGGAGAGGCAGAGGGGTGCGAGGGCAATTAGTTCGATGCCGCCTTAGCTTTTGTTATTTGAATGGATTGGGAGGAGAAGCTGAGAGGTCAAGCATGAGATGGATGCCTTGGCTTTTGGTATTTGAATGGATCGGGAGGAGAAGCCGAGAGGTCAAGTGCGAGAAGACATTTGGTATTTGGTATGTGTACTATCACAATCAATTCTAACATCAGAAATCGATAGTGATGACCTCGTCATCCTATCGATTGCGATGTCATAACCGATAGTGATACATATACCATCATCATCAGTTCTGACCTCAGAACCAATAGTTATGACTATGGTCATCACTATCGGTACCATATTTCTCACCCACGCCAAATCTTCTATCACTATCGATTTTTTCCCTAAAAAGTTGAAACCAACCCAAATGAAGAGACAGTGTTGTATCATGTTGTCGTAGTGTATGTTTGGACTCTATCTCGTTATGGGAAAATCTGAATCTTTCTCTTGTTGGCTTTCAATATAAATATGGCACCCCTTATACAAGAGAATTAATCTAATAAAGAAAGAATAGTTTTGCCTCCGTATATTGTGTGTGCTCCTATTTATCATTCTTGCTATTCGATTGACGCATTGTGGTTGATCTACAATGAGTGTCATCGTTTTACAATAGTTCTAGGCTGTTGTCAAGACTCCACTCTATGTTTGTGTTATCGTGGTGTCGTTGGTAGGGGACTGGACCCCATTGCTATATATGTTGCAAGACCTGCTAGGCATCGATGAGTCTACTAGTTTTGTTAAGTAGAATCTTGTCCAGATCAAAAGGTTGATCTTACTAAGTACTAAAGTGTCCATCTTGGGGGATCTTTAATGAATCCATCACGTGAGGCCCATGCAATCACAGGTCAGTTAAACTTGTAGGATTTCATTTGAAGTTGTAGGTAATACCACTGATTAAAGAGGAGTGCAACATTTTAAATACTCGCATACCTCTTAACACTACTACAAAACAGCACATAACACCTTATTTATGGTGTTTTTTTTTTGGAACCACCACAAATAGAGTTATCAGTGACGGTTTTAAAATTAAAAATGGCAGAGCACTATTTGTGACGGTTTTTGTTTGAAACCGCCACAAATAATGCGTTATTTGTTGCGGTTTTTCTTTGGAACCGTCACAAATACTTTTGGAACTATTTGTGGCAGTTCCAAAGAAAAATCATCACAAATAACGGATTATTTGTGGTGGTTTTTAGCTAAAACCATCACAAATAATTATGAGTATTTGTGGTCATTGATAATATGAGTATCTGTGGCGATTTTTGGCTAAAACCGCCACTGATAGTATTATATGTGGCAGTTTTAGTTTAAAACTATCATAAATAATATTCCGCACGGTTAGTAAAAACATAATATCTTTTGACTCGTAATTCTGATCGGGGCGTTCTTGTACTTTCTGGAACCAGCACGATGAGCTCTCCAATTTTTCTTTCGGGCAAAAAGTTTGAATCGGTTTACAAATAGGAAATCCGAATATGTTTGGTAAAATGGTCATAACTTTTGACTCGTAACTCCGATCGGAGTGTTTATTGGCTCATTGGAAAGCTAACGAGAAATTCCATCCGAAAAATGCAAAAAGCCGAAAATTAGCGGGTCTTCAATGATGATTTACGTGAGTGCGAGCACGGCGACAAAATTCTAAAAAAAGCATCGTTTAGGGCCTCAACACGACCTCCGAAGTTTTGTACCCCTTTAGGAGTATGACAACACTAAAATATAGCTCAAACCGTTTTCGGAGTATGATAGCATTGCACGAAGTTGCCAGAACTGACACAAATGTAGGTTTTTAAAGTAGTGATATAAGTATTTGTGGCGGTTTTTGGATAAAACCACCACAGATAATATGAGTATTTGTGGCCCACCATAAACATTCTTGCCACTTGCCTCAATCTAAATCATTTTATCGCCCCGTTGATTACCATGCACCACGTGCTATCAACATCATCAGTAACACATGTCACATCTTTCATAAACATGTTCTATATCTCATTATGTCAAATTTAACATTTAATAATCCGAAAAGTGTTATCGACACGTTGTAGGGCTAAGCATACTACATACGATCTATTTAACCCATGTTGGCAAATTATTAATGTCCAACTAATATTCCATAATCTATGGTGACAAATGATTCCTAGCATACAATTATTATAGACAAGGTGGTATACAACAAGTAGGTCGCATAGCTATTCCCAGAATTATTTAAAAGCATTTTAATTAAACTAGCATGCAATAATTAAATCAACATAGTTTCCAAAAGTGAGATCAATACGGTCAAAGCATAACTTGCCTTGGAAAAGGTCGTGTTCCTGCTGTTGGACTCGTTCCTGGGTCAAGACCTCTCCTTCAAAGCCTTTGGACAATTCAACGTCTACGCGAAACGGATAAATAAATAATAAATAAATAAAAACAAAGAGCAAATCAAGTCCAAAAATCAAATAAAATTCACCATTAAATAGAGCTCAATTTTACAAAAATTTAGAAACTGGAATCACCTCAATCGGAGTTAAAACGCAAAAGTTATAGCCGTTTGAAGTTTGAAAATCAAATAAAAGAATAAACCGAATTATCCAATTTATTTTTCTATTGAAAAATCGGAATTATGACGTCATGCTTGCGTCATTACCGAATTCCTTTTTTGGCCGAATTATTTTTCTAAAGGAAAATCGATTTATTGTGTCATGCTTGCATCATCCGGTCCATAGACTCAGTCCACGCTCGGCTTTGGTCCACAAATCCACGTGTCACTAACACGTGGGCCCGTCTTGATGACGTCATTGCTGACACAGCACGGCTCAGCTAGGCCATCTAACGAGTAGGTCCACCGATGACATTATCACTGACGTCATTGCTGATGTCACACCTGCGTGGGCGCGATGGCTGATAGGTGTGTCCCACCAATGACGTTGGCACCGACGTCATCGCTGACGTCACCACGCAGCTCGGCTGCCCATCAATGCCTCGGTTCTCATGCGCCATGCAGCATGCACTGATTGGCCGGTTGCAGCACGATCCACACCACACGTTTGAAAATCAACGACGGGGATCCAATCTGGTTTGCCGTGATTAGAGGCGACGTGGCATGACCCGATCCACGACACGTGGGTGCATCCGGACCGTCGATTCATAATCAGACGGCTACGATTGAATCTAGTGCTAACACGTGAGTCAAATCTAATCGTACAATCTAGATCAGACAGCTAAGATCCAATCTAACTCGCAACAGTGCGGGACTACGTGGCTTAATCTGGTATGTTCATTCTAGATCTAATAGTCGCAACTAGATCTATGTCCAGATCCTAGATCCAATCTGGTTCGTTTAGTTTTGATCTAACGGTTATGTTGATCCAATCTACAGCGCAAGGAGTCTTCTACGTGGCTTAATCCTAGCCCTAGGATCTAAATCTAACGGTCAAGATTAGATCTGGGCTGTACGGGTGGATGCATTACGTGGACTCACCGGAACCACTGGTGTAACACCCCGGCATCTAGTATGGCTGAATATTACCAAACATAGACTAAACAACATCTAAAAACCACAAATTAAAGTAAATTACAGCAAAGGCACAAATGCTAAAACCGAAAATTTCGGCAGCATCTCCTTTGTTTTTCCATGAATTGAAGCAACAACAATCTTAACATATCAAGATAGCATAACGAACGATAGCAATAACATGACAAATCAGGAATTTCAGCCACCATACAACTAAGGATATAAGCCTATCTGTCACATGTCAAATATGGACTAATCATTTACTCATGACAACCAACGAAGCATCAAAACCACAATTTAGTTCAGTGAATTAACCATCACAATTAAAGGAGAGAACATGTCATTGTTTAAATGTGTGATGCTAAGTGATGACGTGTGACTAGCTCCCTTTCTCGCATGCCGGTTTCATGGTATCTAAGAAAAACAACATAAACACAAGCGTGAGTTCATCACTCAGCAAGTATATTGCAATGGAACAAGAAAATACATTCCAATACCTTCATCACCACTTTTCACATAAAACATCATAAACATCTCATATTCACAGTGTATGCATCTCATTGACATCATCATCTATCATCATCATATAACATCATCATATCATGCAATGCAATGCACATGTCTCCTGGAAGCATATACCGGTATTGATGAGTGCACACCCGTCGGCATGCACCCTCTTCCCCCTTCCATCCCGTAGATGGAGGGTGCCTACGCATCGCTTCCACTCACCACGTGGGTGGAATCACGAGGTAGGTCTTACAACCATGGCTCTCCGGATTAGTCATAACTTTCTCACTGACCTTACCGGACTAGTTATGACGTTCTCACCGACCGGGCCAGATTTCATACCATGTATGCAACATATGCCATAAACATAAACATCTTGCATCAAACTGAACTAAACATGGCATAGCATCATAATAGTCCATTTTCATCATAACATAGGCAAGCACTAATCATGGCAAGATATCACAACATGTAAGCAATTTGCATCTAGTCACAACTAGCAACACACATTACATTACCCATTACAATACACTTGCCTTAACCTCGGGCGACGGATTGGCGAGAGGATGAGGGTACTCCTGGGGTCACACCACCTGCACATAGATACCACACACTCAAACCGTGCCCACAAAACAGTACACACTCGCTCATCTACCCCGATTACGCAAACTACTCCCGAAAACAAAAAACAGAGAATTTGTCCCCCGGGACAGCAGACTTCAATCTAGCATAAATTGAATTCTAGGTCTCCAAATCGAGTAAACGAGTACATCATCATGAATCTTAGGAAAATTCCTAACTTTTTCTAAGTATTGGGAAAAGCTGATTCGGCCTCTAAAATTGTTTAATCTATAAAACACTATGTTCTGTCCCAACAAGCATAACTTTCAAACGGCTGGGCAGAATTGGACGTTCTTTATGTCCACTGAAAGGTATTGAAATTACCTACAACTTTCTCAACAGGCGGCCGACCAAATTCCAACTCTAAGGTCGCGAAAACTCAAACCCTAGGTCGACTGCACAATCTGCTTCAGCAAACTCTACTTTTCATCCAATCTACCCAATCACAGCACCACCTCTTGATCTAAAAACATCCAAATACCCTCTAGCACAGCACCTAGACCAACCCCAAGATTAACCCCTAGCCATACCTTCGCCCGACGAACGATGGACCGACGAATCTCCTCCCCGTTCACCCGATCTCCCCCTCGCTCCAAATTGTGATGCCCTAGAACTTTTCTTCCTTGTTTTGTTTCGGAGAGGATTGACGGAATTGTCGGGGAATGAAATAATTGAAGAAAATGCTGCATTTAAATTTAATCTTGGAGTTTCGGGCTGGGGAAAAAGGCCGAAGAAAACCTGGGCTTGGACCGGGAATTCCCATCCCACTTCCACCTTCCCACCCCCCCTAGTGGGCCGGCCCATTAGTGGTGCGCCCCCCCCCTTGGCCGGCCACACCCCCCCTCCAACCCTAGGGCGCCTCCACCCTCTCCCACTCCCTCCCCTAGCAGCCACCTCTCCCTCCCTTCCTCTCCCACGTGGTGGCTCAAGAACCACCGTGATTCGCGAAGGAGAAGGCGAGGAGCGACTCCGTGGAGGCGTGGAGGACGAGCAGATCGCCGATTCGGGGTTCTTCGCGTGTTCCTCGTGGGTTTGCAAGGGAGATCACTAGGTAAAATTCCCAAATTTTTACCTCTGTTTTACCTAGGGATTAGGAGTGTATTAGATCTGGTGGTGAGGGTTTTGGATGGATCTTGATGGGGAAGAAGGGTAGTTGTTCACGTGGTGCTGTTTCTGGAAGGGGGATTTGTGCAGCGCGGATTGTTTCGCGTTTTTCGTGGCATAGATGATTTTTCCTGCCAAAACCTATAACTAGAAAGTTGTAGATAACGTCGAGACCTAGCTTCTGTATTTTTTTCAGAATTTTTGGGGAAGTGTTCTGGGAGTTATCGCTGTTGCAAACCGACGAACAGAATCTGGGAACAGATTTCATCCACTGTGTTGGACGACTGTTTAGGCATATTTAGCAGAGGAATTAGAATTTATGATCTTCTGGAAAGTTGTAGATCTCGTCAATATCTAGTTTCCTGTAATTTTTCATATTTTTATGTTCTGTAGAAAAAAGATACGAAAAAGAGAATGGGGTTGCTGCTGTTCGGTCTGGTCAGAACGGGGTTTCGTGTTGGAAAGGGGGAACGGGTTGTAGGAATTGCGTGTTTGAGTCGTGTGATCTGTTGTGCTGCTGTTACATACTGAAATTATGATTGTACAGGTGGTGCCCCTTCTGGACGCATCTAGATCCGTCGTCTCACGCCGGTAAAGGCAAGTGGAAGCGGTGTTATGGTTGAGCTATACATTGTTGTTTGCATTGCCTTCGTTATAATCTCCGATTACATAAACCATACATGGTTTAATCAATTGCTTTGATGATTGCAATATTTAGGTTAGCATTGTGATGATGAGCTTTGTCAATGAATCATGAGTAAAGAGAAGAATGATGTTGTCTACGGTTGAATTGTTTAAGTAGTTCGTCTCATTGATATTTGTTTTCTATCCATGCTATATGATGGTATGCAAACATGTGGACTCAATGTGGAAAATTGTGAATGAATTCATGCATAAAGCATTAACTGCACATTCATGCATTGGAAGTTTGTCGACGCATGGCGCGATCGCGACCGTAAGTACAACACCGTGTGTTCATGAGAAAGGGCACGGTGAGGAGGATCATGGCATAAGCATATGCATAATCATGAGCATTTTACTGAGGTTGTGGTAATTGATGTTGTGGTGTGTTAAATTCTTGATGGAGGTGTTTATGCGTTAATTGTTCCGCTTGCTGAGATTATCCAATCTCACTGCTTGTGTTTTGTTGTTTTCAGGTAGCGTGCAAGAGACATAAGCATGAGGGGTGGGCTAGCAACACAATAAACCTTCGAATGTCTTCACAGCTCCCATGAACTAGTGTTTATTTAATGCATTAGCTTGCTGAATTTTATTTACACTTAGACTATTTGTTGTTATGGCTAAACTTATTCTTGCTTATGGTTGGTTTAGACTTGCTGTCGTTAGTATTGTTGAATTGCTTATATTCTTGGATGAATTGTTTATCATGAATTGCTTAGTGACGCTCTGTTTTAGAGGAGATCTTTGTCGAAATTTTCTTGTTCTTTAGATCAGTTTTAAGGGGTGTTACAGTTGGTATCAGAGCCAGGTTTTAGGTCCTTGGTGTATGAATTTAGGAGAGATATTCTAACATGAACTAAAACTTTGCTGTGTGAAATTAGTAACATTGCTTAGGGTTAACTCTTTAAATTGCTTTAGGGTAATCAACTTTTAATACTGAATAGGATTGTTAATCAACTTTAAAATTGACACACTTGCACTTTTAGGATGGGATGGGCTGCATTGCATGCCATGCGTATGTTCGTCTATATCTATTGTTTTTTGTGGGTGTTTTGTTATGCTTTTGTTGTTGTGGTGATTGGTTGCTTGCGGCTTGTTGGGTGCAGTATGCCACCGAAGACCCGCGCGACAGGTCGTTCGGGAGGCGACGCTGCCGAGCCGTCGGGGGCAGCCGAGGCTACCCAGGCTGAGGGTGGTGTTTCGGCGGAATTAGTGGCCGCCATGAGAGCGATGCAGGAGGAGTTGCGGGCGCTGAGGCAGGGCGCCCCGGCCGCCCCTGCTGTGGGCATGGCTGCAGCTCCTGTGCCAGCTGTCGGCGCGGCAGGCGGTGGCATCAAGCTGCGAGAGTGGGTTGGTTTGCGGCTGGATAGCTTTGATGGGGTGGGCAATCCGATCCAGGCAGCGGATTGGTTGTCCTATGTGGAGATGCAGCTGGACGCTTTTGAGGTGGTGGCGCAAGATCGTGTTCGCTTTGTAGCACAGCTTTTGAAGGGAGAAGCCCAAATCTGGTGGAGGGGTGTACTGTCCTCGAGGGGTGCGCAAGGTGACCCCTCTTGGGAGGAGTTTGTCCGGCAATTTGAGAGGAGGTTCTACCCCGCCACCTTCCTCGACAAGATGCAAATTGACTTGGGACAGTATGCCCAAGACAAGAAGACTGTGGCGGAGTACGAGGTTGGCTTCAACCAGGTCGTACGTTTTGTGCCCCATGTGGCACGTGACGAGGTGGAGAAGGCAAGGCGGTTCCGGCAGGGACTCCGTCCTGCCATTCGCCATATCTTTGGGCGCTTTCCCCATTGTCGATTTCCGGACAATGGTGGAGCAAGCTCTGGGTGTGGAGCTGCAGCTGAACTACACCGAAGAGCATCGCAAACCTGCCACAGGAGAGCAGTTTAAGGGCCCTCCAGAGAAGAAGGGTCAATCCTCTGGTACTTGGAACAAGAAGGGGAAGAATTTTCGTCACCCGACCCTATGGTGGTCAGTCCTATCAAAGCAAAGACACCTCGGGGAGAGTGCGCCCCGATGCGTGCCATAGTCACTCCTGGCATGGGGATGGTATGTTTCCGTTGTGGCGATTCCCATCGCCGCGGCCGAGTGCTCGTGGAAGGGAAGGTGCACCATCTGTGGTCGGGAGGATCACAAGGATGTGGTGTGCCGTAAGAACCCCAACGGCAAGCTGCGTTGGGAGCCTTGGCATCCTCTCCAGCGAGCGGCGGCTGTGGGGCGTGATGCATATGTTGCCATCGGCTCCTACTCTGCAGCACCTCCGGCGCCTACTCCGACTCCTCGTTCTACCCGGCGCCACTCTCGGGGACTTCTTGGATGCCCCGGCTTCCACCGCCACCTTCTTCCGGACTTCGCCGTGGGTCCCTGCGCCGACATATCCAGATGCGAGGGCTGCACCATCTCGATCTACCCCGGAGTCCACGCTTTGCCCTCTTCGGGGATGCGGATCGTGGGCAATGTGGTGACAGTACTATTTACATTACTCTGTGGTTGCCGGTGTGTTGTTCGACTCGGCGCTAGCTACTCGTTTGTCTCTCGTGGATTTTGTTGTTCGGGCTGGTGCATGCGTGCAGAGTTTGGGTGATGCGGTGGTGGTTAGTGCACCGCAAGGCTTGATTTCTAGTTCGAGGTGCAGCCGTGTCACTTTACGTTAGGCGATGAGGTGTTCATGGCGAATCTGGTGGTGATCTCCTTGGAGCCGTTTGATGTTATCCTTGGCATGGGTGGCTATCCCAAAGACCAGGCGGTGATTGATTGTGCTTGGAGGACAGTTACTTTGCATGCTCCATCTGGGCAAGAAATAACTTTTCAGGAGTGCTATGCAGTACTCCCTCTCCTTTTGTGTAAGCTGTTCCCAAACTCCCGGATGTTGAAATCGGGGTCCTGCAGTCCATGGTTGAGGGTCGAGAGGAGGAGAAGAGTTTGGAGGGCATTGCTGTAGTTTGCCGATATCGGATGTGTTTCCCGGTGAGCTTCGGGATTGCCTCGGAGCAGGAGACTATCTTCCGCATTGATCTTGTTCCTGATGCGAGGCCGATTTATAAAACCCGTCTGGATGGCTCCAATAGAACAAATTGAGCTGAAGAGGCAATTGGATGAACTCCTAGATAAGGGGTTTATTAGAGTGAGCTCGTCTCCTTGGCGGCCCGGTCTTGTTCGTGGAGAAGAAAGATGGCACCAAGCGGCTATGTGTGGACTACCGGGCGCCAATCAAGTTACCATTAAGAACAAGTACCCATTGCCTCGTATTGATGATCTTTTGATCAATTGAGGGGTGCCAAGGTATTCTCCAAGATTGATTTGCAATCTGGGTATCATCGATTCTTGGATTAAGGAGGAGGATATTGAAAAGACGGCTTTCAACACGAGGTATGGGCATTTTGAATTCGTAGTCATGTCTTTTGGACTAACGAATGCTCCTGCCGTCTTTATGGAAGCAATGAACAGGATGCTCCATGAATATCTTGATGACTTTATTGTCGTCTTCATTGGCGACATTCTTGTCTACTCGAAGTCCGAGGAGGAGCACGCCGTGCATCTTGGTCTAGTTTTGGAAGCTCTTCGTAAGAATCAATTCTATGCCAAACTCAAGAAGTGCGCCTTACGGTTGTCGGAGGTGAGCTTCCTTGGGCATGTCATCAACCAAAGTGGTGTCACAGTTGACCCAAAGAAGGTTGCCTGTGGTTGAATGGCGAAGACCGTCTAGTGTGACGGAAATCAGGAGTTTCCTTGGGTTGGCGAGGTTATTACCGGCGCCGTGCATAATTTCTCTATCATAGCTAAGCCGATGACAAGGCTCACTCAGAAAGGGTTCCTTTCATCCAGTCGAGGGAATGTGAGGCCAGTTTGACGCTAAAGAGCAAACTGGTCAATGCACCTATTTTATCCTTGCTGTGAGTGGCAAGCGTTTTCTGATGTATGCAGATGCCTCGAGGATTGGTTTGGGTTGTGTGCTCATGCAAGAAGGCTGTGTCATTGCTTATGCTTCAAGACAGCTGAAGACTCATGAACAGAATTATCCCACCCATGATCTCGAGTTAGCCGCTGTGGTTTTTGCCTTGAAGTTGTGGAGGCACTATCTTTATGGGGAGTCTTGTGATATTTTCACTGATCATAAGAGCCTCAAATATATTTTCACCCAGCGGGAGTTGAATCTGCGGCAGCGTAGATGGTTGGAGTTGATAAAGGACTTTGATGTGTCAATCCAGTACCATCCCGGCAAGGCTAATGTTGTGGCGGATGCCTTGAGTAGAGCGGGCGTCCCCAAGACTGCTTTGCCCTTGGTTGCACTGGAAAGAGGTCATGTCACTTCTTGTTTCTTTGGGGTTGCGCAGAATGAGACTCAGATGATCATTCAGTCTTGCATACTCGAGCGGGTGCATGAGGCTCAGTTGCAGGATCGTTTGCTTCAGGAGGTTCGGCGGCGGATTTCCGAAGGGAAACCTCGGGAATTCAGTATAGACAAGCATGGTTCTATTCGGTTTAGAGGCCATCTTTGTGTGCCTCAGAAATCGGATGTGAAGATGGACATTCTCAGGGAAGCCCATAGGACTCCGTATTCCGTTCATCCTGGTGAGACCAAGATGTATCGGGATCTGAAACAGAGTTTTTGGTGGAAGAGGATGAAGGTGGATATTGCCAAGTATGTGGCTTCTTGTGGAGTGTGCCAACAGTAAAAGTCGAGCATAAGAGACCTGCCGGTGCATTACGACCATTGGAAATTCCAGAATGGAAGTGGGAACACATCACTATGGACTTTGTGATTGGGTTACCCCGCTCACCGCGAGGTAGAGATGCCATTTGGGTGGTGGTGGATAGACTCACTAAGTCAGCACATTTTATTCCAATGAAGACAACCAATTCGGCACCAGATCTAGTTCCTTTGTACTTGAAGGAAGTGCTTAGACTCCATGGTGTGCCTAAATCGATTGTCTCCGATCGAGACACTAGATTTGTGTCCCATTTTTGACAGAGTTTGCATAGTGCTTTGGGAACAAAACTCTCTCTCAGCACATCTTTTCATCCTCAGACAGATGGCCAGTCTGAGCGGACCATCCAGACTCTAGAGGACATGCTTCGAGCATGTGTTCTATCTTGGAAGGGAAGTTGGGAGGATCACTTGGCCTTGGTAGAGTTTGCTTACAATAACAGTTACCAGGCTAGTATTCGAATGGCTCCATTCGAGGCGCTTTATGGTCGAAAGTGTGTTCTCCACTTTGCTGGGATACAGTTGGAGAAAAATCATTGCAGGGTCCGGATTGGGTTCAACAGACCTTTGAGAAGGTGCAAGAGATACGGCGAAATCTCCTGGCTGCTCAGAGCCGTCGGAAGAGTTATGCCGATAACAGAGACGAGATTTGGAGTTTGTAGTGGGTGATCAAGTCCTTCTCAAGGTATCTCCATCAAAGGGTGTTGTTCGTTTTGGTACCACCGGCAAGCTTAGCCCGAGGTACATTGGTCCGTTCCCAGTTGTGGCTCGAGTGGGCAGTTTGGCGTCTGTCTGGAGTTGCAGACTCTTTGAAGGGAGTGCATGATGTCTTCCATGTCTCTATGTTACTAAGTATCTCCATGACCCAGAGCATAAGATTGACTTGGAACCGATTCTGATTGAGCAAGATTTGACTTTGGAGTGCCATCCACTTGAATTTTAGACTCTTGAGCGAGTCATGAGGAGGAGAACCATCCGCTTTGTGAAAGTTTTGTGGACCAATCGATCTGGCGGGAGGCAACTTGGGAACACGAAGACCAGATGCGGAAGAAGTACCCTACGCTATTTGAGGACGCTGGGGTAAGTCGTGGTTTACCTTTTGCCTTCCTTTTTCCTTTTGGTCTCAGTAGCTAAAAGAAGTAGATTCGGGACTAATCCTTTTAAGGGAGAATGTGATGCCCTAGAACTTTTCTTCCTTGTTTTGTTTCGGAGAGGATTGACGGAATTGTCGGGGAATGAAATAATTGAAGAAAATGCTGCATTTAAATTTAATCTTGGAGTTTCGGGCTGGGGAAAAAGGCCGAAGAAAACCTGGGCTTGGACCGGGAATTCCCATCCCACTTCCACCTTCCCACCCCCCCTAGTGGGCCGGCCCATTAGTGGTGCGCCCCCCCCCTTGGCCGGCCACACCCCCCCTCCAACCCTAGGGCGCCTCCACCCTCTCCCACTCCCTCCCCTAGCAGCCACCTCTCCCTCCCCTTCCTCTCCCCACGTGGTGGCTCAAGAACCACCGTGATTCGCGAAGGAGAAGGCGAGGAGCGACTCCGTGGAGGCGTGGAGGACGAGCAGATCGCCGATTCGGGGTTCTTCGCGTGTTCCTCGTGGGTTTGCAAGGGAGATCACTAGGTAAAATTCCCAAATTTTTACCTCTGTTTTACCTAGGGATTAGGAGTGTATTAGATCTGGTGGTGAGGGTTTTGGATGGATCTTGATGGGGAAGAAGGGTAGTTGTTCACGTGGTGCTGTTTCTGGAAGGGGGATTTGTGCAGCGCGGATTGTTTCGCGTTTTTCGTGGCATAGATGATTTTTCCTGCCAAAACCTATAACTAGAAAGTTGTAGATAACGTCGAGACCTAGCTTCTGTATTTTTTTCAGAATTTTTGGGGAAGTGTTCTGGGAGTTATCGCTGTTGCAAACCGACGAACAGAATCTGGGAACAGATTTCATCCACTGTGTTGGACGACTGTTTAGGCATATTTAGCAGAGGAATTAGAATTTATGATCTTCTGGAAAGTTGTAGATCTCGTCAATATCTAGCTCCTGTAATTTTTTCATATTTTTATGTTCTGTAGAAAAAAAGATACGAAAAAGAGAATGGGGTTGCTGCTGTTCGGTCTGGTCAGAACGGGGTTTCGGTGTTGGAAAGGGGGAACGGGTTGTAGGAATTGCGTGTTTGAGTCGTGTGATCTGTTGTGCTGCTGTTACATACTGAAATTATGATTGTACAGGTGGTGCCCCTTCTGGACGCATCTAGATCCGTCGTCTACGTCGGTAAAGGCAAGTGGAAGCGGTGTTATGGTTGAGCTATACATTGTTGTTTGCATTGCCTTCGTTATAATCTCCGATTACATAAACCATACATGGTTTAATCAATTGCTTTGATGATTGCAATATTTAGGTTAGCATTGTGATGATGAGCTTTGTCAATGAATCATGAGTAAAGAGAAGAATGATGTTGTCTACCAGTTGAATTGTTTAAGTAGTTCGTCTCATTGATATTTGTTTTCTATCCATGCTATATGATGGTATGCAAACATGTGGACTCAATGTGGAAAATTGTGAATGAATTCATGCATAAAGCATTAACTGCACATTCATGCATTGGAAGTTTGTCGACGCCAAGGCGCGATCAAGAGTCGGTACAACACCGTGTGTTCCTGAGAAAGGGCACGGTGAGGAGGATCATGGCATAAGCATATGCATAATCATGAGCATTTTACTGAGGTTGTGGTAATTGATGTTGTGGTGTGTTAAATTCTTGATGGAGGTGTTTATGCGTTAATTGTTCCGCTTGCTGAGATTATCCAATCTCACTGCTTGTGTTTTGTTGTTTTCAGGTAGCGTGCAAGAGACATAAGCATGAGGGGTGGGCTAGCAACACAATAAACCTTCGAATGTCTTCACAGCTCCCATGAACTAGTGTTTATTTAATGCATTAGCTTGCTGAATTTTATTTACACTTAGACTATTTGTTGTTATGGCTAAACTTATTCTTGCTTATGGTTGGTTTAGACTTGCTGTCGTTAGTATTGTTGAATTGCTTATATTCTTGGATGAATTGTTTATCATGAATTGCTTCCGTGACGTTCTGTTTTAGAGGAGATGCTGTCGAAATTTTCTTGTTCTTTAGATCAGTTTTAAGGGGTGTTACACAAATCCACCGGATCTCCTCATCGCGGAGCGCTCCAATGGTGAAAACAGCAGGATGGTGAGGTGAGGGACTCCCCTAGGGTATCAAGGAGTATGGGGAGGAGGTGGAGGGGGTGGTGGTGCAAGGGGAAGGGAGAGGGGGCGCCATGGGGGAAGGAGATGGGGAAGAGGGAGGTGGCGGCTAGGAAGGGGGAGGTGGGGCCGCATGGGGCATGGGGAGGGGGCGCATGGGGGAACCCTAAGGGGAGGGTGGCAGGATTTCCCCTCTCATGGGCCAAAAACTCCCCCACCAACGGCCCACTTCATCCCCCCCAAGGCCCAAATCGGCCCGGAAAGGCCCAAACTCTCGAAAACGGCCGGAAACGCAATTAAACTTCATACCGTATAGTTTTAACCTCAAATCTCACATTTTATAATGTCACACCATCCCGTAGTGTCACATTCTACCCCCCTTCAACAGGATTCGACCCTGAATCCGAGACACGCCACTTCGCAATCAACCAAATCGAAGGGAGCTATGGTTCACACCTTAGAACCCGCTTAGAGCATCTCCAGCAGAGCCCCTAAACCAGCCCCTAAACCTTAAAATAGGGAGTGTAGTAAAAAAAACATATCCAGCAGGGCCCCAACTCAAGCCCCTAAAATTAGGAGGCCCCTAAATTTGCCTCCTCAGCCCCAATTCCCAGGGGGCCCCAACTCAAGCCCCTAAAATTAGGAGCCCCTAAATTTGCCTCCTCAGCCCCAATTCCCATGGACACGAGTCCAACCCCTATTATTGAAGATAGGAAAATACATGAGAGGCTTCGAAAATTTTATCATGTTTTGAAAAATTTAAATTTAAATTTGAAATATCATGTTTTTAAATTGTAAATGTTAATATGCTTATGTTTTATGTATTACAAATATTTTTGATTGAATTTTAGTGGTGTCAAATGAAGATTATACATAGCGGATATGTCAAAATAAGAGAAAAAGTAAAATAGGGGCTGAGATTTAGGGGCTGTTGCTGGACTTGTGCTCTGAAAACAGGGCCCCAAAAAATAAAGGGAGTCCCTAAATCCAAAATAGGGACCCTGTTTTAGGGGCTCTTGCTGGAGATGCTCTTAGAAGCCCCCTACGATTTGCACCAGCCAGCACTCAAAAGCAAGGAGCTAAGGCTCGAAGACTGACGGCTCTAAAGACAACTCACATTCAAAACTTGCCAGAATCTTACTCAACTTTGAAACACAGAGTACAAACATAAGGACTCAGAACGTCCCAAGCAAAAGGATAACTTCCTAAACTGACAATGAAGGAAAACGGTCTCATAGTCCTCATTTTTATGCATTCCTGGGCACTAGAGTGCCCGATCCCTTTAACCGATGTTTCTCCCCAGAAGAACACGGCACCAACCTCTAAAACCCTCTTTAGCTCCCACGCACAAAAGTGCTTTCACATCTCAACCTCTCTACTGTGGTTCGTCGTATTCTAGACGACGCGAACCAAGTAAGACACAACACTTCAAGACTACCAACTGCTTGAACAATCGGCTAACACCTTGCAAGAGATTGACCTTTTACAAAAGACCAATACCCACGACTACCACCGAAGGAAAAACCTACTTTATAACCAGGGTCCTTAAAACCTGCAAAAACAATATCAACCGAGCAGTCCACATCGGTTGACACAACTCGCTCAGAGATCGGCGACCAAGAGATCCAATACACTTCCAAAAGGAAAAGCAATTACTAGCAACCACCAAATGGTCCACTAATAATTTAATGAACAAGGAGAAGACCCCTACCGAGGGACGCATCGACGAAGCAATTCTCCAGGAAAGTTTGAATTGGGTCATACCCAACCTTCCTTTACTCTCCACTTCCAAACTAGTTACGATCAACCACTAGCAACGCCTAATATCTTAGGTCATTACAAACCCACACTAGATTTCTCTTTCTTAGAAGGTCTTGCCCTCACATTCTTCCACTCAAAGGATCAGAACAAAGGGTACAATTGTTGAGTAAGCTCAAACATAAGCTATGAACCCAATTAATCCCCATACAACAACTCGAACCCCCAAAGCGCTAAAAGCCACTTTGGAAAGATTTCGGCAACAACCAAAGAGTACTCTTTTTAATTTCCTATGCCAAGGCGCAAAGGAAACACAAATCTCCTACACCACAACCAACATACCAGAAATTCTTCATTGTTTCTTTTCATACCAGAAAGAAATAGAAATCTCTATTTATGACATGAATGCACACTTTTCAAGAGCACTCCGGACTAGTCATATATCTATATATGACTTTCTCACCGACCTGGCTCATCGACTCTTTCATCATTAAACATATATAAACAATGTCATGCTTCCTTTTCACCATTCATTCTTCATGTAACAACAATACCGAATAGTCATTCACAAAAAGACTTCTTCCTCGGTATCACATGAAAGAGCACCAATAACACCGATGATTGCGCTAAATCATATAACTATGATGGTAACATCGTTAACAGCAAAACACCACGTCGTGTCAAAACCCACCATCCATTTAAAGCTAACCTTGCAAAACCTCGCATTGTAACCAAAATCAACATTTTGGAACAGAACATCAACTCCAAAGTCAAACATCTGCACACACCACCACCACAATTTTTTTTCTCAAAGAGAAAGAGAAACTCATTTCAAAAGGGAACACTTCACTAACAAAATCACTTATAAACCATTCATAAAATCCACCTTGTGAAGAATTTTCAAACACCACACACATTTTCAAATAACTCCAACTCTAGCCAAATGGAGTTACAAATTGAATCTCAAGAATCTCCAACACAACCCACTAAGAACTTCTGCTTCCTTTAAAATTTACAGCATTCAATATTCACTATTTACTCATTGAGAAGCCCATCATAATTCAACCAAAAGCTACATAACCAATCTTCCTTTAGTTACCTTTTCCAACACTTATAAATAAAGTTCATGACGATTAACAAAAGACAACTAACCAATACTACCTCATAATGATCCCCACAGAACAACACAACGTATAACAACATATTCTCTATTTCAAACATAGTACTTCAACAGATACTTAAGCATGATCAACCTATCAATTTTTATACCATCATACACCAACATCTTGACAATTGGAACTTGTTCAATCAATAAATGACTTCAACAAGTAAATATTATCCCTACAAGGCAAAGCTCGTAACTATGATTCTAAGACATACATTCATTAAGGATAAAATTCTACGTCATATTAATTATCCATGGTCCACTCCATCACAACATGTTACAGTAACCTTCATTTTTAACAAGGATTTTAAACAATTAATCTAAGCAATTACCACCACTACTAAGCCATCAATATCAATAATTTGCAAAATCATCAATCTCCAACATTGCTTTTAGCTACCCTATACATAGGTTACAACAAAATTGTCACTACACAACATACTCCAACTATTAAATTAGATTTAATAAGTTAGACCTTCACGAAGCTTGTCCGCGTATGAGCCAACAGACACCTCCGAATCGGGCGTATATGAAGTTCAAACGGGGGGGGGGGCTTTCGTGGAGATTGCTCGAGAGATGGAGAAAAGGGATCAGCCGAAGCTTGCAAGGAGACGCTGAGGTTTTTCCAGGTTCGGGCCCTCCTGAGAGTAATAGCCCTAGTCCTGTCTGGGTGTTCTTGCTTGTGTTCTTGGGGGAGACTAAAATCCTCCACCCGAAAATAATCTTCGAACCTCTTCTCCCATGCACCCCAGCTCCCTTTTATACTTGGGCTGGCTGGGACGCATGGGGGACTTACATCGGTGTACCCCTCTTATTACACTGCCATACCGCATTTAATGCACCTGTCACTGTTCTTGAGTTGCACTTAATGCTTTTGACACGGCCGACTTTGTCCCGGCCTCGGGACCCGTGTGCCTACCGGCTCCGCACGCCTCGCTAGGGGAGATTTCGCCATGACGTCACCTGCAATAAATGCGCGCGTTGGGAACATGCGCCATCACACTGTAGCCTTCATTACCTCCATTTAATGTGCACGATACGCATTAAATGCCCTTGACCCTCTGCGCGGCGGCACAGACCGCTAGGTGGCCTTGGAAACTGAACACCAGCGGCGTGGCCTGGACGCCACCTGTCCGCTGGGCGATCACCTTACTGACCGCCAGCGGCGTGGCCTGGACGCCACCTGTCCGCTGGGCGATCACCTTACTGACCGCCAGCGGCGTGGCCTGGACGCCACCTGGTGGAGTGGGCACCCTGGTGTAGAATACGCCGATAGTAGCCCCCGGGCACACCTGGGAGCGCTTTTGACCCTTTTTGGAAAACGGTTCGGTCTCCCGGGTGGGTCTATCATAAATGCCCACGTAACGCCGCAGCTTTAAATGCCCGCAGCCGTTTCTGGGTATTAAGGCGGGACATGCAACCGCCCCTACCTCGTAACTGACGTCGGACCTTTGGGAAACATGCCCACGCTTTGGTAGCCTTTCGGGCTTCCCGCCTTCGAGCCGCCGCGACGCTTCGGGTTTCCTGCCGGACCACCTTTCCGCAAGCCTATATATATAAGTGTGCACGGGGGGAGTGGTTCTTTCTTTCAGTCTCACTCATTTGCTAAGCCTTCGACCGTCCTTCTTGCGAACCGCCTCCCTCAACCATCCTTCTTGCGAACTGCCTCCTTCCAGCCCAGATGGCGCCCCCGGCACCTTTGCTCCCGCCATCGACCGTCGAAGACAAAGACTCCGCGAGGTTTTCCCGGTATATCTCCGGCGGTTCCCTAAACGTCCGTGCCGGGACCACAGCGCCCGGCTGCCGCCCAGGAGAAGTGATCTTCTTCGGCTGGGCGATGCTGGCGGGCCTACTCCCGCCATTTTCTGACTTCTACATTTCCGTCCTCAACTTCTACTCTATCCATAACATTCATCTTCCTCCCAACTCCGTCATCCTCCTTGCTGTCTTCGCCTACTTCTGCGAAATGTTCATGGGAGTGGCCCCCAACCTTCCTCTTTTTCGCTTTTTCTACACCCTGCACGTGGCCAGGGATCCCTCCACCCCGTCGAGATGCTGCCATTTTTGCCTCCGAGACGGCGCGGCTTTGCGCTACATCTAACTGGATCTCAGGTCCAACTGGAAGACCTGGCGCAACGAGTGGCTCTATGTCGCAGACGACAGCGGCATAGAGGTCCTGGAGTTGCCGACCGGGCCGGCGGTCAGCAACCCCACCTGGGGAGCGTAGGTCGATGAGACGCCCGAGCTTCGAACGATGCTGGCCCGCGTGGACCAGCTGCGGACAGCGGGCCTAACGGGAAGTATGGTTCTCCGAGACTTCATTTCTCGGAGGATCAGCCCCCTGCGCCGTGCCCGCCTGGCCTGGTAGTACACGGGCCTTGATGACGTAACCCGGACGGTTTCCAGAGGTAGGCTTCTCGTCTCCCCTTCTAGGTGATTTTGGCAACTGTTGCCGAATTGAAGACATTCTTCTTTCTTTTTTACTTTCTAAGAGCTGCAGGGGACTTATCCTCTTCGAAAGTCGACGCCTGGATGGGGCAACTGGGCGCCCCCAGCATCGTCCCGCCTTTCCCGGCGGGGGCACTCCCGCCTTGCCGCGTGGAACCCCGGGAGCGCGTGGCGATCACCCGTGCCATGCCCGCTACGGATGCCACGGGACCGGTGAACACACCACGCCCAAGGGCCCTGACGATCCGGGTCCCTCCCCCAGCCGGCGACCAGGGAAGGGGCAAACGCCCTACCGATGACGACGCCCCTGGCGCCGGCCCCAAGAGGGTTTGCGCCTCGTCAGGGGATGCGGCGACCTCGGCTACCCCGCAGGGCTTCTCTTGGGCGGGGAGCTCTACGGCGGCCGCAGCTGCAACTCCAACTGCTCCCGTCGAGGTGGTTGATGTTGACGCTGCTCCGACCATAGCTCCGCCGGCACCGATTGTTCCTCCGCCGCCGTCGCCGGTCGATCCGCTGCCACCGCCGCCGGCACCGATCCTTCTGCCGCCGCCACCGGCACCGATCCTTCCTCCGCTGCCACCGGCGTAGGTCAATCCGCCGCCGCCGCCTGCTCCAATCCTTCCTCCGACGCGGCCGGCGCAGGTTGACCCGCCACCGGTTCTCCGCCGGGCTGGCCGCAGACCTACCGCCAAGCGCCGGGCCATGGAGGGTGCTGAACCTCCCTTCGGCCGCGCCGCGGTTCCGGAGACTTCCTGCCGGGTACCTTAACCAAAGCACAAGGAACGTTAAGTTCTTTTAATCTGGAAGGCTTACCTCCTTCTTGTCTTCTTTAGGGCGGCTACTTCAAGCGCCCCAGCCGGAGGCAATCAGGGGATCGCAGCGGCCGCGACAGCGCCAGTTGTGGTGGGGGAGCCTCAGGGCGACGTGGGTGGCTGCCCAGCAGCCGCCGCGGGGGCGATCACCGCACCGACCAAGGGTGAGTTGGGCTTACAGCCCACTCCGGAGGCCCCCACCACTTCAGTTGCCTTGGCGGACACGGATGCTCTACTGGCCGCCCTCAGCGAGCTTCACTCCAGCGTGAGCAACCACCTCACGACGAGCAAGGAGAAGCTGAGGAAGGCCACCGCGGAGATCAATCGCCTCCACAAGGAAACACAGGATTGGCGCGGCCAGGCGGCGCGGTTGGAGCAGGAGCTGCAGCAGGAGAGGGTGCAAGGAGCACTCTGCGTCGAGGCGCTCACCAGGGAGCGCGACGCGGAGAGGAGTGACCGGCTCCGCGCAAAGGCCGACACCACCTCGATGCTGCGCCCTGCCTTCGACCGAATGGTGGCCAGCTTGGCGCCGCTGGGGCTGGAGCAGCCGCCCCCTATTGAGCAGCAGGCACGGCACTATGCTTTCTGCATGGGCCGCATCGCCGACTTCCTCACCATGATGCCCGCCGCCTTAGCCACCCGGTCCAGCGAAGAAGGGCGCCCGGCGGCGCGCCACGGCCGCACGTGGCCGCGTTGCCGCGCCACCGACGCTGACCGATCCCCTGGTCGCCATCCAGGGGGTGGAAAGTGGACTGGGCCCGCGCAGAGGCGCAGGTCCACGACGCCGCCGAACAGGTCGCCGGGCAGCTCGAGATGGTCAACCCGGCGCTGGAAGCGGTGGCTGAGGACGTGGCTCTTGGGCTCGACGGCGGTCCGACAGAGGATCAGGAGGCCGTGGAAGCCGCGGCGGGCAAGGAGTGAAGACCCTAGACTTAGCTTTTTGTCTTTTGTTTCGTCTTTGTCTGTAAACAACTCCTGCAAATCAGCCCTTACTCTTGAATGCACATGTTTACCTTTACATGTCTTATGCTTTGATTGCTTGTCCACGCGCCCCGCTTTGCTGGTTCTACATGAGCGAACAGGCAACTGTACACTTTAAAGGTTAGCAGGGACGCATGGTTCTAGACCCTCGTGCTGAGACATCACCATCTCAGGATCCTAGGACTTGGTGAAATTAACTACCCTCGCGGTCTCTTGGGACCGAACACTTGGTGAGGCATGGCAGGGTAGTAGGCTCTCGGTAGCGGTGTTTAAGTCACTGTTTCTCACGGGGGCACCCGGAGCGTCACGACCGTGTTGAGAACCATGCCAAACTAGCCGCCCGATCGCCCATGCCTGCTCGCCGCGCTCACCCAGTGGTTTCACTTTTACCGTCGAGGTTTCAGAGAGTCGCCAGGTACCGAGGGCGACTACGCGGACACAGCCCACCAGGGCGCAAACCAGAAAAAAGAGAACGAAGATGACAACTTCTTTGAACAAGAACTAAGCATTTAATTAAACAGAGGCTTCCCCCGACCAGCCGAGGAGAGAGAAACTCAGTCCGGCTGGTCAGGGCGTACAGCCCCGCACTTACAGCCATTTCAGGGATAGAACTTGCGCAGAAGCTCTATGTTTTGGGAGTTCGCCAGCTCCTCCCCATCCTCAGTGGCCAACCTGACCGCCCTGGGGCGAGAGACTAAGACCACCTTGAAGGGGCCCTCCCACTGGGGAGACAGTTTGTGCAACCCGGCATGCGTCTGAATTCTGGGCAAGACCAGGTCGCCCACTGCCAGTGTTCTCTCGCTGACCCGGGCGGCGTGGTACCGCCTGAGACTTTACTGGTACCGAGCAGCGCGCAGGGCTGCACAATCTCGCATCTCTTCTAGGAGATTGGCTTCCTCTCGGTGCAGATCCTCCTGGCCTTCCTCCGTGAACGCCGCGACACGCGGTGACCCCAAGGCCAGCTCCGAGGGCAAGACAGCTTCCGCGCCGTAGACCAAGAAAAAGGGAGTTTCTCCGGTGGCCCGGCTGGGAGTGGTATGGAGCGACCACAAAACTGCCGGGAGCTCTTCAGTCCACCGGGCTCCGCGCTTATGGAGTCGATCAAACGCCCTGATTTTGAGGCCCTTCAGCACCAGTTCATTGGCCCGCTCGACTTGGCCATTACTTCTTGGGTGGGCCACCGAGGCAAAACAAACCTTGGTGCCCATTTCTTCACAGAAACCCAAGAAGGCAGCGCTGGTGAACTGCGTGCCATTGTCGGTGATGATGTGGTTGGAGACCCCGAAGCGGTTGAAGATTCCTTGCATGAACTTGATAGCAGCGGTAGCGGTAATCGCCCTTATTGCTTCGGCTTCCACCCATTTGGTAAACTTGTCGATGGCGATGAACAGATGGGTGTAGCCCCCTGTGGCCCACGGGAACGGGCCCAGGATATCCAGCCCCCAGACCGCGAAGGGCCACGAGAGCGGGATGGTTTGCAGAGCCTGGGCTGGTCGGTGGATTTGCTTGGCGTGGAACTGGCACGCCTCGCACTTCCTCACCAGCTCGCAAGCATCCTGGAGGGCGGTTGGCCAATAGAACCCTTGGCGGAAAGCTTTCCCAACCATCATTCGACCTGACATGTGGGATGTGGCTCCCGCACACGCCTCCATGGATATCAGAGAGCAAACTGCTCCCCTCTTCCCTAGTGATGCACTTCAGAAGAATTCCGTTCCTACCCCGGCGGCACAGGTCCCCGCCCACCGGGGTATAGCACTTGGCCTTTCGTGCTATCTTCTCTGCTGACGCATCCATGTGCCTTCCCGGTCAAGTGTGGCGACCACTCGGTGATCGCCCGGGTACTCCGCCTGGCCAGGCGTTTCCGCCGGTACTACTCTCCCTTCCGGAACAAGGGCTGAAGTAGCGTCACCATCGTCCTCACCAGAAACGGGGGCTGCGACGGACGGTCACGGAAGCCTTTCTTCAAAGACTCCGACCGGAACAGGGGATCTTGTCGAGGTGAGCTGTGCGAGCCCGTCCACCAAGCAGTTGTCGCGCCGGGGGATATGAGTATACCCTAGGCTGTCGAAGTGTCGCTCCATCTTTCTGACCTCTGCCAAGTACTCCGCCATGACAAGATCAGAGCAGGAGAACTCCTTTTTCACTTGGTTGACGACTAGTAGCGAGTCGCCCTTGACTTGTAGGCGCCGAACACCGATGGCTACGGCGGTGCGAAGTCTCACCAGTAAGCCTTCGTACTCAGCAACGTTGTTGGTGGCCTTAAAGTCCAGGACGACCACGTACTTGAGGAGGTCTCTGGTTTGGGAAACCAGGAGGACCCCAGCCCCCGCGCCTTCAAGCCTGAAGGAACCGTCGAAGTAAAGTGTCCAGGGTGAGGGCGCGGGGGTTTCTTTAGCTTCAGGTTCGGCTGGAGTCCACTCGACGACGAACTCCGCTAGCCTTTGACTCTTGATTGCAGTGCGGGGGGCGAATTTGAGGCCAAACTCCCCCAGCTCCACAGACCATTTGGCAATGCGACCCTCCGCTTCACGATTGTGAAGAATCTCACGCAGGGGGTAGGTAGAAACCACTGTGATCTCCCTTCCTTGGAAATAATGACGTAGCTTCCTGGATGCCACCAGCACGGCTTACACCATCTTCTGGGCTTGCAGGTACCTTGTTTCTGCATCATGCAGCACTTTGCTGACGTAGTAAACTGGCCGCTGGACGCCTTCCCGCTCCGCCACCAGCGGCGCGCTCACAACTGACGGACTGGTCGCTACATACAGCAGAAGCGGCTCGCCTGGCTCGGGGGCGACTAGCACTAGAGGGGAGGAGAGGTACTTCTTCAAATCTTCGAGTGCTTGTTGTGCTTCTGCAGTCCATTTGAAAAAGTTAGTCTTCTTTAACAGCTTGAAGAAGGGGAGGCTCCTTTCCCCCAGCCGGGCTATGAACCGGCCGAGAGAGGCCAGGCGACCAGCCAAGCACTGCATTTGCTTGAGCCGTGTGGGTGGCTGCATGCGCTCGATGGCCGCAATCTTTTCCGGATTGACCTCGATTCCACGACTGGACACGAGGAACCCAAGCAGCTTTCCAGACGACACACCAAACACATACTTCTTAGGATTCAGCTTCAAGCAATACTACCGGAGGTGGGAGAAAGTCTCCTCTAGATCTTCAACAAGCCCAGCAGTCTTTTTGGTCTTCACTACCAAGTCATCAACATGCACTTCAAGATTTCTTCCAATTTGTGACTGAAATACAGTGTGCATAGCTCGCTGGTAGGTTGAACCAGCGTTCTTCAGCCCAAATGGCATTCAGACATAACAGTACACGCCTAGAGGGGTCACAAAAGCAGTCTTCTCTTCGTCTTCCCGCGCCATGCTGATCTGGTGGTAGCCAGAGTAGGCATCTAGGAAGCACAAGACCTCGCACCCTGCAGTGGAGTCGACGACAATGTCTATTCGCGGTAGAGGGTACGGGTCCTTGGGGCAGGCTTTGTTGAGGTCGGTGAAGTCGATGCACATTCGCCACTTCCCGTTCGACTTCTTGACGAGCACAGGGTTGGCCAGCCACTCGGGGTAGGCGGCCTCCCGTATAATGCTTGCCTGCAGCAGTTTCTCTACCTCATCCCGAATGGCATCTTGTCGCTCTGGTGCCTGCCTCCGGACTTTCTGCTGGACTGGGTGCACTCCGGGGAGCGTTGCAATCGGTGCTCAATCACCTCCCTAGGGACCCCGGTCATTTCAGATGGTTCCCAGGCGAACACATCTAGGTTAGACCGGAGGAAGGTGACGAGCGCGTCTTCCTATTTGGTGCTGAGGTTGGCACCAATCTTCACGACCTTCCCAGAACCGTCCTCACCCACGGGGACCGCCTTCACCTCACCCGACGAACCAGGTGAGGCGCGGGCCTTGACTGGGGGGAGCTCTGAGCAGTCGTCCTCGCCTCGGGCCGAGCAGGTGGTGCCGGCCAGGTCCTGCACCTGCTTGCTGAGGCGCAGGGCCTCCAGCCGATCCACCTTCACAGTAATTGGGCCCCCAGGCCCAGGGATCTTCACCATCATGTAGGCATAATGCGTGGCCGCCATGAACTTGGCCAGAGCTGGTCGGCCAAGCAAAGCGTTGTAGGGGAGGTCGAAGTCGACGATCTCGAAGTTGATTTTCTCTGTCCGGAAGTTCTCCACACTTCCGAAGGTGACAGGCAGCAGGACTTGTCCCAGGGGCGTCAAGCCTACCCCAGGGGCAACTCCGTAGAAGAGAGGGGCCGGGCGCAACTCCTCATAGGGAATTTGGAGTGCCTTGAACGCTCCGACTGACATAAGGTTGATGGAGCTTCCTCCATCAACAAGCACTCGCCCGAGTCTCGCATTTCGGACCGTGGGGGGAAACCACGATCGGAAGATGGCCCGGGCCTAAGGTGCTCTCCGGGTGATCGGCTCCTCCGACCATTTCAGTGGCCTGCTCGCCCCGGGAGTTGGTACGGTGGCGCACTCCTCCCTCAACTCTCGCTTGTACTGCGAGTTTGAAGAGTAGGTGGCGGAGCCACCATGAATGAATGCCACCGTGTGCTCCGCTTGCTGAAAGGCCAGCGGAGCAGGGTCTTCACCCGCGTCGTCGCAGTCGTCTTCGCGGCGTTCCTTAAGCCACTGTTCCACCAGCTTGGACATGACCTGGCAATCCGCCAGATCATGTCTGTTGGTCCTGTGGATGGGGCAGTAAGGTCTGCTCCCGTCGTCTTCTCGGCGGGGTGAACGGCGGTCCCCGCGGTCGCCACGCGGGTCTCGTCGATCACCCCTCCTATCCCGACGGTCGCGCTTCTGGGGCTTGGCCCCCGGCTCAGCGACTAGGATCTCTCTGGCACCAACCTCTTTGCGCTTCTTCTTCTTCTTGTGATCGGAAGCCTTTGAGGTTCCCGCCTCGCTGTGGCCGGACTTCCCCGCTGTACGCTCCCGGGCCTCGCCGCCCTGGCGCATTTATGCGCCAAGGAGAACAGCTCGGAGGTGGTCGATATGGTGCGGGTAGCCATCTTCTCCCGCATCTTCTGATCCCGAACCCCCCTCCGGAATGCGATGATCACCGATTGCTCGGAAATCCAGGGGATCGTGTTACGGCAGTGGCTAAACCGCCGGATAAACTCTCTCAGGGACTCCCCCTTCGTCTGCTCCAGGGCGTGGAGGTCGTCCTCCACACCCGGCTGAGTGTAGGAGCCCTGAAAGTTGGCGATGAAAAGGTCGCACAGTTCCTCCCACGAGTGCACAGAGCCTCGCGGGAGGTTCAGTAGCCAGGAGCGGGCAGAGCCCGTCAGAGATGTCGGGAGGTAGTTGGCCATGATCTTTTCAGACCCTCCCGCGGCACGTACTACCGTAGTGTAGATCTGCAGGAACTCCTCCGGGTTGGTGGTGCCGTCGTACTTCTCAATGGACGCAGGGCGGAACCTCTCCGGCCACGCGGCTTGACGTAGGCGGAGGGAAAACACCTGGCATCCAATGTTGTAGGGGGAGTAGTGTAGCTCGCCCGCCCCTCAGCCCCGAGATGGGGTCGAGGAGTGCGAGTCTACACTCTCCCTGGAGTCAGGGAGCGTGGTCTCCCCCTGTCCGCTAGACATCGGGTGGCCAACGCGACGTTGCACGTGCGCACGACTCCCCCTAAGGACATTGTGCAAGTCACCATCGTGCTGGAACCTCCTTTCGTCTAGGCGGGCCCTCATATCCTCGTGGCCCCCCGCCGGCTTGGGGGAACCATGAGAAGGAGTGGGAGCATGTGCACGTCCCCCTGTACCCGTGGGGGCTACAACTTGTGCACCCTTCCCTTTGTCCTGGCCCTCGTGACCAGAAAAAACTCTGACAGGGCGGCTGGAAGCTTGCGCATCGGTCAGCGCATGTCCTGCCGCCCGACGCCGGAAGCCCCCGGCTGGTTTGCCGCCTCTACCTGCTGCTGGGCGGCATCCACTAGGTGGGCGATATCCCGCAGCCATGGAGCGGCCAGGGTTTCGCCCCCTAGCGCAACTGGAGGGTGATCGAGGAGCAGCCAGGCCGCATGAAGATTCCGCGCTGGGGTGTCGTCTCCCATCAATAGGCGCCGTTGGACGGGCTGTCCTCTTTGCGCGGAAGCACCACGTGCCCCTCCCTGGACGGAGGGACCCGGGAGGTCCGACGCCCTGGCCGAGCACCGGGATCAGTTGCGAGCGCTGCTCTCCTCGGGTAGGTCGTCGTGTTTGGAGCGTGAAGCCGCAATGTAAACTACCGTCAAAGCTTCTTGCAAGCTTCGCAAGAAGCTGGAAGAAGAAAGGGCAATCTAGCCACTGAGTCCCCTACCTGGCGCGCCACTGTCGGCGTATGAGCCAACAGACACCTCCGAATCGGGCGTATATGATGTTCAAACGGGGGGGCTTTCGTGGAGATTGCTCGAGAGATGGAGAAAAGGGATCAGCCGAAGCTTGCAAGGAGACGCTGAGGTTTTTCCAGGTTCGGGCCCTCCTGAGAGTAATAGCCATAGTCCTGTCTGGGTGTTCTTGCTTGTGTTCTTGGGGGAGACTAAAATCCTCCACTCGAAAATAATCTTCGAACCTCTTCTCGCATGCACCCCGGCTCCCTTTTATACTTGGGCTGGCTGGGGCGCATGGGGGACTTACATCGGTGTACCCCTCTTATTACACTGCCATACCGCATTTAATGCACCTTTCACTGTTCTTGAGTTGCACTTAATGCTTCTGACACGGCCGACTTTGTCCCGGCCTCGGGACCCGTGTGCCTACAGGCTCCGCACGCCTCGCTAGGGGAGATTTAGCCATGACGTCACCGGCAATAAATGGGCGCGTTGGGAACACGGGCTGTCACACTGTGGCCTTCATTACCTCCATTTAATGCGCACGATATGCATTAAATGCCCTTGACCCTCAGCGCGGCGGCACAGACCGCTAGGTGGCCTTGGAAACTGAACACCAGCGGCGTGGCCTGGACGCCACCTGTCCGCTGGGCGATCACCTTACTGACCGCCAGCGGCGTGGCCTGGACGCCACCTGTCCGCTGGGCGATCATCTTTACTGTGGTGGAGTGGGCACCCTGGTGTAAAATACGCCGACAAAGCTCTTACAATATCATCAAACAACAAAACCTATACCTTTCCAATTGGCCTCGATACTAGCATTTTAGGAACACGACTGCGTACTACCAATCATGCTAATATTTTGCAACAACATGAACAGCAACTCTAATTAACTTCCAAGTTAAAGCCACTAGCCAACACGATTAAATTTCTCTATTAACCCATTAGATTAGAATATCTTTAAACAACCGGCAAGGTTTCTTTAACAATATCAGTAATTTACATTATCTTAATGTTCTAACTATGCATCAGGGTTTGAACTTTAAACATTAACGAGGATCATAAGCACCTTTAAAGCAACAGATTCTAAGCATGTACATTAACCCATTTAATCATTATCGCTACAGAGTAAACTACAACACTAGTAGTCTATTTATTCTCCAGCTAGAGATAATAATCACATTGAATTGATTCAACTCACAATTTAACTTAGCAACACGTCATTTCATAAACCACAGCTCAAAAACAAGAATGATCACTGATAAACACTTTCTCCTTTCCAGGCAAGGAAGAAAAACAAAACTCCAACAGACATGCAGGAGAGCTCAACTCTCAAATAGCCAAAACTCCTAAAGAAATCTCAAGATCTACAACTTCCAAGAAGGAAGAAGGATGCACTAGGGAAAACCAAATGTTCAACTAAATCTTTTCCGATAGATATTCGAACTTAGCTTCACCCAATCTTAAAGTCTGCACAAGGAGAAACTCCAACACTTTTCTTAAATAGGGAGAACAACAACCACATAAGTTTCCTCCCCAAGACAATCCACAATAATCAACAAAACCGGGTGTCAAAGCAAAAATTGCGACCAAAAGACGCGCAGCATAAAACTCCTCTCCTTAAGCTTCACCCAAAGGAGACAAAATGCACAACCGCCAAAGGAACAATCAGCGAGAATCAAATACCAAACACTTTTCTTTCGATTTAAATCGACTAGAACCGAGGAAACCGACCAAAACTAACCGTCAAAACGGTCAAGAACATACGAAGGAATCCACCACCAACTCTTCTATTTGTCTCCAGTCAACTACCCGATCTACGACAGAAGAGGTAAGCACTCTTCTCCCACAGGGGTTAATAGTTCTTTGGTGATGGCGCAAACCGGCCACACCGTCAAACCTCACCCTTACTATGAACAAAAAGAGGTGACCAAAACCCTTCAGCACCACAACCCCACTTTATCATGTTAACAAGAACAATTCAATCAATTCTCTCAATAACATAGCAACATACATTATCACATATAGTATTCAACCTCAAAGCTTAAATACAACATTTAAGCGTAAAGCAACGATACCCATACCCTTTCCTACTGTGCATTCATGTGTGTCAAATTTTAATTTAGTTATTCCACTTACACAAGTTTTACTATTGCTATCCTAAGACAAAATTTTAAGTACAACCTAAGCCATGTTTCTAGGTTATTCCACATCAAAATTTTAGTTGACCCTATGGTATTTCACTAGAATACATGTTCCAAGGACCTACAGCCCGCTCTGATACCAACTGTAACACCCCGGCATCTAGTATGCCTGAATATTACCAAACATAGACTAAACAACATCTAAAAACCACAAATTAAAGTAAATTACAGCAAAGGCACAAATGCTAAAATCGAAAATTTCGGCAGCATCTCCTTTATTTTTCCATGAATTAAAGCAACAACAATCTTAACATATCAAGATAGCATAATGAACGATAGCAATAACATGACAAATCAGGAATTTCAGCCACCATACAACTAAGGATATAAGCCTATCCATCACATGTCAAATATGGACTAATCATTTACTCATGACAACCAACGAAGCATCAAAACCATAATTTAGTTCAGTGAATTAACCATCACAATTAAAGGAGAGAACATGTCATTGTTTAAATGTGTGATGCTAAGTGATAACGTGTGACTAGCTCCCTTTCCCGCATGCCGGTTTCATGGTACCTAAGAAAAACAACATAAACACAAGCGTGAGTTCATCACTCAGCAAGTATATTGCAATGGAACAAGAAATACATTCCAATACCTTCATCACCACTTTTCACATACAACATCATAAACATCTCATATTCACAGTGTATGCATCTCATTGACATCATCATCTATCATCATCATATAACATCATCATATAATGCAATGCAATGCAATGCACATGTCTCCTGGAAGCATATATCGGTATTGCTGAGTGCACACCCGTCGGCGTGCACTCTCTTCCCCCTTCCATCCCGTAGATGGAGGGTGCCTACGCATCGCTTCCACTCACCACGTGGGTGGAATCACGAGGTAGGTCTTACAACCATGGCTCTCCGGATTAGTCATAACTTTCTCACCAACCTTACCGGACTAGTTATGACGTTCTCACCGACCGGGCCAGATTTCATGCCATGTATGCAACATATGCCATAAACATAAACATCTTGCATCAAACTGAACTTAACATGGCATAGCATCATAATAGTCCATTTTCATCATAACATAGGCAAGCACTAATCATGTCAAGATATCACAACATGTAAGCAATTTGCATCTAGTCACAACTAGCAACACACATTACACTACCCATTACAATACACTTGCCTTAACCTCGGGCGACGGATTGGCGAGAGGATGAGGGCACTCCCAGGGTCACACCACCTGCACATAGATACCACACACTCAATCCGTGCCCACAAAACAGTACACACTCGCTCATCTACCCCGATTATGCAAACTACCCCCGAAAACGAAAAACAGAGAATCTGT
Source organism: Rhipidocladum racemiflorum (assembly GCA_036346355.1). Taxonomy (NCBI): domain Eukaryota; kingdom Viridiplantae; phylum Streptophyta; class Magnoliopsida; order Poales; family Poaceae; genus Rhipidocladum; species Rhipidocladum racemiflorum. The sequence continues at coordinate 51,917,678 of CM070578.1, read as the reverse complement.
CCCCCGGGACAGCAGACTTCAATCTAGCATAAATTGAGTTCTAGGTATCCAAATCGAGTAAACGAGTACATCATCGCGAAGCTTAGGAAAATTCCTAACTTTTTCTAAGTATTGGGAAAAGCTGATTCGGCCTCTAAAATTGTTTAATCTACAAAACACTACGTTCTGTCCCAACTACCTCACAGATTTGAACACGTTCGGTAAATCAAGCATAACTTTCAAACGGCTGGGCGGAATTGGACGTTCTTTATGTCCACTGAAAGGTATTGAAGTTACCTACAACTTTATCAACAGGAGGCCGACCAAATTCCTAATATAAGGTCGCGAAAACTCAAACCCTAGGTCGACTGCACAATCTGCCCGAAGCAGAGAACGTAGCAAACTCTAGTTTTCATCCAATCTACCCAATCACATCACCACCTCTTGATCTAAAAACATCCAAATACCCTCTAGCACAGCACCTAGACCAACCCCAAGATTAACCCCTAGCCATACCTTCGCCCGACGAACGATGGACCGACGAATCTCCTCCCGGTTCACCCGATCTCGCCCCTCGCTCCAAATCCACCGGATCTCCTCGTCGCGGAGCGCTCCAATGGTGAAAACAGCGGGATGGTGAGGTGAAGGACCCCCCTAGGGCATCAACGAGGATGGGGAGGAGGTGGAGGGGGTGGTGGTGCAAGGGGAAGGGAGAAGGGGCGCCATGGGGGAAGGAGATGGGGAAGAGGGAGGTGGCGGCTAGGAAGGGGGAGATGGGGGTGCATGGGGCATGGGGAGGGGGCGCATGGGGGAACCCTATGGGGAGGGTAGCAGAATTTCCCCTCTAATGGGCCAAAAACTCCCCCACCAACGGCCCACTTCATCCCCCTCAAGGCCCAAATTGGCCCGGAAAGGCCCAAACTCCCGAAAACGGCCCGAAAACGCAATTAAACTTTATACCGTATAGTTTTAACCTCAAATTTCACATTTTATAATGTCACACCATCCCGTAGTGTCACAGCTGGATGTAGATCGGATGGCTGAAGAAGCTCGCGAGCTCGGTGATGTCCACGGCAGTGATGGTTCACCTAACTTGGAGACGACGACGAAGGCCTCGGCGTTTTGCTCGTTCTCAGGCCAAGTGAAATAGCAGATCCGGTGCGCCTCAACGTGGGGAGTTCAAGTCTGGGTCACACAATGACGGAGCGTCCTCGACGGTGACAAAACGAAGCAAAAACCGCGGCGGCGCTCCTCTGCTTCGACGAGAAATCGCGTGCGAACAGCGGTGGCTCGGGGGTTAGGACCTAGACGTGCGTGCTCAGCGCACACGGGCGAACGTAGGTTGTTTTAAATGCACTCGGCTTCCGTGAAAAACGCGGAATCCCTAATTGTAACATCCTCAGTTTTGCTTTCTGGAGAAAAACCTAATTTAAATAAATTAAATTCAAAATTTGGAGTTTATTTGGTGTTTATATTAACCTGGCATCCTTTTCCCTCCAAAATCGGGATTTATTTCCCCTCCGGTCGCAAAATCGATTTTCGATTTCCAGTGCACGAAATTTCACCCGAGTCCAGAAATGCTCCAAAAATCCCCAAACCATTTCAATTGTGTTCCAAATATTTCAAAATGATTTTAGGAATCATTTCCCAGATTTGTGGACCTCCGTTCCTATTTTATCTCGCGCGGCTTTTGTTTAATGCCTACAATCCGAGCCCGAATATTCAATTCCACAAAAAACTTCAAATTCAGCGGAACCAATTTTATTGGGTCCCCAATATTCTAAAATGGCTCTAGGAATTTTTCCAGAATTTTTAGACCATTTTCCCCTATTTTTCTCTAGGGTGAATCATTTGCGTAAAGGAGAGCCAACCGAAGCTTGACACGTGGCACTGCTACAGTAGTCATCTTCAACCTCCAGCCAACTCCAAGAACAGAGAAGCTCCAATGGCTTCCCATGGCTAGGGTTTCCACTCCAATGCTCATAACTTCTTCATTTCAACTCCAAAATGCGAACGGTCGCTTCCGTTGGATCCGCGACGACGATCTCTTGCCATTCCCCACCTCGGTGAGCCGTCAATCTCACCGGAAATGGCCTCATTCAAGAAAAACCGAAATTTGTTCAAATGCCATTAACTCATCCGTTACTCCTCCAAACGTCGCACCACCACCTCCATTCTCTTCGTATAAGAGTCCCCTTTCCGGGAGTGTGCTCCCCTTTCCCTCTACTCAACCATTGTGCCCGTGAGATTAAGAAAACCGACGTCGTGTTGAACTTTTTCGGTGTTCTTCGAGTTCGTGCTTGTAGATCCTTCTCCGGTGAGCCATTCTTCATGCCACTTGGTTCCTTGTGACCGTGAGGAAGTCTAGAATCTAACATTTCAATCAATTTTAGGATCCCTCAAGTTTTGGAGGCGAATTTCATGTTTTTGTCGGTTCGGCCGGAACGCCGTTCGTCGCCAAATTCGTCGTCTCCGGTGAGAATCAATCCAATTCCTTCTCCTATGAGTCCCTAAGGATGTTATCTAGAGAATCCATGATTTTATTTGGTCCAAATCCATACGAAAATGGGGCAAAAATCCATTTTTTTGGAAGAAAAGGGGGCTATGTAGTTTTGGTTCTAGCCTGGAACAAAATTTTCGCGAGGCACTGTAGCAAACAGTACCTTTTTCTTTTTTTCATGATTTTCCAGCAATTTCCAACTTCGGAAGCTCATAACTTTTGCGTCCGAACTCCGATTGACTCCGTTCAAATTTCTAAATTCATCTAAAATCAAGATCTACCTATCATTACTACTTTTGTAATTTTTGGATTTTATTTATTTTCTTTTATTTATTTATTGCCCCGTTTTACGCGTAGTCGACGATTCCGCCGAGTCCGCCGACCCCGCCGCCAGGCTTCAAAGAGTTCAACCTTCTCGCTGTGACCGAGGCAAGTCTCCTTGATGCATGTTGACCCTACAATTTACAACTATTTTACCACTGTTTTATAAATTGCATTGCTATTTATATTAAAAGAATGATGTTAACGTTAGATTATTAGTTATACCTGTTGTTCCTACCTCCTTGACATTGTTATCCCTGACCCCTTGTCGCCCTATTGTAGTAATCCACCAATATAAGTGTTTTTTGGAAAAATATTCTGTTATTAGAGAAATTACTGTTTGGAAGACAGTTTGGATGTAACATATTAGTATAGAACGTGGATTGAAGCTAGAACCCAATTTGATTGGAGATTACATGAATATTAGTGTTGATGGAGACTGTTAATTATGAAGTTGATCTATGAACGTTGACGATTGAAATATTGTGAAGTTGGATTATTATATTAGTTCACATTATAATGGATTGGGGGAAATTTTGGAAGATGTATGGTATTGTGAAGTATTCTTGTTGGATTAAATAGGTCAGTATAAGTAAATAATATGTTGAATTGGATTTCTTAGGTTGATAAAATAGTGTCGAATGAGAATCAGAGTGTAACATCTCAAAATTTGCCTCTAATCTATTTAGTGTGTTTTTGGGATTATTTGTATTTTCCGAATTCACTTGGAAGCCTCGCGAGTAATTCGGGGTCAAGTTTATTGAAATAATCGCGTTAAATAAAGATCAAGCATTTTTGTATAAGTGTAAAATCTAAAATTTTGTTTAAAATTAAGATAACGGGTAGACGAGAGTGTTCGCTTCAAATATTTTCGAAAAACATGCTATATAACTTGATTCGTTGATTTTACAAAATCTGTACAGGTGTCTGATTTCACGAAAAGAATTTTTACGAAAAATCTATACGTCGAAAAATCATGAAACCAACTTTGTTAGGTTCCAAATAGTGCCTAGTATTTTAGAGGAATTTCCTAAGATTTTTGGAACCATTTTGCTATTTCTTCTAACCGTGTTTCATGTTTGCACATATATGTGTATCACGTGGAGGACTCATTCACGTAACCTTCTTAGCTTGTATAGGCGTATATGGTGTGGAGGCTTTGAACCGTCGTAAGCCATGCGCATGAAAGATTTCCCTTTCAGTTGTTTCTACTGCTTCACCTCCCATCAGTTACTAGCTGTTTCATTTCCCAACCGTTGCATGCAAGGGAAATTTTCTCACGCGCATGATGTTTCATTTCCAGTCGTTTCCTATCCTGAATGCAAGCGTTTACCCTTCATCTACCCTCTACCAAGTTACTAGTATCCTTCACGTCATGGCTTCAATGGCTAGTTCCCCATTTTAGCTTTGCCTTGCGAATGCAGTACAGAACCAAAACAAATATATACAGAAGTTCTAGCCACACCTTTTCCATTGCCTTGTCGCCATCCTGTACGCCGTCGTCGTCATCGCCGCCTTCGCCGCTGTGGTCGACGCCGGGTACGCCGTCACCGTCGTCGCGCCGTTAGAGCCACCGTCGCCGCCGTTGACGCAGTCGCCGTCGTGGTTGCCGTCGCTGCCGCCGTCGTCATCGCTACTGCAGTCATCGTTGACGCCGCCACTGCCGTCTAGTCGCCATCACCGTCGTCGCCGCCATTGACGTTGCCGCCGCCGCTGTCGACATCGTCGTCGTCGCCGCCGCACTCTCTGGCTCACCTCCTTCTGTGCTACTGCCGTTAACCGGTACTCCCTCTCGTACGCGTTCTGTCTTTGTTATCAGTCGGTTGATCTCGCCATGAGTACTTGAGGATATATACGTCTTAGACTGATCATGAATCCATACATATATATACGTAGGCTTGTATACGGTAGGGGGTATACGTATATATGACTATGTATATGTGTTGTGTGCGGATGCATGAAGTCCCTCCCACTGAACCACAGTGCGTTGCGTGTTGGGCTCTCGCCGAACAGTAGCAACAGTGCCATGCAAAACAAAGGAAGGAAGAGTTGTGTGTAGTAATTTCCGGAAATTGCGAATTTTGTCTTTTTCGCTATAAATTCGTTTTAAGTCCGAATCCCTTGCAACAAATTTTGTTAATTAGTAAAAATTAATACCTTTCTACAGTAATTTTTATGAAATTTTGTAAATAAATTTATACTATTAAATTATTCGCGGAAAGTCTAAACTTGTGAATTTTGTAGCTCTTAAACTATACGTTTAAAAATTCGAAAATAAATTTTATAAATCTTAGAAAATGCTAGACTAATGATCTGGAAGTTTTCATGTGATTACGAATTAATTTGTTTCTTTGTATTTTCCGAATGTCTGTTTATTCGCTGTTTTTCGTTTAATAGAAACGCTAGACGTCGACTCCGTCGTAGAACCGCAGGAAGACAACCCTCTCCTCACCGACCAAGGCAAGTTTCCGCAAGTTTCCGCAAGTTTCCGCAAGTTCCCACAAGTTTCTGATAAGTTCCCTTGAAGCATGTTGATCCATGTTTTGAAACGTTTTATAGATTTACTAACTTGCATGCTATGATTGTTTATATAAAATGATATGTTATGTTAGAGTATAGTTATATACCTTGTTAATATGTATGTTTGTTACATATTAATCTATCTATCCTTTGGTTGCCCTAGAATGATTAATTGTATGACCTAACACCCTTGTTTAGTCTAATAGTAGTGCTTAGTATGCTAAATACTATTCGTATGTTTAATGGAAAGCTTGTTATTTGAAATTCCAAATGATTGAGCAAAAATGTTATTTTAAAAAGGGCAGTTGGTGCTACCAGTTTGGTAAAACAAAAGAAAAGAGAAACTTGGAATTTCAAAACTTGAATAGGGTGGAAGGTTGCAAGGCGGGTGCAGAATGCACGAGACTCGGGTTTGAGGATGTGCCACCCTAGTCACCCTAAGGACCGATTCCTTGTGATTGTCAAACAATGTACAACAGTGCGGCCGCGGGTTCCGGTATGGGACGGGCCTGGCTGAGTAACTAGTGAAAACTTAATTACGGCATGCCAAACGGTGGAGTGGGCGTGGTTGTAGCCACAGTAGTCCTACAGGCGCAAGAGGGGGCTTCCAACTTGGTTGTAGCCATTTGGCGGTGAAACCTCAGCGGGCGTGACTTAGTTAAGACGTAGCTAGGGAAATAGCATTGTGATTTTCACTTGGGGTTATATGCCAAAGGAAGCAAATGACCAAAAAGAGTGAAATACCTCTCGCGGGTAAAGCGTGCAAGCTCTGCAGAGTAAACAAACTATTCGAATAGCCGTACCCACGGTCAAGGGTGGACAAAGTGCGCTGTCACCAGGTAGATTTTCTCTATTTGATTCCCAAAATCAGACTTTACAAAAGAAAAGCACGGTTGTAGCCGTGAATGTTATGATTTGATAAAATTCGTGGTTGTAGCCACGAGGAAAAGATTTCCAAAGTATTCTTAAAATAAAACCATGGTCGATGCCATGCTTGTTTTGATTTCCACGGTTGGAGCCGTGTTCCGAAAAGTTTAAACTATGATTTCATAAAGGAAAATTCCTTTGAAAACTGCTCTTAAAAATTTTAGGACCAAATCTTCAAAGTTGGCTTTTCGCAAATTAACCAATACCTTCCCTTGAATCAAATTGCATATTGCATTTCTTACCGGACTTGTTGAGTATGTTGCATACTCACCCTCGCTTTTTATTGCGGGGCTGCTTATTCCATGAAGCAGATCAGGGAGATAAAGATAGCTATCCAAGGGCCTGCGTTCCACCATGCGATATCTGCAATGAAGACTTTGAAGAGGAAGATTATCAGGACATCTAGGATCACGTTATCTTCAGTCTTTGCCTGTGGTGTTTCTGAACTTCATTTTATCATGTTAACTTGATAGTTTAATATTTCCGCTGCTATATGACCTACGGGTCCAACTTTTGTAATAATGGGCCTTGTTGGCCAGTACTCTGTATTCAACTTTATTTCTCGCATGGTGATGATCCATACTGTTATGATCTGTGTGTACTAGCTATTGATCCAGGGACTAGTACAGGTAAACACAGGTGGGCCCGTGTCCTATTGCGGGTTCCGACACAGAGTTAGTTGGATTAGTAGTGCTTGTTGGGGAATTATTACTAACTGATCGATTAAGAAATAGATGATTGTGGAAATATAGATATGTGATAATCATTTATGGAGAATTGTGAATGATCCAGAATATTTGGTGGTTTAGTAAATGATAATATTCCGTATTCTTGGTGGATTAAAGTAGATGATTTAGAGGTGATGATGTGAAGGATTAAATATATGCTATTATGAAGTATTATCGGTGGATTATATTCTAGAGGTTTAAAGGTGATGTTGTGAAGTATTCTCGGTGGTTTAGTGGATGATTTTGATGAAATATGGTCTCGCGATAACCATTTATGTGGATTCATGAATCATGTGTATTATGAGTGATTTGTTTAAGTCGATCGGATGTCACTATGTATGAAGATCATTATAGTCGCTGAATTAATAAAGTCTTGGTTTCGGGAGTCTTTGTTAAAAGATGCTTGGGGATGAGATTGTGAATTATTCGTGGTGGATCAAGTAGATTACAAAATTAATCAATGTATGGATGATGGATAATCGATAATGAGAATTATATTTTGGGGAGATTGTTTCATATACAATGATGATATTAGCTTGGTATGATTTTGGAATTATAACAGTACCAGGATATACTTCCTACTTGTGGGTACTATATTGGATTGGATTATTCATATGATTGTAAGAGTATGACAATTTAAAGGTTATTAGATGTTACAGACTTGATTATAAGAATTGTAACCAAACCCTACAACTTACCTTTTATAAAATAAACTATTGGTGGAATAGAATAGTACGGTAGAAATGCTTAGACTCGCAAACGGTCAATATTCACCTATGGGTGGGAATTTCAATTATCCCTTGAAAACTTGTATTGGAAGTTATAGGCAAGGAGTATTGCCAATGGTTTGCAAAATAAAAATAAAATGAAAAATGGTTTTCGATTGGGGCGGAATGGTTTGTCTGGTGGGCGCGGAAGGAGTGCTAGCTTTCATTGCGCAAGTACCGCCCCAAGTCAATTAAGGACCGACGCTTATGACTGTCTCCATTCTAAGCATAACCGTACAACCACATGTCAAAGTGGGCACGACCTGGCTAACTAATTTGTAGAAACCTGACTTAGACTCACCACTCGGTGGAATGTGAGAGCCGGAAGGAGGCATTGTTGTTGTTGTTGTTGTTTTTCTCACACGGTGCAAGAGGGGGCTTCTGTACTGGGCGGACGGAACCCTAACAGCGGTGAAACCTCAGCGGGTGGGTCAGGTTAGGTGTATACATTGTAAAGGCCTTGTCATGATATCCCTGCCGGCACACCTAAGGAAGTGTGCTAATAGCTTGGCATCAAGGGAATATCATGTCTTGTGGGTAAAGTTGTACACATCTGCAGAGTTAAAACTATTCGAATAGCCGTGCCTACGGTCAAAGGCAAAGCTTGTTGAATGCTTTCATACTGGTAGACTTTGGTTTTTGGTTTCAAACTAAACAATGTTTTGTTTTGGGATCCGGGAGCGGTTAGAACTCTCGGGTGTGCTTCTGGCGGCTAAAGCCAGGTAGGTGGAAGGAACCTGATTTTATGAACTGTGGCAGATAGAGCCATGTGATTGGATTGAACCCTAATTTTTGTTGAGATGTGGCGGATAGAGCCTGTATATTATTGAGTGGTGGTTAGAACCTTCACTACAATATTACATAATTCAATTATTAAAAAGAATTGCTCAAATATGCTTTGTGAAAATTATTAACAAGTATAATTTGATGAAACTTGGCTTTATGCAAAAGAACCATATTAAGCCATTTTTGGATAGCCTACATTGTGCATAATTTTCCAGACTTGCTGAGTACTTTATGTACTCACGTGCTACATTCTAATCATATCTCAGAAGTGAAAGAAGCTGTCAAGGAATTCCAACGACTAGGGTGCGCTCCCCACTCGATTGCCTGTGGGCATTTGGATGGGTCGCTTTGGTGTTTTCGTCTTCCGCTGCAGTTGTTCAAGTTGTTCCACTGCTCAGCCGTAATGGTAAACCTTGACCATAAGGTCTTTGCTTTTATTCGGTATTATTCTTATTTAATTATATGTATTCGTGATATGGTTGTGGATTCATCACTTTTGACTGTGTGTACTAGCTACTAATCTGGGACTAGTACAGAAATACACAGGGGATTCCGGATAGCCGATCCGGGAGCCTACAAAGGTGGTATCAGAGCCATATCGACTGTAGGACGTGCCCTTAGTTAGAATGGTCATTTTTAGGAAGCTTCAAAACCTATATTTACAAAGAAAGAAATCAAATAATGTGCTATTCTCGTCTTTTCTCTCTCTTTCTATTCTTATCTTCCCCGTATCAATTGCTTCTTCACCGTTTTGGAATATAAATTGGACTATACCCCCCTTAAAAGCTTATATATTAGGGTAATCGAGTTCCCCCTTTCGACTTCAAGGCTTGAGGACTAAAGAAGATCCATTCGGAAAGTGGCTACTGAAGTGTGCGGCTTCATGGTGAGGATCCAACCGTTGATCGTCGAAGACCAAAGAAGCAAGGTTGACCTTAGACTAACCCTGTAGGTTAAGTGGCCAAGATTCGTTCTGTGTTGGAGCTGCCTTGTCCCGTTAGGCGCTATCCTAACCGAGTTCGGCGGGAAGACGACATCGCGACCGTACACGCGTCCTGATCCGACGGCTCACGCACGCGAGCGACGCGGACGAATCCCGACTGTTGGATCCAGATCCAACGGTTGGCGCTATTTGGGCTTACGGGTTGGGTTTGCGGGTTAGACCCGTTAGAGTTTGGTTCCATTAGGGTTTTACGAATTTTCTTTTCCTTTTTTTATCATTTAAAATAATCATAGTAATTCAAATAAATCAACAAAAATAGCAAAATGTTTAGAAAAATCCCATAAAAATTCTGAAAAATATTTTGAGACATTTTGGGCTCAAATAAAATATTTCCAACAAAACTTTATTTAAAACTTTTAAATATTTAAATAATTCAATGAAGGACTTAATTAAAATTAAATCCAAATAAATTCCAGAAAATTCCAAAAATTCAAATAACTCAATAAATTGAATAAAAGCAAAAATTTGGGATGTTACAAAGGTGCATAATGTCTTATCGATCATTCTAGCATTAGTAACTTTCTGGTTACAAAATATTTGTTCAGTGACAATCTAGCTAATGTATGTCAATGTTATATGCTGCCACATCCTTTAAAATCCTAAAAGCAATGGAGGATTCATTCACGTTGTGCTTCTGGCAACAGGACAAATCTTTGCTGGTTATATATTTTTTCTTCAGAGACTTCAAAAGTACCAGCTGGTCCTCTTCCATCAAATATTCGGCCTTCAGGTCCGCATGAAGATGATTCCTCAGAAAGTGCATAATCGTACACCTAATGGCTTTGGGAAGAGCAGGGGGTACCAGATTCAGACTGGGAAAATAGTGGCTCTAAAAGATCAAGCTATCAAATTAATTTTAGTATTCATTTCCCGGGTAAGATAATTGTTGCCATTCAAGGCAAACTCGATAAATTCCATCTATGCTATGTCCAACATATCCTATTTCTATTTATACAAAATAACTTTTACTATAGGTAAAATCAATATATTGCATGCTCACTCTTCAACTAGTAAATCTTGGTCAATATATATTCAGTAGATAATTATCTAAAAATTTTCAGAATTTTTCTAGAAAATTCAATAGTTTTATGCTAATTATGCATCAATTTTCCGAATTACAAATAATAGAAAAATAAATTTCAACATATATAAATATGGAATCATACTAGAATAATAAATTCAAATATATGGAGCTTTCAATATAACACGTAAATTTTTTTTAGCATTTTTCATAATTTTCTGTTAATTACCAAACAATTTTTGAATTACTTAAATGACAGAAAATTAAATTCCAGCACACATTAAACATGGAATCATGCTAGAAAATAAACCCAGGGGTATAAAATTTCCAATGTGTGCTAAATATCAATTTTACCAGATTTTATGGAAGTTCATATACCTAGATATTCAATTTTTAGGATTTGTCATCAATTTTCATGGTTGTATTACTAAATACCGAAAATAATAATAAAAAAATTCAGGGGTTAAGAATGTAAATTTCTCTTCCTCATATCCCACTCCTTTTTTAGGAAGAAAAAAAAACGTGGACCTAAGGCCTTTGGGCTGCACGTCCCATGGGGGAATTTGGGCCTACCGAGCCTTCTTTAGGATGGCGGCTAGGGTTCCTAACCCTAGCCGTCACTCAAATCCGAGCAAGGAGGCTGGTTCAAGGGGTCAAAGGCACCCCCGCTGGAGGGGCATGCTGGCACAAGCAAGGGAGGCGCCGTCGCCGCGGGGGCAATCGTCGTGCACTACGGGCGGGCGCTGCCACCTTCGTTCGTGGGGCATGGCTAGAGTCGCCTTGGCTTTCGAAGGGCAAGAGGGCGACAAGCGGGTGCCGCCATTGGCGCGAGGGCCGTTGGTGTGAGCGCCGCTGCTCAGGAGCATGCGTTCCGGGCGCTGTTCAACCGGGCGAGAGCGACGGCGGGCGATATGCGCGACCGGGCGTACTGTAGGCGCGGGCGGGGCCATGGCCGATGACACAGGCAAGGAGTTCACAACCAATGGTGGCTCTTCGCGTGACAGGTGCGTGAACTGCGAGCATGAGACTTCGCCCTCAGACATGGCCTTTGTCGTGGGCGCCGCCGCTACCGAGGCGGGTTCCATTACGCGGGCGCGTCTTCACCATGGGAGTCATGCTCCATCGCTGCTGTCGGACTTGCAGTCGCACGAGGCATGGCCTACGAGCTTTAGCGGAGGTGCAGCTACCATTGCTGATGACGTTTCTAATGCAAACGCGAGTGCGCGGGGTGGCCGGCGCTTCTCACGATGCTGCGCACGCTTTGAGCATGGAGGCGGTAGGTGTGGGGCACGCAGCTTCGGGCCGACAAGTGCCGGAGCACGAGCAGTCGATTGGGTGCATGGCTTAAAGCCGAGGGCGCGGACGTGGCCGGGGTGAGCTGTCAGATCCCGATGAAATCCGACTCCCAATCCAACAACGAAAGAAACTCCAAAGCAATAATCGCAAGAAAATAAAGCAGAAAAACAGAAGAGCAATGCGAAAAGTGAGAGAGGAACGAAGAACTTGTATTGAGTATCTTTTTTGATAATATCATAATCGTAACAACCTTTCCTACTTATACCCAGATCAGAGCTTTTACCCCGAGATGAAAAGCAAAAGTAAACTCGTATAGTATTTTCCGACAACTAATTACAATCACTAGTAATTACTGTATCCATGTCTGCCGTTGGATCCTACTTAAGCAAAAAGGTATCTTGGCCTAGCAGCCATCCGATTTATTCCTTTCCCAATTTAACTCTCTTCTCTGAACTCTCTTCTCTGCTTCTTCTCTGCCTCTTCTCTGCTTCCTGACAATACCCCCTTCCTTTGAACTCCTTGTCCTTAAGGATTGAAATGTGAAAAGATCCTTGATATGAAATCCGCATCCACCCACGTAGCTGCTTCATGAGGCAGATTTGCCCATTGGATCTTCCACTGAATCACAGGTGCATTGTTCCTAGGTATCATCCTTCTCTCTAGAATTTCAACCGGCTCAGTTTGTATATTTCCAGCAACATCAATGAGCGGCAAGTCTTTGCTTGGCACAACCTTTGGTCCTAAGTGCTTCTTCAACTGGCTAACATGAAATACGGGATGAATTTGGCATCCTTCTGGTAATAGTAGTTTATAAGCTACTTTTCCAATTCTTTCAATGACTCGGAACGGACCATAGAACTTGGAGTGTAATTTCAAACTCCGATGTAAACCAAGGGCATTGTGTCGGTATGGTTGTACCTTCAGATATACCATATTTCCTACCTCAAACTCCCTCTCCGATCTGTGCTTATCCGCAAAGAATTTCATCCTATAGCTTGCCTTCTCTAGATTGGCTTTGATTGCTTCAGTTGCTCTCTGCCAGTCCTGAATCTTTCCTTTTGCCTTACTATTATTGGTCTCAAACAATATGTTTTCAGAGATCAAGGGTGGTGCCATACCATATAGAGCTTGAAAGGGTGTCATCTTCAGAGTGGTATGGAAAGAGGTATTATACCACCATTCAGCTTGAGTTAACCAAGAGTGCCATTTCCTTGGATTGGTGAATGCCATACACCTTAAGTAATTTTCAAGACACTGATTCACTCTCTCCGTTTGCCCATCCGTTTGTGGATGGTAAGCACTACTTAACCGGATTTGAACCCCCATCGCTTTGAACATTTCCTTCCATAATGAGCTAGTAAAAATCCTGTCACGATCGGTTATAATCACAGCTGGAAGTCCATGCAATTTATACACATTATCTATGAAGAGTTTAGCAACTTCTTGAACACTGTAAGGATGGTTCATTGAGACAAAATGAGCGTACTTGGTGAATCTATCAACCACCACTAACACCACATCCTTTCACTCCGATTTGGGCAGTCCTTCCACAAAATCCATAGTGATATGTGTCCATGCCATGTCCGGAGTCGGTAGGGGCTGTAACAATCCCGGGTATGGTACATTTTCAAATTTTGCCTTTTGACAAACTGCACAGGTTCTAACATATTCAGACACCATTGCTTTCATTCCCGGCCAATAGAACAATAATTTTGCTCTTTGATATGTAGCTCTTTCTCCTAAATGTCCTCCCAAGGCCGACGTATGAAATGAATCAATTAATTGTCTCTTAAGGTCCGAACTTGTTCCAATATAAATCCTTCCTTTGTATCTTATGATACCATTGTCCAGGGTAAATGGTGGAGCACTTGCAGCATCAATTCTCAACTTCGTTTCTATTTCCTTGCAATTTTCATCTTCTTGATAACTCAGTATAACTTCCTTGATCCACTCCAGCACTACTACTGTTATAGCCATGTTCTCTTCTAATTTTGGATTTCTGGAGAGTGCATCAGCTGCCTTGTTCTCCCGCCCCTTTTTGTACTCTATCTTATAACTGAAACCCAATAATTTGATTAAAAGCTTATGCTGAATTCCATCTATCAATTTCTGATCAGAAAGGTATCGAAGACTCTGCTGGTCAGTTTTTATAATCAGAGTTGAGCCCACTAGGTAATGTTTCCATCTTTTCAAAGCCTCTAATATAGCTAATGCTTCTTTATCATAAATGGACATAGCCAAAGCCCTAGGCCCAATAGCCTTGCTCATATAAGAAATAGGCTTTCCCTCTTGCATCAATACTGCTCCCAATCCTTTTCCACTTGTGTCAGCTTCTAAGACAAACGGTTTGGAAAAATCGGGTAGGGCAAGCACTGAGGCGTTCACAAGAGCCTTCTTGATTTCTATGAAGGATTGCGACTGCTCTGCCTTCCATTCAAACGCATTCTTCTTAAGGGCATTGAATAACGGCTTACAGATTGCACCAAATCCCCTGATAAACCTTCTATAGTAGCCAGCTAAGCCCAAAAATCCTCTCAACTGTGTCACAGTTTTCGGAACTGGCCATTCCTGTACTGCTACAACTTTCTCTGGACTGGTAGCTACCCCTTGGCTATTGATGATATGCCCCAAATATTCTACCTGTAATTGTCCGAATACACATTTGCTCCTCTTGGCATACAACTTGTTTACTCTCAGAATCTCCAGTACCTGTTTAAGATGCACTACATGTTCTTCCAAATTGGAACTGTAAATTAGAATGTCATCAAAAAATACCAAGACACTTTTCCTCAGAAGTTTTGCTAACAATCTGTTCATCAAGGATTGGAAAGTGGCAGGGGCATTTGTCAAGCCAAATGGCATGACCACAAATTCATAGTGGCCTAGATGAGTACTGAAAGCTGTTTTATATATATCCTCCGATTGCATCCTAATTTGATGATAGCCGGATCTCAAATCGATTTTAGAAAAAAATATTTGGACCCATTCAACTCATCTAACAAGTCCTCAATCACAGGTATTGGGTATTTGTTTTTAACAGTATTGGAATTCAATTGCCGATAATCTATGCATAACCTCCAGGTTCCATCCTTCTTCTTGACTAAAATCGCTGGGGAGGAGTATGGACTAACACTAGGGTGAATCACTTGAGATTGTAACAATCCTTCTATCAATTCTTCCATAGCATTCTTTTTGTGGTGAGGGAGTCTATAAGGCCTGACATTTACTGTTTTTGTTTCTTGAACCAAAGGAATAGTGTGATCACACTCTCTCTTAGGAGGTAATCCAATCTGTTCAATGAATACATCATTGTACTGTTCTAGGATTGCTTTGATTTCTGGAGGTTCTGGTGGTGCACCTTCCTTACTTATGAGGATGTTTTTGGCATACAATACTGCTCCTACCACGCCTTTTTCCATCAGCTTCATCAGTTTCACCTCATTGATGATAAAGTCCTCCTTGGGTGCTGTTTCATCTTTAAATTTAATCTGACCCTGCCCATCCTTGTTAATATATAGCTCTCTGGTTTTTAGATCTAGACATATTGGGCTGTGTTGGAGTATCCAATCTGCTCCAAATATAACATCATACCCTTTGATGGCTAACACTCTCAAATCTGTAACAAATTTCTCCCCTTGAACAGTATACTGACATCCTTTACACATTGCATTGCATTCAATCTTTGTCCCATCTGCTACTGTTACTTGTATTGAGGGACTAGTGCTAATTTCGCACTTGACCTTGACTGCTAGCGCAGGAGTAATAAAAGTTGCCGAACTTCCACTATCAACTAAGGCTACTACATTAATTTTTCCAACTTGTATTTTTAAAGTAAAGGTAGTTGCTCCTGAAATGGTTCCTGACATGGCGTGCATGGACAATGATTTTGATTCTTCCTCTTTTTCCAGGTTCATCGGACTATCTGGAGGAGTATTAAACTCTGCTTCTTTCTCCTCATCTTCATCTTCTGTAGCAATCAGGTATATTTGTCTCTGAAATTTGCATACCTTACTATGACCAGGCACCCAAGGTTCCTGACACTTAAAGCATTTGCCTCCTGCCCATTTGTTTCCCCCAGTTAGATTTGTTTTCTCTCCATTTTCCTTCTTGTTCCCTGTGCCTTCTCCTTTCTGATTGAAATTTCCAGTTGAACTCAACTTAATATTAGCCGCAGGATTCCATATGTTTTGTTTCTTAGAAACCATGCTATTATCATAATTCCTTGCATGTGCATAAGCATCTACCAGGGTTCCCGGATTTAAGGATTTGAGAGGAATCTTGATATGGCTCTTTAATCCTGAAATGAAGCAATCCAAGAAATAATCTTCTGTTAACCCTGGATGACTTCTTTTTACCAAATTCATCATCTCTTCAAACTTGTCAATATAGTTCTCAATATTACCCGCTTGAGTCAAATTTCTGAAATTTTCAATAACTTCGACTCTGGTCTCCGTAGCAAACCTCCTGCATAACATTTCTCGGAATTGAGTCCATGAAAGAACACTGGTATCAATTCTATTGCTACTCAGCCACTGATCTGCTCGACCCACTAGATAGATCTCAGCTATAGCAACCTTTTGCTCTTCTGGGGTTTTTCCCAATTCAAAACATCTCTCAGCTTTTCGGACCCATGCCTCTGGATTATCCCCATTAAATTTTGGAAATTCCACCTTCGGTCCCTTGCTAAATCCAATATGATATGAATTTCTTTCCTCATTAGTTTGCACTATTCCTTCATGAGCTCTAGCATTCCATCCCCACTTACTATCATTTCTTTGTTGCGGTTCAGTCATCTGAGATTGATTAAATCCATTTTGAAATGTTCTATGAGGAAGAATATATGGGGGATTAGATGATGTGTATTGAGGCGAAAATGCTCCATTCACCATAACAGGAGGATAAACACTGACTCCATAAGTTCCAGCAACTAGATTTTCATTTCCCCTCAAGTGATTTGATATAATCGGAGGATGGCTTACGTTTCCAAATGGAAAATTAATAGGAATGGGGGGTGTACCATACATAGTATTATCACCTTGATGAGTTGAAATGATGGAATGACCACTGCCTGGCGTGCCCAGAATATTTGCTCCCAGTGTTCTTACTCTGATTTCATTTTGTCCCATTTGTTCACCTTCATTCTCCCTCATCGCCAAGGTGCTTGTGATTTCCCTTTGCTCTAATTTCTCCAACCAGTTGTTTATCTTTTCCATCATTTGATCGATCTTTGAAGAGTTTCCGCTCAGTTGATGTTTGAACTGTTCCATTTGCTCCTTAACAACAGCAGAATCTGCCACTATCTGGAGTTGTAAACTCGCAAGATCCCCCTTCAGTACTTCAACATCGCCAATCAGTGTGGTCTCCATTCCATCATCAGCGTGCTTTCCCACCTTGGGCATTGTGATTCCAACTAACCGAATCTCGAGTACAGATCAGGAATTTTACAGGAGAAGATCGGAATCTCTCCAAACCCTTTCCGTATTTCCAACCCAACAAATCACTTTCAAATCTGCTCAACCGAGGTTGTTCTTAGGAATTTTACGAGGAAACTAGTTCCTCAACCCTGCGATTTTGCCAAGAACTTGGCTCTGATACCAGATTGTTAGATCCCGATGAAATCCGACTCCCAATCCAACAACGAAAGAAACTCCAAAGCAGTAATCGCAAGAAAATAAAGCAGAAAAACGGAAGAGCAATGCGAAAAGTGAGAGAGGAACGAAGAACTTGTATTGAGTATCTTTTTTGATAATATCAGAATCGTAACAACCTTTCCTACTTATACCCAGATCAGAGCTTTTACCCCGAGATGAAAAGCAAAAGTAAACTCGTATAGTCTTTTCCGACAACTAATTACAATCACTAGTAATTACTGTATCCATGTCTGCCGTTGGATCCTACTTAAGCAAAAAGGTATCTTGGCCTAACAGCCATCCGATTTATTCCTTTCTCAATTTAACTCTCTTCTCTGAACTCTCTTCTCTGCTTCTTCTCTGCCTCTTCTCTGCTTCCTGACATGAGCTCGAGAACAAGCGCCTCGGTCGGAGATGCTACAAGCGCCGGTGTGGCTGAAGCGTGCTCAAGCACGATTGTCACCAGCATCCCCTTTTCCTACTTTTTTTTTTTGCCTTTTTTGATGAACAGTAAAAATTATGCATGCTCTCATTGTGATTAGATTAGGTACTTAATCTACAAATATAGTACGATGATATGCAAGATCGAAATTTGCGTAGAAGCACTTACGTAGCTCAAACTTATGTAGGGCTTGTAGCAGATTTAATCACGTGTAGCCGGACGGGTTCGATGCTGTGTAGATTGTTGCAGGCAGACGATCACAATTGGTCTCAGTAGTATGTCGTGCGTTTGTTCATCCATGCATCCAATTTTGCCTATGTTGATGAGATCGATCTCTCGTATGAGCAGCATGCGAATCAACCATAGATCAATCCGTGATTAGTATCAAGAAAACAAGGTTGATCTATTTGCAAAGAATATAGAACGACATACGCTGCTTGCAGATTGATCTAGGGCTTCAGCCTTGTAGAGCTTCGTGTTGATAACGTGTTGTAAAACGTAGTTGTTCATCCGCGATCAATCAACAATACGCCAACGAAATCACATGAATAAAAGTATGGGCACACACAATATAGGGGCAAAGTTCTCTCTCTTTATTAGATTAATTTTCTCTGCGCAATGGGGTGTCTAATATATAGCAAAACCAATAGAAAAAAGGTTTAGATTCGCCCACCAATAAATAGAGAATGGAATTCTATCTATATCTTAACATCTCACAACTGCCACCTGCCCAAAATTTTAGACTTGTTCCCGCATCAAGTCAATAAGCTTCCCGTACATAGCACATCACAAAAAATTGAAAATTTTTCACTACCATACTTAATTTCTCCGTCCAAGTTTATAACAGCTATTTCTTTTACACATAGATGTTAAAAATAACTAGATTACTCTTAATTATTATCACTAAATACTATATTTAATACATACATGTAGATAATATAAAGTAAATATAAGTATTTATTAGGAGTATAGAGGGAACATCACTATATTGAAATATGAAATTAGTAATGTATTTATGAATAAAACTATTAATTAAAAAAAATACGCTTATAAACTTGGATGCTGTAGCCATCTTCTTTCCATTTCCGCCCCCAAATCCAACCTTTTCCCCTCCCTGCTAACCTGATCCATCCGCGCAATCGATACCCCTCTCTTCGCCAATAGTGATGATCGATGATCCCAAGCTGGATGCGATTTGGAGGGAGGATATTTGGCAGGAGATGGATTAGAGGTGAACGGCAGCTAGGTTGAGGCGTGAACACATGTAGAGCGGAGGAGCAGTGTGGGACGAGGCCACGGACAGCCTCCGGCGAGGAAAGCTAGGCAGATGAGCCTCTGCCGTGCGCAGCACACGAGACAGGCTCGACGTCGACGAGGCTAGCATGGCCGAGCGGACTATCTGGCAGATTCTTCGGCAAGATTTGCCTATCACGGATTTACGAGCAAAAATCTACGTTGGTTAGGCCTTGTGCGGATGGCCCAGGATATCGGGATCCCGACCCATCCATGCGAATTCTAACAGGAATCTTGGAGTACCAATTTACATGTTCTTATTTTTGTATATAAAGCCTGCAGGGACACAGATCCAGTGCAACCATCATTTAGGTGCAATCATGCAAACTACGTTGGTTTGAACATTAATCGGCATGAAAAAAAATATAAGTTTAAATTCAATTTGTGTTGGAAGAAACATGAAAAAGAAAATTCCCTTACAAAATTTAAGTTAAAGGAGTGAAAAAAGCTACAGAAAGTTACCACCCACAACAAACTTTTTTGTTTTGTTTCTCCTAACAACTAATTTTGAGTTTAAACCGGAAATTTTAAAGAGTATATATACCATCTCCTAATACAATATTTTCTATAATTTTTATGTTGATTTTGGTAAAAAAAAATTGATTTCCATCATTGTACCTAAAGGATGGTTTGTCCTAGATGTGTCTCCTATCATGAATTTTCGTGTCAAATATGAAGTAAAAAAAATGTTGGTCCTTTATGTTTTGTGGTTGAGTTTGGAAAAACTCTCGTCCTCTATACTCTTCTTAGCTCCATTTTCCACTTCATCTGGACGACCCTTTTCTCATCCCAAGAATTGCATAATTGAAACAATTCCATGACGAAAATCAAAATTAAAAGATGAGACCAAAAGGAAAGTATCTCAATTTCCTCAATTAGCATCGAAAATAATTATTCCAGTGCATATAACAATATCAATTATAAGACACTGATCCCTCCATATATTTCCTATTCAAATAATCGATCAGCTAGGGTTCATCTAAATGTATATTAGCAGATTTGTGTTTGTATATATAGTACATGATAGAAATTTTGAGACACTGAAAAAGCTTATGTGTGTTGGCAAAACAAGACAAATTTAACAATCCTGCATCTATAATTTCATACAATAATAACCCATCTCTTAGTTCCTAGCTTGTAAATCCTGATGCGAAAATGCACGCAACGTTAACCTGTAGACACACTGAAGACACAAAATATGTAGAAAATGTTATACACAAGTTGTTTTGTGAAATACAATTTACACAACATAGGTGCCAAAAATGAAACTTAAGCACATATTTCAAAATGCAAAATAGCCTTTCACAATTCCAACTAGCTCAAAACTCTGGAGCACGTCTTTCTTATTGAGAAGATAAAATTCAACCAACCTAAGGTCCTGAGTACGTTCCTTACACATCAAATACAGTTCTTGTTGTTCAAGTATGAGAAAGAAGTAGAACACATTTAGTGTTGCACAAACAACCCAAATTAAATCACAACAATGAAATTAAACAGAAAAACAACTAGCGTGCTGAAGGTATATATATAATGAATGGAAGATCGGTGTAAATTTGTCCGAAAATGGACAACAAAATCAAACAGCCACACAATGTACCAAAAAAATTAATAAGCATAGTACATACATACAAATTAAAAGAGAAACACTGACGAGAACAAAAGATAACCAATTAATTAAGCAACATGTATATACCCCATAAACCATATACATGAATGCATTATATGCAGCGTGTGCATGATTTGCATTACCATGCAATCAATGCCTGGGACGACGACCGAGCCTGAGCTCCAAGTCCAGCTCCCTCTCCGGCTCACCTTCCTGCCGCTCCGAACCTTCCGGCGCGCGCGACCCGTCGCCGCCGCGCCCGTAGTATCCGAGGCCCAAGTGCAAGTCATGGTCACGAGCGGCCTCACCAAACAGGCTCAGCTCCCTAGGGCTGGCGCTACTAGGGCTCGCGGCCTCCCCGTCCACTCCGGACACAGCCCCCGTGATGTGGTAGTAAATGGCGAAGCTGCCGCTGCTGCTGCTCATCGGCGCCGTCGTGGCCGGCGGTGATGCTGGGGGATACGCTAAGTGGCGGCGGTACTGGTTATAGCACTCGACGTTCCGGGACAGCGGTGTTATGCCGGTGGGCGTGTCGCGGCCGGGCTTCGCGCGGTCGCGGCGGTGGATGTTCATGTGCCCGCCGAGCGCCTGCGCCGTGGTGAACCCGCGCTTGCAGAAGACGCACTCGTAGTACGGTCGGGTGCTCGGAGCTGGCGCCGGTGGCGGCGACACGGCCGCCGCCGGCCCGTCATCGTCGCCAGCCCCCGCTACCACCTTCAGCCCGGGCGAGCTCACTGCCTCTTCGCTTGACGCCGCCCTGGATTCCTTGTGGGTGCTACTGTCCATGATGATTTCAAGGGTTTGGGGATCGATTGGGTAAACGAAGGTTTGACGAAGAGAGGCCAAAGTGCGTGTACAGGGGGCTGTATAACAGGTTATTAAGAGTGGGGCGACGGGGACAAAGAGGGGTAGCATTGGTATTGTCAGCAGTTTTCTGAATAAAAGATGGTACACGGTTTTGACAAGCTAGTTTTGGTCCTTTCAATTGGAGGGCGTATGCTCGGCCGGCCTTGGTGCCTAGCAGCTGCCTCGCTATCCATTACTGTGCCCTAGCTGTCTCTTGCAGTGAAAATGTGCAATGCAGGTGCTTCACATTGAAGCATCCAATCGTGGAATATAATAGTGCAGGCTTTCGCACTCATTAGGACGGGCAGGTTGATCTTGTTGCATTAAGATAACCTAAAGGGTGGGTAATTTAATTAGTAACGTCCCGTAATAATGTGTATAAATGGGTGTGTTTGGTTGATGGAATTGTGTGAGGATTCCCAAAAATCCTTAGTACGTAGTCCTATGAAATAACCTTGTTTGGTAAAACAACCAGTAATCTGAATCAACAAGTTAAGATTACCATAGAAACTAAATTTAAGATTACTTTAGCATATCAAAATAAATCTACATACAAGGTTAGTCCAAGGAAGTAAACTTTTACACTAAGTTCTATTTTCGACACGAAGCATATTTTATTTGCAAGAGAGTAGTACATCAAATGGTATTGCAATTTAAAATGAGCACTTGTTATGAAATTAATAATAGTAAATAAAGTTTAATTCCATCATTTCATGACCCTCCGTGTCCATGACATCGAATAATTCACAGGCAACCATGGCTTAAGATTATACTAACCCGTCACAACTCAATTTTCAAAATCTTTGCAAAAACAAAGCTATACTTGATATTACTTTCCCAAATTGCTTATGACCGTGAGCATGGCTAATTAATTATATTATATCTATACAGAGAGTATACGTACACTCTACCCACATGACACATTATAGCAATCATATCAACCATACCTCGCGATACCTACAGTACTCGATTTGCTATGGCGCCGAAAATCCGGACCCATACACGCAGTACTAACGATGGTTTATGTCCCATCGTGTTCTTTTCCCATAGTACGTCATACACCATTGCATTCGAATGCTTTAGTTCCAACGACTCGGTGAAGGGAGCATCTACGAGCGACACCGTACCCCCGGTTCGCCATTAATTACTATTCCAGCCTATCAAAATGCAAGACTAAACCCTAACTAATTTACTAAGCTAAGTCTATCTCATACTAGCACATGTGATTGCACAACGTTTACTTAGGTGATAGCATCAAGTTCGGACCTTAGTTTGTGAGACCCTCCCTTTTGTGACTTGATGCTGTCACAAATGGGAGGTTCTAAGTATGCAATCTGTGCTATTCCCTGGATCAGTAGCCAGCACGCATACACACAATTTGCCATCACAACCATACATTACCAAAATATTACATAAGTAGCAGAGTTAATTCTTACACATAATATTATAAGTCCAAAAGCACTAAACACCCTTATCCTGCAGATTGCCACTACCCATATACCACAGGCATCTGACTAGGTAAGATCCTAAGTAGAGGCATGATTGTTGTCATCGTAATCGGCGTCAACATATGGTTCATCGAGATAATCTAATTCTGCACCTGAAAAAAATAACGACGAGGCAAGGGTGAATACATTTTGTACTCCGCAAGACTTCAAGTGTTTACAAGCCTAAATACATGCAAGTTAATACAAAGGGGGTCTCTACGGTTGATTGCATAAAGCGAAATTGAAAGTAAATACTGAATAGTAATTCGAAAGCATAATTCATAAAACATTTGATGAATAAGTAATGAGCATCATTCTCAACATATCTCAATTGATCAAATCATGTCCACTTATCCATTCTCATGACCAACACATGGCACAAACCATCATTTTACCAACATAGACACAAATCCGCTATATTTGCCAACACATGGCACAACAGCTGAGTTCAACGTTGCCAACGGATGTCAAGCGTTGAATCATCTGCGGGGTAATTTCTCTATTCCAAGTTTTATCTTCCCATTTTAATAAAAATTATTAAATCACCTCCTAACTAGTGCAAGTTCACCAAGTGCTCATAACCGAGAGCGCGGCTAATCGATTAGTTTTTAACTTTGCAGAGTGGTACAGCTTTACCCACAAATAATGACTTTCCCTTTCTGCAATGCATATTAACACACTTCCTTAGGTGTGCCGCGAGGAAAATCATATATAACCTTTACATTACTAAATCCCGACTTTGCACCAGCCCAGTAACGACTAACCCTTAATAATGGCGGCAGAAGAACATCGTATACACGGATCATTTTTCCCCATTAGTAAGGCGTATACTGTTGTATTGGTATGTGTCTTACCCACACCTTTGTGTGGACACCCCTACGAGCAATCCCGCAGGAACAGTCCGTGCTACTACGGCCTTCCAATCCACAAAGTCAGTTTTCAGTAACTTAATTGGTTATAGCTGTCCCATACCGGCATTGTGGTTGTACAGTAAATCTTGGATCATACAACACTGAGTTTGGTCCTTAACCCGACCCGGGTGACAATCTTCTCCCTAACTACGTGTGAGCACACCCTCACACAACCGGCTATTGCCAATAAGTCGCCCGCGTCCAAATCATAGTTTTATTTTCATTTTTAACAACATATTGGTATCCTTTACTATCATATCCAACATTTTAAATTTTGCAAAGACTACTGTTTCCATTCTAAGCAGGACTAAGCACGAGTAAATATTAATCACATCTACCCAGTCACATTTTCATGTGTCATTCCCATGTCCTAAGTCTATCAAAGGTTCACATGACAATTATAATTGAGGATATCCATAATGGGGGTTATAACTACCATACTACCACAAAGTAACATTTTAAGAACATAATGCATGCATATAAAACATTTATGAAAGACATTTCAAAATCTAGGATCAACATGTTCAAGGGGTGCTTGCCTTGCGTGTCATTATCGTCGAAAGGAAATTCGGGTTCGAGGACGGAGTTGTTCGCTACGTCGGTTTCTACCCGTCGTAAAGCGGTACATAGCAATAAACAAAGATCCTGTGACACTACGGGATGTCGAGACACCGTAAAAGGTGAAATTAGAGAATGTGACTTTATAAAATGTGAAAATGAAGGTTAAAATTTTACGTTATGCCGTTTAATCGCGTTTCCGGGCCGATTTCTGGAGTTTGGGCCTTTCCGGGGAAACTTGGACCTTGGGGGATCTTTTTGGGCCTTAGGTGGAGCCTCCTTGGCCCATGTGGGGAGGAGGGGGCTGCCAACCTGCCCTAGGGTGCCCCCATACCCTCCCCCCATGCGCCCCACCTCCTCCTCTCCCTCCCATAGCCGCCACACCCCTTTTGCCCCTTGCCGTGCGCCTCCCCTCACCTCCTCCCCTCCCCTCCCCTCCCCTCCCCTTGCGCCACCACCCCCTCCACCACCTCCCCACTCTCCTTGCTGCCCTTGGGGAGCCCCTCACCTCGCCATCCCGCTGATCTTCCCCTCGGAAAGCTCCGCGACGAGGAGATCCGGCGGTTCCGGCTCGAGGAAAGCGATCGAGGAGCCCGGGAGGAAGGAATTCGGCGTTCGTCGTTCTTCGGGCTGAGGTATGGCATGGGTGATCCTTGGGGATGGTCTAGGTACTGTTCTAGAGGTCTATTTGATGCTTTTAGATCAAGTGGTGGTGCTGTGATTGGGTAGATTAGATGAAAACTAGAGTTTGCCACGTTCTCTGTTTCGGGCAGATTGTGCAGTCGACCTAGGGTTTGAGTTTTCGCGGTTTTAGATTTGGAATTTGGTCGGCCGCCTGTTGAAGAAGTTGTAAGTAACTTCAATACCTTTCAGTGGGTATAAAGAACGTCCAATTCCGCCCAGCGCTTTGAAAGTTATGCTTGATTTACCGAACATGTTCAAAACTGTGACGAGATTGGAACAGATCACGGTATTCTGTAGATTAAACCACTTTAGAGTCCGAATCAGTTTTTCCATATACTTAGAAAAAGTTAGGAAAATTCCTAAGATATGCGAGGATGTACTCGTTTAATCGTTTTGGAGTCTTAGAACTCAAGTTATGCTCGTTGGAAGTCTGCTGTCCCGTCGGGACAGAACCTCTGTTTTTGGGTTTTGCGAGTAGATTGCGAAGTCGGGGTAGAAGAGTGTTTGCATATTGTTTTGTGGGCATGTTTTTGAGTTTGTGATATCTATGTGCAGGTGGTGTGACCCCGGGAGTGCCCTCTACTTTTCGTCAATCCGTCGCCCGTGGTTGAGGCAAGTGTATTGGAATGGGTAGCGGGTTGTAGGTTGCTAGTTTTGATGAGTTGCAATTGAATATATGATGTGTTCACATGCATGCTTTAATGTTTGCCATTGATATGATGAATACGGTATATTATGTTGTGATGCCATGTGTTAATGTACAAGTTATTTATGATGTTGGCATGTTTGCATACATGGCATGATACATGGCCGGGTCGGTGAGAAAGTCATAACTAGTCCGGTAAGGTCGGTGAGAAAGTTATGACTAGTCCGGAGCGCCATTGAGTAAGACCTACATCGTGATTCCATCCACCGCGGTGAATGGAAGCGAGGAGTAGGCACCCTCCATCTTCGGGATGGAAGGGAAGAGAGGGTGCACAACGACGGGTGTGCACTCAGCCATACCGGTATGTGCTTCCAGGAGACATGTGCATCGCATCGCATTGCATACATGATGATGATATGTGAATAATGATATGTGAGCATGAATAAGATGATCAACATGATGTGAGGTGTTGTAGCCATGTAATTGTTCTTTTATACTATTGCAATATACTTGCTGAGTGATGAACTCACGCTTGTGTTTTATGTTGTTTTTTAGGTATCATGAAACCGACATGCGGGAAAAGGGCTTAGTGGCACATCTTCACAAAGTTTCACTCATTAAGATATATGCAATTTTGCCTTTCGTAGTTATAACTATAAGTTAATGCGTTGAGAACTTGGAGTATGACTTATTTGTGTGCTTGGTCATATTATTTACTTCGTTTTAGATCATGGAGTGGTTAAATTCATTATGCTAGACTTAAATAGTTGCTATATCGCCTGTTATTGCTGCTTTAGATGCTTCCCATTATGATATAGCTTGTGATATTATTGTTGATGCTCCGTACCATGGAAAACAAAGGAGATGCTGCCGAAATTTTCGGTTTTTTGCATGTACTCCTTTGCTGTAATTTACCTTTAGATGTGGTTATTAGATGTTGTTTAGTCTATGTTTAGTGACATCCAGGGCATATTAGATGCCGGGGTGTTACAGATCCAATAAGGCAAAAAGAATACAAATAACAAGTCAAACAAATAAATCACACACATACATCAAGCATGGCATTTTAGGGTTTACATTCAAGTTTCCAAGCAAAAATTTTCCTACTAACAGCTATTAGCTAAAGAATGGAGCAACAATTGAAACAACTATACAACCCTAAGTAATTTCAATCTATCAGGTGCTATACTGTTTTTAGGTCACAAATAAAGTGGTTACAACAATTTTCATGCATTTAAACACATTATTTGCAATTACCCGAAAATCGACACCTAGAGCATGATTTTAATTAATAAAATGTTCTAAAGCACGAACAACCCTAAATGTTTTTGCATATTTGAATCATTCACAGTACATGGAGTCTAACAAAATTGGTTTCATGCAAAATGGAGTTTGTTTGCTCAAATTCCAATCATACCACATAAACAATCCTAAATTCAAATTTGAATTTAAATTTAAAATACTGCACAACAATTCAATATTTTCACATATTCTGGAGCTACAAGTTAAACCATGAATTTACATATTTTTTTCATAATTTTTTTGATCACTATGTCACAAGATACAAGCAATTGAATCCTAGGGTTTGAAAATATGCCAAAAAGGGCAAATACACTTTCCAACCGGGAAAACGCATTTCCACTTTCGGCAAGTTTCCAAAATAGGCAGCACTGGCATGTGGGGTCCCTTGCCAATGGCTAGGAGAGAGAGAGAGGGTGGTGCGGGCGGCTGACAGGCGGGGCCGGCCTGTCAGCGGCTCGGCGCGCACGAGAGAGGAAGTGGCTGACGAGCGGGCCCCGCTCGTCAGCGACCCAAAGCAGGGGGAAGCAGCGGCGAGCCTCACCGGCGGTGAAGGAGGACTGGAGGGACTCGGAGGAGAGCTCGGTGAGCTTGAGGATGGCGCGGGGACCTCGGAGGTAGCCTTCAACTTCCTTCAACGGCACTAAGAGGGGTCTGATGGCTAGGAGGGGCAGCGCACGGTGGTGCCGGTCGCGGAGACGACAACCAGCGGTGAGGCGACCTGAATCGAGTAGGGGAAAAGGTTCAGCGACGTACAAGGAGTGTTCCCGCAAGGGGAATCGAGAGGAGAGGGCTCGGGGGTGGAGAACGGCCGCACGGGGAGGCGGCGGTGCTTCCGGCCGGAGAGAAGGAAGACGCCAAAATTTGCTTCCAATGCGGCTTGGAGGAGGGATTCTGGGTGTTCAAATGAGTGAAAGGGAGGTAAGGGAAGAGTTCGGGTATGCCTTATAGCCGATGGCCAAGAGTTTTGTCGAGGGGGGGGGAACGAGTGGCGCTCCGAGTCTTCGACGACAGGTCGCGAAGACAGCGGATTGACCGTGTAGCATGATGGCAGCATGGCATGGCGATGCTCTGGAGCAGGTGAAGCAGGCGCGAGGTCCATCGGGCAAAGTCGAGCAGTAGTGCTCCAATGGCTCGGAGCGGGGAGAGAAAGAGAGGAAGTAGAGGGAGAAGAGAGAAGGAGGAGCTGACAGCTGGGGCCGATCCCACGTGGCAGAGAGAGAGGGAGCGGGTGGAGATGATGCGTGCATACTGGCCGGTCGGGTCCACCATCAGTGAGTGAAAGAGAGAGAGAGGGAAGCTCCCCTTTTGACCCTCTCACCGACAGCAGGGAAAGAAGCATTTAATCCCCAGTCAAATCGCTTTCAAATATTTTTTGAAAATTTTAAAATAGGGTCCTGGAACGATCTTCCAACCACTGTAAAATTTTGGAGTAAAAATTCCAAGTAGTTATTTTTAAATAAATCTGACAATGAAAGCAACCAATTTTCCAATTTTTGGTTTTTCAATTAAATTAAGGGTCAAAATGCAATAATTTTTTTTTTATAAATTTATATAGAGTTTAAAATATCATTATTGACCTTCAGTAAAAATTTCAAATAAAAAAGATCAATATTTATTTTTAAAGAATTCGCTTCCTACCGATACCAAAATAGGACTTTTGTTGTTTTTGATTTTCTAATAATATCAAAAAAAGTTATTAATTTCCAAAATTTTTACCAAAGATATAAATCACTGAGGGGAACCTTGGTAAAAATTTTGGCTTAAAACTATTTACAAAAAATTTTAACCAAAAAGAACAAATTTGTCAAATCAAGTAAAGTTAAACCATTTCTTTTCAAATAAATTTTCCAAATCACTTTTTGACTTTGGTAAAGGTTAAAACAGGTCAAAATTACCTTGGTAAAACTTTTGTAACCAAATTACATTTAATTTTTATTTTTGATCATTTTCCAAATCAAAATAATGCTTTTCATTTTGAAATTAAATCTAAATTAAGGAATAAGCAAGGAAATTGGATTTTCACATTTCAAAATATTTATTTTATTCAAGCCACATTTTCAGGATGTAACATAGTTTGACTTAGACAAGAATCTCCCCTTGAGGCAATCATATGGATGATTGTAACATGACTATGTTTGTGAATAATAATATGATTATTGATCCAATAAATGTATATCATTGTTTTGATCAACAAGTGTGTGACTTGTTTATGAAGCTCTTTACTTATTGATATAATTCAATAAATATCTCTGATCAGATATCATCGTATAGGACAACGATGAATAGATCAGCACATGTATTGTTCGATGATCATGTTTCATAGATCATGGGATATGGAGATATCATCAATACATTGTGGACGCATGTTGAAGAACATGTGTTAGAGAGACCCACAATGGGACATTGCGAGAATGTTACATTCTTATGTGTCATCAGTGTATCTCATACATAGTAGATGTATGATCCTTAGACCTGAGATTGTCATATTCCCTACATGTGTAATAGTTTACCTTGGGGTTACCAAACAATATTTCCTAACCGGATAGTTATAAAGGTAGCTTTCATGTTTACTATGAAACATGCAGAGGGAAGTGGGCAGTCAAGATGGAATTTGCCACTCCAATGTAACGGAGATATATGTCTAGGCCACTCGTGTGATATGATTAAGGAAGTGCATGGCCATGCCGTGATTGAGAAGTCAATCACAACTTATTAATATATCACGGATACGAGAGATGGATTGAACTATGAATGGATGACGTGCTTCTCGCCTTGAGTTCGATCTTCATATAGTTTGGCAAAGGGATTATTACATCAGTACTTTAATCATATGCGTTTGGGAGTTGGCATGCTCTGCAAGGAGCCGCTACCGACTATTTTGGATTAGAAAAGGGTTTTCCGAATCCATGTCCAAATGTGCATGAACCTACAGGGTCACACACTTAACGGGCTGGGATGCATTAATTCGGATTGGATCCGTAATAAATGGGCCTCGTGGGCTTAGCGCGTAGATGGGCCCTGACTGCCTAGGGTTTCACCTCGTGGCTATATAAGGAGGGGAGGAGGCTAGACGCAGAATACACTTTCATGCGGTTTAGAGGTGTTTCGCCTGAAACACTAGCCACCTCCTCTCGTTGCCCCTGCCGAGCGACCCGGTGCTTGCACACCGACGCACGGCGTTCCATCCCCAGACGTGTGGACTGCTGTGGTGACAGTGCTGCTACTGCGGCGTGGAGAGGACGATCCGCGGCGAGGACGATCCACTACAACAACGTGCGAAGGATTCCTCAACTACGCGTCTAGTGGTAATAGATCTATGATCCCCTTCTTGCGAGTAGCTTTTCTGGTTTGCGGTAAAATTTTTAATTTGTGCTAGTGTAGCATACCGCGTTCCCCAACATTTGTTCCTACACAAAAGCTATCACCTTTGCACTGGTAACCTTTTTTAACGGAATTGCTTAGACCCACTTGGGGAAATAATCGTTTGCAACCAAAATAAACTTATGCCATTTGTTCGAGGCAGGATGAATTTGCCCGATTACGTCTATACCCCACCCTCAGAGCGGCCATGGTTTTATGGCCGAATGTAAAGTTGTCGCGGGTGCATTCTGCACGTTCCCAAACTTTTGGCAATCCTGATATCCTTTGTAATATCGGAAGCAATCGTCTAACATCGTTGGCCAATAGTAACCAGTGCGCCTGAATAGCCACTTCATTTTATGAGCCGACTGATGTGTCCCACAGATTCCTTCGTGGACTTCCCCCATTGTCGTCTTTGCTTCCTCGATACTAAGGCACCGAAGCAGCAAACCTTCTAAAATATGATAATACAACATATTATCGATCATGACATACTTCAAAGCCTACCTCTTGATCTTTGTATCCGTTGGCTTGGAAGGATCTGTCAAATAAGCTGATACTTTTGTGCGCCAATTGGCTACCGTTGCGCACAACACTGTTTTCTCGATCGGCTCGCAATTAACTGACCGATCAAAAACTTTGTATCCTGATGCTTGCTGTGCTAATGCGTTAGCTCGGCCGTTATGCTCTCAGGGTATGTGGTCGATTGCAAAATAGATTCGATTAGCTTTTGGCACTGTGTCAAATACTTGGCTAGAATCCCATCGTAGCAACCGAACCCCCCCCTCGGCATATGCTAGACCACGAGCTGGGAATCACCGTAAGCTTCAACAGAATCCACCCCAAGACTATGCAGCATACTCAGTCTCCTGAGCAAAGCTTCGTACTCTGCCTGATTATTTGAATATCGGTAGTTGAGCATGAATGCAAATTCAAAGCTATATCCTTTTGGGGATATTAGCACGACTCCGATACCATTTCCTTCCCTGCATACCGATCCATCGAAATACAGCTGCCAAGGAGCAATGCTCATTAACCCACAACTAGGAGTATGGTCCGTAATGAAATCGGCCACTACTTGTCCTTTCATAGCTTTAGCCGATTCGAATGTTAGGTCGAACTCAGTGAGCCTATAGGCCCACTTTTCGAGTCATCCTTTCATTATAGGGGCGGACAGCATATACTTCACAACGTCGGCTTTGCAAACGACCATGCACATTGACACTAATATGTAGTGCCTTAGCTTTGTGCAGGCGAAGTATAGAGACAGGCAAAGCTTCTCGATCGGTGGATACCTGCTTTCAGCATTGACCAGCCGTCGGCTTAGGTAAAAAATTGCTTGTTCCTTGCCATGCACTTCTTGTACCAAGACCACCCCGATTGTTGCTTCTTCCGCTAATATGTATAACTTGAATGGTACCCACTTCCGTGGTGCCATCAACACCAGGGGTTTTGACAGTTATCTCTTGATATCATAAAAAGCTCTTCGCTGGTCCTCCCCCCATATAAACTCTTGGTTTTCTTTTACTGTCAGTAATGGGGTGAACGCATTAATCTGACCAAATAATTTTGAAATAAACCTCCTCAAGTAATTGATCTTACTGATCAACTTCTGTAGGTCCTTCTTATTCTTTGGTGGTTGCGTATCGGTGATAGCCTTGACCCATTCTTGGTTTAATTCGATTATTCTTTTGTGCACCATGAACCCAAGAAACTGCCCAATCGATACCCGTAACACACACTTCAAAGGGTTCATCTTCAGACCGTGTGCTCCTGTCTTTTTGAATACTTCTTCTAAGTGGGCCAAATGTTGATTTTCACTCGTCGATTTCACTACAACATAATCAATATATATCACCACGATGTGGCCAATTAGTTCATGGAAAACCAGATTCATGGCCCTCTTATACGTAGCTGCGGCGTTCTTTAAGCCGAACGTTAGGACAGCCCACTCAAATAGCCCCAGTGCTCTAGGGCACCAGAAAGACATTTTATGAATGTCAGCTTTGATAATAAATATCTGGTTATATCCTGCATTTCCGTCGAGGAAGTTAATGATCTCATTTCCTGATGCGGCATCGAAGAGCATATCTGCTATTGGCATCGGATACTCGTCTTTGGGAGTAGCCATATTTATGTCTCTAAATCGACGCACACCCTAAGTTTGCCATTCTTCTTCATTGTTAGAATGATATTCAAAACCCATTCAGCATACCAGCAAGGTTTGATGAACTTGGCCTCCAATAGTCATTCTATTTTCTCCTTTATTTTATATAGCTGGGTTAAACTATCCAGGAGAATGTTTAAACGGCCGATATCCTAGCTTTATTGGCAATTGATGTTCGATAGGTTGTCGGCTTAGCCCTGGCATTTCATGATACTCCCAAGCAAAACAATCTCTATATTATTTTAATAGTCTTACAAGTTTTTTTATATCTATCATGCAGTCTAGAGTTGATGAAGGTTGGCCTTTTCCAATCTCCATTGCCTATGTCTACTCTTATAGCAGATCGGCTGACGTAAAAGCCTTGCTCAAGCTTCTTTGTGTCATCGAAATCTTCAATGGCTTCAAGATTATCGGTTGTTTGCCAATAACCCCGCACCTTCTCTTGTAACAATTTCACTGTTGGCTCAGTTTCCATTAGCGCAAAATCTCACTTGTCTGATTAAGCGCGCTTGGTCTTACGCTGATCGGACTGATCCCTGCTTGGTTGATGCAAACAAAGTCACAGTCCTCCAGTGTTCTGCCCGAGATACATCTTGCTCTCTTGTGCGGCTAATTGGCCTCTGGGCTGGCCATAGCAATGTGAGTTGAAGTATCGGCCTCCACAACCTCGACTGCATCACCGTCCCATTGACGGGATGCAGCAGTTAGCATGTATCCAATCTCTCCCTAGTACTACGTTGTAGCTCCCTTTTGTGTCGACTACGAAGAAGGCGGTCGGCAAAGTTTTGCTGTTGACCATTAGTTCGGTTATTATGACACCTCTGGCCTTCATAGGATCTCCTGTACAGTCATTCAGCACCATATTGGTTTTAATTAGATCTTTGTCATCCTTACCCAACTTCTTGCAAGTTACCCAAGTTCTTGCAAGTTGAGTATGGCATCAGGTTGACAGTCGCTCCATCGTCTACCAACATCCTAGATATCGGCTTGCCGTTAATATGGCCCTTTAGGTACAGCGGCTTTAGGTGCTGATGTTCTTCCTCAGGTTTCTCAAAGATGGCTTCCTGTGACCCTAAGTACAATTGTGCACAAGGCTCCGTTATTGGTATTGCATATTCTCTGAACTTGGCTGGCAAGGCGAACACCATGTTGATATCCATTGGAGGTGGTGTGTCGTCCCGTACCACTGGCGAACCCATGTCGTCGGCTGAGCTCCGCTCTTCCCGGATGACTTTGTTCTTCTGCCATTCCTTCCTTATTGCCTTTGTAGGGCGTAGACTGTTGAAAACTTTATCCCTCTGCTTCTCCTCTTCGACTTCGCGTAGCTCCTGTGTCCTGAGGAGCTTAAGCCGATGCCTTTGAGATTTTGTCAACCCTGAAGGGCACCACCATGGCTTTAGTTCTATCGGTTAGCAGATCTTTCTGGCCAACTTCGATACACCGTCTTCTTTGCCCTTCCTTTCTGGTTGTTCATGGGCTCGAGCCGGCTCGGACATCGTTTCGCGGATCGCCCTCCTCTAATTCCCTCGATCGATTGATTCTGTCCCGATGATTTTGTGCTTCTCCCCTGACAGTTCTTGCGCCTGGATCGGCTTAGAGATCCTTTCACAAACTAGCCTTCTCATATTCTCTTGGTGTCAGCCAAATTATGGTTCAGATGTCTTCCTTATAGGAACTGGTATGTGTTCCCGATCCTGTCCCGGGTAATGCTGTATCGAGCAGACGTGAGGGGACAGCAATGCCAATCCACGTTGAAAGTGCATCTAGGCCCCTAGCTAAGTGAGTTTTGGATAATTAATGACAAACGATTAAAGGGACTAATGTGTTCAAAGAGTTTGTGAACAGGTAAACGTCCCGAGAAGAGATCATCTACGAACGTTGGATACCCTCAAAAAGGAATTAGTAAGAAAAACGACGTCATTCATATGTATTTTACATTTTAATTGAGTCATAGGAATGTCGTACTATTAAGAGGGATGCATTGTAGTTGATCTAGAGTTAGTCTCTATGCTCAGACGAATGATAGCTAGTTTATTTGAGAGACACTAAGTCACTACAAGTCACCGGAATGGTTTCTTTTGAAGTTTAGGTCGGACATTCCGATTTTAGGTCGGAAGTTCCGATTAGGTCTTTGTCCAAATTGGGAACTCTCTGGAAAGTTTGGACATTCCGACATTTTGGATTGGATGTTCCGATTAGTGTTGATTCGAAAAAGGGAGCTCTCTGGAAAGTTTGGATATTCCGATAATTTCAATCGGAAGTTCCGATTCGTGTAAGTTCTAAAAAAAGGGTGCTCTCTAGAAAGTTCGGAAGTTCCGATCTGTGCATCAGACATTCTGATGTGGACTTAGAGAAGATTTGTAAGAATCTCATTAGGGTTACTCTCTGCTAACATCGAACATTCCGATTATGGAATCGAAAGTTCCGATGTTCAGTTTATCCGACCATTAGACAGTGCAGATTTTTGGAAAATTACACACATCGGAAGTTCCGATATGTGGCTGAGTGCGGGTATAATTGTTAGTTTTTGCACAAACCTATAAATACCCCACCCCCTCTTCATTTGAGGGTTACACACTTGGTTGGGCTGAACTTCTGAGCTTGTAGTGCACATTCTAAAGCATTCTTTGTCCTCCTCTTTGATCTTAGTGATCATCTAGAGAGTGAGGAATAGAAGTGAGATCTAGTGCTAGAGCAAAAAGCGAAATCATTCATCTTGAGCATTAGAGATCACCTCCAAGATCACACCACTTTGCATTTGTTACTCTTGGAGGTTGAATGACTCCTAGACGGCTAGGTGTCACTCACGAGCTCCCAATGATTGTGGGAAGTCGTAAGAAGTTTGTGAGGGTCGATTTCGCCTCCGAAATGGAAGAAATCAAGAGTGGAACCAAATCTCAAGTGTGACCGAGGTTTGGGAGGAAAGGGTTGGAAGAGACCCGGCTCTTTGTGAGCTTCCTTAACAGAGACGTAGGATCCCCTCAAGGATCCGAACTCCGGGAACAAATTTCTTTGTCTCCTTTGCTGGAATTACTTTTGGTGCAAATTTACTCGAGTTCTACTCTTGTTGCTAGTCTAGCATAGATTATTTGCTTTATCTTGCATTTAATTGGAGTAGAAGTAATTTGGAGTTTGCTAGACTTAGCTGCTTTGTCTCGAATCTGTGATCTGATCGGATATTCCGATTCTTGACCGGAAGTTCCGATCACATCGGAAGTTCCGACCATTTATCAGAAGTTTCGATTACTTTTCCACTGCAATTAATTTAGTTTTAAATTTTAATAGCCTATTCACCCCCCTCTAGGCTATTATCACATCTTTCAATTGGTATCAGAGCCTACCCTTCTCTAAGGCTTAACCGCTTGAAGTAAACGAGATGGCCGGCACGGGGTTGAAGGTTGTCGTTCCAGGTGAGCCTGATAGTCCAAAGGCCGGAGATGGCGGCTCTGGCAAGAAGAAAGAAGGTGGAACCTCTACATCAACTCAGGGAGTTGAAATTCCTTCCAATTATGACAAATTAAACACTTCTTCGCATTCTTATATTATCATGCCTTCCGGACGTGCAACATTCTTCGATGGTACATACTACTCTGCTTGGAGGAACAAAACGAAAATGCATCTAATGTCTCTTCATCCAAGTGTTTGGAAGATTGTTTGCACAGTTTTGGATCTGCCACATGAAGACATGGAGCTTACGCTGGAATAAGAGCAAAACATTCACCGCAATGCACAAGCCGCAAGCATGTTGCTTGGAGCTTTGAGGCCCGAAGAGTTCAACAAAGTTGATGGTCTTGAAGAGGACAGAGAAATATGGGACACTCTCCAAGTAGCTCATGAAGGAACATCAAGCGTGAGAGAGTCAAAAATTGAGTTGCTTGAAGGGAAGTTGGGGAGGTTCGTCATGAATGATGATGAGACTCCGCAACAAATGTATGACCGCTTGATGATCCTCGTCAACAAGATCCGTGGATTAGGAAGCAAGGATATCACGGATCATGTAGTGGTAAAAAGGATGTTGAGAGCCTTTTCTCTAAGGAATTTGACTCTCGTAACACTCATTCGAGAGCAAAAACACTTTAAAAGGCTCACTCCTAATGATGTGCTTGGAAGGATTCTCTCACATGAGCTCATGGAAGAAGAAGCAAAAGAAGTGAAGAACCTTGCCAAGCAAAGCTCAAGCTCTAAGTCAAAAGAGATCGCATTGAAAGCAAGCAAGAAGGATGACTTGAGCTCTAGCAACAATGATGATGATGAGAGAGAAGATGAGGAAGACTTGGCCCTATTTGTGAGAAAATTCAAAAAAATTCTCAAGTATGACAGGTCAAGCAAATACAAGAAGAACTACAACGACAAATCAAGGAGAAGAAACACGAAGAGGGCTTGCTATGAGTGCGGAGATGTGGGACACTTCATCACCAATTGTCCAAAGAAGAAAAGCAACCCAAATGAGCACAAGAAGAGTGAGCCACACAAGAAGAATAAGACTTATAAGAAGAAGTACTCGGGGCGAGCTCATATTGGCGAGGAGTGGGACTCCAACGACTTCGACTCCGACTCCGATGATGGAGGAGTAGCCACCATCACCATTGAAGCCGCTCCTCCAACCAAGTCACTCTTTGGCAATATGAGTGACAATGACGATACCGACAACGACACACCCGTTTGTCTTATGGCAAAAGGGCGCAAGGTAATGGCTAAATCAAAACCTCCAAGTAGTGATAGTGAAATAGATAGTGATGATGATGATGATGCTTTGTTTTGTGATTTGAGAAAATCTACCATTGCAAAAATCAATAAGCTAATGAAAGGAATAGAAAGCCAAGAGGAGACTATTGAGAAGCAAGAAGATTTATTAATTCTTAAAAAGAAGAAAAATCCTGCTCTTGAGAAGCTTCTCTCCAAGGAAAATGAGAAAATTTAATGGTTAACCAAAAATCTTGATTTGGCTAACAACTCAATTACTTTACTTCAAAGTTCAAATGAGTCGCTTAAAGAAAATGTCTTTAGTCTAAAAAACAATCTTAAAGCTCTTGAAGTGCAATTTGAATATCTTAATGACCTTAATTCTCTACCTATTGATACATCAATGGCTTCTATTCCTTTCACTAGCAATGGTTGCTCTCGTTGCTATAATGTTAATGTTAATGCTTGAACTACTAACTCTCAATTTGTGCAAGTATTAAAAAGCGAAAATGAGAGACTAAGTGCCTTGGTTAGATATGGTTGCATCAAGACTTATCAATCCAAGGATGCCCTATACAAGACCATCAATGGTCGAGGAAACAACAACAAGGAAGGGATAGGATTTGATAAGTATGAGAGCAAGAGAAATGACCGTGTGGTGGTAAAAGGTAAGGAGTGTATTAAGTTTGTCAAAGGAAATGGAAAACTACCATTGACCACCACACAAGTCAACAAGGCCGTGCAAGAACCAAGGAAGCATCCTCAACATCATGCATCTCATTCTATTCATTATGCTTCTTATGTTTTGAAGAGGAACCACCGTGGTAAAGTGGTTGCTCTCTTTGTCGGTGCCCACAACTCAAATGAAATTGCTAAGAAAAAGGTGTGGGTACCAAAAGTATTGATTACTAACATGCAAGGACCCAAAAAGATTTGGGTACCTAAAATCAAGACATAACATGTTTTGTAGGACTACTCCTCCGATGGATCAAGTTGGGTGCTTGATAGTGGTTGCACAAACCACATGACCGTAGAGAAGAATATGTTCTCATCTTTTGATGAGAGAGGATCACAATATGAAAATATTGTGTTTGCTGATAATGGTAAAGGTGAGGTAATGAGATTAGGTAAAATTGCAATTTCAAATGACCAGTCCATTTCAAATGTCTTGCTAGTTAAATCCTTGAATTACAATTTGTTATCCGTATCACAACTTTGTGAAATGGGTTACAATTGCTTATTTACTAATGTGGATGTGACCGTCTTTAGAAGAGATGATTCTTCAATTGCCTTCAAAGGATATTTGAAGGGTAAGCTCTATTTGGTTGATTTCAACTCAAATAGCGCTAAACTTCAAACATGCTTGATGGCAAAGTCTAGGATGTGTTGGTTGTGGCATCGCCGACTAGCCCATGTTGGCATGAGGAATCTCGATAAGCTTCTAAAGGGGGAACACATCAATGGACTAACAAATATTGAGTTTGAGAAGAAGGATTTGTAGCGCTTGCCAAGCCGGAAAACAAGTTAGAGCGCGTCATCCCGCCAAGAACATCATGACAACGATGAGACCATTGGAGCTTCTACACATGGATCTCTTCAGACCCGTTGCTTATATAAGCATCAGAGGTAACAAATATGGTTTAGTCATTGTCGATGATTTTTCTCGCTTCACTTGGGTTTTCTTTTTGCAAGAGAAAAGTGAAAAACAAGGTATCATCAAGAAATTTGCAAGAAGAGCACAAAATGAGTTTGAGTTGAAAATCAAGAAGATTCGAAGTGACAACGAAAGTGAGTTCAAGAACACTCAAGTCGAAGACTTTCTCGATGAAGAAGGAATAAAGCATGAATTCTTGGCTCCTTACTCCACTCAACAAAATGGAGTTGTAGAAAGGAAGAATCGGACGTTGATAGAGATGGCAAGGATGATGCTTGATGAGTAAAAGATTTCCGATCAATTTTGGACGAAAGCCGTCAACACCGCTTGCCATGCAATCAACCAGTTATACCTCCACAAGATCTTGAAGAAAACAGCATACGAACTCCTCACCAGTAATAAGCCTAATGTCTCATACTTTAGAGTCTTTGGTAGTAAATGTTTTATTCTCAACAAGCCCAAGAACTCTAAATTTGCTCCTAAGATTGACGAAGGTTTCTTGCTTGGGTATGGATCAAATGCCTACGCCTATCGCGTTTTCAACAAAACCACCGGTTTTGTTGAAATAGCGAGAGACGTGACATTTGATGAATCTAACGGCTCTCAAGTAGAGCAAGTTGATTTGAATGTGATAGAAAATGAGGAAGTGCCAAGCATTGCAATTAAGAGGATGGCGATCGATGAGGTGAAGCCACAAGAAGTGGAAGATAAAGAAAATACGTCAACTCAAGTGGAACTGCCGACTTCCAATCAAGGTTGGTTGCTCAAGGATACACTCAAATCGAGGGTTTGGATTTTGGTGAGATTTATGCTCCCGTTGCTAGATTAGAGTCAATTCGTATATTGGTTGCATTTGCTACTCACCATGATTTCAAGCTTTTTCAAATGGACGTCAAGAGTGCATTCCTAAACGGCCCAATCTCCGAATTAGTCTATGTTGAGCAACCACGGGAATAGAAAATCACAAGAACCCTTCACACATTTATAAACTCCATAAGGCGCTCTACGGGCTTAAGCAAGCACCTAGAGCATGGTATGAATGCCTTAAAGATTTTCTCATTAAAAAGGGTTTCGATATCGGTAAAGCCGACCCTACTCTCTTCACGAAGAATATTGGCGATGATTTATTTGTATGCCAAATATATGTAGAACGGGCTCCCGCTGAGCTTACTTGTTGAATGAGGGATCAACAGGGGCCCCTTCGAGCGAGAGGGTGGTTGCGTCCGAGCAATGCTCAGATGAGGGAGACACACGGTGTTTATCCTGGTTCGGGTCTCTCGCCGGGGAGATAGTAACCCTACTCCAATGTATATGGTTTAAGGTCTGTCAAGTTGCGTACACTTTTTATCCCGTCCCCTTTCACAGGGGTCAGGAGGGTTTAAATACAGGTTGCTAAGTCGTATACATGGTAACTACCCCCTATAATTATGCCACGCTTTCGCACCTTCCGCACCCGTGATCTGGAGTCCTTGAATCGCGCCTCGTTTTGAATTTCTGGCGTACCTGTCCTAGATCCTCGGCGGACTGGTTGCCGCTTTCCTTCCTGGTGGTTTGACCGAGACCCCGGCTATCCTCCGAGCATCCGCCAGGCTCACTGAGCACGGTTTTTCGTGTCCGACCCGCATGCTCGTGGGCGAGCAATCGGTCTTCAGTGAGTGGAGGCATACGCTCGTAGCCCGAGCATTAAGTTGCTCGGGCGCTCTCCTAGGGCATCCTCTGAGGGTATTGCATGGTCGGTGGCTTTTGGATAGCTGGGGCAAGATGGTCTTTATGTCAAATAGTTCAATCCCCGACAGCTAGCCCCCGAGGCTCAAGTGGGAGACCACCTGGCCCGGGCTTCCCCTTGAGCCTAAAAGACTTTTTAGGAGGGATTGGTTCCTTGCAGCGAAGCTCTACTGCAGCATCAAGCATGGCATGGTCATAGGCGGGCGCACTGAGCCACAACCGAGCTTCTGTCCTGCCGTACGACCAAGGCGTTGTGCTCAATTGGTCGCGCTGGTTCCTTCTTCAAGAAGCGTCCCAGTAACAGTCATGCAGTTTCTTGGGAAACATGCATTTACTGGGTAGTTTCAGCCGTAACGGACACCCGTCGCTTCGGGAAAGGTTGCGGCGGCATTAAATGCGGCTTTTCACTGCCTTTTTAAGCCCGAACAACGTGGGAGGCACCCTCACTTCGCATTTTTCTCGTGCTTGCTCGAGATCCCTTGTTCTTGCCTTCTCCACCCCTTGTTGCAATGGTGCGTTTCGGTGTTACCCAAATGAACCGGAGGAGGCTCCAAGCGCTGGTGGACGAGGGCTACGTCGACCCAAACACTGCTCAAGCGTCGGGCGATGACGAAGCGCCAGTGACACGGGAGGGGGAGATTGTTTCCTGTGAGCTCTACGCCATCAACGGGCTTCGCTTGCCCGAAAGTGAGTTTCTTGTCTCCGTGCTTGCCTTTTGCGGGCGCGAGATCTCCCACCTCAATCCAAATTCTGTCCTGGCCCTGACAATCTTCTCCCATCTCTGCGAGGCGTACGTGGGCGTGATGCCCACGGCCAGTCTCTTTTTCTATTTTTATTCTTCCTTCCGCACCGGTGGGAACACCCCCGCTGGCTGCATCTACCTTCGTCTCCGGACCAGCTGACCGTACGACTACCCCCTTCTTTCCCTGAAAGATTCGGTGTCGGGCTGGGCTGACCTTTGGTTCTATCAGAAGAAGGGGGAAGGAAGCCAACTGACCTATTCTGGGGAGATAGCCCCGACCACCGAGACTCCGCGCTCACCTGTGCAGCCCGAGGAGGAGAGGATCCTTAGGACCATCAGTGAGCTCTCCCAGATGGGGCTCACTGGTCGGGACATCGCCCGGGACTTCTTCTTCAACTGGGTATCTCCCCTGCGGAGGCGGGAGCACCCCTTCTACGAGATCACCGGGTGGCAGGACTTCACCCGCGAGGCGCCGTCCGTGGGGAGCGACAGTGTGATCTCCGTTCGAGAGGGATCCCCGAAGATGTTGAATTCGGGAGATACTCGGAGTCTCTGTGCCTTCAACGATGTTGAGGATGACGACATGTACTACGCCAGCGACGGCGTGTTCGGTGTGACCGATCCGGCAGGCCACAACAAACCCGGGAGCCTTACCCCAGAATCTGAAGTGCGAGGATGAACCCTTTGTTCCCCGCGCATTGCCCTCGTTGATAACGAGGATGACTACGACGGACTCTATGATGGGCTGGATATACCAGATCATATCGAGTTCGATCGCGAAATAGCGTCTCAAGGAGATACGATGATGTCTCCGTCGCACTCATCCAGCTTTCGCAATGTTAACATGGTCGGAAACCATGTCGAACCTGACATGGAATCCTCGGGAGCTGCTAAGCATGATCGCTACGAAGCAGCTAGGCACCACCTGGAGGCGTCCTTGGGCAGAACCTTGGCGAGCATTCGTCGTCGTGCGTGAGAAAGGTGCACTTCCAGGGAGAGAAATTCCTCCCGAGGAAACTCTCACGGGTGTCGAACCCCTGACCGCGTCCTCGAGCGCCGCCAAAGTTCTTCGCCGCCTGTTCTCCGGAACCGAGAGCACCTGCAGGCTTTAGTGGCGGTCGTACGCGACCTCCGCAACTTTCCCGACCAAGTGGACTTGGAAGCGGTTGGCATGGTCATGGCCGAGGATTTGGAAAAGCTCGCCGTAGACTTAAAAGTCTCGGATCCACCCCATGATCGGGGCACTCGAAGTGTTTCCCGGGACCATCGAGAGCACGCTCTCGCCCGATCGCACAGGAACGAGTTTCGGAGCCATGCACGGGAAGTGCTCCAGATGACCAATCCAGTCTACAGGAACCCTCGGAGCAATCCCCGGTCGGCTTCGGAGCATCTTGCACACGTTCGCTCGGATTACGAGCGCTTTGAACGCTCTACGACCGAGCGGTTGCCAACGCGACGACCTCGTGAGGTTTTCTCCCAACTTGGTCCGCGCGGTGGGCGATGGACGGAGGATGCTCGCGACGACCTTCGAGGCCGAAGAGGCTACCGTGAGACCTCGAGCTACGGGTGTAAGGCCTTCACGAGCTCCCTTCGAAATGTCACGTGGCCAAACAAGTTCAAGCCCGGGCACATCGAGAGATTCAACGGGACCCAGAACCCGGATGAGTTTCTCTCAATCTACACCACTGCGATCCTGGCGGCAGGGGGTGACGAGGGGGTAATGGCAAATTACCTCCCAATGGTCTTGGACGGGGCCACTCGTACATGGCTCTTCAATCAGAAAGAAGGGTCCATACGATCTTGGAGGCAACTCAGTACGGCGCTCCGAGCGAACTTCCAGAGTTGTTACATTCGCCCGGGAAAAGAGTGCGACCTCGAGCGCCTGATCCAAACAGAGGGCGAAACTCTGTGACAGTTTGTTCAGAGATTCATCCAAGTCCGAAACTCGATCCCGAACATATCAGACGAGTGTAATATCCCGAGTATTTCTATACTCGAGTCACTGTACATATGTACTCAAACACTGTTCAATAATACACTGTTCTTGTGTGTTTCTGTATTTTGAGCTGAGTAGGCTCGACTGGGATCCAAAAGAACCCTTTAACTTAATTAAACTCACTCAAAATCAAATCGAGTTCAATTGCGGTTCGTAATTGTCCTTTTGGACAAATTGGAAATTTAGGAAATTAAATGTCTAAAAGTCCTCAAAAACTATCCAAAATATCTTAGAAGTATTCAAAATCAGCTTTAGATGTTTGAATCTTCAAGTTTTGGCATTGGACCAAAATGCCCTCCATAAGTGCATAGTGCCCACATGTGTTTTAAGCCACTCCAAGCCTCCAACCAGCCATTTCCTTATTTCCCCACCTCCTCCCACACGTCTTGAGCAAGGAGAAGGAGAAAGAGAAGAAGAAGGCCACCCAAATCCGCTGGATTAAGGCGATTCAACCGACTAAAATCGAATCGGAGGTCGGATTTGGCGCCCTCATCGCGTTCCCCATCTTCTCAACCCCTTCAAGTGAGTATTCCATCGAGATTCATCGATGTCTCTTGGA
Source organism: Rhipidocladum racemiflorum (assembly GCA_036346355.1). Classification (NCBI taxonomy): domain Eukaryota; kingdom Viridiplantae; phylum Streptophyta; class Magnoliopsida; order Poales; family Poaceae; genus Rhipidocladum; species Rhipidocladum racemiflorum. Next base: position 51,873,539 of record CM070578.1, on the reverse strand, counting down.
GTTCCCGTGGTGCTTTGCGATCCGACCGATTTCTTGACTCCGGTCGATCCTCTTGCCGTAGCTACGACTCTTTTCTCCTGTAGCTCGCATTTCATCAAGTTTTCCCAAACCTAGCCTAGGCCATGTCTAGGTACCATGTGTTCAACGCATCGCATAGCAATTTCGCTTTAAAATCTAGACTCAGTCGTCGTTAGGTCCGTTTAACTCTATAGTCGACTGCTTTTAGCCATCTTCAAAATCGAGCATGCTCTCGCTAGGTCTTCGGTTTGTCGGAGTTCTAGTGAGGTAGAGCATGTATAGATTTTTCCCATAGCACTTCGGTAGCTAGAGCCGCTATCGTAAGAATCGGAATTCAATTCGATAAGCCGGATTTTATTTTATTTAATTAGGTGTTAAGTGTTTTCACAAAATACTAGGAGTTCGTAGCTTGAATCGACGATTCTATTAGCTCTTCCGATAGCCGTAGTCGCGATCGTAAGAGTCGAATTCAATTTGTCGCATCCTACACAAAGTTGTCACTCTAGGTCACTCTATTTGCGAAAAATCGTAGAGGTCCGATGACCAAATGGATAGTTCCTATAGCTTTCTAGCTAGTAGAAAGCCGGATAAAAATACGGAGTTTAGTTTTGACCATTTTGCGGCAGATACTTTGTCTGCTCTAGGTCTCAATTGGTTGAATAAAATCCTAGAGCTCCTGAGCACGAATCGACTTCACCATTAGTCTTCTTAGAGGCTAAACAAAGTGGCTAAAAATGCTAGATTTGCATTTTAGCACTTCGCATTTTATTTTAATAATTAGAGGGCCCAAAGCCGTTCTTGGCTTTTCGCTCAGTTCGCCTCGTTTAAGGTCCCTAAGGTTGAAAGCATGCTTCACGTGTGCTTTAGATCCCATTTTGGCCCTTTTCCGACTTTTGTCGTGCCGGGTAAATACTGGGAGTTACGCGGACGCTTGATCAAAAGTCCTAGTAGGTTAAGTCAATTTTGGCGGTGATTGGCTCCGATAAGTCATTATTACCTCCAAGTGTCTAGCTGCGGGTCCAGAACGAAGTTTCACGACATTCTTGATCAAAAGCGACCTTTGACGGTTTTGATCGCTTTTGGTCGTTAACAGTCGCTTTGATCGCTTTTGGCCGCTTTTGCGAATTCGATGCAAATTGCTAATCTACCGAGCGCTTTAGTTAGGTGTTGAGTGTTCGAACTCAGATCGGGAACCCACACGGATTCGATCGCGTTTGGACTCAATACGGACTCAAAACGGTTTTGTCGGAAATTACTCCGCGGTTTTTCATTTTGATTCAATTTTGGTCAATTTCATTAGGAATTGCTTTGCAACCGATCCAACTAAGTCCTAAATATCTTGCTTTAGCTTGTTGCGTTGTCGGAAACCTGTTTTGCGCAAAATCCGCAAAATTGGCCGTTTAACGGATTTCCGACAAAACGATCGCTTTACCGCTTTGGCAAATTTGTCGCTTTTAGGGCCGAAAGGTTTTTCTTCGATCTTTCGAGCATTTTAGCACCTAGTTATGTACCTGAGGCCAAATTGAGGCTCCACATGCAAATTTAATTGCATTTGTCTTCAATTTACGTATTTTTATTCACGTAGGTAAAGAATACGCCTTTTTCGCTGCTTTAGCTCGGTTGATCATTTCAACTTCAAACAAGTTCCAATAAGTCCCATTAGGTATGTTATACCTATTTTTAGGTATTTCACTAAGTTTAGTTGGGTTTTACTTCATTTTGCACGTTTTAATCCATTTTGGCACTTGTTCGGCCGAAATGGACATAATAGGTCATAGTTTCACATTTTCTTTGTTTTCTTCAATTCTTTCTCCTTTAAATATTTAAGTGGGTCTTATTTGATGTTTAGTTGGCATTTGTGCATTTAAATCTTGCTTTTGCTAAGTTGTATTTCTTTTTGTCGTTTTTGTTGCTTTGACCGATTAGAGGCTAGCGAGTCAAGCCACGAATCTACGAACATCATCCGGACATCACCGAAGTGCAACAACAAGGGAAGCACCTCCTTTGACCATCTTGAAACCTATATTTCACGATGTTTACTTTGATTTCTCAAACTATATGCATTGTTTATATTCAAGAAAGTGCTAGTTTGTGGGAATGGTAGATATACCACGATTTGGTGGTTTTTCCTCAATTAAATTCCCGAGTTCATTGATAGCCTTAGTAGGGTTGGACAATTAATAAAATGTCACTTGGGTATAAACGACTTAGTAAATGCATATGCTTAGACACTCGCAATAGAGATGAGCAAAGTCAGTCATTTACCAAATGCTCAAAACTTATAATAATTGTAACTGGTTTTGGAAATGTTTTGGAAATGTGACTTGTAAAGGTAATTTGATAAAAATGTGCAGTGTCTAGTTGGTAATTAGACTTGGCGGGAGGTATAATATGTGCTAGTTAAACATGGTGGCGATTGGTTGGCGAGTTAAGTGGAGTTCCCGCTTGAGTCACTAGGCAAAAATATAAGGACCGAACTTGTGACGGTTTTGAATGAACACCGTGCAACCGCGCAATGCTGGGATGGGGCAGCCTGCTTTTAGTACCTGAAGTGTGAGGGGATAGCCATGCCTGTTGGTAGGCCGAAGTGTGGACCTTTTCCCCGTGTTGAGCAAATAAGCGGTGTGTGTGTCCTCACGACCCGCCGTATGCACCTTCGTGAGTGCGCTTGTACTTATGCAGCGGGGAATCGCTCCAGTTCATGTTTGATTGATACAACGGTGTACGCCTTGCTATGGGATAATGCCGCGGCAAAAACTCGCCGTCGTCACGATGGATATTCCGTGGCCGCCTGAGTGGTGGTTGGCCTCTTATCGCCATAGTAGTGGGTTTATCGTCGCCGGTGCTGGGGTGTGGCTATAGTCTCAACGATGGGAAAGAATAGATCATTCTTGTATATCGGATACCTCGTGTATCGCGTGTACCCTGGATGACAGGGATGCAAGTCTGAGTTGTGTTTGGGTAAAGTGCGCAAACTCTGCAGAGTATCAAATAATTCTAATCGATCAGCCGTGCTCACGGTTATGAGCAAATCTTCTTTAATCATATCAAGTATAGAAATTTGGTTCGGTTTGAAAATGAAAATCTATTTCGGAGTCTATCTAAAGCATATGGATCGATATGGTACTTGATGGATTTATGAATGAGTGAATATGGTATTTGGAGGATTTATGAATATATGGATGTCAATTCGTATCTCAACTGCGATCATGGATGGTGGCAGTTGAGAGACTCAAATATTACATATATTGTAAATATGTTTTATTCAAAATGCTGTCTTTCAAATTATGTATTACATTTCGATGAACTGTTCCAAATCCTGCTTTTCGCAATAGACTTAGTGTAGTAGCCATTTCAATCGTATCAGCCTGCATATTAATTATATTTGCATACACTAAAGTCTTGCGAGTACATATGTGTACTCACCGTTGCTGCTAACCCCTTTTTCCTCAGAGGAAGGTAATGATGATGTCTCGGATGATGGCGAGCCCCTTTTCTGCGAGTGTTGCGGCTTCGTAGTTCCTCCCTCCAACAAGAGTCTGGTGGGTGGGTGCCACCGCTACTGGTTGTCTTTCTTTTGTTTCCGCTGTCGCGTTACTTCTTTTGGGTTCTGTAATGCACTTGTTCAAGATTTACACCCCGTTATGGAAATTACCTTAGTGTATCTCTTCGTGCAGTGATACTCGGGTTGTGGAGTACAGCGATACTAGGCTCCGATCCAGGGATCCAAAGATCGATGCGTCTGAGCACCGGTCCGGCTTAAGGGTTCGATCCCGTCGATCGAATTTTTAGATTCAGATTTTCGGTGTCGAGGCTTCCTGTTGCTATACGGTGCTATATGCTACAGTAGATGGCGTACAGTACGGTATAGGAAGAGGGGTGCTCACAACGAGGCTATTGTCCGAGCCTTCAAATTCGGAGTGCGAGACGTACGCTTCACACAGGACCTGGAGATCCACCCGGACTTGACGGCCAATGAGCTCTTCCGTATGGCCGACCGGTACGCCAACGCCGACGAAGCCGTCCAATGGAAGAAAATGCTGGACGAAGGAAAGCTACCACCTCAGCCCGGACTAGAGGTCTCCACCAGCAAGAAAGGTTTGAACTCCGTGGATAAGAAGATCAAGAAGAACAAGAAGACACAACCCTCGCCAGGTATGGTCACCGCGGTGGAGCAACAACAACCTCGAGCATCCCAACCGCAGCGCCGGGGGTTCAATGCTCGGGCAGAGGGCAACAACCTCGGCATCGCGACGACCGAAACCGAGGCGATCAGGCGACGCATCAGAGTGGCCTCTATTGCCTGCTCCATCAGGCGTATGGGCATGACCTACGGAACTACCGAACATGGACCTACCTCATGGAGCAGTTCTACAGCGGCAAGGGTCCCATGCCGTCGCTCCCAAAGCAGGTGGAAAACGACAAAGGTAAGCAGCCCGCGGAAGACAAGGACGACGACATGGAATACCAGGAGCCCCAGAACCACATCGCGGTCATATTCGGGGGCTCCTCCGCTTACAAGTTGCGCCGAGATTTAAAAGACGCCGCTAGGGAAGTACACCACGTTACCCAAGGTAAACCCCCTGTGCAGCAGCTTATGTGGTCCGAGCTGCCCCTTACATTCTCCAAGGATGATTGTCCCCTTGGAATGACCAAACCGCAGAAGCTCCCAATGGCCGTGAGTCCGACCATCAGCAACACCATTGTGGGTCGAGTGCTCATAGACTCTGGGAGCTCCTTAGATCTAATTTCCGCCAAGGTCTTGGACGAGATGCAGATCCCTCGTTCCAAAATCAAGAGCATAACAATCCCCTTCTTTGGGATAGTTCCGGGCACCTCGATCAAGCCTTTAGGCCAGGTCGTTCTTCCCGTCGCCTTCGGAAGTCAGAGTAACTTTCGAACAGAAATGATCACCTTTGAAGTAGTCGACTTCGAGTCGGCTTATAATGCTATTCTTGGCAGGCCGGCTCTGTCCAAGTTCATGGCCGCCATGCATCATGCGTACCAATGCCTGAAGGTTCCTGGACCTAATGGGGTTATAACCATAAGGGGGAGCCATAAGTCCGCATTAAATTGCGACGAAAGGGCGTTGGACATGGTCGGTCAACTGCCTACATGTGGTTCCGATCAAGAGCCGAAGCATTCCCGGCCTAAAATTGCCCTCCAGCCTGGAGGAGAGACCAAGGCCGTTCCACTCAACGAGGCGGAACCCACCAAGGTCGTGCATTTGGGGTCTTCCTTAGATCCCAAATAGGAACTCGAGCTCATCACCTTCCTCCGGGAAAATTCAGATGCGTTCGCCTGGGAACCATCAGATATGCCCGGGGTCCCAAGGGAGGTGATCGAGCACAGGTGGGCGGTCCAGCCTGATAAAAAGCTAGTGCGACAAAAACTCAGACGATATTCCCCGGAAAAGCAGGCGATCATCCGCGAAGAGCTCGATAAGCTCCTCAAGGCCAACTTCATCAGAGAAGTCGAACATTCCGAGTGGCTGGCCAATCCGATCATTGTCAGGAAGAAGGGGGGCAAGTGGCGCATGTGTGTCGACCACACAGGCCTGAACGCCGCTTGTCCCAAAGACAACTACCCGCTGCCTCGTATAGACCAGTTGGTCGACTCAACAGCGGAGTCCCAGATAATGAGCTTCCTGGACGCTTATTCGGGATATCATCAGATCAGCATATCACCTGAAGATGAAGAAAAGACCTCTTTCATTACTCCGTTTGGTACGTTCTGCTACACGACCATGTCCTTCGGTCTCAGAAACGCCGAAGCAACCTTTCAGCGCCTCATGCAGAAAACCTTCGCGGATCAAATAGGTCAGAACTTGGAAGTCTATGTAGATGACATAGTCATCAAAAGCAAGCACGCTTCAAGTCATGTCACCGACTTAGAAGAAACATTTTGTAATCTCAACAAGCATCAAATAAAGTTGAACCCTGAAAATTGCGTTTTCGGTGCGAAAGCCGGCAAGGTGCTTGGCTACGTGGTCGGTCCACAGGGCATCGGAGCAAACCCGAAAAAAATCGAGGCCATCGAAAACATGAGGCCTCCCACGTGTGTGAAAGAAGTACAGGCCCTAACCGGTCGGATGGCCGCTCTGAGCCGCTTCATCTCACGACTAGGGGAACGAGGGCTACCGTTCTTCAAAGCCCTGCGCAAGCACGATGGCTTCGCCTGGACAGAAGAAGCTAACCACTCGTTCGAAGAGCTAAAGCAGTACTTGTCCAAGTCGCCCATCTTGGTGACCCCCAAAGCAGGAGAAGCGCTGTTGCTATACTTAGCCGCAACCCCGCATGCTGTAAGTGCGGTATTGGCGGTGGAAAGGGATGGGGTCCAACAACCTATCTACTATATTAGCGAAGTACTACACGGACCGAAGGAGCGTTACCCTGAGGTTCAGAAGCTCTTGTACTCACTGCTCAGAGCTTCCAGAAAGCTACGTCATTATTTCCAAGCACACAAAATTGTGGTCCCAACCAGTTTTCCACTCAGGGAGATCCTGTGAAACCAAGACGCCATTGGTCGTATAGCAAAGTGGGCCATGGAACTCACTGAGTTTGACATACAATTTTTGGCTCGCATAGCTGTCGGGACCCGAATTTGCAAATCCGGACCCTCTGTGTATTCAGCACTAGTCCAGGAACGCGCTAGTGCACACAGTCTTAACATCGGTAAATATCACAATCATACCACTCGATACTAATAAAGTACTTTATTTAAATAGTCAAACTGGTTACTCGACCTTATGGTCAAGTTACAAATATACGCCACGCAGGGCGAAACTTATTAAGACAGAAATAGTAGCAGCGAAAAATAAGATAACTTCGTGGCGCCATCCAGTATACCACAGGCAACTGACTGGGCTCGCTCCCTAAGTAGACGGTTCCTCTTGGAGCTCCTCCTCCAAAGCTGGTGTAGTCTCCTCTTCAACTGGTGTTGTATGGTGGCAAGGGTGAGTACTTGGTACTCAGCAAGTCATGCCTGAGAATGCAAGCTAATATACTATATGCATGGCTTGATACAAAGGAATAGCTCAAGGTATATTTGCGATAAAACGACATTTGACAAATAGCATAAGTAGATTCGAAAGCAGTAGAAACAAGTATAGCATAGATAACTTTTCAAGGAGTTTAATAAACATCTTTCCCATCCTAATCCACATTTCCATCAACATCATTATTAATCCAACCCAACCTTTCAGATCCAAGTTATTTTTGAGAAAATCTAACCCTTGACTGTAATTCGGCGATGTCCAATACCGCGGACACGGCTATTCGAATAGATTCTACACTCTGCAGAGGTTATGCACTTTACCCACAAGATACAGTCAAACACCACAAAGGCGAGTTCCCGTAACAAAGTCTTTCGGAAACTTCTAACAATACAAGTGGTCCTCCCCGGTTATTGCACACTAACCCTTCCCTTAGCTAAGGCGAAGTTTAGGCCAATCAACCGTTAGATGGGTACCTGGCCTCGGCCAGACGCTCCCCGTACAACTTACACAAAGGGTGTAGTTGACCTCCTGAGGTCCCACAGGTACGTTATTAGCAACTTAATCAACTAGGTCCGTCCCATTACAGACATGTGGTTGCACGTTAGACCCAGTTCAAAGGCTTGCAAGGTTAAGTCCTTAGGGTGACCAGGGCAAGACTACCCGAAGAACCAAAACATCATCCCCAGTGCCACAACTGGCCCACCTGATCATTCTTGCCACATGCCCCAGTCAAAAACTATTTATCAAACCCCAGTTGATTACCATGCACCACGTGCCATCAACATCACATGATACCTTTCCAAAACACGTTCAATATATCATTAAGTCAATATTAACATTTGATTGTCCAAAATCATGTCATGAGCACGTAGCAGGTCTAAGCCATATACTACAACGGTCTAAAACCCATGTTGGCAATTTAATAATGTCCAACTTGTAATCCACAACTAGGGTGACAAGGGTCATGGCACATATTTAAATAATCAAGGTGTCATACAGCAATTTGGTATTTATCTAATCCCCCGTATTTAAATAAAGTATTTTCCAATTGAACTAGCATGCAATAGGTTAAATCAAAATAGGTTTCAAAATAGGATCAACATGGTCAAAGCACAACTTGCCTTCAAAAAGTACTTGTTCTTGGTCTTGGGTTGGATCCTGAGTCAACACTTCTCCTTCGAATCCTTCCGGCACTTCAACGTCTACTCGTAAAGCGTGCAAATAGCAATACACGAATAAACAATAGGCAAAAAGTGTCCAAACATCCAAATAAAATCCATAAACAGAGAGAACATAATTTTATGAATTTTTAGAAACTGGAATCATCAAATTTGGAGTTAAAATGCAAAAGTTATGATTATTTAAAGTTTAAATAATCAATTAAATAATTTTACAGAGAAAAACTTTAGTCCAAAAATTAAATAAAATTCATATTTAGGTAGATCTCAATTTTATACAAATTTAGAAATTTGAATCACTCAAATCGGAGTTGAAACGCAAAAGTTATAAGCGTTTGAAGTTCGAAACAAAATCTGAAATCATTATTTCGAATTTAATAAATCATTTTCTTTTCGAAAATTAATTATTGCGTCGGCGAGGACACGTGGCAGCCTCGATTGGTCTGCTGGAGTCGGTAGGTCCATGGACTTGGTCCACGCTCGGCTCGGGTCTCACCGTGGACTCGGTCCCACGGCTCCATGTGTCAGCGGTGGGTCCCCTTGGGTGACGCCATCGGCGTCGGCGGGGCTCACCACGCAGTGCCGACAGGTGGGACTCCACTGTGGACGTCATTCTTGGCGTCGCCGGCTGGCCGACGGCCCGTGACATCTTGAGCGCCATGGCGTCGGCGTGGCGTCATGGTGCGATGTGGGCCGGGCGTGACATGCGGGCCCAGCGTGTCGGCGTCTGCCACACGCAGCGCGTGGGCGGCGGCGGCCGTGGCGGTCAGCCTTCCCGGACGCGTGGCGCAATCTCGGCCGTTGATTTGAAAATCAACGGCCCAGATTAGATCTGGCTCTCACGCGTTTGGGTTAACGCGTTTGATCTGGACCATTGGATCTAGATCCAACGGTCGAGATTGGATCCGGGATTTTGGACGGAATCTCACCGTGAGATGATGTGGCGCAATCTGGGACGTTGGATCGGAATCGGACGGCGGAGCGAGCTCGGGGTCCGGCGATGGCTTGCGGCGGCGCTGGCTCGCCGGGATTGGGGACGACGACCACGGCAACGGCGCTTCAGGCGTGCTCCGGCGAGGTGAGAGGTCCCTTCCGACGCGGCTTGACCTCCCGGTTCCGGATCTGACCTCAACGGCGGCGGAGGACGACGGAGACGGCGGCAATCGGCGAAAAACTACGGCGGAACGCTACGGCAACTTCGGCGAGCGATTGCGGCTAGACGGTGTAACACCCCAAAATTTTGCTTTCCTTAAATTCATGTGTGATGTGGCACTTTGGTGAATTTTTGGAATTTTCTGGAATTTATTTGGAATTATTTGGAATTTATTTGAATTTATTCCATTTTGAAATAATTAAAGAATTTAATTTTGCAAATAAATTTTTGTTGGAAATATTTTATTTGAGTCCAAAATGATCCAAAATATTTTCCAGAATTTTTCTGGAATTTTTCTGAGTCATTTGCTATTTTTAATGAATTAAATGAATTACTAGGAATTATTTTAAATATTAATTCGCTGGAAAATCCAACTCGGGTCAAGTACTGTTCAACCGACCGAGTCGGACTCGAGTCCGACCCGAGCCAGTTGACTCGACCGAACCCACTCCTAACCCTAATGAATCCCAACCGTTGGATCAAGATCCAACTACCGAGATCCGGACTTCGACCCGAGCCGTGTCCGGACCGGACCCGGTCGCGCCGCGCGATCGTGGCCGTTGGTTGTGCCACGTGGACGGCCACGATTTCGTCGTCTTCCCGAGTCCGAGCTGGACTCCGCCGCCGCGCCGCCGCCGTAGCAAGTTAGGTTTCCGTTTTCTGCACGGACGCCGAGGCTATTTAATGCCCGGGGCATACCCCGAGGACCGCCGTGATCCCGCGCCCTCCCTTCTCTACTTCACCGAGGCTAAGTCGCCGCCGTTTAGCCGCGGCGAGCTCGCCGTAGTTGCGCTGCTCCGCCACGGTCTTTGCCCGTTCGCCGCCGTCGCCGTCCCTCGCCGTTGACCTCAGATCCGGACTCACCGCGACGAGACGCACCCGAAGGGACCCTTCATCTCGCCGGAGCAACCCCGGACCGCCGTTGGGCTCGTCGTCGTCTTCAACTCCGGCAGCCGTGCGCCACCACGAAGCCATCAGCCCTCGCGAGCTCTGTGCACCGTCGGATCCAGATCGGACGGTTGAGGTGAGTTCACGTGTTCCAAACCCGATTAGATCTGGGCCGTTGGATCAAGATCCAACGGTTCACAATCGCCACGTGCCGTAGCAGTGCGATTATAGGATTAGATCTGGACCGTCCGATCTAGATCGAACGGCCCACGAGCATCGAGTAGTTTCAACGTGTTAAACCCTGGATCCAATCCGCGCCGTTGATTTTCAAACCAACGGACGAGATTGCGCCACGTGTCGGGAAGTTGGACCGACGCGGTCAGCGCCCACGCAGCTGGCGTGTGACGCTGACACGCGGGGCCCGCGTGTCAGAGGGCCCGCATGTCAGTGGCTAACCCAGCCAAGCGCTGACGTCAGCGATGACGTCACCCGAGTGGGCCCACATGTCAGTCACGTGAGCCGTGGACCGAGTCCACCGTGGACCCGAGCCGAGCGTGGACCGAGCCCATGGACCGGCTGACGTCAGCAGGCCAATCAGGAGCTGCCACGTGTCCATGCTGACGCAATAATTAATTTCCGAAAAAGAAAATGATTTATTAATTCGAATAATGATTTCAAATTTAGATTCAAACTTCAAACGCTTATAACTTTTGCGTTTCAACTCCGATTTGAGTGATTCAAATTTCTAAATTTGTATAAAAATAAGATCTACCTAAATATGAATTTTATTTAATTTTTGGACTAAAGTTTTTCTCTGTAAAATTATTTAATTGATTATTTAAACTTTAAATAATCATAACTTTTATGCTTTTAACTCCAAATTTGACGATTCCAGTTTCTAAAAATCCAGAAAATTATGTTCTCTCTGTTTATGGATTTTATTTGGAGTTTTGGGATCTTTTGCATAGTGTTCATTTGTGTATTTGCTATTTGCACGCTTTACGAGTAGACGTTGAAGTGCCTAAGGATTCGAGGGAGAAGTGTTGACTCAGGATCCAACTCAAGACCAAGAGCAAGTACTTTTTGAAGGCAAGTTGTGCTTTGACCATATTGATCCCATTTCAAATCTATTTTGATTTAAACTATTGCATGCTAGTTCAATTAGAAAGATACTTTGTTTAAACATGGGGTTAGATAAATACCAATTTGCTATATGACACCTTGATTACTTAAGTATGTGCCATGACCCTTTGTCACCCTAGTTGTGGTTTACTAGTTGGACATTATTAAATTGCCAACATGGGTTTAGATCGTTGTAGTATGTCGCTTAGACACGCTACGTGCTCATAACATGATTTTGGATAATCAAATGCTAATATGGACTTAATGATATATTGAACCTGTGTTGGCCGAGTATCATGTGAAGTTGATGGCACGTGGTGCCTGGTAAGCACCGGGGGTTTGATAAACGATTTGACCGGGGCATGTGGCAAGAGTAATCAGGTGGGCCAGTGTGGCACTGGGGATGATGATTTGGTTTTTCGGGTAGTCTTGCCCTGGTCACTCTAAGGACTTAACCTTGCAAGCCTTTGAACTGGGTCATACTTGCAACCACATGGCTGGAATGGGACGGCCCTAGTTGACTAAGTCGCTAAGGACTCACTTGTGGAGCCTCAGGGTGTCAGTTACACCTTTTGTGTGATTGTACGGGGGAGCGTATCGTGGCTGTGGCCAGATACCCATCTAACGGTGTGTTGGTCCCATACTTCGCCTTGGCTAAGGGAAGGGATGGTGTAGAGCACGAACCGGAGAGGACCACCTGTGTTGTTTGAGGCTTCCGAAAGGCTTTGTTACGGGAACTCGCCTTTGTGGTGTTTGACTGTATCTTGTGGGTAAAGTGCATAACCTCTGCAGAGTGTAGAATCTATTTGAATAGCCGAGTCCACGGTACTGGACAATGCTCGGGAATTACAGTCAAGGGTTAGATTTTCTGAAAATAACTTGGATTTGAAAAGTTGGGTTGGTTTAACAATGAAGATGATGGAAATGTGGTTTAGGATGGGAAAAATGTTTGTTAAACTTCTTGAAAAGTTATTTATGCTTTACTTATTTCTACTGCTTTCGAATCTACATTTATTACTTGTCAAAAGTCACATCGCAAATATACCTTGAGCTATTCCTTTGTACCAAGCCATGCATATAGTATATTAGCTTGCATTCATGTGCATGACTTGTCGAGTACCAAGTACTCACCCTTGCCTCAACACAATACCAGTTGAAGAGGAGACTACGCGATTCGGAGGAGGATTTCCAAGAAGACCCGTCTACTTAGGGATGCGAGCCCGATCGGTTGCTGTGGTATACTTTGGATGGCGCCACGAAGTTTATTTGATTTTCATTTCCGTTATTTCTCTTTTAATAAGTTTCGCCTTGCAAGGCATATATATTTGTATCTTGGCCATAAGGTCAAGTAACCCTTTTATTTAATAAAGTACTTTGATAGTATCGATTGGTATGATTGTGATATTTACCGATGTTAAGACTGTGTGCACTAGCGCGTTCTCGACTAGTGCCGAATACACAGAGGGTCCGGATTTGCAAATTCGGGTCCCGGCAGACGGCGGCGGCTCGGCGACGTTGTTCAGGCTACAGCGCGCAATGAAGTGGCGGTCACGGCGGCGACGGCGCAATAAATAGAGCCCTCGACGTCCGTGAAACGCACGGAAACCGAGACCTGCTCCGTTGCGGCGGCGGAGTCCGGCGACGACTCGGACTGGGTGACGTGGCACGCGGACAGCCGTTGGATCGAGATCCAACGGTGCGTGAGTTTGGGTTCGGGTCGGACTCGGGCGAGCTGGTTGGCTCGGTCGGGCTCGGGTCCGGCGACGTGGCTCAATCGTGGCCGTTGGATCTTGATCCAACGGTCACACGGGTTTGGGTTCGGCCGAGCGGGTTAATTTGGCCGACCAATCAAGCGCGAGTCTGACTCGGACTCGGGTCCGGTCGGATGAACAGTAAAACCCACTCGTATTTAAATAATCCAATTAAATTCTCAGAAATTCAATTAAATCATTAAAAATAGCAAAAGACTCGAGAAAAATTCCGAAAAATTACGAAAATATTTTGGATCATTTTGGACTCAAATAAAATATTTCCAACAAAATTTTATTTGCAAAGTTTAATTCTTTAATTATTTCAAAATGGAATAAATTCAAATAAATTCCAAATAAATCCAAATAAATTCCAGAAAATTCCAAAAATTCACCAAAGTGCCAAATCACACATAGATTTAAGAAAAGCAAAATTTTGGGGTGTTACAAACCTCCCCCCCTTAACAGAATCTCGTCACTGAGATTCAGGGCTTACTAAAGGAATAGGTTCGGAAACTCTTTCTTCAAATCCTCTTCGCGTTCCCAAGTCGCTTCGCTTTCTTCATGATTGCTCCACTGAACTCTACAGAAACGGGTTGACTTGTTCCTCGTCTCTCGATCCATTGTGTCTAGAATCTTCACGGGATGCTCCTTGTAAGTCAAATCTTCTTGCAACTCAATTGACTCTAGCGATGTCTGTTCCTCAGGTACTCGAAGACACTTCTTCAACTGGGACACATGGAATACATCATGTACTCCTGCTAACGACTGTGGCAACTCCAGCTGATAAGCAACTTCGCCTCTGCGGCTCAAAATCTTAAATGGTCCAACATAACGGGGTGCGAGTTTCCCTTTGGCATGGAACCTCTTAACTCCCCTGAGAGGCATAACTCTGAGGTATACAAAGTCTTCTGGTTCAAAACTCAAGTCCCGGCGACGATTGTCAGCATAACTCTTCTGTCGTGATTGGGCGATCTTCAACCTTTCCCTAATCATGGCAATCTGCTTCTTGACCTCTTGAAGAATATCAGGCCGAAGACACGGCGCTCGCCGGTCTCATTCCAATTCAATGGCGTCCGGCGAGTCGACCATCTGATGCCTCATAAGGTGACATCTGTAAACTAGCTTGGTAACTATTGTTGTAACTGAACTCGGCATACGGCAAACTCTTATCCCAAGAGGTAGCATAAGCTAATGCACATGCTCTTAACATATCCTCCAGAATCTGGTTGACTCTTTCGGTCTGTCCATCCGTCTGTGGATGATAGGCTGTACTGAAGTTCAAACGGGTTCCCATGGCTTCATGCAACTTATTCCAGAACCTTGAGGTAAATTGGGTACCTCTGTCCGATACAATCCTCTTTGGCACTCCGTGCAAACAGACGATCCTGATCATGTACAACTCTGCTAACTTATCTCCCGAGTAAGTGGTCTTCACGGGGATAAAATGGGCTACTTTGGTCAAGCGATCCACTATAACCCATATGGAGTCATAACCTACTTGAGTCTTAGGCAAACCGGTAATGAAATCCATTCCGATTTCCTCCCACTTTCACTCAGGTATTTTCAATGTGTAGCAATCCTGGGTCTCTCGATGCATTGCCTTGACTCTCCGGCATACGTCGCACAATGCAACATGCTCGGCAACTTCACGCTTCATGCTCGGCCACGAATCTTTCCTTCAAATCCTGATACATTTTGGCGCTTCCAGGATGAATTGAATACTTGGAGTCATGGGCTTCTTCCAAAATCAGTTGCTTTAATTCCTTCTTGTTGGGCACACAAATGCGATCCTTCATCCATAACATGCCTTGCTCATCCAACTTGAAGTCCTCTCGCCTTGCCTTCCTCCTTGATGGTCTTAATCCTACGGATCTTGTCATCATCCTTCATCCTTCCGGATCGATCCTCTAGGGTAGGCTTCACTTCCAATGCGGCCAAGAATCCGCTAGGTACCACCTCAATCTTCATTCTCTGGAAATCCTCACATAGCTCATCCTCGACTTGTGGCTAGCAACATGCTCACAAGTATGGCTTTTCCGACTCGAGCATCGGCTACTACGTTGGCCTTCCCGGATGGTAATGGATTCCAACATTATAGTCCTTGATCAACTCTAACCACCTCCTTTGCCTCATATTCAGATCCGATCGGGTGAATATGTACTTAAGGCTCTTATGATCCGTATACACTTCACATCCGGTCCCGATCGATAGTGACGCCATATCTTCAAGGCATGCACCGCGGCGGCTAACTCTAGGTCATGCGTCGGATAATTTTCCTCATGCGGCCTCAATCGCCTTGATGCATAAGCGGCGACCTTTCCATTCTCAGCATCAAAGCACACATCCAAGTCCTTGACGCGATGCATCACAATAAATATCAAAGCTTTGATTAACATCCGGTAGAACTAACACCGGTGCGATGTCAATCGCTTCTTCACTCTGAAAACCTTTCTCACATTCAGCGTCCATGCAAACTTCTTCTCCTTTTTCAGCAATTGCGTAAGAGGTTTCGCAATTGTCGAAAAGCCTTCAATGAAAGCGGTAGTAACCTGCCATTCCAAGGAAACTTCGATCCGGGTCACAGCCTTCTACGCTCCCAATGTAACACAGCTTCTACCTTGCTTGGATCAATGGCGACTCCTTCTGCGGTCATTACATGTCCGAGGAATTCTACCTTGTCCTTCCAAAAATCACACTTGCTGAACTTGGCGAAGAGTTGCTTTGTTCCTCGCCTTTTCCAATACTCGCCTCAAGTGTTCGGCATGCTCATCCTCTGTCTTGGAGTAGATTAGGATATCATCTATGAACACAACAACAAACTTGTCCAAATATTCCATGAACACCTTATTCATCATATTCATGAAATATGCTGGCGCATTAAATCGAGACCAAAGGACATAATCAGTAAACTCGTGAATGTCCATATCTTGACGAGAATGCGGTCTTCGGGATGTCTTACGATCGGATCTTCAACTGATGGTATCCCGATCTCGAGATCAATCTTGGAGAAAACTCCGGCTCCTCTCGGTGATCAAACAAATCATCAATCCTCGGTAGCGGATACTTATTCTTCACGGTGACTTCATTGAGTGCACGGTAGTCAATGCACATCCTGAAACTCCGTCCTTCTTCTTGACAAACAAAGCGGTGCTCCCACGGCGACGAACTCGGTCTGATAAATCCTTTCTCCATTAACTCTTCTAGCTGTTTCTTCATCTCTACCAACTCCTCGATGGACATCCGATAGGGTCTCTTTGCTATCGGTGCTGTACCAGGTACAAGCTCTATCACAAACTCTATGTCCCTGTCCGGTGGCATACCAGGTAGATCTTCAGGAAAAACATCTGGGTACTCATTCACTACTGAGACATCATCTATGCTGATTGCTTTGGTACTGTTAACCATCAACTGTCCATCTCTAACGGCAGTAGCTTGAAATTCCACTTTCTTCCCACACGGGCTCTCAACTGAGATAGTTCTTCGTCCACAATCCAATACGGCCTTGTGCTTGGACAACCAATCCATTCCCAAAATGACATCTAAGGTCTGGGTCTCCAAAATAATAAGGTTCGCTAGGAACTCTATCCCATCTATTAGTATTCTCACCCCGGAACATCCTACTTTCGTTCGGAGTTCGGAACCAGGGGTTTGAACTAAAAGCATGCATTTAAGCCTTGCAATCCCCAAGTCATTTCTAGCAGCAAAGCCTTGTGAAACAAACGAATGCGAAGCTCCAGAATCAAATAAAACTGTCGCAAGTACTGAGTTAACAAGTAACTTACCCAGTACGACGTCCGTAGCATTCTGCAGTGCATCCGCGGTGACATGGTTGACTCGGCCTCTCACCACGCGATGCAGGATGTGGTTCACAGTCTTTGGCGTCCTAGCTGGTGTGGATCCCAAATTAAAGCGAACTGGGGTCACTCCTGCTGTCTTCTTTGGACAACTGTTGGCAAAGTGTCCTGGCTCGTTGCGATTGTAGCAGCGTCTCGTTTGTTCCTTCTTGCTCGAGCAGCATTTCTAAGCGGGGCTGGGTGCAGTAGTTTTGATTGACGGGTCTTGGTGCCGGTAGCGGTGTCCTTGTTGCATTTTGTGGCTGGAATCAAAACTGATTTGGTGCAACTCTCGACGCCATTGCGTTCCTGGCGTGATCCTCTTTGTTGCATTAGCGCTTCTGTTCTCATCCAGTTCCTTGCGCTTTGTCCTCAAGAATAAGCGCCTTATTCACCAACTCTTGGAAATCTGGAAAGGTGTGGGTGATCAATCCCACTGCAATCCCGAGTTAAGTCCCTTCATGAAACGAGACTGCCTAGCTTTATCTGTCGCTACATCCTCAAAGCGTAGCGTGCGGTGTGTGAACTTGTTCGGTATTCGCCACCGGTGATTACCTTGCTTCGATGATCTGAACTCCTCCTTCTTGAGATCCATGATTCCTTCAGGCACGTGATCTTGACGGAATGCATTGTGAACTCTTCCCAAGTGATGTCACGAGGGTTCACTTGCGTGGCCTGAAGTTCTCCCACCATTCAATTTGTTCCTTCCAAGCGATGAGAAGCGTAGAGTACCTTCTCATTTCCCATGCATTGAGCGATGTGTAACTTCCTCTCAATTGACCTTAACCAATCATCGGCCTCCAATGGATTGGCATTCCCGAAGAAAGTGGGTGGGTGAGTCCTCATAAACTCGGCAGTCTTGTATTACGGCGTTGTCACGATTGACTTGATTAGCGGTGGCCTGAGCGGTGGCGTGTTGCATCTGTTGCATCATAGCATGCATCAGCGAGTCCGAGCGGCGAGAAAAGCTCCAAATTCTGCATATCCATGGCGGCCGGTGCTCCATCATTAGGGTTTTCTGCTGGGCGAGAACCACTCCCATTGCCTCCAAAGTTTCCGCGGGTGTTCACCATCTGTCGATTTGCTCTAGGTTTTAGAGATGAGAGGGAAACAAGAATAGACAAGTAATATGGAACTTATGCGGGGCGAAAGGTGTATCTTTAAGGTCCAACTTTATTAATGATATCAATAACTTGGTATGGTTGCTTACAATGCCTAAAGGCCTTGCAACACATACTGCACACTCAGCAAACAATGAAAATCCAAATCGAACTAACACTGGAGTCTAACGCCTAAAGGGTGACTCTTTATTCTAAGACGCGACTCGGCGAAGGAGTCTCTCTATAAAACCTACGCTCACTCATCGAGAAAACCTCCACGGCCTGGGTACGGATGCTGCGGCATAGGCGCGAAACGATTGCCATGTCCAGCAACTGTGTCATCTGTGGTAGTCGAAGAAGCAGTGTCCTCATCGAGATCTGACTCCTCCGGATCTGGCTCGTGTAGCTCGAGTACTGGTTCTGGTCCGTATAAAGCCATCTCCAACTCGTCAATCCTTCGCAGAAGGTGTGACACATACTCTTGAGCTTCCCGCCATCTGTTCTTCTCTGTCGTGATCTCCTTGCGGGCCTTCTGTAGCTCTTTGCTTGTATCATCGAGTACATCCTCCTGGGCGACAACAAGTCGTGCCAACTGTGTGACCATGGCATCCTCATCCTGAATCGCCTTCGGTTCAAGAAGGTTATTGCTGCGCGGATGATAACGGAACACCGTGCTCTCCAACTCTCTGGCGTAGATACGGGTAATGTGCCGCATTGCTCGTCGTGATACTTCTTGGATACCCATCTGCATTGTAGACCTCCTAGCAGTGCAGTGTATCGGGCGATTGCCTGGGCCCTTCTTCCTAGCAGGAACCACAATCTTCACGTCGCAAGCCTTGATCAATCCTGCTTGTCTGATCACTTCCACTTGGTATTGCGGCTTCTCAAAGTCTCCGAGAGTCTGTAGCATACGCCAAAGTTCCGCGGCGTGACCAACCTCCAGATCGACGTAGTTGAACTCTCCCTCCATCTGTCACAAGAGTGCTTACGTAAGAACTCGGAATTTTTAAATCGTGACAAGGTAAGGAAAAATTCAGCAAGAGACAAGAAAGGAAAGAATGGGATAAGTCGAGATGACATTTCTTGTCTTGACAAATTTTTAGCTTTAGAAAATAGGTTTTATCCTCTCTACGACCTTTCTAGCTAGGGTTGAGCCTACGGTCAGTATGGCTCTGATACCACCTCTGTCGGGACCCGAATTTGCAAATCCGGACCCTCTGTGTATTCAGCACTAGTCCAGGAACGCGCTAGTGCACACAGTCTTAACATCGGTAAATATCACAATCATACCACTCGATACTAATAAAGTACTTTATTTAAATAGTCAAACTGGTTACTCGACCTTATGGTCAGGTTACAAATATACGCCACGCAGGGCGAAACTTATTAAGAGAGAAATAGTAGCAGCGGAAAATAAGATAACTTCGTGGCGCCATCCAGTATACCATAGGCAACTGACTGGGCTCGCTCCCTAAGTAGACGGTTCCTCTTGGAGCTCCTCCTCCAAAGCTGGTGTAGTCTCCTCTTCAACTGGTGTTGTATGGTGGCAAGGGTGAGTACTTGGTACTCAGCAAGTCATGCACAGAATGCAAGCTAATATACTATATGCATGGCTTGATACAAAGGAATAGCTCAAGGTATATTTGCAGTAAAACAGCATTTGACAAATAGCATAAGTAGATTCGAAAGCAGTAGAAACAAGTATAGCATAGATAACTTTTCAAGGAGTTTAATAAACATCTTTCCCATCCTAATCCACATTTCCATCAACATCATTATTAATCCAACCCAAGTTATTTTTTGAGAAAATCTAACCCTTGACTGTAATTCCCGAGCGATGTCCAATACCGCGGACACGGCTATTCGAATAGATTCTACACTCTGCAGAGGTTATGCACTTTACCCACAAGATACAGTCAAACACCACAAAGGCGAAGTTCAGTAACAAAGTCTTTCGGAAACTTCTAACAATACAAGTGGTCCTCCCGGTTATTGCACACTAACCCTTCCCTTAGCTAAGGCGAAGTTTAGGCCAATCAACCGTTAGATGGGTACTGGCCTCGGCCCGATACGCTCCCTGCACAACTTACACAAAGGGTGTAGTTGACCTCCCGAGGTCCCACAGTCGTTATTAGCAACTTAATCAACTAGGTCCGTCCCATTACAGACATGTGGTTGCACGTTAGACCCAGTTCAAAGGCTTGCAAGGTTAAGTCCTTAGGGTGACCAGGGCAAGACTACCCGAAGAACCAAAACATCATCCCCAAAGGCCACAATCGCCCAATTGATCATTCTTGCCACATGCCCCGGTCAAAAACTATTTATCAAACCCCAGTTGATTACCATGCACCACGTGCCATCAACATCACATGATACCTTTCCAAAACACGTTCAATATATCATTAAGTCAATATTAACATTTGATTGTCCAAAATCATGTCATGAGCACGTAGCAGGTCTAAGCCATATACTACAACGGTCTAAAACCCATGTTGGTAATTTAATAATGTCCAACTAGTAATCCACAACTAGGGTGACAAGGGTCATGGCACATATTTAAATAATCAAGGTGTCATACAGCAATTTGGTATTTATCTAATCCCCCGTATTTAAATAAAGTATTTTCCAATTGAACTAGCATGCAATAGGTTAAATCAAAATAGGTTTCAAAATAGGATCAACATGGTCAAAGCACAACTTGCCTTCAAAAAGTACTTGTTCTTGGTCTTGGGTTGGATCCTGAGTCAACACTTCTCCTTCGAATCCTTCCGGCACTTCAACGTCTACTCGTAAAGCGTGCAAATAGCAATACACGAATAAACAATAGGCAAAAAGTGTCCAAACATCCAAATAAAATCCATAAACAGAGAGAACATAATTTTATGAATTTTTAGAAACTGGAATCGTCAAATTTGGAGTTAAAATGCAAAAGTTATGATTATTTAAAGTTTAAATAATCAATTAAATAATTTTACAGAGAAAAACTTTAGTCCAAAAATTAAATAAAATTCATATTTAGGTAGATCTCAATTTTATACAAATTTAGAAATTTGAATCACTCAAATCGGAGTTGAAACGCAAAAGTTATAAGCGTTTGAAGTTCGAAACAAAATCTGAAATCATTATTTCGAATTTAATAAATCATTTTCTTTTTCGAAAATTAATTATTGCGTCAGCGAGGACACGTGGCAGCCTCTGATTGGTCTGCTGACGTCAGCCGGTCCATGGACTTGGTCCACGCTCGGCTCGGGTCTACCGTGGACTCGGTCCACGGCTCCATGTGTCGCTGACAGGTGGGTCCCCTTGGGTGACGTCACTGCTGACGTCAGCGGGGCTCAGCCCACGGTCGGCGGCAGTGGGACTCCAACGTGACGCGTCATTGGCGTCGGCGCTCGGGGGCGGCCCGACATCTTGAGCCGCCATGGCGTCGGCGTGGCGTCATGGTGCGGTGTGGCTGGGCGGCCCGACATGCGGGCCTGCGTGTCGGCGTCACACGCACGCTGGCGTGGGCGGCGGCCGCGGTCGGCCTTCTCGACGCGTGGCGCAATCTCGGCCGTTGATTTGAAAATCAACGGCCAGATTAGATCTCGGCTCTCACGCCGTTTGGGTTAACGCGTTTGATCTCGACCGTTGGATCTAGATCCAACGGCCGAGATTGATCCGGATTTTGACGGAATCTCACCGTGAGATGACGTGGCGCGCAATCTGGGACGTTGGATCGAATCGACGGCGGAGCGAGCTCGGTCCGGCGATGGCTTGCGTCGCGCTTAGCTCGCCGGGATTGGGGACGACGACCACGGCAACGGCGCTTCGGGCGTGCTCTGGCGAGGTGAGAGGTCCCTTCCGACGCGGCTTGACCTCCCGGTTCCGGATCTGACCTCAACGGCGGCGGAGGACGACGGAGACGGCGGCAATCGGCGAAAAACTACGGCAACTTCGGCGAGCGATTGCGGCTAGACGGCGGCGGCTCCGTCGACGTTGTCTAGGGCTACAGGCGCGCAATGAAGTGGCGGTCACGACGGCGGCGACGGCGCAATAAATAGAGCCCTCGGTGTCCGTGAAACGCACGGAAACCGAGACCTGCTCCGTTGCGGCGGCGGAGTCCGGCGACGACTCAGACTGGGTGACGTGGCACGCGGACAGCCGTTGGATCGAGATCCAATGGTGCGTGAGTTTGGGTTCGGGTCGGACTCGGGCGAGCTGGCTGGCTCGGTCGGGCTCGGGTCCGGCGACGTGGCTCAATCGTGGCCGTTGGATCTTGATCCAACGGTCACACGGGTTTGGGTTCGGTCGAGCGGGTTCGGCTGGACCAACTGGCGCGAGTCGGACTCGAGTCTGACTCGGACTCGGGTCCGGTCGGATGAACAGTAAAACCCACTCGCATTTAAATAATCCAATTAAATTCCCAGAAATTCAATTAAATCATTAAAAATAGCAAAAGACTCAGAAAAATTCCAAAAAAATTCTAGAAAATATTTTGGATCATTTTCGACTCAAATAAAATATTTCCAACAAAATTTTATTTGCAAAGTTTAATTCTTTAATTATTTCAAAATGGAATAAATTCAAATAAATTCCAAATAAATTCCAGAAAATTTCAAAAATTCACCAAAGTGCCAAATCACACATAGATTTAAGAAAAGCAAAATTTTGGGGTGTTACAATAGCGATCAAGTCCAAAGTGTTAGCGGACTTTGTGGCGGAATGGACAGCCCCGGCCCCACAAACACATGAGCCTGTCGGATCCGATGAGGTTCGCTGGACCATGTATTTTGATGGGTCCCGAGCGTACGAACGCTCATGGGCTAGTGTCGTGTTAGTCTCCCCGGAGGGGGAATAGATCCAGTACGCCATCCAGTTGCACTTTGCTGTGACCAACAACGCAGCGGAGTACGAAGGCCTCTTGGCCAGACTACGAGCATGCGAATCACTCGGAGTCCAACGGCTTACTGTGAAGGGCGATTCACAGTTGGTCATGAACCAGGTTAATAAGGAGTATCAGTGTTCTGATACCTCAATGGCGCTTTACCTGGTCGAAGTAAGGAAGATGGAGAAGTACTTCAAGAATTTCGAGGTACTCTACATTCCCAGGAAGGATAATGCCCTGGCCGATCAACTTTCCAAGGTCGATTCCTCCCAAACTGCCGCTTCGGCAGGGGTGTTCGTCGAGCACCTGCACAAGCCCTCCATTCCCTCTGTAGAGGAGGCACCAAAGACCGATAGTATGGTCTCTCTCTCCTCGAGCAAGGCGCGAGTTGGATGACGCCATTCGTCCAGTACCTCGCACATGGGACACTGCCCGAGGAAGAAGCCGAGCGTTCCCGGCTTACGAGGCGATCTTCTCAGTACAGACTGATCGAAGGCGACCTATACCACAAAGGTGCATTAGGAGTCCTCTCCAAATGTATCTCTCAGGAGGAGGGCCAGTACCTCCTTCGTGACATCCACGAAGGGATGTGTGCAACTCATTCATCATTTAGAACGCTCGTGAGCAAAGCTTTCAGGTTGGGTTACTATTGGCCAACGACCTTGGAGGATGCTCGGTCGATCGTTACAACATGCCGAGCATGCCAGTTTCATGCTCGCAAGATCCATCAACCGGCATACACGCTCCAAACCATTCCACTTTCGTGGCCATTTTCAACTTGGGGTCTTGATATCCTCGGACCCTTTCCCCGAGGTCGGAAGGGCTGCAAATACTTACTCGTAGCCATCGACACTTTCACCAAGTGGATCGAGGCCGAGCCCGTGTCAACCATCTCGGCCCAAGCGGCCAGGAGGTTCTTCCGTAACAATGTGGTAACACGGTTTGGAATACCCAATCGCCTCATCACAGACAACGGAGCTTAGTTCATTAGTGAACTGTTCCTGGCTTACTGTGAGGAGGTCGGAACCAAGGTTTACTTCGCCTCCGTGGCACACCCACAGAGCAATGGGGCGGCCGAACGAGCGAATGGACAAATAATTCAAGGAATAAAAAAGAGGGTCTTTGAGGGCCTCAACCAGCACAGGCAAGGGTGGGTGGACAAGCTTCCTTCCGTCCTCTGGTCGATTCGCACCACGGCAAGTCGAGCTACAGGAGAAACCCCGTTCCAGCTCGTCTATGGTGCAGAGGCCATTTTGCCCGCAGAAATCGTGTTGGGTTCCCCGAGGGTGCAATTGGTTGACTCCGTCGACCAAGAAATCGAGCGGCTCGTCGATCTAGACCTCGCGGAGGCAACACGAGAACGGGCGTTACTCCGATCCGCAGTTTACCTACAGGCGCTTCGTAGGCACGCGACTAGATCGGTTCGGCCAAGGACCCTGCAAGTTGGCGAACTGGTCCTAAGCCAAGTTCAGGACCTGTCAAAAGCCAACAAGCTAACCCCCAGATGGGAGGGACCTTACACGGTCGTATCCATAACACGCTCGGGGGCTGTTCGCCTAGCGATGGAGGATGGACGAGTGCTCACCAGCACCTGGAACATTGACCAGTTACATAAGTTCCATGTTTAAGTACCTTTCAATTCGAACATCATTTTTTTCTCGCTGTCAGCGTTGTTTTATGAAATTCGGTTCTATTCGCCGTGCTATCCCTCCCATTCTCTCTAAATAGATAAGTGAGTTACAGTACCTGCCGCTGGTAAGCTAACCAAGCCTTGCACATCGGCACACTTCTACTCACATTCTCAAGGAGCGAATGGGTAGGACGAAGGCTGGAACGAACGCTTCACTCTAATTCCCTAAGCTCGGCAAACGAGCACAACCAACAATGCATGTGCACCAACCTCTATGTCACTGAACCCAAACGCCCGAAGGTCGTCTACATAAGCCGATCACCATTCGCAGTAGCTTTTCGCTGCATGACACGGTCGCATACAGACACCCTCGGGTTGATCACAGGCTCAGTTCCGACCTTGGCGCGATGGGACAGCGCGAGCATTGTCGGCACAAGGCCCGTTTATCCTTCACCGCGTGTGCGATTATGCTCGCAAACTAGGAGCGTGGCTTGGACGCTTGGGGTAGGACAAAGCCGTTCACGTGTGTTGCTTTCGCAACGTAGCCCATGCTCGGCCGTGTGTGAAGGGACACGCGTGAAATTTTTTCTTAACTTTCCTATGAACAAACTCGTGCTCGCAACTCAGGTGCACGACTTTTGTCCATAGCGGGGGCTAGTAGGGACGAACAACCGTATCTTTTTACGAAAAAACTACGACGTTTAACCTCTTCTGCTCGAAATATTTTTCCCTTCCGTTATTGCTCCTTTGTTTACAGGACAACTATCAGCCGTTTCAAAGGCATCCAGAACAAAGGCAGGAAAACGAGACAAAAATACATGATTTCTATTCACTGGTCTTCACAGTACAAAAAAAGAAAGGGTACGTCTAAGGGTTGCCCCGACGCTCGGCCTGGAGGACGGCGAGTTCTTCCTTGATGGAGTCGAGCTCAGCCTCAAGGTCCAAGACCTTCCTTCGAGCTGCGTGGCCTTTGGCAGCTGTAACACCCCAAAATTTTGCTTTCCTTAAATTCATGTGTGATTTGGCACTTTGGTGAATTTTTGGAATTTTCTGGAATTTATTTGGATTTATTTGGAAATTATTTGAATTTATTCCATTTTGAAATAATTAAAGAATTTAATTTTGCAAATAAAATTTTGTTGGAAATATTTTATTTGAGTCCAAAATGATCCAAAGTATTTTCGAATTTTTCGGAATTTTTCAGTCTTTTGCTATTTTTAATGAATTAAATGAATTATCGGGAATTATTTTAAATATTAAATCGCTGGAAATTCAACTCGGTCGAGTATCGTTCATCCGATCGAAGTCGGAACCCGAAGTCGGACTCGAGTCCGACCGAGCCACGTGACTCGATCAAACCACTCAAAACCCTAATCGATCCTAACCGTTGGATCAAGATCCAACTACCGAGATCCGCCTGCATCGCTTCTGGCCGAATCCGGCCCGATTCGATCGCGCCACGCGATCGTGGCCGTTGATCGTGCCACGTGGACGGCCGCGGCGTCGTCGTCTCCGCCGAGTCCGAGCCGGACTCCGCCGCCGCGCCCGCCGCCGTGTAGAATTAGGTTGCCGTCTCGGGCACGAACGCCGAGGCTATTTAAAGCCCTGGTCACGCCCCAAGGTTGCCCTCATCCTTGCGCACCCGTTCCCCCGAGCCATCTCGCTTGAGCCGCCGCCGTTTGCCCGTGCGAGCTCGCCGTAGTTGGAGGAGGTGACCGCCGCGTTTGCGCTTTTCACGACGTCCGCTGCCTTCCGCCGAAGGAGCCCAGATCCGAGTCCCCACTTCGAGACGCACCAAGAGACCACCCACTTCGCCGAACGACCCGAGCGCCGCCGGCTCGCTGCCGCTCTCCGTCTCCGGTGGCTGCAGCTCCGCCACGCCGCCATCGCCCTCGCGAACTGCGTGCGCCGTCCGATCTTGATCGTGCGGTTGAGGTGAGTTCACGTGTTCCAAACCCGATTAGATTCGGACCGCTGGATCAAGATCAGCGGTTCACAATCGCCACGCGCCGTAGTGGTGATTTTTATAGGATTAGATCTGGACCGTCCGATCTAGATCGAACGGCCCACGATCATCGAGTAGATTCAACGTGTTAATCCTGGATCTAATCGCGGCCGTTGAATTTCAAATCAACAGTTGAGATTGCGCCACGTGTCGGGACGTTGGACCGACGCGTCGGCGCCGGCCCACGCTGGCAGGTAGACGCCCGACACGCTGGCCCGGCGGTCGAGGGGCCCGATGTCGGGCCGACTCCAAGCGCCGACGCCGGGCCGATGACGCTACCCGAGTGGGCCCACATGTCAGCGACACGTAGAGTCGTCGACCGAGTCCAAGGTATAACCGAACCGAGCGTGGACCAAGTCCATGGACCGGCCGACGCCAGCAGGCCAATCGAGGCTGCCACGTGTCCATGCCGACGCAATAATTAATTTCGAAAAGAAAATGATTTATTAATTCGAAATATTGATTCAAATTTAGATTCAAACTTCAAACGCTTATAACTTTATGCGTTTCAACTCCGATTTGAGTGATTCAAATTTCTAAATTTGTATAAAATTGAGATCTACCTAAATATGAATTTTATTTAATTTTTGGACTAAAGTTTTTCTCTGTAAAATTATTTAATTGATTATTTAAACTTTAAATAATCATAACTTTTATGCGTTTTAACTCCAAATTTGACGATTCCAGTTTCTAAAAATCCATAAAATTATGTTCTTTCTGTTTGTGGATTTTATTTGGATGTTTGGACACTTTTTGCCTATTGTTTATTTGCGTATTTGCTATTTGCACGCTTTACGAGTAGACGTTGAAGTGCCGGAAGGGTTCGAAGGAGAAGTATTGACTCAGGATCCAACTCAAGACCAAGAGCAAGTACTTTTTGAAGGCAAGTTGTGCTTTGACCATGTTGATCCTATTTCGAAATCTATTTTGATTTAAACTATTGCATGCTAGTTCAATTAGAAAGATACTTTGTTTAAACCTGGGGGTTAGATAAGTACCAATTTGCTGTATGACACCTTGATTACTTAAGTATGTGCCATGACCCTTTGTCACCCTAGTTGTGGATTACTAGTTGGACATTATTAGATTGCCAACATGGGTTTTAGACCGTTGTAGTATACTGCTTAAGACCTGCTACGTGCTCATGACATGATTTTGGACAATCAAATGTTAATATTGACTTAATGATATATTGAACCTGTTTTGGAAAAGTATCATGTGATGTTGATGGCACGTGGTGCATGGTAATCAAGCGGGGTTTGATAAACGATTTCGGCCAGGGCATGTGGCAAAGAGTAATCAGTGGGCGATTGTGGCATTGGGAGTGATGTTTTGGTTCTTCGGGTAGTCTTGCCCTGGTCACCCTAAGGACTTAACC
The DNA here is from genome assembly GCA_036346355.1 of Rhipidocladum racemiflorum. Taxonomy (NCBI): domain Eukaryota; kingdom Viridiplantae; phylum Streptophyta; class Magnoliopsida; order Poales; family Poaceae; genus Rhipidocladum; species Rhipidocladum racemiflorum. The sequence goes on along the minus strand of CM070578.1, from coordinate 51,845,619 downwards.
TTGCAAGCCTTTGAACTGGGTCTAACGTGCAACCACATGTCTGTAATGGGACGGACCTAGTTGACTAAGTTGCTAATAACGTACCTGTGGGACCTCAGGAGGTCAACTACACCCTTTGTGTAAGTTGTACGGGGGAGCGTACCGGGGCTGAGGCCAGGTACCCATCTACGCCTTAGCGAAGGGAAGGGTTAGTGCGCAATAACCGGGGAGGACCACTTGTATTGTTAGAGGTTTCCGAAAGACTTTGTTACGGGAACTCGCCTTTGTGGTGTTTGACTGTATCTTGTGGGTAAAGTGCATAACCTCTGCAGAGTTTAGAATCTATTCGAATAGCCGTGTCCGCGGTATTGGACATCGCTCGGGAATTACAGTCAAGGGTTAGATTTTCTCAAAAATAACTTTGGTTTGAAAGTTGGGTTGGTTTAGTAATGAAGATGATAGAAATGTGGTTTAGGATGGGGAAATGTTTATTAAATTTCCTGAAAAGTTATTTATGCTTTACTTATTTCTACTGCTTTCGAATCTACTTATATTACTTTTCAAATGTCAAGCATCGCAAATATACCTTGAGCTATTCCTTTGTACCAAGCCATGCATATAGTATATTAGCTTGCATTCTGTGCATGACTTGCTGAGTACCAAGTACTCACCCTTGCCTCAACACAACATCAGTTGAAGAGGAGGCTACGCCAGCTTTGGAGGAGGAACTCCAGGAGGATCCGTCTACCTAGGGAAGCGAGCTCAGTCAGTTGCCTGTGGTATACTGGATGGCGCCACGAAGTTATTTGATTTTCCGCTGCTATTATTTTTCTCTGAATAAGTTTCGCCTTGAGAGGCATACATTTGTAACTTGACCATAAGGTCGAGTAACCAGTTTGGTTATTTAAATAAAGTACTTTATTGGTATCGAGTGGTATGATTGTGATATTTACCAATGTTAAGACTGTGTGCACTAGCGCGTTCCTGGACTAGTGCTGAATACACAGAGGGTCCGGATTTGCAAATTCGGGGTCCCGACAGCAGCACTCTCTCGGAGGCGCTGTACCTCCTTGAGTTGAGCGTCTTCACGCTCCCGAGCTGCTTGCACGGCACGGCACAGGTCGGGGACCTCCTGCCTCAGTTGCCTCAACTCTCCCTCAAGATCGGTGCACTTGAGTTCCAAGGTGTCCTTCGCCGTCTCGCTCTTGGAGAGTTGGTCCTGAAGCTCGGTGCCAGACTTCATTATGAGTTCCAGCTCCCTTTGGTCAGCTGCACGCATTTCAGAAATCCAGCGCTCGAGGTCGGTGATCTTGTCGTCCTGCTCGCTGTGATATCTCCAGTATTTCTCCGCAGAGACGGTGGAAGCGTCGATATCCTCCATGGCCTTGGTAGTGAACTACAGAAGAGAAGGCGCAAACCGCCATCAAAAACCCGATCGAGGAAGGAAAGATGAAATACCAACATAAGAAAAAACTCACCAGGAGAGCCCGGCTGACCAATTTGTCTTGGAGCCGTTGGCGGTCGGTCGTGCCGGCCCGGAAGAATGGGTTAACCCAACCTTCCTTACCCTCACTACGAGCATGCGCTCCTCTCGGGCTGGGGTCGTGCTCCTCCCGAGCGTCCGATGCACCCGGCAAGGTAAGAGCGGCCTCCCGCTCCAAAACTTGTTCGCCTCAAGGATGCTCTTCCCTCGAAGCTTGCAAGTCCTGGTCGTCCTCCCCTTGGGCAGGCCCCATAGAGGGGCTTGGCTGGGGAAGCTCTTCCTCCGGCCCGGTCTCCACGCCCGGGGGCTGTGCCTCGGAGGTGGCCTTCGGAACAACCTCCGGGCTAGGATCCGTGCTCGGATCTCCAGCCGAGGGCAGTTGGTCGGAGGCGACCGCCTCCTGAGCCACGGGACTTGCCTCCCGAGCTGCATCCGTGCTCGGTGCCGCACCAGTCCCCTCATAAGGGACCAAGGCCATGGCCTCAGGCTGCTCGGTCCCCTGGGGACCTTGCGCCTCTTCGACTGGAGAAAGCTCGGCGTCCTCTTATCGGAGCTCGATGGCCTCTGGGGAACCTGCTTGAGGTGGCTCCTCCAGATCCTCGGATATCACCAAGTCGATGATGCGCTCGAGCTTGGCGTCAACTGCAGAGTCGACAATCTCCTCAGCCATGTGCTAGAAGTCCAATAGCAACAAGCGAGCTATCACGCCCACACCAAACGGAGTGGGGTTAGCTCGAGGAAACAAAAGAAGAAGAAGAAGAAACAGGATTGCACGAGAATTACCTTCCACCGGGCGATCATCCTCGTCCTCGGTCGCCTCACTGAGGACCACAGGCACCCTGCCCGCGGCGGCGTCGTAGGCCTCAACAACAGCCTCAGCCCGTTCCTTGGCCGCATCGCTGGCCCTCGCCATCCTGGGGTCGACCGCCTCCATGTCGGCCCCCTCCAAGGTCAAGTCCGGAGGGGCCGATGTAGCACTTACCGACCTTCGGCTCCTCCTCGCAAGAGGAATGATGTATTCCTCCTCCTCCTCCTCGGCGGGGTCTTCAACCGCCTGCGCAAGCCAAGCTTGGAGGATCTTGATCTCCTCCAGTTGCTCCTTACTCGCGGTAGATTGGGCCGCCGCCTCGGCCTTCTTTGCCTCCTCGGCCAGCTGTTGCAGGCGAATCATCAGCTCCGGCTTCTTCCTCTTGAAGTCAGCGAAAAACCACTCGAGCTCCCTTACCTTCTTCCGGTCGGCGTACTCCAGGTGGCGCTTGGTTGGCGTCTTGGCCAAGACTTGGTGCTTGGAGCGCCTGGTGGGGGAGGCTGAGGAAGAAGGTCGACGACGCTTGCTCGTTGTCTTCTTGCGCGCACCACTAGTCGTGGCGTCGCCTTGCCGTGTTGGCTCCGCCTTCGCCACGGCAAGCTCGAGGGCGACCTTCTCCTGCGACCACGGCAAAATAAGGCAAGCTCGGGACAGAATTCCCCGGGCGAAACACACGAAGAAACTTACCACATCGCCACGATCAAAAATGTTCTTGGGGAACTGGCGGTCGGGCTTCAGTTCCTTCTCCTTCGGAACGCCGAACAACTCGGCGACCCTCTCCTCGGCCCAGTCCATCCTTGGAGCTGCAAAATGAACAAAATGTGAGGAACCAACAACCTTGCTCGGCCCGAAGCGAGCGCCAAAGGGGGACCAAGAAACATACCTGCGTCTGCCTCGCGGGTGAAGTCCTACCACCCGGTGATCTCGTAGAAGGGGTGCTCCCGCCTCCGCAGGGGAGATACCCGGTTGAAGAAGAAGTCCCAGATGATGTCCCGACCAGTGAGCCCCATCTGGGAGAGCTCACTGATGGTCCTAAGGATCCTCTCCTCCTCGAGCTGCACGGGCGGGCGCGGAGTCTCGGTGGTCGGAGCGCTCCCCGGAGTAGGTCAGCTGGCTTCCTTCCCCCTTCTTCTGATAGAACCAAAGGTCGGCCCAGCCCGACATCGAATCTTTCAAAGAAAGAAGGGGGTAGTCGTACGGTCGGCTGGTCCGGAGATGAAGGTAGATGCAGCCGGCGAGGGTGTTCCCACCGGTGCGGAAGGAAGAATAAAAATGGAAAAAGAGACTGGCCGTGGGCATCACGCCCACGTACGCCTCGCAGAGATGGGAGAAGATTGTCAGGGCCAGGACAGAATTTGGATTGAGGTGGGAGATCTCGCACCCGCAGAAGGCGAGCACGGAGACAAGAAACTCACTTTCGGGCAAGCGAAGCCCGTTGATGGCGTAGAGCTCACAGGAAACAATCTCCCCCTCCGGTGGCGCTGGCGCTTCGTCGTCGCCCGGCGCTCGAGCAGTGTTCGGGTCGACGTAGCCCTCGTCCACCAACGCTTGGAGCCTCCTCCGGTTCATTTGGCTAACACCGAAACGCACCATTGCAACAGGGGGTGGAGAAGGCAAGAACAAGGGATCTCTTGCAAGCACGAGAAAAATGCGAAGTGAGGGCGCCTTCCGAGTTGTTCGGGTTTAAAAAGGCAGTGAAAAGCCGCATTTAATGCCACCGCAACCTTTCACGAAGCGACGGGTGTCCGTTACGGCTGAAAATGCCCAGTAAATGCACGTTTCCCAAGAAACCGCATGACCGTTACAGGGACGCTTCTTGAAGAAGGAACCAGCGCGACCAATTGAGCACAACGCCTTGGTCGTACGGCAGGACAAAAGCTCGGTTGTGGCTCAGTGCGCCCGCCTACGACCATGCCATGTTCGATGTTGCAGTAGAGCTTCGCTGCAAAGAACCAATCCCTCCTAAAAAGTCTTTTAGGCTCAAGGGGAAGCCCGGGCCAGGTGGTCTCCCACTTGAGCCTCGGGGGCTAGCTGTCGGGGATTGAACTATTTGACATAAAGACCATCTTCCCCAGCTATCCAAAAGCCACCGACCATGCGATACCCTCGGAGGATGCCCGAGGAGAGCGCCCGAGCAACTTAATGCTCGGGCTATGAGCTACGCCTCCACTCACTGAAGACCGATTGCTCGCCCACGAGCACGCGGGTCAGACATGAACAACCGTGCTCGGTGAGACTGGCGGATGCTCGGAGGATAGCCGGGGGGCTCGGTCAAACCACCAGGAAGGAAAGCGGCAACCAGTCCACCGAGGATCCAGGACAGGTACGCCAGAAATTCAAAACGAGGCGCGATTTAAGGACTCCAGATCACGGGTGCGAAAGGTGCAGAAGCGTGGCATAATTATAGGGGGTAGTTACCATGTATACGACTTAGGACCCTGTATTTAAACCCTCCTAACCCCTGTGAAAGGGGACGGGAAAAAAGTGTACGCAACTTGACAAACCTTAAACCATATACACTGGAGTAGGGTTATTATCTCCCCGGCGAGAGACCCGAACCAGGATAAACACCGTGTGTCTCCCTCATCTGAGCATTGCTCGGACGCAACCACCCTCTCGCTCGAAGGGGCCTCTGTTGATCCCTCATTCAATAAGTAAGCTCGGCGGGAGCCCGTACTCCAATCATCGACACAAAACTCCGTAGCTCTATCCACCGCCGAAGCCGAATACATTGCCGCGGGAAGTTGTTGTGCACAATTATTATGGATGAGGCAAACTTTGATGGATTTTGTACTCAACATGGATAGAGTACCACTCTTGTGTGACAATAAGAGTGCCATTAAGATAGCCAATAATCCGGTCCAACACTCCCATACCAAACATATTGACATCTGACATCACTTCCTTAGAGATCACTCACTCAATGGGGATATCAACATCACCTATGTGAGAACCGAGAAACAATTAGCCGATATCTTCACCAAACCTCTAGATGAGAGTCGCTTTTGCAAACTAAGGAGTGAGCTAAATGTCCTAGACTATCGGAATGTGACTTGATGTCTTGCATGCATTGTCTGTTATTTCTCAAGTTGATTTCAAAATAAAACATTTGAAAAATTACTTGAGTGATCTTCGAAAATGTTTTAATTTGGATCTTTATCTTGGGTCAATCTACTTGTGATCATTGTTTTGATTGCTTGAAGTGCTTGCTGATCATGAGTAGGATGACTCCCAAAGGTTCACATGACTTAGAGTCTCAGACCTCTCTCAAAGATCCTTTCTTTTCAATCCTTGAGCTGGAAAAATCAATGCAACGGAACTTCTGATCCAATTATCAGAACTTCCGATTTATGTGAAATACAACTCTTCGGAATATCCGATCCCCACATCGAAATATTGGATTCCTCCTCAGCCTTCTATCTGACTGGAAGTTTCAACGCATCGGAATATCCGATCCATCGGTCGGAATATCCGATATCTGGAATTTTTTCCTGTTCAGAACTTCCGATATGAATATCGAAATGCTCAAAGTTCCTAAGTTTGTGCATGCATCGGAACATCCGATGTAAAATCGGAATATCCGATCTGTGTGCGATTTTATAGAAAGTGAACGGTTCACTTTTCATTCATTATCCTTTTGCACCTCCTCCTCAAAGTCCCTCCCCAACTTTTCATCTTTTGTTGGTTTCGGAGTCTCCGATCGCTCGAAACCTCCGATCTACTCCAAGGAAGGATCCCCATCGCGAAGAACATCATCTTCACCACGTGTTTTTCTTTGTGTTCTTCGTGAGGTAGTTCTAGGGCTAATATCATTGATCTTGATTCTACTCGGTTCTTTTGTCAAATCCCTTCGATAGAACAATAGATCTATATCTCTAGATATCTCTTTCCAAATCTTACCAAGTTCCATCGGTTCATTGAGAAGAATGCATGATTATTGTTGCCCTCCGTAAGCATCGGATAGTCCGATCATTGATATCGGAACTTCCAACCAAATATCGGAACATCCGATGTGGACAGAGAGCACATCATCTCAACCTTTTTCTTTGTATCCCTCGCTTATCCTCGCCAGTGGTTATTCTTGGTCCAGGCTGTGTTGAAATGGCTCAAAACCCAGGAGATGATCTTGGCAGAAGGCTGCGCTCCTTGGACACCTTTCAAACGTATAAAAGAAAAACACCGACTGGTACAAGAACCAAGAGAGGTGCAGGCAGAGGACTAGGAGCTGGAGGTATTGCTATCAATGAGCCCACAGAGGGTGCCCAAACAGTAAATGTGCCATGTGGAGCTCCTTTGCCATCCAGGAAGGGCAAGGAGAACGCAGGGGCCTCTCAAAGTGCCCCTCCTCCTCAAGAGAGGAGGAAGCCAGTCTTGACTCAACCAGAGAGATCTCGAAGCCTTGTGAGGAAGCCTGTCAATTATAAGGGCAAGGCAGCTCTAGTGAGAAAGAATAGAGAAGAAAATCCTAGAAGGGCTAATCAATTCTCCACAGACCCACGTTTTTGGACTTTCTTTCAACAGGACTTTTATGAGTCAGTGATCCTACCAAAGAAGAATCCAGTAATTCTAATGCAGTAGATTGATTGGGACTATATGGCAAAAGCAGACGATAATACTTTCAATGAAGTAATAGCTGCTTGTGAGAGGACTTGCATAAAAAGAATCATGGGTTTTCAGCATGACTGGAACACAGAGATCATTGCTTGGTTTTATGCCACACTCTACATCTCTCGAGTCAGGAGTCCAACGATGCAGTGGATGACTGAAGGGCAATGGTATGAGGTGACTTACACTCAATTTGCCCGCATCCTTGGATTCACTGAGGCGGATGCCAGAGATAAGGATGAGATACACAATGAGTACTCTCTTAATTCAGAGAACATAAATTTTCTCTATGAAGAAGACACTGACTTTGAGCCTGGGAACACCAAGGGCATGAAGCCTTTCTTTGCTTGTCTCAACAGGCTTTTCAGAAAAACCTTGGCTCCCAAGGAAGGTGATGTTTCTCATGTCCTGTCCTTCACTAGGAATCTTCTGAGCAGAATGCAAGAACGACAGCGTCCCTTTGATGTCTTTGATTTCATCTGGAATGAAATCAGACTGACTGCTCATGAACCCAAGAGGAGCTGTGGGTACACTTCTTACATCATGCACATGATTGAGGTTGTCACAGAACAGCAGTTCGAACACGATGTCAAGCACACTGGTGTGCAAGTCAGGGCAATGAAGGCCCCAGCTCAACAAGCTAGAAGGACTACCACCAGAAGTGCATCTTCATCTGCTGCCACTCCTGCAGCTCCAGCTCATAGTGGATCCTCTTCACCGGTACTACGCGCCTTAAAATCCATTTTCTGCCTGTGCAAGAAGAACTCCAAGAGACTTAAGGAGATCCAGAGGCACCTAGATCTTTCTTGCTCGGACGATGAAGAGATTGAGGATCCCTTCGCTCCAGCTGGTGATGAGTCAGATTCTGAGGACTATGCCGAGGAGTCCAGATCTGAGGGGTTCGAGTAGCTTTCCTAGACATCTTTCTTTTCCTTTTGTGGTGCTTGATGCCAAAGGGGGAGAGAAAGACAAGCTTACAATCTATCTCTAGATCATTTATCTTTGAGAGTCTTTTGAAACTTTATGTCATGTGAGCTCGTTGTTTGGAACTTAAACTTAAAACTTTCTATGTCTTTGTTGGTTGACTTATGTTGTCGTTGGATGATTTATGTTGATTGTCAGTTAAACTCATTATTTTGTAATGTTGGATGTTTAAAGTGATGTTAATGCTTAATATTTGCTTGTCATGCTTATCATGCTATTTATGTGTATGTCTTGTCATATATGCATGTTATCCTCGTATGCAAAGATATAGGGGGAGCTCTTTCAATTTTTTTCTTTCGAAATGTGCATTTGCTCTCAAGTCAAATCTTAAATGCACATATTGAGGGGGAGCTCACCATATGTCACTACATTTTCATATCTATTCTATTCAAATTATTTGTAAGCTTTAATCGGGTTGTCATCAATCACTAAAAAGGGGGAGATTGAAAGTGCATCTAGACCCCTAAGTGAGTTTTGGATTATTAATGACAAACGATTAAAGGGACTAATGTGTTCAATGAGTTTGTGAACAGGTAAAAGTCTTGAGAAGAGATCATCTACGAACGTTGGATACCCTCAAAAAGGAATAAGTAAGAAAAACGGTGTCATTCGTATGTATTTTACATTTTAATTGAGTCATAGGAATGCCATACTATTAAGAGGGATGCATTGTAGTTGATCTAGAATTAGTCTCTATGCTCAGATGAATGATAGCTAGTTTATTTGAGAGACACTAAGTCACTACACGTGCACCGGAATGGTTTCTTTTGAAGTTTAGGTCGGACATTCCGATTTTAGGTCGAAAGTTCCGATATTTCGGACATTCTGATGCTTAGTTGAGCTTGAGTCCGAAGCCCCTAACTCAGATCAGACTTTCCTATAGTTTGGATCGGAAGTTCCGATTAGGTCTTTGTCCAAATTGGGAGTTCTCTGGAAAGTTCAGACATTCCGACATTTTGGATCAGATGTTCCGATTAGTGTTGATTCGAAAAAGGGAGCTCTCTGGAAAGTTTGGATATTCTGATAATTTCAATCGGAAGTTCCGATTCGTGTAAGTTCTAAAAAGGGTGCTATCTGGAAAGTTCAGAAGTTCCAATCTATGCATCGGACATTCCGATGTGGACTTAGAGAAGATTTGTAAGAATCTCATAAGGGTTACTCTCTGCAAACATCGAACATTCCGATTATGGAATCGAAAGTTCTGATGTTCAGTTTATCCGACCGTTAGGCAGTGCAGATTTCTGGAAAATTACACACATCGGAAGTTCCGATATATGGCTGAGTGCGGGTATAACGGCTAGTTTTTGCACAAACCTATAAATACCCCACCCCCTCTTCATTTGAGGGTTACACACTTGGTTGGGCTGAACTTGTGAGCTTGTAGTGCACATTCTAAAGCATTCTTTGTCCTCCACTTTGATCTTAGTGATCACCTAGAGAGTGAGGAATAGAAGTGAGATCTAGTACTAGAGCAAAAAGTTAAATCATTCATCTTGAGCATTAGATATCACCTCCAAGATCACAGCACTTTGCATTTGTTACTCTTGGAGGTTGAATGACTCCTAGACGGCTAGGTGTCACTCATGAGCTCCCAACGATTGTGGGAAGCCGTAAGAAGTTTGTGAGAGCCGATTTCGCCTCCAAAAGGGAAAAAATCAAGAGTGGAACCAAATCTCAAGTGTGACCGAGGTTTGGGAGGAAAGGGTTGGAAGAGACCCGACTCTTTGTGAGCTTCCTCAATGGAGACGTAGGATCCCCTCAAGGATCCAAACTCCGGGAACAAATTTCTTTGTCTCCTTTGCTGGAATTACTTTTGGTGCAAATTTACTTGAGTTCTACTCTTGTTGCTAGTCTAGCATAGATTATTTGCTTTATCTTGCATTTAATTGGGGTAGAAGTAATTTGGAGTTTGCTAGACTTAGCTGCCTTGTCTCGAATCTGTGATCTAATCGGATATTCCGATTCTTGACCAGAAGTTCCGATCACATCGGAAGTTCTGGCCATTTATCAGAAGTTCCGATTACTTTTCCATTGCAATTAATTTAGTTTTAAATTTTAATAGCCTATTCACCCCCCCCAGGCAATTATCACATCTTTCACACGTTCCCAGCAAAACTGCCAAAAAGGGCATCGCTCATGAGCCCTCTCAGCAACCGTTGGCCGATAAGTATCCGCTGGCGGCTGTCGTGGTTTGTCCCGTAATCTCTGACTTCTCTGCTCATGTTTGGCCAACAGTTATGCAAAGGTCTGCTTAGCCTTCTGGATTGACTTTCTTGGTAGTACCGGCCTTTCAGCCTTATACCATTTGTCGACTTCAAGTTTTCCTTTCAACTTGATTGTCCTCGAGTGCTTTCCTTCGCGATCGGCTTTGATTCGAATTGAACCGATCGTGATCTGTATCATTTCTTTACCATTTACTGTCCTTTTATCAGCTTGGCACCTTGTTACAACCGATAGTGATAGTGAGCGGTCCTTGTCCCATGCCAATTCTTTCCTCTTAGATGAGCAGCTGACCATATTGACCGAGAAAGGAATGGTGTCCACCTGCAGAGCTTGTTCTTCTGCAAACTTTAGTCGTCCGTCCTCAATGGCTGACTATATCTGCTGACAGAAAATATTGCAATCGTTATTATTAGGTGAAAAGGAATTATGCCATTTGCAATACCTGCGTCTCTTGAGCTCTTCGAACGAAGGTATGGCATGCCCTTCGGGCAATCGTACCAACTTTTCTTGTAATAACAAGTCAAAGATGCGATCACACTTGGTTACGTCAAGAGTATTTAATTTCCAACTTAGATTTAGTCGGTTTCATCCAAGAGCAAACTAGGGACTTTTTATTCCCCTTGACCCACTCAGCCACATTAATGTATATTCCCTCTTTGTCGATCGACTCTTCTGATTCATATTCTACAAGATTGACCTTAGGTCTCTCTTTTTCTTTGCCATTTTTGAATCTGTCCTTAAACCCTTTATTTTCATAGAGTCGGCTTTCTTGAGCTGATACCCTATGCAGGAGATGGCTAAGATTAGTGAACTCTTGGCCGCCGAATTTCTCTCTCAAGGGAGGAATCAGCCCCTAAAAAACCAAATCGGCTAATTGATTATTGGGTAGTGTGACGCTGAAGCATCGATTCCGTACTTCCCTAAACCTTTCGATATAGTCAGCCACCGATTCTCCAAACTTCTGCCGTACAAAGCTTAGGTCGAAGATCCGTAACTCTAAGCTCTCGTAAAAGAAATACTTGTGGAGTCGGTTCTACAAATCGGCCCAGGTGTTGACTGAATTTAGGGGCAGTGTGGTGAACCTTGTGAAGGCTGCTCCGGACAGAGACAATGGGAATAGTTTTACCCTGAGCCTATCGGAGTGTGCAGCCTCCCCACATTGCACTATGAAGCGCCCGATGTGCTCCATGGTGGTGGTCGCATCATCGCTTGAAAACTTGGTGAAATTGGGAACTCTATACCTGTTGGGATACGGGATCCTGTCAATATACTCGAGGTACGGTTTCCTATATCCGAGAGTTCATCCTCTCGCCTATATGCCGAACTGGTTCCTCAGGATGGTTGTGATAGCCTCGGTCCAATCGGCTTCTCTAGGCAGCGTGACATGTGCCGAAGGCATCTGTCGTCCAGGCTCGTGACGATGCCCCCCGAGTGCTAGCTCAGGTAGTTCGTGTTGATGCCCCCCGAGTGCAAACTTGGGCTAACGCAAGGGCCTGGGCTTCAGTGGGTCCAGCAGCGGCTTATAGCCGACAGGCTGGCGCCTCATGGGTTCCTGTAATGGCACGAAGGGCTCTGAGTACGTAACGACCCAGTAAGAGCCATGTGCCGAGGGCGGCTCCATGTATGGAGCGTCCCTGACTGGCTGTGGAGTCGATCCATGGAACCTCTGGGGTGGTGCACCTTAGGGCAAGCTGGACGAGCAATTTAGCCTAGCGCCATTTGTATAGGCATAGTACTGCTTGACCTTGCTCATTCCGGGATCTCTATGCAAGATTACGGTCGGCTAAGATGGCGTAGGTGTCACGATCGTAGCCGATGGTTTATTGTCAACCATCGGCTTTGCACTCTAGGTGTTTTTCCTGATAAAAAAAACCGGATATGTGGGCAAAGGATGCGGTGGCTCAAAAAGAGAACCAGCCGATACAAGCTCTTGCGCCACCTCTTTGACGTTGTTAGATATCAACAGCCCAATTGTAGTAACTAGGGCCGATGACTGATTCAGTAATGCGTAATTTACGAACTGATTTATCATATCCGATAGTTTTGCTTCGGCAGACAAATATCGGCTTACCAGGGCTTTTTCGACGGCATGTGAAGCATCCTCGCTGACAAAACTGACAGTTGGTAACGCCATCTTCTGCATGATGCCGCACGGTGTCTTCTGGTAGCAGCTTAGCACCAGCTCAAACGCCGCCTTCTGATCTTCGACTTCTTTTCGTTGTTTCGGCGTTAAATCTGCCATTGTCGACGCGATTATCGTGTCGGAGCTGATGTTGGGGGTCACCGTAGGTTTCCCTATTGATGCCATGCTTGCTTGTATCGGTCCCACTGGGCGTGCCAAAAGTATATTAGCGCCAAAAACTTGGCGAAGGGTTGATAGCCTCCAACACACGTGAACGCCGGGTTTAAATTTGGGTCGCGAGCAAGAGGGACGAGTATTAATAGGATCGGCTAATAAACTGATTTGAAACTCGATGATGACCAGATCTGATCGGTTAATGCAAGCCGACGCAGATCACAGTATGTAATAGATCTAATCAACCCGATGGAGACGATTGGATGGGATAAAGGCCACTTTTCCCAAAAAGGTGATGCGCAACAAGATCGGAGAAAAAGGTAGACCTAGTGCAGCATAACGTAGCAATGATCAACAATCAGCAATGCACAACTTTATTGATCAATGTGTATTACATAAGAAAGATTACAAGATAAGTGTCCACTCCTATGCAAAGAGGAAAATATAGATTGTTTTGTGCGGGTGATTCTGTCTTTCAACGCAGCTTGTCACCCCCTTTTTATAATCTTCGGCCCGATCATGTCCGTTTTGGTCTCACCAGCCACCCGTATCAGCCTCAAACTTCTCTTGCCATCCTGGGTGTGATCGTATCGGCCTCGGTTTCCTCTTTCAGAGACTTCTTACCATACAATCATGGCCCCTCAATCGGACACCATGTTGGCTTTGAGGATCCGTCGAGGAGGAAGCACATGGCCGCAGAGCTCGACTCGTGAAGACGGCGGCTACTTTATCGCGGTGTCTCCATCGATGGGAGGTGTTGCTCAGCGAAGAGGTACCTTCGGCCCAAAACCCGGCGAACCAAGGTCCAATCTCCACATGCGAAAACACTTATGGGCTGTTTGGTTGCCTTCTTAGCTCAGCCAGGCTGCATAACCTCAGCCAGGTTGGTGGGAGTCAGGCTGAATGGATGCAAGGAGATGTTGTTTGGTTGGTCGTATGAGGTTGGACAAGCTGCACAGAGATGTTGTTTGGTTGGCTGCACTGGTATGGAAGTGTGATAGACAAATTCAAGAGAGGGATGAAACAAATTTTAAAAATACTAGAAAATCAATAATTTTACAAACGAAAATAAAAAGTTTTAAAATATATTCTAGAAAATCAAAATTGAAAAACTAAAATTTTAATCTTTTGAAATTTATATAGCAAATATGGTCTCGTTTTGTTCGAAAAAATATCAAGAACACATAGGTGAAATCGGTTCGTTGATCGAAGATGCTAATCAAAAGATATAGCAAAGAAAAGAAGAAAACTATATAGTAAATGCTGATGTCAGCATGCATGCATGGCTCGGCAGGGCCTGGCCCTAGGGAAATGGTGGATTTTCTCGTTTCCCTGAAGCCAGGCTGAAAGGGGTGTTTTGCATCTGTAGAGCCAGACTGAGTTGGATGAGAAGACAATCAAACACCCATCTTTTGCATCTGCAGATGCAAATATCTTTAGATGCAGCCAACCAAACAGCCCATTAACTGATGTCAACATCTTTATCTTTAGAACGCCGATAAGCCGGCGTCCAGTGAGGTTAGACTACGGCGAGCAAGAACCCCCAAAAAAAAAATCGCCGGTGAGTTCTTGTATTATCTGTACATCGATCATGGTCGCACTTCAATAGATCAAAGCCAAACTACTAAACTCAACCTGGACATCATTTATTCCATAGCAGTACAATTTTGCCGGCCGATTCCGTAAGCATGTAGCAAACGCTTGCATTGACCTACGAATCAGAATGGCTCCTACGAGCAGCAGAAGCAGGCACAGACGCGTACACGTCCAGCTCCAGCACCATGTGCATCTCCGACTCCGACCTCGCCGTCCTCCACAGCACGTGGCCGTTGGCCCGCCGGAGCTGACCTGTCCCGCCGACCACTGCGAGCTCCCTCACCTACTCCAAGACGTTGTCCCGGCCGGCGATGAGGCTGGTGCTCCCGTTGTAGGGCCGGTGATGCCGTGCACGTAGAAATACAAGCGCAGCAGGCGCTGACAGACCAAGGCCAGGACGGCGGCCACGTCGAGCATTAGAGCGACGGCGACGAGCAGCAGCCGGTGCAGCTAGCCATTACCGTGCGTGGGTCGTTGGGTTGGAGCAAACAGCAGACAGGTGCGATGTTAACCATCTCCAACCATATTCTCTTCATTTCATTTCTTTCCCTGATCCCTTTACTCATTCCCATTCCTTTTATTTCCCCTCATCTCCAACAGATTCTCTTTAAAGAGAATTGTATAGGAAAAGAAGAGAGAACCCCTTGCTAAAAGGAATGGGAAAGAGAATCCCTTCACGAAGAGAATACTGAAGGAAATCTATTAGAGCGCTGAAGGAAATGGGAATCCCTTCATAGAGGGGAAGGAACACAGTTAGAAATGGTCTTAGCCTGCTTACAGCTGCGACTGCGAGTCGATCATAACCAGAAAGAGTAGGTTTGTCTCGATGGCAAATGCAGAGTAATAAAATAAAGTAAAAACGAAAACACCTAGAATGATCTAGGTATTTTGTTCCATTAAGAAAAGGAACATATCCCGTGCACATATACAATAATTAAATCTGAACCGTTCAAATCTCATCCAACGGTGATTTCATCAAGGTGATAATTGCAAATTTATGCATATTTTACAATTATCACCCCGATAAAACCACCGTTAAATGAGATTTGAACAGCTCAGATTTAATTATTGCATATGTGCACAGGACGCTCCCTTGAGAAAGTAAGCATCCAAATTTGCGTCGAAGAGAACCTAAACTTAGCGGTGAAGGTGTAAACAGCTAGATAGATACTGAAAGCTACCTCTGTAAGACTGAATATATTCAGCGTGATTAGCGTGCAATTACCTGACTGATCTCAAATTGAAAACAAAGGATAAAGATGTATATTGCCTTCCCTACAATCCAACTGCTGCTCGTCAGCTCAACTAGCACAAGTGCACAAATTTCAACAGTCCAGCACAGAGATCCATCAGCGCTACTTGGTCCAAGACTGCTACTATTGTTTGGGCAAGCGATATCAGTACAGGCCTGGATTTGGCTATCATACGCGTTCACAACATTTTCAGGAGGCCTAAGCTCATAAAACACAAAACCAAGAAGCAAATAGAAGCCAAAATTTTGTTGCGTTAACTTAATTGACTTAAATAGGCTTATAGAAAAAAAAAATAAAAGAAAATCCAATAAAAATGATATTGCATCATACAGTCACAACGCTAGCTACAGGGAATGGCCAGGGCAGTGGAGTCATTGAGCACCTTACGAGCACGCCAGTAAATAGCATTTGCTGTTTCTGATGTTCCCGCCTGGTTATGCAATGGAATATAATGTCAGCGAGTGCAAATATGCAATTAATTATGGTACAAGAGCAGTCAAATGGGGAAACAAAGTTTAATTGGCAATATGTGGCCTCACCTTCAACTCCATGTTGTAGTAGTTTCTCCATAGTTCTCTCTCCTGTGGATAGAGGTCGACTGATGAATCATACAGCTTACGCGCATTTACAATCGCATCATGGTTTCCGATTGATGCAAGGTTAGCTTCCAGCTCTATGCAGTACTGGAAGAACTTAAGACTTGGACGGGGTAATGCCAAAAATCTGCATGGATGCGGAGGTGTCACAAACAGGCTTGCTGGATATTTCATAAGCAACAACTCGAGTTACTACTACAAATCAATCTCAACATCCAACAGGCAATATCAACTAGAGTTATCTCTTTAAGATCTTTAATGCATGAACAATTGTAATAAAAAGGTACATGAAGACAAAATACACATGACCTCACTGAACCAAGTATGACAAATATTTCTAAAAGAACCTCTGCGCACTTAATCCAATATTTAAGTAACAAAAGAGACAATCTGATGCATTGCATGTGCTAAGAAAATAAAAAAAAAAAAACTTAAGAATTTCATACCTCTTATACATCTTCCTAGCTTGCTTAATACCATCTCTTTGCAAAACCCATCCTACGATAGCAGAAGAAACAGAAGCTCCACAATCACTCCCACCAGCCGAACTTAATGATAACATTGCACACTTAACCAGCTTTTCAAAATAGATCTTCTCATGAGAAAACAATTTCATGGCCTGAAATGCATTACAAAAAAACTATAGAACAATGTGCAAGAAAAAAAGGTATTATGCCTTTGAACAATATCTTGCAATAGAAAAGTAAAACACGTCAATAAAGAAATAGCGAGACAACGGCCATGTGCCATATCCAATATATATATATATAGGAAGCCCGTTTTATACTCCTAGGTGTATGTACTCCCTTTCTTTATTTGGTTAAAAACAGCTTCCTAATTAGGATGAGTCAGTTAACAACTTCCACTTATGGAATGTGCTTCCACTTGCATAAAAGCAGTTAACATGCAATGAGGGAGTACATACTCCATATATATACACACACACACACACACACACACACACACGAAGCCTTTTTCATACTCTTGGGAGTACATACTCCCACATCCAATATACCATTTAAAACATACTCCCACATCCAATATACCATTTAAACGAACCTATTATACTCTTTTATGACTTTCAATTTACTCCAATAATAATTCTAAGATACTCCAATGTGACATAGTTGAAAAAAATTTATCAGAGCCCTTTATTTTTTGCTATATACCTTTCTCCATATGTAAAAGGAGTATATAAATAAATTATGCTATAAAGAGTGGGCTTTGACGAAATTTTTCGTAGAACTCACTTTGAAGTATCTTATAATCAAATATATGATTATACTTGAAAAGATAGAGAGGTATAACAACATCATTTAAGGGGTATACTGAAGGTGGAAGTATGTACTCCCAGGGGAATAAAAATCCAGAGATGGCACAGGGGAATAAAACCAAATTTGGCCAATATAAGTCCAGAGATGGCACATGGGAATAAAACTCAGAGAACTAGGGGACTACATATTGGATCAAGTCTAAGAGACATACCATATGCCACAATCCCTCAGCCTCAGTTATGGCTAACTTTGAAAGTACAGAATTAAATAGATCAAAATGGGAACTCAAGTTCTCCTTGCTGAAGGAAGAACTGACAGTAGCAGTAGCAAGCGAATTTATCTCTATAGAAGCTCTCAGACTCCACAGATTTGCAGCATGTGAAAGAGGACCATTGCAGAGCTTCTCTGCAAGATTCTTAGCTTGCTCCAATCTTTTGGGTGTATCCTCCAATCTTCCGATTTTTAAACAAAGTGAGACATATTGGCAAGCAAGATCCTCAGTAAGACACCCACATGATTCAGCACTTTCATAAACTTTCAGTACAGATGAAATGAACTCTGAAGCATCAAATTCAGCATCATGGAATAATGGGATGGAATCTTCTCTGTCAGAGAATAGAACACCCATACAAAATTTTGCATACAGGCTGTACATTTTGGAAGTAGGCAACCCTCTGACAGCTTCATCATACACCTAGAATCCACAGACATACATTTAGGATGTTTAAAATGTTGCGTTCAAACTATGTTCAGTGTAACTGATATATCTTGGTAGAAAATTAGATACACACTAACATAGAAATTAGCACCGATGGTCCTAACTGAAATAAAAGAACATACTTCATACTAATGGATTACTTTAAGGGGTAAACAGTTTAATCTATGGAAAACTCAAGCTCAAAAGTTACAATTGGGAGCTGCATTAAAAAAAAACTCTGATAACACAAGCATACAGGAATACTTAATAGTTACCATTGAGTCAATGACATCAACATGGGAACACACAAAGAAATGTTTACCAAGCATGTGAGCATACAAAGCACAACAATAAAATCACCTATATCTTTAATCTCAAAACAGGAATTCCTTTTCAAGATGAAAAAAAGGATCAACGTGAATCATTAAGGGTGTGTTCAGAACTTTATAGATTTTAAAAAGCCCTATTATTCAACTAATTAGTAACATTTTCTTTAGAGCCATAACAGAAATATTTTATTAGTGTTGATAAATATTCTCTATATCTAACTAGACTCCACGGCATAGCGCATCACAGAACAGCAATGCCAGATTTGCCCTAAGATATTGGAAGAACTATTAGAATGTCCAGCGTTTCTTCCTTATAGCTGATGTCTGAGGGCAACTGAAAGTCAGTAACATCTCATTACAGAAGACATGGCCAGGGTGCATTAGTCCACACTTGTTATGTTCCCACCCAAAAATGCAAGCAAGATTGATTTTTATTGATAATTCGTGATGGAGATAATTAATACAGTGATGGTATAATGCTTTTACCTGAATTGATTTGTTCAGCTTATTTGATAAATCTTCCTTTCTATTCAAATTACTGGAATTAGTAGTGCCATTAAGCTGAAGCCTAGCAAACCAATCCCAGTAGTACTCATTATGAGAGAAGTCTTTCTTCAGGTCATCCATGACCTCTATCTTCATCTCATCAGAATGTGCCAGCTCAACACTATTTAATATCTCCAAGAATTTCTTCCGTAAGGTTAAGCTTGACGGAAGAGCCTCCACAGCACCATGATATATGGTTTGAATAATTAGCAACCCTTGCTGCCAAAATAGGTCTTCCTTCTCCTCCAAAGCAACTCCCTGCAAGCCAGGCTCTTCAGGACCCTCACCTTGTTCATTCAGTGGCATGAAA
Source organism: Rhipidocladum racemiflorum (assembly GCA_036346355.1). NCBI lineage: Eukaryota > Viridiplantae > Streptophyta > Magnoliopsida > Poales > Poaceae > Rhipidocladum > Rhipidocladum racemiflorum. The sequence continues at coordinate 51,826,640 of CM070578.1, read as the reverse complement.
AGTTCTTTGTTTTCCTCTTTCCAGTGACCTGCATCATTACTGTTCTTTTGCAATGTCTTCACATCCTTTCCAAGAGCAACCTTTCGAGCCTTAAGCTTGTTAAGATAGGTAAGTTCCATGCGAAGATACTCAATCCACATATCCTCTGATTCTGGACAAGATCTAAGACCACTCTGCATAAGTGCACGTGCTGCAGCAACATTCAAGTTCTGATCAAATTCCCATGATGCCGCATAGATCCAAAGCCCAGGAACCTTGGGATGGTAGCGAATAGCTTGCGCCAGAACCTGCATATAGTACAACAAACATGAGGCTAACAGCACTAAAGCCACGATAAGTAAATTATGTAAGGTATTGGCAGGTCTGCCTAATATCCCTGCAAGTCTCCTGATTATCACAAGAAAAGGTTACACCAAAAATAGGAAAAATACTCAGCCCGAAACTCACAGTAAAATTTAGAATAAAACAAACCATGAATAAAAATATCAACCTTTATAGCTTCTAGGCTCTGACCTAAATCTTAGGGGGTGTTTAGCAGAGCTCCAGCTCCACCAAATCCGTGGAGCCGAGTATTCCTAACTTCATCAGATTCGTAGAGCTAGAGTTGTAGGTATATTAAGAGTGTTTAGGTGGGTCATCTTGTTTACATTTAAGAATAAAATTATAAAGTTAAGTCATTTTATTTCAGTCTACAAGTTTTAGCTCTGAGGTGGAGCTACGAACTGAACAACCTTTATAGCTTCTAGGCTCTGACCTAAATCTTAGGGGGTGTTTGGCAGAGCTCCAGCTCCACCAAATCCGTGGAGCCGGGTATTCCTAATTTCATCAGATCCGTGGAGCTGGAGTTGTGGGTATATTAAGAGTGTTTAGGTGGGTCATCTTATTTACATTTTAAAATAAAATTATAAAGTTAAGTCATTTTATTTCAGTCTACAAGTTTTAGCTCTGAGGTGGAGCTAGGAATTGAAGCTCTGCCAAACAGGGTATTAATGCGTATTTCGAATTCACAAAAAAATGCCACACCAAGAACTTCAAAATTCCAAACTTTTGCCAACTATGACTAACATCAGCTATCTGAGTGGAACACAAGTTGAGCTCATAACGCTCTTAAGAGTTTTCTAACTTGTGATGTTGTGATGATCCTAAAATAACACACTATCAACCGTTTCCACAATAGCTTGTTTGCTTTATCCGTCAATGGGTGAAATACATACCCAAAATCCACACATTAAAATGGGCATCCAACCATTACCAGTGACACCCTTGTGGCCCCACCACATATGAGATTGGTTGGGGTACTCTGCCATTAGCCTGACAACAAATATTGGGTACAAAAAAAGTGTGGCACTGGCTAGAGAAGAAGACAAACATTCAGCAAATAGTATTTTCCATTCGAAAATAAAGTCATAACCCTATGACCTTCAGGGCATTCCCAATAGCTTGACGATACTATAGCTTATTACTAGATGAGAGAGAATGGCTAGATGAGATTTCATATCATAGTTGTCACGGCGGTCCAGTTAGGCACGGCGAGCCCAGATCGCATGGATGCTTAGGCGCCCGCCTAGGCAATGATTAGATCATGAAAATAATAAATGGTATAATGCTACCAACATGGTGTCAAACTATCATTAGAACGATGCCTGGGCATGGCGCCAAACAGCGTGGGCGATAAATTTGGCGAACCATGTGTTGGCGCTGGAACAATCGCCGAAGTTTGCTGGGCTCACTAGAGGATGGTCTGAATGCTCTCTTGAATATTGAAATTCGTGGGAGTAAACTCCAAAACAGAGTCAGTGCTGCTGCTCCGCCTCTTCAAACTGAATTAACTTAATGCTAAATTTACTTGGAGAGAGACGACAAATTGATGGCTGGGCTTCTAATCTGTGCAGCGTGACATGAAGCCCATGTTGATGGTGCTCGGGAATTGGAGCCGAACTATAGAACCAAAGCCGGATTCAAACCCACTTGTGAGATTTCCTTGGAGTCTGATTGGGAGTAGCTTGGGGTCTCTTTGCTTGTCACATGAGACCGAGCGGACATCGTGTGGCTCGGGCGAACGCCAAGGGCTAGAGGACAGGCAGATGATCGGTACGGATCCAAGGGGGCACACAGTCGCTGGCGACAGGAGGCCGGAAGCTGGCTGCTAGGGGTGAAAACAGATCGGATACGGGCGGATATTGCTCTTCCCGTATCCTAACCCGAATTTTTTTCCGAATTCGAAACCGGATACGGGTTAGCCGGATACGGATACGAATCCGGGTTAATCGGAATACGGATACGGGACGGATATGTGACGGATTCGGGTCGGAAACGGATAAAAATATACGGATAATACATGCATATATAGAGTAATATATTTTGAATTAAAGTATTAAACCGTACGGATACATGACCATAATAGCAAGTTATATATCAATCAAACCAAATATACGTCGTAGAAAGAATATACTACTTTAGAATTAATAGAATTAATAGCAAGTTATATATCAATCAAACCCGACCCGTTTTCATCCGTATTGGCTGCCCATGGACGGTCCCGAAGGCGGGGAAGTCGATGCATGGAAGACTGGCCAACGGCACGACGCGATGTGCTGAGGACAACGAGGTGGGGACGACCGAGGTGGCCACCGAGAGACACCGAGGAGCCTCAGGTTCGAAAGCTTCTCACTTATCCTCATCAGCCATCACGCTCGGTACCCGCCTCACTGCTTCCGCCGCAACGCCCAGTTGTCCGCCACGATGCTAAGTATCAGGCAAATGTGCTTGTTGGGAGTGACCTCAGAATTCAACAAACGACACCTTTATTAAAATTTAAGGCACAGCCAGACAAGCAGGGCTACCAATTGAATTTATCACTCTAATTTATGAGTAAGGCATAAGGAAGTTTACTTTGCCTAACTTGTGACCCAGAATTATAATGCATATCCGAAATTCGCAGTAAACTTCTAGCCGAAATACACAACGAGTTGAAAAGGCTCTCAACTTTCCGAGATTTCTGAGCATAAATGTTCGTGCACAGCCCAAATTCACATTAAATACTTCAACCAAACACAAAAGCAACTCAGGAAATGTGAAAATCAATCATAATGAACGCAGTATGGAATGTGCCCATGCCGCCCCGCTAAAAAAAAAGCTTTTTGCACTAAATCATCATTACTGCATCAAGAGCTCTACATAGGTAGCAAAGGTGACAAATTTGATCCAGAAGCAACTATTCCAATTAACAATGCGTGCGGCCATGCCGCAGTATGGAATGGATAAGAAGCAGCTAATGGATTGGATAGCAAGGTGCAGACAGCGATCGGTACCTGCTTCAACCGGCCGTGGCGCTTCTGGCGGCAGAACTCGAGGTATCGGAACCATAGGTCAAGGTCCCCCTTGAATCTGACGGTGGCCATCCTGTAGATGTCGAGGACGCGGAGGAGCCCCGCGACGTCGGAGATGGACTTGTTCCACTTGTTCTTTTTCTTCCTCGAATTTTTCCTGCTCTTTCCGTCCTTGTCGTTGGTGGCGTCGTCCTGAGGGGCGGAGCGTACGATGGCGCGCTTGCGTAGGTCGCGGAGCGCGTCGAGTCGGAGCTCGTAGGCGATGTAGTCGAGGAAGTCCCTGCGGAGCGGGGAGTGGCGGCGGAGCCGGAACTCGAAGTCGCGGCGGCGGCGGACGACCTCGGCGAGTTCGGCGTGGGTGAACAGGCCCCGGCGCTCGAGGTCGTCGAGCTCGTCGGACATGCGCTCGAGACGGTACTGCACCGTGTCCGCCATGTCGGCCTGCCTCTGGAAAGCCGATGCCGGTGAGGGGGCGAAGGAGGGGGGCGGTGGGTGGATCTGGGTCTAGATTTTTTTGTTGCGGCGCAGGGGAGGGCAAGGTAGCCGCTGGCGCCGTCGCGAGCGGGCTCAAAAGTTTAATCGGCCGGCAGCGGCCGCCAAGGGTCGAAAATCGGGCGACAGCGCTGATCGGAGAGAGGGGTAGAGAAGGGCAGCAGATGCAGGCGGCGCAATGGATGGAAGGAGGAGAAGACTGGGGGAGAGCAGGAGGCCGACGGCGGCGTAGGGCAGAACGGGCGGCGGCGCTCGGGCAGAGGGAGGAGAGGGCGAGAGATAAGAGGCGGAGATGAGGTGCAGCGGCCGAATGGGGAAGAAGTGAGGGAGGAGAGAGAGGGAGAGAAGGGCAGTGGGTGCAGGCGGCGCAAGGGATGGAAGAAGGAGAAGGCTGGGGGAGAGCTGGAGGCCGACGGCGGCGTAGGGCAGAAGGGACGGCGGCGCTCGGGAAGAGGGAGGAGAGGGCGAGAGATAGACGAGGAGATGGGGTGCGGCGGCCGAACGAAGGAGAGAGAGAAGAAACGGGTAGGTTTAGGGTTGATTGGGGAGCCGGCCGGGTCAGTTGGGCCAAGGAAATCGGTCGATCGGGCCCATAAAACATAGTAAAAAAAATAGTAAGCTAAAATAATGATATATATAAAATAATCATGTATAAACAAAATAATAATGTACATATAAATAAACTATATATATATATATATATATATATATATATATATTTCAACCGATGTCGGGAAAAAAGTAATAGTACGAGAGAGAAGAAGCGGGTAGGTTTAGGGTTGATTGGGGAGCCGGCCGGGTCAGTTGGGCCAAGGAAATCGGTCGGTCGGGCCCATAAAACATAGTAAAAAAAATAGTAAGCTAAAATAATGATATATATAAAATAATAATGTATAAACAAAATAATAATGTACATATAAATAAACTAAATATATATATATTTCAATCGATGCCGGGAAATAAGTAATAGTACGAGATAGAGCACTAGAAAAATAAATCTAGATTTTATTTTCTTGTTATTTTCTTTTATTTTCTCTAAATTAATTGAACCTTAAAAATTAAAATACGTGTTTCAGCCATAAACAACTAAGATTGCACACAAATAATATATAAAAATTGCAAAACCAAATGCCAAATCTTTATTAAAAACTGACGCCTAAGGTCGTCAAGCTCGTCAGACATGCGCTCGAGACGATACTGCACCGTGTTCGCCATGTCGGCTTGCATCTGGAGAGCCAATGCCAGTGAGGGGGTGGACGAGAGGGGCGGTGGGTGGATCTAGATCTAGGTTTTTTGTTGCGGCGCAGGGGAGGGCAAGGTAGTCGATGGCGCTGTCGCGAGCGGGCTCAAAAGTTTAATGGGCCGGACTCATTCGTGTAGGGTTTCTTCCTTTACATCAGCCATACTTTGATCTTCTCCCTTCTCCTTTATATCGGCCGTAACTTTATATGAGTCTGGAGTCCGGACTCACTCGTGTAGCTCGTAGGAGATTAACCTATGTTTTTTGGGCTTTTCCTTGGTTTAAAAGTAAAAAATTCAAAGCTTAAACAAATTTATAGTTTTTATCTAGATTTTTCAAAAGTCATAAGTTATCATATAACTAAAAACGAAAAGCTACCGAAGAGTTTTTTTTTTGCCTATTGAGAATTGGTTTTAGACTAATGGCATTGAAGTTGATAAAATTACACACCTCTACCAAGTGTAAAAGTACATAAATTTTAAGATGTTTAAATCTAAAAGCTGACTGTAAGTCTGTAAGCTACAAGCCAAAAAGTCTAAGACTAAACAAACAAAGCCTAACTAAGCCCTGTTTGTTTGCCCTACGGATTATATAATCTAGCTTATATAAGTTAATGGGGAAACAAACAGCCTAGATTATAATCTAGATTATATAATCTAAAGCATGAGATTATAATAATCTATAAGCAGCCATTAGGGTGCTTATATAATCTCAAACTAATAATCCAACACAGTAATAATCCTGGAAAACAAACAACCCACCGACTTATTTAAAGGTAGCTTATATAATCCAGCTTATATAATCCAACACCAAAAAGCTGGATTATATAAGCTGGAGAAGGAAACAAACAGGGCCTAACTAGATATGTTTGATTTGATGAAACGCTTCACTACTACGGGATGCAAGCATCCCTTGACCCTTGCGGCCCAAGGGAGTATTTGGCAGTGGCAAATATACGGTTTGCCCAAATTCAGTGGCAAAAAAAAATGCGAAGATACCAGGGGCCTCTTTGCTAAAAAGAAAAGGAATTCCTACCTGGAGGACGTGTGATTCTAGTATTTTCAATAGTACGTTGAGCCATCCCCTCCGCCTCTCTCTCTCTCTCTCTCTCTCTCTCTCTCTCTAGCAAACTAGCAAAGCCTTCTATGGCGAGCTCTCCGAATTGTTTTCCTACACCATATCACCATGTGAGTATGTTACTTAAAGACAAATGTGATAGCACTAGATTGCAACCAGCTCCAAGAGTACGCATCAAGCAATAGTGATGATTGTGCAAATCAAAGTCAACAGCAGCTCGCCTGACTAGCTTACCAGCAGAGGAGGCTGCAAGCACAAAGAAGATGAGGCGTCGCAGGACCGCAATGGGCTAAGCAAGAGCCACAAGGCCTTGACTTTGCCGCCTCTTCCAACAATGGCGATGTGCTTGGCCCTCAAACCCCTTGCAAAACCCTTCTCTGGTATAATGTTTCTTTGAAATGTTGTGGTTGCTATTTTCAAATGTTGCATACACTGCGGTTCCATTGTTTGTGCTAAAATGGTTTTCCCCATCATTGCAACATGATATGTTTTATTGCAACAATTCCCTATATTTGTTAAGGCAACGGTTCTAATTTGTTGCAATATAGTTTTTGTTATGTGGCTATATGGATTTGTTGTATATGAGTTCTTTACGTGTTGTAGTATTTATTGCTGGTTGTTGTATACGTATATTTTGCTTCGTAAGAGAGGCATTTGTTAGGGCTACCTTGTTTTCTTGTTATACCTAAATAATTTTGTTGTTGCAATGGGTTGCCATTTTATTGCAACTTTTGGTTTTACGGGGGTTCGTTGCATTGGAAAAAAAAAAGATTTTGTTGCACTACAATGTAGCGTCGCTTAGTTTTTTTTATTTTTGCTGGTCGGATGATCCAGAGATGGAAAGATCAAATGGCTGGAAAGCAAGTAAGGCGAGTGCTAGTCCTTCGCGAAAGAAAAATAAAGATTGCGCCGCTGTCAGCTGCATCAGGGACATCAAATCAATCAGTACTCAGGTCTCCTCACTTTCAATTTGAATCGGTGGCCTATAAGAGGGGGTGGGTCTGCATGATGCTGCATATCATGGCAAGTTGGCAACATATCTTGTGTAATTAAAATTTTCGTGCAATCACCGTTCAATTCTATTAAAAAAGGTTTCAAAAAATTCTGAAAGAAATCATGGATGTACATCTCAACTTACCACATCTATGTATAAAATTTCATGATCAAATTCGTCCTATGCTAGAAGTTACAAAAAAGATAAATTTCTGACAAACTTGAATAGTTCAAATGCACCCTAAATTTTGTCTTTATTTGTAACTTCCAGCATAGGACGAATTTGATCATGAAATTTTATACGTAGATGAGGTAAGTTGAGATGTACATCAATGATTTTTTCAGAATTTTTTGAAACTTTTTTTAGTAAGGTTGCACGGTGGTTGCACGAAAACTTTAATTGCACTAGATATGTTGCCGCATATCATACAGGCAACAGTAGTATGGGTATGGGCCCTCGCAAGTAAGATTTTAAATTTCAGCCACATCTCATCATTCTCTTAAATTCCAAATTTTAACAAGATTTTAGAATTTTAGATAAAATCTGAACAAAATTCAAATCCGTTTTTTTGCAAAATTCACCAAACTTTTGGTCCTTTTTAGCATCTTTGTAGTGCTCATCTGAAAGATGTGACAATTGTCTAGGGGGTAAATAGGATATTAAAAATTCTAAACTAAATTTACTACAGCGAAAAAGGTTCGGAACTTATGATAAATAATCGGAACTTCCAATTTAATCGGAACTTAAGGTCAAGTATAGGAATATCCGACAGTACAGAGATTCGAGAATAAGTGACGAAATCTAGCAAACTACAGATTACTTCTACTTCAATTGAGTGCAAGATAAAGTAAATGATCTAAACAATACTAGCAACATGAGTAGAACTTGAACGAGAAGAATAAATTCAATTTGCACAAAAGTAATCCAAGCAAAGGAGACAAAGAGTTTATTCCCGAAGTTCGGATCATTGAGGGGATCCACGTTTTCGTTGAGGAAGCTCACAAAGAGCCGGGTCTATTCCAACCATTTCCTCCCAAACCTCGGTCACACTTGAGATTTGGTTTTCTTTTTTATTTCTTCCATTTCGAAGGCAAAATCGGCCTTCACAAACTTCTCACGGCTTCCCACAACCTTCGGGAGCTCATGAGTGACGCCTAACCATCTAGGAGCCCTCAATCTCCAAAAGTAACAAATGCAATGTAGTTTTGATCTTGGAAATAAACTCTAATGCTCAAGATAAATGACTTTTCTTTTGCTAATAGCACTAGATCTCTCTTTTTCACACCTCACTCTTTCTAGGATCACTAAGATCAAGAGGAGGGAAAAGAATGCTCAAGAATGTGTATTTTAGAGCTCACAATGTTCAGCCAAAAGAGTAACCCCTCAAATGGGGAGGAGGTGGAGTATTTATAGATTGGGGTAAAAACTAGCCGTTATGCCTCCACCCAGCCACATATCAGAACTTCCGATACAGACATCGGAACTTCCGATGTGTCTAAAACTCCAGAAATTAACACACTCCAACAGTCGAAATACTACACATCGGAACTTCCGATTTTCATGATCGGAAAGTCCGATGTTTCCAGAGAGTCACCTTTAAGGATCTATCTTATGAATTTACTAAGTCTACATCGGAACTTCCGATGTTTCTAGAGAGTGCCTCTTTTTGATATAATACTGATCGGAATATCCAATTCAACAAATCGGAACATCCGATGTTTCCAGTACGCACCCATCTAAGTAAATGACTTAATCAGAATATTCGATCCTATATATCGGAACATCCGATTTGTCCAGAGAGCACTCTTTTTTGACTTTACACTGATCGGAACATCCAATACAAATATCGGAATATACGATTTTTCCAGAGAGCACCCAAAACAACCACACCGGAAACTCCGATGGATCGGAATATCCGATTACTTATTGGAATATCTGATCTGGACAGAAGAAGAAAGTACTCGGTGTGTGATGTGACTCATGTCTCTCAACTAATTTTGAGTAGCATTCATCTGAGCAAATAGACTTATCCTAGATCAACTACGTTGCATCCCTCTTAATAGTACGGCATGCCTATGACTCAATGATAAAAGTAAATTACACTAAAATGACGTTGTTTTTCTTTCTCGTTCCTTTTGAGGGTATCCATCATTCGTAGATGATCTCATTTTGGGACTTATACCTCTTCACAAACTTATTGAACGCATTAGTCCCTTTAATCGTTTGTCATTAATCATCCAAACTCACTTAGGGGCCTAGATGCACTTTCAATCTCCCCCTTTTTGGTGATTGATGACAACCCGATGAAAGCTTACAAATAATTTGAATAGGATTGATATGAAAAAGTAGTAACGTATGGTGAGCTCCCCCTAAATATGTGCATTTAAAATTCAACTTGAGAACAAATGCACATTTTGCAAGAAATTTTGAGAGAGCTCCCCCTATGGCAGATGAAGATGCACCTTTTGCAGATGCCTGACTAGCTCGCTGAGCTAGGGCTTTGATTGTTCTGATCTGCACTCCAGTGTGCTTGGCATCACACTCAAATTGCTGCTTTGTTACATGCTCGATCATGTGTATAAGGTATGGAGCATATCTATAACTCCTCTTGGGCTCCTGAGCAGTAAGCCTTATCTCATTCCATATGAAGTCAAAGACATCAAATGGTCACTGATCTTCCTGCATTCTGCTGAGCAAATTCCTTGTAAAGGATAGCACATAAGAGGTATCACCTTCCTTAGGAGCCAGTGTCTTCCTAAAGAGCCTGTTGAGACAAGCAAAGAATGGCTTCATCCCCTTGGTGTCACCTGGCTCAAACTCTGCATCCTCTTCATAAAGAAAGTCAAGATTTGCCGCCACCAGAGAACTCTCGTTATGGATCTGATCTCTGTCTCTGGAATCAGCCTCAGTGAACCCTAGTGACCTGGCAAACTGAGCATAGGTCACTTCATGCCATTGTCCTTATGTCATCCAATGCAGTGTCGAGACTCTGTCCCTTGAGATGTACATTGTGGCATAGAATTGGGCTATGACCTCAGTGTTCCGGTCATGCTTGAAGCCCATGATCCGTTTGGTGCCAGTCCTCTCACAAGCAGCTATCACCTCATTGAAGGTATCATCCTCCGCATTTGCCATATAGTTCCAATCCACCCATTGCATTAGAATCACAAGATTCTTCCTCGGTAGAATGACTGACTCATAAAAGTCCTAAGGGAAGAAGGTCCAGAAATGAAATGAGGATTTGTGGAGAACCGATCTGCTCTTCTAGGATTCTCCTCTCATAACTTTCTCACTTGAGCTGCCTTGCCCTTGTAGTTTACCAGCTTTCTGACAAGCCGTTCAGACCTTTCGGGCTTCCTAAGCACAGGCATGCTCCTCACTTGAGCAGGTTGAGACTGAGAGGAGGTGTAACACCCCAATTTTTTACTTTTCTTGTATTTAAAGTGTATTTATGAATTTTGGGAATTTTTGGAATTAATTTGAATTGAGCCTTTACTTGATTATTTAAATATTTAAAAAGTTACAAATAAAGTTTTGTTGGAAGTATTTTATTTGAGTTCCAAATACCCTAAAATATTTTTGAGATTTTTCCTAGAATTTTTTCGGTATTTTTAATGCCTTAAATTAATTAGTTGATTTTCCTAGTTTATTTTTATTCCAAAAAGCGAGGAAAATCCTTAGCAACTAGGTTGAAGCCCAACACTGTGCGCGAGCCAGCCCAGCCCAACCGCACCGCGCCGCTCGTCCGCCTACGCGTGTGCGCGTGGCTGTGGATGCGTGTCCACGTGGACGGCTGGGATAGCACCATGTCGCTTGTCCGAGCCGCCGCCGGATTTCGCCGCCGCGTCCGGGTGGGCCTTGGTTTCCGCAGATTTTGTGGACATCGAGGCCACTATTTAATGAGCCACCGCCCGCCCCGTGTTCCCCTTTTTCGTGCGCATCGGTTGCCCCACTTCTCGTCGCTCAACCAACACCGTGCTCGCGCGATTGCTCGCCGGAGTTGCCTTAGGGTTCCGCTGCGGCATTTGCTTCGTTCCGTCATCGTCGAGGACGTTTCGCCGCCGTGCGACCCAGATTTAGACTCCCCGCGTTGAGGCGCGTCGAGGAGTACCACTCAGCTCGCCGGAGGAGCCCCGGAGCGCCGTTCCACACGTTGTCGTCTTCGTCTCCGGTCTGCTGCTCCGCCGCGCCGCCATCGACACCCGCGAGCTTTGAGGACCGCCCGATCGGCATCCAACATTCCATGTTCACCCACGTATTATCAGAGCCGTTAGATTCATCAAATGTCACGTCTCTCGCTATTTCAACACAACCGGTGGTTTTGTTGAAAACGCGATAGGCGTAGGCATTTGATCTATAACCAAGCAAGAAGCCTTCATCAATTTTAGGTGCAAATTTAGAGTTTTTGGGCTTCTTGTCGAGAATGAAACATTTACTCCCAAAGACTCTAAAGTAAGAAACATTAGGTTCGTTACCGGTTAGGAGCTCGTATGCCGTTTTCTTCAATATCTTGTGGAGGTACAACCGGTTGATTGCATAGCAAGCGGTGTGGACGGCTTCCTCCCAAAATTGATCGGAGATCTTGTACTTGTCAAGCATCATTCTTGCCATTTCTATCAACGTCTGGTTCTTCCTTTCTACCACTCCATTTTGTTGAGGGGAGTAGGGAGCTGAGAACTCGTGCTTTATCCCTTCATCATCAGGAAAGTCTTCAACTTGAGTGTTCTTGAATTCGCTTCCATTGTCACTTCGGATCTTCTTAATCTTCACTTCGAACTCGTTTTGTGCCCTTCTTGCAAATTTCTTGATGATGCTTTGTGCTTCACTCTTTTCTCGCAAAAAGAAAACACAAGTGAAGCGAGAAAAATCATCAACAATGACAAAACCATACTTGTTACCTCCGATGCTTATATAAGCAACGGGTCCGAAGAGGTCTATATGTAGAAGCTCCAATGGCCTCGTCGTTGTCATGATATTATTGGCGGGATGACATACTCCAACTTATTTTCTGGCATGACAAGCGCTACAAATCCTATTTTTCTCAAACTCAACATTTGTTAGTCCAATAATGTGCTCCTGTAGGATCGAAGTATACGAATATAGCAATCAGAGGGGGTGAATGATTGTGCAGAAGCTAAAACCAAATTCTTGATCTACTAAAAGTTCACCCCAAAACAGAGCCAAATAATTGCCTCGTATTCGACAAAAACAAAATGACAAAGACGTGAATTCCCGGAGATCCATCTGTCGGATCGATCTGAAATTTGGACACAAAAAACTAGATTCCAATATGAATAGAACCCAAAAAGAAGCAGCTCGATCGGACTTATGGATCAAAAGTTATGAACCTCGCAAGCTTGCTGTGACAAAAGATGACGAGAATAGATCTTACTAGAATTGTAGCTCGCCGAAAGATTTAAAGAACTTGATCTTTATTTCTCCTTTCTTTTGTCTAAAGTACTCCAAACAAAATAGTACAACCCTAAAGCATGCTCAAAACTTGATGCATAAACAGGAGACGCCTCCCCCTATTTATACAGAGCAAACACATAGAGTCTTGAATACAATTAATCCTAGAAGGAGTCTGTCGGGACCTGAATCTGCAAATCCGGACCCTCTGTATATTCAACACTAGTCCAGGAATGCGCTAGTGCACACAGTCTTAACATCGGTAAATATCACAATCATACCACTCAATACTAATAAAGTACTTTAATTAAATAGTCAAACTGGTTGCTCGACCTTATGGTCGAGTTACAAATATACGCCACGCAGGGCGAAACTTATTAAGAGAGAATTAATAGCAGCGGAAATTAAAATAACATCGTGGCGCCATCCAGTATACCATAGGCAACTGACTGGGCTCGCTCCCTAAGTAGACGATTCCTCTTGGAGCTCCTCCTCCAAAGCTGGTGTAGACTCCTCTTCAACTGCTGTTGTATTGTGGCAAGGGTGAGTACTTGGTACTCAGCAAGTCATGCACAGAATGCAAGCTAATATACTACATGAATGGTTTGATACAAAGGAATAGCTCAAGGTATATTTGCGATGTGACATTTAACAAATAATATAAGTAGATTCGAAAGCAGTAGAAACAAGTATATCATTAACAACTTTTTCAGGAGTTAAATAAACATCTTTCCCAATCCTAATCCACATTTCCATCAACATCATTATTGAACCAAACCCAACCTTTCAAGTCCAAGTTATTTTCAAGAAAGTCTAACCCTTGACTGTAATTCCCGAGCGATGTCCAATACCGCGGACACGGCTATTCGAATAGATTTTACAATCTGCAGAGGTTATGCACTTTACCCACAAGATACAGTCAAACACCACAAAGGCGAGTTCCCGTAACAAAGTCTTTCGGAAACCTCTAACAATACAAGTGGTCCTCTCCGGTGTTGCACACTAACCCTTCCCTTAGCAAAGGCGAAGTTTAGGTCAAGCCACCGTTAGATGGGTACCTGGCCGCAGCCCCAGTACGCTCCCCCGTACAACTACACAAAGGGTGTAGTTGACATCTTGATGCATAAGCGACGACCTTTCTATTCTGCATCAGTACACATCCAAGTCCTTGACGCGATGCATCACAATAAATATCGAAGCTTTGATTAACGTCCAGTAGAACCAACACCGGGGCTGATGTCAATCGCTTCTTCAACTCTTGAAAACCTTTTTCGCACTCTGGCGTCCATGCAAACTTCTTCTCCTTTTTCAACAATTGCGTAAGAGGTTTCGCAATTATCGAAAAGCCTTCAATGAAACGGCGGTAGTAACCTGCCATTCCAAGAAAACTCCGGATCTGGGTCACGGTCTTCGGCTGTTCCCAATGTAACACAGCTTCTACCTTGCTTGGATCAACGGTGACTCCTTCTGCGGTCATTACATGTCCAAGGAACTCCACCTTGTCCTTCCAAAAGTCACACTTACTGAACTTAGCGAAAAGTTACTGTTCCCTCAGCTTTTCCAAAACTCTCCTTAAGTGCTCTGCATGTTCATCCTCTGTCTTAGAGTAAACTAAGATGTCATCTATGAACACAACGACAAACTTGTCCAAATACTCCATGAACACCTTGTTCATCATATTCATGAAATAGGCTGGCGCATTCGTCAAACCAAAAGACATAACTATAACTCGTAATGTCCATATCTTGACGAGAATGCGGTCTTCGGAATATCTTCTGATCGGATCTTCAACTGATGGTATCCCGATCTCAGATCAATCTTTGAGAAAACTCCGGCTCCTCTCAGCTGATCAAACAAATCATCAATCCTGGGTAGCGGGTACTTATTCTTCACGGTGACTTCATTGAGTGCACGGTAGTCAATGCACATCCTGAAACTCCCGTCCTTCTTCTTGACAAACAAAACTAGCGCTCCCCACGGCGATGAACTCGGTCTGATGAATCCTTTCTCCATCAACTCCTCGAGTTGCTTCTTCATTTCTACCAATTCTTCGGTGGACATCCGGTAAGGTCTCTTTGCTATCATTTGTGCAGTACAAGCTCTATCACAAACTCTATATCTCTCTGCGGTGGCATGCAGGTAGATCTTCAGGAAAAACATCCGGATACTCATTCACTACTGAGACATCTTCTATGCTGATTGCCTTGGCACTGTTAACCATCCACTGTCCATCTCTGACGGCAGTAGCTTGAAATTCCACTTTCTTTCCACACGGGCTCTCAACTGAGATAGTCCTTCGTCCACAATCCAATACGGCCTTGTGCTTGGATAACTAATCCATTCCCAAAATAACATCTAAGGTCTGGGTCTCCAAAATAATAAGGTTCGCTAGGAACTCTATCCCATCTATTAGTATTCTCACCCCAGAACATCCTACTTTCGTTCGGAGTTCGGAACCAGGGGTTTGAACCAAAAGCATGCATTTAAATCTTGCAATCTCCAAATCATTTTTAGCAGCAAAGCTTTGAGAAACAAAAGAATGCGAAGCTCCAGAATCAAACAAAGCTGTGCAGTGCGAGTTAACAAGTAACTTACCCGATCTGACGTCAGTGGCATTCTGCGGTGCATCTGCGGTGACATGATTGACTCGGCCTCTCACCACGATGCAGGGTGCCGCTCTGGCTGTGCTATCCATCGGTTTGCTCCTGGTCTTTGGCGTCTGGCTGGTGTGGATCCCATTGAGCGAATCGGGGTCATTCTGCGGTCTTCTTAGGACAAGCTGTTGGCAAAGTGCCCTGGCTCGTTGCAATTGTAGCGGCGTCTCACTGTCCCTGTTGATCGCTGAAGCGGCATTTCGGCTGAAATTTGGAGTCCGATAGTTACGATTGACGGGTCTTGGTGCTGGTAGCGGTGTCTGGTTGCATTCTGGTGAAATCTGAAAAAGCGATTTGGCGCAACCCTCAAACGTTCTTTGTGCTCCTCGACGCGATCCACGATCTTGCATCCTGCGCTTCTGTTCTCATCCAGTTCCTTGCGCTTTGTCCTCAAGAATAAGCGCCTTATTCAACGGCTCTGGAAATGCGGAAAGGTGTGGGTGATCGATCCCACCTGCAATCTGAGTTAAGTCCCTTCATGAAGTGAGACTATCGGCTTTATCTGTCGCTACATCCTCAGTGCGTAGCGTGCAAGCTGTGTGAACTTGTTCGTATTCGACCACCGGTGATTACCTTGTTTCGATGCTCTGAACTCCTCCTTCTTGAGATCCATGATTCCTTCAGCACGTGATCTCGACGAAACGCAGTGTGAACTCCTCCCAAGCGATGTCACGAGGGTTCTCTTGCGTGGCACGAAGTTCTCCCACCATTCAATGTTTCCTTCCAAGCGATGAGAAGCGTAGAGTACCTTCTCATTTCTTATGCATTGAGCAATGTGTAGCTTCCTCTCAATTGACCTTAACGATCATCGGCTTCCAGCGGGTTAGCATTCCGGAGAAAGTGGGTGGATGAGTCCTCATGAACTCGACGGCAGTCTTGTATTACGGCGTTGTCACGATTGACTTGGTTAGTAGTGGCACTGGCGGTGACGTCTTGCATCTGTTGCATCATGGCATGCATCAATCGAGTCTGGCGACAAGAAAAGCTCCGAAATTCTGCATATCAACTGGCGGTGCTGGTGCTCCATCATTGGGGTTTTCTGCTGGGCGAGAACCACTTCCATTGCCTCCAAGGTTTCCACGAGTGTTCACCATCTGTGGTTTGCTCCAAGGTTTTAGAGATGAGAGGGAACGAGAATAGACAAGTAACAGGGAAACTTATGCGGGGAAAAAGTGTAACTCAAAATCCAACTTTATTATTAATAATAATAACTTGGTATGGTTGCTTACAATGCCTAAGGGCCTGCAACACATACTGCACACTCAGCAAACAATGAAAATCCAAATCGACTCTTATTGGAGTCTAACGCCTAAAGGGGTGACTCTTATTCTATAACGCGACTCGACGAAGGAGTCCTAACAGCAAAACCTATGCTCACTCGTCGAGAAAACCTCCACTGCCTCCTCGCGGCGGGTGCGACGGCATAGGCGCGAAACAATCGCCATGCCCTGCAACTGCAGCTGTGGTTGACGACGCGGCGTCTTCCTCGACTACGGATCATTTATTCTTTGTGGGTGTGGCGCGGAGTGCAGTGGCGCCTCTTACGGTTCCTCCTTTGGGTGCAGGCGTCCAACTCCAACCTTTGGATCGGGACCTTGGCCATACTGATCTGATTTCCAGTCTGCGATTCTTTCCATGACAAAGCGACATACTCACGAGCATTCTCCAAGTGCTTCTTCTCTTCCTCAACCTCGCTCACGAGCCTTCTTCAACTCTGAACTGTTTCTTGATCGGCTCCTCCTGGCGGCGACGAATCGGCTAAGTGAGTGACGGTAGCATCCTCATCTTCTATCGGCTTCCGTTGAGCTCTGTTGTCTCGGCGTGGGTGGTGATGGAACACTGTGCCTTCCAGCTCCCTGGAGTAAGTGCGAGCGATCTGCTGCATCGCTCGACGCAACACTTCCTGGATTCCCATCACAAAGGTAGACCTCCTGGCGGTGAAGTGAAAAGGGCGACTGAACTTGGTCTTTTCTCGGGCATACACCGTGATCCGGACGTCCCATCCTGTGACCAGTCCTGCTTGCACAAGTGTAGTTCCTCGGTAGAGCGGCCTCTCAAAACCTCCAAGAAACTGGAGCATACGCCACAACTCGGCGGCATAGCCTCCTTCACGCTCGGCGTAGTTGTTCTTCATCATCATCTGTCAAAGGATACTTGCGTAAGAACGCAACACTTTAAAACCAATGTGGAAGACGAAAAGAACTCATAGGGTATGAACAAGGAAGAAAAGGGGTAAGTCGAGAATTCATTCATTATCTTGACCACTTTTAACTTTAGAAAATAGGTTTTATCCTCACTACGACCATTCTAGCTATGGGTGAGCCTACGGTCAGTATGGCTCTGATACCACCTCTGTCGGGACCCGAATCTGCAAATCCGGACCCTCTGTGTATTCAGCACTATTCCAGGAACGCGCTAGTGCACACAGTCTTAACATCGGTAAATATCACAATCATACCACTCGATACTAATAAAGTACTTTAATTAAATAGTCAAACTGGTTGCTCGACCTTATGGTCGAGTTACAAATATACGCCACGCAGGGCGAAACTTATTAAGAGAGAATTAATAGCAGCGGAAATTAAAATAACATCATGGCGCCATCCAGTATACCACAGGCAACTGACTGGGCTCGCTCCCTAAGTAGACGGTTCCTCTTGGAGCTCCTCCTCCAAAGCTGGTGTAGACTCCTCTTCAACTGCTGTTGTATTGTGGCAAGGGTGAGTACTTGGTACTCAGCAAGTCATGCACAGAATACAAGCTAATATACTACATGAATGGCTTGATACAAAGGAATAGCTCAAGGTATATTTGCGATGCTTGACATTTAACAAATAATATAAGTAGATTCGAAAGCAGTAGAAACAAGTATATCATTAACAACTTTTTCAGGAGTTAAATAAACATCTTTCCCAATCCTAATCCACATTTCCATCAACATCATTATTGAACCAAACCCAACCTTTCAAGTCCAAGTTATTTTCAAGAAAGTCTAACCCTTGATTGTAATTCCCGGCGATGTCCAATACAGCGGACACGGCTATTCGAATAGATTTTACAATCTGCAGAGGTTATGCACTTTACCCACAAGATCTGATCAAACACCACAAAGGCGAGTTCAGTAACAAAGTCTTTGAAACCTCTAACAATACAAGTGGTCCTCTCCGGTGTTGCACACTAACCCTTCCCTTAGCAAAGGCGAAGTTTAGGTCAAGCCACCGTTAGATGGGTACCTGGCCGCAGCCCCGGTACGCTCCCCCGTACAACTACACAAAGGGTGTAGTTGACATCCTGAGGTCCCACAGGTACGTTATTAGCAACTTAATCAACTAGGTCCGTCCCATTACAGACATGTGGTTGCACGTTTGACCCAGTTCAAAGGCTTGCAAGGTTAAGTCCTTAGGGTGACCAGGGCAAGACTACCCGAAGAACCAAACCAACGTTCCCGGTGCCACAACTGGCCCACCCGATCAATCTTGCCACATGCCCCAGTCAAAAGCTATTTATCAAACCCCCAGTTGATTACCATGCACCACGTGCCAGCAACTTCACATGATACTTTTCCAAAACAGGTGCAATATATCATTAAGTCCATATTAACATTTGATCGTCCAAAATCATGTCATGAGCACGTAGCAGGTCTAAGCAATATACTACAACGATCTAATTTCCCATGTTGGCAGTTTAGTAATGTCCAACTAGTAAACCACAACTAGGGTGACAAGGGTCATGGCACATATTTAATTAACCAAGGTGTCATACAGCAATTAGGCGTTTACCTAATTCCCCAGAATTAAATAAAGTATTTTCTAATTGAACTAGCATGCAATAAGTTAAATCAAAATAGGTTTCAAAATAGGATCAATATGGTCAAAGCATAACTTACCTTCAAAAAGTACTTGCCCTTGGTCCTGAGCTGGCTCCTGGGTCAATACTTCTCCTTCGAATCCTTCCGGCACTTCAACGTCTACTCGTAACGCGTGCAAATAGCAACCAATGAATAAAACAGTAGACAAAAAGTGTCCAAACATCCAAATAAGTTCATAAACAGAGAGAGCATAATTTTATGAATTTTTAGAAACTGGAATCGTCAAATTCGGAGTTTAAACGCGAAAGTTATAGCATTATGAAGTTTAAATAATCAATTAAATAATATTACAGAGAACAACTTTAGACCAAAAATTAAATAAAATTCATCATTAGGTAGATCTCAATTTTATACAAATTTAGAAATTTGAATCACTCAATTCGGAGTTAAAACGCAAAAGTTATAAGCGTTTGAAGTTTGAATCAAAATCTGAAATCATTATTTCGAATTAATAAATCATTTTCTTTTTCGGAAATTAATTTATTGCGTCAGCAGTGACACGTGGCAGCCTCTGATTGGTCTGCTGACGTCAGCCGGTTCATGGACGTGGTCCATGGTTTGGCTCGGGTCTACCGTGGACCTGGTCCACGGCTCACGTGTGACTGACAGGTGGGACCCACGGGGGTGACGTCATCGCTGACGTCAGCGGGGACTCAGCCCGCTGCTGATAGGTGGGACCTACTGGTGACGCGCATGGCCACCTGCCATTCTCACGTGACTAACCATTCTTCATATGCACCATTCTCTTAGCCCGAACGTCCCGCATAACATCCTTGACCACCAAGACCTCAGTTCCTCCGGAACCTAGTTTCGAATCTCAGTTCCTCCATGAACCTAGTTCCGGTCCCGTCATCGATCACATTCGCCCTCGAGCAATACCTGCACATGAACAAACCACAAAACGAATCCGAGCACAAGTCCGCGACTTGACTCAACATTAGTCTATGCAAATACTCACACGAGCATTGCATAAAATCCACTTAAAAACAAACATCATGAAATTCTCACAAATCTCAAATTCAAACCAAAGTTCAATTCCAATTCTTGCAAAACCCTAACCGAACAAAATGCATTCACGACGGACCAAAAATATGGGTCGGCATACACATGAAAAAGTCACTCGAAAACCCATTCACGACGGACCAAAAATTTGGTCCGGCGTAGATGCGAAAGAAACCCTAATTTGGTTCGGTGCTGGTGCAAAGGAATGATCCGGCGCAATTTGCTTTGGAACTTTTGGTCCGACGCCAATAGGAAAATTTGGTCCGGCATAAAGTACCTCGAGAACACGTTCACGCCAGACTAAAAGTTTAGTCCGGCGTAGTAGCGAAAACCAGTCCGACGCAAAAGGGAAACTTACTGTTTTCTGAAACTCTGGTCTGGCGCTAATGCGAATCTTACTGTTTCTTGTCAATTTGTCAAACACATGCACAAACACATTTTGCAAATTCAATTCTAAGCTAATTTTTTAGCACATGATTTCACAATCTCCCCCTTGATGAAAACATTGGTGTCGGGACCCCGAATTTGCAAATCCGGACCCTCTGTGTATTCAGCACTAGTCCAGGAACGCGCTAGTGCACACAGTCTTAACATCGGTAAATATCACAATCATACCAATCGATATTAACAAAGTACTTTATTTAAATAACCAAGGTGGTTACTCGACCTTATGGCCAAGTTACAAATGTATGCCTTGCAAGGCGAAACTTATTAAAAGAGAAATAATAGCAGCGGAAAATAAGATAACTTCGTGGCGCCATCCAGTATACCACAGTGCAATCGACCGGGCTCGCATCCCTAAGTAGACGGATCCTCTTGGAATTCCTCCTCAGAAGTGGCGTAGTCTCCTCTTCAAGCGGTATTGTGTCGAGGCAAGGGTGAGTACTTGGTACTCGGCAAGTCATGCCTGAGAATGCAAGCTAATATACTATATGCATGGCTTGGTACAAAGGAATAGCTCATGGGATATTTGCGATGCTTGACATTTGAAAAGTAATATAAGTAGATTCAAAGCGGTAGAAATAAGTAAAGCATAAATAACTTTTCAAGAAGTTTAATAAACATTTTCCCCATCCTAAACCACATTTCCATCATCTTCATTATTAAACCAACCCAACTTTCAAATCCAAGTTATTTTGAGAAAGTCTAACCCTTGATTGTAATCCCGAGCATTGTCGATCACAGTGGACACGGCTATTCGAATAGATTCTCAACTCTGCAGAGGTTATGCACTTTACCCACAAGATACAGTCAAACACCACAAAGGCGAGTTCAGTAACAAAGCCTTTGGAAGCCTCAAACAACACAGGTGGTCCTCTCAGGTTCGTGCTCTACACCATCCCTTCCCTTAGCCAAGGCGAAGTATGGGACCAACACACCGTTAGATGGGTATCTGGCCACAGCCACGATACGCTCCCCGCACAATCACACAAGCGGTGTAATTGACACCACTGAGGCTCCACAAGTGAGTCCTTAGCGACTTAGTCAACTAGGGCCGTCCCATTCCGACCATGTGGTTGCAAGTATGACCAGTTCAAAGGCTTGCAAGGTTAAGTCCTTAGAGTGACCAGGGCAAGACTACGAAGAACCAAATCAACATCCCCGATGCCACAACCGGCCCACTGATTACTCTTGCCACATGCGGCCGAAATCAGCGTTTATCAAACCCCAGTTGATTACCATGCACCACGTGCCATCAACATCACATGATACTTTTCCAAAACAGGTTCAATATATCATTAAGTCAATATTAACATTTGATTGTCCAAAATCATGTCATGAGCACGTAGCAGGTCTAAGCAGTATACTACAACGGTCTAAAACCCATGTTGGCAATTTGATTATGTCCAACTAGTAAACCACAACTAGGGTGACAAGGGATCATGGCACATACTTAAATAATCAAGGTGTCTTACAGCAAATTGGCACTTATCTAACCCCCATGTTTAAAGTATTTTTCTAATTGAACTAGCATGCAATAGTTTAAATCAAAATAGATTTCGAAATAGGATCAACATGGTCAAAGCACAACTTGCCTTCAAAGAGTACTTGTTCTTGGTCTTGAGTTGGATCTGAGTCAACACTTCTCCTTCGAATCCTTAAGCACTTCAACGTCTACTCGTAAAGCGTGCAAATAGCAATACACAAATAAACAATAGGCAAAAACATCCCAAAACTCCAAATAAAATCCATAAACAGAGAGAACATAATTTTACGGATTTTTAGGAAGCTGGAATCGTTCAAATCGGAGTTAAAGCATAAAGTTATGATTATTTAAAGTTTAAATAATCAATTAAATAATATTACAGAGAAAAACTTTAGTCCAAAAATTAAATAAAATTCATATTTAGGTAGATCTCAATTTTATACAAATTTAGAAATTTGAATCACTCAAATCGGAGTTGAAACGCATAAAAGTTATAAGCGTTTGAAGTTTGAAACAAAATCAAATCATTATTCGAATTAATAAATCATTTTCTTTTTCGGAAATTAATTATTGCGTCGGCCTAGACACGTGGCGACCTCGATTGGTTGGTGGCGTCAGTAGGTCCATGGACTTGGTCCACGCTCGGCTCGGGTCTCACAGTGGACTCGGTCCCACGACTCTACGTGAGGCCCGACATGTGGGCTCACTCGGGTAGCGTCATCGGCGACGCGTCGGCGAGGACTCGGCCACGCAGTCGACATGTGGGACCTTTGTGGCGTCATTCTTGGCGTCGGCGCTCGGCTGGGACGGCGGCCGACATCTTGAGCCCGCCATGGCGTCGGCGTGGCGTCATGGTGTGGTTCGGTGGCCGTGACACGCGGGCGGCGTGTCGGCGTCACGCAGCAGCGTCTGGCCCGGCGCGTCGGTCCAACTTCCAGGACAGCGTGGCTCGATCTCGGCCGTTGATTTGAAAATCAACGGCGAGGATTAGATCGATGTTAGCGCGTTTGGGTTATCGCATTGATTTGGACCGTTGGATCTAGATCCGATGGTCGAGACTAGATCTGAAATCGTAACGCAATCTCACCGTGCGATGGCGTGGCGTGATCTCGGCGTTGGATCTTGATCGGACGGCCGAGAGAGCTCGCGTCCGGCGATGGCTTGCGGCGCGCTGCTCACCGGCGCGGAGGACGACGACCTTGCCGACGGCGTGGGCGCGCTCGGCTGAAGTAGAGATCCTTCAGTGCGTCTCGTCGCGGTGAGTCCGGATCTGGGTCAATCGAAGGGCGGCAGAGGACGACGACGGCGATTTTAACGCAGCGAAACCGGGGCGTTACGGCAACTCCGGCTCCGGCGAGCGACGCTGAACGGCGGCTCGGCGACGTTGTTCAGGTCTACGTGCGCTGAAGTCTAGGTCACGGCCGTGGTGGCGGCGCATTAAATAGCGACCTCGGCGTCAGGTAAACGCCACGGAGACCGAGGTCGACACTGATTTCGACGGCGAGTCCGGCGGCGACGGAGAGGGTGGCGTGGCACGCGCGGCCGTTGGATCTCGATCCAACGGTGCGCGAGTTTGGGTCCGGTCGGACTCGGCGAGCTGGTGGCTCCGGTGGCGTGGCTCAATCGTGGCCGTTGGATCAAGATCCAGCGATCCGCAGCGGTTAAGGCTTTCGGCCAGAGTGGGTTCGATCGAGTCACGTGGCTCGGGTCGGACTCGAACTCGAGTCGACTCGGACTTCGATCGGATGAACAAAGAACCGACTTCGGTTTGGATTTCAATGATTTAATATTTAAAATAATTCCGATAATTCATTTAATTCATTAAAAATAGCAAATGACTCGAAAAAATTCGAGAAAAATTTCGGAAAATACTTTGGATCATTTTGGACTCAAATAAAATATTTCCAACAAAATTTTATTTGCAAAATTAAATTCTTTAATTATTTCAAAATGGAATAAATTCAAATAAATTCCAAATAAATCCAAATAAATTCCAGAAAATTCCAAAAATTCACCAAAGTGCCAAATCACACATGAATTGAAGAAAAGCAAAATTTTGGGGTGTTAGAAACCTCCCCCCCTTAATAGAATCTAGTCCACAGAGATTAGGAGGCTCCTCTGAGAATAGGTTTGGAAACTCTTTCTTCAAATCCTCTTGCGCTCCCAAGTCGCCGCTTTCTTCATGGTTGCTCCAATCGAACTCTCTGAAGCGGGTTGACTTGTTTCTAGTTTCTCGATCCATTGTGTCCGAGAATCCTCACGGGATACTCCTTATAAGTCAAATCCTCTTGCAACTCAATTAACTCTAGCGGTGTCTGTTCTCGGGAACTCGGAGGCACTTCTTCAACTAGGACACATGGAATACATCATGCACTCCTCGCCAACGATTGTGGCAACTCCGGTGATAAGCAACCGCCTCTGCGACTCAAAATCTTAAATGGTCCAACATAGCAGGTGCAAGTTTCCCTTTGGCATGGAACCTCTTAACTCCCCGAGAGGCGTAACTCCGAGGTATACAAAGTCTTACGGTTCAAAACTCAACTCTCGGCGACGATTGTCAAGATAACTCTTCTGTCGAGATTGGGCTATCTTCAACCTTTCCCTAATCATAGCGACCGCTCTTGACCTCTTGAAGAATATCAGGCCCAAAGACACGGCTCGCCGGTCTCATTCCAATTCAATGGCGTCCGAAGCGGTCGACCATACAAAGATGCCTCAAAAGGTGACATCTGTAAACTAGCACGATAACTATTGTTGTAATCGAACTCAAAGATACGGCAAACTCTTATCCCAAGAGGTAGCATAAGCTAATGCACAAGCTCTCAACATATCCTCCAGAATCTGGTTGACTCTTTCTGGTCTGTCCATCCGTGCGTGGATGATAAGTCAGATCTTGAAGTTCAAGCGGGTTCCCATGGCTTCATGCAACTTATTCCGTAACCTTGAGGTAAATTGGGTACCTCTGTCTGATACAATCCTCTTTGGCACTCCGTGCAAGCAGACAATCTGATCATGTACAATTACGCTAATTTATCTCCCGAGTAAGTGGTCTTCACGGGGATAAAATGGGCTACTTTAGTCAAGCGATCCACTATAACCCATATGGAGTCATAACCTCCTTGAGTCTTGACAAGCCGGTAATGAAATCCATTCCGATTTCCTCCCACTTCCACTCAGGTATTTTCAGCGGTTGTAGCAGTCCTGCTGGTCTCTGATGCATTGCCTTGACTCTCTGGCATACATCGCACAATGCAACATGCTCGGCAACTTCACGTTTCATACTCGGCCACCAGAATCTCTCCTTCAGATCCTGATACATCTTGGTGCTTCCAGGATGAATTGAGTACTTGGAGTCATGGGCTTCTTCCAAAATCAGTTGCTTTAACTCCTTTTTGTTAGGCACACAAATGCGATCCTTCATCCACAACGTGCCTTGCTCATCCAACTGGAAATCCTTTGCCTTGCCTTCCTCCATTTTGGACTTAATCCTACGGATCTTGTCATCATCCTTCTGTCCTTCTCGGATCTGGTCCTCTAAAGTAGGCTTTACTTCCAATGCGGCCAAGAATCCGCTAGGTACAACCTCAATCTTCATCTTTTGAAAATCCTCACATAACTCATCCTGACTTGTGGCTAGCCACGCACTCACGGTATGGCTTTTCCGACTCAGGGCATCGGCTACTACGTTGGCCTTCCCGGGGTGGTAATGGATTCCAACATTGTAGTCCTTGATCAACTCTAACCATCTCCTCTGCCTCATATTCAGATCCGACTGGGTGAATATGTACTTAAGGCTCTTATGATCCGTATACACTTCACATCTGTTTCCAATCAGATAGTGACGCCATATCTTCAAGGCATGCACTACGGCAGCTAACTCTAGGTCATGTGTCGGATAATTTTCCTCATGCGGCCTCAACTGCCTTGATGCATAAGCGACGACCTTTCCGTTCTGCATCAGCACACATCCAAGTCCTTGGCGCGATGCGTCACAATAATTATCGAAGCTTTGAGCAACATCCGGTAGAACTAACACCGGTCTTGGCGTCAATCGCTTCTTGACTCGAAATCCTTTCTCACATTCTCGACGTCCATGCAAACTTCTTTTCCTTCTTGGCCATTGCGTAAGAGGTTTCGCAATTGTCGAAAAGCCTTCGATGAAGCGGCGGTAGTATCCTGCCATTCCAAGGAAACTCAGAATGGGTCACGATCTTGGTGCTCCCAATGTAACACGGCTTCTACTTTGCTTGGATCTACTGGCGACTCCCTCTGCGGTCATTACATGTCCAAGAAACTCCACCTTGTCCTTCCAAAAATCACACTTGCGAACTTGGCGAAAAGTTGTCATTCCTCGGCTTTTCCAAAACTCGCCTTAAGTGTTCGGCATGTTCATCCTCTGTCTTGGAGTAGACTAGGATATCGTCTATGAACACGACGACAAACTTGTCCAAATATTCCATGAACACCTTATTCATCATATTCATGAAATAAGTGGCGCATTAAATCGGCCCAAAGGACATAATCGTAAACTTCGTAATGTCCATATCTTGACGAGAATGCGATCTTGAATATCTTACGATCGGATCTTCAAGCGATGGTATCCCGATCTCGAGATCAATCTTGGAGAAAACTCCGGCTCCTCTCAACCGATCAAACAAATCATCAATCCTGGGTAGCGGATACTTATTCTTCACGGTGACTTCATTGAGTGCACGGTAGTCAATGCACATCCTGAAACTCCGTCCTTCTTCTTGACAAACAAAACTGGTGCTCCCCACTACGGCGACTAACTTGGTGCGATAAATCCTTTCTCCATTAACTCTTCTATTGTTTCTTCATCTCTACCAACTCCTTGGTAGACATCCGATAGGGTCTCTTTGCTATCGGTCTTTGTGCAGTACAAGCTCTATCACAAACTCTATGTCCTGTCGTGGCATACGAGGTAGATCTTCGGGAAAAACATCGGGTACTCATTCACTCTTGGGACATCCTCTATGCCGATTGCCTTGGTACTGTTAACCATCAACTGTCCATCTCTAGCTGCAGTGGCTTGAAATTCCACTTTCTTCCCACACGGGCTCTCAATCGAGATAGTCCTTCGTCCACAATCCAATACGGCCTTGTGCTTGGATAACCAATCCATTCCCAATATGACGTCTAAGGTCCGGGTCTCCAAAATTATAAGGTTTGCTAGGAACTCTATTCCACCTATCGGTATTCTCACCGGAACATCCTACTTTCGTTCGGAGTTCGGAACCAGGGTTTGAACTAAAAGCATGCACTTAAGTCTTGCAATTCTCAAATCATTTCTAGTAGCAAAGCCTTGCGAAACAAGCGAATGCGAAGCTCGAGTCAAACAAAGCTGTTGCAGTCTTGAGTTAACAAGTAACTTACTCAAAGACGACGTCCGTAGCATTCTCAGAGCGCATCTACGGTGACATGGTTGACTCGGCCTCTCACCACGATGCAGGGTGTGGCTCCTGTCTTTGGCGTCCTAGCTGGGGTGGTTCCTAGGTTGAAGCGAATCAGGGTCACTCCTGCTGTCTTCTTTGGACAACTGTTGGCAAAGTGTCTCGGCTCGTTGCTTGTAGCGGCGTCTCCTTGTTCCTTCTTGTGCACAGGGTAGCGTTTCTAGCGGGGCTGGGGTTTGGTAGTTTTGATTGGCAGGTCTTGGTCTTGGGGATGGTGTCCTCGTTGCATTCTGTGGTTGGAATCAAGAATTGATTTGGTGCAACCCTCAAGCGTTTATGCGTTCCTGGCGTGATCCTTCTTTGTTGCATCCTGCGCTTCTGTTCTCATCCGGTTCCTTGCGCTTGTCCTCAAGAATAAGCGCCTTATTCACCAACTCTTGGAAATCCGGAAAGGTGTGGGTGATCAATCCTACTTGCAATCCTGAGTTAAGTCCCTTCATAAAACGAGGTATGCGGATTTATCATCGCTACATCCTCAGTGCGTGGCGCTAGCTGTGTGAACTTGTTCGGTAGTCGGCCACCGGTGATTACCTTGCTTTAATGCTCTGAACTCCTCCTTCTTAAGGTCCATGATTCCTTCAGCACGTGATCTTGTCGAATGGTTTGTGAACTCTTCCCAAGTGATATCTTGAGGGTTCTCTGCGTGGCACGAAGTTCTCCCACCATTCTGGCAATGTTGTTCCTTCGGTGATGAGAAGCGTAGAGTACCTTCTCATTTCCTATGCATTGAGCTATGTGTAGCTTCCTCTCGATTGATCTTAACCAATCATCGGCCTCCAATGGATTGGCATTCCCAGAGAAAGTGGGTGGGTGAGTTCTCATGAACTCTGACAGTCTTGTGTTCTGGCGTGGTCCCTGATTAACTTGATTAGCAGTGGCTTGAGCAGTGACGTGCTGCATTTGTTGCATCATAGCATGCATCAACTGAGTCTGGGCAGCAAGAAAAGCTCCGAAATTCTGCATATCCAGTGGCGGTGCTGGTGCTCCATCATTGGGGTTTTCTGCTGGGCGAGATCCACTCCCATTGCTTCCAAAGTTCCCACGGGTGTTCACCATCTGTCGATTTGCTCTAGGTTTAGAGATGAGGGGGAAACAAGAATAGACAAGTAATATGGAACTTTTGCGGGGCGAAAGGTGTAACCTTAAGGTCCAACTTTATTATTAATAACTTGGTATGGCTGCTTACAATGCCTAAGGGCCTTGCAACACATACTGCACACTCAGCAAACAAAGCAAATCCAAATCGAACATAGTTGAACTCTAAACCTAGTTGAACTCTTCCTCCATCTGTCACAAGAGTGCTTTACGTAAGAACTCGGAATCTTTAAATTGTGACAAGGTAAGGGAAAATTTCAGCAAGAGACAAGAAAAGAGAGAAGGGGATAAGTCGAGATGTCATTTCTTATCTTGACAAACTTTTAGCTTTTAGAAAATAGGTTTTTTCCTCACTACGACCATTCTAGCTAGGGTTGAGCCTACGGTCAAGTATGGCTCTGATACCACCTCTGTCGGGACCCCGAATTTGCAAATCCGGACCCTCTGTGTATTCAGCACTAGTCCAGGAACACGCTAGTGCACACAGTCTTAACATCGGTAAATATCACAATCATACCAATCGATATTAACAAAGTACTTTATTTAAATAACCAAGGTGGTTACTCGACCTTATGGCCAAGTTACAAATGTATGCCTTGCAAGGCGAAACTTATTAAAAGAGAAATAATAGCAGCGGAAAATAAGATAACTTCGTGGCGCCATCCAGTATACCACAGGCAACTAACTGGGCTCGCATCCCTAAGTAGACGGATCCTCTTGGAATTCCTCCTCAGAAAGTGGCGTAGTCTCCTCTTCAACTGGTATTGTGTCGAGGCAAGGGTGAGTACTTGGTACTCAGCAAGTCATGCACAGAATGCAAGCTAATATACTATATGCATGGCTTGGTACAAAGGAATAGCTCATGGGATATTTGCAGTAAACAAAGATTTGAAAAGTAATATAAGTAGATTCAAAGCGGTAGAAATAAGTAAAGCATAAATAACTTTTCAAGAAGTTTAATAAACATTTTCCCCATCCTAAACCACATTTCCATCATCTTCATTATTAAACCAACCCAACTTTCAAATCCAAGTTATTTTCAGAAAGTCTAACCCTTGACTGTAATCCCCGAGCATTATCCAGTACCGTGGACACGGCTATTCGAATAGATTCTCAACTCTGCAGAGGTTATGCACTTTACCCACAAGATACAGTCAAACACCACAAAGGCGAGTTCAGTAACAAAGCCTTTGGAAGCCTCAAACAACACAGGTGGTCCTCTCAGGTTCGTGCTCTACACCATCCCTTCCCTTAGCCAAGGCGAAGTATGGGACCAACACACCGTTAGATGGGTATCGGCCACAGCCACGATACGCTCCCCGCACAATCACACAAGCGGTGTAATTGACACCCTGAGGCTCCACAAGTGAGTCCTTAGCGACTTAGTCAACTAGGGCCGTCCCATTCGACCATGTGGTTGCAAGTATGACCAGTTCAAAGGCTTGCAAGGTTAAGTCCTTAGAGTGACCAGGGCAAGACTACAGAAGAACCAAATCAACATCCCCGATGCCACAACTGGCCCACCTGATTACTCTTGCCACATGCCCTGGCCGAAATCGTTTATCAAACCCAATTGATTACCATGCACCACGTGCCATCAACATCACATGATACTTTTCCAAAACAGGTTCAATATATCATTAAGTCAATATTAACATTTGATTGTCCAAAATCATGTCATGAGCACGTAGCAGGTCTAAGCAGTATACTACAACGGTCTAAAACCCATGTTGGCAATTTGATTATGTCCAACTAGTAAACCACAACTAGGGTGACAAGGGATCATGGCACATACTTAAATAATCAAGGTGTCTTACAGCAAATTGGCACTTATCTAACCCCCATGTTTAAAGTATTTTTCTAATTGAACTAGCATGCAATAGTTTAAATCAAAATAGATTTCGAAATAGGATCAACATGGTCAAAGCACAACTTGCCTTCAAAGAGTACTTGTTCTTGGTCTTGAGTTGGATCCTGAGTCAACACTTCTCCTTCGAATCCTTCCGGCACTTCAACGTCTACTCGTAAAGCGTGCAAATAGCAATACACAAATAAACAATAGGCAAAAACATCCCAAAACTCCAAATAAAATCCATAAACAGAGAGAACATAATTTTCTGGATTTTTAGGAACTGGAATCGTTCAAATCGGAGTTAAAACGCAAAAGTTATGATTATTTAAAGTTTAAATAATCAATTAAATAATATTACAGAGAAAAACTTTAGTCCAAAAATTAAATAAAATTCATATTTAGGTAGATCTCAATTTTATACAAATTTAGAAATTTGAATCACTCAAATCGGAGTTGAAACGCAAAAGTTATAAACGTTTGAAGTTTGAAACAAAATCTGAAATCATTATTCGAATTAATAAATCATTTTCTTTTTCGGAAATTAATTATTGCGTCAGCCTAGACACGTGGCAGCCTCTGATTGGTGGTCCACGCTCGGCTCGGGTCTACCGTGGACTCGGTCCACGACTCTACGTGAGACTGACATGTGGGCCCACTCGGGTGACGTCATCGGCCCGACGTCGGCGAGGACTCGGCCGCAGTGCTTGACATGTGGGACCCAGCGTCATTCTTGGCGTCGGCGCTCGGCTGGGGCGACAGCCCGACATCTTGAGCCCGCCATGGCGTCGGCGTGGCGTCATGGTGTGGTTCGTTGGCCGAGCCGACCGCAGCGGGCGTGGTCGGCGTCACGCAGCGTCTGGCGCAGCGCGTCGGTCCAACTTCCGGACGGCGTGGCTCGATCTCGGCCGTTGATTTGAAAATCAACGGCGAGGATTAGATCGATGTTGACGCGTTTGGGTTATCGCATTGATTTGGACCGTTGGATCTAGATCCGATGGTCGACTAGATCTGGAAATCGTAACGCAATCTCACCGTGCGATGACGTGGCGTGATCTCGAGCGTTGGATCTTGATCGGACGGCTGAGAGAGCTCGCGGTCCGGCGATGGCTTGCGGCGGCGCTGGCTCACCGGCGCGAGGACGACGACCTTGCCGACGGCGTTCGCGCGCTTCCGCTGGCGAGAGATCCTTCGTGCGTCTCGTCGCGGTGAGTCCGATCGGGGTCAACGGCGCAGAGGACGACGACGGCGATT
The DNA here is from genome assembly GCA_036346355.1 of Rhipidocladum racemiflorum. NCBI lineage: Eukaryota > Viridiplantae > Streptophyta > Magnoliopsida > Poales > Poaceae > Rhipidocladum > Rhipidocladum racemiflorum. The sequence continues at coordinate 51,794,979 of CM070578.1, read as the reverse complement.
TTAACGCAATAAAACCGCGGCGGAGCGTTACGGCAACTCCGGCGATCGATTGCGGCTGAACGGCGGCGACTCCGGCGACGTTGTCTAGGTCTACGGGTGCGCGCTGAAGTCTAGGTCACGACCGTGGTGGCGGCGCATTAAATAGCAGCCTCGGCGTGGTAAACGCACGGAGGCCGAGGTCGACCGCGATTTCGACGAGTAGTCGGCGGCGCAGAGAGGGTGGCGTGGCAGCGCGCACGGTAGTTGGATCTCGATCCAACGGTGCGCGAGTTTGGGTCCGGGTCGGACTCGGGCGAGCTGGCTGGCTCGGTGACGTGGCTCAATCGTGGCCGTTGGATCAAGATCCAACGATCCACGATTAAAACTTCGGCTCAAGTGGGTTCTGATCGAGTCACGTGGCTCGGTCGGACTCGAACTCGAGTCGACTCGGACTTCGGTCGGATGAGCGAGAACCGACTTCGGTTTGGATTTCCAGCGATTTAATATTTAAAATAATTCGATAATTCATTTAATTCATTAAAAATAGCAAATAACTCAGAAAAATTCCAGAAAAATTCTGGAAAATACTTTGGATCATTTTGGACTCAAATAAAATATTTCCAACAAAATTTTATTTGCAAAATTAAATTCTTTAATTATTTCAAAATGGAATAAATTCAAATAAATTCCAAATAAATCCAAATAAATTCCAGAAAATTCCAAAAATTCACCAAAGTGCCAAATCACACATGAATTGAAGAAAAGCAAAATTTTGGGGTGTTACAATTGGCAACATCACTTAGAATTGAACATTTAGCATTCACTTCACAAAAGATTTTGAAAACCAAAGGATTAAAATCAAAGACTGTAAAAACACAAAATCCCCCCCTTTGACCAATATGCAAAGTGAAAAAACTAAAAAACTCCCCCTAAGAAGTAAAATGTGTGTGAATGTGCAATGTGCCCAAAAAGTCCAAAATTCTCCAAACTTATTCCCCTTTTTACTTAAACTTCTCAAAGATTCCCAAACTTCTCCCCCTTTGACAATGGATTCATCAAAAGTACAAAAAGAGAACATGTTCAAAAATTTCCCTGTAGCAATGATTTCACAAGAAGAAACAAAAGGAGTGCCAAGATAGGAAAAGATGAGTTCATTCGATCATATAACCTTATATATCACATAATATGCAAAATACATGATCTTAATGTGATTTTAACAAGTTAGGGAATGACATGCATCTCAACCTCAATTCAGGCCCTGTTTGGGGGGGCTGTGCTTCAGCTTTGGGCCTAAAGCCCCCCCAAACAACCCAACAAGAAGCGGTCAAGACAGTTTAAGCTACACCTGAAGCACCCTAAAAGCCACGGCTGGTAGGGAGGTGCTTTTAGTGTGGCTTCGCCGACAAATCTCCCGCTCGCTCTGTGTCCCCCTCATCTCGTCAGATCCCCTCGATCGCTTCCTCGACTCCCTCTGGCTCGGGCACCACCTCTCCAACTCCCTCCTCACTCGGGCCCACTCGGTTGCCCCCCAAAAGCTACAGTTGCAGCAGCTAGTTTGCCAAATGACATATCAAGAAAAGCCACACCGCCAATGACTACGGCTTTACATTGACAAGCCAAAGCGACTTTTCAAGTATGACCTCCCCAAACAGGCCCTCAGTCAACTATAGCCAAGTACTAAGCAAGACCTTAGTAGAAAAGCAAAGGCTCAAAATTGAAGCAACTAACAAGTTAGGGTGAGCAAGTGGTTTCAACTTCAATCTAGTAGGCCAGTTTAATCTTTTAACAATAAACTGCGTGTGGCATGCTTGAAGCATACTTCTTTTATTTTCTAGGAGTGGCATGTTTGAAGCATACTTCTTTTATTTTCTAGGAGTGGCATGTTTGAAGCATACATCTTGTCTTTGAGGGAATGGCATGCTTGAAGCATACATTTTTAACTTTTTAGGGAAAGCATGCTTGAAGCACACAACTTGAAGCTTTTACTTTTAACAACCTTTTTTTACTGATTCCCTTTTCTTTTCCTTTTTCTTTGATTGTAAACATGCAAAAGTGATTAAAAGGTCTTATGAAAGAGTAAAGCTGAAAACACACTTGCTTCATAGCCCAAATTTGTCAAGAAGATTCAATATCGAGCCTAGAAGAGTAAGATATCACAGAGTATTTTAGCTATAGGCAATCAGACAAGGGAATTCCGCAATGTCATTTTTTAGTTCAAGTGGAACAATTTAGATTATCATATATTAGCACAATTACATAATATATAAAGAAATATGATAAAGTAAGCTCATCAAGTGAAAGACCTTGGCAAAGAAACTCCCCCTCAAAACAAACCCATTGGATGAACAATCACAAGTTCTCCCCGAATAAAAACAAAACGAGAAGAAGACAAAGGTTTTGTGAAAATGTCTACCAATTGATGTTCATTATCCACATGGTGTAGCACAATATTTCCTTTTTCAATATGATCTCTAAGAAAGTGAAATCTAATGTCAATATGTTTTGTTCTAGAATGTTGCACATGGTTCTTAACAATGCAAATTGCACTAGTGTTGTCACACAAAAGAGGAACACTATCCAAATTAACCCCATAATTTTTAAGTGTAGCTACTATCCAAAGAATTTGAGAGCAACAACTAGCAGCAGCCACATATTCAGATTCAGCAGTTGATTGTGCAACATAAGATTGTTTTCTAGATGACCATGCAATAAGAGAATTGCCCAAGAAATGACATGTACCAGATGTACTTTTTCTATCAATTCTACATCCTCCAAAATCAGCATAAGAGAAAGCTCTTAAGCTAATGCATGAGGAAGCAGAAAGCCAAATTCCAAAATCTTGAGTACCATGGAGATACCTGAGAATTTGCTTGACAGCTTGTCGATGTGAAGCATGTGGGAAACTTGAAAGTGAGCACACAAGCACACATCAATTTGTATGTCCGACCTCCAATTTAACATCATCATCATCGTTTTCAAGAGCAAAGATACTCTCCCCCTGAACATATGCACATGTACCTGCATCATTTGGACTAGTGCCTTTTGCGAAAACAGAAGTCGAAGAAGCATCTTCAAAAATAACACTTTCAGCACGAGATGCACGAGTGAAGGAGAACCAAAACTTATCCTTGAACATGTGGCGTGAGCATCTGGAATCCACTAGCCATATGTTCTCCTTCCTCGCGTGAGGAGCCTACATAGAAGCAGAAAATGTTGAGGTCTCGGTACTGGGTTTAGAAATAAGATGTTTAGGAATCCAGTACTGAGACACACGACGCACAACAGTAGGCACAACACGAGAATTCTTATGCACAAAATCAGATTTGCCAATTCCCATGTTTCCAACAACAAAAGGTGTTTGCATCACCTTAGACACATAGTGAGAAGCAAAGCGTGCCTTTATGAAATTAGACCTAGCCTTAACTCTTTCTTTCTTTTGTTGTTTGGCTAGTCTAAAGCAAAAATCTACTAAATGTCCATCTCTACCACAATGAGTGCAAGTGTACTTAACAGGATGTTTGGCTTTAGAAGTAGAAGCAACATTTGCATTCATCATAGTAGAAGATAACACTCCAGCAGACTTAAAGACAGTTTTCTTAGGCTCATTGACAATTTCAAATTTTCCTCCTTCAAGTGCTTTAACAACAGTGGGAGCATATGATTTATGATGAGCAAAAGAATCAAAACCTAAACCTTTGTTATGAGTGCTGACTTTTGATTGATCCAAAATCATGTTTAGGTTCTTCTTTCCTTTAGTGAAACGTTCCAATGATTTTTCCAAGTAATCAACTTTTCGAGAAAGAGTTAAACAATTATTGCAAAGAACATACACTTCTCCTTTTTGCTTGCGACAAGTTGAGCATGAAAGAACCTCATGAGTGAGCATGTTATTTGTCATATGAGAAACTCTAGCATTTGCATCATGCAACTTCAATTCTAGTATGGAGCATTTAGAACATGGAGTTGTATCATGCAAATCAATGGTAGAACAACTAGCATGTTTAACAAGTTTCTCATATTTCTCACTTTCAGCATTAATTTGCTCAATCAAGGAAGCATGTTCTTTCCTAAGCGAAGTAAGCTCATTCCAAATTAAGTCACATGATTTGCAAGCATCATCATCAGGAATCAAAGTTTTAAGTCTAGTAATTTTAGCATTCAATGATTCAACAACAAAATCATGTTTCTTAATTTTCTTATCACGTTTATCAAGCAATTTACCAAGTCGAGCAACAACAATAGCTAATTCATCATAGGAAGGATCTACCTCATTGAAGTCGCTGTCATGATCGTCCTCAGTGAAGCTATCCTTGCTGCTTGCCATGAGACACAGCCCAATCAAATCACGCTTGCTTGGAGTCACATCATCCTTGCTACTCTCCGAGTCCACATTGCTCAAATTGACTTGTTCAAGAGCGGAAAGAACTCGGTGGACAACCTTACGGTTGATGAAGTTCTTTTTCTTTCTATCGCTTGAAGAGAACTTCTTTTTCTCTTTTCTGTTGTCCTTCTCCTCCTTTGATGCTTTTCCTACAAGCTTAGGACAATTTGAACGCATGTGATTGAGATCACCACACTCATAGTACCTTGGAGGACCACCTCTCTTTCTCATTCTCACATTCTGCAAAGCTTTGTTAAAGCAGAAATGGAGTAGTGCCAAGTCTTCTTCAGGAAATTCTTCAATCTGTTCATCGGTTAGTGAAGACAAGGAGGACAAAGCAAAGCTAGAAGAAGAATTTGCATTTGACATGTTAGGACTAGATATCAAAGCAATTGATTTAGCATTACCCTTCCTGGCAAGAACATCCAACTCATGAGTTTTCAAATTAGAATAAAGAACATCTAAAGTAAGTGTACTCATGACAGTTGATTTTCTAATGGATGTTACTTTCATCTCCCAAATAGACATGTCTAATGCACCAAGCAATTGTCTAGCATTAGCAGCATCATCAAAACTAACTCCAACATCACACAAATTGCTAAGAATTTTATTAAAGCGTGCAAAGAAGTCATCTAGCGACTCACCGGATTTCATCTCAAATCGCATGTATGCTTTTTTGTAAAGATCTTGACGAACCTCTTTGATAGTGTTAGAACCCTCATGGTAATCACAAAGAGATTTCCATACCTCATACGCGGATTTGAGATGGATCACACGGTCAAAGTCACTACGTCCCAAGCCTTGGATGATCAAGTTGCGCGCCTTGCTGTTTGCTTCAACATGTGCGCGATTAGCGTCGTTGACGTTGTCGTTTGAAGGGACTTCGTATGGCTTGTAAACCTTCTCCCAAATTGTGAAGCCCTGCGCTTGGATGAATGCCTCCATCTTGGCCTTCCAAAACAGAAAATCAACACCATCGAACACACACAGTTTTGTCGAATAACGATCCATTAGTCTAATCACCGGTTAAGGTAAATTTAGAAAAACTTTGCTCTGATACCACTTGTAGGATCGAAGTATACGAATATAACAATCAGAGGGGGGGTGAATGATTGTGCGGAAGCTAAAACCAAATTCTTGATCTACTAAAAGTTCACCCCAAAACAGGGCCAAATAATTGCCTCGTATTCGACAAAAACAAAATGATAGAGGTTCGGTAAAACATGAATTCCCAGAGATCCAACAGTCAGATCGATCTGAAATTTGGACACAAAAAACTAGATTCCAATATGAATCGAACCCAAAAAGAATCAGCTTGATCGGACTTACAGATCAAAAGTTATGAACCTCGCAAGCTTGCTATGACAGAAGATGACGAGAATAGATCTTACTAGATTTGTAGCTCGCCGAAAGATTTGAAGAACTTGATCTTTATTTCTCCTTTCTTTTGTCTAAAGTACTCCAAACAAAAGAGTACAACCCTAAAGCTTGCTCAAAACTTGATGCATAAACAGGAGGCGCCTCCCCCTATTTATACAGAACAAACACATAGAGTCCTGAATACAATTCCTACTCCTAATCCTAGAAGGAGTCCCACTCCTAATCCTAGAAGGAGTATGTATTCAACACAACTCCACTTGGCCCAATCTGGCTGAGTACAACTCTTGCACGCGTATGGCAACCCTACCATACTCACGTGACTAACCCTTTGCACGCGCATGGCCACCTGCCATTCTCACGTGACTAACCATTCTTCATATGCACCATTCTCTTAGCTCGAACATCCCGCATGACATCCTTGACCACCAAGACCTCAGTTCCTCCTGAACCTAGTCCCAAACCTCAGTTCCTCCATGAACCTAGTTCCGGTCCCGTCATCGACCACATTCGCCCTCGAGCAATACCTGCACATGAACAAACCACAAAACGAATCCCAGCACAAGTTTGCGACTTGACTCAATATTAGTCCATGCAAATACTCACACGAGCATTGCATAAAATCCACTTAAAAACAAACATCATGAAATTCTCACAAATCTCAAATTCAAACCAAAGTTCAATTCCAATTCTTGCAAAACCCTAACCGAGCAAAATGCATTCACGACGGACCAAAAATATGGTCCGACGTAGATGCGAAAGAAACCCTAATTTGGTTCGGTGCTGATGAAAAGGAATGATCCGGCGCAATTTGCTTTGGTACTTTTGGTCCGGCGCCAATAGGAAAATTTGGTCCGGCATAAAGTACCTCGAGAACACATTCACGCCAGACTAAAAGTTTAGTCCGGCGCAGTAGCAAAAACGGTCCGGCGCAAAAGGGAAACTTACTGTTTTCTGAAACTCTAGTTTGGCGCTAATGCGAATCTTACTGTTTCTTGTCAATTTGTCAAACACATGCCCAAACACATTTTGCAAATTCAATTCTAAGCCAATTTTTCAGCACATGATTTCACAGCTCCCCCTTTAGAAGTTTATCAAGATTCCTCATCCCAACATGGGCTAGTCGGCGATGCCATAACCACCCCATGCTAGACTTTGCTATCAAGCATGTTTGAAGTTTAGCACCATTTGAGTTGAAATCAACCAAATAGAGTTTATCCTTCAAATATCCTTTGAAAGCAATTGAGGACTCGTCTCTTCTAAAGACGGTCACATCCACATTAGTAAATAAACAATTGTAGCCTATTTCACAAAGTTGTGATATGTATAATAAATTGTAATTTAAAGATCTAACTAGCAAGACATTAGAGATAGAGTGATCATTTGAAATTGCAATTTTACTTAATCCCATGACCTCACCTTTACCATTGTCACCAAACACAATATTTTCATATTGTGATCCTCTCTCATCAAAAGATGAGAATATGCTCTTCTCTCCGGTCATGTGGTTTGTGCAACCACTATCAAACACCCAACTTGATCCACCGGAGGAGTAATCCTACAAAAATGAGTTAGGTCTTGATTTTAGGTACCCAAATTTTCTTGGGTCCTTGCATGTTAGTGATCAAGACTTTTGGTACCCACACTATTTTCTTAGCAATTTTATTGGAGTTATGGGCACCGACATACCGAGCAACCACTTTACCAAGGTGGTTCCTCTTCAAAACATAAGAAGCATAGAAAGTAGTATGAGATGAATGGTGATGAGTATGCTTCTTTATTTCTTGTATCACCTTGATGAATTGTGTGGTGGATGATGGATGTTTGCCATTTTCTTTGACAAACTTTATACATTCCTTACCTTTTACCACCACACAGTTATTTTCTTTGCTCTCATACTTCTCAAATCCTAGCCCTTCTTTGTTATTGTTTCCTCAACCATTGATGGTCTTGTATAGGGCATCCTTGGATTGATAAGTCTTGATGCAACCATATCTTACCAAGGCATTTAGTCTCTCGTTTTCGCTTTTTAATACTTGTACAAATTGAGAGTTAGTGGCACAAGCATTAATATCGATATTATAGCAACAAGAGCATCCATTGCTAGTGGAAGGAATGGAAGCCAATGAAGTATCATTAGAAGAGGAAATGCTATTGCTAAGAGTCTCAAGTTGCACTTCAAGAGTTTTGCAATTGGCTTCTAAACTTGAGAGGTTCTCTTGAAGTGACTCATTTGAACTCTTTAGCAAATTCATTCAGTTGTTTGCCAAATCAAGATTTTTGGTCAACAACTCTACTTTCTCCTTTTCTTTAGCGAGAAATTTCTCGAGAGCTAGACTTTTCTTCTTTTCAAGAATTAGCAAATCTTCTTGCTTCTCAAGAGTCTCCTCTTGGCTTTCTATTCTTTTCATCAGCTTATTTATCTTTGCAATGGTGGACTTGTTCAAGTCACAAAATAGAGCATCATCATCATCATCACTACTATATATTTCACTATCGCTACAAAGAGGCCTTGTTTTGGTTATTACCTTGCGCCCTTTTACCATTAGACAAATGGGTGTGTCGTTGTCATCGTTGTCGTTGTCATTGTCACTCATGTCGCCGAAGAGTGGCTTGGTTGAAGGAGCGGCTTCAATGGTGATGGTGTCAATTCCTTCATCGTCGAAGTCGGAGTCGTTGGAGTCCCATTCCTCGCCAATGTGAGCTCGTCTGAAGTACTTCTTCTTGTGAGCCTTGTTCTTCTTGTGTGGCTCACTCTTCTTGTGCTCATTTGGGTTGTTCTTCTTCTTAAGACAATCGGTGATGAAGTGCCCTACTTCACCGCACTCATAGCAAGCCCTCTTTGTGCTTCTTCTTCTTTTTGACTTGTCATTGTAATTATCTTTGTATTTGCTTGACCCATCATACTTAAGAAATTTTTTGAACTTTCTCACAAATAAAGCCAAGTCTTCTTCGTCGTTGCTATCATCATCGTCGCTCGAGCTTAAATCATCCATCTTGCTTGCCTTCAATGCAATCTCCTTTGGCTTAGCACTTGAGCTTTGCTTCACAAGATTCTTGACTTCTTTCGCTTCTTCTTCCATGAGCTCATGTGAGAGGATCCTTCCTAAAACGTCATTTGGAGTAAGCCTCTTGAAATCTTTTTGCTCTCGAATGAGTGTTACGAGAGTAAATTTCTTAGAGCAAAGGCTCTCAACATCCTCTTTACCACTACATGACCCGTCATGTCTTTGCTTCCTAATTCTCGGATCTTGTTGACAAGAAGCATCAAGCCATCATACATTTGTTGTGGAGTTTCATCGTCATTCATGACGAATCTCCCCAACTTTCCTTCAAGCAACTCAATCTTTGATTCTCTTACACTTGATGTTCCTTCATGAGCAACTTGAAGTGTATCCCATATTTCTTTTGCTTCTTCTAGACCATCAACCTTGTTGAATTCCTCAGGACTCAATGTACCAAGCAATACACTTGCGGCTTGTGCATTGCGATGAATGTTTTACTCTTGTTCCGGTGTGAGTTCCATGTCTTCATCCAGCATATCCAAACCTGTGCAAACAATCTTCCACACACTTGGATGAAGTGACATTAGATGCATTTTTATTTTGTGCCTCCAAGCGGAGTAGTGTGTACCATCAAAGAATGGTGCACGTTTGGATGGCACAGTGATATAAGAATGCGATGAAGATGAGTTCAATTTATCATAATTAAAAGGAATTTCAACTCCCTGATAAGATGTAGATTTTCCATCTTCTTTCTTCATGCCGGGGGTGCCGTCTCCTGACTTTGGGCTATCCGGCTCACCTGGAAAGACAACCTTCAACCCCATGCTGGCCATCTCGTTCCCTTCAAGCAGTTAAGCCTTCAAGAAGGTTAGGCTTTGATACCAATTGAAAGATGTGAAAATTGCCTAGGGGGTGAATAGGCTATTGAAAATTTTAAACTAAATTTACTGCAGCGGAAAAGGTTCAAAACTTCTAATAAATAATCGAAACTTCCTGTCAAGTATCGGAATGTCCGATTAGTACAGAGATTCGAGAATAAGTGACAGAATCCAGCAAACTGCAAATTACTTCTACTTCAATTGAGTGCAAGATAAAGTAAATGATCTAAACAAGACTAGCAACAAGAGTAGAACTTGAACGAGAAGAATAAATTCAATTTGCACAAAAGTAATCCAAGCAAAGGAGACAAAGAGTTTGTTCCCGAAGTTCGGATCCTTGAGTGGATCCTACGTCTCCGTTGAGGAAGCTCACAAAGAGCCGGGTCTATTCCAACATTTTCCTCCCAATCATTGGTCACACTTGAGATTTGGTTTCCTTTTTTATTTCTTCCCTTTCGGAGGCTTCACAAACTTCTCACGGCTTCCCACAACCTTCGGGAGCTTGTGAGTGACGCCTAGCCGTCTAGGAGCCCTCAATCTCCAAGAGTAACAAATGCAATGTAGTTTTCATCTTGGAAATGAACTCTAATACTCAAGATGAATGACTTTTCTTTTGCTCTAGCACTAGATCTCTCTTTTGCACACCTCACTCTTTCTAGGATCACTAAGATCAATAGGAGGGAAAAGAATGCTCAAGAATGTGTATTTTAGAGCTCACAATGTTCAGTCAAAAGAGTAACCCCTCAAATGGGGAGGAGGTGGAGTATTTATAAATTGGGGTAAAAACTAGCTGTTATGCCTCCACCTAGCCACATATCGGAACTTTCGATACAGACATCAGAACTTCTAATGTGTCTAAAACTCCATAAATCAACACACTCCAACGGTCGAAATACTACACATTGGAACTTCCGATTTTCATGATCGGAAAGTCCGATGTTTCCAGAGAGTCACCTTTAAGGATCTATCTTATGAATTTACTAAGTTTACATCGGAACTTCCGATTCAAACATCAGAACTTTCGATGTTTCTAGAGAGTGCCTCTTTTTGATCTAATACTGATCGGAATGTCCGATTCAACAAATTGGAACATCCGATGTTTCCAATACGCACCCATCTAAGGAAATGACTTAATCGGAATATCTGATCCTATATATCGGAACATCCGATTTGTCCAGAGAGCACCCTTTTTGGACTTTACACTGATCGGAACATCCAATACAAATATCGGAATATCCGATTTTGCACCCACAACAACCACACCGTAAACTCCGATGGATCGGAATATCCGATTACTTATTGGAATATCCGATTTGGATAGAACAGAAGAAAGTACTCGGTGTGTGTGATGTGACTCGTGTCTCTCTACTAATTTTGAGTAGCATTCATCTGAGCAAAGAGGCTTATCTTAGATCAACTACGTTGCATCTCTCTTAATAGTACGGCATGCCTATGACTCAATGATAAAAGTAAATTACACTGAAATGATGCCGTTTTTCTTGCTCGTTCCTTTTGAGGGTATCCATCATTCGTAGTTGATCTCACTTTGGGACTTATACCTGTTCACAAACTTATTGAATGCATTAGTCCTTTAATCATTTGTAATTAATCATCCAAAACTCACTTATGGGCCTAGTTGCACTTTCATCCTCCGAGGCTAGAAATAGTTGGGAAAATAGTTCTAGGCATGAAATAATGAATGCTCAGTTGATCCAAGGCATCACGCTAAGTTCTCCCTAGCTCCCTGGGTGCATGTTTGATTCTCATCCATCGCAAGTTTATCACTGTTGTTTTTAAATGATGTGCATCACTGCAGCCCACCCAAGGATCAAATCCCGGCAAAATTTTTTTGAAATCTCGATAAAATCTCATATTTTGGACCTGCCCAATTTCATAATGCTTACACAATTAAAAAACTCGAAGTGCTACAGTAACCTAAAATTTCGACAAAATTTCGCCAAATTTCACTGAAAATTTCATTTTTTGACTGAGTTGAATTCTTCGCGCGTGTTTTTCGTATGGGATAGTTGATAGATCATCCAGTTAGCCTATGCGCATTAATTCTCGCGGTCATAAATTAATTACCTTGGTTGTCAATTTTTTTTAAAATTTCTCAAGCTTGACCATTTTCTGGAAATTTTATGGGAGCATTAGTGATTTATCATGGCCATTCATAAAAAAGTTTCAAAATTTTCTAGTTGGTTTGAACCATTTTTCATTCAGTTGAAATTTATCGGTAAGCCTTCAGTAGCACTATCCAAAATTTTAAAAAAATTTCAAGCTTGAGCATCATCTAACAATTTTACGGGAATATTATGGATGTATCAGGATCATCCACAAAAATTTTCAAAAGCTTCTAACGTAGTTTGAACTATTTTCCATTCAATTGAAATTTGTCGGTTAGCCTTTTTATCAAGATAGTAGCACTGTTTGAATTTTTAAAAATTCTTCAGGTTTGATCATCATCTAAATTTTTTATGGGAATATTAGTTATGTGTTAGGACCACCAGCAAAAAAATTCAAAATTTATTGATGACTTTTGGACTAATTTTCGTTCGGTTAAAAATCACGAGATATCGGCAAATCTTGGCGAGATCTCGGTAAATCTCAGCAAGATCTTGGAAATCTCGGTTAAAAAAGAACTAGATTTGAATTTTGCCTTTTGGATTTCGGTAAAAAAAAGAACTAGGGTGGTAGCATTTGCATCTTGAGTTTGTGAGTGTTGATTAACTAACATTCTTCATAACTATGCTCGTATTAGGGGGTGTATGGATCTGATACTAAAGCATTACTATCGGCGTACTTTACGCCCGGGTACCCTCTCCGCTGCGGAAAAGTATGAGAGGCCCACATGGTAGCCTGGTGAGTGGGAGGGCGACCAGGTCCTCCTCACTGGTCAAGCGGCCCACGTGGCGGCCTGGCGAGTGGGAGGGCGACCAAGCCCTCCTTGCCAGGCGAGCAGCCCACGTGGTAGCCTGGTGAGTGGGAGGGCGACCAGGCCATCCTCGCCAGGCGAGTAAAGCAGCCGAGGTTGGGGGGAGGCTTCTCCTCGAAGTCTCCTTCCCCCGACACGCCATGTCAGGAGCATTTAATGCGAGGAGATACGCTGTCGATTCAATGATGACCCGTTCCACTAGCACCTCGAGCCTAACCCTTCGTGGGAAGGGCACATCCCTGGCGGCCTAGCTGCGGCAGTTCGGTGGCACAATGAAGGAGGCTTGAGCGACAAGACATCATTAATGAGGTGTAATCAATAAGCCGCACATCGGCATAATGTCACCCCCACTTGCCCAAGCCTGTCTCGAGTATATAAGGGCGGCTCGGTGCATGGGGAGGGGGTTCTGGAGTCGATTCGGAGCATCCTGATTCGGATAGGTTCGCATTCCGGTTTCGGAAAGACTAAGTCCCAATAGTGGGAAGGAGAGGATTGTAACCGGCTGTGCGATCTTGATCACAACAAAGACAAAGGCAGGACGTAGGGCTTTTACCCACATTGGGGGCTCGAACCTGGGTAAAATTGACGTGTCTACTGTTCTTCTTCCCGGGATCGCTGGGTTAGAGTTGTAGGGTTAGCCACCGCGAAGATGCACCCCCTATCGAACTAAAACCTCCTCTTTCGGAGGATCCTACCAGTGAAAAATGCTGATAGGGGCTCGCCAGGTAGGGGGCTAGCGCTTGGCTTGCCCAGACGACTCTCCTGCCGATTCTGGTTGTCCATCTTGAAGGTCCACCCATCGAAGGATGGTGGGTTCGCATTCACCCCCGAAGGATCCAGCGGCGGTTGACGATGTGTCTCGACACTCTCGCCAGTCAAGAGACCATCGTACACCGCCCCCGTTGGGAGACGCTAGCGTCTCTCGGCAGTCGGCAGGGCATCTGGTCCGACGGCAGTTGGCCATGGAGGATGCCACCCTGGCACAAAACCTCCATGCAGCCCGCCTCCTCCTGGACCACCCCCTGGTGGAACTCGTAGGAGACAACCAGACTGCGCCGTGGCTACGGGACCTTGTGGGTCTCGTAGACACGGCCCAGCTCCGTGTGGGAGCATCCTCTCGGACGAGTACCTTCAATGCTCGTTCGAAAGTGCATGCATCTCGCAGCCAAGCTTCCAGCCACCCTAGCAGGAAGCGCTCTGGCCAGGAGGGCCAGAGTAAAGATAAGGGCGTACAAGACTTGGGTCCTGATTCCACGAGGAATCATGAGGACCTGAGGAGCCACTCGGAGGAGTGTCGCCAGCGACACGACAGTGGTCACCACGACCGCTGACGACGTCGTTACTCTCGTGAGCAGGACCGCGTCAAGCGGACTACCCCCGAGAGCGAAGGCTCCTCCACCAGTTCTCACCTTCAGAGTTCGCGGGAGGTCCACTCCTCTAACTCCCCATGGAGTCACTGTCCTCCCTCCCTGACACGGTTGCCGGGTTGAAGTTCAAATGGACGGGATGATTCCCCCTACGACGATGGGTGCCAGGCGTTCACTAGATGGCTACGCCGTTTGGCATGGCCGGAAAGGTTCCGCCCAGTGTCCATCGAGAAGTACGACGGCGCCACCAACCAGGAGGAGTTCCTGCAGATCTACACCACGGTGGTGCGTGCCACGGGTGGCTCCAATCATGGTGGATTATTTCCCCACGGCCTTAACGGGGTCCGCCCGGTCCTGGTTGTTGAACCTCCTGTGAGGATAGGTCCACTCGTGGGAGGCATTGTGCGAGCTTTTCATTGCCAACTTCTAGGGCTCATATGTACAGCCGGGCATGGAGGACGATCTCCACACCTTCGAGCAGGGGAAAGGGGAGTCGTTGCGTGACTTCGTTAGGCGTTTCAATCCATCTTCATCGCCTTCAGAAGAGGTGTACAGGACCACAAGATGCGGGAAAAGATGGCTACCCGTGATATCACTTCCACCTCCGAGCTTTTCTTCCTAGCACACAAGTGCGCTAGGGCTGCGGAAGCTTGGGGACCGGCGCTTGGCCCCGCCACCGACCGAGGCAAGAATGAAGCTGGACCCTCGCAGGGCCTCGGCCCTATGAGCAAGAAGATGAAGAAGCACGAAGCAGTTGAGACCAGACATGTCCTGACTGCTGAGCGCGGGCGTCGGGACACCCGGCCCAAAAGGCGCGACCGCCCTGATCGGCGGGATGACCGTCCAGGTCGAGATTGCGACCGTCCCGAATGGCGGGATGACCACCATGACCGTCGTCTCGACCGCCGCGAAGACAAGGGGGGCAAGCCTTTCTGCCCAATCCACCAAACTCACTCTCACGACCTAACCCATTGTCAAGTTGTGAGTGAGATTGTGGAACAATGGCTTAAGTATCGCCGCCCCCGCCAAGACAAAGATGAAGACCCTACGCCATTGACCTTCCAGCGGGCGGATCGCGTCGTGGCATACATCAATGGTGGCTCTGCCACCTACCCCTCCAATGCGGCGTACAAGCGCCAACAGAGGGAGGTATGTGCCACGTAGCCAAGCTCAGGGTCGGGCCGGATGTTGAAGTGGTCGGAGGAGCCGATCACCTTCAGTCAAGCCGACCACCCTATGAGCACTGTCGGGCTAGGGTACCTCCCGATCGTGGTTTCGCCCACGATCTGGAACATGAAGCTTGGGCGGGTGCTCATGGACGGAGGAAGCTCCATCAGCCTCCTATCCTCCCAGGCATTCTAGGTGCTCCAGATCCCACATCGGGACATGTGCCCCGCCTTGCCTTTCTTCAGCGTAACCCCGGGGGCTGGTCTCATGCCCCTGGTCTAGGTGTGTCTCCCCGTCACCCTTGGGGAAGAATGCAACTACCGTACGGAGATGGTCGACTTCGAAGTCGCCGACTTTGACAGCCCGTACAATGCCTTACTTGGTCGACCTGCTTTGGCCAAGTTTATGGCGGCGACCCACTACGCCTACATGGTGGTGAAGGTGCCAGGGCCCCGCGGCCCCATCACCATCCAGGTGGACAAGCCAGAAGCTTTGAGTTGCCATAAGCACGCGCTGGACCTGGCCGGCGCCACCTGCGTCAGGCAGAGTGAGGTCACTTCCCCGACGCCCCTTAGGCGGTGAACATCTCCTCTCCTGGCTCAGTTGGCGACGCGCGGGTGGTCTCCCTGAGCGCCCCTCAGGCGGTGAACCATGCTTCGCCCTGCTCGACATGGATATATGTTTGAACTCATGATAAATGCAGACTAACAAGCAGGAAGAAAAAGGTAAGATTGTATTTTGGAATGCACAAAATGGTATGGTCCTTGTGGTACAGGTTCTTGAGGCAGCTGTGGTCGTTGGTGAGTACCGGGACTAGGTTGGGAGAACCGAGGTCCAGAACGGTCGAGGATACTTACGAGATGGTTGGGCTCAAACCAAGATCACTTGGACATCATGGAAATGGACTTGAGGTGGATAAAGGTTTCCGGTTCGGGTTGGAGGCTCGAAGAGGTGGAAACGGAGTGGTCAAGTCCGGCGGATGAATGCCTGTTGCATCGGGTTGACCTAGTTTTGTTTAAAACCCATGTATGGCCTATGTGGCCCATGTAAAGCCCAAGTGTGAGGGTGGAGTGAGTGGGTTAATCCTAGCCCTTGGTGGAGTGTTCTAGGGTTTGGGACTCATCCAAGGGTGGTAGGTGGCCCAAGAGTAGTATAAATAGAGGGGTGGGGGAGGCCTCTATGCCTATTCATTCTTTGAGTTGTTGTGTTTCTCATTTGAGCTTTGCCCACATGAAGTGAGGCTTTGTAATCACACATCTCTGAATGAAATAGAAGTTCCAAGAGCCAAATTTATTTTCTCGCAATTTAATTCTTGCAATTTACATTATGTCTTTACTTTTGGCATTTACTTTCATGTATTAAATTCAACATTTACATTCTCGTATTTACTTTTATGATTGCTGGATTTTGTTCTTGACTTGAGCGATTAGCATTCACCTCCTTCTATATTCTATTTGTATCTTCGCTCAAGATCGAGTCCATTTCCCGAAGTTTGTATGCCGCAAGAGTTTATTTGCCAAGTTCTCTATCAAGTTGCAAATCTGTCCTCAACTTGTTCTTCGCGCAGCAGTCAGTATTTAATTTTTAGAAAAATATAGAAAAATAATTTTTGAGTGATTCTTGTTGGAGAAGGTGTGTGACTCATATATCCATCTGTGGAAAACTTTTGAAGTCCACTGGTTGCACCGTTTGTGCGCTATGAGGTGAAAACTGAGCCCCAAATTTCCTAATTAAAGTTCCTGACTATCTGTAGTTCTTGATTTTTCCTTGCTATTCCAGAAGGATTTTTGAGGTGGTTTTTGGTGGAGTTTTTCAAGACTCAATTGCTCACAGGGAGAAAAATTTCAAAATTTTTGGAGCAACAGAAGTCCACCAACCATCTGTTTTAAGTGAGGACAATTTCTGGAAAAATCTGCTTTTGCTTTTCTAAAAGTGACTTTTGTAATTTGGCTTGATCTCTTTTAGAAAAGACACATTTGAATTTATTCCTCTTTGTTTGGACACTTGACAACCAGGATTGTGAGTCAAAAATCCCCCACATGGTTCATGGTTCTCATCCATGTAAGCTAGGGGCACACATAGTTGTTTAGTCGCTCCGGTTTTTGCGAGTTTGCGAATTTGAGGAGCATCGGTTTCCTTGCGGGGTTGTTTGGAGTACATTGAGCGGGGAAAATTTTATTTGGGATCATTCACCCCCCTCTGATCGCCATCTCAATCCTTCAATTGGTACCAGAGCCGGTTTTGCTCTTTCTAGATCTTGACCGGTCTCGAGAGCCATGGCGACAGACAAGTACTTGACGAAGCCTCCAATTTTTGCTGGCGTTGATTATCCATTTTGAAAAATGCAGATGGAGTCATACATCACTACCCAGGGCTTCCTGATATGGCAGAAGGTTAAACTCCCGTATGAGGTTCCTGCCGATGAGAATGTCAATGCCGCGAACATGGCTGACGTTGAGGCAAACGCTAAGGCAAGGAACATCCACATACAGGGACTTAGCCATAGTGAGTATGACTGTATCTCTCACCTACGATCTGCTCACCAGATCTGGGTGACCCTTGATGCTTACCATGAGGGCACCACCCAGATCAAAATGGTGAGGCAAGATTAGTACAAGCGTGACTACAACAAGATTGAGCACTGGTGAGAGTCTTAATGAGTGCTTTGCGCGTTTCACAAAGATCCTTAGCGATCTCCGATCAGTTGGTTGCGCATACTCTGATTCGGAGAACGCAAGGCACTTTTTAACATCACTTGATTTGAGAGTTTGGGAAATGAAAGTGACCACCATCAAGGACCACTAATTTGTCGACCATCCAGAATAAAGTAAATTCATTCTGTTTTTATGCTTAATCTCGAATTATTTTAGAATTTTTATACAAATCCAATTACTGATTTTTATTAGTTATTTAGGGATTTTACTTTGGAATTCATACCGAAATCAAATTTCCAATTTTATTATATTTTTATTCCGAATTTTAGTTCTTTTTTATTGGAATTCTTGTGGAAATCCAATTGCTAATTTTTCTTAGGATTTTACTTAGGAATTCGTATGGAAATCAATTGCCAGCTGTATTTTACATACTATTATGAATTTAGTTATCTTTTGTTGTAATTCTTACGGAAATCAAATTGACAATTTTTGTTTCTTTTTATTGCAAAATATATTTATTTAGGGTTTGTATGTAAATAAAATTGCTAATTTTATTTTATTTTTTATTCTGAATTTTAATAATTTTTGTTGGGAATTCATATGCAAATCCAATTTCAAGTTTTTATTCTGAATTACATTTATTCAAGGAGTTTACATAGATAATCGTACGAAAATCAAATTTCTAATTTTATGTTAACTTCCTTCGAAATTTAAGTTATTTCTGTATTGTACATAACACATAGTCTTTCTTTTAATTTAAACCATTATAATTTGGATCCACCATGATTAACAGTGTAGATCTTTCTCCTTTTCCTCTGATTAATGTGGGAATTTCTAGCCTTGAGAGTAAATGTGGTGGCTTCTTTTAACTCTGCTTTTTATTTGGAGTTCATATATAAATCAAAATTTTTATTTTATTTAATGTATTTTGAATTTTAGTTATTTAGGGATTATACTTTAGAATTCGTTTGGAAATCAAATTGTAAATTTTCTTTAATTTTTTATTCCTAATTTTCAATTATTTTTTTTAGAATTTGTATATAGATCCAATTGCTTATTTTTATTCTAAATGAGTTATTTAGGGATTTTACTTTGTAATTCATATCAATATTAAATTTCCAATTTTTTTTTCTGAATTTCATTTCATTTTATTTTATGGTACATGACATAAACTCTTTCTTTTAATCTAGACTGTTATAATTTTGATCCACCATAATTAGCGATTTTGATCTTTCTCTTTTCCCATCGATTAATGTGGAAATTTCTAGCCTTAAGAGCGAACGTGGTGGTTTCTTTTGCCTCTGCTTTAATATTATAATAATAGATATTCACCTATATTATAAACTTTGTGTATGAAGTATAAACTAGAAATTACCATCTAACCTCACGAAATCAGATGTGCAATTGTGGTTGGTTTATTCAATTTCAAATGTTCCTTTTCCATCCACCTTTTGTAGATTTTACCTTGTCAGACAATTTACATCTTTGTACAGGTCATGGCTGTGACAAGGATCAATATTTGCAAGAACGGGATGATGTCTCTTTCTCGAAGTGTTCTGATCATGTACTACACTTCTGTGTTTATCTACTTCTGGATTTTCTCGACTCCAGCTGTTTCCCTCATATTTGGTAGTTACCTATACATCTGCATCAACTGGTTCCACATACACTTTGATGAAGCCTTCTCGTCGCTCCGCATCGCAAACTACAAATCGTTCACAAGGTTCCACATTAAGAAGGATGGCGATCTGGAAATATTTACTCTTGCAGTTGACAAGGTAACAATTCGACCTGCTCCCTTTGTTCTCTCTGATCTGTAATCCATTGATCGGTATCACCCGATACAAGGTAGATCTGTGTTTTTGGATATGGAAAACAAAATGGATGTAGACTCCGTTATAAACACGTTGATCTGGTGAACAGGTCCCAAAGGATTGGAAGTTGGATCCCAAGTGGGAGGCAGAGGTAAGAGGGCCTCATCAGCTCAGCCATCACCGGAGGTACCCTAACAAGTGGAGGTCAGCCTAATCTCCAGACCCCGTCACGTCAGTGCGGGTTGTTGACCATTTCACCATTGCAAGAACAAGAGCCCCAGATCCCGAGTGATGAGGACATCATTATCATGAATACGGTCATACCTACAAACCCAATTGAAACCAACAATGTAATTCAAGGATCAATTACTCGAGCTCGCACACGTCAATTCAATTACCAGGTGAATGCATTCATTGGGTTGCATAAAAATATTTTAATGGATGGAATACTATTTAATCCTTGTGATAATTTTATTGTCCTTAGGAACCAAGTAGAAGGACTCCTAAGCGTCAAGCATGAAGCCAATTCTTTCAGTGTACAAAATCAACTCGGACTCGGCCTCCGAGACAGTTCCAATTTAAAACGATAATAACTTTTGATCAACAAGGGTGTTCGGGGTCTATGAGTACTGGTTTGAAAGGTTTCGACGTCCTCTTTCCAACGGATCCGACCCCATGCCCAAATTCAGTCCGAGTCGACGGGAATCTGCAAAACAATTGGTGTCACTTTTTCAAACCGAGAAGACTTGGGCTTTGGGCCTTATAATAGAGTTGTAGTTGGTATCCTACTGCTTTAGACGTGATTCCCACGTCCCTAGCTTTCATAAATAGCCAGACATCGGCTCCTTAGGGTTTTGGGTTTTATTTGATTAGTTTAGCCAAGTGCAAACTTGATCTTGCGAGTTGTGCTGGACAACCACCTTGTCAAGATCGTCAATAAGACTCCACTTTGTTTCGCTTCCACTTTATTCCGCAATTTCAGATTGCTTATTCTATTGTTCTTGCTTGTTCTTCGGTTGCCTGTAGTAATTGAACCTCGTGTTCAGGTTGTTCGTGCCTACGGCAAGATCAATAACCCGCCGAAGTTGGTTTAGCGATTGCTAACGCGCATCGTCGTCGTACGGTGTAGTCGGATTGTCAAAGTCGACTCCAACAAAATCGATCGTGTGTTTCTCATCGAAAGATCGGGACACCCACAGTGCCATCACCGAGCCCTCTTGTTGATCCCATACATCGTCACCGTCCAAGTGGTTGCTAGAGAAATGAACAACTGCTTGTGCACATTGTCGTTTCGATACCAGATCCAGCTGACTTAGGTTGACCTAGGTTAATTATCTTCCTTATTGCCTTAATTTTCCTCTATACTAACTTCCTGTCCAACACTGTAAGCTGTATAGCAAGTCACCTGTCCACTAGTTGTGGTTAGAGAAGTGTTGAAAGAAGTAGCACAGAAGAATGAGTGGAGAGAAGAAAGAAATTATTCAATTCATCAGTGGACTTTTGATTTGGTTATGTTCTGAATGTAATTTTCGTCATGATGATGCTCTCTTGCGGAGAGGTCCATCATCAGTACAGGCTGAAAAGCTAGAAAGAAGTAGAATATAAGGCCTGGAAACAACAGGATTTGTTACTTGGGTGCCACTCCTTCCTACATTTGTGCAAAGTTGTTCTACCAAAGTGCCAACAGTGACACATTTCAGTGTAAGACTGTAAGATGTAGAGCAGAGGCATAATCATAACACGCACTTGAAGAAAGAAGCCTGCAAATTCGTAGCTTGTCCAATCCTAAAGTTCTTGCGAGCATATGTACAAGTGGTATCTTGCTTTGCTCATCGAGTGGTATCTTAGCAACCACGCGTGCGTTCTTGCTTTATCCGTCACCCTGCTGCAGTGCGGTGTGTGCGTAACTCGACAAAACATTCGGCTCGAGTCCGCTCAGCTTCAGCTATAAAACAGGCTGAACGGTCAGTAGTAGCACGCATCTGTCACAAGAATTAAGTAGCCAAATTGACAAGCAACTTGAGATAGTGACAAGCTTGGGGCCGGCACTACAAGAGGGGTCATGGCAAGCAAAGCAGCAGCAACGAGCTGCAGTCTCAAATGGAGAAGCTAGTGAATGCCTTCGACGATGTGGCGGACCGTGATGAGCTGCCTCACCAGGCGGATTTGGCTGACATCTTCAGAATCCTCAGCAGGAACATGAAGGACGAGCAGATCTCGTACCTTCGCCAGGAGAAGAAGGGCGAGCTGGACAAGCTGCTGCGGCAATGGTTCTCGTCAGACCCAGCCAAGCCCTTTCAAATCTCTCTTTCCCTCACTGACCACCTGGGCCTGCACGTCAGCCCTTTCACCATCTCGTAGATACACTAACCCCACTTATCAGCCGCATGTTAGCCTTGTCTAAGCCGCCTTCCACTTCGCGCCTTTCCCGACGCGAAAACGCCATATGCTTTCTCTCTGCTCCCCTTTTCCCATCGTTGACAGCTCAGGCCCGCTGTCAATCTTCATCCTCAATGATCTCACCTACCATGGACAAGGTGCAAGCTACTCATGGTATGCGATGCTTTGCCCACCGTTTTGCCATGCACCTATGGAAATTCACTACGCTCAGGAATCCTGATGTAACATTGGGTGTCCCGATCTTTCGATGAGAATGATAATTTTCGATTTGGGTGGAGACGACTTTGACGATCCGACTACAACGTACAACGACGATACGCATTAGCAATCGCTAAACCAACTCCAGATGGTTATTGACCTTGCCGTGGGCACGATCAACCTGATCACGAAGATCAATTCCTGCAACCAATCGAAGAACAAGGCAAAAGCAATCTAAAATTGCAAATATAGATGAAGTATTGAAAAGTTGGGGTTCCGATACAAGGAGCTTGTTAGGCGGCCGTTGAGCACGTCTAAAAGACTCAAAATAGTAGTAAAAGGCTAAACTATCAAATAACCAAAACCCATGTTATTTTGGGGACTCCGTAGCTATATATAGGAGAAATAGGAGGCCAAAACCAGGCTAGGGGCGTCCAAACCACATCCATTGCTGAGTAGGACTCCTATTCCTAGTTTGACTCGGATTTGGAAAGATGACCGAACTTGTTTTGCAGATTCCCGTTGACTCGTAAGGAATTTGGAGGTGGGGCCGGATCCGTTG
Source organism: Rhipidocladum racemiflorum (assembly GCA_036346355.1). Taxonomy (NCBI): domain Eukaryota; kingdom Viridiplantae; phylum Streptophyta; class Magnoliopsida; order Poales; family Poaceae; genus Rhipidocladum; species Rhipidocladum racemiflorum. The sequence continues at coordinate 51,772,262 of CM070578.1, read as the reverse complement.
GAAAGAGGACAACGAAACCTTTCAAACCAGTACTCATAGACCCCAAACACCCTTGTGGATCAAAATTTATGGTCCTTTTAAGTTGGTGCTATCCTGGAGGCCGAATCCGAGTTGAACTTGTGCACCGGAAGAATTGGCTTCATGCTTGACATTTGGGAGTCCTTCTCCTTGGTTCTTAAGGACAATAAAATCATCACAAGGATTAAATAGCATTCCATTCATTAAATTACTTGTATACAACCCGAGGAACGCATTCACCTGGTAATTGAATTGACGTGTGCTAGCTCGAGTAATTGGCCCTTGTATTACATTGTTGGTTTCAATTGGGTTTGTAGGCATGGCCGTATCCATGGTAGTGATGTCCTCATGATCCCCACTTTCTTGCATTTGAGTCGTCCTCAACTCAAGTTCATCATCTTCTCCCAAGTTTGGCTTTAGATCTGATAATTGAGTTGACGGGCTCGAGCTCGAGTCAATGGTCTTTGAACCGATGAAGATGTAGAAGGATGGCCAAGGTGGGGGTCGATAAAGCCATGCAGATGGAGACATCGTAGTAGTTGTATACGAAGTAGAGGATGCCGTGAAGTGTCGCCAACTTAATGGTCCTGGCCAAGGTGGGGGTCGATGAAACTATGCAGTTGATATAACTGTAGCAACACTTGGTGATGACCATATGTATGCAGTGTTTGTTCTGTCCATGATGAGCATGGTCTCATCATCCCCCCTTTCTTGAAGTGGAGTCGTCCTCGACTCCATCATATTGTCCTGGAAAATGTTAGGAGCGACAGGAAACAAAGCAACATGCAAATTTGCAATCAAATCAATGGATCGAGAATCTCTATCAATCATATACTCCCTTTCTTGAAAACTATCATGTGACTTGTAGGTTGAACCAAAAGTACTTGATATGATATGATTAGTGATATGGCACTTATCAAATTGATGACATTGTTGCATAACAAGCGGAGGTTTAAAATTTGAACAAATGTAAACTCGATGCGCTTCATACCCTCCTTTCTCACAATTTTTCCCTATAACATGGAAAATATTTCACGATAACCAGGACAAATCAGAATGTACAAAAAGTCTCTCCTCTAAATAATTCAGATCACATGGACCATCAAATTCAATGTAACCTAATGTATCTAAAGAAGACATCAATTTCAACTCATCATTTTCGCTTGTGAGGTGAATGACATGTTTATTTTCAGCATAAGTGTCTAGTGTGTTAACAAAAGTGACATGTCCATTCGCTAGTTGTGTCATGGATATAAGTGAAGTATTATCACACAACTCTTCTTTATCACAAGAAATAGCAAGCAAATCATCTTGTAACAAAGCAAAATCAATAATTTGTTCCACTAATAGTTGCTCTACGATAGCATGATTATTTTCTCCATGTGTAAAGTCCATACCTGTTACATTACCTTGTAAGTTCTCATCAACTGTTGCAGGCGTTTCTTCAACTATTATCTCTTCACTTACACATGGGGTAGTACTGATCATTTCTTTCTCCATATGCTCTTCTACATCATTCTCTCGATGGTGCTCACTTTTCTGCAAAATGTTAGCTACAAAAGAAGGTGCAACAATGGGCGCCTCAAATGAAGCTAATGATTCTTTCATGGATTCAGCAAGCATTTTTTCAACTCTACAAGCACATACAACCAATTCCGAAAGAGAATTATATGTTTCATCAACAAGAGCATCCTGAATTTCTTGATTGAGTCCACGTATGAACCTAAGCTCTGTTGCTTCTTCACCTTCAACTAAACCACAACGCAACAAATGATTTTGCAATCGTTCATAGTATTCCTTAACACACTTATTTCCTTGTTTCAAGCATTGGAGTCTAGTATACAAAAATTCAGTATGATATTCAGGGACATAGTCAATTCTCATAAGTCTTTTCATGGCCTTCCAATTTTTAGGTTTTCTCTCTTTTCTACAAATATGTTTCCACCATGTTAATGCATATTCATTTAGCACACTAGCAGCAATCCTAATCTTTTCATTTTCAGACAAATCATACTTGCCAAATTCTTTGTCTACTGCTATCTCCGAATTAATATAGGCATCAGGATCATATTGACCATTAAAAGGTGGAATGGCGAATTTAACCTTACCTAGAGAATCATCATCAACATGTACCTGAGCATGTAGTATGCCATTTTTGTTGCTTAGAAGATGAGGTGGAGGATTGGAAGTTCCTCAAGGCAAGACTGCAAGCGTATCAAGTCTAGACAAAATAGTAGCAAGATTAGTGTTAGCAACTCTCTAAGCGGTCTCGATAGACCGGAGGCGGTCTTCTTGCAGCGACATTCTAGCAACAATTCACTTTGCGCGTGGAGAGTGATGCAGCGAATCCTCATCACCTGACATGGTTAGTAGAAGACAAGAAAACAATATAACAAGTATAATGTTCCTATCAACTACAAGGAGGTGGTGGCAATTCTCTCAACATTCAAGCCTATAACCAAAGATCTTACAAGTTCTTACATACAGCAGGTGTTGACGGCCGTTGGCATGGTCAAAAGTTCTCCGAAGCTTGGATAAAGCGATTGCCAAGGGACCGAACAAAAGTACGAGGTTGGATGTGGAGCTTGGATAGGCAATATTTATTTCCTATGCAATCTGATAATTCTAATTATTGTAATGATAAGTAATGATCCAAACTAGAATTCACAAGCCCTAGTTGCCGATCTCAAAGGTATAAATGAATTTGAAGGCAACACACACGCAAAGATAATGGCACTTATGCAATCAAGGAACGAGCTATAAAATATAAGTGATGCACCAAAAGCTCTATTGCACAAGTCGTAGAGAGTCTGCTAACTTATTGCTTTGAGAATGTAGAAAGGGCACAAGATTGCTCACTAATTAATAGATTGCATAAAAAGTAACAAACACAAATTAGGGTTTTGCTCAATGTAGTGCGACCGGCCACAATTTTCTTTTTCTTTTCCTTCTCTTTTTTATTTTTTTGTTTTTTTTGGCCTTTTGGCTCTTTCTCTTTTCTTTCTTTTGGTGACTTTCGGCCAACACTAGTATGAACAAAGTTTTGGAATCCCTAACTCGATGTCACAAGATAATATGATATGATAACTGAAGATTATGCAATGTATCAAGTAGAGCAGCCCTAAGCAATATCAACAAGCTAGTCTCAAATAGGATCAAAGTGTTCACAAAGGATGAATTGGTTCCCAAAGGTAGGTGTACTGATGTTTTTCTAGGGCAGAAAACTTGTCGCCTAGATTAATGTTTGAAGATCACCGAATTTGATTGGTTGACTGTGGAAGGAATTGAAGCTTATATCCTCAGCTTTCAATAGAGTGCAAGAACACAAAAATCCGAGTTCGCATGTGAAAGTTATGCTTGAAATACCAAACTGGACAGAATTGAACGATTGAAGCTACGCGAAGGAAAAGAAAGATCAGCAACTAAAACATGGACTCTAATGGATCAAAACCTAACAAAACTCACTAAAATAACATATTGAAACTAAAGGTTGATTTTTTGTGGAGTAGTTTTCAATTTAGGACAGAAATAAAAAACTAACCTAAGGCACTGATATTCTCACCGATCAACTGAAGCTCTGATACCACTTGATGTAACATTGGGTGTCCCGATCTTTCGATGAGAATGATAACTTTCGATTTGGGTGGAGACGACTTTGACGATCCGACTACAACGTACAACGACGATGCGCCTTAGCAATTGCTAAACCAACTCCAGATGGTTATTGACCTTGTCGTGAGCACGATCAACCTGATCACGAAGATCAATTCCTGCAACCAATCGAAGAACAAGCAAGAACAAGGCAAAAGCAATCTAAAATTGCAAATATAGATGAAGTATTGAAAAGTTGGGGTTCCGATACAAGGAGCTTGTTAGGCGGCTGTTGAGCACGTCTAAAAGACTCAAAATAGTAGTAAAAGGCTAAACTATCAAATAACCAAAACCCAAGTTATTTTGGGGGACTCCGTAGCTATATATAGGAGAAATAGGAGGCCAAAACCAGGCTAGGGGCGTCCAAACCACATCCATGGCTGAGTAGGACTCCTATTCCTAGTTTGACTCAGATTTGGAAAGATGACCAAACTTGTTTTGCAGATTTCCGTTGACTCGTAAGGAATTTGGAGGTGGGGCTGGATCCGTTGGAAAGAGGACAACGAAACCTTTCAAACCAGTACTCATAGACCCCAAACACTCTTGTGGATCAAAAGTTATGGTCGTTTTAAGTTGGTGCTGTCCCGGAGGCCGAATCCGAGTTGAACTTGTGCACAGGAAGAATTGGCTTCATGCTTGACATTTGGGAGTCCTTCTCCTTGGTTCCTAAGGACAATAAAATCATCACAAGGATTAAATAGCATTCCATTCATTAAATTATTTGTATGCAACCCGAGGAACGTATTCACCTGGTAATTGAATTGACGTACGCGAGCTCGAGTAATTGACCCTTGTATTACATTGTTGGTTTCAATTGGGTTTGTAGGCATGGCCGTATCCATGGTAGTGATGTCCTCATCAAATCCCCTGTCACGCGGCAGAGACCACAACTGCCCGCGCCCATCACTGGCCATGTTCTTGTGTATTCTCTCCACATGAATGAGAGCTCTTGACAATCTTAAAAATGCATTCCTGCCATTTAATGCCGGCCGAACAGACCTCTCATCTCGTATGAGCTCACCATGTTCGTTTTTCCTAGTTGTAGCGCTCCTTCCTCACCGAGCGACCCAGAATATGAAAGCCATTGTAGAGCTCCACATCATGCTCCACCATCCACAACAAAGCTATGCCCCATTCCCAATGGGCTCTGGCCTCAACATCCGCATCATTATGTGTAACACCCTAATTTTTGCTTTTCATGAAGTTAAATGAAATTCTACACTTTTGAGAATTTTTGAAATTTTCTGGAATTTATTTGGATTTATTTGGATTTAATTTGAATTTATTCCCTTTTGAAATAATTAAATAAATAAAAGTTTCAAATAAATTTTGGTTGGAAATATTTTATTTGAGTCCAAAATGTCTCAAAGTATTTTCCAGAATTTTTCTGGAATTTTTCTGATTAAACTGTTATTTTTCTTGAATTAATTGAATTTCTAGAAATTATTTTAATTATTTAATCGCTGAAAAATGCCGAGTGGGTTAGTACTGTTCATGCGACCGAGTCCGAGTCAGACTCGAGTCCAAGTCCGACTCGAGTCCGACCCGAACCCAACCAGACCCTAATCGCTTGGCCGTTGGATCAAGATCCAACGGCCAGCATCAAGCCACGTTGCCCATGTGGGGATCGGGCCGAACCCATTCGCCCCGTGCGATCTCGACCGTTGATTGCGCTTGCGTGGACGACCAGGATGCGTCCACGTCACCTCTCTGTGTCGCGGTCGGAATCCGCCGCCGCCGCGGCCGTTCCGCGATTTCCGCACCGAATCCGGGCGTCGAGGCCGGTATTTAATGCGCGGGTGCGTGCCCGAGGATCGCCCATGACTTGCGCACGTTTTGCCCTAGCCGCCGCCCGTAGCGCTCCTTCGTGCCCGCGATTGCTCGCCGTAGTGCTCTAGGGTTAGCTTCGGGTTTCCGCGTCATTCCGCTGCCGTCCGCCGTCCTCCGCCGTGTTGGTGGTCAGCTTCGGGACCGTTGCATCGAGGCGAACCTGGAGGTACCATCCACTTCATCGGAGAGCCACGGGAGCGCCGTTCGGGAGGTCGTCATCTTCATCTCCGGCCAGCCAGCTCCGCCGTGGACATCGCCGACCCCGCAAGCTTCGTGAACCATCCGATCAAGATCGAACGGCCACGGTGAGTCCACGTCACCCCGTTCGATTTCACGTTTCGGTTTTTAGATATATTCTCAACCGTTGGATCTAGATCCAACGGCTTAGATTAAGCCACGTAGCCGTAGACTGCACCGTGCTAGATCCAATATCGGCCGTTAGATCTAGATCGTACGGTTAGGGTTAATCGTGTTGTAGCGTTAGATGCAATCTCGGCCGTTCGATCGAGATCGAACGGTGTAGATTGAGCCACGTGTCATCACCCGGGTCATGCCACGCCACCCCACGGTGAGGCAAAACCCGATCGGATTTGGACCGTCCGATCTAAATGGAACGACCCAGATTAACCACGTTGCCCACAGCGTGCGAGATCCAGATCTGATCCGGACCGTTGATTTTCAAATCAACGGCCCAGATCGTGCCACGTGCATAGAAGTCGGACCGGCGCGGTCCACGCGGACGCGCCCGGTCGTCGCTGACGTCACGTGTGACATCAGCGAGGGGCCCGCGTGTCAGCGACAGGCCCAACGGCACCGTGACGTCACGGTGGGGCCCGGGTGTCAGCCGTCCTTCAGCCGAGCCGTGCTGACGTCAGCGATGACGTCAGGAGTGGGTCCCACGTGTCAGTGACACGTGAACCCGTGGACCGGGTCCACGGTGGACCGTGCCCGTGCCGTGGACCAAGTCCATGGGCCGGCTGACGCAATGATGATGTCATAATTCAATTTTTCAATAGAAAAATAATTCGATGGAAATTCAAATACCGTGCTGACGTCAGCTAACGTCATAAATCCGAATTTTCAATAGAAGAATAAATGAATTAATTCGGTTTATTGATTTCTTTGAATTTTTCAAACTTTAAACGCTTATAACTTTTGCGTTTTAACTTCGATTTGAACGATTCGAAATTCTAAATTTTTATAAAATTGAGATCTACTTAAATATGAATTTTAATTAATTTTTGAATATGAAAATTTCTCTATTTATATATAATTAATAGATTCTTTAAACTTTAAACAATTATAACTTTTGCATTTTAACTCCGATTTGGGCGATTCAAATTTCTAAAATTTTGTAAAATTATGCTCCTTCTATTTATGGACTTTATGTGAATTTTTGAGCAAGGTGCATGTACTGTTTTATTTATTTATTGCTATTTGCACGCGTTACGAGTAGACGTTGAAGTACCCGAGGGCTTCAAATGTGAAGTGTTGACCGAGGAGCCTGCTCAAGATCAAGAACAAGTACTTTTTGAAGGCAAGTTATGTTTTGACCATATTGATCCCATTTTTGAAATTAATTTAATTTAAATTATTGCGTGCTAATTTAATTAGAGATGGTTTTAATTATTTCTGGGAATTAGATAAATGCCAAATTGCAGTATGCCACCTTGACTATTTAATTATGTGCCATGAACCCTTGTCACCCTAGTTGTGGTTTATTAGTTGGACTTTATCAGATTACCAACAATGGGTATTTAGACCGTTGTAGTTATTGCTCAGACCCGCTACGTGCACATGACATGATTTTTGGCAATCAAATATTAATATTGACCTAATGAGATATTGAACCTGTTTTGAAGAAGCATCATGTGTTGTGATTGTTGATGGCACGTGGTGCATGGTAATCAACTAGGTTTGATAAATAGATTTGGACCGGGGCAAGTGGCAAGAATGATATGGTGGGCCATGAGTGGCACCAAGAATGTCGTTTTGGTTCTTCGGGTAGTCTTGCCCTGGTCGCCCTAAGGACTTAACCTTGCAAGCCTTTGACCTGAGTCAAATGTGCAACCACATGTCTGTAATGGGACGAACCTAGTTGAGTAAGTTACTAATGACTTGTATGTGATACCTCGGGGTGTCAACTACACCTTTTGTGTAGCTTGAAAGGGGAGCGTATCAATGCTATGGCGTGGTACCCGTCCAACGGCATGTCTGTCCCATACTTCGCCTCTGTTAAGGGAAGGGATGTTGTATGACAAAAGCCAGAGAGGTTCACTTGTATAGTTTGCCGTCTCTGAAATGCTTTGTTACGATCACTCGCCTTTGTGGTGTTTGATTGTATCTTGTGGGTAAAATGCATAACCTCTGCAGAGTGTAAAATCTATTCGAATAGCCGTGTCCGTGGCACTAGACATTGCTCGGGGATTACAGTCAAGGGTTAGACTTTCATGAAAATAACTTGGACTTGGAAAGTTTGGTTGGGTTGAATAATGACATTGATGGAAATGTGATTAGGGAAAGGAAAAGTGTTTACTTAACCCCTGGAAAAGTTATTGATATAACCTTTACTTTTACTGCTTTCGAATCTACTTACGCTACTTGTCAAATGTTGTTTTACTGCAAATGTATCCGTTAGCCTATCTTTTGTATTAAGCCATGCATGTAGAATATTAGTTTGCATTCTGTGCATGACTTGCTGAGTACCAAGTACTAACCCTTGCCACAATACAACTTTAGTTGAAGGAGAAGCGACGCCAGCTTTGGAGGAAGAACTTCAAGAGGAGCCGTCTACTTAGGGAGCGAGCCCAATTAATTGCCTGTGGTATACTGGATGGCGCCACGTTGATGCTTTTATTCCGCTGCAATTTATTTCCTTAATAAGTTTTCGCCCTGTGAGGTGTATTCTTGTAACTTGACCATAAGGTCGAGCAACCGGTTTGGTTATCTTAATTAAGTACTATATTACTATCGATGTGTATGATTGCGATATTTACCGATGTTGGGACTGTGTGCACTAGCGTGATCCTGGACTAGTGCTAAATACACAGAGGGTCCGGATTTGCAAATTCGGGTCCCAACATTATGTGCCTTTTTTCCTTCCTCTTCAAAAGCCCTAAGATGATGTGAACTATTGCGCAGTGTAGCACTAGACTCACATATTCTTTCCCAAATCTGATCGCCACTGTCCCTAAGCAATCTCTCCCTTCTTGGTGAGTCCTAGCTTTGATCATGGTCCTCTGTAGCCTCTCTATGATGTGACAAAGCTAACGGTGCCCTCCATTATTGCTAGCAATCACTGAAGTATGCCATTGCCATGAAGTTTGCCAGAGCCACCGCTGTTCTTTGGTGACCCACTACTCGGGACCACCTCTGCCATCATCAAGCCCTCCTACGTGATTGTGGTGAGCCCCTAGTGCTAATGCACCCCTCTGTTTGGCCTTGCTAATAGCCTTTCTTAGTCATCACCATGTTTTTGTTCTACGCCACTATTTTTCGTGTCACTGGTTCACCTTTGGTGACCATTGGTCCTTGCACCATGGCTTTAGTTCTGCCAAGACCCTTGCTAGCTAATGCGATGTCCTAGTTGCCTCCAATCCCTCTCTCTTGACCATCCCCTCACTGACTAGAGAGGCTTCGTCGTTCAACTACGTCGCACCACCTTTTTCATCCACCTCTCTAGCCACCAACACATCCTAGAGTTTCACCATGATCTCCACTTTTCATGCTCGGTCTCACCCATGCCCTTTCACCATTGCCTCGCTGCCAGTGAGTCAAGAGTGAGCTCAACCATGGTGTTCAGCCTCTGCCCAATCCTATCTCTGTGACATATGGGCCCTACTTGTTGGAAATGTCATTAGTATTAAGTTAATTTATTTAATTTGAACATATGAATCTATTAAATGTGGGACCGATTAGGAATAATGACTTAGTTTATAATTCAATCCGGTATTTAGAAATGAGTCATTGACATTTGGACCCCACATGTCAATCTTTTATTAAAATAATAAAACACTAACACACCTGTCAGCCTCTCCAAAAGAAAATTCAATTTCCTTAATTAAGAAAAGCATTTTCAAACTAGTAGAGAATATGTTTTCTTTTTTGGAAGATGTAATCCCTGAGAATAAGCCTTCGACGTTATCCCTCTTTCTCTTTTCTTTTTAGGATTTTCCAGCCAATCTAATTCAAATGCTCATAGCTTTTGTATACAAATTCCAAATTCAGTTAAACTAGTTTCTAATTTTTTCTAAAATCATGAACTTTCTTAATCTACAAAAACATTTAAATTTTATCACTTTTTGTATTTATTTGGTTCTTATTATTGCATTAAAAATAATGTGTGTAGACACCGACGTCCCGAAGACTTCCAGCGTCAACCTAGGACTAGAACAAGAATTCAACGAGCAAGGCAATAACCTCCTTTGATCGTATTGATCTATTATTTCACTTACTTTATGTTGTTTTACAAATTTCTGTATGCATGCGTGTACTTTTAATAAAATGGCTATATTGTGGGAACAATAGATAAACCTACTTGTTGCGTGGAACTTCCTTGATAAATACGCAAATTTTAGTATTGAAATCCATAAGATAGGGTTAGACAATAACTAATATCGCCCTTGGGTATACTCAGTTAGACATGCTTTTGCTTAATTAGCCATGCTTTACAATTGGGAAGAGCAAATGGAAAGTTGAAGCATTTGTTCGGAAAATGGAATTTTGACATGATAGACCAGAGGGGTTACCTCTATTATTTTGGTATAAAATCAAAACTAAAAAAAGTTTTGACACGGGAGAGTTATTAATATAATATGTGAAGTACGAGGGCTATACTTACACATGACCCTCTGTGTATTCTGTACTAGTCCAGGATCACGCTAGTGCACACAGTCTCAACATAAATGAATATCACAGTCATACAAAGCGAAAATATAAAAAAAAACTCATTTATTGAATATAAAACTGTTGTGTAACACCCCGGCACCTAATGTGCCTGGAATGTCACCACAAAGACTAATTTGTACAACCAAATAGCAAAAACAAGATTTAATTACAGCGAGCACAATAAGTGTATAAAACAAAAATTTTGGCAGCACACATCCTTATTATCATGGTTTATAAGCAACAACAATAAGTTCATATCACAATAGCATAGGGAATGATAACAACAATAAGATAATCAATGTTTTCAGCATCAAATCTTAGCAAAGTAATAAATAAACTACGTAACGACAATTAATTATGGGGTTCATCACGAAACATTCACCATCATATCTCAATATGAATAATCAACACCAACAAGGTTCTTAGGTATGTTTAACTAGTGAGCTGAAGCTATTGATATGGTGGTACTAATCCCTTTTCCCAAAAGCCAAACACGTGGTACCTAAAAAAACATAAACAACAAGCGTGAGTTCATCACTCAGCAAAGTGTATTGCAACGAGACAAGAAACAGCATTTATCATACATGTAAATAGCCTTCATGATTTAACCATGCAAGGAACAATCCATACGATTTCTTTGATCACAAACTCATTCAGACATTCTCATTTACTTTCATGTAATGCATCATGCAATGCTCATGCCATGCTCCTTTCGTTAGCACATACCGGTATTGTCGAGTGCACACCCGTCGGTGTGCACCCTCACTTCCTTCCATCCCATGGAGGGTGCCAACTCTTACTGACTCACTCCCATACAACTGCGTGTATGGGACTACGAGATAGGACTTTCATGTTCACTACGTGTGAACACAGAGGCCCACATCAGAATGGGACGCCTCTTCCATTATGAATGCACCAATGCAATTGACATAAATAAATTGCAACTATACTCATTTCTAACAACTTGCATAACCATATTCAAATACATGATCATCAACAATGCTCACATCCATATCTTAACATTCATATCCATCTAATCAATTCATGAATAATAGAGATAGAAACCCGACAAGAGGATTTCTACCAAATGGGTGAAACAAAACAATGAGCATTCATTCATTCTCACACATCATGCATCACAATGGTAATCAACTGGGGTTTGATAAAAGGCTTTAGACTGGGGCTAGTGGCAAGTCTGATCAGGTGGACTAGGATTGGAATCGGGAAAGTCGTTTTGGTTCTTTGGGTAGTCTTGCCCTAGTCAATTAAGGAATTAACCTTGCAAGCCTTTGAACTGAGTCATTCATACAACCACAAGTCTGGAATGGGGCAGACCTAGCTGATTAATTTGTTGATTCTAAACTTTAGTACTTTTGTGGTGGTGTGAGGCCCGGGTAGTGGTAATCAGTCCTCGCACGGGTGGCTCACATGGCGCAAAAGGGGGGCCCTGGATATGGTAACCAGTCCCACAGTGCTGAAACCTTAGCGAGTAGTACTGGGTTTAGATAGGCATCGGAAAGGCTTTGTTATGGACACTCGCCTTTGTGGTATTTGACTATATCTTGTGGGTAAAGTGTATAACCTCTGCAGAGTGTAAAATCTATTCGAATAGCCGTGTCTACAGCATTGGACATTGCTCGGGAATTACAGACAAGGGTTAGACTTTATGAAAACGAACTTGGTTTATGGATACTTGGGTTGGAAATGATGAACTTGCTTTAGGCTGATAAATGCTTTACTTGAGAAATTGTTTAAGAAGTTATTATTGCTATTACTATTTTACTGCTTTCAATCTATTACCGTATTTATGAATGCTGCCTTACTGCAAATGAACCTGTTAGCCTATCCTTTGTAATAAACCATGCATGTAGAGTATTAGAACTGCATATTGTGCATGACTTGCTGAGTACCAAAGTACTCACCCCTTGCAACAAAATAACACCAGTTGAAGAAGAGGCCACACCAGCTTTGGAGGAGGAACTTCAGGAGGAGCCGTCTACTTAGGGAGAAGCCCAGTCAGTTGCCTGTGGCATATTGGTTGGCGCCACACGTTTATTTATTTTTCCGCTGCAGTTATTTCTTTTAATAAGTTTCCGCCCTGCGAGGCGTACTTTTGTAACTTGACCATAAGGTCGAGCAACCAGTTTGGTTAATTAAATAAAGTATTTTATCAATTCGCTGAGTGTGATTGTGATATGTACTGATGTTGAGACTGTGTGCACTAGCATGATCCTGGACTAGTGCTGAATACACAGAGGGTCCGGATTTGCATATTCGGGTCCCGACAGATTCCAAAAATGGTGTTCTTGGCAGAAAAGTCTATTTTGGTAAAACCAATAAAGGAAAAAGGTGGACGGTGGTTTTATGCCATGCGGACGTCTAAAGGTCTCGCCTGTGCAACACTAAGGACTGAACTTGACGTTATTAACTAAGTCATAGCATGCAACCACATGTGCTAGTATGGGATGGCCACTACAAGAGAAGTGCTTACCTATGACGAAAATGTCGTGACGATGCGACATTTCGTCATAAATGTTCAATCTTCTGTGATGAATTTTTAAAATTCATCATGGATCCTATCGTGCCCCTCGGCCCATCGAATTTTAATGACGAAACATAAAATTTCATCATAACATAACAAAACAAATCGTCATAGATAGTGGACATCATGTTGGGGTTCCTGGTCGTAGCGTGATGTCATATGTATGTATTTTCTGTGACAATATACTTTCATCAGGGATAGGTATATCTGCGAGTCGCTAGAGCCTGTCGCTAGAGCCTGGAGGGCCCCTTGTCCAACGTGGTGTTGTTGGGCCCATCGACATATACCGAGATGATACAAAAATCCATTATGGGATTTCTTTATGAACACACAGGGACAATCATCATTATTTAAATATCCCTTCTTCAGGGGGAATTTACTAAGTCGGTTGTACCACATCCTTACCGACTGTTTTAATCCGTATTCAGTGACCAATATAAATATGCGGTCACTACATCCATCAACTGTATTGATAAGTTTAAGCTTGCTGCCATCAATATTAAATTTCGGAACGTCATTCCACTCATTTTAGGAGAACAGGTTTTATCGTAATTAATGATGGTTCTCTGCTAAAACCCTTGTGCTACAAGCCTCGCTTTATATCTCACCACCTGGATATTTTCATATCTCTTCAGGATGAAAAATCCATTTGATCCTACAGGAAATATTTTAGGAAATGTTCAGCCAACAGGACCAAGAACTTTTCTCTTATTAAGCAAGCACTGCCTCAATTACTCTTTCATTTGACCCTATATGAGCGCTTTTGGCACTCTGCCATGGACTTTAGTTTTGGATCCAGATTTTAGCAATTTTTAGAGGCAAAAATATGTCGACAATTGTAGTCTTTCTTTATATATAATTCTCCTACATCACTCCAAGGATATCTCTTTATTAATTTCTTCCAACTCCTCGTGATTTCCCACAACAATGAAGTCTGGATGTTCCAACTTCCCAGCGTTGGATTGTGTGCACAAAATATACGTTGGGGTTATCATCTTCATGATGGATCACTTTAGGGATGTTACCATCTTCTAGATGGCTCACTTCAGGGATTTTCTCAACATCAGGTTGACCTTCTTCCACTATCATGGATAGTGTTCTCATTTATTTGGTTCTCTATTTCTGCGGACGTCTCCGCGGAATTGAGTCCCGTGCACCTGGAGGCATCCCCGTCTTTTTATCATGAGGGTCAAGAGTGGGGTCAATATCCTTCTAGGATATTTTCACTCTTTCAGGTGCATATACTACAGGTATATGAGATCTTTCCACTATCTTATGATCAATGAAGGTATTTGGCAGATTATTAGCTTATTTGTTGCAGTTTTATTACTTTTTGAACTTCGAGTTCGGTCTCTTTAGTGCGTGGATCTAAGGACTCGGCATTCTTTAATTTGGTACTTATCTCCCCCTAATGCCAAAAAATGTCCTTAGTACAATTGGTGTACCGAGCCGTGTACAGATCTCAAACTTCTGGTGAGGTCCCATGGTGGTACGTAGTGGTGGAGAGATTGGCATGTATACAACACAACCAAAAATTTTGCAGATGGGAAATACTTAATTCTCTTCTATGCACTATCTGCAACGGAGAAAATCCATAATATGCAGTTGATTTGAGTTGAATTAATATCGCGGTGTGCAGCACTGCGTGGCCCCAACAACTAGTGGGTAGCCTACTATTCTGCAAAGTGGTCAAGCAATAAATTTTATTCCTTTAATAATGACTCTACAAGGCCATTCTATTGTGTGGACATGAGGTACTAAAAGCTCTACATTAATTCCCAGAGCCATATAATAATTAAATGCTTTTGAGGTAAAATCGTTAGCATTGTCCATTTGAATAGACTTGATTCTTTCTTCTGGAAAGAAGGCTCTTAAAAATTTGGGCAATTAATTTTGGCAGAAGCATGGTTCCTACCTATAGCATAAACAGGGTATAAGAAATCTTCAGGTCTTGGAAAGTCTTTATGCTATGGCCAGCAGAATTACTAATTATTTTCTCATAATATTCAACTCAAGATTACCCAGTCGATCTACTAGATCTTAAATATTTCTAGGTTTTTATCGCAACACAAACTTCAGGTTGCATAGTATAACCCAGAGAAGAAGGGAGGAAGATTTTCAGTCACACATTTATTACACCCATTAACTTAGCCATGAGTAGGTATTCAGTACCATCCTCTTTCTATGTATGCATATGGGTATCATTCAGACCAATGTCTTTAAGATATAAATGAGTACAACTGGACTCAGGGTATAATATGACATTCTTCTAGTGCCAACTATAAGATCATCGCTTCTGACGATAGTCATAATTTTTTTTAAATCACTTAGTATGGTATAGCTATCTTCTAAACAAATTTATCCCTCCTTCGCTGGATTATACTGTTCTATATTAAAAGTATGACTTAATAATCAAACAATTATTGCATTAGGAAAAAATGTAGAATATAGAACAAGCATAGCACAAATGAGCAAATATTCTGGAAAGCACTTTATTTAATTATTACTGATAATTGCTCAACAGGAGCATAGACCAAATGTTCATGCAGAAACATAAATATTCAAACCAATAATATGAGGCTCTTAAGGAGACTCAACTAATGGAAATGCGACATAAAGCAAAAGGGGGTACAAGGAAACTATTGCAAGTCTCCATATAAGTCATGTTCCTCCTCCTGGGGAACATTGGTATTCTTCTGGAATTCCACAAGTTCAGTCCCAAGAAGGTCATCTTTCTCCGTGGGCGAGTCACCATATCTAAGAAGGCTTTCTTTGAACTCAACCGTAGGATCAGTGACATTGTCATCTTCCTTCCCACCTTCTTGTTCAATGAAGTGTGCCTCAAGCTTTTTTTTCTTGATTCTTTTGGAATCTCCCAGTGGATTTCATGTAAAGTTCTACCAAGTGCTTTGGGCTACGGCAAGTACGTGACCAATGGCCAACGCACCCACACGAAAAGCACGACTGAGGAGGGTTAGGTGCATTATTGACTCGATCTTGCTTCTGGAAGGTTCCAGTACCTTTTCATTTACCTTTCCATTGGGATTTGCCCTTTCCCTTTTGGTTTCTGCCATTTTTCCATTTATTCGCCTTATGCATTTGCCCTTTTCCGCGGCCATGGCTATTACTAGCCTGTTGAGCAGTAGCATGTGCTTCAGGCAATGCTTGATTTTCATTGGCAATTGCATGATGATTCTTCAACAGGAGTTCATCATGTTTTTCTGCTTCTAGCAAAACACTAATAAGCTCAGAGTACTTCTTGTACTTTGCATGACGGTACTATTGCTGTAGTATCATCATGTTGGGGTGGAAGGTGTACAAAGTTTTGTCGATCATCTCAGCATCCGTAACTTTTTGGTTACAAAATATTAATTTAGTGACTAGTTTATGCATTGCAGAGTTATTGGCTATCACAGATTTAAAATACTTGAAGCGTAGGAGGGTCCATTCGCGTTGTGCTTCTGGCAGCAACACGGATCTTTGCTGGTTGTAGCGTTTCTTCAGGGAATTCCATAACACAAGCGAGTCCTCCTCCATCAAGTATTCGGCCTTCAGGTCCGGATGAAGATGGTGCCTCAGGAAATATAAACCAGCGTATTTCATGGATTCGTGCATAGCAGGTGCACCAACTTCAGGCTGAGCAATAGCAACTCCAAGTGCTCTAGCTGCTAGGATGATTTTTGGCATCCATTGTCCAAGTAAGATAATTGGTGCAATTCAGGGCAAGCACAGCAAATTCCCTTTTGAGATGTCAAACATATCGTGTATGCAAGCAATACGGAATCTTACTACTGGTAAAATATTATATTACATGCAACTTTATTGAATCAATAAAGTTTTGGTCTATATCTATTCAGTAGATAATTATCATAATTTCCCAGAATTTTCCTTAGCATTTAGCAATTTTCTGTTAATTATATATTAATTTTCTAGCATTACTTAATAACAGAAAAATAAATTCTAACATAAATTAAATGTGGGATAATTCTAAGAAAATTAATCCAAAGACATAGTTCTCATAAAATGCTATATGAAATATTCTGGATTTTTTCTAGCATTTTTCATAATTTCTGCTAATTTCCAAGCAATTTTTAGAATTACTTTACTACAGGAAAATTGAATTTCAGCAAATATCAACATGACATAATGCTAAGGAAAATAAAACCAGATCCAAGGCATGAACAAGATGTCCTCATAATTTTCTAGCAAATTTTGCAATTTTCTGTTAATATTGAGGAATTTTCAGAATTACTTGAGTAACAGAAAAATCAATTTACCATATATTAAACATGACCAACAACTAGAAAATAAAACCCAGGGTATGGAGTTTCCAATATGTCCTAAAAAATTTTCAAATTTTCCAGAAGTCCACATATCTAGAAATCCAATTTTCTAGTTTTAACCACGATTTTCTAGAATTATTTATTAATTTCTAGAAATACAGAAAACGGAGGGGCAAAAATGTTATTTCCTATTTCCCCTTTTTTTCTTTTTTTTTCTTTCTCTTTGTGGGCCGGCCCAAACCACCTATTTTCTACTGGCGGCTAGGGTAAAACCCTAGCCGTCGCCTCCTTTGTTTTCGCGTGGAGCCCAGGGCGGCTTCTAGCCAGCGGAGCCGTGGGTCGGCTGGCACAAGTGGACAGGCGGAGCCGGCCGGGCACGACGATGGCGGCGGCGGCCGACAGAGCCGCACGGCGTGGATGCAGCGGTGCCGGCTGCGGCGTGGGAAGCAATGGCGCCACAGAGAAGCCGACGGCCGGCGGCTTGCGCGCAGCAGCGGCGCGGCGGACTAGTCTGGGCTTCGGGCGATGGCGGTCAGGTGCAGCGAAAACAAAACGAAGGCCCGGGGCATCGGCGAGGCTCGTGGCCGCCAGGGAGGCCAAACTTGCGCGGCGAGCCGGTGGCTCATGCGCGCGCGCGCGCCAGGCCGCTGCGCCGTTGGTCGCGAAGCGGCTTCGAGCACTGGACCGGCGGCTTGCGCCGCAGCGGTGGCGCGCGGCTCCCAGGCTTCGAGCGACGCGGAGGTGGCCGACGGCTGCACGGCGCGAGAGCACCGATACCGGCGGGTCGTAGCGAGGCGGCCGGCGGGAGTGCGACGGGGAACCAGACCGCGGAGTGCGAGGCGGCGGCGGCGGCGGGCCGAGAGCGAGGTGGCTGGCCAGGGAGTCGCGGCTTTGGCACGAGGTGAGACGGCGGCAGCACGGTGCCGAAGCGGCGGCTCAACGCCAGATGGAGCGCGGTGGCCGGATGCTGACTGGGCTGGTGGAGCGGTGCACGAGCGCAGCGACAGCAATAAGGCGGCGGCAATGGCTTCTGGCCAGCTGCCAAAAACCTTTTTTTCATTTGTTTTGATGAATAGTAACTAATCTAAACAGTAACAGATCTCGCTATCTAACAGTAGATTAGATTGATTACTAGTCGGTAAAATAGCGAGAACAATCTGCAGGATTTGATCACGTGCGATTACTTACGTTTTTGACGCCGGATGTGTTGACTATCGCGTAGGATAGAGTCGCGTAGGACCTTTTCGGCAATCCGAGTGGATGCCGACCTAATGACGAGTTGATTGCAGATCAAATCGGGCGATCAATCGCCGGTAGTAGTCATTCGTCGTAGTTGACGATTCTCCACTTCTTGTGGTAGAGACTCGTGCTGATAACGTGTTGTAAAACAAGTCGTTCACCTGCGAATCACCGGCAAACAATCTAGAACAAGGGATTAAAAATATAGAGCACACACAATATAGGGTGGAATCTCTCTTGCTTCTTTATTGATCATCATCTATTTACAATGGGAGACACCCGATATATATAGCTATGATCAAGAGGAGTTCGGATTCGCCCACATAATAAGAGATAGACTCCTAACCGAATACGGTTAAGTCAGCATGTACAACCATACACATCAGCAGTCTGTAAGCCGTCTCTAGGCAGTACCATGTCTGATTGTTGCTGAGGTGGACCAGAATAAATGAGAAAAGAGGAGAGAGTCGTCTCGCATGCAATAGACGTCACTAGCACCAAAACCAATTAAAAGAGACGTCTTAGAGACGGCATAGAGACAACCTAGAGTTGGCATAGAGACAGCCTAGAGACGGCCTCGTCTCCAAGGCACACGTACACAGGCCAAAAGACGACATAGAGACGGCCTAGAGATGGCATAGAGACGGCGTCGTCTCCTCATTTTTTAATCTTCATGCAGATATTAAATGATCATATAGATGGCTTAGAGACAACTCATTGTATACGCTTGTCGGCGTGCTAGCCAACAGGCACCTCCGAGTCGGGTGCTTATAAGGTTCGGACGGGGGGCTTTCGGGGTAATCGCCGGTGGAAGGAAGATGAACGGGGTGCCGGTGAAGCTCAAAGGAATGGGGACGCTAGGGTTTACCCAGGTTCAGGCCCTCCGGAGAGTAATAGCCCTAGTCCTGCCTTTCTTGCTATTGCTTGCGTTCTAGCTTGAGAGTATGAAACCTACTAACAATGGGTCGAACCCCCTCTCCCATGCACCCTGGCCCCCTTTTATACTTGGGCTCCCGGGGGCACATGGGAGGCTTACACGGCAAGGCACACTCATTACACTGGCACGGGCGCATTTAATGCGCACGTCACTGTTCTTACATCCCATTAATATCTGCCGCAGCCGTCACACCCCCTCCTCGGGCCCCACGTCCGCCAACGCCACCCGTTCCGTCAGGGGGTGAGGTGCTGCCGTGATGTCATACGCAATTAATGCACGCCTGGGGAAGACGCGCCGCCATACTGCATCCTCAATGCTTTGCATTTAATGCGCACGCCTCGCATTAAATGTCCTTGATCAGGGCGCTGCAGCTTTGGGGGTGGACGCCAAGGGAGTGGCCTGCATGCCACGTGTCTTCTGGGCGACCACCTTGCTGGGCGCCCAGTGGTGCGGCCTAACCGCCACCTGTCCGCTGGGCGACCACCTCGCTGGTCGCCCAGTGGTGTGGCCTAACTACCACCTGTCCACTTGGGCGACCACCTCGCTGGTCGCCCAGTGGTGTGGCCTGACTGCCACCTGTCCACTTGGGCGACCACCTCGCTGGTCGCCCAGTGGTGTGGCCTGACTGCCACGCGTCCACTGGGCGACCACCTTCCTGGGCGCCCAGGGGGGGCCTGACTGCCACTTGTCCACTGGGTGACCACGTTGGGGAGTTACTGCTTGCCTGAGGTGGTGTGCCCGGACACACCCTGCCCGCCCGGCGGTCTCTTTTATCGCGGGGGAGTGGGGACCCTGGCGTAAAATACGCCGACAGTAGCCCCCGGGCCCACCCAGGAGCACTTTTTGGCCTACCATCTTCCTTTTTCTCTCTTTTAAATGCCTCTCGGGAAACCGCTTAGTCTCCCGGGTGGGGCCATTAATAAGCCCGCACGCCCCGCAGTCTTCAAGAGACCTTCTGGCTTCTTCCGGTTCTCAAGGTGGTTTGTGCAGTTATTCCTGCCCTGCAACCGCGGCACGACCCTTGGGACACGCCTCCTTAATGGAGCTTTTGAACTCCCTTTTTTCGAACCGCCGCGCCCTTTCGGTTTTCCCGCCGATCCTTCCCTCGCAGCCTTATAAGAGGTTGACCGAGGGGGGAGCGGTTCTTCCTCTTTCTAACTTTCCTTCCTGCTTTAGAGCTTCTTTCTTCTTCTTCTTCGCCGACGCGCTTCGATACTCTCCTGCGCCCGATGGCTCCCATTCTCCCCTCTTCATCCGTCGAGGAGGAGGTTGCCGCCAGGCTCTCCCGGAACATAACCGCGGGCGCCCTTCGCGTCCGCGCCGGGTCCGTCGAGCCCCGCTGCCGGCCCGGGGAAGTGGTTTTCTTTGGGTGGCAGCTTCTTGCCGGCCTACTGCCGCCGGTTTTCGATTTTTATCTTTCCGTTCTGAATTTCTACACCATTCACCACATCCATCTTCCCCCCAACTCCATCGTCCTCCTTTCCGCCTTTGCCCACTTCTGCGAAATGTTCGTAGGAGTGTTACCCAACCTCCTACTTTTTCGCTTCTTCTATACCCTTCGCGCCACGGGCGGCAATTCGCCTACTACCGGGAGCTGCCACCTACGGCTCCACGACGGGACCGCGTCGCGCTACATTCCACTGGACTGCCAGTCCAGTTGGAGGAATTGGCGCGAAGATTGGGTGTACGTCGAGGACGACAGCGGCATTGAAGTGCTAGAGCTTCCGTCTGGTTCGGCGGTCAGCAACCCCAATTGGGGGGCCCAGGTGAGCGAGACGCCCGAGCTCCAGGCGATGCTAGCCCGTGTTGACCAGCTACGGATGGCGGGCCTGACAGGGCCCATGGTTATCCGGGACTTCGTCTCCCGGAGGCTGTGCCCTCTGCGCCGTCGTGTCCGCCTACCTGGCAAAGATATGGGCCTGGGCGACGGGACCCAGAGTATCACTGGAGGTAACCTGCTTCACCTCGGATCATCCTTTGCCCTTCGTCTTCATTGGTTGAATCTGGTGCTAACGGCGTTTCTGTCTCCTAGGGCTCCCCTCTTCTTCTTCTTTTGTTGTTGTCAGCCGCCGGGAACCTGGCTCCCGACGTGATCGACAGGTGGATGGCGCAGCTGGGCTTTGTCAGCCCCGTTTCGCCGTTCCCAGAGGGTGCGGTTCCGCTCTACCGGTTATCGCCGGGGGAGAGCGCGGTGATAATCCGCGCCATGCCGTCGATGGAAGCCATGGGCACACCCGTCGTGATACGCCAGGCGCCCTTGACAATCCGGGACCCTCCTCCCGCCGGTGGTCAGGGGAGGGGTGACCAAGGGAGACGCAGGCGTCCGGACGACGACGATGCCAACGGTGGTCGTTCCCAAAGGCCCCGCCTTCTGGGTTCGACCGGGGCGGGATCTTCCGCTGTGGCCGCGGGAACTTCTTCCGCTGCAGCGGCCGGCTCCTCAATGGTGGCGGGGGGTTCGTCGACCGGTGGGACCTCATCCTTCCTCGCCCCCGCTGGGGCGGTGACAATGGACCCTCCAGCGCCGGCTCCTTTTCCGCCTCCGGGCCCGGTGGTGGGGGCAATACGCCGCTTTCGCCAGCTGACAGCGCTACGGCCGCCGCCGCCGCCGCCCGTAGCGGCAATTCTTCCTCCGCCCGCCGCTGGGCGACGGTTCTTCTCCGCCGCCGCCGCCAAGAATGATGATCCTCCTCGCCAGCCGGTCCCTAGGCCGCTAGGATCGCACCGGCAAGACCGCTGGGACTGGTCTCACTCGGCGTGCCCCGATTCCCAAGGCCGTCACCTAGGTACTCATTCAAAAATGCACATGCGATATGAAAATTAAGTCCCTTCGAACTGCATCTCACCGTTACTTACTTCTTTCCCTTTTTCAGGGTTCCTGCTTCGGATATTCCCGCCGCCCAAGTCGGGGGCGATCCAGGCGCCGTGGCTGCAGGGGGTGCGCCACCCGGG
This sequence comes from Rhipidocladum racemiflorum, assembly GCA_036346355.1. Taxonomy (NCBI): domain Eukaryota; kingdom Viridiplantae; phylum Streptophyta; class Magnoliopsida; order Poales; family Poaceae; genus Rhipidocladum; species Rhipidocladum racemiflorum. The sequence continues at coordinate 51,749,923 of CM070578.1, read as the reverse complement.
GTCGCCGATCCCCAGGACGAGCAGGTGGAGGGGGGCGACCCCCAAGCGGTTGCTGCTGGTGCCGTCGTTCAGGACCCAGGCCTACTCGGCCCTGTGCCTACCCCGGATCCCCCTACCGCCTCCGTTCCTTCGGCAGACGCGGATGCTCTGCTGGCGGCTCTTAGCAAGCTCTACTCCAGCACGAGCAATCGTCTGGTGACAAGCAGGGAGCGGCTCACGGAGGCGGGAGCCGAAATCAACCGCCTCCGCAAGGAGGTGGAAGATTTACACGAACGGGGAGCGGGGTTGGAGGTGCAACTGCGGCGGGAGCGAGAGCAACGGGAGCAAAGCGCCCGCCGCGTCGAAGAGCTCGCCGCGGAGCTGGAGGCGGAAAGGGTCGATCGGGCCCAGTCGGAGGTGGACACCATAGAGATGCTGCGCCACGCCTTCGACCGGACGGTGGCCAGTCTTGCTCCATTGGGGCTGGAGCAGTCGGGTCCGCGGGAGGAGAGGCCACGGCATTACGCATTCTGCCTCGGCCGGACTGCGAACTTCCTCACGCACCTGCCCGCCGCCCTTACCGCCCGGTCCGCCCAGGAGGGACGCGCAGCTGCGCGCCACGCGGTTCGTGGCGCTTGCTGCGCCAGCCGCGACCCCAACTTCGATCCCGCGGCCACTGTCCATGGAATCGAACGTGACTGGGCGCAGGCGGAGGAGCGAGTCCACAACGCCTCCGAGCAGGTCGCCGCACAGCTGGCGATGGAGAACCCCCAGTTGGAGGCCGCTGCAAAAGACGTGGCGATGAGGCTGGACGTCGGCCCAGTTGACGAGGACGTGGCGGCCGCCGAGGCGACAGCGGAGGACGAGGAGGATCCCCCAGTAGCATAGTTTTTTTTCTTTTAGCTTTTGCCTGTAAAGACTTTAGATGCAAAACATTTTACATGAAACGGGAGCACAAGTTCCCGCTGTATCGCTTAAGGATTGCTTTTACCCTAATCTTTCCGGTTCCGCGCGAGCCAATACATGGCCGCTTAAAGACTTAAGGTCTTGTGCCAGGGAATCATTTCCCTCGAACCCCTAGCCTTAGCAAAATTTTGACTCCCAGATAGCCTCTAGGGAACGAACACTTAGTGAGTCCGGGCAGGACCTTAGGTTCTTGGCAGTGGTGCTCAAGTCGTCGACCCCCACGGGGACACCCGGAGTGTCACGACCGTGCTGGGGATCGTGCTGAACTAGCCATCCAATCACCCACTCCCGTGCGCCGCTCTCACTTAGTGATCCCGCCTTTGCTATTGGGGCTTTGCAGGGCTGCAGGGTACCAGAGGCAAGTGCCCCGGCACTACCCGACAGAAGGCAAAAGACCGAAAAGAGGGCAGGAAGAATAACTGTTTCGGATAAGGAAAACGAGTATTTAATTTCAAACAGAAGGCCTCCCCCGACCCGCGGTGGAGAGGAAGACACACTCCGGCCGGTCGGGGAACGGAGCCTGGGACTTACAACCGATCAAGGGTAGAATTTGCGCAGATTTTCTATATTCTGGGAGTTCGCCAGTTCTTCACCGTCTTCAGTGGCCAGCCTGACCGCCCCGGGACGAGAGACCGAGACCACTTTGAAAGGTCCCTCCCACTAGGGAGACAGTTTATGCGACCCGGCATGCGACTGGATTCTTCGCAAGACCAGGTCGCCTACTGCCAGTGTTCTCTCATTGACCCGGGAGGCGTGGTACCGCATGAGACTTTGCTGGTACCTTGCAGCGCGCAGAGCCGCCCGATCCCGCGCCTCTTCCAGGAGGTTGACGTCGTCTCAACGCAGATCTTCCTGGTCTTCTTCCACGAACGCAGCAACGCGTGGTGATCCGATTCGATTCGAAGGGAGGATACCGCGCCGTAGACCAGGAAGAAAGGGGTTTCCCCAGTGGCCCGACTAGGGGTAGTCCGAAGTGACCATAACACCGCCGGGAGCTCTTCGGTCCATCGGGCCCCACGCTTGTGGAGTCGATCGAATGCCCGTGTCTTGAGGCCCTTCAGCACCAGCGCGTTGGCCCGCTCAACTTGGCCGTTGCTCTTGGGGTGGGCGACCGAGGCAAAGCAGACCTTGGTGCCCATCTCTTCGCAGAAATCTAAGAAGGCCGCGCTGGTGAACTGAGCGCCGTTGTCGGTGATGATGCAGTTGGCGACCCCAAAGCGGGCGAAAATCCCTTGCATGAACTTGATCGCAGCTGCGGCGGTGATGTATCTTACTGCCTCGGCTTCCACCCACTTAGTGAACTTGTCGATGGCGACGAATAGGTGGGTGTATCCCCCTGTGGCCCGCGGGAACGGGCCCAGGATATCCAGCCCCCAGACCGCGAAGGGCCAAGAGAGCGGGATAGTTTGCAGGGCCTGGGCTGGTTGGTGGATCTGCTTGGCATGGAACTGGCAAGCCTCACATCTCCTCACCAGCTCGCAGGCATCCTGAAGGGCGGTTGGCCAATAGAACCCTTGACGAAAAGCTTTTCCCGCCATCGTTCGTCCGGACACATGGCTCCCGCACACGCCTCCATGGATATCCGAGAGCAAACTGCTCCCCTCTTCCCGAGTGATGCACTTCAGAAGAATTCCGTTCTTACCCGTGATACAGTCCCGCCCACCAGGGTATAGCACTTGGCCTTTTGTGCTACCTTCTCTGCTGACGCATCATCGTCGGGGCACACTTGGTCCCGCAGGTAGGCCAGGATCAGATCCATCCATGTGCCTTCCCGGTCATCTGGCGACCACGCAGGTGGTCGTCCGGCACTCCGCTTTGGCCGGGCGTTTCACGCCGAACCGCTTTCCCCCCAGAAGCGAGGGCTGAAGCGGCATCACCATCGTCCCCGCCAGAAACGGGGGCTGCGATGGACGGTCGCGGAAGCCTTTCTTCAAAGACCCCGACCGGTACAGGAGATCTGGTCGAGGCGAGCTGGGCGAGCTCGTCTGCCAGATGGTTGTCACGCCTGGGGATGTGAGTGCCCCAGCCCTTCGAAATGCCTTTCCAATTTCCTGACCTCCGCCAGGTATGCTGCCATGACGGGGTCAGGACAGGAAAAATCCTTCCTTGCCTGATTGACGACCAGCAGGGAGTCGCCCTTTACTTGCAGGCGCCGAACACCGATGGCTGCGACGGCCCGGAGCCCAGCCAGCAAGCCCTCGTACTCGGCGACGTTGTTGGTGGCCTTGAAGTCGAGGACGACCACGTACTTGAGGAGGTCCCCGGTCGGAGAGGCCAGGAGAACCCCAGCCCCCGCGCCTTCAAGCCTGAAGGACCCGTCGAAGAAGAGCGTCCAGGGGGAGGGCGCGGGGACCTCATCGGCTTCGGACTCAGATGGAGTCCACTCGACGACGAAGTCCGCCAGCCTTTGACTCTTTACCGCGGTACGAGGAGAGAACTTGACACCGAACTCCCCCAGCTCGACGGACCACTTGGCGATGCGGCCCTCTGCTTCTCGGTTGTGGAGGATTTCGCGCAGGGGGTATGAGGAGACCACTGTGATCTCTCTCCCTTGAAAATAGTGCCGTAACTTTCTTGACGCCACCACCACCGCATAGACTATCTTCTGAGCCTAAGGGTACCTTGTTTCTGCGTCGTGGAGCATCTTGCTGACGTAGTAGACCGGCCGTTGGATGCCTTCTCGCTCTGCCACCAGCGCCGCGCTCACGACGGAGGGGCTAGCAGCCACATACAACAGCAGTGGCTCACCTGGCTCGGGGGCGACCAGCACCGGGGGGGAGGAGAGGTATTGCTTCAAGCCTTCAAACGCCTGCTGGGCTTCTGGGGTCCATTCAAACGAGTTGGTCTTCTTCAACAGCTTGAACAGCGGCAGGCTTTTCTCCCCTAGTCGAGCTATGAACCATCCAAGGGAGGCCAGCCGGCCGGTCAAGCATTGCAGTTGCTTGAGGCGGGTAGGCGGCTGCATCCGCTCAATTGCTTCTATCTTCTCTGGGTTGACCTTGATCCCGCGGCTGGAGACAAAGAACCCGAGTAACTTCCCGGATGAGACACCAAACACGCACTTCTCGGGATTCAACTTTATACAGTATTTTCTGAGGCGGGAGAAGGTCTCATCCAGGTCCTAAACAAGCTCATCGGCCTTTTTTGTTTTTACTACCAGATCATCAACATACACTTCGAGGTTCCTCCCTATTTGGGGTCGAAACACAATGTGCATGGCCCGCTGATAGGTGGCACCAGCGTTCTTCAGCCCGAAGGGCATCCTGACGTAGCAGTATACACCGAGAGGAGTCACAAAGGTGGTTTTTTCTTCATCTTCCTGCGCCATATTGATCTGATGATACCCGGAGTAGGCGTCGAGGAAACACAGGGCTTCACACCCTGCCGTGGAGTCGACGACGATGTCTATCCGCGGCAAGGGGTACGGGTCCTTGGGGCAGGCTTTGTTGAGGTTGGTGAAGTCGATGCACATTCGCCACTTCCCGTTGGACTTCTTTACGAGCACGGGGTTGGCCAACCACTCCGGATAGGTGGCCTCCCGCACAATCCGGGCGGACAAAAGCTTCTCCACTTCGTCCCGAATGGCGTCCTGCCGCTCTGGCGCCTGCCGCCGGATCTTTTGTCGAACCGGGTGCGCTCCAGGGAGCGTTGCCAATCGGTGCTCAATCACCTCCCTAGGGACCCTGGTCATTTATGATGGTTCCCAGGCGAACACATCCATATTAGACCGGAGGAAGGTGACGAGCGCGCCTTCCTATTTGGCGCTGAGGTCGGTGCCGATCTTGATGACCTTGCCCGAGTCGTCCTCGCCCACGGGGACCGCCTTTGCCTCGCCCGAAGGTCTGGGCGGAGCACGGGTCCTGACCGGGGGGGGGGGAGCTCGGGCTGTCGTCCTTATCGCGCGCCGAGCAGGTGGTGCCGGCCAGGTCCTGCAGCTGCTTGCTTAGGCGCAGGGCTTCCAGTCTATCCACCTTTACCGTAATCGGACCCCCAGGCAGGAATCTTCACCAAAGATGTAGGCATAGTGAGCAACCGCCATGAACTTGACCAAGGCCGGACGGCCAAGCAGGGCGTTGTACGGGAGGTCGAAGTCGGCGACCTCAAAGTCGACCAGTTCCGTCCGGAAGTTCTCCGCACTTCTGAACGTAACAGGCAACCGGACCTGCCCAGGGGCAAGAGGCCCACCCCGGGGGCGACTCCGTAGAAAAGTGGGGTCGGACGCAGCTCCTCATACGGTATCTGGAGCGCTTGGTACGCCCCAACTGACAGCAGGTTGATGGCGCTACCTCTGTCAACGAGGACCCGCCCGAGCTTCGCGTTGCGAACCGTGGGAGAGACCACGATCGGCAAATGGTTCGGGCCGGAAACGTTCTCCGGGTGGTCGGCCCGGCTGAAAGTGATCGGTTGCTCCGACCACTTCAGCAGCCTACTCGCCCCAGAGGACAATACGGTGGCGCAGACCTGCCTCAGATCCCGCTTGTACTGCGAGTTCGATGAGTAGGTGGCTGGGCCCCCGTGGATGAATGCCACCGTGTGCTCCGCCTGTTGGAAGGCCAATGGAGTTGAGTCTTCGTCGTCGTCTTCTCCGCGGTCTTTCTCGCGGCGCTTCTTGAGTCGCCTGTCTACCAGCTTGGACACAACTTGGCAGTCCTCCAAGTCGTGTCCACTTGTTCGATGGATGGGGCAATAGGGCTTGCCCTCATCGTCTTCGCGACGGGGCGAGCGGCGGTTCCGGCGGTCGCCGCGCCGGTCCCGACGCTCATCCCTTCGGTCCTGATCATCGCGACGCCAGGATTTGGTCTCTGGTTCGGCAACCAGGACTTCTCTAGCAGTGGCTTCCTTTCGCTTCTTCTTCTTCTTCTTGCGGTCGGAGGATTTCGAGGTGTCGGCGTCGTCAGTGTCGGTGGGCCTTGTTGCGCACTTCCGAGCCTCAGCCGCCCTGGCGCACTTGTGCGCAAGGGAGAACAACTCGGAAGTGGTTGAGATGATGCGGGTAGCCATCCTCTCCCGCATCTTCTGGTCCCGGACCCCCCTCCGGAAAGCAATGATCCCCGATTGCTCAGAGATCCGAGGGATCGTATTGCGGCAGTGGCTAAACCGCCGGATGAACTCTCTCAGGGACTCCCCCTCTGCCTGCTCCAGAGTGTGGAGGTCATCCTCCACGCCTGGTTGAGCGTAGGAGCCCTGAAAGTTAGCGATGAAAATGTCGCACAGCTCCTCCCACGAGTGCACGGAGCCTCGCGGGAGGTTAAGTAGCCAAGACCGGGCAGAGCCCGTCAGCGACGTCGGGAGGTAGTTGGCCATAACCTTCTCAGACCCTCCCGCCGCGCGCACCACCGTGGTGTAAATTTGCAGGAACTCCTCCGGGTTGGTGGTGCCGTCGTACTTCTCGATGGAGGCGGGGCGGAATCTCTCCGTCCATGCAGCTCGCCGGAGGCGGAGAGAGAACGCCTGGCATCCAACGTTATAGGGGGGAGCAGCGTTGTTCGCCAGCCCCTCGATCCTGAGGAGAGGACGAGGAGTGCGACCCTGCGCTCTCCCCGGAGTCCGAGGGGGAAGCCCCCTGGCGTCCGGTGGATATCTGGGGATTGGGGCGCCGCTGTGCGCTCTCGCGACGCCCCCTGAGAACGTGGCGGAGGTCACCGTCGCGCTGGAGCCGCCTCTCATCCAAGCGCGATCTGAGATCTTCGCGATTCCCCCTGGACTCGGGGGGACCGCGAGAAGAAGCGGAGTCACGTGCACGTCCCCCTATAACGGAGGGAGCTGCAACCAGGACTCCCTTCCCCTTGTCCCGGCTCTTAACACCGGGAGACGTTGTGTGGTTGGAACCTCAAGGCGTCGATTCTTGCGCGCTCCTTGCCGCCACATGCCGGAAGCCCCCGGCTGGGTCGCCGCTTCCACCTGCTGTTGAGCGGCACTGTCGGCGTGCTAGCCAACAGGCACCTTCGAGTCGGGTGCTTATAAGGTTCGGACGGGGGGCTTTCGGGGTAATCGCCGGTGGAAGGAAGATGAACGGGGTGCCGGTGAAGCTCAGAGGAATGGGGACGCTAGGGTTTACCCAGGTTCAGGCCCTCCGGAGAGTAATAGCCCTAGTCCTGCCTTTCTTGCTATTGCTTGCGTTCTAGCTTGAGAGTATGAAACCTACTAACAATGGGTCGAACCCCCTCTCCCATGCACCCCGGCCCCCTTTTATACTTGGGCTCCCGGGGGCACATGGGAGGCTTACACGGCAAGGCACACTCATTACACTGGCACGGGCGCATTTAATGCGCACGTCACTGTTCTTACATCCCATTAATATATGCCGCAGCCATCACACCCCCTCCTCGGGCCCCACGTCCGCCAACGCCACCCGTTCCGTCAGGGGGTGAGGTGCTGCCGTGATGTCATACGCAATTAATGCACGCCTGGGGAAGACGCGCCGCCATACTGCATCCTCAATGCTTTGCCTTTAATGCGCACGCCTCGCATTAAATGTCCTTGATCAGGGCGCTGCAGCTTTGGGGGTGGACGCCAGGGGAGTGGCCTGCATGCCACGTGTCTTCTGGGCGACGCCCAGTGGTGCGGCCTAACCGCCACCTGTCCGCTGGGCGACCACCTCGCTGGTCACCCAGTGGTGTGGCCTGACTGCCACCTGTCCACTTGGGCGACCACCTCGCTGGTCGCCCAGTGGTGTGGCCTGACTGCCACGCGTCCACTGGGCGACCACCTTCCTGGGCGCCCAGGGGGGGCCTGACTGCCACCTGTCCACTGGGCGACCACGCTGGGGAGTTACTGCTTGCCGGAGGTGGTGTGCCCGGACACACCCTGCCCGCCCGGCGGTCTCTTTTATTGCGGGGGAGTGGGAACCCTGGTATAAAATACGCCGACAACGCTATCTATAGAGCTATCTATAGGTGATATGGCAAGGGTTAGAGACAGGAACTGTCTCTATCATTGTACATGAACAATATTGGCCGCTGAGGTTTCCGTCCTACCAACCGTTGTTCGTGGAGCTTCTCTGCTAGCTTCATCTTGAACGAGCCAACCAAACATGATTATGTTTAGATAATTGCTGTTGGGTTCGGGACAACAGCAATAATGTATCAACACTGTGCACCTGCTTCATATGTTCTCGATTAATGGTGTAGAAAAGTAAAAAAGAGAAGAAAAAAAAAAGGGAAGAAGAAAGAATATGTTTCGGAATTCAATTCCTTTGGGAATGCAATGCACATTCACATCAACAGCACAACAAGTATATATCACTACTACAGAACCAGCTTCTACAAGCGGTTTGGAACCACTTCTAGAAGCGGTTGTAAAACCGCTTCTAGGCAACCGGTTGTGATACCTCGAAGGGTATCACAAGCGGTTCTAGGAACCGCTTGTGGTGGTGCCACACCAAGCGGTAAAAGGCAGTAATAATATCTTGGGAACGGGATTCGAACCCACGACCAGCACTTCATCCTCGTGACTCGCCTCATCCATCTAGCCAACCCACCCACGCGTGCTCTCTGATAGAGTAGGGTATGCATTCCTTTTATTATTTCTAAAACTGGGCTTCTACAAGCGGTTCGTGACACGAACCCCTTCTGAAGGGGGTCTTTAGAAGCGGTTCGTGACACGAACCCCTTCTAAAGCTTTAGAAGCGGTTGGGGACACGAACCGCTTGTAAAGATCTTTAGAAGGGGTTTGTGTCACGAACCGCTTCTAAAGGTGGGGCTTTAGAAGGGGATCGTGCCAAGAACCGCTTCTAGAGATCCCCTTCGTCCTGTTACCACGAACCGCTTTTGGTGCGAGCATTACAACTGGTTCGCACCAAACCGTTTCTAATAGACCGTTTGTGATGCCCGATTTTGTAGTAGTGTATGCACTTACAAACTGTTTAGGCCCCATGAATTAAGCTTGTGAATTTACACTCGTCAGCCTGTGTGTATAGATATACTAGAAACGCAAGCGCGGCGCACGCCGCGCGCGTGAATGGAAAATATTTTTTGTTTTTTTTTTCGGAGAAAAAACAGGTCACGAAAACATTTTTCCCATGCTCCGGAGAGCAAACGGACCACGAAAATATTTTTTCCGGGAAAAACGCCGCGCACGTGAACGGATTTTTTTTTGTTTTTTTTTCGGAGAAAAAACAGACCACGGAAATATTTTTCCCATGCTCCGGAGAGTAAACGGATCATGAAAATAATTTTCCGGGAAAAACGCCGTTCGCGTGAACGAAAAATATTTTTTGTTTTTTTTTCGGAGAAAAAACAGACCACGGAAACATCTTTCCTATGCTCCGGAGAGCAAACGGAGCACGAAAACAGCGCACGTGAACGGAATTTTTTTTTGTTTTTTTTTCGGAGAAAAAACAGACCACGGAAACATTTTTCGCATGCTCCGGAGAGCAAACGGATCACGGAAATAATTTTCCGGGAAAAACGCCGTTCACGTGAACGAAAAATATTTTTTGTTTTTTTTTCGGAGAAAAAACAGACCACGGAAACATTTTTCCTATGCTCCGGAGAGCAAACGGAGCACGAAAACATTTTTTTCGGGGAAAACGGAGAAAGGACCTGAACGAAAAGTCAAGGGACCAATTTGTTATAATTTTGGACTTGTTCGCTATTTCGAATAAGTAGGAAAGGGCTAGTTCGCAATTAAATGGGAGGTTCTTTGTGCAAAACGCAACGGAGGACCTAAACGCGAACGGTGAAAAATATTTTACACTCAAAGAAAATTACAAAGGACCTATCCGTAATTTCAAAGAACCGGAGGGTTTTTTTGCAAGAATGGGAGAGAGAGAGGGTGAGGTGACGTGGGAGCGTGAGGAAGCCGGAATCCTTCCAGGAATATGGTGGTTTAGTATATAGAACTATAGAAGGTTAAGAAAGAAATTAAACCATCCTTGACACAGCGGTAGCATCCGCTGCAAGGTATTCCATCGATTTGAGATCCTAGATCCCTGACACGGCTACTTTGATCATCAATCACCACATAGTGGTGCATCTCTTCTTGCCATCCTGTGCAAATATATAGCGACTATCATTCTTTCAATCTATCAACCTTAGCAAGCCGGCACGAAATCAGGAACCGCTCGGTAAATCGGTTCAATTTAAAAAAATAAACAAACATTTGAAAAAAAATGCTTCGTAAACCAGTCAAAAATCGATGAATATTGAGCGGTTGTCTATGAATATCGACGAAAATCGCTCAAAAAATCGGTCGCCAAATAAGTTCACTTAGTTGGTCGATTAACCTACGAATCTGACACTCCCCTGACCCAGTGATGATCAGGTCATCGACGTACACACCGACGAGGAGTCATGACGTTCCATTGCTGTGTCCATACATGGTATGCTCCGAGGTGCTTCACTAAAAGCCGTGCTTAATCAAGCTATCATCCAGCTTGGCATTCCAAGCCCTCGGTGCTTGGTGCAGCCCGTACAAGGTCTTCTGCAGCTTGAGCACCTTGTGCAAGGTCATCGTGGATGAAACCTGGATGTTGAGCCACATACACCTCCTTTATTAGCGCGCCATTGAGGAACACTGATTTCACATCCATTTGATGGACTTCCCATCCTTCATGTGCCACCATAGCCAACAACAACCGCACAGACTCCATGCGCGTCACGGAAGCGAAAACTTCCTTGAAATCGATCCCCGGACATTGCACGTAGCCTTTTGCGACCATGTGCGCCTTGTGCTTGACGATGGCGCCATGCTCATCACACTTCACCTTGAAGACCCACTTGAGCCCAATGAGTTAATGGTCGGTGGGGAGGTCGACGAGCTCCCACGTGTTGTTGTCCTCGATCGACTTCATCTCCTCAAGCATCGCCTTACGCTAGCACTAGTGCTGCTCTGCTTCATCGAAGGAGGCTGGCTCATCGGCTGTGGTGAAGTGTAGCTCGAGCTTGCGCGGTGTGAACCTCGGAGGTGAGGGCGACCCAATGATGTTGTTGATGGTGCGGAAACAGAGTGGGCGTCTGAAGCATCTAGGCTCCCAGAAATGTAATTGGTTTTGGTAATTAATGACAATCATGTTGAAGGACTAACAGTCTCTCTTGAAGTTTTGTGAGAATAGGTTAGTCCACTCAAAGGCGTGTGAATAAAGAAAAGGATTGTGATCTAAAGGGGTCAAGAAAGGAAGCTCAAAACCCAAGGTCAAGGTACAAGAATAGATATGTTTTCTTTATTTTTACCAATCTGGGTGTTAGCAGAAAAGATCGGATTAATAGATTAAATGTCATACTATAAATTGTCAAAGGTTTAAAATTGACTCAAATCTTTCTAAATTCATACTAGAAACATCTAGTCGTAGTTTGAAAAATAATTCTTGCATTTTTCAGAGTTTCCGGCACTACCGTTGTTCATTCAGTGGTAGTACCGCAAGGCGGTGTTACTATATTTTATATAGCGGTAGTTTTATTCCAGATAGTTTTTTTTTTTTGTTTTTCAGTTTTCTCTGGGCCAGAGCTACCACCGTTGTTAATGCGGTACTACCGTTCAGCGGTAGTACCGACCTTTTTAAGCGGTAGGTAAATAATAGATAGACACATTAATTTTTTTATTTTTCTGCAAATGGTACTATCACAGTACAAAATGCAGTACTACCATAAGACGGTAGTACCGGAGTTTCTCAAGCGGTACTTATTTTAGAGAAAGGGTGTTTTTGAGGATTATTGCTATGTTTTGAGAATCGGTACTACCGCAATATAAAAAGCGGTACTACCGGAGATCGGTAGTATCGCGTTTAATGTACTGGTAGTTAATTTACAAAGGAATCCACTTTTGAGCTAGCCCGCAAACCAATTGTTGGTACTACCGCACATTGAGTGCCGGTAAGTACCGAACCTCTGTAACGGGCAAAATGTCAAAGCATTTAATGCGTACAGTCAACCATTGAGGACAATTTCCAATGAAGCGGTACTACCAGCATTTGGCCAGCGGTAGTACCGTAAATGCTTAATTTTTTAGCATTCCCCCCAATGGCTAGAATTGTTGGTAGAGGCTACAAATACCCCCACACATGCATTCATAGAGCCTCTTGTGACTCATTGAATACTCTTGAGCTCTAGCAAGTCTTCTTTCTCCCATTTGCATTAAATTCATCTCTTGATAGGAGTTAGAAGCATTCAAGTGCATAAATTATTTTTGAGCCAATTGCAAACTCGTTTCAACCTCAAGTGATATTCAATTCTCTATTCTCTTGGAGGTTATCGCCTCCTAGACGGCTTGGAGGCATGGAACTGGTGATCTTCTCAACGGATATTATGAGAAAGCCCGGTCGATTGTGAAGGCACGGAGCTCGTCTACCCGAAGTGGGGAAGAGCTACCCCGAGTAATCGAGGAAGGCTCAATTGTGAAAATGAGCTGGTTTGAAGTGAGTCAAGCTATCTCAACGTGGATTAGTGGAGACCAGCAAGTCTCCGATACCACAGAAAAAATTTGTACATCTTCATCTTGTGGTTTGCAAATTTTCTTGTGCTTAATTTAATTACTAGCAATTCTAATTTACCTTAATGTGATCATTTGTTTAGAATTGTTAGATTGTTTAGACTTAGCTCGTTGATGCACTTTAGCAAAACCTAGAAGATTTTGGCCTTGATTATCAAAATTGTATTTTCTAGTTCTATTAGTTTCCTAGTGTAATTAGAGCTGAGAAATTTTAAAAACCTTCTATTCACCCCCCTCTAGTCGGTTATCCTTGATCCTGCAGCGTCGTCGTGGCCAGCACTGAGTACTTTTACTGGGTCAGACGGTGGCGTGACAAATTCACCGCGACCGATGCAGGGGTGTCACAACATCTGTACCTGACACCGTTGTGTTCCCAAAGTGTGCACTAGGGGGTGTGCGCAGCGATCCCTGGTCTCCGGCTGTCTCTAGTGCATACACTGTATGTACTTGATTGTGAATGGATCTTCACTACTCAACATACTTGTCTTGGTGTAGGCACTCCAGTCCAACTACACTGCCTTGTTGAAGACAACATCGCATGTCACATGCACGCGCTTGCTGGCGAGGTCGAACACGCGGTACACCTTGGACCCAGACTCGTACCCGATCATCGGTGTACTCTGATCGTCCAGTTTCTTTAGGTGAGGCTTCATGTTCTTGACATGCACGACGTAGCCGAAGGTGCGAAGAAAGTGCACTGCCGGTCGTTCGCCATGCCAAACCTCGTATGGCGTCATCCCGTTGACACTTTGTGTTGGCGAGTGGTTGAGGATGAATGCAGCGGTGGAGACGGCTTCACCCTAGAACATCCCAGGGAGATCTTTTGCTTTCATCATGCTTCGGGCCATGGCGACAACAGTCTGGTTATGGTGCTCAACGACTCCATTCTCACGGCGAATAAGGAACCATGAGCTGTCGTTGTACACTGCACTCAGTACAGTATTCGCTGAATTCCACCAAAGTGAACTCGCCACCTCGATTCGTGAGAAGGGCCCTAAGCTTGCGCCCTGTCTCCACCTCCACCTTGGCCTGAAAATGCTTAATCTCTACTCTAGCTTGGTCCTTGCTTGCGAGGAGACTGAGCCACATGTAGCGACTCTTATCATCCACAAGCAGCAAGAAATATCAGTTTTCGCTCGGCGTTGTCAGCGTGATTGGTTTGTAGAGATCCTCATGGACATGGTCGAGGGAGTGGTTCGAGCAATACTTCCCCACCTTCAGGAAAGACGCCATTGCTGCTTCCCAGTGAGGCAGTCGTCGTAGATTTGATCCACCTGATCAATCCGTGGCAGCCCTCGTACCATGTCAGCATTGAGCAAGCTTGCGCAGAGCCTAGAAATTCATGTGGTGCTAAGGTTTCAAATTTCGATTTAGGGTTTCATCTCGGCACCCTCCGAAATCCGAAATTTCGATGAAATCTCGTTATTTTGGAAGAAATCCGAACGAAATACAAAAGAAAATTTTGAATCCGGTAATTTTTGAACCGAAATTTCCGACATTTCAGTTCAAAATACCGAAATTCTGTCCAAAATGTCGAGATCTAGACAAAATTTTAGGTATTGTTGTCGTTTGAATCTTTTAGGGTTTTTTTTTAATTTCATCGAAATTATGATCTACCGACTGTCCCATATGAAAAACGACGTGAAGAATCCAATCCGGCCAAAATCCAGTCAAATCCAGCTAAGTTTTGTTCAAATCTTGGTCAAATTTATCGAGATTTTGGTCAAATATATCGAGATCTCGCTGAGATTTTAGGTTACTATAGCACTTTGAATTTTTTTTTTAGGGTTTTCTTAATTTCGCCAGGATTATGAAATTCGGAGGGGGCTGAGATCCAAAATTTCGCTGAGATTTCATTCCCTGTGTGGCGCATACCTTGCGTGCCAGCGCCATGCCTCCAACGAGCCCATCGCCGACAAGCACACCGGCTGCGAGATGTCAACCTTGAGTGTGTACAGTCGATTGGGGAAGCGCCTCACCCTAGCCAGCAGACGCTGCTGCTGGTCGCGGATCCTCAGGATGCCTTCGTTGATCAGCACCTAGCAGTCGTTCTCATCGAGCTGCCCGATCCTGATGATGTTGGTGGTGATCCACAGGATATAGTACAGCTCCGTAAGGGCATGATGCTCCTTGTTCTTGCATGCGAACAAGATGGTGTCACGCCCTTCGATATCGATGATGCATCCATCCCAAAATTTGATGGTGCCAAGGATGTTGGGATCGAGCTCGGAGAAGACAGCACGGGACCGGTCAAGTGGTTCATGCCGCTAGTGTCAAGATACCACAGACCGGCATCGTGCCCCTCCTCCCGTTCAAGCTACGCGAAGACCTTCACCTCGACCAGTCGAAGTGGTTTGGGCAATGGTGGCAGGTAATCAGACACAAGCACACACACCCTAGCCATTAGGAGTGTGGACTCGTCATCATCTGCCCTGTGTCAAACGGACCTATTCAGCCTACTTCAGCTTGCTATGGCAATCGTTGGCCCAATGGCGCATTTTACCCCAGCTACAATACTTATCTTTTGAGACGTCACGGTCGCCGGCGGGTTCAGAACCATCCCTGCCGTCTTTGGTGCTATTGCTGTTAGTAGGGATGTGATCGGATCGGATACGGTCGAATATCATCATATTCGTATCCGTATCCGTATTTTTTATCGAATATAGAATCGAATACGAATAGTGCCGAATACAGAATCGAATACGAATTATACAGGATAATATCGGTTACGAATACAGATCAAATACGGATCAGAATCAACATGGATACGAATAATATTAGTCGGATATTTTAAATCCAATTTCAGTTTTTTTCAAAATCGGTCCAAATTTAAATTCAAAATCAGGAATTTTAAAAAATAAGAAAATGTCAAAAATTAAAAAATTTATGCACGGATTTTATTAAATTAGTACAAATTCAAATTTTCTAAATTTAAATTGAAAATTAGGAGAAAGATCATTCAAAAATTTGATAATTTCATTTAAATTCCAACTGGTATTTAAAAATAAATTACATTTAATTTTTTTTAATGCACTATCAAATTTATTTAATCTACTATGAAAACTACTCAAATTTATAAGTAGTGGTCTCTAGTGGATAGTGATAGTCTAATAGACCTTCAGTGTAAAGTTCGTCATTGATGAATGATGAATGATGACCGTTTGAACTCAACAAGCGGCTAGGGTTTCTGGTCTAGGTTTTGTTCTCTCTCTCTCTCTCTCTCTCTTGGTTTGCTCAGCTCTAGTCCTCGGCTCCTCCTCACGTCCTCCAGTATTGGGGCTCTTGCGTTGCGGTCTTGGTCACGCACTCACGCCTCCCGATGTCCCTCAGTCCTGCCTCTCGGGCCACGTCGTAACTCGTAGCAGCTTTCCCCATTTCCCGGTTCCCGCGCATGGCGCTCGGCGCTCGGTGGCTTCCCGCGCTCAGTCTCGCCTCTCTGAAACGTGTTATTCGGATGATATCCGTATGTCATATTCGGATATTATCCGAACAAAAACTCGGATATTCCGTATCCGTCGGATAATCAGTGTTCCATATCCGTATCCGTATCCATATAAATTATCTATATCCATATCCTTATTCGAGAAATCAACCTCAATACCAATCATTCCGATCCAAACCGACTTTGATACCGATCAAAACCAATCATACCGTTTGAATTGATAATATGTTCTATTAAACTATATGTTATATTTAACATTACTACTACGTATTTGGAGTAATATTATAAAAAAATTTTAGTGTACATACAACTAAACATTTGCATGCTTATAAATATATATTATCATACTAAACCCAAAACAGCACGCCGACATGGACCAGTAACGAAACATACCATTCCAAGAGCCAAAACATTTCTTTTCCAATTCGGAGCAAAAGAATGCTGTTACAATTGTTTTCAGCCAACATGTAAAAAGGACAGCCGACTTAACGACTAACATACACATTAAACACATCAGTGAAAATCGGTGAAAGTTGGAATTGTTAGGCTCAATCATTCCGAATGGCAATGCACTAGTGGCAGTGGCTCATCCAATTGAAGAGTGAAGTGTGTGAAGACCTACTCTATATTATAAAGGTGTTCTTTAGTCCTAGTATCTTCTGTACCACCTAAGGATGTATTGTTTGTATTCAAGTTGGATAAGAAACATCAATATTAAATTGTGGACACCTTTTTTCAATTTGATTTATTTACTAGCTTGCATATATATGGTTTGCTGGATGTGTGTAATAGCAAACTGATGTTTATTGTACGGCTTGAGATCATACTTGATGACATGTATCTTCCTCTTTTGGAAATCCGTTGCAACGCACGGACATCTTAGAGCATCTCCAAGAGAGTCCTAAAAATTAGCCTTAAATTTTAATTTAGGACCCCAGCTAATTAGATTTAGAGCTCTAACGAAATATTCACTCCAACAATTAGACCCTAAAATCCAACGAAGATAGAGCTCAATCACAGAGTTGCTAAATATAGCTACTCTCCTAGGGGTCCTAAAACAATTTGCTAAATTTTAACAATTTAGGGCCCTTGCTGGAGTTAATCTTTTTCCCAAAATCCTTATAATTCAAATTAGAACCATATTTAAGGCCCCTCTTGGAGATGCTCTTAGTAGTCTAGATAAGAAGTCTAACTACTCTAAAAAAGGATAAGAAGTCTAATTTCCTCCCAAAACAGTTATTATTTTTATCATCTTGGTTTTACTTATTATACTCTTCATTTTTATTTTTGAGACAAATTTCTTTACCAAATGGTCCTATTAACTACTTGTGGTTAATTCGTTAGAGAAACAGATACATCCAAATGAGCGAGTAGTAGATTAGTGTATTTAAAATAATTTTATAAATACAAATAGCTTTATATAAAATACCAAATAGAGTTCAAAAATTCCAAAAAATTTCTCAAAAATACTTTAGAACATTTTAAACCTAGAAAAAATGTTTTCAACATAATTTTATTTTTTTATTTTTATGAATAAATTAATTTTATAAATCTAAAAGTAGCAAAATGATATTTATAAACTCTAGAAAATCCAGAATAAATCTCAGATGATCATAAATGAACATCGAACAATAATATAAAAATTTTAGGGTGTTACATCTTTGTAGTTAGTGGAGCAAGAGAATGTCGATGATAATGATATGAAGGAAGATATGATAGTCTGATATGGGGACAAATAACAAATCTTCAGCTGATAAATTTTAAAAAAAAACTTTCCAGTGATATCAGGGAATATCACTATTCTTATATCCACCTTAAAAGGTGGAATGAGTTAGATTGTTCTTATGGTAATGTATATTGTGATTCTATACCATGTTTTTGTGAAATTTTCTGCTTTTGTTTTCGTATCCGCTCAGTTCCGTTTCGTTTCTGTTTACTTCGCTATTCGTTTCCGTATCCGTTTCCAGGGTTTCTAATTTCATTTCTGTTACTGTTAAAAACTGTGAAAACAAAAACGGAATAACCATTTACCAACAGTTTTCGTACCGTCTTCGTCCCTAGGTGCAGGGCGTCCTGCATATAGCTAGGTGCAGGGTCAATGACATCACGTCACGTGTCCTGATGACTCCATCAGCTTTAAATTACCAGAAAAATATGCATTCTTACGTGCTTAAACAACACCAGAGATCAATTACTAACTAGTAATGTATCAGAAAATCCTATTTAGTGTGGAAAAAGATGAGTGCTATTAATAGGCTCGTGCGGTGGACAAAAGCTGGTGGCAGGTGGGTGCTTCCCTCCACAAATTATTACTTGGATAAAATACTGCTAAGCATAGTTATCCATATCTGTATGTATCAATTAGTATATACTATTTTAACACCTAAATTAATATAAAGTAATCCTATATAATGTACCAACCTCAATGCCGATCATACTGATCTAAACCGTCTTTGATACCGATCAATACCAATCATACCGTTTGAATTGATAATATGTTCTATTAAACTATATGTTATATTTGACATTACTACTACACATTTGGAGTAATATTATAAATAAATTTTAGTGAACATACAACTAAACATTTGCATGCTTATAAATATATATTATCATACTAAACCCGAAACAGCGGCGTATGGACCAGTAACGAAACATACCATTCCAAGAGAGCCAAAACATTTCTTTTCCAATTCGGAGCAAAAGAATGCCGTTACAATTATTTTCAGCCAACGTGTAAAAAGGACAGCCGACTTAACGACTAACACACACATTAAACACATCAGTGAAAAGAAAAGGAGGGGGTGTTGCTATTCTCACTGTATAAGAAATTACGGAAAATTGCTTGCCCTGAGAGGATCGCACTCTTGCGCATAGCTTGCCGAGCGGTGAAAGTAGGAATTGTTAGGCTCAATCATTCCGAATGGCAATGCACTAGTGGCAGTGGCTCATCCAATTGAAGAGAGTGAAGTGTGTGAAGACCTGCTCTATATGAGAGCTTTGATACCAATTTGTTGCATCTCACGCAGCCGCCAAACTGGGTAATATAATTCTTCTTCTGGCACCTCATCACTCTCCATAAGTTGCATGGCCCATAAATAATAGACAGATTGAATGGTGTCCTAGCATAATTCAAGACAAAAACACAAATATTACCTTACTTATTACAAATATCAACTACACTGTCACCTGTCAATTAAGAGAAATCAATAAGAGCATATTATTATTCCTTAACATTCCAAACTATTTAAGTGGTATATCCAATAATGTGTGCTAATATATACTAGTATCCATACAAAAGAAACAAATGAAAACTTGAGCTATTCATATAACCTACCACCTTAACATTGAAACAACCTGCTTGTGCCTATAAGGCTGTACCACTGGCTTGAGAATTGAAAGAAACATCTATGCAATACTAGTTAGGTCCAAGTCCAACTGCCGATTTTGGGGCCAATAAGAAAATGTTTCACCTTGACAACTCTAGTAACACCATTTGCGGTGTAAGCTTGATAACACTAATTAATTACACATACTCAACCAGACTATTTACACCAGAAATATAATGCTTTCATTATATACTTCATCGCAAAATAAGGTTACTAAATGAGTAAAATTTCATGCCCCCGGTAGATTCTCTCAAGCATGGAGTCAGTGAAAGAGAGTTCATGTTAAAAAACAGAACCAGTCACTGAGTTAACAATGGAGCTACCTGTTACGTGCCTGGATAACTTGTCGCTTGGCCGGAAACGATCACCGGGTTTCAAATCGGAAAACCTGTCGCCTGCTACTGCTAACTAAATTCTGGTTTATTGTGTGCTTAAACTAGGGCTAAGAGTCCCAATAGATTTAAACTACTAGGGATAAGTCCCAATAGATTGGAACTACCAGGGCATAGGAATCCTAGGGGATATACCTAACTTATCATCTAGCAACTCTTAAGGGATAAACGGAAACTACTAATCTGCAATTTAAATACTAATCTGCTGCTGATCCATATCACGACCTTCTATCAGCCTACCACAGATGACAACACACATAAACATAGCACAGCTACATAGCTTACCTGTCCTCCTTCTGTTACTTGTCCTTCTCTATCACGAACACAATAAATCTGCTGTGTTTTGAACTGAAATAGATGTTGGAAACAAAATACATTGTGAGCATAAAAAATGACCCCCAAAAAATTGATACAAAACATGGGCACTTACCGCTACAATGATGACTGGTGCAGATCCCAACATTTTTGTTTCCCTTACATCAGCATCTGAAATGTGCAGGATCTGCAAAAGAAATGGAAAATCAGAAAATTCTTCCTTTTTTTTAAACAAAGTCAGCAGGCTATTAAATGGTTATTCTATTCCAGCTTAGGAGCAACAAACTATAGTTTGCGGGAATGTACAAAAATTTACAGAACAGAACCTAATCTGACTGTGTTTAGAAAGGAAGGTGAAGACTTCAATATAAAATTTAAAAATAAAACTTGCAGCAAAGGGGAATGTTCAAGACAGTATAGATCAACGTTGGCCTACTTTGTGATCAAAAAATATGCCCTGTGATGCGTAAGCTTGCCTCTCTCCTTTGCAGCGTTCAAGCACTTCCTTGGTGCAATACTTTTTTAAAGTCACCACATCACCCTGAAAGCATAATTTGTAATTTTGAGATAATAAAACTGCTAAAATACTAATGTGCATACGATCTTTCATATATATTAGACAACATGTTAATTGATCACTTTGAATTTCTAGGTATAGTATTATTTGAGACTCAATTTCATAGTTGCACCTAATATTTCATACCTTTACACATTACAATTAAAATACATTATATATACAACCAGCTCACATCATTAGGACAACAAACAATTAGCTGTCATGCTAGTTCAATTATGAGACAATTTCTTGTTAGCAAGACGAGGGTTACCTTTGAATATGCAGTAAGAACAGGCTTGATCATTTCTTCAACATCGCCAACAAAATCAGATAATGAAAAGGATCTGTGGACAAAATTGTGAAATATAATTCAGCTACATCTTAAAACTCCTCAAATTAGAGTTGCACAGCTTACGGATCTCGTCGCCGGATTTCCCTGAAAGACACTGCAGTTGCAGTTTCTTCAAAAATAGATTCATTCAAACTGCAAGCAAAGAACAAAGATAAATAAACAGAGAATCAGAGGTAGAATTGAATATGGCAAAATAAAGAGAAGATATCAAGTGCTTTGCATCTGCAAGATTATTGCATTTGGTTGTTATCCCCATTTGTGCTACTAAGGATGTGGAAGCACAACTGAACATTGGCAACCATGAATGTACTTGGCAGTTACCAAATTTGGTGCTTTCAAGATACAGAAAGAAATGTGCTAAGTGCAAAAAATAAATAGCATAGCATAATGTAGGCCGATATCCATCAAATTTAATAGCCAGATAATAAAAATAATGGAGTGCAATCATACTCTTGAATTTTCTGAACTACTGGGTTGTCACTCGTCTCCCATCGTTCTCGGACATCCTCGGCTACCTGCATTTGCAAATGCAAAACATACACATCAATACAAGAAAAAAACTATGATACATCAGTTTCATTAAAAAAAACTGTACAGTATTCTGGTGGTACCTCTTGTCCAATGGTTACGACAGGTTTAGTATATTCATCCACTCTCCTATAGATTGGATGACCTCGCATCTTTGTGAAGAAAAAGGGTTTCAGATAGGAGATCCATGTGGAACAAAGGGGAGAAAAGTTCAGGGGTCTCCTCTTAAGATACCTTATTCTTGAATGCTTCCCATTTTTCACCCAATATTGACTTCTTTGTTGGTACAATAACCAAATCAGTGCTTGTACTCTTCTCTACTGTTGCAGCAGAAGTATGCCTAGCATGATTTTTCTTCTTTCTGCTAGAGCTAGAGCTTAGCTCATCTTTGACAATTTCATATCCCTGCTTAGCCAAAGTTGAAACTCTTGTGTCCCTCAACTTTGCAAATGCACCAGATAGCACTGGTGAAGCAGATGAAAGTGTCGACCTCAATTTATTAAACAATGCATGGCTACTTGTGGCATCTTGGAACTTGTCATCTGAATGTGAGGATGCCTCAGCTTTCTCATGTTTTGAAGCTTCAGGTGAACCATCTCTACAACTTGAAGCCTCTTCTTTTCCTAGTCCAAAACTGTCCTTTACCTATCAAGAATTCCATCAAGGCAAAGAAATCATGTTTAAGGAAAAGCATGATCCACACTGGATTGAAGTGATATTGATTTATCATTAACCTCTTCTGTAGCAGCAGACATTTTTTCTTTGACATTTGCAGAAACCTACAAAGGAACAAAACCAAATTTCTGAGCATGAAACAAAAAGAAAGAAAATAAAGAAAAGGACATGTTTTGCTAGATCAAACAATAATCCTTGAATACCATTGTGGCAGACTTACTTTTTTAGATGTTGCCTCAGCTTCAGTCCAAACATCATCAACACTCTTGTAAATTGTCTCGGCCGTTTTCTTAGTTCTGCATAAGTCATTTTATAATATTTTAAAGTACACCTCTAAAATATCTAGAACTTCTTACATACAAAAATATCAATGTACTGCTATATGTGCAAGGCTCAAAATGAAAGCAGCACATTTTTTTATCAATTTATACCTTACTTTGAGATCTTCCTTTACCACACCAAGTTTCTCACTGAACTCCTTCACAGATTTCTGGAATTCACGATTACTGCAATCGAAATATTGAAGTAAATAAAGCAAAGAAAAAGGGTGATGATAAGCATAATGGGCAATAAAAGGTGATCCGGTAGTAAATAACCAAAGCAATGTTGTTAAGTCGTCCGGTCACTATATGGTTGCCGACTGCAGTCCTCAACTCGACTTGGAGACCTAGTCAGGCAACGGGAAAACTAATCGGCATCCAAGGGCAACTGGTCGTGCAGTTGGGGGCCGACTTGTTGCACGGGCATGCCCACTATCAGATCAAGATGTATATGTGTTTATTTATTTCTACAACTTAGTATATTACATGCCCTATTCAAACATTGTCTAGTCTGTAGCCCAGTTGTGGCTAGTCAAGTCTAGTGAATCAAGTCGACAAGTTGCCCCTCTGGCGACTCGACTCAACTTTGCGACTTAATAACATTGAACCAAAGGCAAAACTCCCAAAAGAAATATTAATAGTCATACAACCTGGCAAAATTAATTTTTCTTTTCTGATTTTGGTGGTGGTGAAGACCTTAGAAAATAAGGCATACCTCTTAGCCTCACCCTTCAGTTGCTTTGAGAACTCATTGAAAACACTTAGATTCCGATTATTCAAATGCCTATATCCAGTAACGGTTTGCACATTGACATTTGTTGCCTGCGCCATGTTAAGGGAATACATAGCAATCAGTAAAAGAATGCAGCAATGTAAAGCAAGGAATAAAGAACATAACGTGGGGTAGCTTCACACGGTTTCGGTGGGTTAGGTTCTGACTAGAGTTTAAAAAAATTGCCCCTTCCTACTAAGTACAAAATCCCAAATTACACCCTCTCTCAACCCCCATCTTGATCTGCACCCATCACACCTAAAAATTAGGAACACCAAAACATTTCATCCCAATTGTTCAACCGTGTAACGTTTCAGTCATAAAGCCCAGCTAAAAATTACTTCTCGAAAAAGCTATGTAGTTGTGTACATAGTGGTAGCTATCCTTGGGCCAAGGTACTGGGCAGCATGTCCCTTGGGCCAAGGTACGTACAAACAGCTATCTTACAGTTTTTTATATTATCAACTGGCAGACAAGACAACCAAGCTCGGAACTCCAACATGATTGAAGAGTATATTAGAGGTAAATAACTAATGAGATGTTACCGCACGACAAAAATGCAACATTACGAGAGATCAACCTACTTTTAATACATTCTCAGTCAAAAGAGTTCCCAAACAAATAGCAGATTAGCTTGCGAGCATCACAATCTCCTGGTTTCAAGACCTTACACGTCAGATAACACATTTATTTCAAAAGTATAGATGTCAATAGCTATGTAGTTAAGTTTCATAGACCTCATTATGCAGAGCTGGTGCACATTGCAAACCTTTGCTTAACACTCACGACACACAACATGGATCAAGAAGCATCTCTTTCTAACATAAGTGATCTAAAACGAGTGAATTTTAGCTGATTTGCAGGATTGGTCATCTAGAAGCTTTACCTTATAGTTGCAGATTGGCAGCGCAATTTTTTGCTACATAGAAGAGATGGTGTTGCTAGTGGTGATCTCAGTCAACATAACTGATTCCGAAAAACTCGGATCTATGGATCACCTAATCAAGTTTTGCGCTCTGATCAGGAGCACTCCATATATATATATATATTGGTTTTGGGTCCAGCGCTAGATCAAAACAGGAGAAGCCGAAGCTTGTGTGACAGAAGTTTGGTCATCAAGTTCAACCTCTCCCAAAACCCATCCGATCGGGAAAACAGCGCAAGGCTACCGAAGGCCCTAAACCTCACCGAGTGGATCTCGGTGCTCCGTTCTTCTTCATTGCGCAGGATCATCAACCAAAGGAGCCGACGCTCAAGAACTCCAACCGAACACTAATGGCATCGTCAACTTCAATTCTGGGTTAGTTTACCTAATGACTTTTAATCCGCATTAATCTCAGTGATCATGACTTAGGCTAGATTACAACTTAGACTTAGAAATACCTATCATTTGGTATCAGAGCCATCTAGCCTTAGCATGTTCCTAATTAAGCCCGGTTTGGATCTAGATTGCATCGGTTCTTCTCAGATTAGTCTTGATTGGGTTCGGATTAGGGCTAATTAGCCTCGGTTAAAGAATTTAGGAGGAGGGGATGAGCGAAATCAAAACTTTACGTAATGCCTGTGGGTCCCAAATGGCAGTTGAAGAAGGCAGTGCTTATAAGAGTCTCTGTGGTACTAAAGAAGGGCAGAAAAGAAAAATGGATTGAATCAGGATCCCCTTCCTCCAGCTTCTTCTTCCTCAAGCCTCCTTCCACCTCTGAAGATTCATCTCACGTCACGGTGAACCTCGCCGGCGGCCACGGGATATTTACCTAATCCAGAGTTGAGTTGGTGATCTCACGTCGGAGCGATCCGGCCAGGGGACACGGTTCGTGACGGTATCAGAGCTTGTTCCGATCGGGATTGGGCCAGCAAGTTCGGTGTGAGGTTGGGGAAACAGTACTCCTGATCAAATCGATCTGGGAGTTGATCCTCGTAAAATCCCACACACTGGAAGAGCCACACACTGGAAGAGGGCGAACTAGGAGGATCTGCGCCGGTCACCTTCGTTCGGGTTCTCAACGAGTTCGTCCCGCTCCCGGCGCACTCCCTCACGCTCCTCCATCGCCGCCTCGCCACCCACCGCTCCGTCGCCGCTTCGCGGGACCTCGCCGGGCTCCCTTTCTCCTCCTCCTTCCCTCCGCTCCGACCCGCACCGCTCACACTTCGTCGCCGCCATCTCCGTCGTCCGCGCCGCCAGCGCCGATTACGGGCGCCATCACCGCCGCCCTTTGGTTCTGCACCGCACCTTCCGTTGCTCCGCCGACGGTCCGTCCCGACGGCTTCTCCGACTGCGCCTCACCGCCAACCTCGGCCCAGATCTGCGCAGCCACCACCAACGCGGCTGCCTTCGAGTCGACTTCGATTGGAGCCGGTGTTCCGCCATCTGGTCAACTCAATCACCAACCCAGGGGTTCTTCTTCAACGCCGTCTTCGGATCCACCGCGTCCACCTTCCGTACGAAGTCCACCGCCGCGCTCCAGCCTCGACTCGCAAGTCTCCGCGACTCCGCGTCGTCGTCGCCGCCGGGTCGCCTGCGCCAGTGCGGCCACCATCCGCGCCGCTCCTCTGCCGTTCCACTTCCCCGGCCTTCTTCGTCGTCCATCGTCCACATCGACACCAGACGGCCCGACCAGATCTCGCACGAGACGTCAACCGCGCATCGCGACGTCTTTTTCAGCACAGCCATGGCGACCTCCACGTTCGGCTCCGCCGCAGCCGCAACCATTCCATCCCCCTTCGGCGCCACCTCCTCTACTGCGTCCATTGATGGAATAAGTCTTTGTCCTTGTGGTCTTTGTCCTTGTGGTCTTTGTAGGCAGCTTTATTGTCCTTGTGGTCTTTGTAGGCAGCTTTAGGGCATCTTAGACTACTTTAGGACGGCATCTTAGACTAGCATCTTAGACTACTTTAGGACGGCATCTTAGACTAGCATCTTAGCATATGCTTGGCTGCCCTGACAGCTATAAATATGAAACCCCAACCCCTCAGGTTGGTATGGCATTGTGTGAGAAATAAACCAGAAAAAATTGCCCCAACTCCTATTGTCATCCTATCTCAATGATAGTAAGAATTATGCTACTAACAAGTGGTATCAGAGCCGTTCTTCCTTGTAGCCTAAACATCTCTTGTTCATCTCCTTCCCACGCTCCCCCTTGCACTCAGCCAACGGTTGTTTCTGCTCATCCTTCATCTTCTGAACAGTTGAGCAACAATGAGGCGACTTCTTCCCCTAGCAAAGACACCCACTAGCGCGCCATGTCAGAAGCGATCTCGGCCTTCGGTCACCTCGAGCCGGCAGAGGCAGAGATTGCCGCAATAGAGGATCATGCGGCGGCCAGCGAAGGCTGCGGCGGCAGCGGCAAAGCGGCAAAGCGGGCGGAAGCCCAGCGGCGGCAAGCGAAGAAGAAGCGGCGGCGGATCACGGCAGCGTCGCGGCAACAGCTCAAGGCTCTCGCGGCGAAGCTCAGCGGCTACGCCTCGGCCAAGCAGCGGCTGCCAAGCGTGGGGCTCAAGCCGGCGAGAAGCGTAAGCGGCGCGCGATGGTATCGCCGACATCCCCATGAGCGGGTGGCAGGCCAGACAAGCGCGACGCGCTTAACGACGCTCGGCGGCGGTCGGTCGACGGAGATCGCGGCCCTTACGAGCGCCAGCGCTCTCCTTCCCCGGATCGGTACGATGGTCACCACGGGATCCAGGCCATTGTCAGGGACGTCGGTCCCGGCAGTGGATGGCCTACCCTCACCAAGACCAACTACGTCGAGTGGGCTGCGGTGATGCGGGTACGGCTTCAGGTGCGGCACATGTGGGAAGCAGTTCGGTACGGCGACGTCGATTACTACGAGGATCGACGGGCGCTGGATGCACTCATAGCCGCGATCCGCGAGATGCGATTCGCTTTCCAAAAAGCGAACTGCCAAGGAGGCCTGGGATGCCATCGCTGCGGCACGCATCGGCAGCGACCGCGCCCGCAAGACCACCCTGCAGGCACTTCGCAAGGAGTGGGAAAACCTGGCCTTCAAGCCAGGTGAGGATGTTGATGACTTTGCTCTCCGTCTCAACACTCTGCTGCAAAAGTTGGTGCAGTTCGGCGACGACACCTACGACGAGGAGAGAGCCGTCCAGAAGCTTTTCCGTTGCATCCCCGAGAAGTACAAGCAGATCGCTCGTTCGATCGAGTCTCTGCTGGATCTCTCCACGATGTCGATCGAGGAGGCGATAGGTCGTCTCAAGGTTGTCGACAGCGAAAAACCACAGTCCCCCTCGAGGCCTATCACCATCGGTGGGAAGCTGTATCTCACTCGAGAACAGTGGGAGGCCTGCCAGGGTGTCGGGAAGGGGGAGTTCTCTTCCACAACAGGCGGCCGCAAGCGCGCCAAGCCGCGCAAAGAGCGCAGACGCGTCCAGGCTGGGGCGCGTGGTCGTGCCGCGGTGTTCTCCGTGAGGCGCCAGCGGCGCCAGCAAGAACCAAAAGCGCAGACGAGGCGACTCCTGCCGCGAATCAGGCAAGCTTGGCCATTGGCCCAAGGAGTGTCGCGACCACGACGCGTGGCGGATCCACGTCGCGGTGGAGGAAGAAGAGCCGCTCTGCTCTAGCACACGCAAACATCGAGCTATCTCCAAGAAAGACGGCCGCAAAGAAATCTCTCCTCCACCTTGATGAGCCGAGCACACGCCTTTCTTGGCGGCGGCTCAAGCAACGACAAGATTGACGGGTGGTGCCTCGACATCGGGCGCTACCCATCACATGACCGGCCGACGAGTTCTTCACCGAGCTTGACTCCAACGTCCGAGGTTCCGTCAAGTTTGGGACGCCTCGGGCGTGGAGATCAAGGCCGTCGGCTCTGTCTCTTCACCGCCAAGTCACGGAGAGCACAGCCGCTCACCGAGTCTACTACATCCCCGCGTTAAGGAACTCTATCATCAGCTTGGGACAGCTGGATGAGAACGGATCGCACGTGGCGATCAAGAGCGGAGTCATGAAGATTTGGGATCACCGTCGTCGCCTCCTTGCCAACGTGACCAGAGGCACCAATCGACTTTACGTCCTCAGCGTGCGAGATGGCACAACCTCTACGCCTTCTTTGCTCGTCGGGGCGACGAGCGTGGCGATGGCATGGCGCGCCGGGCACCTTTCGCTTTGAGGCCCTGAAGAGGCTCGGTACCAAGAGATGGTGCGCGGCCTCCGTGCCTCGACCACGTGGAAGCGATTCTGCGGCGTCTGCGTTACGACAAAGTAGAGCGGCTCCTTTCTCACGGCGATCGAGCTTCCGAGCCAAGGAGCGGCTCGAGCTCGTGCACAGGGACTTGTGTGGCCCGGTGACACCAGCCACACCAGGAGGACGACGCTACTTTCTGCTACTCGTCGACGACCTCTCCCTCTACATGTGGGTGATGGTTCTCGGTAGCAAGGGAGAGGCGCAAGCCGGCGGTCTCTCACCTACGGGTCTTCGGCTGCCTCGCGTTCGTCAAAGAGCTTAGCCACATCGGCAAGCTCGGCAGCGAAGCTGCCGAAGTGTTCCTCGGCTACGCGGAGGGCTCGAAGGCCTACCGCATTCTTGACCCAGGGACAGCGTGTGCGCACGGCGCACGACGTAGTGTTCGACGAAGGGCGAGGTTGGGCATGGGACAAGGCGGTGGACGACGGCTCGACTCCGACGTACAACGACTTCACTGTCGAGTACGTCTGTTTCAAGGGAGCTGGGGGAGTAGACAGCTTCTCTTCATCAAGCATGCCGACGAGCCCCGAGCTTCCACCGACTCCAAGATCATGTTCTCACGCCACAACCTCGGCTGCGGCAAGTTCCTCGTCAACACCACCACAAATGGCGGCTTCCACGCACTCCTGCACTAACGCCGACATCGACATCGGCTAGTGTCGACCACGGCCGGTGGAGTTCGCTACTCGCTCTCCCACGATGAGGAGCGCATCGGCGCATGCCATGACGGCGAGCCGCTATGTATCGTCACGATGGGGAATCTTCTCGGCGACCAACCGGTCGGGGCGGTGCCTCGCGATCTGGAGGCGCGATTGCATCTTCACGTGACGACGGCGAGCCTCGTTCTTTCGCAGAGGCCGCGAGACACGCAGCGCATGGCGTCTTGCGATGCGATCGGAGATGGATGCGGTTGAGAAGAACCGCGCTGGGAGCTTGCTTGATCTCCTCGTGGTCATCGCGCGATCACTCTTAAGTGGGTGTTCAAGCTAAAGAGGATGAATCCGGCGCCATCGTCAGGCACAAGGCTCGCTTGGTGGCCGCAGCGGTTTTACGCGGCGAGGAGGATCGACTTCGACGATGCCTTCGCCCCGTGCACGGATGGAATCCGTCGACTTCTCCTTGCGCCGGCCGGAAGGTGGCATGTTCATCACATGGACGTTAAATCGGCGTTTCTTAACGGCGATTTGAAGGAGGTCTACGCAGACCACCACGGGCTTTGAGATTCCGGCAAGGAGGGTAAGGTGTTACGCTGCGCAAGGCCCTATGGCTTGCGATAGGCACCAAGGGCGTGGAATGCCAAGTTGGATTCCACGCTCAAAAGGATGGAGTTTCGAGCAAAGCCCGCACGAGGCGACCATCTACCTACAGGCAATGGTGGAAACGCCCCTCTTGGTGGGTGTCTACATCGATGACTTGGTGATCACGGCACCAAGGACGTGGAGGTGGCAAGATTCAAGGAGGAGATGAAGGCCACCTTCCAAATGAGTGACCTGGGGTCTCTCTCCTTCTACCAGGGGATCGAGGTGCATCAGGACGACTCCGGAATCACGCTTCGACAGACTGCCTACACCAAGCGTGTCGTTGAGTCGGTTGGGCTCACCGGCGCAACCCAAAGACTCGCTCCGATGGAGGGCGGTGAAGGCGAGTTGCGGCGACACGGCCGGAAGAGGTGGGCGCCACGCGATGTCGGCGTCTTGTGGGAGCCTCCGTTACCTCGTCCACTGGCCCGGATTTGGCTTTCTCCGTCGGCCACGTTAGTCGGTTCATGCGGCAAGCGGCGGAGCACCAATAGGCTGTGAAGAGGATCATCCGCTATGTTGCGGGGACTCTCGACCACGGCCTCCACTACCCGAGGTGCCCTGGAGAGGCACACCTCGCTCTGGCCATGACAGCGACCACGGTGGCGACATCGACACCGGCAAAGAACACTGGCGGGACTCTCTTCTTCCTCGGCAAGTGCCTCGTTGGTGGCGATCGGTTAAGCGGCAAGTGGTGGCCCTGTCGGTGCGAGGCCGAGTACATAGCGGCTTCCACCGCCGACTCGAGCACTTTGGCTTGCTCATCGCTTGGTGATCTCGTCGGCAGAGATACTGAGGTGGTGGAACTCAGGATGGACAGCAAGTCCGCTCTGGCCCTGGCAAAGAACCCCGTTTTTCATGAACGGAGCAAGCACATCCGGGTGAGGTACCATTTCATCCGGGATTGCTTGGACGAAGGAAGCATCAAGGCGCGCTACATCAACACTAAGAACCAGCTGGCGGACCTGCTCACCAAGCCCCTTGGGAGGATCAAGTTTCTTGAGCTACGCTCCAGGATCGGGATGGTCCAACTTTCCCACAAGACGACGGACAAGACTTGGGAGAATGATGGAATAAGTCTTTGTCCTTGTGGTCTTTGTAGGCAGCTTTATTGTCCTTGTGGTCTTTGTAGGCAGCTTTAGGGCATCTTAGACTAGCATCTTAGACTACTTTAGGACGGCATCTTAGACTAGCATCTTAGCATATGCTTGGCTGCCCTGGCAGCTATAAATATGTAACCCCAACCCCTCAGGTTGGTATGGCATTGTGTGAGAAATAAACCAGAAAAAATTGCCCCAACTCCTATTGTCATCCTATCTCAATGATAGTAAGAATTGTGCTACTAACATCCATGTCGATGGCGCGTATAGATTTGCTGTTGGCGCGAGTAGAAGCCTCCCAGCAGCTTTTGGCAAAACAGATGGAATCGACGACTGCTGCAGTGGCAAGGATCGCGGATTTCCAAACTCACGGGAGTAAGGTGGGCACGTTCAAACCTCCTGAAGAGTTTATTCAAGGACCAAGTACAATTGCTGAAGCTTCCAACATGCCGGTTAATACTGCTCTGTCAGCATGTGTTGCGCGACCAGATCCAGCTAACTTCAGTTCTGCGTGTGCTAATGAATATGATATTGGTGATACTATGGAATTCAAAGGTGTTGCTTCAGCTGCTCGAGCTACTGCAGAGTCTGCTAATCCTATCAATACAAGGTTGCGTTCCTGGAATGCTGGCAAGAGAAAGCTCCCTGTTAAAGGTTTGAAAGATGAACTTGTGAGGCGACTCTTTGACTCTATCCAGAGGGAAGAAGCGGTTAACGAAGCTGATGAAGAGGTGGGAGTGAATGCACCAGTTAACCAGGCACATGAAAATCAGAATGTTAATCAGAAAACTACAGTTTCTGTTACTAAAGTTCATCAGGCAACTGTGGTTTATGTTACTCAGGAAGCTACAATTCCGCTCACAGAAGTTACTCAGGAATTCACGTCTTCAGCTGTGGAAGAGCCCCCAAGGGTTAATTTGGTGGCAGCCCATGAAGCTCCCCTAAGTGATGCCCCAACAGCAAAAGGAGAAGAGCCAAAATCAGTTGCTGGAGATGATTCCATAGTGCAAGAAGAAATTAATACTAAGCCCGTTATTGAGAAGACTCGAGAGGTTGGCACCAATGAGACAGTTGTCGTCGATAATGTGACCAGTGCTGATGTCAAGTTAAACATGACCTTTACAGAAGTCAAGTCAGATGCCACTGAAGCCAACAAAATTCAAAAACAAGACACGGTACCACCACCTGTGGACGCCCTCACATCAGATGCTGATCTTGTTGGCAGAGTTGAAAGGAACATTCCTGAAGATGATCCTAGGAATCCAGTTGTGATTGCTGACAACGTTTGTGACAATGTTGGTGATATTGATGGAATGGATCTTTTTGGGTCATACGCAGAGTCTTCCTGTGCTGCTCTTGTTGTTACATCTATTTCATCTTTTGAAATCCACCATGATTTAACTGGGATGTGGGAAGATGTTTCCGGAGTGAGGAAGTTAATGTTGGAGATGACAGTATCCAAGGAACCAGGTCAGCGCTGGGTAATTCTTGACAAAGATGACCAATTGGCTGTCGAGATTGTTACTGCTGCTATGAATATCAGCGCTTCCTCCTTTGGAATACCATTGCATAGCCTTTTTGAAGCTAAAGGTGTTACTGCAAACATAGTACATAGGCAATGGGATCTCCGAATTTTGGAGAGGCAATGTTAGGTTATTTTGTTGCTTGGGGACAAGCAAGTTTTCGTGAGGGCGGTAATGTAATGCCTGTGGGTCCCAAATGGCAGTTGAAGAAGGCAGTGCTTATAAGAGAGTCTGTGGTACTAAAGAAGGGCAGAAAAGAAAAATGAATTGAATCAGGATCGCCTTCCTCCAGCTTCTTCTTCCTCAAGCGTCCTTCCACCTCTGAAGATTCATCTCACGTCACGGTGAACCTCGCCGGCGGCCACGGGATATTTACCTAATCCAGAGTTGAGTTGGTGATCTCACGTCGGAGCGATCCGGCCAGGGGACACGGTTCGTGACACTTTAGAACGCCAATCCGAACCCCTAAATCCCCAAATTTCGTTCGGTTTTGAACCCTAAATCCCAAAACCCCCAAACCAATCAAGCAAACTTATTAATCTAGGGGTTTCGGGGCTTACCTTTGTCGTCGTTCTTCCGCGCGGTTGCCCGCCGTCAATTCGTGGCAGCGCCGCGCTGAAGCCGCCGCTTCCGCCCTTCGTGGCCGCCGCAGCGTCCCGTGCAACGCGCCTCATGGCCGCAACAGCCCGCATGCTGCCGCTCCGCTCGGGCGCCCCGTTTCACTTGCGCTTCTTCGCCGCGCGCGCGTGTGCTGCCGCCCGGAGCCCGAGCTTCAGCCGCCGTCGCCCCGCTCGTGCGCCCGCTCGGTCGCCGCTGCGGATTTTTCGGATTGGGGTGAAATGATTTTAGGGTTAGGGTTCCCCGTCGCCGATTTTGTTTAGTCTGGGGAAAATCTCGACCGTTCGTTGCTTTCGACGGGTGTGATTCTCGTTGGTGCGGGCTGCGCATGGCTGGGCCGTGCTAGCTGGGCTGTCTCACGCTTCTGGGCCGGCGCGAGTCTCTCGGCCATGAGGCCGTTTTCCTCGGCTGGGCCGAAGGCCCTCTACAGTTTTGGGGACTTTACTGTTTGATTATAATTGCTGTTTTTTTTTAGTATTTGCTACATGATGGCTTGTTTAATTCAGCAATAATTAATGTTTAATTATTGTTTAAAGTTTATTCATTGGTGTTATTATCATGATTAACATTCTAGACATTAATATTTAGATTAATTTTTATGATTAATTTTCAAAGTGAGTTAATTATGTGTCAAATTAATCAATGTGATGATTATTTAATATGATGTTTATTCTAAGCATTATCTCTGATTAAAATGGAACCAACAGGAAGTTTTAGTCAGAGATTATTATTTAATGTTTAAAACTTAGATTATGTCATGACCATGATCATATTCTGACTAACGTTGTTTATGAACATGTGTCACCCGTAAGACAATTGTAGTTCTTTTCGTTTCTGCCCAACGGTGATGAGAGTGAGAGCTATTAATTTTTCTGTCATTAGCATGTTATTAATCAAACCAACGTAGGGTTAATTTCATGCAAGACATTTATTTCTCTAATATTTACTGATTATATTTTGTTTCTTGATTCAACCATGAATAATATTAACATTGCCACTTACTTAAACGGTATTGAGCTAACTGGGACAAACTTTCCCTCTTGGAAGGAAAGAATTCAGATTGTCCTTGGAATCATGGACTTGGACTATGCATCACGTGAGGACGCTCCCATAGCTCCTACCACTGATGATGAGAGTTTCGCTGAGAAAAAGAAACTCTATGACTTAACAGCGGAGAAGTGGGGGCGGTCCAATCGCATGTCCTTGATGATAAAGAAGAGCACCATATCTGTTGCAATAAGGGGAGCAATCACTGAATCCGACAACGCAAAGCAGTACTTGGCCTCAATCGAGGAGCAATTTAAGGGCTCCTCAAAAGTATACGCTAGTACTTTAATCATGAAGATGCTCACAAGTAAGTATAATGGCTCTAGCAGTGTTCGTGAGCATATCATGATGATGAATGATATGGCTGTAAAACTCAAGGGTATGGACATGGCCATTTCTGATGGGTTCCTGGTCCATTTTATTATGACCTCTCTCCCTTCTGAGTACAATGCATTCAAAATTAATTACAATACTCAGAAGGAGCAGTGGATCATGAGCGAGTTGATCGTTATGTGTGTCCAGGAGGAGGAGAGGCTTAAAGCTGAAAGGAAGGACCAAGTTTTCCATGTTGGCCGTGGGAAAAGGAAATTTCAAGGGGAAGCTAAGTCCAAAAAGAAACTGTATTTCTCCCCTAAGGCTGAGTCAAGCAAGCCAAAACCAAAGGAGAAGGTCACTGCTGCATCTACTTTTGATGGGCACATCTGTCGTTTTTGCAAAACAAGTGGGCACATTCAGAAGGATTGTGCGGGTTTTATGAAATAGCTTGCTAAAAAGGGTAACAATGAAATTTATTTTATTGATGAATCCCTTTATGCTAATGATTCCCCTAATACCTAGTGGATTGACTCAGGTGCCACTGTGCATATTTCCAATTCATTGCATGGATTCCTTACCGTGAAGACGGTAAGAAAGGGGGAGAAGCCTTAGAGTCGCTAATGGAAAGGAGGCTGAAGTTGAAGCCGTTGGCACACTATCATTAGTATTAGATAGTGGCTTCACTCTACTTTTGAATAATATCGTTTATGTTCCTAGTGTGAGGAGAAACCTCATTTCGGTTTCTTTATTAGATGATGATGGATACACTTGTATCTTTGGGAACAATAAATGCATTATAAGTTTTAATTCATACAATATTGGTCTCGCTATTCGATGAGACAAACTCCATATGCTTCATCTCTCTTATTCTCTTGTATCCAGGGATCCAAATTTCGCTGGGATTTCGCATATCTCGGACGAGATCTCGCCTTTCGGCCTATGACGAATTATCAAATCCCGGCCGAAGCCAAAAATTTGAAAAATTTTCAAAATCTGTTTTTCCCGGCGAGATTTCGCTTCCTCCGGCCGAGATCTCGTTAGAAATGCCCGAAATTTGAACATTTCAAACCGGATTGCATGGAAGTATTACCGGATTTGAGTTGAAAATTTTTTTGTATCATTATCATGACCAATAGGAACAATACATATGAAATAAATCGAAAAAAAACTGAAATTTTTTTTTGGGGATAGATGGGATTCGAACCCATGACCTGTTGGGTTGTTTGAAGCCTAACTAGAGTTTGATAACCAACTCCACTCACTGTATTGCTTGCTCAAGGTGGATAACAGGTTGTTATATTCTCTGAAGCATTGTATTGGACTATAGAAGGGCACTTTCCCCTGCTTGCTCACAGACTCAGTACGAGTAGATAGTCCCAAATCAGCCAGAGGCTTTCCTCTCAACGCTCCGTCCGGACAGAGCCCAGATCCGGCCGTCTCCGGCCATTTTTGAAGGCGTCTCGCTCGGCTCCGGCGAGTTCTCGGCTTTCCCCGGCGAGATCTCGGTGAGGAAAAAAAAAATTATTTTGTCAGTGGACCAGATGCTTACTGTTTGTTGCAAATGCTTACTGATTGGAGCATGTTGTGTTTGATCTACGTAAGCAAAGTAATCTGTTGGGTGGTTGTGTCAGCACATTTCGATTGAGCTAACATGGAATGTATTAGTTTTAAACTGTAATCGTCCCCTGTTGACTACATGGAAACATTGTATGAGCTGAACTGATTATATTCGTTCAATTTGGTCTTAGGAGTTTAGGCACTATTGTTGCAAGTCCCCCTAAGGATGCGGCCACCACACTCTTGATGCAATATTTTCAGCTTCTCAAGATCGAATAGACAATATTACTTCTACAAAGTTGGACAACCATTCTAAGTTCACATTTTTAGTACCTGGTGGTATTTTTATGGAGCAATTCTTTATATGCCCAAGTTAATCTCATCCCTTGTATATCACTCAATGTGTCATTGATATGTGGACCCTAACCCCACAAATCAATGACACATTCATAGATTTTCCCCAAAATTCAGTGGTATATAAGGAATTAATCCTATTTTTATTGAATGATTCTTTTGTTTCAATTTGAAAAATTATGTTAAATTATGAGGGTTGAGAGCAATTTATGTGTCATAAGTATGCATATATAATTTACAAAGTGCATGTTAAATTTAATTGGTTATGCGGTTTTTATCATGTAAGCATCACAAATTGTTTATTCAAAACATTGGGAAA
Organism: Rhipidocladum racemiflorum; assembly: GCA_036346355.1. Classification (NCBI taxonomy): domain Eukaryota; kingdom Viridiplantae; phylum Streptophyta; class Magnoliopsida; order Poales; family Poaceae; genus Rhipidocladum; species Rhipidocladum racemiflorum. Next base: position 51,713,478 of record CM070578.1, on the reverse strand, counting down.
TGCCTAGTGCAAATCATTTCTCTAGTTTTTGGTATATTCTTTACATTGATTTGGTGTAAAAACTATTTCTTTTAAAGTATCAAAAAAGATGATTGTTTTCACTGGATATTTCACCTTTTAAGGCGTGTTTGGAGAACGCAAGAGTTCTTCGTAGATAACAGTTCAAATGTCATGTTTGCCTTCATTATAAATGGGTTACTTGGTATTAGCTTCCATTATTAGCTTCCAAGATATTAGCTTCGAAGGTATTAGCTTCCAAGGTATTAGCTTCCAAGATATTAGCTTCCATTATTAGCTTCCAAGATATTAGCTTCCATTATTAACTGTCACTTGCTTAAGTTGGTACAATGCAATTCAATTGCTTGCTTAAGTTGGTACAATGCAATTCCTTGCTGAATTCGTTTCAAGAGTAAATGGGTTACTTGGTAGTACTTGATTAAGTTGGTACAATGCAATTCCTTGCTTGCTGAATTCGTTTCAAGAGTAAATGGGTTACTTGGTACAATTAGCTAGCTAGGTTAAAGCGGATCCACTTTTTCTGGTTTGGTTTATAATTAGCTTGGTTAGAGAGAGTGTAAACTAATATCTTGCTGACCTTAGAACATGGTAGCTAGCTGATCATGCAAAACAAGTGGAAGCTAGGGAGAAAAGGAGGTGTGTGTGTGTGTGTGTGTGTGTGTGTGTGTGTGAACCAGTAAGACAGAATATTAGAATACAATGTGAACAAATACGAACGATATTGTGCAAGGTTCAACTATTTTGTTCAAGTGTTACATAAAGATTACATACTTCTAGGTTATTTCTTCTTGTATGTATGTTACATTACATATTAATTCTTGTTACCTCTAAATGATTGTTAGCACAAGATCATACGTATACTGTTGCAGAATATCAAGATGGATGCTGTTTGGGAGCATGGGGAGCGTGTCGGGCAAGGGTCGAAGTGCAATTACTGTCCGCATGTAATGAAGGGGGGAGGAGCAATCCGTTTGAAGGAACATCTCGCCGGTCGCGCCGGTGATGTGAAGGGCTGTCCTGGCGTACCTAAAGTGGTTAGGCAAGCCATGCTCGCGGACCTCCGCGGAGGTCGAGAAAGGAAGGAGAAAGAGGTGGAGCGCCTGCGTAAAGAGGAGGCTTGCGATGATTGGGCGTCGATGGCAAGAGACTACCATACAGAGCAGGATCAACTGAAGATGGCCATAAGGGCCTCCAAAGAAGAGGCTTACCTTAGGAGTCAAGGTTTGGCTCCAGGATCGGGGTCTGGGAGTGGTGCAGCGAAACAGTCAGTCCAATCCACTATCAGCAAAATGTTTGGCAGGTCGAAATCAACACGGTCAAGCCAAGCCTCCATCGATGTTGACCTTGCACGGAGTGGTGCCCCGCAGCAACCTCGGATTGACACTGCATTTAAGCAGGGGGCGAGGCAGAAGCTTGGGAGGGCATGGTCTAAGTGGTTCCATGCAAATGCAGTTCCAGGAAGGAAGGCTGAGTGTCTGTACTTCACAGGTATGCAAAAGCTCATGGGTTTATAAGTTAAAATTGTTGTCATCATTGGACTAAACTCTTACAGTCCGTGTTCTCAGGTGCACTCAAGATGACGCAGGAGCTAGGCCCGGGGGTTCGTGCACCACGGGGCCACGAGATCGACGGGAAGTACCTTGACGAGAACGAGAAGGAGATTACCAGTACCTTGAAGTTCGAGGGATGATAGGGCGACATTTGGTGTGACAGTCATGTGTGACGTGTGGACTGGACCTACAATGCAGAGTATCATCAACTTCATGGTGTACTGCAACGGGGTAATGTTTTTCCATAAAACCATTGATGCTACGGGCAAGATTCAAGACCATAAGTACCTTCTACGTGAGATAACAAAAGTGGTTGCCGATGAAATTGGTGCCAGTAACGTGGTGCAAGTGGTTACTGACAATGGAGCCAACTTCAAGAAAGCATGACGGATGTTGCGAGTGGAGTATCCAATGATTATCTGGCAACCATGCTTGGCACACACGGTGAACCTCATGCTTAAGGATGTGTGCGAAATGGAGGAGATCAAGTATGTTGTGGCAAGGGCGAAGAGGATTTGCCGCTTCTTATACAACCACAAGAATCTGCACACGCAGATGAAGGCCCACATAGGTGGAGAGTTGGTGAGGCCAAATGCCACTAGGTTTGGCACGACCTTTGTCTTCCTTGAAAGCATTTTTAAGAAGAAGGACAAGTTCCAGCAATGGATGACACATCCCGACTGGACAAGTAGCAAGTGGGCTAGGATGGACGAGGGCAGGTTTGTATACGATCACCTCGTTGATCAAGATTTCTGGACCATGTTGGAGTGGGCTGTGGTGGCTGTCGAACCCTTGTACAAGTTGTTGAGGTTCGCCGATCAAGACAAGTTACCAACGATAAGTGGTGTTATGATGCAAATTTGTATTGCTAGGAGTGAGTACAACCGGCGGTTGACTGATCATGGAGAGCGATGCTCGACCATTCGTGATGATCATTGAAAAGAGGTTTGCCGATATAAAGGATACCACCTTTGTCCAAGCAGGTACCAGCCAATTGACATAAAGTATACCACCTTTGTTTATATTACGCTAACTTCAAAATATTTTGCATGTTGTAGCCTCTGTCCTGGACCCACAGTCTCAATTCAAGTACAATATATGCAGCACTCCAGTGTTCATGGGGCCGGTATCCCTTGCCACGAATATTATGGTCATCGACAACGAAAGTGCGGTTAGGGCACTACGGGAAGCAGACACTTACCGTCTTAGGAAGGGACGCTTCACCACCCAACTTGCAGAGAGTAGCGCTCTTGATCCACACATGACGGCAGGTACTTTTATAATTTGAAGCGTGCTGTAAATTTACTATGGAGAAGTACTAATAATGTGTTTTTTTGTCCGCAGCACAATGGTGGATGGCATTCGGAAATGAGACACCAGCGTTGCAAAAGTATGCCTTGAGATTGGTGTCACAGTGCGCCTCATCCAAATGATTCTGAGCGAAATTGGAGCACTTTTGCCTTAGTGCACACACACAGTTAGGAACCGATTAAGTTATGCAAAAGCTGCGGCTCGTGTTTGTGCACTACAATCTCCGACTTCGCCTACGGGACTATGAATCCACTCGCAACATCGATGGCGTCGACCCATTTGATCGCCTCATTGAGGATGCGATGCATTCCGATAACGATCCGATTCTGAGAATGGTTCGAGTCGTCCAGATCAATGGGGAGCCTCTACTAGATGAGGATAGTGGCTCACGATCCGCCCCTCGGCGAGATTCGTGGTTGTGACAAAGATCCCATCGCAAGAGCTCCATAAGACCACAGTACCGGCCCAATTATTTTTATTCATTACGGTTATCGTAAAGGTGTTAATATATTTAATCATCTTGAGCGCAGGTGGGAAGACCTTGCACGATTGGAGTGAGGTTGTGATTGGCGACACCCACACACCAAGAGGAGGCGTGCTACTAACGGCGATGATGACGACATGCTAGCGGGTGCTTTAGGTGGGTTGAGCAAGTTGTCGGCCCGGCCCGGCGTGGGAAGCGAAGTTGTCGGCGGCCAGTGGGAAAGGCGGTTGTCGGCCCGGCCAGTGGGAAGGGAAGGCCAAAAGCGATGAGGAGGACGAAGTTGGCGGCGACGATGACACCCAGACACCCCTCAAGGGGTGACATCGTCGGCGGCTTCGTCCCACAGACTCTGGAGGCGACGACGGACGGTACACCCTCCGGCCTCGTTCACAACCACAGTCACCGGTACAAATGCAACATAAGGGAACTGTGCCGAGGAAGGGCTCATAGAGGCAGACCCGTAGCACGACGAGTGGTGGGGATGGGCAGCAGGCAGGACATCCGCAGGATGATATGGGCTCATGGTCTAGTAGCCAGTCTTCTAGCCATTAGGGCATCACCGGTGAGAACCCTGGGTACCCTACGTTAGGGTACGGCTCGATGAGCTATGAAGGAGCTATGGGAGAGGACACAGGTGGATACAGACATTCATCCTACGATGGACCTACAATGTCATCATTGTTCGACTATACTGATCCCTACGCTGATCAGGGCGCACAACACACAGATGGCAGGTACATATACCAGTCAGAGAATCCTTTGATCTGGATGTCGCATTATGAACACTAGAAGTCCGCCTGGCTACCACAGAACATAAGCTGGGAAGAGTACAAGCAACAACACCAGATGAGGCGTGGAGAGATCATTGTCGATGACGCGCAGATCCAGTTTTCACCATCATCATACTACCACTCCTAGGTATGGCAAGGCGTAGTTGTCCATGGATTACATGTTCATGCTCCTTTTAAGTATGCCTCTTGTTGTCATATGTCTTGTAATTATTCTTTTGCATCTTCTTGCAATATGTGTTGAATTGTCATATGAGTTAATTTTCATTTCATGTCTATCATTTGTCATGACTATATGTATAAATTGTTGCCAATTGTCACTTTCGTAATCCAAAAATTAGCTAAAATGCTGCCGAAATTTTCAACTTCTCAGTTAAAATATTCCTCTATAATACATAGGATAATAGGAACATATATAAAACTTTTTAAATGACTAGAAGTTTATTTCTTACATTTGAAAAATCAAAAACTGACTTTACATACGGTTTTTTAGATGACTTTACCACTGTTAGATTTTTAAAAAATTCCTCGTGATTGATCATCATCTCAAATTTTTATGAAAACATTAGTGATGTGTCAGGACTATCCAAAAAAAAATTTAAAATTTTTTGACGTGTTTTGGACCCACTTTTGGCCGGTTCAAATTTGCCGAGATCTCGGATTTCTCGGTAGAATAAAAACCGGACTTGAAAATGTGTTTTTGCAATTCGTTCGAATTTTGTCCGAAATTTCCGAATCTCGCCGAAATTTCGGATTTCGGGAAGGTCCGGGATTTGAGTCAAAACGGGATTTGAAACCTTGCTTGTATCAATGAATGTATGTGATGCCACCAATAAGCGAAAAAGAAGTCTAGGTGATGAGACTTCATTGAAATTGTGGCACTGTCGTTTAGGCCACATTTCGAAGGGGAGAATGGAATGTCTCATTAAGGAAGAGATACTCCACCCTGTAGACTTCTCTGACTCAGGTCATTGTATTGATTGCATTAAGGGGAAATATGTAAAACAAATTAAGAAAGGAGCCTCACGAAGCCCAGGAATCTTAGAATTAATCCACACTGACATATGTGGACCTTTTCCTGTAACTTCAGTAGATGGGTATAACTCCTTTATCACGTTCACTGGCGACTTCTCCTGTTATGGTTATATTTTCCCCATTCATGATCGATCTAAATCACGCGATAAATTCAAAATCTTTAAGGGTGAAGTAGAAAATCAGCATAACTTCAAGATTAAGGTAGTGAGATCAGATCGTGGAGGAGAATATTATGGGAGACATGCTCCTTATGGACAAATTCCTGGTCCATTTGCTAAGTTTCTTTCATAAAATGGCATAGTAGCCCAATATTCCACACCAGTGAACCTCAACAAAATGGAGTAGCTGAAAGGCGCAATCGCACGCTTGTGGATATGGTGCGTAGCATGATGAGTTACTCTTGTTTACCAACTAGACCCCTTATGAATTTTGGACTGGGAGGAAACCGAGTCTAAATTACTTACGTGTATGAAGTTGTCCTGCTGAAGCTAAAGTCTTTAATTCACATATTGAAAAATTGAATCCTAAGACAATAAGTTGGCATTTTATTGGATATCCTGAAAGATCTAAGGGATATCAGTTTTATTGTCCAAATCATATTACTAAATTTGTTCAAACCCGTCATGTTGAATTCTTAGAGAATGACGAAATCAGTGGGAGCTTAGAGGCTAGGAAAATAGATCTTGAGGAGGTTCGAACTTATGTACCATTACCGATAATCCAAGAGACTATTGTTCCTGTACCTCATATAGTTATACCTCCAGCTGAGAATCCTGGAGTTGACCCCCCAACTGAGGATTCGGGTATCAACAGTACAGCACCTAATGATGAGCCTTAGCAATCTCCTGTGATAACTAATGAACCACTAAGGAGATCATAGCGAGAAAGAAGATCAGCCATCCCGAATGATTATGTTGTATACATGAATGAGGATGTATGTGACATAGGGAAGGTAGATGATCCTACATCATTTAAGGAGGCTATGATGACTAAGGATTCATCCAAGTGGCTTGAGGCCATGCAGGATGAAATAAAGTCTATGAGCATTAATGTCATATGGGATCTAGTAGAAATTCCTGATGGAGTCAAAACAGTAGGTTGTAGATGGGTCTACAAAACTAAGCATGACTCTAAGGGAAATGTCAAAAGATTCAAGGCAAGGTTTGTAGCAAAAGGGTTTACACAAAGAGATGGGATTGATTATATTGATACTTTCTCTCTCGTCTCGAAGAAAGATTCACTAAGAATTGTCATAGCGCTTGTTGCTCATTATGATTTAGAGCTACATCAGATGGATGTTAAAACTGCATTCCTCAATGGTGAATTGCATGAAAATGTTCACATGGCTCAACCAGAAGGTTTTGTTGTGGAAGGCAAGGAACATATGAGATGCAGACTTAAGAAATACATCTATGGACTAAAGCAGGCGTCTACACAATGGTACTTTAAGTTCGATGAGACCATAAAAAATTTTGATTTCAAAGAAAATGAAGTGGACAATTGCATATATATTAAGATTAAGGGGAACAAATTTGTTATCTTAGTGCTTTATGTGGATGATATCTTATTGGCTAGCAGCGATAAGGATATGTTGCATGAGACCAAAAGATTTCTTTTCGCTAATTTTGACATGAAGGATCTTGGTGATGCCTCTTATGTTTTGGGCATTGAAATTCACCGAGATAAGTCAAAAGGGATATTAGGCTTATCCCAAAAGGCATATATTGACAGAGTGCTTAAGAGATACAATATACAAAACTGCTATGTCACTCCTGCTCCTATTGTAAAGGACGATAAATTTGGAACATCCCAATGTCCAAGGAATCAATTAGAAACTGATCAGATGAAGGGGATTCCTTACGCTTCAGCTATCGGAAGCATTACAAGTGGTATCTTTTTTGTCTGCTCTGATACCCTCAAGTTTTTATTTCTCTCACACATTTCAGTTCTATCAAATTTCCTTGAAATAGTATCCGTGAATTCTTACAAGTGGTACCATTCTTATTTGATTTCTTCAATTGGTATCAGGCCAACAAGTGGTATCGACTCCTTTGTGATTGCATTTGCTCGGATACCTTTCAGTGTTTATTACTCTGATACCCATAATATTTTGGATATTCTTGCAAGTGGTATCTTTGAGTCCTTCAAGCGGTATCAATTTGTCGGGGATTGGATAATTTGTCATAAAGACCATTTTGCCCCGACGGCCAAAAACCTACCGACCATGAAACAACCTTGAGAAAATACCCGAAGAAGGAACTAGGGCAATCCCATGCTCGGCCACGAGTGTGCTCGCCGATCTACAGGAGAGCATGCTCGGCTTTGGGCTTCGCGGGCAAGCACGAGCAACCATGCTCGAGGAAGGCTCGAAGGATGGTCGAAGGACCCGGTCAAACCACTAAGCCGGAAGGTGGTAACTAATTCACCGAAGATCCAGGGAAGGTGTGCCAGAAATTCAAACGGACCGAAGATTAAGGGCTCCGGATTGTGGGCACGACAGATACGGAAACAGTGCATGATTATAGGGAGTGGTTGCCATATTTGTAACGAGGATATCTTGTATTTAATCACTCAGCCCCAGCGGTAGAAGGGACGGAGAGACACAGACAGAAAACACACACACACATCAATACTCGAAAACCACTCTCGGACGTAATATCTTTCTCAGGCAAAGAGGCGTAAGTTGATCCCTCATTCAACAAGTAAGCTCGGCGGGGGCCCGTTCTCCAATCGTCGACAACTGGCGCTCCACGATTGACCTCGGGATATCGCAAACAAGTAAGCTCTCGAAGTGATTCCTGAGCGACCTCGGGATATCATGAACACGCTCGTCCCGATCGCGAGCATTTCGAGCACTCCACGACGGAACAAACTCTCGTGCGCCGGCCTCGAGAGGTTTTCTCTCGACTTGGCCCGCGTGTGAGGCCCCGAGCTGGCGATGGTCAGGGTAGTGACCGCGCCAGGAGAGATTGCTACGATGCCCCGACCTTCGGATGTCGAGCTTTCACAAGCTCCCTCCGAAATGTCTCGTGGCCAAGCAAATTTAAACCCGGGCATATTGAGAGATTCAACAGGACCCATAACCAGGATGAATTTCTCTCAATCTACACCACTACGATTGTAGCAGCAGGAGGTGACAAGGGAGTAATGGCAAATTATCTCTCAACTGTCTTGGACGGGGCTGCCCGCACTTGGCTCTTCAATTAGAAAGAAGGGTTAATTCGCTCCTAGAGGCAACTTAGTGCTACACTCCGAGCAAACTTCCAGAGTTGCTACATTCGTCCAGGGAAAGAGCGTGACCTTGAGCGCTTGATTCAGACGGAAGGAGAGACTTTGCGGCAGTTTGTTAAGAGATTTATACAAGTTCGGAATTCGATCCCGAACATCTCGGACGAGGCTATCGTCCGAGCTTTCAAAATCGGGGTATGGGACGTTCGCTTCACGCAGGACTTGGAGATTCACCCGGACCTGACGGCTAACGAGCTTTTCCATATGGCCAACCGGTATGCAAACGCCGACGAAGCCGTCTAGTGGAAGAAGATGTTGGACGAAGGCAAGCTACCGCCTCAACCAGAGCTAGAGGCCTCCTTGAGCAAGAAGAATTAGAATTATGTTAATAAGAAGATAAAAAGAAAAAGAAGAAACAACCTTCACCAAACATAGTTGCTACGGTCGAGCAATAGCAGCCTCGAGCTCCCAGCCACATCACCGAGGAATCAATGCTCGGGGCAGAGGTCGTCCACCTCAGCGTCGCAACGACCAAGGTCGTGGCGATCAGGCCGTGCCACAGAACAATCAATTCTGCCCGCTCCATCAGGCGTACAGGCACGACCTGCGAAATTGCCGAACATGGACGTACTATCTGGAACAATTCTATAATGGCAAGGGTCCCATGCTGACGCTCCCGGAGCATGGCGAAAGCAACAAGGGCAAGCAGCCCGCTGACGAGGACGAGGACATGGATTATCAGGAGCCCCAAAATCACATCGCAATGATATTCAGGGGCTCCTCTGCCTACAAATCACGTAGGGATTTAAAGGAGGCCGCACGGGAGGTGCACCATGTCACGCAGGGTAAGCCTCCTATGCAACAACTCAAGTGGTCCGAGCTGTCCCTCACATTCTCCAAGGAAGATTGTCCCCTTGGAATGATCAAACCACAGAAGCTCCCGATGGTCGTGAGCCCGACCATTGGCAACACTACGGTGGGCCGGGTGCTCATCGACTCTAGGAACTCGCTGGACTTGATTTCCGCTAAGGTCTTGGACGAGATGCAGATTCCTCGCGCCAAGATCAAGAGCGTAGCGGTCCCTTTCTATAGGATCGTGCCGGGCACGTCGGTAAGCCTCTCGGCCAGCTCATTTTGCCCGTAACTTTCGGCAGTCCGAGCAATTTCCGGACAGAGATGATCACCTTTGAGGTGGTCCACTTCGAGTCGGCTTACAATGCCACCTCAGCAGGCCGGAGTTGGCCAAGTTCATGGCCGCCACGCACTATGCGTACCAATGCCTGAAGGTTCTTGGACCCAACGGGGTAATAACCGTGAAAGGGAGCCATAAGTCAGCATTAAATTGCGACGAAAGAGCATTGGATGTGGTCGGGCAACTGCCTACACGTGGTCCCGACCAAGAGCCGAAGCATTCTCAGCCTAAAGTTGCCCTCCAGCTCGGAGGAGAGACCAAGGCCGTTCCGTTGAGCGAATCGGAACCGACCAAGGTCGTGCATTTGGGATCTTCCTTAGATCCCAAGTAGGAACTCGAGCTCATCACCTTCCTTCGGAAAAATGCGGATGTGTTCGCCTGGGAATCATCTGACATGCCCGAAGTCCCAAGGGAGGTGATCGAGCACATGCTAGTGGTTCAGCCTGATAAAAAGCCAGTGCGGCAGAAACTCAGACGATTTTCCCCGGAAAAGCAAATGATCATCCGGGAAGAACTCGATAAGCTCCTCAAGGCCGGCTTCATCCAAGAGGTTGAGCATTCAAAGTGGCTGGCCAACCCAGTCATTGTTAAGAAAAAGGGGGCAAATGGCGCATGTGCGTCGATCACACGGGCTTAAATGCCGCGTGTCCGAAAGACAATTTCCCGCTGCCACGCATAGACCAGTTGGTCGATGCTACGGCGGAGTGCCAGGTGATGAGCTTTTTGGATGCATACTCGGGTTATCATCATATTAGCATATCACCTGAAGATGAAGAGAAGACTTCCTTCATTGCACCGTTCGGGACATTCTGCTATACGACCATGTCGTTCGGTCTAAGAAATGCCGGAGTAACCTTCTAGCGCCTCATGCAGAAAACATTCCCGAACCAGATGGGTCAAAATCTGGAAGTGTACGTGGACGACATAGTCGTCAAGAGCAAGCTCGCCTTGGGTCATGTCTCCGACCTTGAGGAAGCCTTTTGTAACCTCAACAAGCATCGAATAAAATTGAATCCAGAGAAATGTGTCTTCGGTGTGAGGGCGGGTAAAGTGCTCAGCTACATGATCGGTCCACAAGGCATCGGTGCAAACCCAGAGAAAATTGAGGCTATCGAGAATATGAGGCCTCCTACTTGCATGAAGGAGGTACAGGCCCTGACTGGTCGACTGGTCGCTTTAAGCCGCTTCATTTCCCGGTTGGGCGAGCTTGGGCTACCTTTTTTCAAGGCCCTACGCAAGCATGATGGCTTTACTTGGTCGGAAGAAGCTAATCACTCGTTCGAAGAGCTGAAGTAATACCTGTCTAAATCTCCCATCCTAACCACTCCCAAGGCGGGGGAGACATTGCTGTTGTACTTAACAGCAACCCCACAAGCTGTAAACGCTGTGCTGACGGTGGAAAGAGATGGAGTGCAACGACCTATCTACTACATTAGTGAGGTATTGCATGGACCAAAGGAGCGTTACCCCTAGGTCCAAAAGATTTTATACTAGCTGCTAGTAGCTTCGAGGAAGCTACGTCATTACTTTCAGGCCCATAAAATCATGGTCCCGACCAATTTTCTACTCAGGGAGATCCTAAAAAACCAAGATGCCAGTGGTCGCATAGCAAAGTGGGCCATGGAGCTCGCCGAGTTCGAGATATAGTTCTCAGCTCGCACGGTGATCAAGTCCCATGTTTTGGCAGATTTCGTAGTAGAGTGGACTAATCCAGCTCCCCCAGCTTCCGAACCCGCCAAATCTAAAGAAGGTCGCTGGACCATGTATTTTGACGGGTCCCGAGCATACGAACGCTCGGGGGCTGGAGTTGTGCTGGTCTCCCCACAAGGAGAACAACTCCAGTACGCTATTCAACTGCACTTTGCTACGACTAAGAACGCAGCAGAGTATGAAGGCCTCTTAGCCGGGCTACGAGCATGCAAAGCGCTAGGAGTCCAACGGCTTACTGTGAAGGGTGATTCACAGTTGGTCGTGAACCAGGTTAATAAGGAGTATCAGTGTTCCGATACCTTAATGGCGCTTTACCTGGCCAAAGTAAGGAAGATGGAGAAGTACTTCAAGAATTTCGAAGTACTCTACATCCCCAGGAAGGATAATGCCCTGGCCGACCAATTATCTAAGGTCGGTTCCTCCCAATTAACCACTCCGGCGGAGGTGCTCATCGAGCACCTGCACAAACCCTCCATTCCCTCTGTAGAGGAGGCACCAGAGGCTTGCAGTGAGGTCTCTCTCCTTGAGCAGAGCGCGAGTTGGATGACGCCATTCGTTCAATACCTTGTGCACGGGACACTGCCCGAGGAAGAAGCCAAGCGTTCCCAGCTTATAAGGCGAGCTTCTCAGTACAGACTGATCGAAGGCACCCTATACCGCAAGGGAGCACTAGGAGTCCTCTCCAAGTGTATCTCTCAGGAGGAGGGCCAGTACCTTCTTCGCGACATCCATGAAGGAATGTGCGGAGCTCATTCGTCATTCAGGACGCTTGTGAGCAAAGCCTTCCAACTGGGTTATTATTGGCCAACGGCCATAGCCGATGCTCGATCGATCGTGACAACTTGTCGAGCTTGCCAGTTTCACGCTTGCAAGGTCCATCAACAGGCATACGCACTTCAAACCATCCCACTTTCGTGGACATTCTCGACTTGGGGGCTCGATATTCTCGGACCTTTTCCCCGATGACGGAAAGGCTGCAAGTACTTGCTCGTGGCCATAGACACTTTTACTAAGTGGATCGAGGCCAAACCCGTATCGACCATCTCGGCCCAAGCGGCCAAGAGGTTCTTCCGAAACAACGTGGTAACGCGATTCGGGATTCCCAATCGCCTCATCACGGACAACGGAACTCAGTTCATCAGCGAACTGTTCCAAGCTTATTGCGAGGAAGTCGGGACAAAGGTTTGCTTCGCCTCTGTGGCACACCCACAGAGCAACGGAGCGGCCGTGCTAGCAAATGGGCAAATCATTCAAGGAATAAAAAAGAGGGTCTTCAAGAACCTCAACCAGCGCAAGCAGGAATGGGTGGACGAGCTTCCATCTGTCCTTTGGTCGGTTCGTACCACGACAAGCCGGGCCACGGGCGAAACCCCATTCTAGCTTGTTTACGGTGTAGAGGCCATATTACCTGTAGAAATTATGCTGGGTTCCCCAAGGGTGCACTTGGTCGATTCTATCGACCAAGAGATCGAGTGCCTCGTAGACCTAGACCTCGCCGAGGCAACATGAGAACGGGCCTTACTCTGATCCGCGGTTTACCTACAGGATCTTCGTAGGCACGCAGCCAAATTGGTACGACCAAGGACCCTGTAGATTGGCGACCTCGTCCTACGTCGAGTTCAGGACCTGTCAAAGGCCAACAAGCTAACCCCCAGGTGGGAGGGTCCTTACACGGTTGTTTCAGCAACACGCCTGGGGGCTGTTCGCCTAGAGATGGAGGACGGTCGAGAGCTCGCCAACACCTGGAACATCGACCAGTTACGTAAGTTCTATGTTTAATACTTTCATTCCAGTACTTTCCATGCATTGCGTGCGATCTTTTCTATAAAATCCAGTTCTTTCGCCTTTTTTTGACCCTCCCATTCTTCCCAAAGAATTTGTGAAAGTTCCAAGTCCCTACCCAATGATAAGCCGACCCAGTCTCGCACAAAAGGCACACTCCCTCCCTCACAATCTTGACGATAGAATGGGCGAGCAAAGGGCAAGAACGTTCGCTTCAACTCTATTGCTAAGTTCAGCAGACGAGTGTAACCGACAATGCATGTGCACCAACCGCTACATCGCCAAGCTCACCGCCCAGGGGCTATCTACATAAGCCGATCATCGTTCGCAGTAGCTCTTCGCTGCATGAAATGATCGCACACAGACACCCTGGGGATGGTCCAGAGCTCGGGCCCGACCTAAGTGTGTTTGGACGCCACGAGCATTGGCGATATAGCGCCCGTTTATCTTAACCACGTGGATAACTATGCTCGCAAAAATAGGAGCATGAGTCAAGACACGTGGGGGGATGGAGCTGCGCGCATGTTCCTTTCGCGACTTAACCCATGCTAGTAAATTGGCGACTTGGCGTTTGGTCGTGTGCGAGAGGGCATGCGCGAATTTGTCTAACTCTCCTATGAACGAGCTCGTGCTCGCAATTAAGGTGCACAACCTTCGTTCATAGCGAGGGCAGGTAGGGACGACCAACCGTACTTTTTTACAAACGAAACAACACTTTTAAATTTTTACTCGTCCTTTACTATTTGAAATCTTCACCCTCTTTGTTTCCATTTGTCGGTTTTGTCTTTGATTAGGACGACCTTCGACCACTCCAAGGGCATTCAGAGCAAAAAGAAGATTCAGAAAAGAGATCAAAGTATACTCAGTAAAAAAGATCGTCTACAAATTTCTTTACATTAGGGCGACTAAGCCTTGCCCCATCATTCGGCCTGAAGAATGGCGAGCTCTTCCTTAATGGTATCGAGCTCGGCTTCAAGGTCGAGGACCTTCCTCCGAGCTGCGTGACCTTCTACGGCGTTCTCTCGGATACGCTGCATCTCCTTCAGTTGCGCATCAGCCGACTCCTTGGCCTCTTGCGCAGCTCGTTGAAGCTCGGGGATCTCCTGCCTTAGCCCCTTCACCTCGTCCTCCAGGTCGGCGCACTTGATTTGCAGGACTCCTTTGGCCGATTCGCTCTGGAAGAGCCTGTCCCGAAGTTCCGCGGCGAACTCCTTTGCCCGGCTCAGCTCAGCGTTGTTCGTAGCTTGCAGCTCGGACACGTGGCGCTCGAGCTCGGCAATCTTGGCATCTTGTTCGCCATGGTACTTGGCGAACTCTTCCGCGAAGATGGCCGCTGCATCGACGTCCTCCATGGACTTGACAACGAACTGCAAAAGAAAACAAGGCTGAATATCCGACTGTGAGGGGAAGGACAGGCAAGGCAAAGAATTAAGTACTTACCAAAAGGGCGCGGGCGATCATGTTGCTCTGAACCAGCTCGCGGTTAAGGGTGCGGCCTCGGAAGCCGGACCCAGCCTAAGTAGCTCCTCCCTCTTCCCGAGTAGGAGTTCCGCTCGACGGGGGACTGTGCTCGTCCCGAGCATCTGACGTGCTCGGAAGGATGAGGGCAAGGGCCTTCTGGTCCTCCTCCTCCTGGGGATGGTTTTCCTCCAGGTCTTGAGGGTCTTGGGGATGAACTTCCTCTAAGACCTGAGCCTCCCGGGGATGTTCTTCCTCCAGGATGGGCTCCTGTCAGAGACGCTCTTCCTCCGGATCGAGCCCTCCGAGCGAAAGCTGCTCCTCAGGAACAAGTTCCTCCTGGGAAGCCTCTTGCTCCAGGACTTCCGGGCTTGTCTCCTAGGTGGCCTCAGTGCTCAGAACCATGGCTGGGATTTCTGCAGCCGCCATGCTCGGAGCCCCGGACTGCTCGCCCTCTGGGAGGCCTTGCTCCTCCAGCGTCAAGGGGACGTCTACGGCCATCGGAGGGTTGGCCTGAGGGAGCTCTTCAGTTTCCTCGGCCAACACCAAGTCGGCGGCGTCCTGGATCACCTTTTCGGCTGCACGATCGAGGATGCTCTTAGCTACTTGCCCTAAATCTAGGGAAAGCAAGCGAGCTATCACGCCCATGTCATAAGAGTGGGGTTAGCTCGAATGCCCGAAAAAACAAGAAAGAAGGGGGAAAGAACATGCAAAAAGGGGCGAGCGGCCTTACCTACCATGAGCCTCGCGGCTTCATCGTCGGAGTCTTCCCCGGCGTTAGCGGCAGGCTTGCTCGTGGAGGCATAAGCCTCGACGATGGCCTCGTCCAAAAGCTTGGCCGCGTCACTGGCCTTCGCCATCTTGGGGTCGATCGCCTCCATGTCGACACCCTCAAGGGTCAAGGTCGAGCACGTCGACTTTGCGCCTGGCTACTTCTTGTGCCTCTTGCTCAGAGGTGCAACGTCTTCCTCCTACTCATCATCCTCGGGCTCTGTGTCCTTAGGGTCTTTGACCACCTGCGCCAGCTGAGCTTGGAGGGCAGCGATCTGTTCCTCCAATTGTTCCTTGCTCGTGGGAGTCTTGGCCGCTGCCTCTGCCATCTTCGCCTCCTCTGCCAGCTATTCCAGACGAGCCATCAAGGCTGGTTTTTTCCTCTTGAAATCGGTAAGCCACCACCGAAGTTCCCTTACCTTCCGCCTGTCGGCATACTCTAGGTGCTGCTTGGTCGGGGGCTTGTTCAAGACTTGCCTCTTGGAGCGCTGAGCAGGGGGGCCGGGGGAGGAGATCGCTGACGACGCTTGCTCGTCACCTTCTTCCTTGTGCCCGCCGTGGGAGCATCCCCTCGTGGCAGCGGCTGGAGTGCAGCCACCGCGATCTCGAGGGCTATTTTCTCCTGATTCACGACCAACGCCATTAACAGAAGTGCTCGGGACGGGTTCCTTCGAGCATAGAATTGCAAAAAAGCAGAACCTCCTCACTGCGGCCGAAGAAGTTCCGGGCAAATTGGCGATGGGGCTTCAGCTCTTTTTCCTTTGGGACGCCAAACATCTCGGTGACCCTCTCTTTGACCCAAACCGTGCTCGAGGCTACAACGCAAACAAGAAATGACAACCCGAGCAACGAGAAACCGAGGTAGGGATAAAGAGGGTTATAGGACTTACCTTGGTCTGCTTCGCGGGTAAGGTCCTGCCACCCGGCGATCTCGAAGAAGGGATGTTCCCTCCTTCGCAGTGGGGACACCCGATTCCGAAAGAAATCCCGGGCAATGTCTTGACCAGTGAGCCCCATCTTGGTGAGCTCATTGATCATCATCAACGTCTGCTCCTCCTCGGGCTGCACGGGCGGGCGCGGAGTCTCGACCACCAGGGCGGGTTCCCCGGCGTAACGAAGCTGGCTCCCTTCCACCATCTTCATGTAGAACCATTGCTCGGCCCAACCCGACACCGAGTCCTTCAACGAGAGGAGTGGGTAGTCGTATGGTCGTTTGGACCTGAGCCGGAAGTAGATGCAACCAGCGAGAGTATTCCCCCCGGTGCGAAACGAGGAGTAGAAGTGGAAGAAAAGACTGGTCGTGGGCATGACGCCCACGTATCCCTCGCAAAGGTGCGAGAAGACCACCATAATAAGGACGGAATTAGGGTTGAGGTTGGAAAGCTCGCACTCGCAAAAGGCAAGTACGGAGGCGAAGAACTCACTCTCGGGCATCCGAAGCCTATTGATGGCGTAGAGCTCGCAGGAGACGATCTCTCCCTCCTGCGGTGCTGGCTCCGTATTGCCGCCAAGCACTCACATCGAGCCCGTGTTGATATAGCCAGCATCGACGAGTGCCTGAAGCCTCCGCTTGCTCATTTGGCTGACTCCGAATCGCGCCATTGTTACGGAAGCAAAGGAAGGAACGTAGCACAAGAAGTTGGGGCTTTTTTCGGGTGAGTTCGAGCATGACGAAAAGGTAGATTTCGCCGCCACTCGTACGGGCATTTAAAGGCTGTGAAAAGCCGCATTTACCGCCGACGTGACCTTTTGCGAACCGGCACGTGTCTGTTACAGCAGTAACGGGCCAGTAAAAGCCCAGCGCCCAAGAAACCGTCCGGCCGTTATGAAGACGCTTCTTGGAGAAGGAACCGTAGCGACCGTTCGGGACATTACTCGGGCATCGCCCCTTGATCGGGGACCAAGCTGGAAGCTCGTTTGAGTCTTTTCCACGCTCGCCCACGACCATGGCATGCTCGGATGCTGTAGTAGAATTTCACTGCAAAATTCCAATCCCTCCAATGAGTCTTTTAGGCTCAAGGGGAAGACCAGGCCAAGCAGCTTTCCACTTGAGCCTCGGGGGCTAGCTGTCGGGGATTGGATAATTTGTCATAAAGACCATTTTGCCCCGACGGCCAAAAACCTACCGACCATGAAACAACATAGGGAAAATACCCGAAGAAGGAACTCGGGCAATCCCATGCTCAGCCACGAGTGTGCTCGCCAGTCTACAAGATAGCATGCTCGGCTTTGGGCTTCGCGGGCAAGCACGAGCAAACCATGCTCGGGGAAGGCTCGAAGGATGGTCGAAGGACCCGGTCAAACCACTAAGCCGGAATGTGGCAACTAATTCGCCGAAGATCTAGGGAAGGTGCGCCAGAAATTCAAACGGGGCAAAGATCAAGGGCTCCGGATCGTGGGCACGACAGATACAAAAACAGTGCGTGATTATAGGGAGTGGTTGCCATATTTGTAATGAGGATATCTTGTATTTAATCCCTCAGCCCCAGCGGTAGAAGGGACGGCGAGACACAGACAGAAAACACACACACATCAATACTCGAAAATCACTGGAGTAGGGTTGTTATCTCCGCCGTGAGAGGCCTGAACCAGGATAATCCCTCACGTGTCTCCTTTGCTCAGGCATTGCTCGAACGTAACATCTTTCTCAGGCGAAGGGGCGTAAGTTGATCCCTCATTCAACAAGTAAGCTGTAGGACCGAATATAGCAATCAGAGGGGGGGTGAATGATTGTGCGGAAGCTAAAACCAAATTCTTGATCTATTAAAAGTTTACCCCAAAATAGAACCAAATAATTGCCTCGTTTTCGAAAAAAACAGAATGATAGAGGTTTGGTAAAACGCGAATTCCTGGAGATCCAACCGTCCGATCGATCTGAAATTTGGACACAAGAAACTAGATTCCAATACGAATCAAACCCAAAAAGAATCAGCTCAATCGGACTTACGGATCAAAAGTTATGACCTTCGCAAGCTTACTGTTCCAAAAGATGGCGAGAATAAATCTAACTAGAATTGTAGCTCTTGAAAGATTTGATGAACTTGATCTTTATTTCTCCTTTCTTTTGTCTAAAATACTCCAAACAAAAGAGTACAACCCTAAAGCTTGCTCAAAGCTTGATTGCCTTCAACAGGAGGCAACCCCTCTATTTAAAGAAGGCAAACACACCTAATCCTAGAAGGAGTCCTAATCCTAGAAGGATTCCTAATCCTAAAAGGATTCCCACTCCTAATCCTAGAAAGAGCATGTATTCAACACAACTCCACTTGGCCCAACCTGGCCGAGTACAACTCTTGCACGCGTATGGCAACCCTACCATACTCACGTGACTAACACTTTGCACGCGAATGACCTCATGCCATTCTCACGTGACTAACCATTCTTCATGTGCACCATTCTCTTAGCCCGAATGTCCCGCATGACATCCTTGACCACCAAGACCTCAGTTCCCCCTGAACCTAGTCCCGAACCTCAGTTCCTCCATGAACCTAGTTCCAGTCCCGTCATCGACCACATTCCCCCTCGAGCAATACCTGCACATGAACAAACCACAAAACGATTCCGAGCACAAGTCCGTGACTTGACTCACATTAAACCATGCAACCACTCACAGGAGTGCATTGCATTAAATATTCTAAGAACACGATTTCAAAACACGAACAAAAACCTTTGCAAAAATCAAAAAGCTTTTCAAATAATCAAACTGATTTAAGATCTTTTCAAATAAAGAAACCAAAAAATAAATCTTGTCAAAATATCAAACTGGTTTCAAATCTTTTTCAAATACTCATCATCAAAATCAACTGGATCAAAAATAGCGATCCTTCAATCTCCCCCTTGATGAGTAATTTGACAAAACACAATATAAGATTTGACAAGAGATTGAGC
The DNA here is from genome assembly GCA_036346355.1 of Rhipidocladum racemiflorum. Classification (NCBI taxonomy): domain Eukaryota; kingdom Viridiplantae; phylum Streptophyta; class Magnoliopsida; order Poales; family Poaceae; genus Rhipidocladum; species Rhipidocladum racemiflorum. The sequence continues at coordinate 51,694,263 of CM070578.1, read as the reverse complement.
AAGAACCAAAAGACCAAATAATCCCAATTCAAAAACCTCCTTGACTTGTTCTCCCCCTTTTTGACAAAATAGTCATCAAGATCTCAAAACTCCCTTAATGAATGCAAGATCTCAAGCTTTGAAGTATATTCAAGGTATATAATCAAAGTAAAGCATTTGAAGAGTTTTAGGAGAACTTTCTCATTTTGTATCAAATTATCCAATGAGAAAGCAAATTGTGAGAATATGGAGGCTTTAACACATAGAATAGTTATTGCATAAGCAAATTAGAGCAAACAAGTAAAATGTCATAAACAGATTTTGCCAAAGCGAAAAAGAAATCTATCATGAGCATAGAGAGACTTTCAAATTCACTAATATTTGTCTCAAGCCTTTTTCAATCATTTGAATTTCCTTTTTCTCTTTTAGCAAGTTTGACAATTTTGCTTTGTGATCAACAGGGATGACAAGTAACTGCACACTAGCCCATACTTGTGTATAAGTAGGTAGTTCTTTCTTGTATCTTTCTCAGTTTAAATTGGCAAGTGGCTTCACATTGTTCTGAACTTTTGTTTAGACAAGTAGCCTTTTCTTGCATCTTTTGCATTTAAATCCCTGGCAAGGAAGCTGCACATTGTACTAAACTTGTGTTTAGCCAAGTAGCTTTTGCTTGCATCTTTTTCAACTTGCTTTTAACATTAAAACACTGATCTTGCTTGAGACTCATAATAATCATTTGAAGTCCAACAAAAACTCACACATAGTTTCTAATCGGCTCTAGCCTTTCAACAGATGACAAGAAACTTTTAAGCCTATTTCACAAATGCAATACCATAATGAGCAAGAGCCAAAATATTCTCGAAAAGCATCTCAAATTGAATTATTTTAGCCTTTTAGTGATAAGTAAAGCATTGAGTATTAACTTGGCTATATACACAAGAATAATCACCAAAGCTTTGTACTACATGATGCAATGTAAACAGGGGTTTTACTTGAGGTGTAAAGTCAAAATACCACTTATAAAAAAATCACTTCTAGGAACCAAAGTCAAGTAACCCAAAAAGAGATAAACTCAAGACTCCCCCTCAAATCAACCCATGGGGATGAATGATCCCAAGTTCACCGCGTAAGAATGCAAAACGAGAAAAATCAAGCGGTTTAGTGAAAATATCAGCAAGCTGAGCACCCGAATCTACAAATTTCAGTTCAATAGCTCTTTTTTCAACATGATCTCTAAGAAAATGAAATCTGATGTCAATGTGTCCAAGAAAGAGAATTACTCAAGAAGTGGCATGAACCAGATGTACTTTTTCTATCAATTCCACATCCTCCAAATTCAGCATTAGAGAAAGGTCTTAAACTAATGCGTGAAGAAGCAGAAAGTGTCGATGTCTCGGTACTGGGGTTAGAAATAAGATGTTTAGGAATCCAGTACTGAGACACACGACGCACAACAGTTGGCACAACACGAGCATTCTTATGCATAAAAGAAGATTTGTCTTTTCTCGTGTTCTTAGCAACAAGAGGTATTTGCATCACCCTAGGCACATAATGAAAAATGAAACGTGCCTGTCTGAAATTAGACCTAGCATTAAACATTTCTCTCTTTTGTTGTTTAGCTAGTCTAAAGCAAAAGTCTACTAGATGTCCATCTCTACCACAATGAGTGCAAGTGTACTTAACATGATGTTTTGCTTTAACAGTAGAAGCACATTTTGCATTCATCATAGTAGAAGATAAAAGACCACCAGATTTAAAGACAGTTTTCTTAGGCTCATTGACAATTTCAAATTTTCCACTTTCAAGTGTTTTGACATCATTGTGATCATGTGATTTATGATGAGCATAAGAATCAAAACCTAAACCTTTGTTTTGAGTGCTGACTTTTGATTGATCCAAAATCATGTTTAGGTTTTTCTTGCCATCAGTGAAACGTTCCAAAGAATTTTGTAAGTAATCAACTTTCTTAGCAAGAGTTAAACAATTATCACAAGGAGTGTCAATTTTAGCTTTACATTTACGGCAATTTGAACACGAGTTAATTTCATGAGTGAACATGTCATTTGTTAATTGGGTAACTCTACAATTTGCATCTTTTAATTTCAACTCAAGAAAAGAACATTTAGAGCAAGCAATTTGATCATGTAAACTATCAGTAGAGCAACCAATATTTTTCACAAGTTTTTCATTTTTCAATTGTTCGGCATAAACTTGTTCTAGTTTAATGACATGTTCCTCTTTTAGAGACTTAATTTCAAATTTGAGATCTAAGCAAGTATCACAAATATTTTCAGAATTTGAATTTCTAAGATCAAAGTTTTCAGATTTTAGCATGGATAGATCTTTTTCTAAGTTTTTATTTTTGAGTGAAGATTTTCTTAAAGATTTTCTCAATATGACTAAAACTTCACAAAGCTCATCATACGAAGGCATTACCTCATCACCGCTTTTGGAGGTGTCGTTGTCACTAGAATCACTAGTGTTCCCTTTTGCCATGAAGCACTGATCCGGTGAAATCCTTCTCTTTCAGCTTCGTTTGCTTCGCTTCCTTCTCATCTTGATTGAGTCATCAATGTCGCTTAAGTCTAAGCGACCAATTGCCGCGAAGACTTTGTTGAGCATCTTCTTCGTCCGTTGCTTATTTTTATCCTTGCTCTCTCTTGGCTGGAAGGACTTGGAGGAGTTGCTTTGCTCCTTCTCCTCTCTATCTTTGTTCTTGAAACATTTAGCACGGATGTGCCCTGCCTTGCCGCAGTTGTAGCAGTGGATGGAGGCTCCTTTTCTTTCCCTTGATCTCATGTAAGCTGCATTGACACGCTTGGAAAGAAGAGCAAGTGTATCTTCTGGTATTTGATCTAGCTGTTCATCACTAAGAGCACTCAAAGCGGAATGGAATATGATGATGAAGAACTAGTAGCATTATCATATGAAGAGGAATTAGCATTAAGAGCCATAGAGTTATCATTGGATGTTCTTGAAACAATGTCTATCTCAAAAGTCTTGAGACTAGAATATAGTTTATCCAAAGTCATTTCACTCATCTTGTGAGCTTCCCTAAAAGCGATCACTTTCATTTGCCGATTTTAAGATCAAGAGATGATAGGAAATGTCTAGCATTTTCAGTCGATGTACTTTACATCTACAGCTCTAAGATTGTTTAAGATTCTGTTAAAGCGAGCAAAACAATCATCTAGAGATTCTCGAGTTCATTTCAAATCTAGTGTATTCCTTTTAAATTGATCTTGCCTAGCTTCTTTTACAGAGTCGGTACCCTCATGATAATCTTGAAGAGATTTCCAAATTTCATGAGCAAGTGAGTAAATGATGAGACTCTATCGAATTCTTTTCTAGCAAGTCCTTGAAGCAATATGTTTTTAGCTCTATTATTGTTTTCAACATCTTTTTCAAACTCGATTTTATCAATATCATCATTAGAAGGAAGCTAAATTTAAATTTTTACCTTGCGCCAAATCGCGTTACCTTGAGCTTGAAGATATGCGATCATCGGATCCGCTTGATGGGGAAGTCTGTGCCATCGAAGATTGGCGGCTTGTTTGAGTATTTCTCTGTTGCCATAACTTACCGTTTACTAATCACCTGTTAAGATGGATTAGTAGAGCCTTGCTCTGATACCACTTGTAGGACCGAATATAGCAATCAGAGGGGGGGTGAATGATTGTGCGGAAGCTAAAACCAAATTCTTGATCTATTAAAAGTTTACCCCAAAATAGAACCAAATAATTGCCTCGTTTTCGAAAAAAACAGAATGATAGAGGTTTGGTAAAACGCGAATTCCTGGAGATCCAACCGTCCGATCGATCTGAAATTTGGACACAAGAAACTAGATTCCAATACGAATCAAACCCAAAAAGAATCAGCTCAATCGGACTTACGGATCAAAAGTTATGACCTTCGCAAGCTTACTGTTCCAAAAGATGGCGAGAATAAATCTAACTAGAATTGTAGCTACTTGAAAGTTTTGATGAACTTGATCTTTATTTCTCCTTTCTTTTGTCTAAAATACTCCAAACAAAAGAGTACAACCCTAAAGCTTGCTCAAAGCTTGATTGCCTTCAACAGGAGGCAACCCCTCTATTTAAAGAAGGCAAACACACCTAATCCTAGAAGGAGTCCTAATCCTAGAAGGATTCCTAATCCTAAAAGGATTCCCACTCCTAATCCTAGAAAGAGCATGTATTCAACACAACTCCACTTGGCCCAACCTGGCCGAGTACAACTCTTGCACGCCGTATGGCAACCCTACCATACTCACGTGACTAACACTTTGCACGCGAATGACCTCATGCCATTCTCACGTGACTAACCATTCTTCATGTGCACCATTCTCTTAGCCCGAATGTCCCGCATGACATCCTTGACCACCAAGACCTCGGTTCCCCTCGAACCTAGTCCCGAACCTCGGTTCCTCCATGAACCTAGTTCGATCCGTCATCGACCACATTCCCCCTCGAGCAATACCTGCACATGAACAAACCACAAAACGATTCCGAGCACAAGTCCGTGACTTGACTCACATTAAACCATGCAACCACTCACAGGAGTGCATTGCATTAAATATTCTAAGAACACGATTTCAAAACACGAACAAAAACCTTTGCAAAAATCAAAAAGCTTTTCAAATAATCAAACTGATTTAAGATCTTTTCAAATAAAGAAACCAAAAAATAAATCTTGTCGAAATATCAAACTGGTTTCAAATCTTTTTCAAATACTCATCATCAAAATCAACTGGATCAAAAATAGCGATCCTTCATAAGCTCAGGGAGGCCCGTTCTCCAATCGTCGACACAATTTCTTTGAGATTTGATTTTACATGTAGTATCTTTATGGCCTTTTGAAGCTTTTGCTTCGATACCTAAACTATTTGGTTGAATTCTCCTTAAGCCCTAAATTGTAAGTTCAATCTCTCAAGGATTCTCTATGCGAGATCCTTTGTATAATTGGAATAAATGAAGAGGAGAATTGTATGTTGAGCTTTGGCTTTTCAAGTGGTATCGTTTTCACTCTCAAAAGCTTGAAGATTTCCCTACAAATGGTTTATTGGTTTTATCAAATATTTTTTGCAAATGGTATCAAGCCACTTCAAAATTACTTGATTTTGCTCCTTTAAAAATCGTTTTAAAACCAAAATTCAATGCCAAGGTCATATGATTTATTTTCAAATCCTTCTATGACCTACTTTCAACTTGCTTCAAAAGGGGGAGAATTGGTGAAAGCAGGAGAATTGAATTCTTTCATTTCTTTAATTCGAATTGTTTCCCTCGCCATACTCATTCACTTGGCACTCATGTTTACAGGTGGTATTTCTAATACCTAAGTTATCTTCTTTTTGGATTGGTTTTCCATTTTTTTCTGTTTAATGCCAAAAGGGGGAGAATCATGAATGCCACTAATTATTCCCTCATTTCGATTGTTATTTGGATTGTCTTAAAAGGGGGGAGAATTAGTAAGTGATGAGTAGAAATGATTTGAAAGTCCCTTTTGTGTTTAAATTGGTATTTGAGCCAATTGGTATTCGAGCCTCCTTGTGTTTAATAGCTTGAGAAATTTAATTTGGTATGAGAGCCTCTTTTTTATTTAAATTGTCTTTTTTGCCAAAAGAGGGAGTTGCCAAAAGAAGGAGTTTTTGCCAAAAGGGAGTTTTATTCGAAAATGGAAATGTGTAATGCAAAAAGGAAGCTATCAAAGTTTTAAATTTTTATTGCCTATTCTTTTTTATCTTTAAAACCTTTTGCATCATTTTTTCATCCAAATAGGGAATTATTAGTGGTTTAGTGGGTTTGTCATCAATCACCAAAAAGGGGAAGATTGTAAGTTCAAGCTCCATTGGTTTTGGTGATTGGTATTACATTAATGCTTAATCTTGTTTAATGACAAACCTAATTCTTGATGAGACTAACATATTTATTGAGCTTATTGTTAGTAGTCTCATATCTGGATGGAAAATGGAAAACCCATGGTATGCATGCATATTTATTCTATTATTCATTGCATACTTTGGATTCGAGTTAAAGTATGAATTCTCCATTATATTAACCACAAAATGTGCATTATGTTGCCCAATCCATATATTACATGGATGCACATATTTAGGGGGAGTTCAAGCTTTAACTTAAAGTTTCATAAGTATTGATGGTGTTCTTGTGATCGATTAAGGACAAATGGAGAGTTCTTGAGTAGTATCAATTTAAATGAAAGTTTAAATTGAGTTCATTTGTCTTCTAATCATCAAAGAACATTTCATCATGTGTTGATGGTGTTCTTGTGATCGATTAAGGACAAATGGAGAGTTCTTGAGTAGTATCAAGCATCAGTTGCATCATGTGCTCAAGACAGATCTAAATTCATTAAATTGATTTAGTTTGTGCTCAATCTGTATAAGTGGCATCCATTATGTATTAATGGAGTGCAAAGATGATTGAGACAACCATGTATTTTGGACTAACCATTTTCTGTGAGTTGTGATGAAATAGGGTTAGGCCCAAAGGTTGATGAGATGAGAAGGTTCATCAAGAGGTGATGAACAAGATGTTATGAGAGCTGGGTGACAATCTTGAAGTGAAGTTTGATTGACGATCATGAAGACTTCAAGAGAGAGCTAGATGTCATTCCCGGGGAAAAAAAAGAGTGAAGATTTTAAGACCCCAACGGGGATCTCTCATGTGCGGTGCAAAGGTATAACTAGATAGGCTAAGGATGTTTCCTAGCTTTGTGTCTAGTATTTTATCGCCGTACTATTAAGAGGGGTTGAGTATTTAGTTTGAACTTCATCATCGGTGATGAACTCAATCCGGTCACTCGAGCTCAAAGTATTCTTCTTATTTGGATCTTGCATGGAGCTAACCATTTGGCATATGTTGCGAATGGGTGAAGCTCGTGCTTGGCTTTGTTAGCATATTGCTTTGATTTGCGTGTGTTGCAAATAAGATAAGCATATGTTTTGGTTTTTCGCATAGAAGCTTTGAGTTGCATGTGTTCGAAATGGGATAAGCTAATGCGTTGGTTTTTGCATGAAGTTCATTTTTGCATGTGTTGCAATCGTTGAACTTTATGTTTGTTCCTTAAATAAAAATCATTATTTTAGTTTGATTTGGTTGCTTGGAGCTAAGCTTTGGTATATGTTGCAAAGTGAGGATGCTCAAGCGTAAAATGGATTAATTGTTTATTTGCAAGATCGTTGTGCGAATAAACGGGAAGTCTATAAGTCCGGGATCCTAGAGCATGTGACTTGCACCGTGGTTTTTGCAAGCTGATTTGGTCATGGTTTGACCATCACATGGCTAAGAGGATCAATCTTATAGACTCCGGGATTTATTTGCTTAATACGTTTTGCAAATATTTCTTTGAGTTGTTTGCGAAATGTGTTTTCGCAAATTTGTTGGAGTTTGAATGAAATTCTTTGGAGCACGTGAATAGAATTTGCAAATATGTTTTGCAAATTGTTTGTGATCATGATTTGATCATCACATGGCTCAAGATTTAATCTTGTTGACTCTTGCTAGCTTGTGGTCATGCCTTTGATCAAGTCTATGTGAGGATTTCAAGAAAATCAGTTTTAGACTTGAGTGACCACTTTCAAGTTTTTGTGATTTTGAAAAATATCTATGATTGCTTAAATTTGGAAAAAGGGCAAAAAATGTAGCCCTTTTGATAACCTTTTCATAGAGTCCAAGATCACCTAAATCGGACATCGGAGTAAAAAGTTATGACCATTTTAATCTGAAAAGTGTAGCACTACCGCCCCTGAAGAGAGGTAGTGCCGCCCTGAGGCTGGCAATACCACCCATAAAGAGCGGTAGTACCGCTCGAGGCCGACACTACCGCTATTTTAACGTCGGTAGTTATTTTCCAAAGAGAGGTGTTTTCTGAAGTTTGCCCTGAGGTCGGCACTATCGCCCGAGAAGGCCGTAGTGCCGCCCGAGCGGCACTACCGCGATTTTGCCTACAGTAGTGCCGAATTTATAGCCGTTAGCCGACCGTTGGGGCTAAGGGCGGCACTACCACCCCTATGAGTGCGGTAGCGCCGGGTTTGCCGATTTTTCTGAGATTTTGTCCCCAACGGCTAGTTTTGGCATGTAAGCTATAAAAGGACCCCTTGGGGGAGCATTTATGTGTTGTTGCTGCACTCTTGAGTGTGTTTGAGATTGTGTGAGTTCTTGAGAGGGAGTTGTATGAGTTGCACACCTCAATTTGGTTTTTGAGCTCAAGAGTAAGACTAATTGCATGAGTTGCAATTAGAGTGTGATTGAGAGGATCTGAAAGCGTATGTATTGCGCTAGGTGAAGTTCAAACGGATTGCTTGACCTTTTACTCTTAGAGGTTGCCGCCTCCTAGACGGCGTAGGAGCGTCGTGCGCGGGAGCTCTCAAGTTCTGTGGGAAGCCCCGACGAAGTTTGTGAAGGTTGGTGTTTAGCCTACCCGGTGGGGTGAAAAGCAACTTACGAGTGGATTTGAGGTGGGAGGCTCAAGTGAGTGAGCCGGTCCAAAGTGAGTTGGACTTCCTCAACATGGGTTAGGGGAGACCGGCAAGTCTTCGACACCACAGTAAAAAGTATCGTGTTCATTGTCTCTTTTACATTCGAGCATTTACCTTATTGCAATATTATCTCTTGCTTGATTGTATCTAGAATTGCTTAGTGTAGCTTGTTTGATCAACTTAGCAATTTCTGTGTAGAGACATAATTTAGTTAGTTCACTAGTGAGCCTAGTTGATTTAGGTTTTAATTGTCAAAACCGTAGTTTACGCTTCCGCAATTAATTTAGGTTTTGACATAGGGTTAATTAAGCATATCTCGATTAGTCGTAGAGACGAAATTTTTATAATCGCCTATTCACCCTCCTCTAGGCGCATCCTCGACCCTATAACAAGTCCACATGTTGTCTTGCTTCTAGACCGATAGTGTTTCTAAATTGCACAATTTTAAAGGAGCAGGGAAAATATGAGCAAACAGTGTGGCATCCAGCAGCACAATGAACCAAATAGTCACCTTGTAGCAGAAAATAATTAATATACTATCTATTAAAAGGGAAAGATTTTGAGAGCTCACAGCTCACCCACGTCACCCCCCTTGGCATTTTGCGAATAAGCCCTTTGATTTTCTCCGAATTACGGATAAGTCCCTGTAAAATTACCAAAAAACCCTCTGAATTTTCAAAATATTTTTTTACCCCAAACATGTGAGAGTGAAAAGCTTTTTTTTCTTCAAAATAGATTGTGTATTCTTTCGATTCACGTTTAGGTCCCTCCTTCGTTATTTTGCAAAAAAAAAACTCCAATTAAATACGAAACTCGAACGAGTCCTTTTCTAATTTTTTTGAGTAGCGTATAGGTCCAAAAAAGATAACAAATTGGTCCCCATCCTTTACGTCCAGGTCCTTTCTCCATTTTTCCCGGAAAAGATATATTTGTTAACAGAAATATGTGTGCAGCTCTATCTCTAGATTTTTTTTGCGGCTTGATCTCTAATATTTTTTGAAGCGTGTATTATTACCCCGTGAATGCATATGATGTTAAACTCGGCATCTATACTTTTTTTTGCAGCTCGATCTCTAATATTTTCTAAAACATGTATTATTACCCGGTGAACGCATAGGGTGTTAAACTCAGCATCTATAATTTTTTTTGCAACTCGATCTCTAATATTTTCCAAAACATGTATTATTACCCGGTGAATGCATAGGGTGTTAAACTTGGCATCTATAATTTTTTTTTCAACTCAAAATCTAATATTTTCCGAAACATGTATTATTCATTTTTTTTCAAAAAGGCACGTTGTTACACAAATTCGCCAACGGTTCCTACCTAGCGTATTTTCAAAAAAAAAAACCTAAGAAAACAAAAAAACTTTAGATTTTCCTACCTTTTTCTAGAAAAAGACTTAGATCAAATTTCGCACGGCGCAACAACGCGCGCAGCCCTACCTAGTACATCTGAAACTCTGATGAAGGGAAACTTCGTACAACTAAGAAAACATGTTCAGTGAACCATTTCCAACTACGAAATCTTTTGTATTTCAGGTTCATTCATTACAAAACAACCACTTTAGCGTTGGACACTCGGACAGGCGGGTATCCTACGACGCCTAACCGAGGGTTAAGCACTGTATGATCAAACATAAACATCAAAGGTAGAAAATAGCAAGCAATGACACCTTTACCAATTATAATAAAATCTCTTGCTATTTTGTCACAACAGAACCTTCATATAAGTTATATGTCATCGGACTTAATTATTCAAAACTGTTAAAAAATGCTAACTTGTGATCTATCCATAGCTTCAGATGTCTTCAAATGAGGTACTCGTATATGGCCAAGAAACCTTCCGTATTTATACTTTCGATCCCCAAAAAAGTCAGTTAAAGAGCTAACAATCTCAGTTTTTTCAGCAAATAAACACGCAAAATGTATGAACTTTACCATTTATTCACATGCGAACCTTTAACCATCACTTTCAAATATTGCATCTAATTAATGGAAAGCATGATGGCCATCGGATTGAAATTAACCTTTGTCCTTAACAATATGTTCACTTTTCCTAGACGCTAGACGGGTGACAGTCCGACGTCTAGCACCTAATCGCCACCTAGACGAGAAAAATTAACCTATGCGACTAGTCAGGGAGAGATCTAGCACCAAGGCACCGCCTAACCGAGCTAGGCGGACACCTTGGGATAATAGTTTCAAGCACCAGAACAAAGATAGTGGAGGCCTTTTCACTTTGGTACCATTCCAAATCAATAAATAACTGAGGGTCTGTTTGTTTCTGCTTGTGATTCTAGATTCTGACTTCAAAAGCTGAATAAAAAACAAACAACCTAATTCTAGAATCCGATTCTCGCAATCCAGCCCATGCATTTACACTAGAATCCACAATCCACTTTATATGTGTTTTTGAATTCCAGCTTTTGAAGAATTAGCTTTTCAATAACCACAATCCAGAACCAGCTTTTAAGAATCCAAAGCAAAAATAAACAGGCCCTGAATCTAGTATGTTCTAATCACCATATACAGTAATGCCAGCGAGAATTGGCACATATCAAAACAAGTCGAGGCGACTGTTCAAATATCCGTTCGAGACAAATGCTAACTAGAGCATAGCACAGAAGCACATTAGGGTCTGTTTGTTTCAGCTGGGAATTATAGAAAGTAGCTTTTAAAATCTAGAAGGTCAACAAACAGGCAACTTTCAATTTGGATTGTAACAATCTGGAGGTCAGATTGTAGCAATCCCACAATCCACTCTGGAGGAGCTTTTCCTAGCTTTTTTTTTGCGAAAGACCACAATGCCCATCGAACTTCACACAAAATTACCCACTATTGCCCTTCATTACCCTCACCCCTCTCACTTTTGCCACGCAGAAACAACAATCCAATTGGCTAGGATACTCATCCCTGTGACCATTTATTGACTTTGTATTATGTTTTTGAACAATTAACATGACTTGTAGGATAATGAGGCAGCGAGTCGTGACGGGTCGACACCTTGTCGGGTTTGTCGACCCCAAGATGGTGTCTGCGACCATGGTTAGGTTGCAATCGGACTTCCTTGTAGGATACATCAAGCAGGCATTGCATGTTGAGGCGAAAAAGAACTTCATTCTCTTCCCGTACCACCAGGAGTATGTACTACTACAAAATTCAATTACTTGTACGCACTTAAACTGTATATAAACTTATTTTATTGCATTGTGTACCTTTTAATAAGCAACCATTGGGTTCTACTTGTGGTTGTTCCGAGTGAAAACAAAGTCTACACATTTAACTCGCTCGAAAATAGACCGATGGACTACGCGATCCGGCCTATTTTTGGAGAAGTACATTCCTCTAACCTAACACTGTACATATTGAACTACGTTAGATATTTTTTTCCTCAATGACATCTCTCCAATGTATGTAGGGCTTTCTTTTCTTACATTGCGGAAGGTGGCCGGCACAATGATAAACAAGGCAACAAATTGGAGTGAAAGCGCTTCAAGGTACAAGTGTCTATCATAGGATTTCTTTCTCACACCTATTATTTGTCTCCTAATTTAATTGTGTGTTTGGTTAGTGAGATGGAGTAGAATGGAACCATCCCATCCCACCAAGTCTAGTGTTTGGTTGGAGAGTTGAGGATGACTTAGTTCCAGAAAAGAGAATATTCTCTCTAGATTCGGGACGGCCAGGTTCTACAAATTTTCTGGAACGCAACGATCCCACTTGGAATGTTAGAGTGACAGTGGGCCATATCTGAGAAGCTGGGATGGAACCATTCCATCCCTGAAATCTGGGATGAAGCCATTCCATCCCTGAAATCTGGGATGGAACCATTCCATTCCACCTCACTCTCCAACCAAACACACAATAAGTTTCTTTGTTCACAGTGTCATCAACAGGGGTGTGATGACCTGTGCGGCTTTTACGTGATGCATCACATGCTGATTCTGGTCGGCGGCTCAAATCTTTTCCCTAAGGTATAGAACTGATTATTGCACTACTATCAGTCTTTTAAAATAAAATTTTAAAATTTAAATATATTAGTGCACTACTTTCTTGCAGGACCTTGATATCCCCCGGAAGAGCCTAAGCAACAAGGATCTCAAGAAATTACGAGACCACATATGCCAATGGTACTGGACAGAAGTTATAGTGGAGGATGGTAGATTTAAAGACCCGACAAGCTCTTACTAGTCAATATGTAATGTAAACAATATTAATGGGAATGTGATGTGTACTGAATGCGATATGCTTGGATGTTTATGTGAATGTTCTGTGATAATGTATTAGAGATTGTGATGTATGTTATGTGTCATATTGTGAATGTTATGTGTCATTGTGAATGTTCTGTGATAATGTATTAGAGATTGTGATGTATGTTATGTGTCATATTGTGAATGTTATATGTCACATTGTGAAGAATGTGATATGGTCAGCACCATCACAATCGGTTCTTTGTTGGAACCGATTGTGACACATTCATCACAATCGGTTTCCAACAAGAACCGATTATGATAATGACCTCATCACAATCGGTTTTGAACAAAAACCGATTGTAATAATGCATCATCACAATCGGTTTCCAACAAGAACCGATTGTAATAATGCATCATCACAATCGATTTCGAACAAGAACCGATTGTGATAATGGCCTCATCACAATCGGTTTCGAACAAGAACCGATTGCGATAATGCCTCATAACAATCGGTTTCCAACAAGAACCGATTGTAATAATGTCTCACCATAATCGGTTTCGAAGAAGAACCGATTGTGATAATGTCATCATCACAATCGGTTTTGAACAAAAACCGATTGTAATAATGCATCATTACAATCGGTTTCGAACATAAACCGATTGTGATAATGGCCTCATCACAGTCGGTTTCCAACAAAGAACCGATTGTGATGACTAATAATTACTATTGTTCCGGAACCGATTGTGATAAGGCTTCCTCATCTCTGTCGTTAGACTTTCTATCGCTACTAGAACCGATTGTGATGATGAAAAAGAACCGATTCTGATGTACATTCCTGTAGTAGTGCAAACACACTATAATCTGGGTTGCCAAACCGTCGTTAGCTTTTCAACCTCTAGCTTTTAACAATCCAGCTTTAACAATTGGAATCGGTTCTTTTTCAATATCCTGCTGAAACAAAAACGCCCTTATTTGCACTGGGTCATCAAACAAATTGATGATTTTTTGACTCAATAACTACACGCCTTTCTGCCACTGGGTTGGTGTCTCGTGCAGCCGGCGCAGGCAGCGCCTCACCGCCGTGGAGCTGTCGGACGTGCCCCTCCACGGTGTGCTTGCTCCTCACCTCGGTAACCTCTCTTTCCTCTTCGTCCTCAACCTCACCAGCACCAACCTCACGGGCCCAATCCCGGATGATTTAGGAAGGTTGCGTCGTCTCAAAGTCCTAGATCTTAGTTTGAATGGCCTGTCAAGTAGCATCCCAATCACTGTAGGAAACGTCACAAGGCTTCGATTTCTTTCACCAATGTTAAACAATCTATCTGGTCCAATCCCGGTAGAGCTACAGAACCTGCGCAATCTAGGCTACATAAATCTCATGACGAATTACCTCACTGGCTCGATACCAAACAGTCTATTCAATGACACACGTTTGCTAACTTTTCTGAAAATTGGCAAAAACAGCCTGTCAGGGCCGATACCAGATTACATTGGCTCCTTACCAATGCTCGAGCACCTTGTCCTGCAAGTCAATCATCTCGCTGGCCCAGTGCCACCGGCCATCTTCAACATGTCTACACTAAATATTATCGCGCTCGGTGGCAACTACAAATTAACTGGTCCTATCCCTGGCAATGAGAGTTTCAGTCTCCCAAAACTACAATGGATCACCATCGGAAAAAACAGTTTCACTGGTCAAATCCCACTGGGGCTCGCAGCTTGTCAGTACCTCCAGGTTCTTGCCCTGCCCGATAACTCGTTTGAGGGTGTTGTGCCAGCATGGCTGGGCAAGTTGGCTCATCTCAATTTCATTTCGTTGGCTAATAATGACCTTGTTGGCCCAATCCCTACGGCGCTTAGCAACCTCACTCGACTAGGTGTCCTAGAACTGTCAATCGGCAACCTAATAGGAACCATTCCAGTACAATTTGGACAACTGGGCCAACTCCATGAGCTGCATCTCTCACATAATCAACTAACTGGACCCATCCCTGCTTCTCTTGGCAACCTGTCTGAAATTGCAGTCCTAGGATTGGAAACAAACCTGTTGGCTGGATCGGTACCAACAACAATTGGTAGCCTAAACTCTTTGGTGTTTTTTGATATTTCAGAAAACCACCTACAGGGGGATCTCAACTTCCTCTCTGTTCTTTCCAACTGTAGGAAACTACGGTTTCTCGTCATGCCAGTGAATGATTTCACAGGGAGTCTCCCTGACTCTGTGGGGAATCTGTCTAGTCAGCTGCAATATTTCGTTGCATATCAGAACATGTTAACCGGTGGATTTCCATCTACGATTACAAATTTAACTAGTCTCAATTGGCTAGATCTTTCTACAAACCAACTGCACAGTGCAATTCCAGAATCCATCATGATGTTGCAGAATCTCCAGTGGCTTAACCTCGATGACAATAAATTGTTTGGCCCCATCCCATCTCGAACCGCAATGCTAAAGAATCTAGAAACATTATTACTTTCAGACAACAAATTATCTGGCTCCATACCAAAGGACATCAGTAACCTAACAAAGTTAGAAAACTTAAATTTATCCCATAGCCAGTTAGTGTCAACTATACCCCCAAGTTTGTTTCATCTTGATAGCCTCATCCAGCTAGATCTGTCTCAAAACTTCTTGAATGGTGCATTACCGGTTGATATAAGCAACTTGAAACAAATTAACGTCTTGGATCTCTCTACCAACAGCTTGGTTGGTAGCCTCCCAGATTCAATTGGACTACTCCAAATGGTAGCCTACTTGAACCTATCACACAATTCCTTCAATGATTCGATTCTAAACTCTTTTGGCAAGCTAGCCAACTTTCAAACTTTGGACCTATCACATAACGATCTCTCTGGTACAATCCCAAAGTACCTGGCCAATTTTACCATCCTCACTAGCTTGAACCTGTCTTTCAATAAGCTACAAGGTCAGATACTAGAAGGAGGTGTCTTCTCAAACATCAGCCTGCAATCCTTGGTTTGGAACACGGGGCTATGTGGTGCTTCACGTTTAGGATTTCCACCCTGTCGTATCAAAGTCTCGAAGAACCAATAGTCACATGCTGAAATTCTTGCTCCCTGCTATTATCATAGCCGTTGGATGTAGGATCGAAGTATACGAATATAGCAATCAGAGGGGGGGGTGAATGATTGTGCGGAAGCTAAAACCAAATTCTTGATCTATTAAAAGTTCACCCCAAAACAGAACCAAATAATTGCCTCGTTTTCGACAAAAACAGAATGATAGAGGTTTGGTAAAACGCGAATTCCCGGAGATCCAACTATCCGATCAATCTGAAATTTGGACACAAGAAACTAGATTCCAATACGAATCAAACCCAAAAAGAATCAGCTCAATCGGACTTACGGATCAAAAGTTATGACCTTTGCAAGCTTACTGTTCCAGAAGATGGCGAGAATAAATCTAACTAGAATTGTAGCTCGCCGAAAGATTTGATGAACTTGATCTTTATTTCTCCTTTCTTTTGTCTAAAATACTCCAAACAAAAGAGTACAACCCTAAAGCTTGCTCAAAGCTTGATTGCCTTCAACAGGAGGCAACCCCTCTATTTAAAGAAGGCAAACACACCTAATCCTAGAAGGAGTCCTAATCCTAGAAGGATTCCTAATCCTAAAAGGATTCCCACTCCTAATCCTAGAAAGAGCATGTATTCAACACAACTTCACTTGGCCCAACCTGGCCGATCAACACCCTAGAGAGGTTTTTGATGGATCAAATCAAGATAAAACTTGAAGAACAAAAACCAATCTAGAACTAGAACAAGCATGCAAACAAGAACCAAAACAGAGAAAATCAGAGCGGCGTGGTTCTTTGTAGCACTTAAAAATCTTGGAAGAATTGATCTTTATTTCTTGTCTAAAATACTCTCATCAAAAGAGTACAAACCCTAAAACCAAGCTCAAAGCTTGATGCGCTCAGCTCTACTTGGTGCCTTTCAACAGGAGACCCCCCACCTATTTAAAGCACCAACCCACAAGGAGTTCTGAATACGATTCCTATTCCCTAGAAGGATTCCGTATCCAACTCAACTCCACTTGGCCCAACCAGGCCGAGTACAACTCTTGCACGCGTATGGCAACCCTACCATACTCACGTGACTAACACTTTGCACGCGTATGGCCACCTGCCATACTCACGTGACTAACACTTTGCACGCGAATGACCTCCTGCCATTCTCACGTGACTAACCATTCTTCATGTGCACCATTCTCTTAGCCCGAACGTCCCGCATGACATCCTTGACCACCAAGACCTCGGTTCCTCCTGAACCTAGTCCCGAACCTCAGTTCCTCCATGAACCTAGTTCCGGTCCCGTCATCGACCACATTCGTCTTCGAGCAATACCTGCACATGAACAAACCACAAAACAAATCCGAGCACAAGTCCACGACTTGACTCAATGTCAATCCATGCAACTACTCACATGAGTATTGCATAAAGTCCACTTCAAAAGAAGCATCATGAAATCATTACAAATTTCAAATTCACATTCAAAATTCAAATCCAAATCGCTCAAAATCCTAATTGAGTGAAAACGCATTCACGACGGACAAACAAAGTTGGTCCGTTGTATAAGGAAAAGTTTCTGTTCCAAGAAGCCAACCAAACGCGGAAAAACACGTTCACAACGGACAAACAAAGTTGGTCCGTTGTACATGCAAAAATGGCTTCGGTCATGAGCTCAAAACAAGTTCACAACGGACCCCAGAAGCTTGTCCGGCGCAAACGTGCCACGCTCGGTTTCACAAAAGGAAAACCCTAGAAAAAGTCCATTCACGACAGACAAAAAGAATTAGTCCGTTGTACATGTGAAAATCTTGGTTCCAAGAAATTATCCAAACCGAAAAAGCTTGTTCACAACGGACCAAGAAAAACTGTCCGTTGTACATGTGAAAATGACTTCGGTCATGGGCTCAAAAACATGTTCACAATGAGACCCAAAAACACTGTCCGTCGCAGATGGGAAACTTCTTGCTTCTTGAGAACTTTGTCCGCTAATGCGTAACTTCTTGCTTTCTTGTAAAATTGTCAAAACACATGAACAAACACATTTTGCAAATTCAAATCTAAGTTAATTTTTCAGTTCAAAGCCAATTTTTCAGCACATGATTTCACAATCTCCCCCTTGATGAAAACATTGGCAACACCACTTAGAATTGAATCATTTGGCATTCACTTTACAAAAGATTTTGAAATCCAAAGGATCAAAGACCAAAGTAAGAAAACACAGAAATCCCTCTTTGACCAAAATGCAAAACAAAATCTCCCCCTGAGAATGAAAATGTGTGTGAATGTGCAATGCGCCCAAAAATTTCAAAAATTCTCCAAACTTCTCAAAAAATTCTCAAATTTCCAAATACAACTCTCCCTTTTTCTTTAAACTTTTCAAAGAAAGATTTCCAAATTTCTCCCCCTTTGACAATGGATTCATCAAGAGTAAAAGAGAGAACAGGTTCAAAATTTTTCCTGAAACAATGATTTCACCAAGAGAAACAAGGGAGTGCCAAGATAGAAAAAGATGAGCTCATTCGATCATATAACCTTATATATCACATAATATGCAAAATACATGATCTTGAAGTGATTTTAACAAGTTAGGGAATGACATGCATCTCAACCTCAATTTAGTCAACTATAGCCAAGTACTAAGCAAGATCTTAGCAGAAAAAACAAGACTTTAAAAATTGAAGCAACTAACAACTTAGGGCGAGCAAGTAGTTTCAACTCCAATCTAGTAGACCAATTTAATCTTTAAACAATAAGTTGCATGTGGCATGCTTGAAGCATACTTCTTTTATTTTCTAGGAGTGGCATGCTTGAAGCATACATCTTATCTTTGAGGGAATGGCATGCTTGAAGCATACATCTTATCTTTTTAGGGAAAGCACCTCAAGCACATAACTTGAGGTTTTTTGCTTTTAACAACCCCTTTTATTGATTCCCTTTTCTTTTCATTTTTCTTTGATTATAAACATGCAAAAGTGATTAAAAGGTCTTATGAAAGAGTAAAGTTGAAACCACACTTGCTTCATAGCCCAAATTTGTCAAGAGGATTCAATATCAAGCCTAGAAGAGTAAGATATCACAGAGTATTTAGCTATAGGTAATCAGTCCAGGGAATTCCACAATGTCATTTTTAGTTCAAGTGAGACAATTAGATTATCATATATTAGCTCAATTACATAACATATAAAGAAATATGATAAAGTGAGCTCATCAAGTGAAAGAACTTGGCAAAGAAACTCCCCCTCAAAACAATCCCATTGGATGAACAATTCCAAGTTCTCCCCGAATAAAAGCAAAACGAGAAGAAGACAAAGGTTTTGTGAAAATTTCTGCCAATTGATGTTCAGTATCCACATGATGAAGCACAATGTTGCCTTTTTCAACATGATCTCTAAGAAAGTGAAATCCAATATCAAATGCTCAAGAAAGAGGATTACTCAAGAGGTGGCACGAACCAAATCAATTCAACATCTTCCAAAGTTGAATCGATTATTTGGTTCTGTTTTGGGGAGTCTTGAGTTTATCTCTTTTTGGGTTACTTGACTTTGGTTCCTAGAAGTGATTTTTTTACAAGTGGTATCAGAGCAAGGCTCTACTAATCCATCTTAACAGGTGATTAGTAAACGGTAAGTTATGGCAACAGAGAAATACTCGAACAAACCGCCAATCTTCGATGGCACGCATTTCCCATCGGGCGGATCAGGATGATTGCATATCTTCAAGCTCAAGGTAACGCGATTTGGCGCAAGGTAAAAATTTAAATGACGAGCTTCCTTCTAATGATGATATTGATAAAATCGAGTTTGAAAAAGATGTTGAAAACAATAATAGAGCTAGAAACATATTGCTTCAAGGACTTGCTAGAAAAGAATTCGATAGAGTCTGTCATTTACTCACTGCTCATGAAATTTGGAAATCTCTTCAAGATTATCATGAGGGTCTTGACTCTGTAAAGAAGCTAGGCAGGATCAATTTAAAAAGGAATATACTAGATTTGAAATGAACTCTGGAGAATCTCTAGATGATTGTTTTGCTCGCTTTAACAGAATCTTAAACAATCTTAGAGCTGTAGATGTAAAGTACATCGACTCTGAAAATGCTAGACATTTCCTATCATCTCTTGATCTTAAAATCGGCAAATGAAAGTGACTGCTTTTAGGGAAGCTCACAAGATGAGTGGAATGACTTTGGATAAACTTTATTCTAGTCTCAAGACTTTTGAAATAGACATTGTTTCAAGAACTTCCAATGATAACTCTATGGCTCTTAATGCTAATTCTTCATATGATAATGCTACTAGTTCTTCATCATCATATTCCATTCTTGCCTTGAGTGCTCTTAGTGATGAACAGCTAGATCAAATACCAGTAAGATACACTTGCTCTTCTTTCCAAGCGTGTCAATGCAGCGTACATGAGATCAAGGGAGAGAAGAGGAGCCTCCATCCTTTGCTACAAGCTGCGGCAAGGCGGGGCACATCCGTGCTAATCTGCTTTCAAGAACAAAGATAGAGAGGAGAAGGAGCAAAGCAACTCCTCCAAGTCCTTCCACCAAGAGAGAGCAAGGATAAAAATAAACAACGAACAAAGAAGATGCTCAACAAAGTCTTGAGGCAATTGGTCGCTTAGACTTAGCGACATTGATGACTCAAGCGAAGATGAGAAGGAAGCGAAGCAAACGAAGTGAATGAGAAGGATCTCACCAGACTATGCTTCATGGCAAAAGGGAACACTAGTGATTCTAGTAACAACGACAAAGACCTCCAATGACGGTGATGAGGTAATGCCTTAAATATGATGAGCTTTGTGAAGTTTTAGTCATATTGAGAAAATCTTTAAGAAAATCTTCACTCAAAAATAAAAGCTTAGAAAAAGATCTATCCATGCTAAAATCTGAAAACTTTGATCTTAGAAATTCAAATTCTGAAAATATTTGCGATACTTGCTTAGATCTCAAATTTGAAATTAAGTCACTAAAAGAGGAACATGTGATTAAACTAGAACAAGTTTATGCGAACAATTGAAAAATGAAAAACTTGTGAAAAATATTGGTTGCTCTACTGATAGTTTACCTGATCAAATTGCTTGCTCTAAATGTTCTATTCTTGAGTTGAAATTAAAAGATGCAAATTGTAGAGTTACCCAATTAACAAATGACATGTTCACTCATGAAATTAACTCGTGTTCAAATTGCCGTAAAGTAAAAGCTAAAATTGACACTCCTTGTGATAATTGTTTAACTCTTGCTAAGAAAGTTGATTACTTGCAAAATTCTTTGGAACGTTTCACTGATGGCAAGAAAAACCTAAACATGATTTTGGATCAATCAAAAGTCAGCACTCAAAACAAAGGTTTAGGTTTTGATTCTTATGCTCATCATAAATCACATGCTCCCACTGTTGTCAAAACACTTGAAAGTGGAAAATTTGAAATTGTCAATGAGCCTAAGAAAACTGTCTTTAAATCTGCTGGTCTTTTATCTTCTACTATGATGAATGCAAAATGTGCTTCTATTGTTAAAGCAAAACATCATGTTAAGTACACTTGCACTCATTGTGGTAGAGATGGACATTTAGTAGACTTTTGCTTTAGACTAGCTAAACAACAAAAGAGAGAAAGGTTTAATGCTAGGTCTAATTTTAGAAAGGCACACTCTACTTCTCATTATGTGCCTAGGGTGAAACAAACACCTTTTGTTTCTAAAAACACGGAAAAGGCAAATCTGTTTTTGTACATAAGAATACTCGTGTTGTGCCCATCTTGTTGTGCGTCGTGTGTCTCGATCTGGATTCCTAAACATCTTATTTCTAACTTGATCATCGAGGCCTCGACAATTTCTCGCTTCTATGTAGGCCTCTCACGAGGAAGGAGAACATGTGGCTAGTGAATTTTGGATGCTCACTTCATATGTTCGGTGATAAGTTTTGGTTCTTCTTCACTCGTGCATCTCATGCTAAAAGTGTTGCCTTTGAAGATACTTCTTCCACTTACATTTTCGCAAAAGGCACTAGTCCAAATAGTGCAGTGCAGTGCATATGTTCAGGAGAGTGTCTTTGTTCATAAAGATGATGATAATCTTTGTTGAGGACGAGATAATTAGAGGTTTACATGAGAGACTCTTCCCACGTGCTTGTGTGTGCTTGTTTTCAAGCTTCCCACGTCGGCCACATCGACAAGCTATCAAAAGGATTTTCAGGTATCTTCATAGAACTCAAGATTTTGGCATTTGGCTTCTGCTTCCTCATGCATTAGTTTGAGATCTTTTACGATGCTGATTTTGGAGGATGTAGAATTGATAGGAAGAGCACTTCTGGTTCATGTCACTTCTTGGGAAATTCTCTCATTGCATGGTCATCTAGAAAACAATCTTACATTGCACAATCAAGCTCTTTGAATCTGAATATGTGGTGCTTTGCTAGTTGTTGTTCTCAAATTCTTTGGATAGAAGCTACACTAAAAGATTATGGGGTTAATTTGGATAGTGTTCCTCTTTTGTGTGATAACACTAGTGCAATTTGCATTGCTAAGAACCTGCAACACTCTAGAACAAAACACATTGACATCGATTTCACTTTCTTAGAGATCATGTTGAAAAAGGCAACATTGTGCTTCATCATGTGGATACTGAACATCAATTGGCAGACATTTTCACAAAACCTTTGTCTTCTTCTCGTTTTGCTTTTATTCGGGGAGAACTTGGAATTGTTCATCCAATGGGATTGTTTTGAGGAGTTTCTTTGCCAAGTTCTTTCACTTGATGAGCTCACTTTATCATATTTCTTTATATGTTATGTAATTGAGCTAATATATGATAATCTAATTGTCTCACTTGAACTAAAAATGACATTGTGGAATTCCCTGGACTGATTACCTATAGCTAAATACTCTGTGATATCTTACTCTTCTAGGCTTGATATTGAATCCTCTTGACAAATTTGGGCTATGAAGCAAGTGTGGTTTCAACTTTACTCTTTCATAAGACCTTTTAATCACTTTTGCATGTTTATAATCAAAGAAAAATGAAAAGAAAAGGGAATCAATAAAAAGGGGTTGTTAAAAGCAAAAAACCTCAAGTTATGTGCTTCAGGGTGCTTTTCCTAAAAACATAAGATGTATGCTTCAAGCATGCCATTCCCTCAAAGATAAGATGTATGCTTCAAGCATGCCACTCCTAGAAAATAAAAGAAGTATGCTTCAAGCATGCCACATGCAACTTATTGTTTAAAGATTAAATTGGTCTACTAGATTGGAGTTGAAACTACTTGCTCGCCCTAAGTTGTTATTTGCTTCAATTTTTAAAGTCTTGCTTTTTCTGCTAAGATCTAGCTTAGTACTTGGCTATAGTTGACTAAATTGAGGTTGAGATGCATGTCATTCCCTAACTTGTTAAAATCACATCAAGATCATGTATTTTGCATATTATGTGATATATAAGGTTATATGATCGAATGAGCTCATCTTTTCCTATCTTGGCACTCCCTTGTTTCTCTTGGTGAAATCTTTGTTTCAGGAAAAATTTTGAACCTGTTCTCTCTTTTACTCTTGATGAATCCATTGTCAAAGGGGGAGAAATTTGGAAATCTTTCTTTGAAAAGTTTAAAGAAAAGGGAGAGTTGTATTTGGAAATTTGAGAATTTTGGGAGAAGTTTGGAGAATTTTGAAATTTTTGGGCGCATTGCACATTCACACACATTTTTATTCTCAGGGGGAGATTTTGTTTTGCATTTTGGTCAAAGAGGGATTTCTGTGTTTTCTTACTTTGGTCTTTGATCCTTTGGATTTCAAAATCTTTGGTAAAGTGAATGCCAAATGATCAATTCTAAGTGGTGTTGCCAATGTTTTCATCAAGGGGGAGATTGTGAAATCATGTGCTGAAAAATTGGCTTTGAACTGAAAAATTAACTTAGATTTGAATTTGCAAAATGTGTTTGTTCATGTGTTTTGACAATTTGACAAGAAAGCGAAGATTACGCATTAGCGCCGGACAAAGTTCTCAAGAAACAAGAAGTTTCCCATCTGCGACGGACAGTGTTTTTGGGTCTGTTGTGAACATGTTTTTGAGCCCATGACCGAAGTCATTTTCACATGTACAACGGACAGCTTTTTCTTGGTCCGTTGTGAACAAGCTTTTCGGTTTGGATAATTTCTTGGAACCAAGATTTTCACATGTACAACGGACTAATTCTTTTTGTCCGTCGTGAATGGACTTTTTCTAGGGTTTTACTTTTGTGAAACCGAAGCGTGGCACGCTTGCGGCGGACAAGCTTCCGGGGTCCGTTGAACTTGTTTTGAGCTCATGACCGAAGCCATTTTTGCATGTACAACGGACCAACTTTGTTTGTCCGTTGTGAACGTGTTTTTCCGCGTTTGGTTGGCTTCTTGGAACAGAAACTTTTCCTTATACAACGGACCAACTTTGTTTGTCCGTCGTGAATGCATTTTCGCTCAATTAGGGTTTTGAGCGATTTGGATTTGAATTTTGAATGTGAATTTGAAATTTGTAATGATTTCATGATGCTTCTTTTGAAGTGGACTTTATGCAATACTCATGTGAGTAGTTGCATGGATTGACATTGAGTCAAGTCGTGGACTTGTGCTCGGATTTGTTTTGTGGTTTGTTCATGTGCAGGTATTGCTCGAAGACGAATGTGGTCGATGACGGGACCGGAACTAGGTTCATGGAGGAACTGAGGTTCGGGACTAGGTTCAGGAGGAACCGAGGTCTTGGTGGTCAAGGATGTCATGCGGGACGTTCGGGCTAAGAGAATGGTGCACATGAAGAATGGTTAGTCACGTGAGAATGGCAGGAGGTCATTCGCGTGCAAAGTGTTAGTCACGTGAGTATGGCGGTGGCCATACGGCGTGCAAAGTGTTAGTCACGTGAGTATGGTAGGGTTGCCATACGGCGTGCAAGAGTTGTACTCGGCCTGGTTGGGCCAAGTAGAGTTGAGTTGGATACTGGATTCCTTCTAGGGAATAGGAATCGTATTCAGAACTCTTTGTGGGTTGGTGCTTTAAATAGGTGGGGTCTCTGTTGAAAGGCACCAAGGAGAGCTGAGCGCATCAAGCTTTGAGCTTGGTTTTAGGGTTTGTACTCTTTTGATGAGAGTATTTTAGACAAGAAATAAAGATCAATTCTTCCAAGATTTTTGCGTGCTACGATAACCACGTCGCTCTGATATTTTCTGTTTTGGTTCTTGTTTGCATGCTTGTTCTAGTTCTAGATTGGTTTTTGTTCTTCAAGTTTTATCTTGATTTGATCCATCAAAAACCTCTCTAGGGTATTGATCTAGTGTTTCTCAAAGTCTAGTTGATCAATCTTTTGTCGTTCTTGTTTAATCTTGAAGTTTTGATTAGATTGATTCTCGTCAAGTTCTGGATCAGCAAGCTTGTGAAGCTCATATCTTTTGATCCGAAAGTCCGATCGAGCTGATTCTTTTTGGGTTCGATTCGTATTGGAATCTAGTTTCTTGTGTCCAAATTTCAGATCGTTTCGACGGTTGGATCTCCGGGAATTCTTGTTTTACCAAACCTCTGTCATTCTGTTTTTGTCGAAAACGAGGCAATTATTTGGTTCTGTTTTTGGGTGAACTTTTAATAGGTCAAGAATTTGGTTTTAGCTTCCGCACAATCATTCACCCCCCTCTGATTGCTATATTCGTATACTTCGATCCTACAAGTGGTATCAGAGCAAGGCTCTACTAATCCATCTTAACAGGTGATTAGTAAACGGTAAGTTATGGCAACAGAGAAATACTCGAACAAACCGCCAATCTTCGATGGCACAGACTTCCCCATCGGGCGGATCAGGATGATTGCATATCTTCAAGCTCAAGGTAACGCGATTTGGCGCAAGGTAAAAATTTAAATGCGAGCTTCCTTCTAATGATGATATTGATAAAATCGAGTTTGAAAAAGATGTTGAAAACAATAATAGAGCTAGAAACATATTGCTTCAAGGACTTGCTAGAAAAGAATTCGATAGAGTGCATCATTTACTCACTTGCTCATGAAATTTGGAAATCTCTTCAAGATTATCATG
The DNA here is from genome assembly GCA_036346355.1 of Rhipidocladum racemiflorum. Taxonomy (NCBI): domain Eukaryota; kingdom Viridiplantae; phylum Streptophyta; class Magnoliopsida; order Poales; family Poaceae; genus Rhipidocladum; species Rhipidocladum racemiflorum. The sequence continues at coordinate 51,668,522 of CM070578.1, read as the reverse complement.
AGGGTATTGACTCTGTAAAAGAAGCTAGGCAAGATCAATTTAAAAAGGAATATACTAGATTTGAAATGAACTCTGGAGAATCTCTAGATGATTGTTTTGCTCGCTTTAACAGAATCTTAAACAATCTTAGAGCTGTAGATGTAAAGTACACTGACTCTGAAAATGCTAGACATTTCCTATCATCTCTTGATCTTAAAATCTGGCAAATGAAAGTGACTGCTTTTAGGGAAGCTCACAAGATGAGTGAAATGACTTTGGATAAACTTTATTCTAGTCTCAAGACTTTTGAAATAGACATTGTTTCAAGAACTTCCAATGATAACTCTATGGCTCTTAATGCTAATTCTTCATATGATAATGCTACTAGTTCTTCATCATCATATTCCATTACTGCCTTGAGTGCTCTTAGTGATGAACAGCTAGATCAAATACCAGAAGATACACTTGCTCTTCTTTCCAAGCGTGTCAATGCAGCGTACATGAGATCAAGGGAGAGAAGAGGAGCCTCCATCCACTGCTACAACTGCGGCAAGGCAGGGCACATCCGTGCTAACTGTTTCAAGAACAAAGATAGAGAGGAGAAGGAGCAAAGCAACTCCTCCAAGTCCTTCCAGCCAAGAGAGAGCAAGGATAAAAATAAACAACGAACAAAGAAGATGCTCAACAAAGTCTTCGAGGCAATTGGAGGAGTTGCTTTTGAATTTAAATCCCTGGCAAGGAAGCTGCACATTGTACTAAACTTGATCTATTAAAAGTTCACCCCAAAACAGAACCAAATAATTGCCTCGTTTTCGACAAAAACAGAATGACAGAGGTTTGGTAAAACGAGAATTCCTGGAGATCCAACCGTCGAAACGATCTGAAATTTGGACACAAGAAACTAGATTCCAATACGAATCGAACCCAAAAAGAATCAGCTCGATCGGACTTACGGATCAAAAGATATGAGCTTCGCAAGCTTGCTGATCCAGAACTTGACGAGAATCAATCTAATCAAAACTTCAAGATTAAACAAGAACGACAAAAGATTGATCAACTAGACTTTGAGAAACACTAGATCAATACCCTAGAGAGGTTTTTGATGGATCAAATCAAGATAAAACTTGAAGAACAAAAACCAATCTAGAACTAGAACAAGCATGCAAACAAGAACCAAAACAGAAAATACTGTAGCGACGTGGTTACTGTAGCACGCAAAAATCTTGGAAGAATTGATCTTTATTTCTTGTCTAAAATACTCTCATCAAAAGAGTACAAACCCTAAAACCAAGCTCAAAGCTTGATGCACTCAGCTCTCCTTGATGAAAACATTGGCAACACCACTTAGAATTGAATCATTTGGCATTCACTTTACAAAAGATTTTGAAATCCAAAGGATCAAAGACCAAAGTAAGAAAACACAGAAATCCCTCTTTGACCAAAATAGTCATCAAGATCTCAAAACTCCCCCTTAATGAATGCAGTATCTCAAGCTTTGAAGTATATTCAAGGTATATAATCAAAGTAAAGCATTTGGAGAGTTTTTACGAGAGTTTTCACATTTTGTGTCAATTTATCCAATGAGAAAGCAAATTGAGAGAATATGGAGGCTCTAACACATAGAATAGTTGTTGCATAAGCAAATTAGAGCAAACAAGTAAGATGTCATAAACTGATTTTGCCAAAGCTAAAAGGAAATCTATCATGAGCAAAGAGAGACTTTCAAATTCACTAATGTTTGTCTCAAGGCTTTTCAAAAATTTGAATTTCCTTTTTCTCTTTTAGCAAGTTTGACAATTTTGCTTTGTGAACAACAGGGATGACAAGTAGCGCACACTAGCCCATACTTGTGTATGAGTAGGTAGTTCTTTCTTGTATCTTTCTCAGTTTAAATTGGCAAGTGGCTTCACATTGTTACGAACTTTTGTTTAGACAAGTAGCCTTTTCTTGCATCTTTTGAATTTAAATCCTGGCAAGGAAGCTGCACATTGTACTAAACTTGTGTTTAGCCAAGTAGCTTTTGCTTGCATCTTTTTCAACTTGCTTTTATCATTTAAAACACTGATTTTGCTTGAGACTCATAATGATCATTTGAAGTCCAACAAAAAGCTCACACATAGTTTCTAATCAGCTCTAGCCTTTCAACAGATGACAAGAAACTTTTAAGCCTATTTCACAAATGTAATACCATAATGAACAAGAGCCAAAATATTCTCAAAAAGCATCTCAAATTGAATTATTTTAGTCTTTTAGTCTTTTAGTGAGAAGTGAAGCAATGTAGCATTAATTTGACTATATACACAAGAATAGTCAACAAAGCTTTGTACTACATGATGCAATGAAAACAGGGGAGTTTTCTTTAAGTGTAACGACAAAATAGCTCCTTGTAGTAACCAAAGTCAAGTAACACAAATGAAAGAGTTAAAATCAAGACTCCCCCTCAAATCAACCCATGGGGATGAACAATTCCAAGTTCTCCCCGAATAAAAGCAAAACGAGAAGAAGACAAAGGTTTTGTGAAAATTTCTGCCAATTGATGTTCAGTATCCACATGATGAAGCACAATGTTGCCTTTTTCAACATGATCTCTAAGAAAGTGAAATCCAATATCAAATGCTCAAGAAAGAGGATTACTCAAGAGGTGGCACGAACCAAATCAATTCAACATCTTCCAAAGTCAACATCAGAATAAGCTCTTAAACTAATGCATAAGGAAGCAAAAAGCCAGATGCCAAAATCTTGAGTACCATGGAGATACCTGAAAATTCACTTGACCGTTTGTTGATGTGAAGCACGTGGGAAGAGTCTCTCATGTAAACCTCCAATTATCTCATCGTCAACAGCATCATCATCTTTATGAACAAAGACACTCTCCCCCTGAACATATGCACTTGTACCTGCATCATTTGAACTAGTGCCTTTTGCGAAAATAGAAGTGGAAGAAGCATCTTCAAAAATAACACTTTCAGCATGAGATGCACGAGTGAAGGAGAACCAAATCTTATCACCGAACATGTGACGTGATCATCCGAAATTTACTAGTCATATGTTCTCCTTCCTCGCTTGAGAAGCCTACATAAAAGCAGAAAGTATCGAGGTCTCGGTACTGGGGTTAGAAATAAGATGTTTAGGAATCGATCTGAGACACACGACGACGCTGTGATAGGCACAACACGAGCATTCTTATGCACAAAAACAGATTTGTCTTTTCTCGTGTTCTTAGCAACAAAAGGTGCTTGCATCACCCTAGGCACGTAGTGAGAAGCAAAGCGTGCCTTTCTGAAATTAGACCTAGCCTTAGCTCTTTCTTTCTTTTGTTGTTTGGCTAGTCTAAAGCAAAAGTTTACTAAATGCCCATCTCTACCACAATGAGTGCAAGTGTACTTAACATGATGTTTTGCTTTAACAGTAGAAGCACATTTTGCATTCATCATAGTAGAAGTTAAAAGACCAGCAGATTTAAAGACAGTTTTCTTAGGCTCATTGACAATTTCAAATTTTCCACTTTCAAGTGTTTTGACAACAGTGGGAGTATGTGATTTATGATGAGCATAAGAATCAAAACCTAAACCTTTGTTTTGAGTGCTGACTTTTGATTGATCCAAAATCATGTTTAGGTTTTTCTTGCCATCAGTGAAACGTTCCAAAGAATTTTGCAAGTAATCAACTTTCTTAGCAAGAGTTAAACAATTATCACAAGGAGTGTCAATTTTAGCTTTACATTTACGGCAATTTGAACACGAGTTAATTTCATGAGTGAACATGTCATTTGTTAATTGGGTAACTCTACAATTTGCATCTTTTAATTTCAACTCAAGAATAGAACATTTAGAGCAAGCAATTTGATCATGTAAACTATCAGTAGAGCAACCAATATTTTTCACAAGTTTTTCATTTTTCAATTGTTAGGCATAAACTTTTTCTAGTTTAATCACATGTTCCTCTTTTAGTGACATAATTTCAAATTTTAGATCTAATAAAGTATCGCAAATATTTTCAGAATTTGAATTTCTAAGATCAAAGTTTTGATTTTAGCATGGATAGATCTTTTTCTAAGCTTTTATTTTTGAGTGAAGATTTTCTTAAAGATTTTCTCAATATGACTAAAACTTCACAAAGCTCATCATCTGAAGGCATTACCTCATCACCGTCATTTGGAGGTCTGTCGTTGTTACTAGAATCACTAGTGTTCCTTTTGCCATGAAGCATAGTCGGTGAGATCCTTCTCATTAAACCGTTTGCTTCGCTTCCTTCTCATCTTCGATTGAGTCATCAATGTCGCTTAAGTCTAAGCGACCAATTGCCTCGAAGACTTTGTTGAGCATCTTCTTTGTTCGTTGTTTATTTTTATCCTTGCTCTCTCTTGGCCGGAAGGACTTGGAGGAGTTGCTTTGATCCTTCTCGTCTCTAACTTTGTTCTTGAAGCAGTTAGCACGGACGTGTCCTGCCTTGCCGCAGTTGTAGCAGTGGATGGAGGCTCCTCTTCTCTCCCTTGATCTCATGTACGCTGCATTGACACGCTTGGAAAGAATAGCAAGTGTATCTTCCGATATTTGATCTAGCTGTTTCATCACTAAGAGCACTCAAAGCGATAATGGAATATGATGATGAAGAACTAGTAGCATTATCATATGAAGAATTAGCATTAAGAGCCATAGAGTTATCATTGGAAGTTCTTGAAACAATGTCTATCTCAAAAGTCTTGAGACTAGAATATAGTTTATCCAAAGTCATTTCACTCATCTTATGAGCTTCCCTAAAAGCGATCACTTTCATTTGCAGATTTTAAGATCAAGAGATGATAGGAAATGTCTAGCATTTTCAGTCGATGTACTTTACATCTACGACTCTAAGATTGTTTAAGATTACATTAAGCGAGCAAAACAATCATCTAATGATTCTCGAGTTCATTTCAAATCTAGTGTATTCCTTTTTAAATTGATCTTGCCTAGCCTCTTTGGCCAGTCGAGTGCCTTCATGATAATCTTGAAGAGATTTCCAAATTTCATGAGCAGTGAGTAAATGACAGACTCTATCGAATTCTTTTCTAGCAAGTCCTTGAAGCAAAATGTTTCTAGCTCTATTATTACTTTCAACATCCTTTTCAAACTCGATTTTATCAATATCATCATTAGAAGGAAGCTTGTATGAAATCTTTACCTTGCGCCAAATCGCGTTACCTTGAGCTTGAAGATATGCAGTCATTCGGATCCGCCAGTGGGGGAAGTCTGTGCCATCGAAGATTGGTGGCTTGTTCGAGTATTTCTCCGTTGCCATAACTTATCGTTTACTAATCACCTGTTAAGATGGATTAGTAGAGCCTTGCTCTGATACCACTTGTAGGATCGAAGTATACGAATATAGCAATCAGAGGGGGGGTGAATGATCCCAAGTTCGCCGCGTAAGAAAGCAAAGCGAGAAGAATCAAGCGGCTTAGTGAAAATATCAGCAATTTGAGCATCCGAATCAACAAATTTCAGTTCAATAGCTCCTTTTTCAACATGATCTCTAAGAAAATGATATCGAACATCAATGTGTTTAGTCCTTGAATGTTGAACAGGATTTTTAGCGATGTGAATTGCACTAGTATTATCACAAAGAAGTGGAACACTACTAAAGTTAATGCCGTAATCTTTAAGAGTTGAAGTGATCCAAAGAATTTGTGAAAAACAACTAGCGGCTGAAACGTATTCGGCTTTCAAAGCAGTAGATTGAGCAACTGAGGACTGTTTCTTAGAAGACCAAGAAACAAGTGAAGTGCCAAGAAAATGACATGTGCCAGAAGTACTCTTTCTATCTAATCTACACCCCGCAAAATCAGCATCAGAATATCCTAGGAGTGTAAGCGAAGAAGAACAAGAATACCAAATGCCAAATTCAGAAGTGGAGCGAAGATACCTGAAAATTCTTTTAATTGCTTGTCGATGTGATTCTCGAGGAGAGGCTTGAAATCGAGCGCACAAACAAACTGCAAAATGTATGTTTACAATGTAAAGAGTACAACCCTAAAGCTTGCTCAAAGCTTGATTGCCTTCAACAGGAGGCAACCCCTCTATTTAAAGAAGGCAAACACACCTAATCCTAGAAGGAGTCCTAATCCTAGAAGGATTCCTAATCCTAAAAGGATTCCCACTCCTAATCCTAGAAAGAGCATGTATTCAACACAACTTCACTTGGCCCAACCTGGCCGAGTACAACTCTTGCACGCGTATGGCAACCCTACCATACTCACGTGACTAACACTTTGCACGCGAATGACCTCATGCCATTCTCACGTGACTAACCATTCTTCATGTGCACCATTCTCTTAGCCCGAACGTCCCGCATGACATCCTTGACCACCAAGACCTCAGTTCCCCCTGAACCTAGTCCCGAACCTCAGTTCCTCCATGAACCTAGTTCGATCCGTCATCGACCACATTCGCCCTCGAGCAATACACGCACATGAACAAACCACAAAACGATTCCGAGCACAAGTCCGCGACTTGACTCACATTAAACCATGCAACCACTCACAGGAGTGCATTGCATTAAATATTCTAAGAACACGATTTCAAAACACGAACAAAAACCTTTGCAAAAATCAAAAAGCTTTTCAAATAATCAAACTGATTTCAGATCTTTTCAAATAAAGAAACCAAAAAATAAATCTTGTCGAAATATCAAACTGGTTTCAAATCTTTTTCAAATACTCATCATCAAAATCAACTGGATCAAAAATAACGATCCTTCAATCTCCCCCTTGATGAGTAATTTGACAAAACACAATATAAGATTTGACAAGAGATTGAGCAAGAACCAAAAGACCAAATAATCCCAATTCAAAAACCTCCTTGACTTGTTCTCCCCCTTTTTGACAAAATAGTCATCAAGATCTCAAAACTCCCTTAATGAATGCAAGATCCCAAGCTTTGAAGTATATTCAAGGTATATAATCAAAGTAAAGCATTTGAAGAGTTTTAGGAGAACTTTCTCATTTTGTATCAAATTATCCAATGAGAAAGCAAATTGTGAGAATATGGAGGCTCTAACACATAGAATAGTTATTGCATAAGCAAATTAGAGCAAACAAGTAAAATGTCATAAACAGATTTTGCCAAAGCGAAAAAGAAATCGATCATGAGCATAGAGAGACTTTCAAATTCACTAATATTTGTTTCAAGCCTTTTTCAACCATTTGAATTTCCTTTTTCTCTTTTAGCAAGTTTGACAATTTTGCTTTGTGATCAACAGGGATGACAAGTAACTGCACACTAGCCCATACTTGTGTATGAGTAGGTAGTTCTTTCTTGTATCTTTCTCAGTTTAAATTGGCAAGTGGCTTCACATTGTTCTGAACTTTTGTTTAGACAAGTAGCCTTTTCTTGCATCTTTTGCATTTAAATCCTGGCAAGGAAGTTGCACATTGTACTAAACTTGTGTTTAGCTAAGTAGCTTTGCTTGCATCTTTTTCAACTTGCTTTTAACATTAAAACACTGATTTTGCTTGAGACTCATAATGATCCTTTGAAGTCCAACAAAACTCACACATAGTTTCTAATCGGCTCTAGCCTTTCAAGCAGATGACAAGAAACTTTTAAGCCTATTTCACAAATGCAATACCATAATGAGCAAGAGCCAAAATATTCTCGAAAAGCATCTCAAATTGAATTATTTTAGCCTTTTAGTGATAAGTAAAGCATTGAGCATTAACTTGGCTATATACACAAGAATAATCACCAAAGCTTTGTACTACATGATGCAATGTAAACAAGGGTTTTTACTTGAGGTGTAAAGTCAAAATACCACTTATAAAAAATCACTTCTAGGAACCAAAGTCAAGTAACCCAAAAGAGATAAACTCAAGACTCCCCTCAAATCAACCCATGGGGATGAATGATCCCAAGTTCACCGCGTAAGAAAGCAAAACGAGAAAAATCAAGCGGTTTAGTGAAAATATCGACAAAGTGAGCACCGAATCAACAAATTTCAGTTCAATAGCTCTTTTTCAACATGATCTCTAAGAAAATGAAATCTGATGTCAATGTGTCCAAGAAAGAGAATTACTCAAGAAGTGGCATGAACCAGATGTACTTTTTCTATCAATTCCACATCCTCCAAATTCAGCATCAAAGAAAGGTCTTAAACTAATGCGTGAAGAAGCAGAAAGCCAAATGCCAAAATCTTGAGTACCACGGAGATACCTTAAAATCCTCTTGATAGCTTGTCGATGTGAAGCACGCGGGAAGCTTGAAAACGAGCACACAAGCACACAAAGAACTCCAATTATCTCATCCTCAACAACATCATCATCATCTTCATCAACAAAGATACTCTCCCCTGAACATATGCACTGCACTGCACTATTTGGACTAGTGCCTTTTAAGTAAAAGTGGAGGAAGCATATTGAAAAATAACACTTTTAGCACGAGATGCACAAGTGAAGGAGGAGAACCAATTCTTATCATCGGACATGTGGCGTGAACATCCGGAATCCACTAGCCATATGTTCTCCTTCCTCTCGTGAGAAGCCTACATAGAAGCGAAAGTGTCGATGTCTCCGATCGGGGTTAGAAATAAGATGTTTAGGAATCGATCTTGAGACACACGACGCAACGATTGGCACAACACGAGCATTCTTATGGATAAAAGAAGATTTGCCTTTTCTCGTGTTCTTAGCAACAAGAGGTATTTGCATCACCCTAGGCACATAATGAGAAATGAAAGCGTGCATGCGAAATTAGACCTAGCATTAAACCTTTCTCTCTTTTGTTGTTTAGCTAGTCTAAAGCAAAAGTCTACTAGATGTCCATCTCTACCACAATGAGTGCAAGTGTACTTAACATGATGTTTTGCTTTAACAGTAGAAGCACATTTTGCATTCATCATAGTAGAAGATAAAAGACCACCAGATTTAAAGACATTTTTCTTAGGCTCATTGACAATTTCAAATTTTCCACTTCCAAGTGTTTTGACAAAAGTGGGAGCATGTGATTTATGATGAGAATAAGAATCAAAACCTAAACCTTTGTTCTGAGTGCTGACTTTTGATTGATCCAAAATCATGTTTAAGTTTTTCTTGCCATCAGTGAAACGTTCCAAAGAATTTTGCAAGTAATCAACTTTCTTAGCAAGAGTTAAACAATTATCACAAGGAGTGTCAATTTTAGCTTTCTGTTTCTGGCAATTTGAACACGAGTTAATTTCATGAGTGAACATGTCATTTGTTAATTGTGTAACTCTACAATTTGCATCTTTTAATTTCAACTCAAGAATTGAACATTTAGAGCAAGCAATTTGATCATGTAAACTATCAGTAGAGCAACCAATATTTTTCACAAGTTTTTCATTTTTCAATTGTTCGGCATAAACTTGTTCTAGTTTAATGACATGTTCCTCTTTTAGAGACTTAATTTCAAATTTGAGATCTAAGCAAGTATCACAAATATTTTCAGAATTTGAATTTCTAAGATCAAAGTTTTCAGATTTTAGCATGGATAGATCTTTTTCTAAGTTTTTATTTTTGAGTGAAGATTTTCTTAAAGATTTTCTCAATATGACTAAAACTTCACAAAGCTCATCATCTGAAGGCATTACCTCATCACCGTCATTTGGAGGTGCTATCGTTGTCACTAGAATCACTAGTGTTCCTGTTGCCATGAAGCACGATCAGGTGAAATCCTTCTCTTTCAACCGTTTGCTTCGCTTCCTTCTCATCTTGATTGAGTCATCAATGTCGCTTAAGTCTAAGCGACCAATTGCCTCGAAGAATTTGTTGAGCATCTTCTTCGTCAGTTGCTTATTTTTATCCTTGCTCTCTCTTGGCGGAAGGACTTGGAGGAGTTGCTTTGCTCCTTCTCCTCTCTATCTTTGTTCTTGAAACATTTAGCACGGATGTGCCCCGCCTTACCGCAGATTGTAGCGATGGATGGAGGCTCCTTTTCTTTCCCTTGATCTCATGTAAAATTTGCATTGACACGCTTGGAAAGAAGAGCAAGTGTATCTTACGGTATTTGATCTATTTGTTCATCACTAAGAGCACTCAAAGCGATAATGGAATATGATGATGAAGAACTAGTAGCATTATCATATGAAGAGGAATTAGCATTAAGAGCCATAGAGTTATCATTGGATGTTCTTGAAACAATGTCTATCTCAAAAGTCTTGAGACTAGAATATAGTTTATCCAAAGTCATTTCACTCATCTTGTGAGCTTCCCTAAAAGTAGTCACTTTCATTTGCCAAATTTTAAGATCAATAGATGATAGGAAATGTCTAGCATTTTCAGAGTCAGTGTACTTTACATCTACAGCTCTAAGATTGTTTAAGATTACATTAAGCGAGCAAAACAATCATCTAGAGATTCTCCAGAGTTCATTTCAAATCTAGTGTATTCCTTTTTAAATTGATCTTGCCTAGCTTCTTTTACAGAGTTAGTGCCCTCATGATAATCTTGAAGAGATTTCCAAATTTCATGAGCAGTGAGTAAATGACAGACTCTATCGAATTCTTTTCTAGCAAGTCCTTGAAGCAATATGTTTCTAGCTCTATTATTGTTTTCAACATCTTTTTCAAACTCGATTTTATCAATATCATCATTTGAAGGAAGCTCGTATGGAATCTTTACCTTGCGCCAAATAGCGTTACCTTGAGCTTGAAGGTATGCGATCATCGAATCCGCTTGATGGGAAAGTCTGTGCCATTGAAGATTGGCGGCTTGTTCGAGTATATCTCTGTTGCCATAACTTACCGTTTACTAATCACCTGTTAAGATGGATTAGTAGAGCCAAGCTCTGATACCACTTGTAGGATCGAAGTATACGAATATAGCAATCAGAGGGGGGGGTGAATGATTGTGCGGAAGCTAAAACCAAATTCTTGATCTATTAAAAGTTCACCCCAAAACAGAACCAAATAATTGCCTCGTTTTCGACAAAAACAGAATGATAGAGGTTTGGTAAAACGCGAATTCCCGGAGATCCAACTATCCGATCAATCTGAAATTTGGACACAAGAAACTAGATTCCAATACGAATCAAACCCAAAAAGAATCAGCTCAATCGGACTTACGGATCAAAAGTTATGACCTTTGCAAGCTTACTGTTCCAGAAGATGGCGAGAATAAATCTAACTAGAATTGTAGCTCGCCGAAAGATTTGATGAACTTGATCTTTATTTCTCCTTTCTTTTGTCTAAAATACTCCAAACAAAAGAGTACAACCCTAAAGCTTGCTCAAAGCTTGATTGCCTTCAACAGGAGGCAACCCCTCTATTTAAAGAAGGCAAACACACCTAATCCTAGAAGGAGTCCTAATCCTAGAAGGATTCCTAATCCTAAAAGGATTCCCACTCCTAATCCTAGAAAGAGCATGTATTCAACACAACTTCACTTGGCCCAACCTGGCCGAGTACAACTCTTGCACGCGTATGGCAACCCTACCATACTCACGTGACTAACACTTTGCACGCGAATGACCTCATGCCATTCTCACGTGACTAACCATTCTTCATGTGCACCATTCTCTTAGCCCGAACGTCCCGCATGACATCCTTGACCACCAAGACCTCGGTTCCCCTGAACCTAGTCGAACCTCGGTTCCTCCATGAACCTAGTTCGATCCGTCATCGACCACATTCGCCCTCGAGCAATACACGCATATGAACAAACCACAAAAGCGATTCCGAGCACAAGTCCGCGACTTGACTCACATTAAACCATGCAACCACTCACAGGAGTGCATTGCATTAAATATTCTAAGAACACGATTTCAAAACACGAACAAAAACCTTTGCAAAAATCAAAAAGCTTTTCAAATAATCAAACTGATTTCAGATCTTTTCAAATAAAGAAACCAAAAAATAAATCTTGTCGAAATATCAAACTGGTTTCAAATCTTTTTCAAATACTCATCATCAAAATCAACTGGATCAAAAATAACGATCCTTCATTGGAGCTGTAACTTCCTGCATATATGCATTAATTAGAAAGAAGGTTAATAAGCAGCAAGGGATGACGTTTCTGCCGGTGTGGTTGACATGATCAGCCATCTGTTAGTCTCCTACCATGAGCTCGCTCGCGCCACCGATAATTTCAACGATATCAACCTGCTGGGGTCTGGAAGCTTCGGAAAGGTCTTTAAGGGCCAACTGAGCACCGGTTTGGTGGTTGCAGTAAAAGTTCTAGACATGCAGCTGGAACAGGCCATGAGAAGCTTCGATGCTGAGTGTCATGTGCTTCGCATGGCAAGGCACCGCAACCTGATAAGGATTCTGAACACCTGTTCCAGTCTAGACTTTAGAGCATTAATGCTTGAGTACATGCCCAATAGCAGCTTAGAGACACTCCTACACTACTCTGAAGGCGGAACGAACTTGGAGTTTCTCCAGAGGCTGGACATCATGCTAGATGTGTCACTAGCAATGGAGTATCTGCACCATGAGCACTACGAGGTGGTCTTGCACTGTGACTTGAAGCCTAGCAACGTGTTATTTGACGAAGACATGACGACGCATGTGGCAGACTTTGGCATTGCAAAGTTGCTATTAACCGACGACAGCTCCATGATCTCTACGAGCATGCCTGGAACACTTGGGTACATGGCACCAGGTACTAGCTAGCACTTTGTACTCTTGTTTCATTCCGGCTCTTTTTAAAACCATTGGTTGAACAATCATGCTCTAATTTCATTATTGTTTGTGAATTTCTTGAGCAGAGTACGGTTCAATTGGAAAAGCATCACGGAAGAGCGATGTATTCAGCTACGGGATCATGCTCCTTGAAGTCTTCACCGAAAGGAGACCCACATATGCTATGTTTGTTGTTGAACTGAGCCTCAGGCAATGGGTTCTTCAGGCATTTCCCGTAGAGCTTGGCCATGTTGTAGATGGCCAGCTACTGCAAGACACCTTTTCTAGCTGCAACTTGGATGGCTTTCTTGTGCCAGTGTTCGAGCTGGGTTTGCTCTGCTCGAGCACCTCACCTGAGCAAAGGATGACGATGAGCGATGTGGTCGTGAGGCTGAAGAAGATCAAAAAGGACTACACCAAATCGACAGCAACGACGCAGAGTGCTGCCTAGTGAGGTTTTTACCCTTGCTCTTCTCTCTCTCTCTCTCTCTCTCTCTATATATATATATATATATATATATATATATATATATATATAGGCAGCATATTTGGTGCAAACTCCCTCTACCGTGAAAACTTCGTGAAAACCACGTGTAAAATTTTTGAAAAATTCTCAAAAAATTACCATACATAGGGGAGGTGTGGTTCTACAACCCTGTAAAATTTGAAGATAAAACTCAATTGCATTTGAAAGATATGAAAAAGACAAATTGCAAAATGAATAGTGCTAAACAGTTTCCATACTGAATTTGTCTTTTTTATATCTTCCAAATGCAATTGAGTTTTGTCTTCAAATTTTACAGGGTTGTGGAACTACACCTTCCCTATGCATGGTAATTTTTTGAGAATTTTTCAAAAATTTTACACATGGTTTCACGGAGTTTTCACGGTAAAGTGGGTTTGCACCAAATATGCTGCCGTATATATATATATGTATATATATGTGTGTGTTTATTGCTGTAGTAAGAATTAATAAGAATTAATAGAGTAGCATCAGCTGCCTTTTAACTAGTTTTCCCTAAGTTGTACGTGGTTTGTATAAATGGCTTTAACTGTGCCAAAAATATATATATGTAGCTGCACAATAATTTTTTATTGCGTATGTGTTTAAACAAAAGTTAATCATAAAGATTTCTGAGTTTTTTGTGTTCGTGTGCGTGTGTTCATGTCTTAGGATAGTTCCAACATCGGGTTCCCGAGGTACGCCCGGGGGAGGACTGGAGAAGGACGCGGTCTGGCGCGTCGTCGTCGCCTCTGCTCGGATCCCATCCCCAGCCGGCGCAATTGGGATCCAAATGATGATGGAGTGGTGTATGACATGTGGGCCCTAGCTAGCAGCACGCACGCGATGATGCGACCACTTTGGTGGCCCTCTTTGTGAAGACCCAGCAGTAAATAAAGATGTCTGGGCCAAATAGACCAAACCGTACTTAATAATTAGATTTTTTGTAGATCGTTTAGATGGCAAGAATGAGATACAATAAAACCAAAAGTGCGAACAAAGTTCAAAGATTAGTGGTATGTTTGGAAGTGAGAAGTGGATATGTATCATTAAGAAGGATCAATTTTCATAAAAACGCAACTATTCCATGAGAATCCACCTAGTGTTGTCTGATTGTTGGTGAAAATCAAGGAACAGTAGTACAAAGTTCTGCTGAGGTAAGCAATCGGTAAGATCAAGCAGATCAAATGCATCGTATTGATCCAACAAATAAAAGGCGTTCTCTATTGTACCACAGTTTGATGAAGTGCTGAAAAGAGCAGAATAAAAAGTAAAGCAATACAGCTGGATAGAAGGAAAGGAAGATGGTATTTACCTTAATAGATATGTTGCTCTTATGTTTCTTTAAAATTTCCAGGACTGTACACAGTGATGGAATGCCAAACCTTCCTCACTTTGTTTTCCCTTCAATCATTGAGGCTGAAATCTGGTATGTAAAGCGATTGATTATTAACTAATGCAGTAGGATATGGTAGTAGTGTTTGCATCAACAAGAATGATCGATGGTACCAGCTTATAAATATAACAACATGTAGCCACCGAAGTCCAGTTGTCAAAGTACTAACATCGAAAAGCAGTAGAAGGAACAGTGGGGTGGATCTGTGTACACGATCAATAGGTTATGAACTCAGGGAAATAGCAGACATGTTCTGCAGGGCAGCTACTTCCGGGAGGGCAGCGTTTGCGTACCATTTGACAACAGCATTTCCTTGGAGAGATAGTTGGTCTGCAGGTTACAAATAGCTGATCTGATCTGTCAGGAAAGATATGAGCTCCACACATAGCAGTGAATCAGAACGGTAGCTAAGAGTTATCGAATCAAGCTAATAGCTGAACAAACGGGAAAAGGGGCCAGCGCCGGTGGCGCATATACCATTATGTAACTTAACTATTAACCCAAGTAACAGTAGGACAACAGGGGCTCGACGTGATTCAGACTGCATGGCATCGGACCAAACTGGACAGCATGTCATCCCCATAGCGTGACCTCCGTGTTTTCCCTGTCACATAAAGATTCCAGTGTTTGCATATGCAGCGATCATGGTAACAGAACTGAGTACACAAGAGGATTAAATAGGAAATGTACTCAAGGTTGATCGTACAAACGTTATTTTCTGTAGACAGTTGGGACAATATAGATTCCTGTGGACACACCTGCCATTTGTGACGTGAATGTTTCCAATTGGTTTGGGAATTCCTTTGACAGCAACTGTCTCTATGTGTGACACAGTTGTGATAATTCCTATAATATCTGTGTGTCGAAGATCGCTAGTTTAAAATATATAATGACAAAACAAATAGTATTCTGCTATTTAATGTGGGAGAAGGGAGAGAAATAGCTAGGTTGATGGTAAACAACACCAAATAACAGCAACCTATCGTTTGCTCTGCTCCTGAGAACATCAAATGAAACAAGTGTGCATGCATATGTCGTTCTGGAATCTGTGCATCCATGGCAGTACCCTGAAACCGAAAATAGGATATCATGAGACCGATGCTGAGGATTGGTTGAGATCAGATAATGAAGTGAAGAATGAACTATACCTGTTCGTCAAGGAAAACGAAATCAAGGCACAGAACCCTGATCTCACATGGACGCGAACGATGTGACTCCTGGCTGATATCTGTGGTAGCGTTGAGCCACCGGGGTCTCTCTTTCTCCTTTCTTTGAGAGATTGTTTCTTGTTTTCTTGGGGAACCTCTCTCTTCTCTTTCTTCTTTCTCCTTTTTATAGGGCAGGCTTGGGGACATGCACGTATTGGCTGGCCTTCTTTTTTTCTTCCTGTTTCTTGCCAAGGACTAACTTGACTTTTCCTTGAGTCACGTCCCACCTGTATTGGGTGTTTTGGCCCTCTACCTGTACGCCTTTCGTAGGGGTTCAATGGGAATTTCGCTTATGTTAGGATTTCAGATTAATCCGACACGTCCTTGCGTACTCGGGAGGGGTTGTTGGGGGGTGTCAGACCTTGGTGGTTCGCGCTATGTTTGCGCCAGAAGGAGACATGGCCGGGGGGAATTTCCTCCGTTTTCCTCCCTCGCTACGGAGGGAAACTTCCCCTCGTCGCGGAGGGGGGGGGGCGGTCTTTATCCTTTTCCACCTTTTACCGGGGAATGGTCTCCTAGGGTATGAACTCATTGCTTCGCCGGGGGAAGAGATTGACGATCATAGACCCATTCATGTGGGCCACCAGGTGCGGGAGCCTCGCTTCGCTGGTCAAAGGGAGGTGAGTCTGTTCGGTCCACAACACTAGCCCCTCATGTCAGCGGGTAGACGTCGTTCTGCCCGCTGGGATGTTATAGCGAATATTCAAGTTTTTCCTCCTTTTGCGCATATCCTGTGGGGACAAGGCTTTCCGACGGTTGGGAGGTTCTTGTTTGCTCCGCATTTCTTCCGTTTTTCTCCTCGTTCGTGTTCTCCTTTGGCGTCGTCTTCCTGATCCACCACCGATCTAGATCTCCATGGGACCTCGGCGCACTCCTAAGATAAAGCTGGTTTTGAGTAAGGAGGATGCTGCGGGATTATCCCCCATTTTGGGGCGGTCGACCTTGAGCTCTGCTGACCTCGACACATTAGCGGCGGATTTCGGGGTGATGCGCCCTTCCATGCGCCTCCCTGGTGATGAGGAAACCCCTCGGCCCCAGGCGAATGAAGCCGTGGTATTCGCGGCGTTTCTCGAAGCGGGTCTTCGTTTCCCGTCCGCCCCTCTGTTGGCATCAGTACTCCGGGTTTTCCAAGCGGAGCTTTCACAGCTTACCCCTAATGCTATTGTGCGATTGGCAGTACTGGAATGGGAGTTCCGTCCGGCTGGGATCAAATTGACGGGGCGCTTGTTTTCTCTTATAGAAGATGCATTTTGGCAACCAAAACAACAGAAGACAGGAAGCGAAGGCCGCAAGTCATGTTTCGGTTCTCTGAATTTCCAGACGAAGAGGTCCCTTGTAAAGGAAATCCCGGTAGCGGCCGCCAAGGGGAAATGGGATTCGGGGTGGATGTCACGGTGGTATTACCAAATCCTCGTGGGTCCAGACTCTTCCCTTCATACTTCGATGGGTCCAGTCCGTGCAATTCGGTCCCCTAATTGGAGCGCGACTGCGGAAGAAATTGGATATCTTGATTATTTGAAGGCTCTTCGTGGCCAGAGTACGATGCAGGACTTGGTTGAAGAATATTGTTTGTGTCGTATCGACCCCTTAGCCAGGAGTTCCGCCGTTACTCTGGAGCGGTCGTCGGGAGGCACGGTGTCTGTGGTTCGGCCAGAGGGGGTACAAGATCTGGGGCGCGGGGCAGCCGAAAAATTGGCTCGCAGGCTTCTGGGTCCTTGCCAGGCAGTTGAGTATGAGGCCGCTATGAGTGCTATTGGGGTCACCCGATGCTCTCGTTTCACTGATTGGGGGCGTCGTGCGATCCCTCATCCCAGAGGGTCAGTCGGTTCTCCTCGTCCGACCAAACGGGCGAGGTTAGCCCGTGTGGCTCTGCCCCAGGTTGCTGCCACTTCTGGCGGGAGCGAGGATTTGGGGGATGACGACGACGAGGATGAGGATTGGGGCGAGGAGGAATCCAGCGACGAAGGTGATTCCTCCGGCTCTGTTGCGGCTACATCTCTCCTGCCGCCGCCCCCTTCGGATCCTGCTGACGCTGTAGGGCCCTTCGAAGCGCTATCCTCAGCTATTGCGGACGAGCCCTCAGATATGCCGATCGTTCTGGAGGCGGGTCTTCCCGAGACCACATCAGTCCCAATTGCCACGGAGGGGATTCCCTCGACCCTCATACTTGATTCCTCCGTGGATGTGCGTGTTGGCGGGGGGGGGGGGGGCAAACCCCCGGGTATTCGTTTTTAGGGATCCTAGGAGTGGAGAATATTGATTTGGACGATGAGGATGACGATGATTTTCTGGCTTCAGAGAGCGCACGGGAGCAACCTGAAGGTATGGCCGTCCCCGCGATAGGGGAGACTCGTGGTCTTCGGCTAAACGTTTCCACTCCTGACACCCCCACCGGGGCGGAAGGTCGTACTCCTGACACTTTTCCTGCCAGCTCGTTAGGGTGTGATGTCCTTTCAGGTTTTGACGAAGTCGATGCAGGAGGTGATAATGCGGAGGCGATGGGGGCATTAAAACCGTTGGAGCAGGTCCAAACTGGAACGCCCGCCACTCCTTCGCCTGTCGCGGAGGAAGAGGATCGGGGGCCTCCGATTCTAACTTCTCAAGATGACCCCCTTTCGGGCGGAGGAATTTTGCTTTCGAACCAACCGACCCCCGCGGGTGGTGTTGGTTCCTCTTTTGTCCGGTTTGACTTGTCAGATTTTTCGGCCTCAGATTTTGAGAGGGGGGCCGTTACAGCCCCGTCTTTAAGAAAAATGCGCGCAGCTTTTTCTCCCTACAACAAATCTGTGGCCTTATTTGAGGAAATTAACGACCTTTCTCTTTGTGAAATCTCCATGGACCATTATTTAAAGGTATTCTCCCTTTTGAGCTTATATTACTGATCTCTCTGTCTTTCAACATTTTTCTTCTTCATTCCTAGAAATTTGTTGTCGCCGGAGGTATCGCGCCGGTTTCGGACGTACTTGGACAAGTTTAACAAGGGGGTCCAGGATTGTGATGCGGCGAGGGAACGGGTGGCGGAATTAGAAGCAGAAAAAGCTAGTCTTTCAATGGCGCTCCAAGACTCCAAGGAATCATTGTCTAAGGCGCAGGCCGAAGCATCTCAAAGTCGAGACTTGGCGGCAAAAAATGCAGAGCTCGAGGGGGTAGTTTCCTTGATGCGGGACCGCCTCGCCGAAGAGGAGCGAGCTCGCATGGCAGCGGAGCGGAACGAGAAGAAGAAAGATGACCAGATAGAAGAATTGAAGAACCTGTTGGCGGTTGCAGAAGAGGGAAAGAACATACTGAAGAAGCAAGTGGAAGAATTCCCTTCTCAAATTGCAACGGCGCGAAGCGAGGTTCAAACGCATCTTCGTAACGCTCAACGAGCAGAGGAGCGTCACGACACGGTCCGAAAGGAATTGGAATCCATTGTCTCGGGGGTTCATGGAGCTACGGAGGCCTTTCTGCAGCAGCTTCCCCGGTTCGGCATTGATGCAGCTCCGAGTCGTATTCCTTCCTCCAGCTTGGAAGCTGTCTCCTTCCTTGAGAAATCGACTAAGATTTTTGGGGATTCGGCACTGACCTTCGGCGATTACTGCGCGAGGCGGGCTCGTCAAAAGCGCCGATTGTTGGAGGTGAAGGATATACACATATTCGCGAGCACTTCGGTTTTCTTCTGCACGCTCCGTCGCTACCAGGGTTTGGAGATAAACCGTTGCAGGAAGCCTTCCTCCGCCGCATCTCGGCTATCGTCAAGCTTCATGTCGATTTGCAGGCGATGCGGGAATCAACTGCGAGGAGTCGATGCGTCGGTTGGTCTTTGTAATGTGACTCGAGGAAAGGCAAAGAGAATCCGCCTCCTCCTTAGTTTGAACATTTTTGTATAATGGAGTCCTTGTGGACACATGAATTGAATTATCCATTTTATCGAATGCTTATGCACATTCGTTCGTTTTGCGGGTCTTTTCGTCCGAAGGATGTTCAGTTTCTCCTAACGAGGACCAGGTTGTCAGTGACGAGTGTTAGGAGGATTTAAGGATTCGGTTAACTTCTCGAGGGACGCGGGGACGCCTTGGCTTCCCGCGTTCTTATTTAACCCCGGCCCTTTTGCCTTCCTTGCTCTGGCCAACATTGTTGGTTTCAGAGTAGACGGTTGCTCTCTACCTCTATTTTCCCTTACTTTTTCGATGGTGATATCACAGGAATTCACGGAGGAAGACCTCATTTCGCCGACCTTGATGAGGAGCGCTTTGTGGCGGCGATCCCGCCGGCTCTTTGGGAGAGGAGGAGCCTCTATCATGGTTCTTGATTTCTCGGATAGCGCCCCGCTCTCGAGGATCCTCCGGCACGGCGATCCCGAGGCTTTTATCGAAGAGGCTGTGGGCGGACTTCGACATGGTCATGGCCGAGGAGGAAGCGCTTGCCGAGACCTCGCCAACCTCGGCGTGTTGATCGGGATGGTGCCGAGGTTCTTTGGAGGCCAAGGATGCTCTTGCGAGCCAGTGGCGCGTGCACATCGTGTTTAAGTCCACTTTATCTCGTATAGAAGCTTACATTAGATTACTATATTATGTATGATTGGGATGATATTATGTAGCCCTCTGCGGTGGAGTCTCTGCCCATACTTATTTTCATCCTTCTTTCTTAAATTCTGTTTGGTCATGCATTCTTAGCTTCCTATCGAACCTTGATCGCCAGCGTAAAAGCAGTCTCGATTTTTCGCTTCACCCGATCTGGGTTAGAGTATGGGAATAGATGCGGCCACATGACGCGAGCACCTTCTCCTCCCCGCCGAAGGAAACATAAGTCTTGGCTTGGGTGTATTTTCTCAAGCGCCTAGGCGATGTAACAGCGGTGTGTTCTCGAGTGCGGGGAGGGTAATGCGAGGTTTTTAGCTTCCATGGACTCCTTGCTAAATCACATGCAGTAGGGCTCCCACTCTTCGGAGCGAGGAAGGGTGGTGCGTTAGCCCGACCCGGTCGTTCGCTAAAGGGCGGTGGGGCAATGAATGAGTGGTAGTGTCGGTAGCGACTAGATATCCGTGAACTCCTACGAGGCAGCGGGTCTCGAGCGAGGATAGGTGGGGCGTTTGCCCGATCAAGCATCCGCGAACTCCTACCGGCCCGAGGCAGCGGGTCTCCGGAGGCGAGGTGGGGCGTTTGCCCGACCAAGCATCCGCGAACTCCTACGGCGCGAGGCAGGGTCTCCTGAGCGAGGATGGGTGGGGCGTTGCCCGACCAAGCATCCGCTAACTCCCACCCGGCGCGAGGCAGCGGGTCTCGAGCGAGGATGGGTGGGGCGTTTGCCCGACCAAGCATCCGCTAACTCCACCCGGTAGCGAGGCAGCGGGTCTCGGAGCGAGGATGGGTGGGACGTTTGCCCGACCAAGCATCCGCGAACTCCCACCCGGCGCGAGGCAACGGGTCTCCGGAGCGAGGGATGGGTGGGACGTTTGCCCGACCAAGCATCCGCGAACTCCTACCCGGCGCGAGGCAACGGGTCTCCGGAGCGAGGGATGGGTGGGACGTTTGCCCGACCAAGCATCCGCGAACTCCTACCCGGTTTAAATTCTGGAGAATACAGAGATGGCCTTTGTTCACAATGTCTTCTCATTATCTTATTGATAAAGATCGGTACATTTCTTTCCTTCGTATCTCATCATCTATGGGTAAAATTTCTTGAGTGCGTCGGTATTCCATGTCCTTGGTATCTCCTCGCCATCTGGAGTAATGAGCTTGTGCGCGCCCTTCGCTGTTGACTCTTGGATAATGTATGGTCCTTCCCATGTCGTTTCGGCCAGCGAAGGCCGGAGCAGCCCTCTTGAGCACCATGTCCCCGGGATATATCTCACGTTTCTTCACCTTCTTGCTGAAGCTTTGAGTTGATGCCTTCGCGTAGGCTTTCATGGTTTTCAAGGCTTGAAGCTTGTGTTCTTCCTCTAGATCACACGTGATGTCGACTTCCTCGTGGGTCGGAGTTTTGATCACTCGCAAGGGTTTTGCGTGGATTTCTGCAGGTGAGACAGCTTCTTCCCCGAAGAGGAGCCGGAAGGGGGAGAACCCGGTTGCTCTTGAGGCCGAGGTGCGGGTTGCCCATAAAACGTGGTCAAGCTCGTCGGGCCAGAGTCCCTTTTTAGAGTCGTAAAGCCTTTTTTTGATGCCATCAAGGAGCAACCCGTTCGCTCGTTCCACCGCCCCGTTTGACTGAGGGTGACCTACTGAGGCGAAGCAAATGTTTGTCCCGATATTGTCACAGTAATCGCGAAATTTCTTGGAGTCGAATTGGGACCCATTGTCGGTCATGATCTGGAAAGGGACCCCATATCTACAAATGATCATTTTCCATAGAAATTTGACGGCGGCGTCTGCGGTTATCTTTGCGACCGGCTCTGAATTTCATCAGTAGGCCCTTCAGTAGGACCTATTTCCTCGATCCAGTGGGAGAAGTAGTCGATGGCGACAATTACGAACTGAAGGTTTGCCCGGGCTTTAGGAAGCGCCCCAACGATATCCATTCCCCACTTGGCGAAGGGCCAGACCGGAGGCACTGCATGCAGTTCGTTGAGCGGGGCCCTTGTTTGCTTGGTCATCCATTGGCATGCGTGACAGTGATGGACCATTTGCTCAGCATCTTGCAACGCCGAAGGCCAGTAGAGCCCCATTCAGAATATTTTTCTCACAAGATTCCTGGGGGCCTGGTGTGCTCCGCAATCTCCCTGGTGTGCTTCACGCAAAGCCTGCGTCCCCTCTTCTCGCGAAATGCAGCGGAGCCATGGAGCGCAGAGGCCGCTGCGGAATAGAAAACCGTTAATGATGGCATACTTCTTCGCTCGCCTTTCGAGGCGTCTCGCTTGTGCCTCATCATCTGGCAAAACTCCCTCCAGGAGATAGTTGTATATCTCACTCCTCCAGTCCTCACTGGTTGCTCGAGCAATGAGGTTTATCTGGGAAGGAATGGAGGCGGTGCGAAGTATCTCAAAGAATATTGTCGAAGGTAGGCTTCCTCCGGTGGCGGCGATCTTGGCTAGCTCGTCGGCTCGTTCGTTCTGGGATCTGGGTATTGCATTAATGGTAAACCCGATGAAACCCTTCTCCATGGTTCGGACCACCTCGACATACTTCTGGAGCTGTTCATCCTTCACCTGATATTCTTTGGCGATATGCCCCTGAATAAGTTTCGAGTCGGTGTACAATATCGCTCTCCTCGCTCCCATGATCTTCGCTTTCCTGAGCCCCAATAAGAGCGCTTCATATTCGGCTATATTGTTGGTTGAGGGAAATTCTAGCCTTGCTGCGAACTCAACTTTTTCTCCGCTGGGCGTATGTATCACTGCAGCTATTCCCGCTCCACTCGCTCCCCAAGACCCGTCGGAATTGATGAACCATATCGCTGAGGTTTCGTTATCCTCAGGGACTGGAGAAGTCCATTCCACCATAAAATCGGCGAGGGCTTGGCTCTTGATTGCAGTGCGAGGTATTATAGTCAGTTCGAAGGGGGCTAGCTCGACCGCCCACTTGTCGATGATGGTGCTTTCCTTGTTGGAAAGCATAGATCCAAGAAGGATATGTAGTTGGCACTTTGATGTGGCTGGCACGAAAATAGTCTGGAGCTTTCGAGAGGCCATTAATAGAGCATATGCCAACTTTTCCATTTCCGAGTATCGTAGCCGCTCCTTGAAGGGCTTGAGGCAAGTAAGCCGGTGTTGTTTAACGCCTTGGGGTCGCACTAGCACGGCGGCGGCCCAGGGCTATTGCTAGATATAGCGAAGCTCCTCACCTTGCCGGACTTTGCGGGGCGAGGGATCTCCATAAGGCTTTGCTTCAAGTCATCGGCGCGCGTTGGCACTCCTTTGTCGAGATGAAATTATCATTTGAGCGTAAGGCTTTAAAGACCGGCAAACTTCGCTCCATGATTTTGGCAAGAATCGGCCGAGTCTTTGCTATCCATACCGCTAGCCGTTGTACTTCTTTTAGATTTCTTGGTGGAGCCATGTCTTGGATAGCTCTTATCTTTTAGGATTCGCTTCTATGCCTCGTTGAGAGACCGGGAAGCCTAGCGACTTTCTGCGTCCACGCCAAAAACACATTTGGATGGGTTGAGCTTCACCTTTCCCTTTATCAAGTTTTGAAGGTTTAGGAGGTCCCGACATGGTCTTCTTTCTTTCGCTTTTGACAATGATATAAATCGACATAGGCTTCCACGTTTCTTCCTAATTGATCGGCGAAGATCTTCGTGATGAGCTGCGAAGGTAGCACCAGCGTTTTTGAGCCCGAAGGGCATCCGCCTGGCAAGTAGGTACGAAGGGAGTAACAACGCCGTCTTGTCTTCGTCTCCTTTCTGCATGTACACCTGGTGATAGCGAGTATGCGTCAAGGAAGCTCATCGCTTCGACCGGAGGTTGAGTCGACCGGTTGGTCGATGCGAGGCGAGGAAGTCATCTTTGGGCATGCTTTGTTTAAGTCGGTGAAGTCGATGCACATCCTCCACGCCCCGGCCTTCACGACTAGGGCGATGTTGGCCAACCACTCGGAGTATCGGGCAGCGGATGATTCCCGCCTAGAGCGGTTTGGTCACCTCGCCTTAGCGGCTTCTTGTCTTTCTACATAAGTTTTCTCGATTTTGCTTCTTAGGCTTCGCATTTGGGTTAATAGCGAGGACATGTTCGATAGTTTCTCTCGGGACTCCAGGAAGGTCTTGGGCCCCCATGCGAACACGGTTTCATATTCTGGAGGAAGCGGCATCAAGCGTTTTCCTCCTCGGGGCAACATGGTCTTGAGGATCAACTGTCTTCTTGCTTCTGGCACGAGTGATACCTGTTGGGTTTCTCCACGAGGTGTGGTTTAGGAGCCATCGGCTACGATTCATGGGTACAACGGGGTCGGCTCAGTAGTGCGAGGCGTGCTTGACTTGAGGTGGGTTCTCCATGTCTATCTTCCTTGCCAAGGCTTGATCTCCTCGCCAGTAGCGACACCATCTGCGGAGGGAATCTT
Source organism: Rhipidocladum racemiflorum (assembly GCA_036346355.1). NCBI lineage: Eukaryota > Viridiplantae > Streptophyta > Magnoliopsida > Poales > Poaceae > Rhipidocladum > Rhipidocladum racemiflorum. The sequence continues at coordinate 51,643,859 of CM070578.1, read as the reverse complement.
CATACATAAGAACCCGTGATGAATTATGGCCCCCATGGTCGTCAACGAGCCCCTGCCTAGGATCGCATTGTATTGAAACGGCATGTCTACCACGTCGAATGTGACACAACTCATGACGCTGGCTTGTGGCGTCACGAATGTGACTTCTAGCTCCAATTGCCCCAGGGTGTTGACCATGCTTCCTCCAAAACCCATCAACGGCACTTCCGATTTTTTCAATCGGTCTTGTGGAATCATCATTTGCCGGAAAGCCTTCATGGACAGAATGTCCGCCGCACTTCCCCCATCTATCAATATGCGACGTACTTCGCAATCGGCGATTATGGCGGTTACTACTAAGGAATCTTGATGCGGGAAGTGCACCCCCGTGGCGTCCTCTTGTGTGAAGGTGATTGGCTCGCACTTTACCGGAGGAGGGGTAGCGGGGGTAATTGCAATGTGGTTAATTTGCCGGGTATAAGCCTTCCTCTGCCTTTTCGACGAGAGATGTGACGAGGAGCCCCCCGCAATGACGTTGATAATGCGACGTAGATGATTTATCTCTACTCGAGGAAGGGGGTGTTGTCGTCCGACTGAGGGTGCTTCCGGCGGTGTAGGGTGCGTCTCGACTTCTCTTTGTTTGGCCTCAAACCGCCGATATCCGTTAATCACTTTGCACTGGGTGGTGCCATGGGTGATATTTTCTCCGTGATATTCACAAAAGTACCGCCGGGGCTCTGTCCCTTCCCTCTTGTTAACTCGGCTTCCCTCATCTTGCCTTCCTCGCCTTGGGGGTGGCCCTCGTCTCTGTTGCTCCGCTTGCCTGTCGCCCATGATTTGCCGATTTCTTGGTTCATCAATGTGGTGAATTCTCCTCCTTTCGTCTCTTCTTCCGGGCTCTGGGTATCGTTCCTTCGTTTTAGCGTTGGGTGGGGGGTCCTTCCCTCGCCCTCTCTTGCGAGGGACGAATTCTTGATTCTCTTGCTGGGGCCCGTCCTCTCTTCGGAGGTTGTCTTCCTCCGCTCGCGCGTATTCCCGGCAAAGAGTTCTTCCACCGTACGTACCTCTTTGCAAGCGAGCCTTTTTGCCAACGGTCCCCTGCGCAGGCCACAACGTGCCGCATTGATGATAGTGGTGTCGCTTACACCTCGTATTTGGCATTTAACTCGGGAGAAGCGTTGGAAGTAACTCTTAAGGGTTTCTCCTTCGCGTTGTTTGACCGCGAATAGGTCACTTTCCTCTTTCATTCCGTCGAAGTTGCCCTGGAAGTTGCCTTCAAGCTTGCGGCGGAGTTGCGACCAACAGGTGATCGACCGAGGCTCCAGTGAAGAGTACCAGGATAGGGCTATGCCTTCAAGTGCCAGAAGGAGCCCCTTCGCCTTGATATCATCGTCTCCTCCTGCGGCCTCAATCGCCGTGTCGTAGACGCGGAGGAACTCCCTTGGATCTGTCCGGCCATCATACGGCTTAACGGTGGGGAATTTGAAGCTTCAGGAGGAGGCCATTTTTAGCCCGTGAGCGGGTCTTTGAGGGTTTGTGTCATTGTCCTCCCTATGTAGCATCGTAACCGCTGGGGATAGCACTTCGCGGCTCGGGCTTTCATCTTGTGACTCGTATCGCTCCCCCTCTTGTCGTCCTTTGTAACATCCCAAAATTTTGCTTTTCTTAAATTCAAGTGTGATTTGGCACTTTGGTGAATTTTGGAATTTTCTGGAATTTATTTGGATTTATTTGGAATTTATTTGAATTTATTCCATTTTGAAATAATTAAAGAATTTAACTTTGCAAGTAAAATTTTGTTGAAAATATTTTATTTGAGTCCAAAATGTTCCAAAATATTTTCCAGAATTTTTCTGAGTCTTTTGCTATTTTTAATGAATTAAATGAATTTCCGAGAATTAATTTGAATATTTAATCGCTGGAAAATCAACTCGGGTCAATCTTGTTCATCGGCCGAAGTGAACTCGGTCAGACTCGAGCCCAGACCGAGCAGGCCGGTCGGCCAGAGCCCAACCCGTCGATCGTTGGATCAAGATCCAACGGCCCACGATGAGCCGCCGATCCGGCCGGATCGGTCGGATCCGATCTCGCCGCGCCATCGTGGCGGCTGATCGCGCCACGTGGGCTGCCCGCCGTCTCACTTGAGTCGGGTCGGACTCCTCCGCCAGCGTGGCCGTCGTGTTCCGTTAGGGTTCCGATTTGTGCGCGCATCACGGGGTTATTTAATCGTGGGACATCGCCGAGGTTGCCCTTTTCCGTTCGCACGAAACCCTAGTCCGCCGAGCCCTAGCGCGCCGCTTAGCCGCAATCGCTCGCCGTAGTAGCTCTCTTCTCCGCCACGGTTTCGCTTTGTTCGCGTCGTCGCCGTCCTCGCGGCGTCTGAGCCCGGCCGAGATCCCGAGATCAAGGCGCCGGAAGGACATTTCACCTCGCCGGAGAAGCCGGGCCTTGGGTTGGCTTGGGCGTCGTCCTCGGCTCCGCCACCAGCGCCGCCAGCGTGCCATCGCCGTCCCGAGCTCGGTGAACCGTCGGATCTTCATCCAACGATCCAGGTGAGCCGCGTGCAATCAAGACCCTAGAACCCGGATCGGATGCGGGCCGTTGGATCGAGATCCAGCGGCCCACGATCGGCCACGTCACCGTAACGTAATCCACGTTACGGGGTTAACGTCGTTTTCAACCGTTGGATCTAGATCCAGCGGCGTAGATTGACGCGTTCACTCCGGCCGCGTGATAACCAGATCTGATGCGGGCCGTTGATTTTCAAATCAGCGGTCGAGATCTAGCCACGTGGTGAGGCGTGGCCAGCGTGATCGGCGCCCTCGCGTGGAAACGTGTCTCGACACGCAGCGGGGCGCGTGTTAGTGGGGCCCCGTGTCGTACGCCGCGCCCGGCATGAGCGGCTGGCGGCGGGCGGGCCCGCATGTCAGCGATGGGACCGAGCGCACGTGGACCGCGTCCGCTGACCCGGACACGTGGCAGCATCCGGGTCTTGCCACGTGTCACGGTGACGTCATGCTGACGTCATCGGTGGGTTCGGCCGGTGCTGACGTCAGCAAGTCCACGTGGACCAATCGGATGCTGACACGTGACACGGTGGCGCCAATAAATCATTTTCGAAAAGAAATTATTTAATTAATTCGGTTTATTGATTCAAATTTAGATTCAAACTTCAAACGCTTATAACTTTTGCAATTTAACTCCGATTTGAGTGATTCAAATTTCTAAATTTATATAAAATTGAGATCTACCTAATGGTAAATTTTATTTAATTTTTAGACCAAAGTTTTTCTCTGTAATATTATTTAATTGATTATTTAAACTTTAAACGCTTATAACTTTTGCGTTTTAACTCCGATTTCGCTGGTTCAAATTCCTAAAAATTCATAAAATTATGCTCTCTCTGTTTATGGACTTCATTTGGATGTTTGGACACTTTTTGTCTACTGTTTTATTCATTTGTTGCTATTTGCACGCGTTAAAGTAGACGTTGAAGTGCCGGAAGGATTCGAAGGTGAATTGTTGACCCAGGAGCCAACTCAGGACCAAGAGCAAGTACTCTTTGAAGGCAAGTTGTGCTTTGACCATGTTGCTCCCATTTTGAAATCTATTTTGATTCAATGTATTGCATGCTAGTTTAATTAGAAAATACTTTATTTAATTATGGGAATTAGATAAATGCCTAATTGTTGTATGACACCTTGGTTAATTAATTATGTGCCATGATCCCTTGTCACCCTAGTTGAGGTTTGAATAGTTGGACATTATTAAATTGCCAACATGGGAATTTAGACAGTTGTAGTATATTGCTTAGACCTGCTATGTGCCCATGACATGATTTTGGACAATCAAAGGTTAATGTTGACTTAATGATATATTGAACCTGTTTTGGAAGGGTATCATGTGTTGTGATGTTGATGGCACGTGGTGCATGGTAATCAATTGGGGTTTGATAAATAGTTTTTGACCGGGGCATGTGGCAAGAATGATTGGGTGGGCCAGTTGTGGCACCGGGAACGTTGTGTTGGTTCTTCGGGTAGTCTTGCCCTGGTCACCCTAAGGACTTAACCTTGCAAGCCTTTGAACTGGGTCAAACGTGCAACCACATGTCTGTAATAGGACGGACCTAGTTGATTAAGTTGCTAATAACGTACCTGTGGGACCTCTGGGTGTCAACTATACCTTTTGTGTAGTTGTACGGGGGAGCGTACCGGGGCTGCGGCCAGGAACCCATCTAACGGTGGTTTGGCCTAAACTTCGCCTTCGCTAAGGGAAGGGTTAGTGTGCAACACCGGAGAGGACCACTTGTACTGTTAGAGGTTTCCGAAAGACTTTATTCACGAAACTTCGCCTTTGTGGTGTTTGACTGTATCTTGTGGGTAAAGTGCATAACCTCTGTAGAGTGTAAAATCTATTCGAATAGCCGTGTCCGCGGTATTGGACATCGCTCGGGAATTACAGTCAAGGGTTAGACCTTCTCAAAAATAACTTGGACTTGAAAGGTTGGGTTTGGACTAATAATGATGTTGATGGAAATGTGGATTAGGATTTGGAAAGATGTTTATTTAACTCCTGGAAAAGTTATTAGTGATATACTTGTTTCTACTGCTTTCGAATCTACTTATATTATTTGTTAAATGCTCTTTACTGCAAATATACCTTGAGCTATTCCTTTGTATGAAGCCATGCATATAGTATATTAGCTTGCCTTACGTGCATGACTTCTCGAGTACCAAGTACTCACCCTTGCCGTAATACAACACAGTTGAAGAGGAGACTACACCGGCTTTGGAGGAGGAGCTCCAAGAGGAACCGTCTACTTAGGGAGCTAGCCCGATCAGGTTGCCTGTGGTATCTTGGATGGCGCCACGATGTTATCTTATTTTCATTTGCTATTATTTATCTTTTAATAAGTTTAGCCTGCGTAATCGTATTGTAACTTGACCTTAAGGTCAAGCAACCAGTTTGTTTATCTAATTAAAGTACTTTATTAGTATTGAATGGTATGACTGTGATATTTACCGATGTTAAGACTGTGTGCACTAGCGCGTTCCTGGATTAGTGCAGAATACACAGAGGGTCCGGATTTGCAAATTCGGGTCCCGACATCCTTGCAGGCGCTTCAACTCCGTCATGAGCTGTTCATTAGCCTCCATCAGCACCCGCACGTTGGGGTCAAGCTCCCCCTGAACCCCGGTCCCTTCTCCGTGGGTCTCTTCGTTCCCATGGATCTCTTGGTGACGGGTCGGATGTGTCGACACTTCTGCCACATCTCCTCCTGGTGTCAAAATCGTTCGGCCTGTCGCCGGAGGCCGTCGTTTGGGGGCTCGCTTGCGCATGACTGCCGGGGTCTACGGAGGTAGAGTCCCCACCATGTCTCGGGCTTCCGTTGCGGTTGGCAGTCGCGTCTCGTCATCCAGAAGTCGAGGTGGGTCTCCAGATTGACTCCTCCCGAGTCGTCTTGACTCTTCTGCTCCTGCCGTTGTTGCCGCCCCCTTGGATCCTGTCGCCTTTCCCTTCTTTGGTGGCATGGCTACTGTGACACTACGGTATGGTGTGACATTATAGAATGTGAAATTAGAGAATAAAACCTTTCGGCTTGAGGTTTTCTCGCGTTGTTGGCCTTTTGAAGAGTTGTGTCACTCGGAGTGTCGGAACCTTATATAATGTGAATGATAAGGTCAAAAACAGTATGAGATGTGGAAATAAGGTTAAAACCATATGGCTTGGAGGTTTATAGCGTTTAGGGCCATTTAGGAGTTTTGGGCCTTTAGGGGTTTTGGGCCTTAAGGGGTTGTGGGCTTTGGTGGGGTGGAGGAGGAATCCATTTAGGATTAGGAAAGGGGCTTAGGGCTGGTAAAGGGGTCTCCTGCCCTTTTGGGCGTCCACCCATGCTGCCCTTGCGCCCCACCTCTCCCCCTCCATTGCCTAGCCGCCCCACCCGTCCGCCTTTGTGCCGTGCGCCCCCCGTGCACCGCTCCACCTCTCCACCACCGCTCCTCCACCCCCCTTGCTGCCCGTGGGTGGCCACCCCACCTGCATCCTCGTGGATCCATCAGGAAGCGAGGAGATCTATTGGAGTTTTCGTGCGTCGGGCAAAGGTATGATCATGGGGTTTCTTGGGGTTGATCTAGGTACTGTTCTTAGGGTGTTTATCAAGTTTTTAGATCAATTGGTGGTGCTGGATTTGAGTAATTTGGATTAGATCTAGATGTTGCAACGTTTCTGTTTTGGGACAGCATGAGCAGTCGACCTAGGGTTCCTGTTTTCGCCAATTTACAGTTCGAATCTGACCGTACGGACTTTTAAGAAGTTGTAGATAATTTTATTATCTTTCCGTGCATATAAATAACGTTAAATTCCGCCCAGCCGTTTGAAAGTTATGACTGTTTTACCGAGCGTATTAAAATCTGCGACACGATTGGAATAGATCTTGGTAATCTGTAGATTAAACAACTTTAGAGGCCGAATCAGTCTTTCCTTATACCTAGAGAAAGTTGGAAAATTTCCTAAGCTACGCGAGGATGTACTCGTTTAATTCATTCGGAGTCCCAAAGCCCAAGTTATGCCTTTTGCAAGGCTGCTGTCCCGACGGGACAGAACCTCTGTTTTTAGGTTTTGCGAGAAATTGGCAATGTTGGGGTAGATGAGGGTTTGCGTACTGTTTTGTGGTTATGTTTGTGAGCGTGTGGTACCTATGTGCAGGTGGTGCGACCCCGGGAGTGCCCTCTACTTCCCGCCAATCCGTTGCACGTGGTTGAGGCAAGTGTATTGGAATGGTAGCATGTGGTTTGATTGTTTGCCTTGTTTAAATGCAAACTGTTTCCATGTTATGTGAGCTTGCCATGCTTTAATGATTGCCGTTGGTATGATGAATATGCTCACTATGTTATGATGCCATGTTATCACGTACAAGTTATCTATGTTGTTGGCATATATGCATACATGGCATGACACATGGCCCGGGCGGTGAGAAAGTCATTAACTAATCCGGGAAGGTCGGTGAGAAAGTTATGGCTAATCCGGAGAGCCAATAGAGTAAGTCCTACATCGTGATTCCATCTACCGTGGGTTGTGGAAGCGAGGAGTAGGCACCCTCCATCTTCGGGATGGAAGGGGAAAGGGTGCACAAGCGGGTGTGTACTCAACCATACCGGTATGAGTTTCGAAGTAGATATGAGCATCGCATCGCATTGCATATTTGATGATGATAAAGATATGTGATTATGAATGAGATGATAAACATGTTGTGTGTTGTTGCAATGTAAGTTGTTCTTTTGTTCCATTGCAATATACTTGCTGAGTGATGAACTCACGCTTGTGTTTTATGTGGTTTTTAGGTACTTTGAGATCAGCATGCGGGAAAAAGGGGTTTAGCTACACTTCTACACGTAGCTCCACAATCATAGTCTATGATTAATCACTTGGAGACATGATATTAAGAGTTGTGCCATAAATTTAATGTATGGTTTAATTTAGCATGCTTGTGATTCCTTATTGGCTTCGTTATAGCTTATGAAGTGATTGAGCATGGTATTATTGGCGTAATTTGATGATATATCCATTTATGTTGATGTTTTAAATGTCGTGTGCTATGATATATCTTGCCATGATATTGATATTGTGTTAATTCATGTTAAAACAAAGGAGATGCTGCCGAAATTTCGATTTATAGCATTTGCTCCTTTGCTGTAATTTATGATAAATTGTGGTATTATGTTGTTGTTTAGTCTATGTTTGGTAGCATTAAGGCATTCTAGATGCCGGGGTGTTACAATTGGTATCAGAGCGGGCTGTAGGTCCTTGGAATGAGTATTTTTAGTGTTATGCTATAGGGTACAACTAAAATATGATGTGGAATAACTTAGAAACATGGCTTAGGTCTTAACTAAAATTTTGTCATAGGATAGCAACATTAAAACTTGCAAAAGTGGTATAACTAATCTAAAATTTGACACATTGGATGCCTGAGTAGGAAAGGGTATGGGAATCGTTTCCTTACGCTTAAATGTTGTATTTAAGCTTTGATATTGAATGCTTCATTTGATAAAGCATGTTGCTATGTCTATGAGATAAATGATTGAATTGTTCTTGTTGTTGTGATAAAGTGGGTTGTGGTCTTAGAAGGGTTTGGCCGCCTCTCTTATTTCATAGTAAGGGTGAGGTTTGTGGTGTGGCGGTTAGCGCCACCACCGAAGAAATATTAACCCTGTAGGAGAAGAGTGCTTACCCTTTTACGTCGTAAAGCGGGTAGTTGATTGAGTCAAATAGAAAAGTTTGGTGGTGGATTCCTTCGGATGTTCTTTATCGATTCGTGGTCGGTCTTGGATGGTTTTCTTGGTTTTAGTTGATGGAAACCAAAAGAAAAGTGTTTTGTATTGGGTTTTAGCGGATCGTTCCGTATGCGGTGTGTGGGTTGTCTTCCTTGGTTGAAGGCGAAGAAGAGGAGTCTAGGGCTGCGCTTCTTTCGGGCGCCTTTCGATTTTAATGCTTAGTTTGTTGATTTCTTTATGGGAAGAAGCATTCGATTTATTCCTGTGGTTGTCTTTCTCCGAGGTTAAAAGAGTTTTTGCGGAGTTGTGCGGACACTGGTGTCGAGGCTGAATTTACGTGGCTTTGTAGGAGTAAATGGTGGTTGATTTCGTCATTTCTTGGTTTGAGAAATCATCTTTGGAAAACCCTTCTTGTTTCGTGAAAGATTGGAGTTTGGTGTTAGGGTTTTATTTGCAAAGGTTTATTTGATCGGTTGGTTCCCTCTGTGGGAGTCTTTGAGATTGAAAAGTGTTTTGGAGAATTCCTTTTGCATGACCAAGTTTGGGTTTGTCGATCTCATTGCAATTTTGAGAGTCAAGTTTCCTTATGAATTTGGGATGAGCTTTAAAACTAAAATGTTGCAAACAAAGTAAGTAGTCTTTTGACTAAAATCGTTTGTCCCTAGTAAGAATTGCTGTTTAGCATGTTATGTAGCATGTACCAATGTGGTTTATGGGATGATGCATTGTTAAGTTAATTTGTGAGTTGAAACAATTCAATGCGGTTGTTATCTCTAGCTTGAGAATAAATAGACTACTAGTGTTGTAGTTTACTCTTAGCGAGAATGATTGAATGTGCTAAAGTACATGCTTAGAATCTGTTGCTTTGCTTTAAAAGTGCTTATGACCCTTGATAATGTTTAAACTTTTAAACCACGATGCATAGTTAAAACTTTAAGATGATGTAGGCTATTTGTTATGTATAAAGAAACCTTCTTTGGTTGTTTAAAGATGTTCTAATCTAATGGATTAATAGAGAAATTTAATCGTGTTGTCTAGCGACTTTAATTTGAAAGTTGATTAGAGTTGCTATTTATGTTGTTGCAAACCATTAGTATATTTGGAAGTATGCGTATGTGTTCATATAAATGCTAGTATTGATATCAATTGAGAAGACATAAGACTTATTCTTAATGATGTTGTTAAGGGCAGTGTTAATGCTAGTATTCAATCTATTTTAAATAGTTGGAGTATGTTGTGTGGTGGTAATTTGGTTACCACCTATGTATAGGATAGCTAAAAGCAATGTGTTGTTTGATGATAATCAAATTTTTTTTTGATATTGATGACTTAGTAGTGGTGGTAGTTGTGTAGAATACTTGTTGGAAACCATTGATTAAATGGATGGTATTGTAACCTGTGGTGATGGAGTGAACCATGGATAATTAACCTGATGTAGAGTTTTATCCTTAATGAATGTATGCCTTGGAATCCTAGTTATGAACTTTGTCTTGTAGAGATAATATTTACATGTTGAAGTCGTTGTTTAACTGAATAAGGTTCGGTTGTCGAGACGTGAATATATAGGAGGTATGAAATTTATATGTTGATCTTGCTGAAAGATTTGTGGAAGTACTATGTTTCAAATTTAGAATAAGAAGTATTATGATTCGGTGATCCGTGGGGATCATGTCAATATAGTCTTGGTTGGGTGCCTTTTTGATAAGCATCATAAACCCTTATTAAAAGTGTTGGGAATGGTAACTAGGGGAAGAATTTGTTGTGAAGCTTTTGGTTGAATTGTGTTGGGGCTTCTCAGGGAGTAAAAAGTGATTATTAAAGTCTTTTAATGGAAAGCGTAGTGGAGTTCTAGAGATGGTTCTTTTTATGCTGAGCTTGTGTTTAAAAGCTTTTGGACTGGTTTGGTTGTTTGCCATTTTGGTTGAAGGGTTTTCGGTCAAAGTGTTCCATATGATGTGTTTCAGAGTTTCCCCAAAACTCGTAGTATTTGGTGTCGACCTTTGGTTTTGGCGAATTTGATTAGTTCGTGTTGTGAGTTTGGATTTACATCCAAAAGTTTTTGAGTCGATCGCGTCCTTTCGCGTTCGCACTGAATTATCTTTGGAATTAATTTTAAAAGGGAGCAGATGGTCATAAAGGGTTGTGTTGGAAACTCTTGAGATTTAATTTGTAACTCTTTTTTGCTAGAGTTGGAGTTGTTTTGAAAATGTGTGTGATGTTTGCGAGTGCTTCAAAAAGGTGGATTTTATGAATGTTTTACAAGGTGATTTTATTAGTGAGGTGTTCCCCTTTTTGGGAATGAGTTTCCCTCTCCTTGAGGAAGTTTGTGATGGTTGTGGGAGCAGATGCTTGACTTGAAATTTTGATGTTTTCCTCCAAAATGTTGAATTTGGATGAAATGCAATGTTTTGCAAGTTCAGTTTTCAATTGATGTGGGTTCTTTTATGACGTGGTGTTTTACTGTCAACGATGTTGCCGTCATAGTCTATACGATTTAGCGCAACCGTCAGTGTTATGTGTATTTCAATCATGTGATACCGAGGAAGAAGTCTTTTTTGGTGAATGACTTTTCGGTATTGTTGTTATATGATGAATGAATGGTGAAAAGTAAACAAGACATCGTTTTTAGATGTTAAATGATAAAAGAGTCGTTGAGCCAGGTCGGTGAGAAAGTCATATAAGGATATATGACTAATCCGGAGTGCTCTTGAAAAGTGTGCATGCATGTCATGAATCGAGATGTCCATTTCTTTCTAGTATGAAAAGAAAAAATGAAGAAATTATGGTATTTTGGTTGTGGTGTAGGGAATTTATGCTTCCTTTGTGATTTGGCTTGGATGTTGCCGAATTCTTTCCAATGTTGTTAACGCCTTGGGTTTGAGTTGTCGTGTGTACACTTGGGCTTGATAGCTAAGTGTTTTTGTGTGAGGGCGAGACCCTCTTAAGAAAGGAACCAATTGTGGTTTGGTAAAGTTTTACGATCGTAGCTTGGGGCTAGGTGTCGAACCTTAGTGGTATAGGGGTGGTTTGTGATGGAGGTTGATGATGTATGGGTTTAACCATTATTAAGAGTAGCGATGGGTGGAAGTGAAGTTGACGGTAGTTCGGTGATATTTGTCCTGCTGTGAGTAATTGTCGTCACTAGTTGTTTTTGGATTTGAGTCTTGCCTGGGAGTGGATGGAATGAAATGTTAGTATGATCGTGTATTGGAAGGGCAAGTGTGCCTTAATGAGTTATTCCCCTCGATGGAAATTTTCGGGAATGAAGAAAGGTCGATAAAGGAATTGTGATTGCCTTTGATTATGTCATGTTGAGTTTAATGGAGTGTGGTAGTCAGGTTGGTTGTGATAGAAGTGTGAAGTATTTGTCGTGAGGATTCGAGCGTTTTGGGTTGATGGAGCCCTTTGTGGTTGAAACGCAGATTCTATTTGGGAATGGAAGTGAAGGTCGACCTGTGAGAGGTTACCCTTAGTTGAGCTAGATCATTACTTTTCTCGCCAAGTGTTGGTTTTGAGAACTTCGCTTGTTGTTGTTCGGTTTGAGGTTTCGTGCGGTTGATTTGTCTTTGCAGAGAAGTCTTTTGTCCCTTAGGGATTTTGTGGTTGTTTTATTGGCGTCCTTGGATTCGAGGTCGAATCCTGTTAAAGGGGAAGAATGTGACACTACGGTATGGTGTGACATTATAGAATGTGAAATTAGAGAATAAAACCTTCGGCTTGAGGTTTTCTCGCGTTGTTGGGCCTTTTGAAGAGTTGTGTCACTCGAGTGCTCGGAACCTTATATAATGTGAATGATAAGGTCAAAAACAGTATGAGATGTGGAAATAAGGTTAAAACCATAGGGCTTGGAGGTTTATAGCGTTTAGGGCCGTTTCGAGTTTTGGGCCTTTAGGGGTTTTGGGCCTTAAGGGGGTTGTGGGCTTTGGTGGGGTGGAGTAGGAATCCATTTAGGATTAGGAAAGGGGCTTAGGGCTGGTAAAAAGGGGTCTCCCTGCCCCTTTGGGGCGTCCACCCCTGCTGCCCTTGCGCCCCACCACTCCCCCTCCATTGCCGAGCCGCCCCACCCGTCCGCCGTTGTGCCGTGCGCCCCCCGTGCACCTCTCCACCTCTCCACCTCTCCACCACCTCTCCTCCACCCCCCTTGCTGCCCTTGGGTGGCCTCCCCACCCCTGCATCCTCGTGGATCCATCCGAGGAGCGAGGAGCGAGGAGCGAGGAGATCTATTGGAGTTTTCGTGCGTCGGGCAAAGGTATGATCATGGGGTTTCTTGGGGTTGATCTAGGTACTGTTCTTAGGGTGTTTATCAAGTTTTTAGATCAATTGGTGGTGCTGGATTTGAGTAATTTGGATTAGATCTATATGTTGCCACGTTTCTGTTTTGCGACAGCATGAGCAGTCGACCTAGGGTTCCTGTTTTCGCCAATTTACATTTCGAATCTGACCGTACGGACTTTTAAGAAGTTGTAGATAATTTCATTATCTTTCCGTGCATATAAATAACGTTAAATTCCGCCCAGCCGTTTGAAAGTTATGACTGTTTTACCGAGCGTATTAAAATCTGTGACGCGATTGGAATAGATCTCGGTAAACTGTAGATTAAACAACTTTAGAGGCCGAATCAGTCTTTCCTTATACCTAGAGAAAGTTGGGAAATTTCCTAAGCTACGCGAGGATGTACTTGTTTAATTCATTCGGAGTCTCAGAGCCCAAGTTATGCCTTTTGCAAGGCTGCTGTCCCGACGGGACAGAACCTCTGTTTTTAGGTTTTGCGAGAAATTAGCAATGTCGGGGTAGATGAGGGTTTGCGTACTGTTTTGTGGTTATGTTTGTGAGCGTGTGGTACCTATGTGTAGGTGGTGTGACCCCGGGAGTGCCCTCTACTTCCCGCCAATCCGTTGCACGTGGTTGAGGCAAGTGTATTGGAATGGTAGCATGTGGTTTGATTGTTTGCCTTGTTTAAATGCAAACTGTTTCTATGTTATGTGAGCTTGCCATGCTTTAATGATTGCCATTGGTATGATGAATATGCTCACTATGTTATGATGCCATGTTATCACGTACAAGTTATCTATGTTGTTGGCATATATGCATACATGGCATGACACATGGCCCGGGCGGTGAGAAAGTCATTAACTAATCCGGGAAGGTCGGTGAGAAAGTTATGGCTAATCCGGAGATCCAATAGAGTAAGTCCTACATCGTGATTCCATCTACCGTGGGTTGTGGAAGCGAGGAGTAGGCACCCTCCATCTTCGGGATGGAAGGGGGGAAAGGGTGCACACCGACGGGTGTGTACTCAACCATACCGGTATGAGTTTCGAAGTAGATATGAGCATCGCATCGCATTGCATATTTGATGATGATAAAGATATGTGATTATGAATGAGATGATAAACATGTTGTGTGTTGTTGCAATGTAAGTTGTTCTTTTGTTCCATTGCAATATACTTGCTGAGTGATGAACTCACGCTTGTGTTTTATGTGGTTTTTAGGTACTTTGAGATCAGCATGCGGGAAAAAGGGGTTTAGCTAAACTTCTACACGTAGCTCCACAATCATAGTCTATGATTAATCACTTGGAGACATGATATTAAGAGTTGTGCCATAAATTTAATGTATGGTTTAATTTAGCATGCTTGTGATTCCTTATTGGCTTCGTTATAGCTTATGAAGTGATTGAGCATGGTATTATTGGCGTAATTTGATGATATATCCATTTATGTTGATGTTTTAGATGTCGTGTGCTATGATATATCTTGCCATGATATTGATATTATGTTAATTCATGTTAAAACAAAGGAGATGCTGCCAAAATTTCAATTTGTAGCATTTGTTCCTTTGCTGTAATTTATGATAAATTGTGGTATTATGTTGTTGTTTAGTCTATGTTTGGTAGCATTAAGGCATTCTAGATGCCGGGGTGTTACAGCTACAGAAAACTTACCCTTAGTCTTGATCCACGAGCGGTGGTTTCACCTTGCGGTTTGGGTTCCCCACGGACGGTGCCAGTGTGGTGGCGTTGAGCCACTGGGGTCTCTCTTTCTCCTTTCTTTGAGATATTGTTTCTTGTTTTCTTGGGGAACCTCTCTCTTCTCTTTCTTCTTTCTCCTTTTTATAGGGCAGGCTTGGGGACATGCACGTATTGGCCGGCCTTCTTTTTCCTTCCTGTTTCTTGCCAAGGACTAACTTGACTTTTCCTTGAGTCACGTCCCACCTGTATTGGGTGTTTTGGCCCTCTACCTGTACGCCTTTCGTAGGGGTTCAACGGGAATTTCGCTTATGTTAGGATTTCAGATTAATCCGACACGTCCTTGCGTACTCGGGAGGGGTTGTTGGGGGGTGTCAGACCTTGGTGGTTCGCGCTATGTTTGCGCCAGAAGGAGACATGGCCGGGGGGAATTTCCTCCGTTTTCCTCCCTCGCTACGGAGGGAAACTTCCCCTCGTCGCGGAGGGGGGGCGGTCTTTATCCTTTTCCACCTTTTACCGGGGAATGGTCTCCTAGGGTATGAACTCATTGCTTCGCCGGGGGAAGAGATTGACGATCATAGACCCATTCATGTGGGCCACCAGGTGCGGGAGCCTCGCTTCGCTGGTCGAAGGGAGGTGAGTCTGTTCGGTCCACAACAATATCCTTCAACAAAGTGTAATACATCTGCACACAGGAATAGACAAGATGAGTGTTCTGAATGAAGTAAGGGCCTGTTCTGAATGAAGTAATGTGGGAGAAGAACCACCGGTGGAGTAGGCGATGGGGCGCGAGAGGAAAGGGGGATAGCCTCGAAGAAGAACCACCGGCGGAGGTCGTGAGGCAAGGCGTCGGGGCCCGGGAGGAAATGGGGAGCACACCGCAAGGAGGGCTTAACGCGCGGGCAACGGCGAGGTCCTCGGGCGGCAGTGGCGTGGCCTCGAAGGCTTCGGAAGCAAGGATCCCATGACGCGCAAAGATCCATCGCCTCGATCGGAGGGCGCCAGCGCGGCGAGGCTGCGATTGGCCGACGGATAGGGAGTCAGGGATACAACTTGTCCGCGATTTCGAAATTCTTGGGGGCGTTTTTGCAAATAACGTGACGTGATATGGCTAAGCTCCGGTGAAATCTTTCCGGCGTAAGAGTAGCAGTAGTATTAGCAGCTAACAGAATTAAATTAAATAATACATACATTAAACCTTTTAGGTTTCCGGTTATTTTTAAATACAAAAATTTAAAATGTAAAATTTATTCTAACAACCATCATAACTGCTATATCGTAACAGTTATATTTTTTGGGGTATATGTACACAGCCATTTCAACTTAGTCCAACATTTTCTCTCAAAAGATTCATCGTCGAATGACGACGATGAATCTTTTTTTACAGGAGCATAGGAGCAAAATGAGTGTGTGCCATAGGGTTCTGTTTTTTGCTTCATGTTGAGGACCTCGCCCCAAAGCTTCATGTTGAGGACGCTGCCCTTGCGGATGCGCTTCCACGACAGCGCCACGAGCATGCGGATCTTCACCGTGAGCTGCCTCACCCACCCTAGCTCCTCCACATCGAACACTGGCCTGCGGCCGACGGATCCTGGGTCTTGCCGATGGTCCGGAGAGGATCCTACTTGGTGGGCTCGGGGGAGGACTCGATGGCGCGGGCTGGGTCGAGGACAAAGCTGGGGTGACGGAGCGGTGGACGGAGCCTATTCCAGGGCGCAGGCCTCCGCAAGGGTCGTCACGGGCGCGGGAGCAACGACCGTTGCCTCCAAGCGTATGTCGAATGGGATGGGGAAGGGATTCTCTCTCCTATCCCTAAAGATAGGGAATGAAATGGGGAATTTGTTGGAGCATGAATCGCGAGCACTATAGCAGTTGGTTACTAAAATTTTTGAATTGGGAACGAGATGAGGACTTTGGTGGAGTTGCTCTTAATTCAGTCGATGTGTTCGTTTGTCGTGAGGCCACGTCGCCTGCTCGATTCGCCGCTCAGTCCGGCTTAAGTAAATTGTGCCCTCTCTTAGCACGAAGCGGTGCCGTAGCACAGTGATGGCATCCTCACCTCGCGAAGCCCACATCGCGTGTTGGACCCTCGCGTGCGCCCACCGCTTCGCTCAGTGCGATTTTTGCCCGCACGATGAGTGGCATGGGCGTTGTAACACCCCAAAATTTTGCTTTTCTTAAATCCATGTGTGATTTGGTACTTTGGTGAATTTTTGGAATTTTCTGGAATTTATTTGGATTTATTTGGATTTATTTGGAATTTATTTGAATTTATTCCATTTTGAGTTAATTAAAGAATTAAACTTTGCAAATAAAATTTTGTTGGAAATATTTTATTTGAGTCCCAAATACCCTAAAATATTTTCCAGAATTTTTCTGGAATTTTTCTGAGTATTTTGCTATTTTTAATGAATTAAATGAATTACTGGAAATTATTTTAAATATTAATTCGCTGGAAAATCAACTCGGGTCGAATCTTGTTCATCCGACCGAAGTCGGAACCGAGTCGGACTCGAGTCCGACCGAGCCAACCGACTCGACCAAACCCGAGTCCTAACCTACTCGATCCGGCCAGTTGGATCGGAATCCAACGGTCCGGATTGGACCGTATCGGTTCGAGCCGAAACCGGGTCGGGTCCGATCGTGCCCGCGCGATCGTGACCGTCGATCGCGCCACGTGGACGGTTCTCCGTCGTCGTCCCCGCCGAGTCCGAGCCGGATTCCTCCGCCGCGTAGCCGCCGTGTCTCGTTAGGGTTCCGATTTGTGCGCGCATCCCGGGGTTATTTAATGCGTGAGACATCGCCCGAGGTTGCCCTCTTCCGTGCGCACCCGTGCCCCCAAGCCATCTCGCCTGAGCCGTCGCCGTTTGCCCGTACGAGCTCGCCGGAGTTGGAATTCCGGTCGCCTTGTGATTAACGCCGATTCCGCCGCTGCTCGCCATTCTCACGGCCGTTGAGCCCGGTTAACGGCCCGAGTCAAGCCGCGTCGGTGAGGACCTTTCACCTCGCCGGAGCACGCCCCAAACGCCGTTCGTGTGGTCACCGTCCTCAGCTCTGGCAGCCGCAACTCTGCCGTGAAGCCATCGCCGACCCCGAGCTCCACCAACCGTCCGATCAAGATCCAAAGGCCCAGATCGTGCCACGTCACCCTCGGTGAGTTTCCCCGTTGAAAATCCTAGATCTAATCCCAACCGTTGGATCTAGATCCAACGGCTTAGGTTGCGCCACGTAGTAAGAACTGCACCAGGCTAGATTGGATCTGGACCGTTGGATCAAGATCCAACGGCTCACGATCGGCCACATGCGCCCCAAGCACACAAGGCCCAAACCCAATCCTAGCCGTTGGATTTCAAACCAACGGCCACGATCGTGCCATGTGTCCAGGGAGCCGCCGCGCGCGCGCGTGCGCGTGGAGTCAGCGACACGCCGGGCGCGTGTCAACGACCGACCGCGTGGCGTCACCCATGGCGTCCTGGCCCGAATCCCATCGGCCGCAGTGGTGAGCCCGTGACGTCGGCAAGAATGAGCGTCACGAGGACCCACTGTCGATGACACAAGGAGCCGTGGACCGAGTCCATGGACCGGTGACGTCGACCAACCAATCGAGGCTGACACGTGTCCAGCCGACGCAATAATTAATTTCCGAAAAAGAAAATGATTTATTAATTCGAAATAATGATTTCAGATTTTGTTTCAAACTTCAAACGCTTATAACTTTTGCGTTTCAACTCCGATTTGAGTGATTCAAATTTCTAAATTTGTATAAAATTGAGATCTACCTAAATATAAATTTTATTTAATTTTTGGACTAAAGTTTTTCTCTGTAAAATTATTTAATTGATTATTTAAACTTTAAATAATCATAACTTTTGCATTTTAACTCCAAATTTGACGATTCCAGTTTCTAAAAATTCATAAAATTATGTTCTCTCTGTTTATGGATTTTATTTGGATAATTGGATACTTTTTGCCTATTGTTTATTCGTGTATTTTCTATTTGCATGCTTTACGAGTAGACGTTGAAGTGCCGGAAGGATTTGAAGGAGAAGTATTGACTCAGGATCCAACTCAAGACCAAGAACAAGTACTTTTTGAAGGCAAGTTGTGCTTTGACCATGTTGATCCTATTTCGAAATCTATTTTGATTCAACCTATTGCATGCTAGTTCAATTAGAAAAATACTTTATTTAAATATGGGGAATTAGATAAATACCAATTTGCTGTATGACACCTTGATTATTTAAATATGTGCCATGACCCTTGTCACCCTAGTTGTGGTTTACTAGTTGGACATCATTAACTTGCCAACATGGGTTTTAGACCGTTGTAGTAAACTGCTTAGACCTGCTACGTGCTCATGACATGATTTTGGACAAACAAATGTTAATATTGACTTAATGATATATTGAACCTGTTTTGGAAAGGTATCATGTGATGTTGATGGCACGTGGTGCATGGTAATCAAGCGGGGTTTGATAAATAGTTTTTCGGCCAGGGGCATGTGGCAAGAATAATCAGTGGGCGGTTGTGGCATTGGGGATGTTGATTTGGTTCTTCGGGTAGTCTTGCCTGGTCACCCTAAGGACTTAACCTTGCAAGCCTTTGAACTGGGTCTAACGTGCAACCACATGTACGTAATGGGGCGGACCTAGTTGACTAAGTTGTCGATAACGTGCACTGTGGGACCTCGAGGAGGTCAACTACACCCTTTGTGTAAGTTGTGCGGGGAGCGTCTGGAGTGAGGCCAGGTACCCATCTAACGGTTGATTGGCCTAAACTTCGCCTTAGCTAAGGGAAGGGTTAGTGTGCAATAACCGGGGAGGACCACTTGTATTGTTAGAAGTTTCCGAAAGACTTTGTTACGGGAACTCGCCTTGTGGTGTTTGACTGTATCTTGTGGGTAAAGTGCATAACCTCTGCAGAGTGTAGAATCTATTCGAATAGCCGTGTCCGCGGTATTGGACATCGCTCGGGAATTACAGTCAAGGGTTAGATTTTCTCAAAAATAACTTTGAAAGGTTGGGTTGGATTAATAATGATGTTGATGGAAATGTGGATTAGGATGGGAAAGATGTTTCTTAAACTCCTTGAAAAGTTACCTATGCTATACTTGTTTCTACTGCTTTCGAATCTATTTATGATACTTGTTAAATCTTGTTTTACTGCAAATATACCTGAGCTATTCCTTGTACCAAGCCATGCATATAGTATATTAGCCTGCATTCGTGCATGCATGACTTCTTTGAGTACCAAGTACTCACCCTTGCCACAATACAACACCAGTTGAAGAGGAGACTACACCGGCTTTGGAGGAGGAGCTCCAAGAGGAACCGTCTACTTAGGGAAGCGAGCCGGTCAGTTGCACTGTGGTATCTTGGATGGCGCCACAAGTTATTTGATTTTCCGCGGCTACTATTTCTCTCTTAATAAGTTTAGCCTGCGAAATCATACATTTGTAACTTGACCATAAGGTCGAGTAACGGTTGACTACTTAAATAAAAGTACTTTATTAGTATCGAGTGGTATGATTGTGATATTTACCGATGTTAAGGCTGTGCACTAGCGTGTTCTGGACTAGTGCCGAATACACAGAGGGTCGGATTTGCAAATTCGGGGTCCCGACAGAGGTGGTATCAGAGCCATACTTGACCGTAGGCTCAACCCTAAGCTAGAATGGTCGTAGTGAGGATAAAACCTATTTTCTAAAGCTAAAAATTTGTCAAGATAAGAAATGACATCTCGACTTACCACCTACTCTCTTTCCTTGTCTCTTGCTGAATATTCCCTTACCTTGTCACGATTTAAAATTTCGAGTTCTTACGTGAGCACTCTTGTGACAGATGGAGGGAGAGTTCAACTACGTCGATCTAGAGGTTGGTCACGCCGCGGAACTTTGGCATATGCTTCAGACTCTCGGAGATTTTGAGAAGCCGCAATACCAAGTGGAAGTGATCAGACAAGAAGGATTGATCAAGGCTTGTGACGTGAAGATTGAGGTACCTGCTAGGCAGAAGGGCCAGTGCAATCGCCCGATACACCTTTGCCGCCAGGAGGTCTACAATGCAGATGGGTATCCAAGAAGTATCACGACGAGCAATGCGGCACATTACCCGTATCTACGCCAGAGAGTTGGATAGCACGGTGTTCCGTTATCACCCGCGTAGCAATAACCTTCTTGACCCGAAGGCGATTCAGGATGAGGATGCCATGGTTACACAGTTGGCACGACTTGTTGTCGCCCAGGAGGATGTACTCGATAATACAAGCAAAGAGCTACAGAAGGCCCGCAAGGAGATCATGACAGAGAAGAACAGATGGCGGGAAGCTCAAGAGTATGTGTCACACCTTCTGCGAAGGATTGACGAGTTGGAGATGGCTTTATACGGACCGTAACTGAGCCGCACTCGAGCTACACGAGCCAGACCGGAGGAGTCGATTTCGATGAGGACATCGCTTCTTCGACTACCACAGATGTCACGATTCTTTGGACATGGCAATCGTTTCGCGCCTATGCCGCAGCATCCGTACCCAGGCCGTGGTGGTTTTCTCGATGAGTGAGCGTAGGTTTTATAGTGAGACTCCTTCGCCGAGTCGCGTCATAGAATAAAGAGTCACCCTTTAGGCGTTAGACTCCAGTGTTAGATCGATTTGGATTTTCATTGCTTGCTGAGTGTGCAGTATGTGTTGCAAGGCCCCTAGGCATTGTAAGCAACCATACCAAGTTACTATTGATTAAAATAATAAAGTTAGACCTTAAAGTTACACCTTTCGCCCCGCATAAGTTCCATATTACTTGTCTATTCTTGATTCCCCCTCATCTCTAAAACTTAGAGCAAATCGACAGATGGTGAACACCCGCGGAAACTTTGGAAGCAATGGAAGTGGTTCTCGCCCAGCAGAAAACCCCAATGATGGAGCACCAAAGACCGCTTGATTGATATGCAGAATTTTAGAGCATTTCTTCTTTGCTCAGACTCGGTTGATGCATTCTATGATGCAACAAATGCAACACGTCCTTGCTTTCAGGCCACAACTAATCAAGTCAATCGGGGACAACGCTAGAATACAAGACTGTCGAGTTCATGAGGACTCACCAACCATCGTTCTCTGGGAATGCCAATCCATTAGAGTCCGATGATTGGTTAAGGTCAATTGAGAGGAAGTTACACATATCTCAATGAATAGGAAATGATAAGGTACTCTACGCTTCTCATCAGTTGGAAGGAACATTGGCCGAATGGTGGGAGAACTACGTGCCACGCAAGAGAACCCTCAAGATATCACTTGGGAAGAGTTCACGGCTGCATTCCGCGATATCACGTGCGAGAAGGAATCATGGACCTTAAGAAGGAGGAGTTCAGAGCATCAAGCAAGGTAATCGGCCGGTGGCGAGCTACGAACAAGTTCACACAGCTAGCACGCTACGCACCTGAGGATGTAGCGACAGATAAAGCCAGACAGTCTCGTTTCATGAAGGGACTTAACTCAGGATTGCAGGTGGGATTGATCACCCACACCTTTCCAGATTTCCAAGAATTGGTGAATAAGGCGCTTATTCTTGAGGAAAAGCGCAAGGAACTGGATGAGAACAGGAAGCGCAGAATGCAACAGCAGGGATCACGCCAGGGAACACAATAGCGTCTGAGAGTTGCACCAAATCAATTTTTTAGATTCCAGCCACAGAATGCAACAAGGACACCGTCACCAGCACCAAGACCCGTCAATCAGAACTACCAGACCCCAGCCCCCGCTAGAAACGCTGCTCCAGCGAAGAGAAGGAAACAGTGAGACGCTTTGCTACAAGCGCAACGAGCCAGGACATTTTGCCATGATTGCCCAAAGAAGACAGCAGGAGTGACCCGATTCGCTTCAATCTAGGAACCACCCAGCTAGGACGCCAAGATGCAGAGCCACACCCAGGCGTGTGGTGAGAGGCCGAGTCAACCATGTCACCGCAGATGCTGCGAGAATGCTACTGACGTCGTCTTGGGTAAGTTACTTGTTAACTTCGATACACTGCATTTTGTTTGACTACGGAGCTTCGCATTCGTTTGTTTCGCAAGGCTTTGCCGCTAGAAGCGATTTGGGGATTTCAAGACTTAAGTGCATGCTTTTAGTTCAAACCCACAGTTCAGAACTCGAGCGAAAGTAGGATGTTCCGGTGAGAATACTAATAGATGGAATAGAGTTCCTAGCGAACCTTATAATTTTGGAGACCCGGACCTTAGGCGTTATTTTGGGAATGGGTGGTTATCCAAGCACAAGGCCGTATTGGATTGTGGACGAAGGACTATCTCAGTTGAGAGCCTGTGTGGAAAGAAAGTGGAATTTCAAGCTACTGCCGTTAGAGAAGGACAGTTGATGGTTAACAGCACCAAGGCAATCAGCATAGAGGATGTCTCAGTAGTGAATGAGTACCCAGATGTTTTTCCCGAGGATCTACCTGGTATGCCGCCAGACAGGGACATAGAGTTTGTGATAGAGCTTGTACCTGGTACAGCGCCGATAGCAAAGAGACCTTATCGGATGTCCACCGAGGAGTTGGTAGAGATGAAGAAACAGCTAGAGGAGTGAATGTGAGAAAGGATTTCAGGAGCTGAAAAAGCGATTGACATCAGCACCGGTGTTAGTTCTACTGGATGTTGTTCAAAGCTTTGATATTTATTGTGACACATCGCGCCAAGGACTTGGATGTGTGCTGATGCAGAATGGAAAGGTCGTCGCTTATGCATCAAGGCAGTTGAGGCCGCATGAGGAGAATTATCCGACGCATGACCTAGAGTTAGCTGCCGTAGTGCATGCCTTGAAGATATGGCGTCACTATCTGATCGGGAACAATGTGAAGTGTATACGGATCATAAGAGCCTTAAATACATATTCACCCAGTCGGATCTGAATATGAGGCAAAGGAGATGGTTAGAGTTGATCAAGGACTACAATGTTGGAAGTAAAGCCTACTCTAGAGGACCAGATCCGAGAAGGACAGAAGGATGATGACAAGATCCGCAGGATTAAGTCCATCAAGGAGGAAGGCAAGGCAGAGGACTTCAAGTTGGATGAGCAAGGCACGTTATGGATGAAGGATCGCATTTGTGTGCCCAACAAGAAGGAATTAAAGCAACTGATTTTGGAAGAAGCCCATGACTCCAAGTACTCAATTCATCCTGGAAGCGCCAAAATGTATCAGGATTTGAAGGAAAGATTCTGGTGGCCGAGCATGAAGCGTGAAGTTGCCGAGCATGTTGCATTGTGCGATGTATGCCAGAGAGTCAAGGCAATGCATCGAGAGACCGGCGAGATTGCTACTGATGAAAATACCTGAGTGGAAGTGGGAGGAAATCGGAATGGATTTCATTACCGGTTTGCCTAAGACTCAAGGAGGTTATGACTCAATATGGGTTATAGTGGATCGTTTGACCAAAGTAGCCCATTTTATCCCCGTGAAGACCACCTACTCGGGAGATAAGTTAGCAGAGTTGTACATGATCAGGATCGTCTGTTTGCACGGAGTGCCAAGGAGGATTGTATCGGACGGAGGTACCCAATTTACCTCAAGGTTCTGGAATAAGTTGCACGAAGCCATGGGAACCCGTTTGAACTTCAAGATCTGACCTATCATCCACAGACGGATGGGCCAGGCCGAAAGAGTCAACCAGATTCGGAGGATATGTTAAGAGCATGTGCATTAGCTTATGCTACCACTTGGGATAAGAGTTTGCCGTATGCCGAGTTCGATTACAACAATAGTTACCAAGCTAGTTTCTGAGATGTGACCTTTGAGGCCTTTGTATGGTCGACTGTCGGACGCCATTGAATTGGAATGAGACCGTGGCGCGTGTCTTGAACTGATATTCTTCAAGAAGTGAAGAAGCGGTGCCGTGATTAGGGAAAGGTTGAAGATAGCCCAATCACGACAGAAGAGTTATGCTGACAACCGTCGCCGAGACTTGAGTTTTGAACCGGAAGACTTTGTATACCTCAGAGTTACGCCTCTCAGGGGAATTAAGAGGTTCCATGCCAAAGGGAAACTCGCACCCCGTTATGTTGGACCATTTAAGATTTTGAGTCGCAGAGGCGAAGTTGCTTATCAGCTGGAGTTGCCACAGTCGTTAGCAGGAGTACATGACGTATTCCACGTGTCCCAGTTGAAGAAGTGTCTCCGAGTACCTGAGGAACAGACACCGCTAGAGTCAATTGAGTTGCAAGAAGATTTGACTTACAAGGAGCATCCCGTAAGGATTTTGGACACTATGGATCGAGAGACCAGAAATAAGTCGACCCGCTTCTGTAGAGTACAGTGGAGCAACCACACGGAGAGTGAAGCAACTTGGGAACGCGAAGAGGATTTGAGGAAAGAGTTTCCAAACCTATTCCTTTAGTAAGCCCTGAATCTCGGGGACGAGATTCTATTAAGGGGGGAGGTTTGTAACACCCCAAAATTTTGCTTTCCTTAAATCCATGTGTGATTTGGTACTTTGGTGAATTTTTTGAATTTTCTGGAATTTATTTGGATTTATTTGGATTTATTTGGAATTTATTTGAATTTATTCCATTTTGAATTAATTAAAGAATTAAACTTTGCAAATAAAATTTTGTTGGAAATATTTTATTTGAGTCCCAAATACCCTAAAATATTTTCCAGAATTTTTCTGGAATTTTTCTGAGTATTTTGCTATTTTTAATGAATTAAATGAATTACTGGAAATTATTTTAAATATTAATTCGCTGGAAAATCAACTCGGGTCGAGTACTGTTCATCCGACCGAGTCGGAACCCGAGTCGGACTCGAGTCCGACCCGAGCCAACTGACTCGACCAAACCCAGTCCTAACCCTACTCGATCCCGACCGTTGGATCGGAATCCAACGGTCCGGATTGGACCGTATCGATTCCGAAATAAACCGGGTCGGGTCCGATCGCGTTCGCGCGATCGTGGACCGTCGATCGCGCCACGTGGGCGGTTCTCGTCGTCGTCCCCGCCGAGTCCGGCCGGATTCCTCCGCCGTAGCCGTGTCTCGTTAGGGTTCCGATTTGTGCGCGCATCCCGGGGTTATTTAATGCGTGAGACATCGCCCGAGGTTGCCCTCTTCCGTGCGCACCCGTGCCCCCAAGCCATCTCGCCTGAGCCGTCGCCGGTTGCCCGTACGAGCTCGCCGGAGTTGGAATTTCGTTCGCGGTTAACGCCGATTCGCCGCCCTCGCCCGTTCTCTCCGCCGTTGAGCCCGATTCGAACCAGGTCAAGCCGCGTCGGTGAGGACCTTTCACCTCGCCGGAGCACGCCCCAAACGCCGTTCGTGTGGTCACCGTCCTCAGCGCCGGCAGCCGCAACTCCGCCGTGAAGCCATCGCCGACCCCGAGCTCCACCAACCGTCCGATCAAGATCCAAAGGCCCAGATCGCGCCACGTCACCCTCGGTGAGTTTCCCCGTTGAAAATCCTAGATCTAATCCCAACCGTTGGATCTAGATCCAACGGCTTAGGTTGCGCCACGTAGCAAGAACTGCACCAGGCTAGATTGGATCTGGACAATTGGATCAAGATCCAACGGCTCACGATCGGCCACGTGCGCCCCAAGCACACGAGGCCCAAACCCAATCCTAGCCGTTGGATTTCAAACCAACGGCCACGATCGTGCCACGTGTCCAGGGAGCCGAACCGCCGCGCCACGCGGGCGTGCAGCGTGGTCAGCGACACGCCAGCGCGTGTCGGCCGATCGCACCGTGACGTCACCCATGACGCCACGCTGGTCCCACTGCCAAGACCGTGGTCGAGCCCCGCCGACGCCAAAGAATGACGTCACCCGAGGGGACCCACTGTCGCTGACACAAGGAGCCGTGGACCGAGTCCATGGACTACCGACGTCGACCAACCAATCGAGGCCGACACGTGTCCAGCCGACGCAATAATTAATTTCGAAAAGAAAATGATTTATTAATTCGAAATAATGATTTCAGATTTTGTTTCAAACTTCAAACGCTTATAACTTTTGCGTTTCAACTCCGATTTGAGTGATTCAAATTTCTAAATTTGTATAAAATTGAGATCTACCTAAATATAAATTTTATTTAATTTTTGGACTAAAGTTTTTCTCTGTAAAATTATTTAATTGATTATTTAAACTTTAAATAATCATAACTTTTGCATTTTAACTCCAAATTTGACGATTCCAGTTTCTAAAAATTCATAAAATTATGTTCTCTCTGTTTATGGATTTTATTTGGATAATTGGATACTTTTTGCCTAATGTTTATTCGTGTATTTGCTATTTGCACGCTTTACGAGTAGACGTTGAAGTGCCGGAAGGATTTGAAGGAGAAGTATTGACTCAGGATCCAACTCAAGACCAAGAACAAGTACTTTTTGAAGGCAAGTTGTGCTTTGACCATGTTGATCCTATTTCGAAATCTATTTTGATTCAACCTATTGCATGCTAGTTCAATTAGAAAAATACTTTATTTAAATATGGGGAATTAGATAAATACCAATTTGCTGTATGACACCTTGATTATTTAAATATGTGCCATGACCCTTGTCACCCTAGTTGTGGTTTACTAGTTGGACATCATTAACTTGCCAACATGGGTTTTAGACCGTTGTAGTAAACTGCTTAGAGCACACTACGTGCTCATGACATGATTTTGGACAAACAAATGTTAATATTGACTTAATGATATATTGAACCTGTTTTGGAAAGGTATCATGTGATGTTGATGGCACGTGGTGCATGGTAATCAACTGGGGTTTGATAAATAGTTTTTCGACCGGGGCATGTGGCAAGAATAATCAGGTGGGCCAGTTGTGGCATTGGGGATGTTGATTTGGTTCTTTGGGTAGTCTTGCCCTGGTCACCCTAAGGACTTAACCTTGCAAGCCTTTGAACGGGTCTAACGTGCAACCACATGTCGTAATGGGACGGACCTAGTTGACTAAGTTCTTGATAATGTACCTATGGGACCTCGGAGGTCAACTACACCCTTTGTGTAAGTTGTGCGGGGAGGCGTCTGGGTGAGGCCAGTACCCATCTAGCAGTTGATTGGCCTAAACTTCGCCTTAGCTAAGGGAAGGGTTAGTGTGCAATAGCAGGGAGGACCACTTGTATTGTTAGAAGTTTAGAAAGACTTTGTTACGGAACTCGCCTTGTGGTGTTTGACTGTATCTTGTGGGTAAAGTGCATAACCTCTGTAGAGTGTAGAATCTATTCGAATAGCCGTGTCCGTGGTATTGGACATCGCTCAGGAATTACTGATCAAGGGTTAGATTTTCTCAAAAATAACTTTGAAAGGTTGGGTTGGATTAATAATGATGTTGATGGAAATGTGGATTAGGATGGGAAAGATGTTTCTTAAACTCCTTGAAAAGTTACCTATGCTATACTTGTTTCTACCGCTTTGAATCTATTTATGATACTTGTTAAATCTTTGTTTTCTGCAAATATACCCTGAGCTATTCCTTGTACCAAGCCATGCATATAGTATATTAGCTTTGCATTCTGTGCATGACTTGTCGAGTACCAAGTACTCACCCTTGCCACAATACAACACAGTTGAAGAGGAGACTACACCGGCTTTGGAGGAGGAGCTCCAAGAGGAACCGTCTACTTAGGGAAGCGAGCCCGATTAGTTGCCTGTGGTATCTTGGATGGCGCCACGAAGTTATTTGATTTTCATTGCTACTATTTCTCTCTTAATAAGTTTCGCCTGCGAATCATACATTGTAACTTGACCATAAGGTCGAGTAACCAGTTTGACTACTTAAATAAAAGTACTTTATTAGTATCGAGTGGTATGATTGTGATATTTACCGATGTTAAGACTGTGTGCACTAGCGTGTTCCTGGACTAGTGCTGAATACACAGAGGGTCCGGATTTGCAAATTCGGGGTCCCGACAGGCGTCCGAGCAAGATGCGTTGAGCATGTTTTTTGCGAAAACCCCCCTGGAATGCTCTAAAATTATATATAAGTCCCCTTTTTGCTGTAAGACCCCAGAGGGTTATCCCCAAATTCTAAAATTGTTTTTTTTTGCACAAAGTACCCAAAAAAGAAATTACATCTGGGTCTATTTTTTATAATAGGAACCTCTCGGTAATTCTGGAATTTATTTTTTGCCCAAAGGTTTCAAAAAAAAAAAAGAAATTACATCAAAACCCATTTTTTGACCCAAAAAATGAAATTACACTTAGGTCCATTTTCCCCAAGAAATCCACGAAAAAATGCGCTCAACCCTAGGGCATGTCTTTTTGCAGAAAAAACTATGGGATTCCGAAAAAACACCCTCGCGCGGTACCACCCAAAACTACATTGAAATCCTTGAAAAAATGCGCTCAAGCCTAGACCTCAGTACAGCTCTCGCAGGAGGAAGAAGAGAGTGTGGAATTGGAAAAACTCAGTTATTTGGCCTGGACGTCTCCAGGTCTTATATAGCCTCTAACTGTCTCCGTTACTCACTGGTAACTGATAGCATTAAGCACTGGTAACTGATCAAATTTAAACAGACTTAATGCACTGGTAACTGCTAATTCAAACAGAAATAATGATCATTATGCAGTCTCCTGACCAGTACAGAAAGCTAAACAATTGCATGGTTCAGCAAAATAAAAGGTGAATTCATAGTGCCATGCGAAAATACGCGAATACGCTTGCACACACGTGCGTACGTGCGTGTGTGTGTTTCTCCAAAGTCCTTCTCATACTATCCCTATGTCATGCTCCTCATAACTCAAGGAGTGGCAAGAACTCCACCTTATAAATTACCTTCCTTCCATTTGGCTAAGCAATATTGTATTAGCCATGCAATCTTTGGAATTAAAGGAAATGAGCCATACTCATGGGCCAATTCCAACAACAATACGGTAGCAGCCTCAAAGCAAAAGAGGGCAATTTGGTAAACAGAATTGTTTCACTGTTCATCTAGAATCCAACGGCTGGGTTTGACCGAATGGCACATGGTATATGGAGCCAGTGCATTGATCGACTAGTATCCTGGCCCTTTCTCTTGGTGCAATGCATGCATGAACACTAGCTAGTACCCTTTTTCTTCTTTCTTTCTTTCTTTTTCCGAAGACGATCGAGCATATATATATATATATATATATATATATATTAATCACCCCTATTAGGGGAAGGAAATGCGGCCCTCTCGCCGATGCCACGTCGGCTGCTCGTGCATGTGCCTTTTTCCGCTGCGTTCGGTCGTCCATCGCGCCTGTGTCTTCCTCTGACCGATCTGTTCGTACGCGTGTTATCCATCGCACGTTGGCTCAACCGTTGGGCGGCGTAAAGCGCTCGATTTTTCTGTTAGGCAACCTCGCTATCGAATAGTCCGGGGTTGCCTAATAGATCTAAAGTGGAGAACAGAGAGAGGGCGAGAGACACAATATGAGGAGGAACGGGACTGCTTTATTATTCTGTATGCTTGTGTACAATGGGGTGACCCCCTGCCTCCTATATATAGCGGTTCTGCTTAGAGATAAGGAAGAGTCCATATAGGATACGACAACCGGTTTCCTAACACTCCCTCTTGGACTCTTCACTGCGAGATGCATATGCCTCATTAAAACTCCATAAAAACCCAGTGGGAAAAATAATTGGAGAAAGAGTACATAGCACACGCTTGCTGTGTTACACGGATTGCCTCATCAAAAACCTTATGTAAGAAAACTTCAATGAAAAACTTACTAAGGAAAAGAGTACAATTCACCCAAACTTCAATGTTAATCTTCAAGATTCACGTTGGGTACTCAAACTTCATGTTCGAGATTTATGTAGGAGTATGTGAAAATTCTCCCCCTGAAATCTGCACTTCTCTAAGCCTCATCGTCCCGATTCCTCCAACACATCTTTCAAAGGAAGATGCCGGGAGTGACTTAGTTAATAAATCTGCGAGATTTTCACACGACTTAGTATGCAGTATCTTTATCTCGTTCATCTTATGCAATTCATGAGCATAAAAGAACTTGGGGTTGATATGCTTTGTGAGATTACTCTTCACATATCCCATTTGCACTTGAGCAACACAAGCTGCATTATCTTCATAGATAATGGTGGGAGTTTGTTCCATGTTCAAACCACATGACTTCTGGATGTGGTGAACCATTCTTCGAAGCCATGCACATTCTCGAGAGGCTTCATACAATGCAATGATTTCTGAGTGGTTAGTCGACGTCGAGACAAGAGTCTGCTTAGACGACTTCCAAGAAATTGCTGTTCCACCACAAAGGAAAACATACCCAGTTTGTGACTTGCCAGTATGCGGGTCCGAAAGGTACCCAGCATCGGCATAGCCAACTAAATTCAATTCATTGTTTCTTCTGTAAAACAAGCCGAGGTCTTTGCTTCCTTGAAGGTAACAGAAGATGTCCTTCACCCCTTTCCAATGCCTTTTGGTGGGTTACGCCTTTATCAGTGCTAGCAAATTCACGACGAACGCAATGTCCGGCCTAGTGCTATTTGCAAGGTACATGAGCGCTCCAATTGCACTCAAATATGGGAATTCTGCTCCCAGGACTTCCTCCCCCTCTTCTCTAGGCCTGCATGGATCTAGGTCTGCTTGGAGTGACCTTCCGACCATTGGTGTCTTTGCGGGGTATGCTTTCTCAAAACCAAATCTCTTCAACACTTTCTGCGTGTAGGATGATTGGTGTACCAAGATTCCGCCTTGGACATGTTCAAGCTGCAAGCCTAAACAGAACTTGGTTTTACCCAAGTCTTTCATTTCAAACTCAGATTTCAAGTATGTGCATGCTTCTTCAATTTCTCCATCCGTCCCAATGATGTTCAGGTCATCTACATAGACGGAGATTATACAAAATCCATTCGGGGATCATTGTATAAATACACATGGATAATCTTCGCTGTTCGTGTAGCCTTTCTTGCAGAGAAAGTCACTCAAGCGATTGTACCACATTCTTCTTGACTGTTTCAGCCCATACAGTGATTTCTCCAATTTCACAATGTATAGGTTTCTGTTTGCTCAGACTTGGTTCGGGATAGGGATACCTTCCGGTACTTTCATTTATATCTCCGAATCCAAGTTTCCATACAAATATGCTGTGACAACATCCATTAGCTTCATTCTCAACTTCAAGTTTACTGCCATTGAGATCAAGTATCTAAAGGTAATTACACCCATGACCGGAGAATAGGTTTCTTCATAATCAACCCTAGGACGTTGAGTGAAACCTTGAACAACAAGCCTTGCAATGGTTGTTGCTCTTTTCATAGATTCTCCTATTATTACAAAATTTATGGCCATTTCGTCATGGTGTGCTTCATGCACTTCTATTTGCTCTTCATTGCTATTTCCCATTCCAGGAGCAAGTTCTTTTAGTTTTTCTCCGGCAATGTGTGCGCACACATTATTTCTGGCGGCTTCTTCCAATTGAAGATTCAAATCTGGAATTGCCTTTTCCTGAGCTTCTCTCAGGTGCAGGTCTCAACTGGCTCCCCTTCTTGCTTTGGGGCATTTTTGTGATTGGCTGTGGTAAGTCCTCTTGCCCGATTTTCCCAGGCGTCTCGGGTACTTTGGGTTTGAGAAGTGATTTTCTGTTCTTTTTCTTTGAGGCCTCTGAACAGGATGAGGATACCTACGCTTTCTTTGGTATTTCCACCCTCTCTGGTGCATTTCTTGCTGGTATATGCGACTTAACCACGCTCTTCAGATCACAAAAATGATCAGGCAGTTCATTTGCTAAATTCTGCAAATCGATTGTCTTCTTGACTTCATGATTTGCTTCATTAGTGCGAGGGTCATGCACGGGGATCCCAATGGAATGCCATATGATTTCCCGGCATTTTCATCCAATGGTTTATTTCCTCCCCCTAATGACGGGAAAGCGATCCTTGTCAAAAAAATGCAATCAGCGAATCGGGCTGTATGCAAATCTCCATTCGTGGGTTCCAAATACCTGATTATGGATGCATTCTCATAACCAACGTATATCCCAGACTTGCGGAGAGGGCCCATTGCAGTTCGCTGTGGGGGTGGTATAGGTACATATACCATTCATTCAAATCTTCAGGATGATCCATTGCACTAGTTGCATAGCTGAATGGATGTTGTAGGCCGACGGTCTATAATTGATGAGTGCTGCTGCGTGCATGACTGCATGTCCCCAACAAGTGTTGGGCAAGCTACAACTCTGCAAGAGTGGTCGGGCTATGAGCTTAATCCTCTTTATTAGTGCTTCAGCTATTCCATTTTGCGTATGGATGTGCGGTACAGAGTGCTCAACAGTTATTCCAGTTGTTGTGCAATAATCATCAAATGCCTTGGAAGTAAATTCGTTGGCATTGTCCATTCGAATGGACTTCAGGCGATGATCAGGAAAAGCATTCTTAATTCTGATGATCTGCGAGATCAGCTTTGTGAATGCATGTTTTCTTGTTGACAGCAAACATGTATGCGACCATTTCGAGGAAGCATCAATGAGCACCATAAAGTATCGAAACGGCCCTGACAAGGGCTGAATCGGGCCGCAAATATCCCCCTGAATGCGTTCTAGGAATGCAAGGATTTCATGTTGCACTTTCATAACAGAGGGTTTTGTTATTAATTTCCCGGTGGCACATACATGGCACACAAAATCTTCATGATTTGGGAAATTTTTTAACATTAATGCCATGACCTTGTGAGTTGTTAACTATATTTTTCATCAATCTAAGACCAGGATGACCTAAATATACAATGCCATAACGAAAATAATTCAGAGCTTCTAAACACAATATTCAAATAAGTATACACTGTGTGTGCATTGATTATCGTGTAGTACAACCCAGATTCATATGAGGGATATTTTTCTAATACCATTTTTCATACTCCGCGTGCTTCATAATGTACAAATGCTCTTTGCCATTTTCTTCATTGGTTTCTACGTGAAACCCATTGGCGCGGATATTTGTTAAAACTTAAGAGAGTGCGTGTTGATTCAGGGTACAAGGAGGCTTCATCAATTACCAAAGTTGTACCTATTGGCAATATAATTGTGACTCTTCCTGAGCCTATTATATGCGTATCGCTTCCTGCGATTTTCATAATCCTTCCAGCGTTCTTCGTGATCGTCTGGAAGTATTTCGACTCTCTTAAGATGGTATTTGTTGTGCCACTATCAACAATACATATCACCTCCATTGGGCGCTACACAATATCTAACTGACAAGAAATATAATTCTAATCATATAATGGCAAAGTAATTCAAATATTGCTTAAAAATATAGAATACTGGAATAAAGAATAAATTAAAATTCTATTCATGAGAAAAGAAAACGTATGCTCTTCGAGAGCTTACAATTCATTATTCAAAATTCATTAACAACCACTGTTCTGTAGCCTGCAAACTTCAGGCGAACCCAATCTTGCTGTGCTTGGAGCAAGATGGTGGACTTGAGCTTCTCGGCGCTTACGAAGTGCAGTCCGTAACACAAGTGTACTCACCTCAGCCATGTATTCATTCTTCACAGTGGCTGAAAAGTGATACCTGGGGAGTACAAAACTTGATTGTTTTGCTCGGCAGTAGGTTACTTGTCCTTCGAGGACCCTAAACCGATGGCAATTCAGAGCTTCTTGCTCATAAGCACGATCTTCACATTTGATGCCCATGTGAGATAGTTCTGACCATTCGGGCCAGTTCTTCAAAACTCACATATGACAATGCCAGGTATTTACATATTCATAGGATTCTTTCATTAGATTACTTCGTGTAATCTAATAGAGAGTGGTTGCAAAAATTCATAAATGCATAAATCAAATTCTCATGAATATCCAGTAAACTAAAAGAAAGCAATAATTTCAAGATTCATAAATACAAGATTCATAGATGCAAGATTCATAAGTGCGAGATACATAAATGTAGGATTCATAAGTACAAGATTCATAAATAAGATTCATAAATACAGAATTCATAAATACATGATTCCTAACTGCAAGATTCATATATACACAGATTCATAAATATTCATAAATACAGCTTCGTGCATACGATCGGATTCATATGCATGATCGACTTTGTGTGATCTGCTTTATGTGCGCGATCGGTTTAGCGTGGCTTCATGCGTGCGGCGGATTCAGTTCCATGCACGTCGGCCTTCTTGGCGCGACGGTGGCCGCTTCGTGCGGCGTGCTTGAATTTCCAATGAAATATATTAAAGCAGTAAATACAATGCATGGAACAGAATAATAATTGCACAATTCATGAATTCAGAATAAACAATAATTGCACAATTCATAAATTCATAAATGCGGAAAATAAATTCTAATGAATTTTCGGTATTCTTAAACAGGGCAATTATTGCAAAAATTCATGCAAAAATTTATAAATGCAGAAAATAATGCTAAGTACAAATTAAATCATAGCCAATAAATTTTCTGAATTTTTCTGGGAATTTTCATATATTTCAGGCAATTTCAGAATTTTCGGGATTTTCTAATTGATTTTCTGGGTTTCTAATCATTTTCTGGAAAAGAAAACAGAAAACAATAAAAAAAAGGATAAACGGGCTGGGGGCAAGGGGGACTTTTCCCTTCCCGTGCGCCAACCCGGATTCAAACCGGCTTGAGGGTGAGCGACGGGTCCGTTTGGACTTAGTACCGAATTGACCAAGGAAAAAGAAAAAGTAGACTTCAAGTCTATTCCTTGGATTCCATTCAGTGGGTAAGGGGACTTCGTGTCCATGAAGCCTCTTTTTCTTTCCCACTTAAGAGACTTCCAGTTCAAGCCGATTCGGAAGCGGCTAGGAGGCCGGCAGACATTTGCAGCGGGATGTCGGCGATGCCGGCCGACAACGGAGCTGAGTCCGCGGCAACCGACGGAGCGGCAACTGTGTGCCGGCGCTTGCGTCGGCGGCAGAAGGCGCGCTTCCGCGGCTGCGGCGTCTTGGCACGGGCCGAGCCGGCGAGGCGTGTGAGGCTGTCGAGGCGCTTCAGTGGTCTGGCGCGCCGTCTGTGAGGCCAGGCGCCACGGCGTGCTAGTCAGCGACGTCTGGCGGCGGCGGAAGTCCGCTTCGGGCCGGGTCGGGGCGCTGCGGGGCCGATGCGAGCCTGGCGGAGTTGACCGGGTCAGGGCGTTAGCGGCCGGCACGGCTTTTGGTCGATGCGCCGATTGGCTTCAAGCCATTTGGCTTCAAGCAACAGCCAATGACGGCGCGGTGGCTTGCGAGGCCGAGCGAAATTTGAGCGTCGCGGTGACTCGGTAGGAGTAAGCGGCGTGCACGGCTTCAAGCCGGTTGATGCGACGCGGCGTCGGCGCTTCGAGCGAGCCAGTGGCTTCTTCCGTGGGCTACGCGAATAGTGGCATGCTCTCACTGCCAGATTATTGAATGGACTTCATGTCCAATACTTCATGTCGTTTTGACTTCATGTCCAAGCCGATGGGAGCAAGCGGCGTCGGCGCAAGGAAGTAGCAAAGCGGCCCGAACAGGCGTTGTCGGCGCCGGCGGGCCCGCAAGGCTTGCGATGTGAGCTGCTGCGGCGGATCGGAGGCGAGCAATATTTTGGACTTCATGTCCACAACACATTTGTCTTCATGCCCAGTCTGCAATGGGTGGAGCAGCAGGCGGCCGGACGTGATCGTAGGACGCCTCGTGCACGCATGTCAGTGGCACTTCCAACCGGCGGGCGCTTCAAACGCAGCGGCAAGGTGCCGGCTTTGACATCTGGGTGACCAATGGCTTTGAGCTCATGGGTGGTGGCTTCATGCCGCGGACTTTCGGTGGTGCGGCGGCGGCCGTGCGAGGATTCTTGTAGCGATTCATTGTACCGTGGCTTCATGCCGATGTTGCTACATGATCATTATTGCGTTACGTAGCTTTGTCTTTGTGAATCGCAAAAGATCGTTGCGGATCGTGGCCGTGCCTCTGAGAATAGATGCATACATCAACTCATCCGAGATTAGATCAATCCCGTGTTTCTCACCTTTTCTCACCTTTTCTCCGGTAGAGCTTCGTGCTGATAACGTGTTAGGCAACCTCGCTATCGAATAGTCCGGGGTTGCCTAATAGATCTAAAGTGGAGAACAGAGAGAGAGGGCGAGAGACACAATATGAGGAGGAACGGGACTGCTTTATTATTCTGTATGCTTGTGTATAATGGGGTGATCCACTGCCTTCTATATATAGCGGTTCTGTTTAGAGATAAGGAAGAGTCCATATAGGATACAACAACCGGTTTCCTAACATTTTCCACGCTGCGCGGCCTCGATTCATGCGTTTACGCCGTTTGGGCCTCGCGCGCTCCGCCTTTGCTGGCCGACTGTTTTTGCGCCGCGTGTGCCATACGCCGTTCGGTTCTGTTGGCCCCTTCGTTTTGGTCGCCTCTCAGCGTTTGCTCGAGCCGTGCGGTCTTGAAGGGGCCTCGTTTCTTTTTGGCTTTTCCTATTTTCGTGTCGGCCCTGGTTCGCTTGTTCCCCATTTGGTCCCTCGGCGGCTGGCCGGCATAGCCCCGATTCGTTCGATCGCTGCGTGTGCCGTCGTGGTCTCCGGCTTGCTCTCGCGGTTCGGCTTGGAGGTTTTAGGTATTAACGTTTTCCCCCTTTTGTGTCGATTTACCGGTGCGCCTGTTTGTTTGCCTCACGCTGATGTTGTTGCTCATTTTTCATGTTCGCTGTTGCATTCTTCCTCTTCGCGGTCGGCGCTGCTCCCACATTGTCCCCGTTGGTCACCCCCTCCCCAAAAAATCACAGGTATTGTTGTGTTGGATTCGCGGCTCAAAATTCGCGTTCATGTGTTTTGTTTATTTTGTTTTGGGCTTCTTCGTATTGATTCCAGGCGAGTTGTAGAAAGGAAAGTAGCCCGGATTTCCAGCCATTGCCAGATCGAGGTTGTTCCTAGATAATTTTCCTATATATGCCTGCTCGCTAGATCGGGTTCGCAACGCCGTGGCATATATAGTTGCCAGATCGGGTTGGTATCTAGGCGAGCATATCTAGCTTTCTTTGTTTGCCAGCCTTTTTTGGCCTGTTTTTGCTATTTTATTATGTTCGTATTCCTGTATTCGTCCCTAGATTAATTGATTTTTAATGGTTTACGGTCTTCTGTCATTTGTTAATGGTGCCACTCGCAGCCCCTGGTCAGATAGATTGATTATATATTTATGATTCCTATTACGGATGTACTTTCGAACGATTGCTTTCTTAGAATAATTGATTATGTTGCTGTGTAAAACCCTCTTCGTGTTACCTACGTGTAGAGCCTGTAACTGTTTAGTTGTTGGATTCTTACGTGCAATTTACTAATTATTTTTTCAGCTGCTCTTGATTATACTGATTGCCATTGTTATTCAGTTCTTGCGCACAAACGGTGCTCAATTAGTATAACACTAGCGAACAATTTTGTGTCTCTGTTATTTTCCATGTTTCTGTACAGATTACTCGTTTTCACGAAATGGATAGAAATAAAAGAACTTGTTTAGTTTAATCATCACTGCTCTACACATTTGATTAAATGTTATATTGCACCTTGCCTTTTTGTTCTCTCATACAATTGTCCTCAACGAATAACCGTTATCTCAATGCTGTGCACCTCTCTAGCTCCACTTTCCACTACACTATTGATTGCCGCTCCGCATTATTTAAAATTCTCGTTTGTTTTGGTGCAATGGATACAAGAAAAAAAACTTGTTCAGTTTAATCACATTTACGCACTTGATTCAATACTATATTGAGCCTTACTATTTTGTGCTCTCATACACTTTCTCTGAATGAATAGCCATTGTCTCAATGTTGTGCACTCCTCTGCCTCCATTCTGCACTACGTTAATTATTGCCATTCCACATGGTGGTTTTAAATCCCTGCATATTTCCGTTTCTGCTCTAACATTAACAAGATGTTGTACTAACTTTTCCTTGATCTTTCTTTTGTTTGTGCATAGATGGAATACACCTTGTTGAAAAACATAACACAAGAGTCACATCGAAGAAAAAAAACTTGTTCGGTTTAATCACAGCTACTCTACGCACTTGATTCAATACTATATTGAGCCTTACTATTTTGTGCTCTCATACACTTTCTCTGAATGAATAGCCATTGTCTCAATGTTGTGCACTCCTCTGCCTCCATTCTGCACTACGTTAATTATTGCCATTCCACATGGTTTTAAATCCCTGCATATTTCCGTTTCTGCTCTAACATTAACAAGATGTTGTACTAACTTTTCCTTGATCTTTCTTTTGTTTGTGCATAGATGGAATACACCATGTACAAGCCTTGTTCCCAATCAACCATGGTGGTACCTAGCATGTACAAGTTGCAAAAAAACTGTTAGCCCTGAAAAAAAACACGTACAAATGCCTGTACAAATGCCTTAAATGTGGTGTCACAGCTCCTGAAGCACGGTATATGCCTTTTGTTCGTTCTTATTCCGTTCCTGTTATTATACTTGGGTGATTGTGTATTAATGTTTTGATATTCTCTTGCTAACTGTAGGTATCGAGTCACCGTCCTTGGAGTGGATCCAACTGATATCGACAAAGATGAAGCCAAGCCTGCTGAATTTATTTTCTTCTCTGAATTAGGCGAGCAGCTTGTTGGTTATCCAGTACAGCAGCTTATTCAGTCTCTTGGAAACAATACTGATCTTATACCCGCAGAAATAAGTCGTCTTTATGGGAAACGATATAGCCTCAAGGTATCCGTCACACGTCGAGCGTTACAGCAAATCCAAATATCATACCAAGTTGAGTCCATGTCAGTTCTGCTGTCTGTTTCGGCATCAACATCGAATGATCCACAGAATCAACAGGGAACCAGTCGAATCACTATCGATCCATTGATGGGTTCTGTACCTCCCAAGGTTTTTCTTCAGTATTTGCTTTCGCTATTATCACCGTTAAATAAATCATGTTTCACCGTAATAAAAAATCATGTTCGTATCATGTCTTCCCTTTTATGTACACAATCCCGGCACACAAAGTTTAGACTCACATATTTCTCAACGATCTTCTTCCGATGTAGGCTCAGTCCTCCACATGTGTTCTTACGGATTATGAGGGAACCGTGACGCCCAAGGTTTACCTATCGTCGTTTTATCTAGCGCTTCTTTATTGTCTTCCCATCTTCATTATTACTAACTCATTTGTTCTGATGGAAACGACTATGATATACATGACATGAAAGCAATATCCTGCCTGCTACACCGACCCAGTCTACACCATCTGCAGTACAGGTCGTTTATCTACATCATCAGATATGTAGATTTTAACTGTGAATCCTTGGAATACGTCTGCGCTTACAGTTTTTACTATACGTAATACACGACTATCGCCACTATTAAACCCTACTTCACGGCAAGAGCCTCCATGGTGCGACATAGTTTCTGATCTTCCAGATGCCATAAAATGGTTCTTCCTCGTGCTATTATACATTTATTATTATTGTTACAATCCTCATAAGTTCTTTCGATTATTATATGCAGTGTGACGTGCTTGGTCAGAAAACACCGGCCAAGAGGAAACTGTTCGACAACGACAGAAAAACGTTCTTGAGCAAACCTCCCCATGGTACGCAGGATTACTTTTTGTTTCTTTTACAATGCCCCCCGCTGGAGTTTACTTTTTCGATTCATCAGCATTGCTCTTTCCACGGCCTGTATATTTACCCAGCGATCTAACTTTTGTTGCGGTATATTACAGGACTATGTGCAAACAAATAACATGTATATCGTCGAATATATACAAGCTTCGACGTTTTGCGTATGATATTGAGATGTTGTTCTCTACGTTGGCTCATCTGCATCTTACTGTTGACTAACCGTCGCCTTCTGATGGCGCTGATGCTCTTACAGAACTAGGGCAGCTTTTGTCAATTATTGTATCATAACCTGTACTAAAAACCTTATAACCATCGTTCCTCCCTGAGACTTGGTTTTGTATATTCATTATATATATACACATATCCGCAGGATGGTTATCGTTATATTCTTACACAGCCTGAATTACTTATGGCACCCCTGATCTGTGCAATACGTATATCGACACGGAAACCAGAATTTCGTGTTGTCATTTGTATGATACGCCGAAGGCTATATATATATATATATATATATATATATATATATATATATATATATATATATATATATATATATATATATGAACACACTAGCTAGTACCACATGCGTCAACTCCCTTGTTTCGTAATTGACGATCGGCCATCCCTGTCACGGCACACGAGGATAGACTTGGCAGTTTAATTTACACGTGCTAGCTAGCTGCATGCGCTCGATCTAGATAATATATGCACTGGTGGTCATGCACTTATATATTCACCGCAGAGGGAACAACTTGCATGCACTAAATACTGTAGTTGACTCAGGACGTTGGAATTTTTTTTAAATAATAATATTTTAATCAATATTTACAGAAATAATATACCGAAAATAAAAATAGCAAAACTACCCCCCTGTGTCCATTTGAATTGGCGATAGGGTTCTGTCGCCATTTGAAATGGACACAGGGGCTCCTATGTTCATTTCAAATGGCGATAGGGGGTAAAATCGGAATTTCCCCCGTCCTGTCGCCGTTTGAAATGGATGCAGGCTCCTGTCGCCAAATGGAATGGCGACAGGAGCCTTTACACCCTCGCGCCCGAGGCGCCTGTCGCCATTTCTTTCATTCGGGCTCTGCTCGCAGAGAAAGAGAGAAACAGAGGGAGAGGAAGAAGAGAAAGAGAGGGAGAGGAAGAAGAGGAGGAGAGGAAGAGAAGGAGAGGGAGAGGAGGAAGAAGAAGATCTCGGCTTTGCAGGTAAATTTTTTTCTTTCTTGTATGTAATTAACAACTTAGTGACTAGATTAATCACTGATTTAGTGATTTAGCGATTAGCGTTGTTTTCGAATTAGCGACTTAGCGTTGTTTTCGCGATTTAGGAACAAATCTCCATGCTAAAGCAATGTAAACGTAAATGCCAAGACTAATTAAATCTGCTATACTTGTTTATGCTACTTGATCGTATTATCATGTGCAAGAACCGCACGCCTAGCTACTTAGCTAGGTATACTTTCAATTGCCGGCCACTCTGTCCTATGGTATGCATGCATATATGCCTAGCTAGACTTAGCCTATGCATGTTTCTTTCGAGATCTTCATTTATGGACCATATGAGACCCAACTCGCCTCGGCCCCGCCGGCCCTGTTCGCCGCGCTCACCTCGGCCACGACCGCCTTTGGCCCCGTCGGCCGTGTTTGCCGCGCTTGCCTCGGCCTTGCTTGCCTCAGCCCCGTCGGCTGTGTTCGCCATGCGCGCCCCGGTCACACTTGCCTCGGCTCGCCGGTCGCACCCGTCGCCTCCACGCTTCGCTCGGCGATGGTAGCACCACCAAAACTGGCCAGCCCTCCACTGAAGCCAAATGACGGCCATGGTTGGAAACAGTAGACCAGAACCAGCAAAGAAAATTTGAGAGACTGTGGAAGAAGTTGGACGAGCTAATGTCAAGGCATACAGCCGAGGCAGCGAAGAAGCCAACAGCTTCCGCAGGGGAGGCCCCAGTAGCGCTTGAAGAGTTACCAACAGGCCCTCCACACCTGGTTCGGAGGAATGGAAGGGCTATGAAATGCTTCTCCGAATGGATAGAGCATGAGCCTAAG
Source organism: Rhipidocladum racemiflorum (assembly GCA_036346355.1). Taxonomy (NCBI): domain Eukaryota; kingdom Viridiplantae; phylum Streptophyta; class Magnoliopsida; order Poales; family Poaceae; genus Rhipidocladum; species Rhipidocladum racemiflorum. Next base: position 51,602,074 of record CM070578.1, on the reverse strand, counting down.
GAGAAATGGGCTCTGCTTTATGACACCGATGGCGCCGGGTATGGGGTCATGACGACAAACTTGGCTGAGGTTTACAATTGGGTCATGCGGGGGTTGAGACCTCTTCCCCTGGTTGCTATAGTGGAGGGTGTTTTTCGTGGCATAACGAAATACTTTGTGGATCGCTATGCTAGGGCCGTCGCCCGCATGAATGCCCCTGATGTGAAGTACTCGGAGATGATTTGTACCTACATGGAGGAAAAGGGCAAGAAGGGGGAGATGCATAGAGCATTGAAGATGGGCATGAGGGAGCTCCGATTTGAGGTACTATGTAAAGATAAATCAGGGCGTGGGACAAACCGGCGGAGAGTTACTCATGAATGCACCATGCATAGACAAACATGTGTATGCACCTGCAACAAGCCTCTTATGTTACACAGGCCATGCGCACACGTCATGGCTGCCTGCTCAACAATCCGAATGGATCCAGGTATATTCTTGTCACATTTCTTCAATAAGGAAGAGGTGATGGCAACCTGGAGTGGAGAAATGTACGGTTTTCGAGTGGTGGGTTTATTCACAGAGCATCATAGATGGGAGGAGACACGGTGGGTTCCGGATGTAAGTAGGCTGAAGGGTGTTGGGCGACGGCAGACAAGGCGTATAAGGAACGATATGGATGCAGCAGAAAGTGGCCGTCGTGTGAAGAAATGTTCAGTTTGCAAGGAGACGAGCCACACTTTCAAGTATTGTCCCACAGTTCAGAGGCAGTAAAATTGTTGTACGTCGTTTATGTAAGGACTTTCCAATAAAATTGTTGTACATCGTTTATGTATGGACTTTCCAATTAAATTGTTATACTTCAAATTTATTATGTAATGAATATTTGCACTTTCTTTATGTAACTGTTGTGTTCAATTTGTAATGTCGGTTTGTGTTAGTCATGCTATCCAATTAAATTGTTGTACTTCAAATTTATTATGTAATGAATGTTTGCACTTTCTTTATGTAACTGTTGTGTTCAATTTGTAATGTCGGGTTGTGTTAGTCATGCTATCCAATTAAATTGTTGTACTTCAAATTTATTATGTATTGAAATGTCTGGGTGTTCAAGTTGTAACGATATGTATGTTCTATTTTCCTTATGTCGGGTTACACATTGCAGGTATGGCGTACGAGTTGCTTGACCTGGTGATAGATGCGACTCACCGGAGCCGCTTGGCCACCGCGACGCCACAGGAGGGAGAGCTACCTCTGGAGCTTGGCGCCCTACGCTTGTGCACCCCCATGAGAGCATGGAGGATTGACCCACGCTGGCTTCCGAGGTTAGTACACTAATCACATAGTTCTATAAGTACAATGTATTGTCCTCTATGTGTGCAGGGAGCGTACTTACAATATTTTCATGCAGGCTGAGAGCAGCGGGGTTGCTTCCATTAGCCAGGATGGTGGAGGCTACAGTGGCTGACGAGCAGGACAGACGAGGTGCCTCTAGGAGGTTCCCGTACGACCAGAGCTTACTGACCGCTTTGGTGGACCGTTGGTGCCCTGAGACGCACACGTTCCACCTTCCGTGCGGCGAGATGGCGCCCACACTTGAGGACGTGAGTTACCTCCTGGGCCTACCTTGCTCAAGGGATGTAGTGGTGCCAGCCGACGTCGACCCTCACTGGCAAACGGACCTCCTGCAGCGGTTCGCATGTGTGCTACCAGAGGATGCAGGGTACACCACTTTCGCTTCTACGCACGGCCCTTCGCAGAAGTGGCTGGTTCAGTTCTATGTAAGTTGCACTTTATTTTGTAACGTTTTTTTTGTTTTAGCTTGCAGTTCCGCCGCTAACCATAACCTTTTGCAGCCCGAGAGGATGGCGGCCGGAGCGGGGGACTACGTCGTCACCCACCACTTCGAGGCGTACCTGATCTGGCTATTCGGATGGGTCATGTTCTGCTCAAGCCACGGAGACACCGTCGACAAGCACGTGATCCAGTTCGCGAGGACGATCGCGGAGGCTGAGCTGGATCAGATCCCACAGCTGGTTTGGGGACCGACAGTACTGGCAGCCACCTACCGGGCTCTTTGCGATGCGTGCCGTTGCACCTCGGACTCCTCCATTCTCTCTGGAGTCTGGGTGTCCTCTACTGATTCAGTTGTGGTCGTTCGAGAGGTTCCAGATCGGACGTCCACATATAGACTTGCAGCCGTATGGCGACGACTTCTACGGGGCAGTCGGAGATGAAGTCGACCGACCTACCATGGGGTCTTTGTGGTGTCGCCGACGGGTTAGTACAAAAAAATTTATTACCTTGTTTTTGAAATAATTTTCATCAATACTATTATGAACTAACGTTGGTGTATTCCTTGTTTTTGCAGCCCACATTCGCCCCAGTTACGTCCCACGCTTCGTACTCAGAGTACACAGCGATGTTTGACCAGCTGACAGATGACTGCGTCATTTGGCGGCCCTACCTTCTGGAGCTTGTCGTCGCGCGAGCACCTCACGGACTTTCGCTGCAGTGCACCAGTGACGCCGCCTACTGGCTCACACGGCGTCACTTGGTTTACGACGTGTTCGTTGAGACGTACGCGGTCCACCGCGTTATGCGGTAGTTCGGCCTCCGTCAGGCGTCCCCCCTACAGGTGCCATCGTCCCGGCGAGCGTCCACACGTTAGTATTGCTTGCCATCTCTGTTACAATTACTTAACATCTCATTTAATTGCATATTTTACTTTATGTTGCAAATCGACTTATGCAGACTGACACGCAAGGGCTTAGGTCCTACTACGAGCTGGGCGACACGCATGGTTCCTCATGTTGAGCAGTGGGCGCAGGCTTTGGCAGACGTGCACGACGAGACTGCCCCTTACGACCACGGCACGTACGTTGACTACATCCGGTGGTACAGCCCGCGCACACGCGTTCGAGTTGTGCGTGTGGTGGAGTCACCTCCCAGGCACGTTCCCTCCACAGCGGACACCTACCCTACACAGCCTGACTCTGCTTTTCACCGCGTGGTTAGTACTTGCTCTCACAAGTCGTATAACGTGCCATGCATACAACTACAACTAACAAGCCATTTTCACAGGGTGACATTGCCAGGGAGGTGCACGAGGACGCGACCGCGATGGTAGCCGCTATCGACACGGGCAGCACGACCATGGACCAGGTTAGAGCGATGCTGCACTGTGTTGTCGACAAGACCGCTCGCATCGTCCACCTCACGTCGTGCATGAGGGTGAGGGACGACGATGTGGCAGCACAGGTCCCGGGCTGTTCGTCCGCTGTACGTGGGCGACGGGGTTCGCACACCGCACCCATCACAGCGCCACGTGCCCCTCCTCCCGATGTACCCGGGGGCTCTAGGTGGCAGCAGCCCACTACAGGTACTCCTTTCTACCCTGCCCTTCTCTACTACATTTTTTACAGTATGTGTACTAACGTGACATGTCAGAACAGCCATTGATGACCGTAGCGCGACCCACTCTGGCGGCTCGAGCCCCGTTGACGACACCGATGTTGTTCACGACTGGCTTTAGTCCCCCTAGCAGGAGACGATGGATGATATCCTTGGTCCTTCGCAGCTCGTCGGTGCGCCCGGACCCAGTCAGCCGTCGCAGCTCGCTGGTGCGCCCGGACCTAGTCAGCCGTCGCAGGACCCCTTCACTACTCCGACTGCACCACTACGCCCTACTAGGAGTACTCGCAGACAGCCTCCTGACCCACTGACATATTCAGCCGGGCATGTTCAGCGTCGGAGGAGGCCTGGGGTCACACGGGGTGTCGCACCTCGCAGGGGCCGTAGCTAGTTTTTCTTTTAGTATTATCTTTTAGTATTATCAGTTCCTTTTGTGTAACAATGACTTTGTTCAACTGGTTTATCTTTTGTTATGTTTTATCTCATTCAATCCGCTTTTCATGGTCTGATGACTTGAGATTACGGGAAATATGATAGTTCATACATTACGGGAAGCAAACATCGGGGTTACAGATGGGCGACAACAATGGCATAAAGCCTTAGGGAAACGAAACTAAAAGCAGTAGCACGAACAAGGAAAATAACAGTTACAACATAACATTACAACGCAGAAAAAACAACGTAGATGCCTACTGAGTGCATCGAGGCCACTTCCCCTTCGCCCATGCTTCGGGTGGGGCTTCTCTGGCACGGCGTGCCCTCTCTCACTTCCTCTCTCTCTCCGCCTCCTTCTCCTCCGCCTCTTTCCTACGTGCCTCCTCGCGTGCGGCATCACGATCCTCCTGTCACCGCCGCTTGAGCGCTTCATCCCGATTAGCTTGATCTAGGAGCCTTTGGTCCTCGGGGTCAATGTCCATGTCAAACCACTGCTCAAATTCACACAGTGGCGGAGGCGACTGCATAATACATAAATTAGCAAAGATCATGTAGAAATATTACGAAAGACGTATGCTTATTACCAACTGGCGCATCCTTAGGCTCATCTCCGGCGGGTCGAAGGCGTAGTTGCGACACTTCCATTGCCTCCTCTTCCAAGTTGGAACTTCCCATGAGCGGACAAGTCTGCATGGATCTCCGCACAGTCACATTGGTGCGACAACCCCATGCGGTAGTAAGAGGTCTTGGAACGCGGAATTGCGCAGAAAGCCAGAAGTGCCTCCCTCTTCCTTCGCTTTCCCCTTTCCCTTTCCAATTGCACGCCTAGGCATTTTTTCCTCCCTCGTTTTTTACCCCTTCGTGTGACTGTTGCGGCGACCACTAGGGTTTAAATAGCCATCCACTAGCCATAGGAGAGAGTTGCGGACTTAAGAGAAGTTGAAATCCGCGAGCATCGGATTCCATACATAGAGACTTTAGACAGGCATACTTTTTACAGCTTTAGATAGGCATGCTTTTTACAGCTTTTCAGATGACATCGCTGAGCCAAGACAGACATCGACGGGGTGTGATGCCCGGTTCGCTCAGAAGACGACGAAGAGGATATAACCGGAGGGGTAGAGGTCCACCCAGAACTGTTGCAGTACAAAAAGAGCCTGCTCCTAACTTTCAAAATGACGACGTTGACGCTGACGATGATTTCGTGTCACCCAGAAATGCATAAAATATAACGTGGAAATGTATAAGTCTTTATGCGTTATCATTTGTTCGCGACTATAATACTTAGGGTTCTTGCACTAGTCGAATTAACATGCAACGAAAGGCGTCCATAAACTATTTTTCCAGAATATGGTAGTCCATATATTAAAGAGCAAATCTGCTCCATTCTTCCCAAATAACAACTTGCAACATGATATTTTACGGCCTGCCGAAATGGCTTATGTGTTATCGTTTCTTGGCGACTATAGTACTTAGGGTTCTTGCACTAGTCCAATTTACATGCAAAGCAAGGCGTAAATACATTATTTTGTTAGAATATGGTAGTCCATATATCAAAGAGCAAATCCGCGATGTCCTTCGAAAAAATTACATTTCAACATGATATTTTACGGGCTGTCGAAAATGCTAAAGCGTTCCATGCAAAAGAGGCTTCTTATACTGATTTAGTTTATTCAACTTAGTTCATTCCTAAATGTTTTTGTAAAAATGGGACATCCATGATCCTGGGAACAATCGATATTTATTTCTTGATTTTTGGAGCCACGGTTTTTATAGTTCCTTCATAATACATAAACGGGTCTTTAATTAAACTTCATTTAAACAATTTACATTTGCATGGAACATAGTAGTTTTTAATATATAATTTGAATCCTTATAGCTTAATACAAATTTAGAAATTTATTTCACGAATTTTTGTCATGCATTGATTCATTTTCAAAAATTACAAAGACAAAATATATAATTTACATTTCATGCATGTGATGCATATATATATATATATATATATATATATATATATATATATATATAATTTATAGTATAAATAGTTAAACAATTTTTTTTCACCCTTTTACATTACTTTACCTTCATAATTGTAATTTTATACAATACAACATCAATTATCACAGCTAAATATGTTTTTTTTCTTAATTTATTGAGGTTGCCCTCCTATGTCCATTTCAATTGGCGACATGCCTATATCCATTTCAAATGGCGACAGGGGGCAAAGTCGACATTTCCACAGCTGCCCCACACAGGCAGCAGTGGGATGCCCCCTGTCGCCAATTCAAATGGACACAGGGGGTAGTTTTGCTATTTTTATTTTCGGCATATTATTTCTGTAAATATTGATTAAAATATTATTATTTTTTAAAAAAATTCCAGGATGTTGCCTCCAAGTTGGAAAGAATCCAATGCAATCATTGTACAACTACAACTCTGGCGGTTGTATGTCGACCGCTGATCAAAAAAGGATGGCTAAGGACCAGAGACCACTTATGTTGTTAACCCTTTCCCTCAAAGTTGCTCGAGACTATAATTAACTTTACCAAAAAAAAGGAGGTGTCTGCCTGGCTGCCACAACTTTAATCACTACTACTTTAATAGTAGCAGCCAGAGGTGGGCACTTGGGCCGGACCTTTTTTTCAAAATAATAAATCATACATATTCCGCACTAAAATAATTTTCACAAAATAAAATAAGGTTATTAGTCATTTATAATGATTATTTGATCCGGTCTACGTTCAAAATACTAACTAATCGATGGAACCAAAACCTAAATTTGAGCTAGATCCACACCTAAAATGAAAGAATTGGTAGATCAAAGTCTATATTTAAAATTCTTCATTGATCGATGGAACGAAAACCTAAATTTGAGCTAGATACCCAACTTCAATGCGAGCTACATCTAATCCAAGCAAATTCCAAACTTACACAACAAGTTATTGCAATTTACATGAAAAGATCGAGTTAGATCTCTACAATCATAATCTTTAATCGATCATAAGAAAAGATCTTTTTCACATTTCAAACAAAGAAGAAGCTCCATTTTACAACAAATACAGTGAAGAACGATGTTACTAAGTTTGGTTAATAATAACAATGATGTTACTAAGCTCCATTTTACTGCTGGAAACAGGGAAGCACGGGAACACGCTGTCACACTCGAGAACTAGCGTCCAAGCAGTGTCGAACACCGGCGGACCACACGGTCATCTGGCCAGCAAACCACCCGAGCTACGCTCGATCGGTCTCAGTATTTTACTATTAATGCCTTTAGTACCATGAGATAATTAAGTTTCCTTATATATGGATATGTGTGTACTACATCGGGCGCCGGAATTAAAAAATCCCGACGAAGAGAATGAGACGGGCGCGCTCGCCCATATATAACCCATGGCGAGAAAGCAGCCGGGCTTACAGACGCTCAGCCCGATCAGCTGGCTGGTTAGCAAGTTATCAAGCTCTTAATTTTTTTTGTTTACCAACATGATGAAATACGAGCTAGTGCTAGCCATGCCACTGCTGATGCTGTGGTTTCTCCTTGCTCCCGCCCTAGTACTTTCCCAGCGCGTGCCGACTGTCTCCGACACGGCGCCGTCACCGGCGCCGGACTGCCCTAGGAACTGCGGCAACGTAGACATTTCCTACCCATTCGGCATCGGCCGCCACTGTGCCTGGTCGGGTCGGAATGAGTTCACCGTCACTTGCAGACATAGCTTTAACCCTCCGAGGACATACATAGGGGACTTCAAGATCATGGATATCTCGTTGTTTGGCCAGATGCGCGTCTTCACTCCCGTGTCACACAGCTGCTCCAATTCGTCCAACACCACCGAATCCTGGACAAACTACCAGACATTTAATTTCACCGGCTCGCACCTCATCTCGCTGGGGAGCAACGAGTTCACGGCCATCGGGTGCAACACCCTAGCGTTGCTCCGGGGCAGGAACGACCGGAGCTACTTAAGCGGCTGCGTCACGACGTGCTTGAGCTTGGATGGCGCCGCCCATGACGGTGAGCCATGCATGGGGCTCGGTTGCTGCCAGACGCCGTCCATCCCGGGCAACCTTAGCATCGTAACGGTCCTCTGGCCGCATTACTACAACAACCCCGCATGGAGCCCCTGCAGCTACGCCTTCGTGGCCGAGAAAGGCTGGTACGTACGTACACGCGTGCGCTCTTGTGGTGTCCCAACTCTTAAGTTAATGTGCCATTCAAAATGATCTATTTCTTTAATTCGGTACATCATCTACACAATCGAGTTGCAGCAAAAATACATATGCCATATGGATATTTTTAATCTAATTTATTTTTGTGGAAGAAAAATTATTGTTAAGGATTTTTTTTTTCTGAGGGTAAAGTTAAGGATAGATGAAGGATTTATTGCATTTAATACTGGCAAGATATAGTTTGAATCTAGATCATTGGGTTGCAAAAAGATCAATTAGAATTTGTTGTGGATGGCAGCACACTGAGTGAGCTATTTCATCAAGTGGATCTTAGAGCCAGGAACACGTTGTGTGCATGAGAGATGAGACTGCATAGACGTAGCAAAGAATGCAACTGTCTTTTTTTTTTAATATCAATACATATCATAAATATGGAATTCGATCGATATGTCGCGCTTCGTTTCTTCCATCTAAAAAATATACTAGATATGTACGCGAGGCGCCGCGTGCTTCTTCCATTTGAAAAATATACTAGATATGTACGCACGGCGCTCCGTGAAGGTATCTTACAAACTTGTCTTTTTTGTAAAAGGGCATGATCTTGCCCCTAGACGCAAAATCAAAACAAACATAAAATCTGAAGAAAATTTAATTAAATCCTAAATAACCCAAATCATCTCCAAATGTTTCAAGGAAATTTGAAATCATTTGATGCCTTTGGGAAGTAAAAAACAGTGAAATTTAAATGCATTAGTAGCATTGTTGGAATTTTTAAAACTGGAAATGTTTGATCATGATCTGAAGTTTTTATTGCAGCTTAGAAATTTTCTCAGGACTCTTCTCAAAAAATTTCAAAAATTTTCAAGATGATTTAATAGATGGAAAATTAAAAATAGTGACATTTAAATGCATTAGTAGCATTCAAAAATAGAGACGGGCGCGCTCGCCTATATATACGGGCGAGAGAGCAGCCGGGATTAGAGACGCTCAGCCCGATCAGCTGGTTAACAAGTTATCAAGCTCTTAATTTTTTTTGTTTACCAACATGAAATACGAGCTAGTGCTAGCCATGCCACTGCTATTGTTGTGGTTTTTCCTGGCTCCCGCCCTAGTACTTTCCCAGCCCGTGCCGACTGTCTCCGACACGGCGCTGTCACTGGCGCCGGACTGCCCTAGGAACTGCGGCAACGTAGACATTCTCTACCCATTCGGCATCGGCCGCCGCTGTGCCTGGTCGGGTCGGAAAGAGTTCACCCTCACTTGCAGACATAGCTTTAACCCTTCAAGGCCATACATAGGGACTTCGAGATCATGGACATCTCGTTGTTTGGCCAGATGCGCGTCTTCGCTCCCGTGGCACACATCTGCTCCAATTCGTCCAACACCAACAAATCCTGGATAGACCGAACATTTAATTTCAGCGGTTCGCACCTTATCTCGCCGGGGAGGAACGAGTTCACGGCCATCGGGTGCAACACCCTAGCATTGCTCCGGGGCAGGAATGACCGGAGCTACTTAAGCGGCTGCATCACTAGGTGCGTGAGCTTGGATGGCGCCACCCATGACGGTGACCCGTGCACGGGGCTCGGTTGCTGCCAGACGCCGTCCATCCCGGGCAACCTTAGCACCGTAATGGTCCTCTGGCCGCGTAACTACGGCTACCCCGCGTGGAGCCCCTGCAGCTACGCCTTCATGGCCGAGAAAGGCTGGTACGTACTTAGACGTGCGCGCCCTTAATTGTCGTGTCCCAACTCTCAAGTTAATTTGCCGTTCAAAATGATCTATTTCTTTAATTCAGAACATCGTCTACACAATCGAGTTGCAACAGAAATACATATGCCATATGGATAATTTTAATCTAATTTATTTATGTGGAAGAAAAAATATTGTTAAGGATTTTAAATGTTTGCTCATGATTTGGAATTTTTATCATATCTTAGTAATGCTCTCAATACCCTTCTCAAAAAGTTCAAGAATTTCCAAGATAATTTAATAGCTGAGAAATAAAAAATAGCAAATTTAAATGAATTAGTAACATTATTAGAATTTGTAAAAATTCAACAAGTTTGATGAAGAGTTGACATTTTTATGGTAGCTTAGGAATGCTCTCAAGACCCTTATAAAAATTTCCAAAAATCTAAAGATGTTATAATAGTTGGGAAATAAATAATAAAAAAATTTAAACGCATTAGTAGCATTGTTAGAATTTTTCAAAATTGAAAATGTTTGATAATGATATGGAAGTTTTATGATAGCTTGCGCATGCTCTTAGGCTCTTCTCAAAAAGTTTCAAAATTTTCCAAGATGATTTATTTGCTAGGAAATAAAAAATGGAGAAATTTAAATGTATTACTAGCATTGTCAGATTTTTTAAAAATTGACCAAGTTTGATCATAATCTAAAATTTAAAATGTATTAAAAAGTTTCAAAATTTTCCAAGATGATTTAATATCTGGGAAATAAAAAACAATGACATTTTAATGTACTAGTAGCATTGCCAGATTTTTTTAAAAATCAAACATGTTTGATAATGTTTTGAAATTGTTATAGTAGCTCAAGTATGCTCTCAGGACACTTTCCAAAAAGTTTCAAAAATTTCCAAGATGATCTAAAAGCTCAAATAAATCAATTAAAAATCTACACAAATATCGCCTTTACCGGGAATCGAACACAGGACATCACGTGACCACTGTGTAGACGATGTTCATAAAATGTTAACCTCATCAAATTTTTACCTATATTTCAAATTCTCGCATACGCTAGAAAATAATTGTTGTTTTTGTTAGACTGATCATTTTAGTTTTCAACATACAGATATTAACGAGTGCGAGCTTCGGAAAAAAGATCCTACCACCTACGAAAAGCAATATCCTTGTTCAGGTGATAGCACATGCCGTGATACGGAGGGTGGTTACAAGTGCAAATGCAATTTTGGACGAACAGGGGAAAGATGTCAGCCCATATTTTCGACACCTGTAGTAGGTGAGTAGGTTCCAAACACATATCATTCTAGTTTTCAAATCTTGTTCCAAAATATTTGTTATTCTACGGTTTCGGTGTGACTTTTTACCATTTTTTTTCCTCCTATATGTCACCCTTTTAGCTATTTCCATTGTCATTTACTATCATGGATTATAGTAAGACGCACCATCCAAAAATATAATAAAGTGGTATGCCTTAGCGGAAATATAAAAATTAAGAATGACATCTATTCAAGAATAGAGGAAGTAGGTTCCTAGCTTGTACTCATAGTAAAGTTATATATTTATGGTCCTTAGTTTTTTTTTTTTTTTTTGCTTCAATATTTATGGTTTTCAGTTGAATTAACACAATCAAGATAACATGCATGCAAATGCAATGAATGTCATCACGATTAATATTTATCTACGTTATATGTGTTTCACAGCATCATTATGCACCGTCGTTGCATTGGCACTCCTATTATGGTTCATCCCTAGGGAGCGCAAGAGACGAAAGCAGAGAGGTTTTTTCAATAAAAACGGCGGTGAAATACTGAAGAGCATGCGCATCAACATCTTCACGAAAGAGCAGCTGGACAAGATCACAAACAACTACAATGACCACATTGGAAATGGTGCCTTTGGCAAGGTCTACAGGGGAACCACGGACAACAACCAACGAGTCACAGTTAAACGCTCCATTGCACAAGGCGAGAAGCGACACCAAAACGATTTTGTGAACGAGATAACCTTCCAAATCCAGATTAGCCACACGAATCTGGTCCGCCTTGTCGGATGTTGCCTGGAGACAGATGTCCCCATGTTGGTCTTCGAGTACATAGCCAATGGAAGCCTCTTTAGTGTGCTTCATGGAGCTAAAAAACGTACTCTCTCGCTACAGGATCGCTTGGATATTGCTATTGGATCTGCCGAAGCTCTCTCCTACATGCACTCAGATGGTGTCCACAACATCGTTCATGGGGATGTCAAGTCCGGCAACATTCTCCTTGATGACAAGTACATGCCAAAGGTCTCCGACTTTGGGTCGTCCAAGCTAGTGTCAGTAACCAAGTATGCCAACCAGTACGTGATGGGGATATGAATTACATAGACCCTGTGTACATCAAGACAGGCCATTTCACAGAGAAGAGCGATGTCTACAGCTTCGGAGTTGTGATTCTTGAGCTCATCACCCGAAAGAAGGCCAAGTACGATGAGAGCAACAATCTTCCGATAAACTTCGTCAAGTCTTACAAGGAGGAGGGTACAAGAAGGGAGATGTATGACAAGGAGATTTCGTCTTCTGCTCAGTCTCATTACATGGAGTCACTACTAGAGAACTGGTCATCACAGACGGTTCGCAAGCCACATGATAGACGGTTTTACGACCGTCTGTATCAGACTGTCAGCGATGACTCTCTAGTCAGCACAGACGGTTTTCCGACCGTCTGTGAACAATCTTATTACAGACGGTTTAAAATACAAAAACTGTCTGTAATGATTCATATATCACAGACGGTTTGTTTAAAAAAACCGTCTGTGATGTTGGATATATCACAAACGGTTTGTTAAAAAAACCGTCTGTGATGTTGGATATATCACCGACGGTTTGTTTAAAAAACCGTCTGTGATGTTGGATATATCACCGACAGTTTGTTGTTATAACCGTCTGTGATGATTCATATATTACAGACGGTTCGTTTGTGAACCGTCTGTTAAGATGATATATCACAGACTGTTCTCTTTTGAACCGTCTGTGATGATCCATATGACAGACCGTTGATAATAATAACCGTCTGTGATAAATGGTTTATCACAGAATGTGTTCTATTTAGAACCGTCTGTGATGATCCATATGACAGACCGTTGATAATAATAACCGTCTGTGATAAATGGTTTATCACAGACTGTTCTATTTAGAACCGTCTGTGATGTTAATTTTAGATTTTGTACAATTTCAGTTAATTGGCTAGCCTTAGGAAATGCTAGCCATGCCCTTTGAAACAAACTGAAGTGTAGCATGACCAATATAAATATTATGACATACATTTCAGAAATGAACTCGATCAGGGCATGCAATAGAACATACAACGCATCCATTTTAGAAATCAACTTTGATCCCACATTACAATGTACACCGCATCAATTTCAGAAATAAACACAAATGGAAGTCTTGCAAATTGAATTCAGAACTACAGTCTTGCAAATTTACAACTCATCAAGCTTGGTTTGCATGGAATTCGCCGGTTGGATTAATGACATCACGATTCAAAAAGGCATAGAGTTGTCCTCGAATACTTAGTAGGTCAGCCTGTTCCAATGCAATTTCAGCACATTGCCACCTCTGCCAATGGGAAGAGTAAAGTCTTTGCGTGTATCAAAAATAAATAAGTGGAAACACATGGTTCAAGATTGACAAACCTCTAAGTCATTGGTCTTCTTTGTACCAACGAGGAGTTGCATGTTGTGGCAAACGTAGAACCCACACAGGTTAGTGCCTATTAATTTGCTTTGGTGCCTTTGCCAAAATATAAATAGATTAATTAGTTCGAAGGTTCCATTATGGACTGCGTGAAGGATTAATTATTGCGTACTAGCGGATACCGGGAAGTTATGAATATGCTTCAGCCTCGCTATGTCCGTTTTGCATGGCCCTCCACGAGCTTTGTAGATATGGAATGACATGTCGAGTAAATTTTTAATAGGCACCAAGTCGTGGGTGCCGCCCTTTCTGGAATAAAGGTAAATTACCTTGTTCTGTCTTGCTATAATTACAAGTATAACCCAGTGAAACCTGCACAGGTATGTTGCCATGGTCATTGAACCTAACTTCAAGTTGCGTTATATAGTACAAATTAACATGTATAGCATCTGGATGAAGCACTTACCCCGAGTTGTAGGGTAAAATTAAGTAGCTTTTGTCCCAATGAGCCAGCATTACTTTTTCCACGTACTCATGGACGAATTGCACATCTTGGTCCATGGTTTGCTTCGACACCATGTGTGGGTCGAAGAAACCCACCGGTTCATTCCTTGCTTTTGCCTCCATCATCATGTATCTACATACATATACAAAATCAAGGATCATATATATATATATATATGCCATTTATCGGCACGAGACGAATCTATACCGTGATTGCGCACACTTACAATGTCCAACATCTAATGAGTGAAGCGTCGAGGGCATTGAGGTTGTACAGATCGAACAAGTCATTGAAGCCAACCACGAAGCAGCCACCTGAATTCTCGTGTAAGAAATGCCGCTCCTTGAAGCGAATTGTGATACTCGTTTCCCGTTCTGGCAGCGGCTTGGTCGCCTGTAACAGGCAACAATCTTGCAATCTAACACAGGCTAATGAAAGTGTCGTCGGGTTCTCTTTAAGTACGAACGGCTTTCCCAGCTCAAATTGCCGCAGCAACGGGGCAAACGGAATTTGCAACAAGCCTGAGTTGGTCTTCTTTTTTGATTTGCCCTTATCGCTTGTAACACCCCAAAATTTTGCTTTTCTTAAATTCATGAGTGATTTGGCACTTTGGTGAATTTTTGGAATTTTCTGGAATTTATTTGGATTTATTTGGAATTTATTTGAATTTATTCCATTTTGAAATAATTAAAGAATTAAATTTTGCAAATAAAATTTTGTTGGAAATATTTTATTTGAGTCCCAAATACCCTAAAATATTTTCCAGAATTTTTCTGGAATTTTTCTGAGTCTTTTGCTATTTTTAATGAATTAAATGAATTACTGGGAATTATTTTAATTATTAAATCGCTGGAAAATGCGAGTGGGTTTGTCTTGTTCATCCGACCGAGTCAGTCGGACTCGAGTTCGAGTCCGAACGAACCCGACCGAGCCACCGACTCGACCGAACCGACTCAACTCGGATCGGATCCGAACCGTTGGATCGAGATCCAACGATCGAGGATCAATCCGCGCCGATCCGCGGCGCACCCGAGCCAATCTCGGCCGCTGATCACGCCACGTGGACGGCCATCGTGCGTCCACGTCACCTCACCGAGTTCGGAACGGACTCCGCCGCGGAAACTGAGCGAATCTCGACGTTCGCGCCGGTATTTAAGGCGTGGATCGTTGCCCGAGGATCGCTTGACCCGTGCGCATCGTCTTCCCCAACTTCCGGAGCCTTATCCGCCGCCGTCACCTCGCAATTGCTCGCCGGAGTTCTCTCTCTCCCCGCCGCGTGATTCTTTGCTTCATTCCGCCGTTCGCCGTCTTCCGCCACAGTTGAGCCAGTTCAGAGACCCCAAGCCAAGGCGCACCGTAGGTACCTCTCACTCACGGGAGCGACCAGCGCCGTCGGGCTCGTCGTCGTTTTCATCTCCGGTGGCCTGCTCGCCGTGTCGCCATCGTCATCCGCGATGGCCAGCGTGAGCCGTTGGATCTCCATCGCACTGGTCCAAGATCGCGCCACGTCACCCGACGGTGAGATCCCGTCAAAAATCTCAGATCCAATCTCGACCATTGGATCTAGATCCAACGGTCGAGATCAACCGAGTTCACCCCAAGCGCGTGAATCGGATCAATCCGGGCCGTTGATTTTCAAATCAGCGGTCGAGATCTAGCCACGTGTCGCGGGAGATCGACCGCCGCGGTCGCCGCCACGCAGCGTGAGCACGTGTCTCAAAGCGTGGGGCCCGCATGTCGGCGCCCGACCAGCGCACCATGACGCCACGCCGACGTCATGGCGGTCAAGATGTCGGCCGTCTCAAATCGGCCGGCGTCGACAATGACGTCACGGCCGGGTCCCACTGTCGTGGTGAGCCCGCTGACGTCAGCAGTGACGTCACCCGAGGGGGACCCACATGTCAGTGACACGTGGAGCCGTGGACCGAGTCCACGGTAGACCCAAACCGAGCGTGGACCGAGTCCATGGACCGGCTGACGTCAGCCAACCAATCAGAAGCTGACACGTGTCCAGGCTGACGCAATAATTAATTTTCGAAAAAGAAAATGATTTATTAATTCGAAATAATGATTTCAGATTTTAATTCAAACTTCAAATGCTTATAACTTTTGCGTTTCAACTCCGATTTAAGTGATTCAAATTTCTAAATTTGTATAAAATTGAGACCTACCTAAATATGAATTTTATTTAATTTTTGGACTAAAGTTTTTCTCTGAAAAATTATTTAATTGAATATTTAAACTTTAAATAATCATAACTTTTGCATTTTAACTCCAAATATGACGATTCCAGTTTCTAAAAATTCATAAAATTATGTTCTCTCTGTTTATGAATTTTATTTGGATGTTTGGACACTTTTTGCCTATTGTTTATTCGTGTATTTGCTATTTGCACGCTTTACGAGTAGACGTTGAAGTGCCGGAAGGATTCGAAGGAGAAGTATTGACTCAGGATCCAACTCAAGACCAAGAGCAAGTACTTTTTGAAGGCAAGTTGTGCTTTGACCATGTTGATCCTATTTCGGAATCTATTTTGATTTAACCTATTGCATGCTAGTTCAATTAGAAAATACTTTATTTAAATTTGGGAGATTAGATAAATACCCATTTGCTGTATGACACCTTGATTACTTAAATATGTGCCATGACCCTTGTCACCCTAGTTGTGGTTTACTAGTTGGACATTATTAACTTGCCAACATGGGTTTTAGACCGTTGTAGTAAACTGCTTAGACCTGCTACGTGCTCATGACATGATTTTGGACAAACAAATGTTAATATTGACTTAATGATATATTGAACCTGTTTTGGAAAGGTATCATGTGATGTTGATGGCACGTGGTGCATGGTAATCAACTGGGGTTTGATAAATAGTTTTCGATCGGGGCATGTGGCAAGAATAATCAGGTGGGCCAGTTGTGGCATTGGGGATGTTGATTTGGTTCTTCGGGTAGTCTTGCCCTGGTCACCCTAAGGACTTAACCTTGCAAGCCTTTGAACTGGGTCTAACGTGCCACCACATGTCTGTAATGGGACGGACCTAGTTGACTAAGTTGCTAATAACGCATTACTGTGGGACCTCGGGAGGTCAACTACACCCTTTGTGTAAGTTGTGCGGGGAGCGCATCTGGCCGAGGCCAGTACCCATCTAACGGTTGATTGGCCTAAACTTCGCCTTAGCTAAGGGAAGGGTTAGTGTGCAATAACCGGGAGGACCACTTGTATTGTTAGAAGTTTCCGAAAGACTTTGTTACGGAACTCGCCTTTGTGGTGTTTGATTTGTATCTTGTGGGTAAAGTGCATAACCTCTGCAGAGTGTAGAATCTATTCGAATAGCCGTGTCCGCGGTATTGGACATCGCTCGGGAATTACTGATCAAGGGTTAGATTTTCTCAAAAATAACTTGGTTTGGAGAGGTTGGGTTGAATTAATAAGGATGTTGATGGAAATGTGGATTAGGATGGGAAAGATGTTTGCTAAACTCCTTGAAAAGTTATTTATGCTTTACTTATTTCTCTGCTTTGAATCTACTTATATTACTTGTCAAATCTTTAATGCAAATATACCTTGAGCCACTCCTTTGTATTAAGCCATGCATGTAGTATATTAGCTGCATTACGTGCATGACTTCTCGAGTACCAAGTACTCACCCTTGCCACAATACAACACCGATTGAAGAGGAGAGTACACCACTTTGGAGGAGGAGTTCCAAGAGGATCCGTCTACTTAGGAGCGAGCCCGGTCGGTTACTGTGGTATCTTGGATGGCGCCACGAGTTATTTGATTTTCCGCTGCTACTATTTCTCTCTTAATAAGTATCGCCTGCGAGGCGTGCATTGTGACTTGGCCATAAGGTCAAGTAACCAGTTTGCTTAATTAAATAAAAGTACTTTATTAGTATCGAATGGTATGATTGTGATATTTACCGATGTTAAGACTGTGTGCACTAGCGCGTTCCTGGACTAGTGTTGAATACACAAAGGGTCCGGATTTGCAAATTCGGGGTCCCGACAGAGGTGGTATCAGAGCCATACTGACCGTAGGCTCAACCCTAAGCTAGAATGGTCGTAGTAAGGATAAAACCTATTTTCTAAAGCTAAAAGTTTGTCAAGACAAGAAATGACATCTCGACTTATCCCCTTCTCTCTTTTCTTGTCTCTTGCTGAATTTTCCTTACCTTGTCACGATTTAAAATTTCGAGTTCTTACGTGAGCACTCTTGTGACAGATGGAGGGAGAGTTCAACTACGTTGATCTGGGGGTTGGTCACGCCGCAGAACTCTGGCATATGCTACAGACTCTCGGAGATTTTGAGAAGCCGCAATACCAAGTGGAAGTGATCAGACAAGCGGGATTGATCAAGGCTTGTGACGTGAAGATTGAGGTACCTGCTAGGAAGAAGGGCCCAGGCAATCGCCCGATACACCTTGACCGCCAGGAGGTCTACAATGCAGATGGGTATCCAAGAAGTATCACGACGAGCGATGCGGCACATTACCCGTATCTACGCCAGAGAGTTGGAGAGCACGGTGTTCCGTTATCACCCGCGCAGCAATAACCTTCTTGACCCGAAGGCGATTCAGGATGAGGATGCCATGGTTACAAAGTTGGCACGATTTGTTGTCGCCCAGGAGGATGTACTAGATGATACAAGCAAGGAGCTACAGAAGGCCCGCAAGGAGATCACGACAGAGAAGAACAGATGGCGGGAAGCTCAAGAGTATGTGTCACACCTTCTACGAAGGATTGACGAGTTGGAGATGGCTTTGTACGGACCAGAACCAGAGCCAGTACTCGAGCTACACGAGCCAGATCCGGAGGAGTCAGATCTCGATGAGGACACTGCTTCTTCGACTACCACAGATGACACGATTCTTTGGACATGGCAATCGTTTCGCGCCTATGCCGCTGCATCCGTACCAGGCCGTGGAGGTTTTCGATGAGTGAGCGTAGGTTCTATAGTGAGACTCCTTCGCCGAGTCGCGTCATAGAATAAAGAGTCACCCTTTAGGCGTTAGACTCGGTGTTAGTTCGATTCGAATTTTCATTGTTTCTTTGAGTGTGCATTATGTGTTGCAAGGCCCTTAGGCATTGTAAGCAACCATACCAAGTTATTAATATCAATAATAAAGTTGGACCTTAAAGTCACACCTTTAAGCCCGCATAAGTTCCATACTACTTGTCTATTCTTGTTTCCCTCTCATCTCTAAAACTTAGAGCAAATCGACAGATGGTGAACACCATGAAACTTTGGAAGCAATGGAAGTGGTTCTCGCCACAGAAAACCCCAATGATGGAGCACCAGCACACTTGATTGATATGTAGAACTTGGAGCTTTTCTCGCTGCTCAGACTCGGTTGATGCATGCTATGATGCAACAAATGCAACACGTCCACTTTCAGGCCCGCAGCTAATCAAGTCAATCGGGGACAACGCCGAGAATACAAGACTGTCGAGTTCATGAGGACTCACCCACCCACTTTCTCCGGAAATGCCAATCCATTGGAGGCCGATGATTGGTTAAGGTCAATTGAGAGAAAGCTACACATAGCTCAATGCATAGGAAATGAGAAGGTACTCTACGCTTCTCATCAGTTGGAAGGAACATTACGAATGGTGGGAGAATTTACGTGCCACGCAAGAGAACCCTCAAGACATCACTTGGGAAGAGTTCACGGTGCATTCCGTCATTATCACGTGCTGAAGGAATCATGGACCTTAAGAAGGAGGAGTTCAGAGCCTTTGAAGCAAGGTAATCAGCCCGTGGCCGACTACGAACAAGTTCACACAGCTAGCACGCTATGCACCTGAGGATGTAGCGACAGATAAAGCCAGACAGTCTCGTTTTATGAAGGGACTTAACTCAGGATTGCAAGTAGGATTGATCACCCACACCTTTCCAGATTTCCAAGAGTTGGTGAATAAGGCGCTTATTCTTGAGGACAAAGCGCAAGGAACTGGATGAGAACAGAAGCGCAGGATGCGGCGGCGAGGATCACGCCAAGGAACGCAATGGCGTCGAGAGTTGCACCAAATCAATTTTGATTCCAGCCACGAGAATGCTACAAGGACACCGTCACGGCACCAAGACACATCAATCAGAACTACTGCACCCAGCCGCTAAGAAACGCTGCTCGAGCAACAAGAAGGAACAGTGAGACGCCGCTACAAGCGCAACGAGCCAGACACTTTGCCAACAGATTGTCCAAGAAGACAGCAGGAGTGACCCCGATTCGCTTCAATCTAGGAACCACCCAGCTAGGGCGCCACCCCAGGAGCCACACCAGGCGTGGTGAGAGGCCGAGTCAACCATGTCACCGCAGATGCCTGCAGATACTACGGACGTCGTCTTGGGTAAGTTACTTGTTAACTCGATGCACCTGCAGTTTTGTTTGACTCTGGAGCTTCGCATTCGTTTGTTTCGCAAGGCTTTGCTGCTAGAAATGATTTGAGGATTGCAAGACTTAGATGCATGCTTTTAGTTCAAACTCCTGGTTCCGAACTCCGAACGAAAGTAGGATGTTCCGGGGTGAGAATACTAATAGATGGAATAGAGTTCCTAGCAAACCTTATTATTTTGGAAACCCAGACCTTAGACGTTATTTTGGGAATGGATTGGTTATCCAAGCACAAGGCCGTATTGGATTGTGGACGAAGGACTATCACAGTTGAGAGCCCGTGTGGAAAGAAAGTGGAATTTCAAGCCACTGCAGTTAGAGATGGACAGATGATGGTTAACAGCACCAAGGCAATCAGCATAGAGGATGTCTCAGTAGTGAATGAGTACCCAGATGTTTTTCCTGAAGATCTACCTGGTATGCCGCCAGACAGGGACATAGAGTTTGTGATAGAGCTTGTGCCTAGTACAGCACCGATAGCAAAGAGACTCTATCGGATGTCCACCGAGGAGTTGGTAGAGATGAAGAAACAACTGGAAGAGTTAATGGAGAAAGGATTTATCAGACCGAGCTCGTCACCGTGGGGAGCACCAATTTTGTTTGTCAAGAAGAAGGACGGGAGTTTCAGGATGTGCATCGACTACCGTGCACTCAATGAAGTCACCGTGAAGAATAAGTACCCGCTACCCAGGATTGATGATTTGTTCGATCAGCTGAGAGGAGCCGGAGTTTTCTCCAAGATTGATCTGAGATCGGGATACCATCAGTTGAAGATCCGATCGGAAGATATTCCGAAGACTGCATTCTCGTCAAGATATGGACATTACGAGTTTACAGTTATGCCCTTTGGATCGATTTAATGCGCCAAAGATATTTCATGAATATGATGAATAAGGTGTTCATGGAATATTTGGACAAGTTTGTTGTCGTGTTCATAGATGATATCCTAATCTACTCCAAGACAGAGGATGAACATGCCGAACACTTGAGGCGAGTTTTGGAGAAGGCGAGGAACAGCAACTCTTCGCCAAGTTCGGTAAGTGTGATTTTTGGAAGGACAAGGTAGAATTCCTTGGACATGTAATGACCGCATGAAGGAGTCGCCGTTGATCCAAGCAAAGTAGAAGGCGTGTTACATTGGGAGCACCAAGGCGTGACCCAGATCCGGAGTTTCCTTGGAATGGCAGGATACTACCGCCGTTTCATTGAAGGCTTTTCGACGATTGCGAAACCTCTTACGCAATTGCTGAAAAAGGAGAAGAAGTTTGCATGGACGTCAGAATGTGAGAAAGGATTTCAGGAGCTGAAGAAGCGATTGACATCAGTGCCGGTGTTAGTACTACCGGATGTTAATCAAAGCTTTGATATTTATTGTGACGCATCGCGCCAAGGACTTGGATGTGTCTTTGTCACGAGAATGGAAAGGTCGTCGCTTATGCATCAAGGCAGTTAAGGCCGCATGAGGAAAATTATCCGACGCATGACCTAGAGTTAGCTGCCGTAGTGCATGCCTTGAAGATATGGCGTCACTATCTGATTGGAAACAGATGTGAAGTGTATACGGATCATAAGAGCCTTAAGTACATATTCACCCAGTCGGATCTGAACATGAGGCAGAGGATATGGTTAGAGTTGATCAAGGACTACAATGTTGGAATCCATTACCATCCAGGAAAGGCAAACGTAGTAGCCGATGCTCTGAGTCGGAAAAGCCATACCGTGAGTACGTTGCTAGCCACAAGTCAGGATGAGTTATGTGAGGATTTCCAGAGAATGAAGATTGAGGTGATACCTAGCGGATTTTTGGCCACATTAGAAGTAAAGCCTACCCTAGAGGACCAGATCCGAGAAGGACAGAAGGATGATGACAAGATCCGCAGGATTAAGTCCATCAAGGAAGAAGGCAAGGCAGAGGAATTCAAGTTGGATGAGCAAGGCACGTTATGGATGAAGGATCGGATTTGTGTGCCTAACAAGAAGGAGTTAAAGCAACTGATTTTGGAAGAAGCCCATGACTCCAAGTACTCAATTCATCCTGGAAGCGCCAAAATGTATCAGGATTTAAAAGAAAGATTCTGGTGGCCGAGCATGAAGCGTGAAGTAGCCGAGCATGTTGCATTGTGCGACGTATGCCAGAGAGTCAAGGCAATGCATCAGAGACCAGCAGGATTGCTACAACCGCTGAAAATACCTGAGTGGAAGTGGGAGGAAATCGGAATGGATTTCATTACCGGTTTGCCTAAGACTCAAGGAGGTTATGACTCCATATGGGTTATAGTGGATCGCTTGACCAAAGTAGCCCATTTTATCCCCGTAAAGACCACTTACTCGGGGAATAAATTGGCGGAGTTGTACATGATCAGGATCGTCTGTTTGCACGGTGTGCCAAAGAGGATCGTATCGGACAGAGGTACCCAATTTACCTCAAGGTTTTGGAATAAGTTGCATGAAGCCATGGGAACCCGTTTGAACTTCAGCCTGACCTATCATCCTGCAGGCGGATGGGCCAGGCCAGAAAGAGTCAACCAGATTCGGAGGATATGTTAAGAGCTTGTGCATTGGCTTATGCTACCTCTTGGGATAAGAGTTTGCCGTATCTGAGTTCGATTACAACAATAGTTATCAGGCTAGTTCTGAGATGTCACCTTTTGAGGCCTTTGTATGGTCGACCTGTCGGACGCCATTGAATTGGAATGAGACCGGCGAGCGCCGTGTCTTCGGCCTGATATTCTTCAAGAGGCCGAGGAGCAGATTGCCATGATTAGGAAAGGTTGAAGATAGCCCAATCACGGCAGAAGAGTTATCTTGACAACCGTCGCCGAGACTTGAGTTTTGAACGAGAAGACTTTGTATACCTCGAGTTACGCCTCTTAGGGAGTTAAGAGGTTCCATGCCAAAGGGAAACTTGCACCCGTTATGTTGGACCATTTAAGATTTTGAGTCGCAGAGGCGAAGTTGCTTATCACCGGAGTTGCCACGATCGTTAGCGAGGAGTGCATGGCGTATTCCATGTATCGAGTTGAAGAAGTGTCTCAGTACACGAGAACAGACACCGCTAGAGTCAATTGAGTTGCAAGAAGATTTGACTTACAAGGAGCATCCCGTAAAGATTTTGGACACTATGGATCGAGAGACCAGAAATAAGTCAACCCGTTTCTGTAGAGTACAGTGGAGCAACCACACGGAAAGCGAAGCGACATGGGAGCGCGAAGAGGATTTGAGGAAAGAGTTTCCAAACCTATTCCTTAGTAAGCCCTGAATCTCGGGGACGAGATTCTATTAAGGGGGGAGGTTTGTAACACCCCAAAATTTTGCTTTTCTTAAATTCATGAGTGATTTGGCACTTTGGTGAATTTTTGGAATTTTCTGGAATTTATTTGGATTTATTTGGAATTTATTTGAATTTATTCCATTTTGAAATAATTAAAGAATTAAATTTTGCAAATAAAATTTTGTTGGAAATATTTTATTTGAGTCCCAAATACCCTAAAATATTTTCGAATTTTTACGAGTCTTTTGCTATTTTTAATGAATTAAATGAATTGGGGAATTATTTTAATTATTAAATCATTGGAAAATGCGAGTGGGTTTGTCTTGTTCATCCGATCGAGTCCGAAGTCGACTCGAGTTCGAGTCCGAACCGAACCCGACCGAGCCACCGACTCGACCGAA
Organism: Rhipidocladum racemiflorum; assembly: GCA_036346355.1. Taxonomy (NCBI): domain Eukaryota; kingdom Viridiplantae; phylum Streptophyta; class Magnoliopsida; order Poales; family Poaceae; genus Rhipidocladum; species Rhipidocladum racemiflorum. The sequence goes on along the minus strand of CM070578.1, from coordinate 51,578,117 downwards.
CCGACTCAACTCGGATCGATCCGAACCGTTGGATCGAGATCCAACGGTCGAGGATCAATCGCGCCCGATCCGCGGCGCACTCGAGCCAATCTCGGCGTGATCACGCCACGTGGGCGGCCATCGTGCGTCCACGTCACCTCACCGAAGTTCGAGCGGACTCCGCCGCCCATCTGGCTCCGCCGCTGAAATCGAGCGAATCTCGGCGTTAGCGCCGGTATTTAAGGCGTGGATCGTTGCGAGGATCGCCGACCAGGCGCATCGTCTTCCCCAACCACGGAGCCTTATCGCCGCCGTCACCTCGCAATTGCTCGCCGGAGTTCTCTCTCTCCCGCATGATTCTTTGCTTCATTCGCCGCCGTTCGCCGTCTTCATACGGTTGAGCCCGATTCAGAGACCCCAAGCCAAAGCGCGCAGTGGGTACCTCTCACTCCGCCGGAGCGACCGGCGCCCGTCGGGCTCGTCGTCGTTTTCACCTCCGGTGGCCTGCTCGCCGTGTCGCCATCGTCATAATGGCCTTTGTGAGCCGTTGGATCTCCATCGCCGCGGTCCAAGATCGCGCCACGTCACCCGACGGTGAGATCCGTCCAAAAATCTCAGATCCAATCTCGGCCGTTGGATCTAGATCCAGCAGTCCAGATCAGCGAAGTTCACCCCAAGCGCGTGAATCGGATTCAATGCGGACCGTTGATTTTCAAATCAACTGCCGAGATCTAGCCACGCGTGCGCGGAGATCGACCGCCGCGGCCGCCGCCAAACGCAGCGTGAGCACGTGTCTTCAAACGCGGGCCCGCATGTCGGCCGCCACCAAATCGCACCATGACGCCACGACGTCATGGCGGCGCTCAAGATGTCGGGCCGGCCGTCCCAGCCGAGCGCCGACGCCAAGAATGACGCCACAGCGGGTCCCACCGCCGTCAGGTGAGCCCGCCGACGCCAAGATGGCGTCACGAGGGGGACCCACATGTCGATGACACGTGGAAGCCGTGGGCCGAGTCCACGGTAGACCCAAACCGGCGTGGACCGAGTCCATGGACGGCTAACGTCGACCAACCAATCAGAAGTGACACGTGTCGGTGGCGCAATAATTAATTTTCGAAAAAGAAAATGATTTATTAATTCGAAATAATGATTTCAGATTTTAATTCAAACTTCAAACGCTTATAACTTTTGCGTTTCAACTCCGATTTGAGTGATTCAAATTTCTAAATTTGTATAAAATTGAGACCTACCTAAATATGAATTTTATTTAATTTTTGGACTAAAGTTTTTCTCTGAAAAATTATTTAATTGAATATTTAAACTTTAAATAATCATAACTTTTGCATTTTAACTCCAAATTTGACGATTCCAGTTTCTAAAAATTCATAAAATTATGTTCTCTCTGTTTATGGATTTTATTTGGATGTTTGGACACTTTTTGCCTATTGTTTATTCGTGTATTTGCTATTTGCACGCTTTACGAGTAGACGTTGAAGTGCCGGAAGGATTCGAAGGAGAAGTATTGACTCAGGATCCAACTCAAGACCAAGAGCAAGTACTTTTTGAAGGCAAGTTGTGCTTTGACCATGTTGATCCTATTTCGGAATCTATTTTGATTTAACCTATTGCATGCTAGTTCAAATAGAAAATACTTTATTTAAATTTGGGAGATTAGATAAATACCCATTTGCTGTATGACACCTTGATTACTTAAATATGTGCCATGACCCTTGTCACCCTAGTTGTGGTTTACTAGTTGGACATTATTAACTTGCCAACATGGGTTTTAGACCGTTGTAGTAAACTGCTTAGACCTGCTACGTGCTCATGACATGATTTTGGACAAACAAATGTTAATATTGACTTAATGATATATTGAACCTGTTTTGGAAAGGTATCTGTAACACCCCAAAATTTTGCTTCTCTTAAATTCATGTGTGATTTGGCACTTTGGTGAATTTTTGGAATTTTCTGGAATTTATTTGGATTTATTTGGAATTTATTTGAATTTATTCCATTTTGAAATAATTAAAGAATTTAATTTTGCAAATAAAATTTTGTTGGAAATATTTTATTTGAGTCCAAAATGTTCCAAAATATTTTCCAGAATTTTTGGATTTTTACGAGTCTTTTGCTATTTTTAATGAATTAAATGAATTCTGGGAATTATTTTAAATATTAAATCGCTGGAAAATGCGAGTGGGTTTGTCTTGTTCATCCGATCGAGCCCGAGTCGGACTCGAGTTCGAGTCCGACCGAACCGACCGAGGCAGTTGACTCGATCAAACGACTCAAAACCTAATCAATCCCAACCGTTGGATCAAGATCCAACGGTGAGATCCGCCTGCACGGTTCGAGAGTATCCGGCCGGATCCGATCGCGCCCGTCGATCGTGGCGTTGATCGTGCCACGTGGGCGGTGGCGTCATCGTCTCCGCCGAGTCCGGCCGGACTTCGCCGCCGCGCCCGCCGTGTAGAATTAGGTTTCCGTCTCGCACGGACGCCGAGGCTATTTAAAGCCACAGTCACGCCCGAGGTTGCCCTCATCCTTGCGCACCCGTTTCCCGAGCCATCTCGCTCGAGCCGCCGTTTGCCGTGCGAGCTCGCCGTGAGTTGAGCGCCACTCCGCCGCGAGTTTTGCCTCTCGCCGCCGTCCGTCGTCTTCCGCCGAGAAGGAGCCCAGATCCGGAATCCGTGGCGAGGCAGACGCACCGAAGGAAGGACTCATCTCGCCGAGCAACCCGAAACGCCGTCGGGCTCGTCATCGTTCTCATCTCCGGTGGTCTTGCTCCGCCGCGTCGCCATCGACCTCGCGAGCTCGTGGACCGTCCGATCTTGATCGTCGCGGTTGAGGTGAGTTCACGTGTTCCAAACCCGATTAGATGCGGACCGTTGGATCAAGATCCAGCGGTTCACAATTGCCACGCGTCGTGGTAGTGATTATTATAGGATTAGATGCGGACCGTCCGATCTAGATCGAGCGGCCCACGGTCATCGAGTAGATTCAACACGTTAACCCTGGATCTAATCGCGCCGTTGAATTTCAAATCAGCGGTCGGGATTGCGCCACGCGTGTCGGGAAGTTGGACAAGCGGTCGGCGCCGATCCGCAGCGTCGCGTGTGGACGACACGCGGCCCGCGTGTCGAGAGGGCCCGCATGTCGGTGGCTAATCCAGCCAAGCGGCGTCACCCATGGCGTCACGGTGGGTCCCACATGTCGACCGCAGTGATGCGAGTCCCGGCGTCGGCGATGACGTCACCCGAGTGGTCCCACTGTCGAGTCTCACGTGGAGTCGTGGGCCGAGTCCACGGTGGACCGAGCCAAACCGTGGACCAAGTCCATGAGCCGGTTGACGTCGACCAGCCAATCGAGGAGCCGACACGTGTCCATCTTGACAATAATTAATTTCGAAAAAGAAAATGATTTATTAATTCGAAATATTGATTCAAATTTAGATTCAAACTTCAAACGCTTATAACTTTTGCGTTTCAACTCCGATTTGAGTGATTCAAATTTCTAAATTTGTATAAAATTCAGATCTACTCAAATATGAATTTTATTTAATTTTTGGACTAAAGTTTTTCTCTGTAATATTATTTAATTGATTATTTAAACTTTAATAAATCATAACTTTTGCATTTTAACTCCGATTTGAACGATTCCAGTTCCTAAAAATCCAGAAAATTATGTTCTCTCTGTTTATGGATTTTATTTGGAGTTTTGGGATGTTTTTGCCTATTGTTTATTTGTGAATTGCTATTTGCACGCTTTACGAGTAGACGTTGAAGTGCCGGAAGGATTCGAAGGAGAAGTATTGACTCAGGATCCAACTCAAGACCAAGAACAAGTACTCTTTGAAGGCAAGTTATGCTTTGACCATATTGATCCCATTTTGAAACCTATTTTGATTTAAACTATTGCATGCTAGTTCAATTAGAAAAATACTTGGTTTAAACATGGGGGTTAGATAAGTACCAATTTGCTGTATGACACCTTGATTATTTAAGTATGTGCCATGACCCTTTGTCACCCTAGTTGTGGATTACTAGTTGGACATTATTAAATTGCCAACCTGGGTTTAGACCGTTGTAGTATACTGCTTAGACACACTTTCGTGCTCATAACATGATTTTGGACAATCAAATGTTAATATTGACTTAATGATATATTGAACCTGTTTTGGAAAAGTATCATGTGATGTTGATGGCACGTGGTGCATGGTAATCAAGCGGGGTTTGATAAGCGATTTCGGCCAAGGGCATGTGGCAAAGAGTAATCAGGTGGGCCAGTTGTGGCATTGGGAGTGTTGATTTGGTTCTTCGGGTAGTCTTGCCCTGGTCACTCTAAGGACTTAACCTTGCAAGCCTTTGAACTGGGTCATACTTGCAACCACATGGCTGGAATGGGACGGCCCTAGTTGACTAAGTCGCTAAGGACTCACTTGTGGAGCCTCAGGGTGTCAATTACACCGTTTGTGTGATTGTACGGGGGAGCGTATCGTGGGTGTGGCGGATACCCATCTAACGGTGTGTTGGTCCCATACTTCGCCTTGGCTAAGGGAAGGGATGGTGTAGAGCACGAACCGGAGAGGACCACCTGTGTTGTTTGAGGCTTCCGAAAGGCTTTGTTACGGGAACTCGCCTTTGTGGTGTTTGACTGTATGTAACACCCCAAAATTTTGCTTTTCTTAAATTCATGTGTGATTTGGCACTTTGGTGAATTTTTGGAATTTTCTGGAATTTATTTGGATTTATTTGGAATTTATTTGAATTTATTCCATGTTGAAATAATTAAAGAATTTAATTTTGCAAATAAAATTTTGTTGGAAATATTTTATTTGAGTCCAAAATGTTCCAAAATATTTTCCAGAATTTTTCTGGAATTTTTCTGAGTCTTTTGCTATTTTTAATGAATTAAATGAATTACTGGGAATTATTTTAAATATTAAATCGCTGGAAAATGCGAGTGGGTTTGTACTGTTCATCCGACCGAGCCCGAGTCAGACTCGAGTTCGAGTCCGACCCGAACCCGACCGAGCCACTTGATTCGGTCGAACCGCGTCGCCGAACCCAACCCGAACCCTAGCCACGCGACCGTTGGATCAAGATCCAACGGTTGTGATTGCGCCACGTCGCCCCTAGTCGAGACCGAGTCGAACCCGTTCGTGCCGTGCGATCGTGGCCGTCCGTCGTGCCGCGTGGACGGCTAGGATTGAGCCGCGTCGCCTCGCCGTGTCCGAGCCGGACTCCGCCGCCCGTACCGGCCTCGCCATGGAAACCGTGCGCATCTCGACGTCCGAGCCGGTATTTAAGGCGTGAGTGCGTGCCCGAGGATCACCGTCACCGTGCGCACCTTTTGCCCTAGCCGCCGCCACTCGGAGAGCTCCTCCGTGCTCACGATTCCTCGCCGGAGTTGATTAGGGTTAATTTAGGGTTTTGGCGTCGTTTCGCGCCGTCCACCGCTTCTCCGTCGTGTTGGTGGCGGATCCGAGACCGCAAGGGCGAGGCGCGTCTGGGAGTAGCGATCACGCCCGGAGACGCCCTCAAACGCCGTGTGGGAGGTCGCCTTCCCGACTCGACGGAGCGGCGCCGCGCCAACACCATCGTCAACCAGAAGCACGCGTCAACCGTCCGATCGAAATCCAACGATCCAGGTGAGCCACGTGTAACCAAAACCTCGGAACCCAGATCGGATGCGGACCGTTGGATTAAGATCCAACGGCCCACGATCGCCACGTCGCTCAACACATGAGCCTAGATCTAATCCGCGCCGTTGAATTTCAAACCAGCGGCCGGATTGCGCCACGTGTCGGGAAGATGGACCGACGGTCGGCCGTCTGGCGTGTGAGCGTGTCCTCGACACGCGGGCCCCGCATGTCGAGAGGGCCCACACGCGTCGGCGCGTTTGCGTGAGACCCTTAGCGGCAGTGGGTCCCACTGTCGACCTCACCCGAGCTGTGGACCGGGTCCACCGTGGACCAAACCGCGCCGTGGGCTGAGCCCATGAGCCGGCTGACGTCAGCCGCCCAATCAGAGGCTGCCACGTGTCTAGGCTGACGCAATAATTAATTTCCGAAAAAGAAAATGATTTATTAATTCGAATAATGATTTCAGATTTTGTTTGAAACTTCAAACGTTTATAACTTTTGCGTTTCAACTCCGATTTGAGTGATTCAAATTTCTAAATTTGTATAAAATTGAGATCTACCTAAATATGAATTTTATTTAATTTTTGGACTAAATTTTTTCTCTGTAATATTATTTAATTGATTATTTAAACTTTAAATAATCATAACTTTTGCGTTTTAACTCCGATTTGAACGATTCCAGTTCCTAAAAATCCAGAAAATTATGTTCTCTCTGTTTATGGATTTTATTTGGAGTTTTGGGATGTTTTTGCCTATTGTTTATTTGTGTATTGCTATTTGCACGCTTTACGAGTAGACGTTGAAGTGCCGGAAGGATTCGAAGGAGAAGTGTTGACTCAGGATCCAACTCAAGACCAAGAACAAATACTCTTTGAAGGCAAGTTGTGCTTTGACCATGTTGATCCTATTTCGAAATCTATTTTGATTTAAACTATTGCATGCTAGTTCAATTAGAAAAATACTTTAAACATGGGGGTTAGATAAGTGCCAATTTGCTGTATGACACCTTGATTATTTAAGTATGTGCCATGACCCTTGTCACCCTAGTTGTGGTTTACTAGTTGGACATAATCAAATTGCCAACATGGGTTTTAGACCGTTGTAGTATACTGCTTAGACCTGCTACGTGCTCATGACATGATTTTGGACAATCAAATGTTAATATTGACTTAATGATATATTGAACCTGTTTTGGAAAAGTATCATGTGATGTTGATGGCACGTGGTGCATGGTAATCAACTGGGGTTTGATAAACAGTTTTCGACCGGGGCATGTGGCAAGAGTAATCAGTGGGCGGTTGTGGCATCGGGGATGTTGATTTGGTTCTCCGGGTAGTCTTGCCCTGGTCACTCTAAGGACTTAACCTTGCAAGCCTTTGAACTGGGTCATACTTGCAACCACATGGCTGGAATGGGACGGCCCTAGTTGACTAAGTCGCTAAGGACTCACTTGTGGAGCCTCAGGGTGTCAATTACACCGTTTGTGTGATTGTACGGGGGATCGTATCGTGGCTGTGGCCAGATACCCATCTAACGGTGTGTTGGTCCCATACTTCGCCTTGGCTAAGGGAAGGGATGGTGTAGAGCACGAACCGGAGAGGACCACTGTGTTGTTTGAGGCTTCCAAAGGCTTTGTTACGAGAACTCGCCTTTGTGGTGTTTGACTGTATCTTGTGGGTAAAGTGCATAACCTCTGCAGAGTTGAGAATCTATTCGAATAGCCGTGTCCACGGTACTGGACAATGCTCGGGGATTACAGTCAAGGGTTAGACTTTCTGAAAATAACTTGGATTTGAAAGTTGGGTTGGTTTAATAATGAAGATGATGGAAATGTGGTTTAGGATGGGGAAAATGTTTATTAAACTTCTTGAAAAGTTATTTATGCTTTACTTATTTCTATCGCTTTGAATCTACTTATATTACTTTTCAAATGCTTTGTTTCTTGCCAAATATCCCATGAGCTATTCCTTTGTACCAAGCCATGCATATAGTATATTAGCTTGCATTACATTGCATGACTTGTCGAGTACCAAGTACTCACCCTTGCCTCGACACAATACCAGTTGAAGAGGAGACTACGCCCGGAGGAGGAATTCCAAGAGGATCCGTCTACTTAGGGATGCGAGCCGGTCGATTGCCTGTGGTATCTTGGATGGCGCCAATGGGTTATCTTATTTTCCGCTGCTATTATTTCTCTTTTAATAAGTTTCGCCTTGCAAGGCATACATTTGTAACTTGGCCATAAGGTCGAGTAACCACCTTGGTTATTTAAATAAAGTACTTTGTTAATATCGATTGGTATGATTGTGATATTTACCGATGTTAAGACTGTGTGCACTAGCGCGTTCCTGGACTAGTGCTGAATACACAGAGGGTCCGGATTTGCAAATTCGGGGTCCCGACACTGTATCTTGTGGGTAAAGTGCATAACCTCTGCAGAGTTTAGAATCTATTTAAATAGCCGAGTCCACGGTACTGGACAATGCTCGGGAATTACAGTCAAGGGTTAGACTTTCTGAAAATAATTTGGATTTGAAAGGTTGGTTTGGTTTAATAATGAAGATGATGGAAATGTGGTTTACGATGGGGAAAAAGTTCATTAAACTTCTTGAAAAGTTATTTACGCTTTACTTATTTCTACTGCTTTCGAATCTACTTATATTACTTGTCAAAAGCTGTTTACTGCAAATATACCTTGAGCTATTCTTTTGTACCGAGCCATGCATATAGTATATTAGCCTGCATTCTGTGCATGACTTGCTGAGTACCAAGTACTCACCCTTGCCTCAACACAATACCAGTTGAAGAGGAGACTACGCCCGGCCGGAGGAGGAATTCCAGAGGACCCGTCTACTTAGGGATGCGAGCCCGGTCAGGTTGCACTGTGGTATCTTGGATGGCGCCACGGGTTATCTTATTTTCCGCTGCTATTATTTCTCTTTTAATAAGTTTCGCCTTGCAAGGCATACATTTGTAACTTGGCCATAAGGTCGAGTAACCACCTTGGTTATTTAAATAAAGTACTTTGTTAATATCGATTGGTATGATTGTGATATTTACCGATGTTAAGACTGTGTGCACTAGCGCGTTCCTGGACTAGTGCTGAATACACAGAGGGTCCGGATTTGCAAATTCGGGGTCCCGACACTGTATCTTGTGGGTAAAGTGCATAACCTCTGCAGAGTTTAGAATCTATTTAAATAGCCGAGTCCACGGTACTGGACAATGCTCGGGAATTACAGTCAAGGGTTAGACTTTCTGAAAATAATTTGGATTTGAAAGGTTGGTTTGGTTTAATAATGAAGATGATGGAAATGTGGTTTACGATGGGGAAAAAGTTCATTAAACTTCTTGAAAAGTTATTTACGCTTTACTTATTTCTACTGCTTTCGAATCTACTTATATTACTTGTCAAAAGTCAAGCATCGCAAATATACCTTGAGCTATTCTTTTGTACCGAGCCATGCATATAGTATATTAGCCTGCATTCTGTGCATGACTTGCTGAGTACCAAGTACTCACCCTTGCCTCAACACAATACCAGTTGAAGAGGAGACTACGCCAGCTTCGGAGGAGGAATTCCCAGAGGACCCGTCTACTTAGGGATGCGAGCCCAGTCAGTTGCCTGTGGTATACTGGATGGCGCCACGAAGTTATTTGATTTTCCGCTGCTATTATTTCTCTTTTAATAAGTTTCGCCTTGCGAGGCATATATTTGTAACTTGACCATAAGGTCGAGTAACGATTTAGTTATTTAAATAAAGTACTTTGATAATATCGAATGGTATGATTGTGATATTTACCGATGTTAAGACTGTGTGCACTAGCTGCGTTCTGGACTAGTGCTTTGAATACACAGAGGGTCGGATTTGCAAATTCGGGTCCCGATAAGATCATGTGATGTTGATGGCACGTGGTGCATGGTAATCAAGCGGGGTTTGATAAATAGTTTTCGGCCAGGGCATGTGGCAAGAATAATCAGGTGGGCAGTTGTGGCATTGGGGATGTTGATTTGGTTCTTCGGGTAGTCTTGCCCTGGTCACCCTAAGGACTTAACCTTGCAAGCCTTTGAACTGGGTCTAACGTGCAACCACATGTACGTAATGGGACGGACCTAGTTGACTAAGTTGCTAATAGCATTACTGTGGGACCTCGGAGGTCAACTACACCCTTTGTGTAAGTTGTGCGGGAGCGCATCGGGCCGAGGCCAGTACCCATCTAACGGTTGATTGGCCTAAACTTCGCCTTAGCTAAGGGAAGGGTTAGTGTGCAATAACCGGGAGGACCACTTGTATTGTTAGAAGTTTCCGAAAGACTTTGTTCTGGAACTTCGCCTTTGTGGTGTTTGTTGTATCTTGTGGGTAAAGTGCATAACCTCTGCAGAGTGTAGAATCTATTCGAATAGCCGTGTCCATGTATTGGACATCGCTCGGGAATTACAGTCAAGGGTTAGATTTTCTCAAAAATAACTTGGTTTGGAGAGGTTGGGTTGAATTAATAAGGATGTTGATGGAAATGTGGATTAGGATGGGAAAGATGTTTGCTAAACTCCTTGAAAAGTTATTTATGCTTTACTTATTTCTACTGCTTTCGAATCTACTTATATTACTTGTCAAATGCTGGTTACTGCAAATATACCTTGAGCCACTCCTTTGTATTAAGCCATGCATGTAGTATATTAGCTGCATTCTGTGCATGACTTGCTGAGTACCAAGTACTCACCCTTGCCACAATACAACACCAGTTGAAGAGGAGAGTACACCAGCTTTGGAGGAGGAGTTCCAAGAGGATCCGTCTACTTAGGGAGCGAGCCCACTGGCTGCCTGTGGTATACTGGATGGCGCCACGAAGTTATTTGATTTTCCGCTGCTACTATTTCTCTCTTAATAAGTATCGCCCTGCGAGGCGTACATTTGTGACTTGGCCATAAGGTCAAGTAACCAGTTTGCTTAATTAAATAAAAGTACTTTATTAGTATCGAATGGTATGATTGTGATATTTACCGATGTTAAGACTGTGTGCACTAGCGCGTTCCTGGACTAGTGTTGAATACACAGAGGGTCCGGATTTGCAAATTTGGGGTCCCAACATCGCTGCCTCGTCGTCTACTAGATGTTGTCTTCACGGGAGACGACGCGAGCGGTTGTGGCTCATAGGACACCATAGGCAAATTAGTGGGCTCTGCTGGTGCTAGCATATGATCCGGCACACCATGTGGCTTCGGTATTGCTTCTATCGTTGGTGTTGCTTGGCGGGCATCGAAGGAGATGGACTTCTTTGGCCATTGGATGAATGTGTGGACGGCATCCCTTATTGTCACGATCTCATCGTTTGGAGGCATCTCCAACGTGATGCCCTTGCTAATTTCATGTACACCGTCGACATGAACCTTCGCGTAGCCCGAAGTTAAGGAACGACCGTGCACAAGTGCCCCTTCAGTGAATGGATACGCGCGCTCCCAAGCAGCCTGCAAAGGAATAGAGGCATCGCCAAGCCTCACTTCGAGATTGAGATTGCACAGCATGGCCTCCTACATAATGATACACAATTACTTAGCCTACACACAAAACAGGTCCATTTAAGAAGCACTGCAGAAATAACATGTATATTACCTTGGTGTCGTCAGGAGGAAATCTGACTTCGTCCACATCCGTCTGAGGAACAGACGCGCAGCTGCTTGGACGGTTAGTTGGGCTGACTTGTCCATGTGCTTCTCGGCCTTGCACGTTCTGTTCATGCCTGTCCGCAGCGTTCATTTGTGTCATCTTTTCTTCAAAGCATTTTAGCTGAATCTCTAATTGCGCTTTCATCCTTTCCTCAAACTTTTCATTTACCCTTTCCTCAATCATGGCTACTAGCTGTGCCTCACGCTCGGCTTTGCTTCTCTTCCTACTCCGGTATGACTTGGAGTCCTATGGGAATCCCATTTTCCAGGGAACGAAAACACCTAGGCCTCGGGTCCAACCCGGGTGCTCCTTGTTTCCCAAGGCCGCAGAGAGTATATCGTTCTCTCTGTCTGGAGCGAAAGAGCCCTGGGAAGATTCCGTGCTCGTGACAAGAACGCGTTGTGACACTTCCTCGCCGTGGCGTTGGCAAATGACATCTCGCCCAAGTCGTGGGGCGTGACCTCGCTCTTACCTGGCCGAGCGGGTCCAATATCGAGGCAAACGGTGGTGCGACCTCCTTCTGTATTGCCTCATTGTCCTCCCTTGTCCATTGCTTCACCTTGTCCGCGTACCCAGTGGAGCCGAGTCTATGGGGTGGGTGTTTTTTGACTGGATAACCTTGTGCGCCGTACTTATGCTCACTAACTCTTCGGTCTTCTTCATTTCAACAAATTGTTCCTACACATCTTCGCTGATGAACCCATACTTGTGGAACAGAGTCATTTCCTTATTCACGTAATGAGTGACGAGGCAGCTCTTAAAGTTCTTCCACGCCTTTCCAGCCACTAGAAGCGCGTACCATCGCAGTGCGTTCAGGGAGTCTTGTGGGAGCTTGAACGACCCGAAAATTTCTGTCACCAGGCTGTCGCGCTCCTCATCAGTCAGCGTCTTCCACGACGGATACGTGATGGGGACCCTTTCACGCCCAACGATCCCGCACAATGTACGGAATGCTTGCGCGGCTTTAGCAGGTGCGGTAGGGGACCCATCATGCGGATCGACCGCAGTAATGGTATCTCGGCTCTGCGGCCTTTTACTAAGCCCTCTTGGAGCGTGCCTCTGTTTTTCTACGTTGGGCGCCTCATCCGATCCATTCGGCGATGAAGAATGCGGAGACGTCGATATCTTGCAGTGAAGGTCATAGAGGAGAAAAGAAAGTTGAGATCAGCATGGCTAGGACAAGTGGGTCATAGAAGAGGAAAGAAAGGTAAGATCATCATTTTTTAAGTACCATAGGAGAGGAGGAGGACGAGAAAATAATTGCGGTATTACCAAAATATTCATCAGGTTAATTTCGTCAATGAAGAGGACACATTGGTACTCAAATGAAGTATGTAACAACATGAACAATACAACAAATGATTGGTCATCTTCCAATTTTAACATACAACATATTGTGGCATATAAAGCACTAGAAATCATGTGTTTGGCCATAATCAAATGGACAACTTAAATATAAAACTCAAGAGGTCTTCATTACTATTTCTCTCAGATATCGGCTTGCTTAACCAAAAGGTTAGCCTTAGCTTCCTTGCCACTAGGAGTTGTGATCATTGACTTGTTGTGACAGTAACCAAAATCTTAAATTCAGTTCTCAACTGACCAAAATCAATTTGCCTGTTCTCAGCCTGTCAACTCACAATGCCGAATCCTCACACAGTCCAACCACTATGCAAATTAAGTAATTGAATTTGACAAGAATGCAATAGCAAACTAAACTCAGCTTTCTCCTATACTGTCACAACCTATCTCACAATGCCGAATCCTCACAGAGAATGTAACCCCACAGCCACAACAATTTATTCTAACCATAAACCACAGGTTATAAGATTACCGTGGGAGGAGGAGGAGGAGGCGGCGGTGGCCTATCTACAGGGCGTTGGGGCGGCACGGCGGCGGCTCGGAGGAGAGGAGGACGAGGTGGTCAATCGGGGGGCGTTGGGGCGGCACGGCGCGGCTCGGAGGAGAGGAGGAGGACGAGGTGGTCGATCGGGGGGCGTCGGGGCGGCGTAGCAGGGCGTCGGGACGGCACGGCAGGGGCGGCGCGGCGTCGGGGCGTCTGGGTCTGGAGCCGTCGCCAAGCGGAAGTAGGGTTTTGCCGCCAACAAAAAATGGTTTGTCGCCAAGGGTGGAGGTATTGATATTAGGGTGGGGGTGTCACAGACGGTTTATAATTCAACCGTCTGAGATAAGTATATCACAGACGGTCCAATATTTAACCGTCTGTGATATAGTGGTCATCACAGATGGTTCATTAAAAACCGTCTATGATGACCACTATATCACAGACGGTTTTTAATGGACCGTCTGTGATGACCACTATATCATAGACGGTTTTTAATGAACCGTCTGTGATGACCACTATATCACAAACGGTTATTAATGAACCGTCTGTGATGACCATTGTGATGACCTGACCGATGAAAAGCAAAACAAGCATAATTATAATTATGATTAATTGTAATACATATGTACACCCCATTACTTACGACCCGAACATATTTGATTACAAGTACACATACATTTGGAATATAAATAAGGATCTCATCATTAATCGGCCACTTGCTTATTATTTTGTACAAAAATTAGGCCTTCACGATGATCAACGCGTGTGTAGCTAGCTTCCTCAGGTTGCTCTTCCTGGACCATGATTCCAGTACCAATAGGAGGCAACTCATCGAACTGATTGTACTCTTCCTCATCTACCACATTCTCGACTCCTACAATCCTCCTTTTTCCCTGTAGAACCACGTGGCGCTTCTTGTTCAATGGGTCGGTTACATAGAAGACTTGAAAAACTTGGTTAGCAAGAACAAACGGTTCGTCTTAGTATCCGACACGTTCAAGGTCCACAGTAGTGACACCGTACTTGTCAACCTTCACATGCTGCAGGTGAACCCAACGGCACTGAAATAGGGGGATCTTGAATAGTATGTAGTCAAGCTCCCAAATTTCCTCAATGAACCCATAGTACGACCTCCTCGTCGACCCAGCAGTATTCAACGCATCTATGCGAATACCGCTATTCTGGTTTGTGCTCTTCATGTCCTGATCCCTTGTGTAAAATGTGTACCCATTTATGTCATATCCTTTCCATGTTACAACCATAAATGCTGGCCCTTTTGCCAACCATGTCAGCGGACCTTCGACCGAGCTTCCAATGATGGGTAGTCATTCCTTCAGCCATCTGTTGAATTGAAGGTTATGTTGTCTGATGATCCAGGACTCCAACCGCGATGGATTCTCTTGCCGTAGCCAGTTCTTGTGCTCGTCGATATATGGGGCCACAATAGCCATGTGTTGCAAAACCATGAAATGGGCTTTAGCGCACGCAGCTAGATCAGGCGTGATTGATTTTCTTCCGATGGTCCCGGCACCCTGGAGCCTTCCCTCATGGCAGGATCGAGGCACACCTATCGGTTCGACCTGTGCCATGTAATCCACACAAAACTCGACGACCTCTTCGGTTGCATAACCTTCGACAATGCTACCCTCCGGTCGAGATCGATTCCGTACATAAGACTTGAGAATTCCCATGTACCTCTCGAACGGGTATATGCTACGTAGGAACACGGGCCCGCACAACTTTATCTCCCTAACTAGGTGAACAATGAGATGGACCATGATATCGAAAAATGACGGAGGGAAATACATCTCTAGATTACATATGGTCATTACCACCTCAGCCTGCAGAGCATCTAGTCCCTCGGGATCGATGACTTTCTGAGCAATTGTGTTAAAGAAATAACATAACCTTGTGATTGTCTCCCGGACCTTGGTCGGTAAGATGCTTCTAATTGCCACAGGGAGCATATGTGTCATAAGCACATGGCAATCATGAGACTTCATGCCAATTAAACTCAAGTCTTGCATTAAAACAAGCCTCTTCATATTGGACGAGTAACCGGATGGAACTTTAACACCATGCAAGCACTGGCACAGTTCAGTTCTCTCGGCCTTGGACAAAGTGTAGCAAGCAGGTTCGCAATAAGTTCGGCCTCTGTCGGTCTCTTTCGGTGCTAACTCAGGTCTGATGCCCATATCAACCAAGTCAAGCCGTGAGTTGATGCCATCCTTTGTTTTGCCCTTAATGTTCAGTAAGAGACCAATCAAACTGTCACATACATTCTTCTCTACATGCATCACATCGATGCAATGCCAAACTTGTAGGTGCTCCCAATAAGGTAGGTCCCAAAATATTGATCTCTTCTTCCACATGTGCTTCTCACGGGTCCTCGATTGACGTCCCTTTGCCAGAGCTACCTCCAAGTTCTTAACCATATCATGACCGTCCCGCTTAAATGCTTTGGAGCTAATCCATCTTCAGCCGTTCCGTCGAATTGTTTCTTTATCTTGCGGTATGGGTGATTCCTCCGAAGGAACCTACGGTGACGCATGTACACGGGTTTGCGTGAGTGATTGAGCCACACACTCTCGGTAGCATGCAAGCAGTGAGTGCAGGCTTTGTCTCCTTTTGTACTCTGCCCCTGCAGGTTAGCAAGGGCTGGATAATCATTTATGGTGCAGAACAACAGGCAATGCAAAGTGAAATACTCTCATTTGTGAGCATCCCATACCTTTACCCCAGGAGCCCACAATGTGTTCAGATCTTCCACCAAAGGTGCTAGGTACACATCAATATCGTTTCCAGGTTGTTTTGGGCCTTAGATGAGTATAGACAAAAAAATATACTTCCGCTTCATAGACAACCAGGGAGGAAGATTGTATATACAGAGATTCACAGGCCAAGTGCTATGACGGCTGCTCATGTTGCCGAAAGGATTCATTCCGTCTGTACTCAAACCGAACCTTATATTTCTCGGATCCGATGCAAATTCTTCAAACCTCCTATCGATGTTTCTCCACTGGGTGGAATCAGCAGGGTGCCTTATCATTCCATCATTTTTGCGCTCATCCGAGTGCCACCGAAGTAGTTTTGCCTCTTTTGAGTTCGAAAACAAATGTTTCAGACGGGGGATTATAGGCAGATACCACACCACCTTAGCGGGAGGTCCTTTCTTCGCCTCGATACACTCGTCGTCGTCATCTGATCTATCTTTACGCTTGTACCGGGATGCGTTGCATACCGGACATATATGCAAGTTTGCATACTCTTTGTGGTACAGGATACAATCGTTCGGACAGGCAGCTATTCTTTCTACTTCCAATCCTAAGGGACAAAGAACCTTCTTGGCTTTGTAGGTGGTCGTCGGCAACTCGTTTCCCTCCGGAAGTATGTCCGCTAACAGGCCCAACAGCTCAGTGAAACTCTTGTCGGACCAACCTTTGCTTGCATTTAATTTCAGTAGTTCCAGCACACATGACAACCTTGTATATTTGGACTTGCATCCCGGGAACAAAGGTCTCTCTGAGTCATCCATCAAACCCTGGAATTTTACGTACTCCTGCCCATCACGGTTCACTTCTGCATCCTGTAGCATCTGTCCAGATTGTCATCGGGAGAAATATCCTTATCGAAGGTACAGTCGATATCATCCGGTGTATTATTGACTTCGTAGACGATGCATTCACTAATTGATGCCTGCACAATCTGCTCTTCACCGTGACTGGTCCAGCATGAATACCCCCTTTTGAAACCCCGTAGAATCAAGTGTGCTTCGATTTGGGATGGGTTTCGAAACATCCTCATATTCTCGCAGTCAATGCATGGACAAGACATAAATTCCACCCCCTTGTTCAACATATCTTCCTCTGCAGCTCTTATGAAAGTGGAGACGCCATTAATGTACTCGGCGCTCGCACGGTTGTCAGCGTACATCCAGCTTCGGTCCATCTACGCTACGTATATAACAATATGTGTTAGATAATGAATTAAGTACACTTAAATAATGACAAAGAACAAATGGATATATTCTCCTTACATAGCTTGCAAATTTGAACCAATTACGAACCTTGGATAACTTAGAACGTAAGTATGTACAATCACACTGAACTCACAATGCCGAAGCCTCATAGAGTCCAGTCACTATGCAAAGTAATTGGATTTGACAAGAATGCAATAGCAAACTAAATTCAGTTTTCTCCTACACTGTCACAACCTATCTCACAATTAATGCCGAATCCTCGCAGAGAATTAATGTAACCCCACAGCCACAACAATTTATTATAACCCTAAACCACAAGTTATAAGATTACCGTGGGGAAACAGCTAGATATGGTCGGAGGAGCAGGGCGTCGGGGCGGCCTATCAAAAATTGCTCGAAAACCCTAAGATAACAGAGGAGGTCGATCGGGCCGGGGGGCCTCTTATTAAGCATCATCACAGACAGTTATTTACAATAACCCCGTCTATGATAGCGAAACATTTACAGACGGTTTACCTTTATAAACCGTCTGTCCTGACATAATTTACAGCCGGTTTTAAAGTAAAAACCGTCTGTGCTGATAAGATTTGCATACGGTTTTGAAAATAAAACCGTCTGTGATGACTGCACAGATTCAAAGGGAGTCTCATCGTCTCCCGCGCGCGTGCCTTTCCAACCATCAGAAAGTCTTCGTATTCATCTTCTCAGGTCGCAATTAACGTCGCCACTGCCTATATATTCTTCCTACCGGGCGCAACACTACTACTCGATCATTCTCCACACACAGATCACTCTGCATCCATGGCAGCTCTGCCTCCATCTCCCACCGGGTCCTCTGACTCATTGTCTGCCCCTCCATCACCCCCTCTGCTGCCATGCTAGTGCGATCCTCCCCCCCAATTCCTCGGGCAATGCCCAACATGCGGCCACCTCTATTATTCCCCCGAGGAGGAGGAGGCAGAGGAGGAGGAGGACGACGAGGGCGAGGACGACGACGAGCACGAGGAGGATGAGGACGAGGACGAGAAAGAGGAAACCTACAGCCGCTGGGGCCGCGGGAGCAGGACCACCACCTCCTCCTCCTCCTCCGATGGCGGCGACGACAACGACGACGACGACTACGAGTGGCCGGTGGACGACAACGAGGAGGAGGACGAGGACGACGAGGAGGAGGAGTGATGGCGGTGATCGCGCTCGCGCGATCACTGCCACCACTATAAAAAATATATATTTCTATTGTAATTAGTTAAGAATTATATATTTGTCTAGTTTATAAATATATATTTGTATTGTAATTACCTCTGTCATGCATTTTGCCATATCGATTAGGACTTAATTAATTAAGGTTGTGGATGCATGGTGCTACGTATGGAGCAGCGCTTGCTAATTAATGACCAACGTACGTATATCGCGCTACGAATGCTAATTTACAACAGCAGTACGTATAAGTTGAACACGTCATAGACGGTTGTAAAAATTAACAGTCTATGGTGATCTCCTTATCACAGGCGGTTTAATACACCAACAGTCTGTGATAAGGGTCCCAGACATTACATACGGTTTTATAAGTAAACCGTCTGTGATATCGGTCCTCATCACAGACGGTTTGAAATTAAAACCGTCTGTGATGTGGGGGATCCTTATCAAAGACTGTTGGTGGATAGAACCATCTATGATAAGCAAATCATCACAGACTATTCATAGTTACAACCGTCTGTGATGTTCTTTCGACTCATCATAGACCGTGAATTTATAAAACCGTCTGTGATGAGGTGTCTAATATGAGCCCTTCTGTAGTAGTGAGTGCCTCGACAGGATTGGTGGAATCCCGATCCAATGTATCAAAGAAGACCGTGACGACAGACCAACCATGGCACAAGTGGTGGACGAACTTAAGCTAGCAAAATTAAGAGTCTGCGAGCCACAAATTATGGGTATTTAATTAAGGCCATATAGATGAAGCAATACAAATCATGATCAGTTAGTATCTTGTGATTTACCGGTCCCATATAAATAGTATTTCTCAGTAGACTTTTATTTCCACAAATATGCCCGCTATAGCATGTGGCCCCGATTGTCCCAAAAGAGTTTTGTAAGATTTGTATGGAAATAATACTATTGCTACAAAATTCCTGTGATGAAAAAAAAGAAGAAACCATGTGAGGAGGTTTATGTAAAATTCCTACATTGCAAGTCTGCAACATATGGACACACCAGCTAGAATGTTCTACGGTGACAGTATAGCATGTAGCGGTGATCGTCTCTCTCATGGCGGATCAGCCACCGTCGTCGCCGTGGTTGCGGTACAGCTGACACCGCCGTAGGCTCCATCCAGGTACAGCTGAGTAGCTGACACTGCCGTAGGCTGCCGCGATCTGGGACGAGATATTGATGGAATCATCCATGTTTGCTCCCTACGAGTGCTTCCCCGTGCCGTCCTCATCGGCTCCAAGTGCAAGTATTCGTCATTCCTCCAACTCTAGTATACATATTTACTAGTTATATGCCCGTGCGTTGCTACGAAAAACAAAATTGATAACGAAAAATAAAGATTAAAAATAAAAAAAATACTATTTCATAAGATCAAACATCTATCTTTAACACTTCGTTTCTTACAAAAGCTGGCTAATTAAAGCAACACTTCGTTTTTTGCGTAGGGCAATTAAGCAGGGCAATTAATGTGACGTATTTCATAAGATCAAACATCTATCTTTAACTCTTCATTTCTTGCAAAAGCTGGCTAATTAAAGCAACGCTTTGTTTCTTGCGTAGGGCAATTAAGCAGGGCAATTAATGTGACGTGGGAAGAAACTCTCACTTTATATAGTAGAGACTAGTTATATGCCCATGCGTTGCTACGAAAAACAAAATTGATAACGAAAAATAAAGATTAAAAAATAAAAAAATATATTATTTTATAAGATCAAACATCTATCTTTAACGCTTCGTTTCTTGCAAAAGCTGGCTAATTAAAGCAACGCTTCGTTTTTTGCGTAAGGCAATTAAGCAGGACAATTAAGTAGGGCAATTAAGCAGGGCAATTAATGTGACGTGGGAAGAAACACTCACTTTATATAGTAGAGATTTATCTCAGCTTGTTTCCTCTCTCTTTACTTAGTTAGCGTCTCCGATTTTTCTGTACAACTTAATATAAATTTTTTTTACTTTCGAAGGATAATAAAAACTTGCTTCATTTGGTTTTTGCATTTTTATTTCAAAATGTAAGGTGTATACGTGAATTTATAAATGTTTTACCTTGTTTGCCCTTATTTAGCATTTGTTCTCTCTCCTGCATTTATAAGTATTCTCTCTCACATTTCCAATGTATTAGCATAGATATACCTTGTTTGTTTAGGCTTAGTTTTTTTTTTTTTGTGCTTGTAGCTTAAAATCAGCCTTTTGGCATAAACAGCTTAAAAGCAATAGGCTTTTATACGTAGTAGAGGTAGGTAATTTTACCCTAATTTTAGTAGCATTAGCCTAAAACCAACCGTCACTAAGCCAAAAAAGCACCTTTCTAGTGACTTTTAAAAAAGCCCAGATAAAGAGTAACCCATTTGTTTACACTTCGGCTTTTCAGCTGTTAAGCTATAAAAAGGCCCAAACAAATAGGGAATATAGTATGTACATTACTTCTAGTCTTTCTCTGTGTTACAACATCCTTAATCTCCGTACTTAGCCAAAATACGTGTTATAAAAGGAAACGGGGAAGTATCATAAGTTTGCAAATGTTTTCTCATTTCAGGTGAGAAACCGAAGGAGAACGGATAGGCTACTCTAGCATATATTCAAAATTTTCTACCGTGTAATCAACGAATAATGCGGAAATAAGAGTCATTAGATGCACTAACCCGGAGATGAAGACAAAGCCATTGGGAGTCACGGTTAGTGTTCTTGAGTGTCGTTGTAGATCGAAGGACACCGTGACTCGCACGGTGATGGAGATGGTCTTCGTCAACCTCAGCGCCAATAGCCTTGATCGGAAGGGGATTTCGGGCGGAGGATGAACCCGTGAGCCAAACTCATGAACACGAGTGCCGGCCTCAACCCTGTATTTTATAGCGCCAGTTGACGGGACCAAAACCGAAAGAATTCGTGCGCTCCCGATCATTGTGCGAAACGTGACTTAGATCCGAAATTTTTGGATTTAGTTAGGTTAACTGAGATCATCACTAACAATCCACACGAGGCCGTAACACCACGCATCGAAGTGTTAGCGCCAGCTGTGCGGTTCTGGGCGAAGAAGGGGTGGCGGCTAGCGTTTCAGAAATTCCAAATTCCTATTGTGTCTCATAACGCTAAAGCCGGCACCCCCTCCCTTTAAATAGATGCCCCACAATAGGTCTCTACATTAGGGGCCCATTAGGAACTCGCAGCCCTTTAGAATTTAGATCATCATCTAAATTAAGTCCCAACCCTTTAAACATGCTACCCTATAGGTTCACATATACTTGAACATAGCTTGAGTACACTTCCTCGACCATTAATCGGTAGTGTCGATGTTCAAGACCAAGGATCCCTAGATCGAGTTTACGAATGTAATTTGAGTTGCCTTTGTCTAACAAATTAGAGACTGAAAAGAGTAAGAAATATGATTGTTTCTTTATTATCCAAGTGGCGTATTTAGAGTATACACTTGTGGATTACCAAATGAAAATTAGAATGCTAGTACTCACTTGACTTTACTATCACCCTGTCTATCTCCATCTCTGTATAGGCTCCCTATTTAATAGAGCGTAGGGATGACGGTTGTTCTTCCAGAAGGTGTCTTCTCGCCAAGAGGTGTTTTCTTGCTAAGAGGTGTTTTTTCATTGGGAGTAACTTCTAATCAATTATTGCATACCTGTAAAGAGAGATCTCCTGCACATTATGTTCATGTGCGGCGGTAACTGTTTTTCGACCAGTCATCTGATCGAGAAGAAGGTAGTTTGATCACTCCGACCAGTTAGCTGGTCAGGGTAACTGAATCAAAGGTCGTCCCCGACCAGTATAGATGTATCATGTCGGTAGATGTATCAGGTCGGGGTAAACAAACCACCGATTATCTCCAACCAATAAATATGGGCCCAGTTAAAGTCGTAACCAATATAATGGGTTTTTGGGCCTTATTTTTTTATGGGCTTCTTTCCTTTATAGGAATATAGACCCAAAGTAGTAATCGTCATCAGGTAGTGGTCTCTAGCAGAATATGCCGATTCCCTAGTATATGTAAAGATCATATCGGACGAACCTTAACAATGCTTAGTTATATGCTTACCTCATGATATCTATTAAACTCAAGGTGAGTATGTGCCATTCTTGTTTAGATAGCTCGACCACTCCTCTATTACATGACTCGGAATCCTCGATTATGGTTAACTCTTTAACCATGAGTAGCATGGCCATGCATTTCTAAAATCTGACAACTCGAGAGGCCTAGAGATATCTCCCCTGTTGTATAGAGGGGTAAAATCCCATCTTGATCGACCATACCTCACAGCATGCTTTACGACAAACTCGAAAGCCATCTTTATAACTACCCAGTACGAAGTAGTGTTTGCCAACCCCTAAGTAAGTCATTACACATCTCGAATACATGTGTCAATGTCAGAACCCGCAATAGGACACGGGTCCAGCTGTGTTTACCTGTACTAGTCCCTGGATCAATAGCTAGTACACACAGATCATAATAGTATGGATCATAACCATGCGATAAATAAAGTTTAATACAAAGTACTTAGCCAACAAGGCCCATTATTACAACAGTTGGACCCGTAGGTCATATAGCAGCGGAAATATTAAACTGTCAAGTTAACATGATAAAATGAAGTCCAGAAACACCACAGGCAAAGACTGAAGGTAACGTGATCCTAGATGTCCTGATAATCTTCCTCTTCAAATTCTTCATTGCAGATATCAAATGGTGGAACACATGCCCTTGGATAGCTATCTTTATCTTCCTGATCTGCTTCATGGAATAAGCAGCCCCGCAATAAAAAGCGAGGGTGAGTATGCAACATACTCAACAAGTCTGATAAGAAATGCAATATGCAATTTGATTCAAGGGAAGATATTGGTTAATTTGCGAAAAGCCAACTTTGAAGATTTGGTCCTAAAATTTTTAAGAGCAGTTTTCAAAGGAATTTTCCTTTATGAAATCATAGTTTAAACTTTTCGGAACACGGCTCCAACCATGGAAAATAAAACAATACATGGCATCGACCATGGTTTTTATTTTAAGAATACTTTGGAAGTCTTTTTCTCTTGGCTCCAACCACGGGCTTTTATCAACTCAAAACATTCACGGCTTCAACCGTATTTTCTTTTGTAAAATCGAGTTTGAAATCAAATAGAGAAAAACTACCTGGTGACAGCGCACTTTGTCCACCCTTGACCGTGGGTACGGCTATTCGAATAGTTTGTTTACTTTGTAGAGCTTGCACGCTTTACCCGCGAGAGGTATTTCACTCTTTTTGGTCATTTGCTTCCTTTGGCATATAACCCCAAGTGAAAATCACAAGGCCATTTCTCTAGCTACGTCTTAACTAAGTCACGCTACGAGGTTTCACCGCCAAATGGCTACAACCAAGTTGGAAGCCCCCTCTTGCGCCTGTAGGACTACTGTGGCTACAACCACGCCCACTCCACCATTTGGTATGCCTTAATTAAGTTTTCACTAGTTACTCAGCCAGGCCCGTCCCAAACCGGAACCCGCGGTCGCACTATTGTACATTGTTTGACAATCACAAGGATCGGTCCTTAAGGTGACTAGGGTGGCACATCCTTAAACCCGAGTCTCGTGCATTCTGCACCCGCCTTGCAACCCTCCACCCTATTCAAGTTTTAAAATTCCAAGTTTCTCTTTTCCTTTGTTTTACCAAACTGGCAAAGACTAATCGCCTTTTTAAAATAACATTTTTGCTCAATCATTTGGAATTTCAAATAATAAGCTTTCAATTAAACATACGAATAGTATTTAGCATAACTAGGCACTACTACTAGACTAAACAAGGGTGTTAGGCCATACAATTAATCATTCTAGGGCAACCAAAGGATAGATAGATTAATATGTAGCAACACATACATATTAACAAGGTATATAACTATACTCTATCATAACATATCATTTTATATAAACAACCATAGCATGCAAGTTAGTAAATCTATAAAACGTTTCAAAACATGGATCAACATGCTTCAAGGGAACTTATCAGAAACTTGCGGGGAACTTGCGGGAGCTTGCGGAAACTTGCGGGAACTTGCGGAAACTTGCAGAAACTTGCCTTGGTCGGTGAGGAGAGGGTTGTCTTCCTGCGGTTCTGCGACGGAGTCGACGTCTAGCGTTTCTATTAAACGAAAAACAGCGAATAAACAACCATGCGGAAAATACGAAGAAACAAATAAATTCGTAACCACATGAAAAATTCCAGATAATTAGTTTAGCATTTTATACGATTTATAAAATTTATTTCAAAATTTTTGGATGTATATTTTAAGACTTACAAAATTCGTAAATTTAGCCTTTCTGCGAATAATTTAACAGTATAAATTTAATTGTAAAATTTCATAAAATTACTTTAGAAAGGTATTAATTTTCACTAATTAACAAAATTTGTTGCAAGCGATTCGGACTTAGAACAAATTTGTAGCGAAAAAGACAAAATTCACAATTTTCGGAAATTACTACATACAACTAGCCTTCACTTACTTTTTCTGCATGGCACTGTTCACTGTGTATACGTATATACGAATAATTTAACACGTGAGGAACCGAAACCACATTATAATTCGCGTATTTAAATACGTATTGTTCTTAATATAACCGTATACTCGCATATAGAAAATTTATATTTGCGAACCGGCCGAATATACACATGCAGAGCCGATGAATATATCCACACGTATACATACTACTAGCGTCTAATAACAGAGAGTACCGAATCAATATGCTACGATATATATTTTTACATGCGTAGCAACCGAATATATCTACGCGCGACTATATCTACACGTAAATCGACCAAGCACTACTATAGATCTGACCTTCCATACCGGCCCATCAGTACCGGTCATGCATGAACCGGGACTGACATTTACATCAGTCCGGTTGAACGGTCTCTGTGTCGGGGACCATCGAGACGGTTGGTTACACTAACCGGTGCTGATGTGGTATCATCAGTACCGGTTGGTTACACCAACCCGTACTAAGAAGCCAAGGAGCAGAGCAGACTGCTTAGTACCGGTTCATGTAACCAAGATCGATTCTCGATCTTCGATGCGGTTGGTTACATGAACCGGTACTAAGCGATCTGCTCTGCTCCTTGGCTTCTTAGTACGGGTTGGTGTAACCAACCTGCATCGATGAGACCACATCAAGATCGGTTAGTGTAACCAACCGGCATCGATAAGCGCCGATTCTTTGTATTCAACGCGATCTCCCGCGCGACGCCTCGATCCCGCTGTCGCCTCTTCGTGGTTCATCCCGCGCGAAGTATAAACAGAGTGAGCGAGATGGAGAACTCTGACCGACAGAGACCGGTCTCGATCGATCTTCCTCTTCCGATCATGGCAGAGCCTGTGTCTCCCGCCAGCTCCTCTGACTCCTCCGACTCTGAGCCATTGTCCCCAGTGCCGCCTCCACCCCAGGCACCTCTCGCCGCCATCAAGAAAAGAAAGCGCGCCGACGACGACGACGAGGAGGACGACGACAATGACGAGGAGGAGGAGGAGGACGACGACGATGATGAGGAGGACGACGACGAGGACGACGACGATGACGAGGAGGAGGAGGAGGAGGAGGAGGAAGAAGGGGAGGAGGAGGACATCACCGTCATCCGCTGGGGGAGCTCATCATCCTCCTCCTCCGAGGACGACGTTCACCATGCCGCCACCGACGGTTTAGCGACAAAGAAGGACAGCGATGATGATAGCGAGGACAAATGGCAGCCTCACGAGTGACGATTTATAATTGAACTTTTTATTTATGTAATGTTAATTATCCACTATGTAATGTCACTGTATATTTGAACATTTTCAACGGTGGGTAATATTAAATATTAGCTGTTCTATTTACATACGCATTCTGATTTTTCATTTGAACATACGCATGTACTCTGCCTCAACTCGAAGAGGCATTCGTTTGGATCAACATACGCTCGGGGGTGGTGGTCAGTACCGGTTAAAGGTACCAACCGTGCATCGATAGTCACATCAATACCGGTTTGTATTCGAACCGGTACTATCTAGTAGCAACGGCTACATTGCAGTGGATATTAGTACCGGTGTAAGGCACTAACCTGCGATGTGAAACTATCGATCGGCTTGTGCCGTGAACCGGTACTGCTGCAATTTAAACTTGTTCCTCCTCCCGCTCTCTGCCCGGACCAAGATCATTTGATCACCACGAGAAGAACAGCAGTTCGGGCAAGAGCTCCAAGGAAGGGGAGGTGCTGCCCAAATTTTAAAATTTTGGTCATTTTACTCCAAGCAAGGTAACTAAGGTTAGTACCATCATTCCTCACTACATTTGTGTTAAATGGAGCCTCTTCTTTGCTTGAATTATGAAGAAAATTTGATCTTTTCCATTAATCGATGAAAGATTACAAATGTAAAGTTCTAGCTCGATCTTTTCAAGTAGGATGCAAAAATTTACTCGCAACCAAGGTAACTAAGCTTAAATTTGCTTGGATTATAATATAGCTCGCATTTAAGGTGTAGATCTAGCTCAAATTTACATTTTAGTTCCATCGTTCGATGTAGGATGGTGCATATATAGTTGGGGAAATTAAGAATGGTGCATGAAAATCATAGCTTTTAGGATCTTCAAATTGCAATAGTTATGTGCAAAAAAGAAGAATTTTAAATTCATTTGCGAATTAAAACAATATTAAAAATATAAATGGCTTTACAGAAAATATAAAATGAGTTGAAGATTCGAGAAAAGTTTTAAAAAATTTTGTGAAAAAGTTTTCAAAAAAAGTTTTGAAAATTTGAGCAAAGCTGTCGTGAAATTATGCTTGCGTTAATATTTAGGTTTTGGTTCCATCGATTGATGAAGAATTTTGAATCTAGATTTTCATTGACTAATTATTTTAGTAGGTTGCAAAAACTTGTCGAGTATGAATACCGGAGCAAATAATCATTTTATGGAAAAATATGTAATGAAATATAGTGCCTTTAATGTATATTATGAAATAAAATCATTTTAAAAATATAGTTGTCTTGATTTGGATTTTGGGAAATGTTGAACAATTCATTATCGGAAAATGAGCTAAAAGTTACCTTGATGTAATATAATGTAGATGGACCGCGATGGATGTACATGGACCGACGCTCCCGGAGTTCTTGCAGGGTTTGCAAGATTTTCTTCGTATGGCCGATGCATACACGACGTCGAACTACATATGTTGTCCATGCATAGACTGCAAGAATGAGAAGGAGTGGGCAAACTCCAGCCACCTTCACTTCCATTTGCTCACAAGAGGTTTCATGACAAACTATACCTGTTGGACCAAGCATGGTGAAGAAGAAATTATACAAGAAGACGGTGAACAAGAAGAGGCGAACAATATCTTAGACGCTGGCCAACCTGGCTCTTGCGAAGATACATTTGGGGAGTTTGGCAATGATGACCTAGACCAGATGCTGCTTGATGGAGAGGGAGAATACATCGATGAAAGACATTACGAAAAGTTCCAGCGCCTATGGGAGGACCACAAAACATTGTTGTACCCAAATAGCCAACAGGGCCATAAAAAGTTGCGTACTACACTAGAACTGATGCAATGGAAGGCGACCAATGGATTATCTGATAAGGGATTCGACGAGTTGTTACGCATCATCAAGAAGATACTTCGAGAGGAACACACCGCCGAAACTACGTACAATGCCAAACAAGTTGTATGCCCTTTGGGGTTGGAGGTACAGAAGATACATGCATGTCGTAACGATTGTATCCTTTATCGCAATGAGTACGAGGATTTGGATGTTTGTCCGGTATGCAAAACTTCGCGGTATAAGACCAGGCGTGACGACCTAGGTGAGGTAGAGGGACAGCGTAAGAAGAAGAGGCCCCCTGGTAAGGTGGTGTGGTATTTCCCTATAATACCACGGTTGAAGCGTTTATTTGCGAACAAAGCGCATGCCCTGATGATGCGCTGGCACAAAGAAGACCGTAAGGAGGACGGAAGGCTAAGACACCCTGCTGATGGCTCCCAGTGGAGGAAAGTCAATAGAACATACCCGGACTTTCTTTGAGGATGCGAGGAACATAAGGTTTGGGTTGAGTACAGATGGGATGAACCCGTATGGCGAGATGAGCAGCAGTCACAGCACTTGGCCCATGACTATGTGTATCTATAACCTTCCTCCTTGGCTGTGTATGAAGCGGAAGTACATTATGATGCCGTTGCTTATCCAAGGCCCGAAGCAACCTGGAAACGACATCGATGTGTACCTCAAACCGTTGGTTCAAGATCTGCTAACATTGTGGAACGATGGTGTATGTGTATGGGATGAGTACAAAAGAGAGCACTTCATTTTACGTGCATTACTATTTGTAACCATCAACGACTGGCCTGCACTTGGTAACCTGTCGGGCCTATCCATCAAAGGATATAAAGCCTGCATCCACTGCTTAGAGGAAACGGACAGCAAGTACCTAAAAAACTCTCGAAAGGTTGTGTACATGGGCCACCGTAGATTCCTCCATACGAAGGACCCGTTAAGGAGGAAGGGTGAGAATTTTGATGGGACGGAAGAGAAACGTAAGAAGCCCCCGCATCGCAGTGGGGCTCTTGTATTTTCTTTGGTAAACGATCTGAAAGTAGTATTTGGAAAAGGTCCAGGTAGCAAACCTGTCCCGACAAAACAAGATCACACAAAGCCCATTTGGAAGAAGAAGTCAATATGTGAGATGTGTCAGATGAGTAATTATATGTCAAATGTGATGTATATGTGAGATGTGTCAGTATATTTGAAATGTGAAATGTATAAGTAGAGTTGGTCTAATCAGCATTTGTTCCTCGCCGTCTTCCACGCCGTTAATTTGCAGTGCCTTCTTCTAGCCTAAGAAACAACGATGGACGGCGAAGGATTTGATCAAGAAGAATTTATGGAAAATTTGATTGCGGGAGATGGTGGTTATGAGGCCGCAGAGCACGATGAGGCCGCATAGCACGATGATGCCGCAGAGGTAACAATCAATCACGTTAATGATTGTCGATTTCACTATCATGCTAAGCCAACATTTTGACCCGTTCATGATTGTACCATGCTTTCAGATCGATCAACCAAGCGGGCAATCACGACAGCAAGGTCCAACCAAGAAGCCAAAGGCAAGATATGTTGTCACCGAAGTCAACGAGAACGGCCAACCTCAGAAACCCTTGACGGTGATTGGGCCGTTCAATTCGGCATGCGGCGTCCACGTTAGGGACCACGTGCCCATTAGCGTAGCAAAATGGGATCAGGTTCCTGAAGATACAAAAAACATGCTTTGGAACGATGTCAGAGAGACATTCACCTTCCCCCAAGGGACCGAAGAGAAGGTGAAGAGTTACACTCTCAAGAAGATGGCCATCGCATTCCAAACTTATAAAAAGAAGTTGAACATAGAGTATATCAAGGAGAATCGAACGCCCGACTTCAACAAGTTCCCGAAGTTGCAAGATCACTGGGAAGCGTTCGTGAACTACAAGACTTCAGAGGAAGGTCAAAGTTTGAGTGAGAAGAACAAGCTGAATGCACAGAAGAAGAATTACCACCACCGACTCGGCCCTGGTGGTTACCGCCAAGCAATACCCAAATGGGAGAAGAGGGAGCATGACCTGCTAGCGAAGGGTGTCACACTCGCAACAATGGAATGGCCTGACAGAGCAAAGCATTGGTTCTATGCTCATAGTGGTGGCCTCGATGATAGCGGCAATGCGCTGTTTGGGGAGGTGCTGAGAGATGTGGCCAGAAGGCTTGTGCAGTCCATCGAGGAGATTTCCCAAGGTAGCTTCGTGCCAAATAGGGAGAATGATGAGCTAACAAGGGCTCTACAAAACCCGGAGCACCCTGGACGTACACGAGGCGTTGGCGTCGTCCCGTGGAAGGTTGGTTTCGCTCAGGACGCCGAGACCTATAGGAGTCGGATGAGAAGCAAGGCTCGCATGCACAACAACTTAGTGCACTTGAAGAACGCATGACTCAGATAGAGGAACAGTTAGCCCAGAGCCAACAGCGGGAGACGTGCCAGGAACCTCCCAGCAACCCTAACATCATCAGCCCCACCGGCAATGGAGCATTGCGCTCCGGTGGCCGCCCAAGCGGACTTGGACAGGTATCCCGTAGATGACATCAGGCAGCAGACACCTTGTGAGCTGCATGTCGGGGCGCGAAACCTCTCCTTGAAGGTGGCGCATGGCATGGTTCACCCAGTGGAGCCAGGGCAGCTCATCCATGGCCAACAGATACTGGCCAAACTACTCCAAGGTCTCGGTGGAGGAGGTTTGCCCAGGGTACGAGGACCTTGAGCTCGAAATTCCCGGAGGTGACGGGAGTACGAAGCTAGGAGAGGCGGTACACACTTTCATCCTATGGCGCAAACGGCACATAATTTTTCGAGATAACATGGATGTGTCCTCTCTGCGAAGAAGCCCGACTCCTACACCACTTCCCGCACATGCAAGCCCAAGAAGAAGCCCGACTCCTACACCACCTCCCACGCACATAAGCCCTAGGAGAAGCCCATGTCCTCCCAAGAAGGCGCCGACTCCTACACCACCTCCCGCGCACATATGCCCTACGAGAAGCCCGTCTCCTCCCAAGAATGCGCCGACTTCTACACCACCTCCCTTGCACTTAAGCCCCACAAGAAGACCGTTTCCTCCCAAGAAGGCGCCGACCAAAGGAAACAAGCCAGCTCGACCAAGACTCCCAAGAAGACGAGGTCCTCCACCCAATCCAAGAAGTTGCGTCCACTTTCGAAGCTGGCGTACGATATGACCGACGAGGAGACCAATAAGATTGTACAAGGTGAGGTAACTGAATTTTTTAGACCCAAGTCACCAAAGAAGAAGGTTCAACCTGGCACGAAAGAATTTCACAAAGGCTTGACGACTATTACAAATTTGAAGGATCAAAAATAAATGCCTTGCCAATCAAACTACGAGCGCACATTGCGAAAGGAATGCCACAAGAAGTTGACAGCTGAGGAGAAGGAGAAGGAGAAGGCTAAGGCGATGCTACAATTCTTTGATGAAACTGGGCTTGACCCAAGTCAAATATTAGGCACAACAGAAATTGAGTATGCCCAAGTAAGATGGCCATTTACATTGGGTGGATCATTGGTCAGGCGTGAGGAGCTGCTCCACCTAACAACAAAGATGCGGCAATTCCATGAATAGTACTTGGACGCGATCAAGCATGGTCTACAGTTGTTTGCTGTCAGGTACAAGGACCAAGATTTTTTTCACGGTGACGGTGAATTTTTTATGGAATGGCACGTCATGTATGATCTATACCAGACAGACGCCCTCAGCGCGTCCTTGGTGGGTTGCTGGACTCTGTAAGTGTCTTATTTACAAAAAAACCATCGTGCGTGCCCTTGTAGAGTACGGACCTTGCAAGCCTAACTAATTTCTTCTTGTGTAGCATGGAGATACAAAGATGCCGAAGGGATCAAATTTTTGACATAGGATTCATGGACCCATTATTTATCAACGAGACAACCGTTAGATACAGCCCAAGCGAAACACAGACTAACGTATACAATGCGCTAATGGGACATCAATATAAGTCAAGGATATATCTACCCTACGCACATGAGTATGTGTTTTCGTACCGCCTTGTTCTACTCCTTTTTCATAACACTATGTTAGAACTAATTAGTTATCTATGTTGACATATGTACAGTTTTCACTGGATTCTTATTATGATCGAGCTAGATCATAGTCGGATCACAATTATGGACTCGAGAAGGAAACCTGTTCAAACGTATCAAACCTTCAACGATTTGCTCGACCGGTATTAATTCTTGTTCCTTTCATTATTGTATTACTTCTATTTCCTTCCATTTGAAACAAATTCTAATCATATACAATTGGTAATCACATGTGTAGTGCATTCGCACAGTTTCGTACTAAAAATAGGGGCGCATTCAAGGAGAAATTCGAAATTACAATAGCCTCTCAAGTACGTATATCATAAAGCTAGCTTCTTGGTTAGTTAAGTAAATTTCCTTGCATTCATTTCACGCTTTCAACTTTTTCAACCGTAGATCTTGAGTCAGTCGGTGAGCAACAATTTATGCGGTTACTACGTATGTGAGTTTTTGCACACCCAAACCGGAGCCGCTGACCGCATGCTAAAAGGCGACAAGGGGGTGAGTAAATATAATTACTACCTTTAACGATGTATATTACTCCTTACATCTTGTACAAATTCAAGGATTGATTTGTTAATGACTTAACGGCAGGTGCCTCAATATTTGGCGGAACAAGGTTCGGAACTCTCGCCGACGCGAGTGAGAGCAATTCAAGAACAACTCGTTGGCTTCATTTACGTTGAGGTTGTAAATCCAAAAGGCGAGTTCCACGAACCAAATTTTAATAGGTGGGGCCCTTCGATAAGGACCGGTGAACTGTCATTCTCGACATCTACGGCTAGCAAGAGTGATGCACGTAAAAAATCCCAATGAACAGAAGGAAAAGAAATACTGGAGTTGTAATTAAAGTTGTGTGCATATTGTAGTACATTATATGTAATTAAATTTGTTAATGAATGTACAGTGATTTTATTATCAGGCAAATGTGCATGATTGATTATATGTGTTTTAATTCGTTGTGATTTAACACACACATGAAGTCACCGTGATTTGATTATATATATTGTAGTATATTATACTCCCTCCGTTTCTTTTTATAAGGCGTATTTGGTTTCGTTAGGACAAGGCTTTGACCAACAATTACTCTATTAGCATATAATTTTTATGATACAAAATTGATATTAGCAGATTTGTATTCAAAAGTACTTATATATAATTATGATTTTGTATTGCATAAATGATATATTAATGAAGTAATCGTTGGTCAAAGTCTTGTCCTAACGAAACCAAATACGCCTTATAAAAAGAAACGGAGGGAGTATATAATAGCCAGTATTGGACACACACATATTTACATATATATTATATACAACCCATCAGTACCGGTTAGATAAAACAACCGGTACTGATGAGGGCCTCATCAAAACCGGTTGGAGACACCAACCGGTACTGATAAGGTCCACTGGGTCTCACGATGCGCTGCCACGTATGACTACCAACCGGTACTGATACTCTATCAGTACCGGGTGAGGGAACCGGGACTGATGCCCTTGAGCATCAGTCCCGGATGGCCTGTACCGGTTCAAAAACCGGTACTAAAGGCTCTTTTAAACCGGTACTAAAAGCCCTTTCCGTAGTAGTGAAGTATACCTACATGTAGACATGTATATGCGCAAGCTACAGAATGTACATCCGCCTAACCTATACGTATATATACAAGTTCGGTCTAATATATATATAGATATACGTGCGACTAGAATAAACATATAGATGTTCATAATTCAACCTAATATGAATGCGTACACCTGTCTATGTAACAAATAATATATACATGCGGACAACCTAATGTATACAGAATGTGGATACATATATAATATTTAGGTACACGCACAAATACACCTAGATACACGAAAACACACACACAGACAAAATCAATCGATCGAGATTGAGCGCATGCGAGAAGGAAAATAAAAGGAGTACTACCGGACGAGGCCAGGTGACGGCGCCGCAGGAGAAGGCGAGACCGGAGACCGACGGCAATGTGCACA
Organism: Rhipidocladum racemiflorum; assembly: GCA_036346355.1. Taxonomy (NCBI): domain Eukaryota; kingdom Viridiplantae; phylum Streptophyta; class Magnoliopsida; order Poales; family Poaceae; genus Rhipidocladum; species Rhipidocladum racemiflorum. The sequence continues at coordinate 51,544,164 of CM070578.1, read as the reverse complement.
GACGGGCTGTGGCGGTGCAAGCACCGTGAGGAGGGGCGCGCAGACAGTGATGAAGATGAGACACCGGCTGGCGCCGCCGGGCCATGAGCCGCGACGCGATGACACAACCGAGGCGTGGCCAGGAGGACGTTGAAGATCTGGGAGAGAGGAAGCAATTCTAGAGAGGAACAAATGTCCAAGAGGAACACAGTTCGGAGAAGAACCAAGAAACAGGAAAGAAATGGCTGAACGCCCATTCTTAAATAGCTGGAACCGTAGAAGGGATTCATACGTATAGAGGAAATGAAGAAGAAACGGCCACGTGAAATCAGTTTCCGAGGTATGTTCGTGCACGCAAGGGAAACGGCTGGAACTAAATAAGGAAACGGCTGGAAACGCATACAGGAATGAATGGAGGGATACGTAGAGCTTCCTAGACATGCTGGAAAAAAACGAAACGACTGAAGGAAATGCGTACGGTGAGAAGGAACAGCTGGAAGAATAACCCATGCGTGGGAAAATGGAGAGGTGTGAAACGGTTGGAAATCAAATCACATTAGGGTGGCTAATAAATGATGGATGCCTTACGTGAGTGGAGAACTCCTGGGGGCATGCTAACTCATGGATATGAAAGGAGCAGCCACTAGTAGATGGAGCATCACACGGCAATTGCTTGGTAACCGAGGAATGCAAAACGTCCACACCAAATTCGTGCATACCTCCACACAAACAGTGCGGAGACACATATATATACCCACACACACGTACACGCTCTCAAACAAGGTTAGGAAAAAAAAATAACAGGAAGATTAAAAAAAAATCTGGAAAATTCCTTTAAAATACTAGGAACTATTTGGACCCTAACGAAGTTGGTTTCGTGATTTTTCGATGTATAGATTTTACGTTAAAAATCTTTTAGTGAATCAGACACCTGTACAGCTTTTTATAAAATCAACTACTTACGTTATATAACATATTTTTCGAAAATATTTGAAGCGAACACTCTCGTCTACCAATTATCTTAATTATCAACAAAATTTTAGATTTTACGCTTATCCGAAAATGCATGATCTTTATTTAACGCGATTATTTCAATAAACTTGACCTCGAATTACTCGCGAGGCTACCAAGTGAATTCGGAAAATACAAATAATCCCAGAAACACACTAAATATATTAGAGGCAAATTTTGGGATGTTACAGTCAACCTCAAATCTAAGGATATAACATACACAATGTATATGAGACCAACTAATGACAAGTAAGAATACAACATTCTCGCAGTATCTCAAGGTGAATCGATCCAACTCTATGTTCTCAAACATGTGTCCACATTATTGATTTGATATCTCCATATCTATGACTCGTGAAACATGGTCATCAACCAATAGATATGCTAGTCTATTCATGTGTCCTCGTATGTTTATCAACTATACATCACTTTAGAATAATCATCACAAAGTCATATATAAAGTTTCACAAACAAACCACATACTTGCTAATAAATAATAATAATATTATTGAAAGAACAAGATAATAAATCATGAACATAAGGAAATATAATCATCTCCACGATTACCTCTAGGAAAATTAGTGTACATCACAATCGGTCCTTTTTTATAATCACAATCGGTTTTGATAGCGATTGTGATAAAGGACCCTCATCATGCATTCATCCATACAAGCACCCATCTACCCATTCATCCATTCATTTCAAGTTATAACTGTTGTTTATATCATGGTTGCATGTGGAACAATCTGGACAGCACATGTTTGAGAAATGTAATTCTCAAGCTTCTCACACCATAAAATTAAATAGCATTCAAGTTGTACACTTAAACGAAGTGATCACTACTAACAAGGACCAGAAGAAAGAAAGAAGAATAATCTCGAGTGCAGAAATACTAACAAGAACTAATCGACCCAGTGAAAGCTTCTAGTTTTTGCTATTGTATTGTCACCCAAACCATATTTTCTGAAAATGAAATGGTAACATAGGAGTGCCAATATATTGAATCCTAATGAGTCACTAGGAATTCAGATTCTGGAAACAGACAAATTGTGATCAGTTGAAGCTTCTTCCTGCGAACACAGGTGAATAAATTAATCAGTTGGTTTCAGGGCAGGAGCCAGGATTTAGTTAAAGAGCTGTGATCTGACTAGAGAAATAGAGGCACAGCAAAAAATTGGCTGAATCTCATCTCATAGTGTGGAACACAACAAACTGGAACACATTATTCATGATTGTCAACCTAGCCAAGAGATTGCTACTCTCACAACATCATGGTTGCAATTATATCTTCAGTAATGATTGACCTACTCAACTATGGCAAATGCAGAAGAAACAGTGTTGGTCCATAGTCTAATGAAGATATTTTAAGGTTGTACTGAGTGCAAGCTCTCACCTTCAAGAAGGACTCAAATATCCTAGGAGGGCTACCTTCTATTGGCGCTTCTGAATTATTCAGTTCAATTTTGCAGGACATATCGTGGCCACAGTATAAAATGAAACAGCCTAGGATGCTCTAAACAACGCACACCTTCAGGTCTTCAGGGGGCAGGAACTGAACAGTAGTGGGACGAGTAATAAAGCGTGGGAAAAGGACAACTAGCTACCATGCTGTGGCGAGGAGGAAGTGGGGGAGCGCACGGATGGAACCTGCTGGCGCCGTCGGTCGACGCTGCCCTCAACGCCCTCGCCGCCGTCAAATCCAGTGGCTGCGTTGGGAGCAAGTGAAGGAGGTGGACCGTCTGTCACAGAGCGCGCGAGGGAGCAGCCGATGCGAGATGGAGGCGAGAGGGCGAGGGAGTGAGCTTGAGAGGCAGGGGGACGCAGGGTGCCGGAGCTAAGGAGGAAAGGGGAGGCGGGCGGAGCGCGCGAGGGACCGGGGCAGAACGGCGAGCCGGCAATCCCACGCCGCGTAAGGGGCATGTACAGTGGTACCATGCCATGTCATCTCATAACATTAAAGACACATTCTACGATGAGTTGTCTATACTAATCACCACATTTGCTTTACACTTGGAACCATGGTGATCAAAAGAGTATTATAACTGTGTAGTCTGATATGTTGCTTTCTTGCTAAAACATAAATAAACCTATGTAATTAATATTATGGATGACTACAGTAGCAAAATATTAGCGCTTAACCAACATTTGGCAAAGAGAGAACTAAATATAATAGAATTTGTTTGGGATATAATTTATCCGAATGAGTACATATGGAAATTGTGGACCCACAGAAGAAGAAAAATTGTAGATATAAGGTTAATAAAATTCGGATGCACTAATTTCACTTATTCCTAAAGTTTTCCCAAATATGATCGAGTAAATCTCTCTTCAGTTGTGTATTTGTTGGACGAGCACGAATTGTTGCATTCCTTCGTAGCACGTCCGCAAAACATATATTTGGGCCATTGTTGACTTCTGGTGAAAGAACAAAAGATGTCCCTGGTATCTCATTCAAGTCCAAAGGAACTTTTGCCATTTCTCGTTCATCTTCAACAATCATATTATGAAGAATAATGCAAGCTTCCATGATTTTCCCGACAGTGACTCGTTTCCACAACCGTGCTGGACGTCGCACTATGTTAAAACGAGATTGCAATACCCCAAATGCCCTCTCAACATCTTTCCTAGCCCCTTCTTGATGTCGTGCAAATAATTTATCCTTCTCTGTCTGAGGGAGTGGTATAGTCTTCACGAAGACGGCCCATTCAGGGTAAATTCCATCGGCAAGGTAGTAACCTTTGTCATATTGCCTTCCGTTTACGGTGAACTGCACTTGCGGAGCTCTCCCTTTTAATTCTTCAATGAATAATGGTGACTGATTAAGCACGTTTATGTCATTGTTTGACCCGGCAACACCGAAATAAGCATGCCATATTCGAAGGTCATGTGAAGCAACCGCTTCAAGGATCATAGTTGGGACACCATGATCACCTCGTGTGAATTGACCCCTCCATGCGACAGGGCATTTCTCTCATTGCCAATGCATGCAATCAATGCTACCTAGCATGCCAGGGAAGCCGCGAGCCTCGCCGATTTCAAGCAAATGCTCCACTTCTTCACCTGTAGGATGTTGCAAATACTCTCCGCCAAACTTCTCAATCACCCCTTGCGCGAACTTGCCCAAACAATCCAATGCAGTGCTTTGACCAATCATTAGTACCTCATCAAGTTGGTCGGCAGGGGTACCATACGCTAACATACGAATTGCAGCTGTACACTTTTGCAACAGTGAAAGCCCCAATCTATTTGTGGCATCTACCCTGTAAGTGAAATACGGATCCCACTCTTCAAGAGCACTCACAATTCGTTGGAATAGGGGTCTTCTCATTCGAAACCTTCTACGAAACATTTCATCGGTGTACAAAGGATGTTTGGAGAAGTAATTTTCCACGAGCACCTTATGGGCGGCTTCATGGTCCCTCGATATGTACCTCCTAATTCCACTTCGGCGTCGAGATGATTCAACACTCTGTGACTCTAGTTTGGCCGTCACCTCTGCACCAATCTGCATGCCGATTTGGTCCAAAATTTCTTGCTCCGCAATGAAGTCTTCCAACATGTAATCTTCGGTTGTGTAAAAATCGTCGGTTTCATCCTCATCGTCAGAGCAAGAAGATGTGCTTGATGTGTATGACATATTGTGTCAATGACATTCTACATGAGCGTTTAAATATTAGCAGTATTAGCTAACATTTCTTATTCAGATCATTATTAAATCACCATAACATCATTTAAAAATAAAGTTCCCAAAAGAACGCAATGACACAGAAGTGCAATATATGCTAGTAAAGGCAATGACGCATAAGTGCACTATATGCTAAGAATAGGACTTCACCATGCAGTTTTTTTACTTAGAAAACAAAAAAAAATACTGCACTAGCTGGCAAAAATTTGGTCTCCCAGCATGCAAAAGAATACGTCTTGCACCATGCAAAAGAATAGGACTACCTACAACAACGGTCGGACCAGTGACGGTAAAAAAGTTCTATAGCTTGAGAATTAGTCATTTAACAAATCCATTGATAACAGTACTTGTTAGCACTGATACAATAGCTCTAGACGTTCGAATAAAACAAGTCCATAGAAAAGAAAAGTCTCCCTGTGCATCATGAGGTTCAAGCTATAGAAATATCAAGCAAATATCTATAAGACCTGCATTACTACAAGACTCTGGACATGATAGTGCATGCAAATAAATCAAATGACAAATTACACAATCTTTTCTTTGTGGACAGTGAGGTAAGGTCAGTACGGACTCCGGCGAAGTATCACACCATGCCTCCTCTAAACATTTCCTTTGTTCTGATCTAATCCATCTATTCCCTGCACAATAATAATTTTACTAATTAGATTATGATTGGCAAAACTAGATAAGATATGAAAGTACTGAACTAAAAATGAAACATATGCAGAAGTACTCTTCAAGTCACAAATGTCTGTATCTACAGCTGCAATCTATTGTGTCTCTAATACCACAGGAGGTATGATGCACAGCACAATGACTAATATACTACGGATAGCATATAAAAGTAGTGAACTTACTCCAAAACATATTCAGAAACTACCGTTTATTTATCAAAACAGCAATCATAATTATGATACAAGGATATTGATCAAAACAGCAAGCAATATCCACAATGATTTCTTGAAATATACGGTAGCAGCTACATTACAAAGCTTGAAGCATACTAAAATAATTTAGGATTAGCTTGAAGAGCAGTATTAAGAAGTCGATTATGCAAGTATAATTGACAAACATGCGAATTGTAGACTCAAAAAACTTACTGAGTGTTGCCAAACAATCTCTCTCTCTCATGGTCTTAACTGCCTTGAGATGCTCATTCTTCATTTCTTCTGTCATCACCATTGTATCTTGCATAATCAACGCTCTGTACGTTTTCATCATTTCAGATTCCTTTTGAAGTTTTTTGGCCTCTTTCTTGTCCTTTGCTGCAATGGCTGATATCTTTGCTGATTCAAGCTTCTCGGCGGAGAGACGTTGTTGCAATTCTAGCATCCCATTACGATTGTTTTTAGCTTCAGCCTGAGCAGCTATGAACTTGTCGAGCACTTCAAAATCCATTGTAGATGTCTTCGCCTTTCCTTTGCAATTGTGTTCTGCCTTTGCTGCTTTTGTTCCTATTGGGCGAGGGATATCATCGATATCTATAGGGGACGACGTTTGCTCTCCTTTCTCCCATTCTTCTACTACCTTTCTCTTTTTTATTTTCTCTATCCACTCATTGTATGCCTGCCACTTGGGCTGTTCTCGAACTGACTTCCAACAATTAATGTGTTGAAACTGCCCCACTTTGTAGTCTGCCTCATAGAATGCATGTGCCTTATCCATTAATTGGTCGTCAGACTGCCCACTGGCATAAATGTTGAAGGCCTTGGTCCAAGAGCAATGAAACTGGTACACTAGCTTGTTAAGACTGTGCCAACGGTCCTTAACTTGCTTTGCTAGTCTTTTGCGAGTTTTGGGAGTGGTGCTGTTGAAAACATTAGTAACATCTCCCCAATATCGATCATTCTTCTTGTTATTTCCATTGATCGGGTCATTAGAGTTATTTAACCAAGAGCTCATCTACAATGTAAATAAGTAAGATTAGTTCTTATTTGACATTCTTAATATAAGCCTTAATTACTCAGACAACCGTGAATGATTACATTAGAAACTTACTAATCTTATATCCTCCTCTTTAGTCCATGCAAGCCGCTTCTGGGTCCTAATTTCTCCATCCTTGTCGCCACTGTCAACATTAATATGTGGCTGGGATTGCAAGTTTGATGGTGTCAGTGGAGTGCTCGATTTTGAACAATCTGGCGATGGACTCCCTACGGGAACCGATGGCCTCGGTGCATGGGTATGAGCATATTGCATAGGGCCGCTCTCAAAATGGCAATTTTTTGACTGATGGGGAATTTGTTCAAGATTGGGGAAAGTAGCTGGATTTTGGAAATAGCTAAGGAAACCACCAGGCGGACAAGAATATTTCGCCCTGGAAGAAACAAATTGAAAAAATAATAGGTTAAACAAGAACACTCTCAGACAAGATCATCAAATAGACCATTGTAAACTACTCCAAGCTAGGGCATTTTCATATGCTTTGCATCTTGCAATACTACACCTATTACATCACACACACACACACACACACACACACAGACCTAATCAAGTCAGCAGTTGACTAGTTAAGTCACAGGCCAATATACTTCACTTGTAAACATACTAGTTAAGTCATAGGCCAATATACTTCACTTGTAAACATACCTTAGCAAATACATTAAAAACATACTTCACTTGTAAACCAAAATATTTATGAAGATCTGCTACATAACCCAAGAGCTTATAAACCAGAAGTCATCAAATGTCGCCAACTGATAAACTCTACCATGATGGATTCTTGTCTTTTGGGTTTTATAATCTTTCAGACAATCACAGTACTAAACATTAGTTTATCTGCTAGCTTTGCTTGAGAACAAAAAAACAAATCTAGTATAGCAAGAGCATCAGATATCTATCTAGATTAATTATATGTCTACAATAGATCTGATTGATCACCATAAAAGAAGATATGTTTATAGTTTTACTATGCAAGGTGGTCTATCATAGCACCAAAAAAGTTGATATCCACATCAACTTTTTTTGTCGAGAAACAAAAACAGAATCCCATCAAAGAAGTAAAGGAGGCAATAAAGCATCAGCCTATATCTTGAGAATCATCATATATTACATTGTAAACTACTCCAAGCTAGGGCATTTTCATATGTTTTGATTCTTGCAATACAACAGCTATTGCATCACACACACACACAGACCTAATCAAGTCAGTAGTTGACTAGTTAAGTCACAGGCCAATATGAATTACAAGTTTCTAGGATTCTGGACTATGAAGGCAGCACGTCGAAGGGTATATGTGTGCCTCAACAAATACATTAAAAACATACTTCACTTATAACCCAAAATATTAATGAAGATCTGCTACATAACCCAAGAGCTTATAAACCAAAAGTCATCAAATGTCGCCAACTGATAAACTCTACCGTGATGGATACTTGTCTTTTGGGTTTTCTAATCTTTCAGACAATCACACTACTAAACATTAGTTTATCCGCTAGCTTTGCTTGAGAACAAAAACACAAATCTAGTATAGCAAGAGCATCAGATATCTATCCAGATTAATTATCTATCAGATAAATCAGCCTATACCTTGAGAATCATCATATATTACATTGCAAGAGGTCTAGTACCCGGATACCAGTAATCCACAGTTCTACGATTTTGCCTGTGACTGCTTGGAAAATGTCGACTACTAATCAAACAATCTAATTTCTGTGACCAAAAGCATGGGAAGACCAACCACAAAATCTGTGAAGTCTACCACATAATCTGACATACCTAGGAAACTAGGGAAAATTGCATTTAGGATGAAGGAACTCATACCACTGTGCTGGATCTGAGGAAGGGGATGAGAGCTCTGGTGCAGTGGCGCGACCTTCCGTTGCGGCTGCTTCAGGTCCGCTTGCCCACCCAGTTGCGGCGCCAGAGAGGATGCCACCATCCACGTGCTCCACGGAAGAGGCCGGAGGAGATCCCCATGGCGACCGTGACGGCGGATCCATCTGTGACGATGGATAAGGGTTCTTCCCGTCCAGTGGGGCTCGTCGGGGAGGACCGAGAATGGACGAGGATTGAGTCGAGCTCATGGAAAAAAACGAGCAAATTTCGGAGGGGAATCCAACCTGAGCTCGGCGTGGTGAGAAAATCGCGTGAAATGATGGATAGTGGAGGGAATCTCTCCCACAAAGGAGAAGATTGCGCGCGCGTCGGGGCAGGATGGGGAGAAATCCCGCGCGAAGGGGCTGTTTTCACGGCCGTGCGAGCGGATCTAGCGGAGAGAGCAGGTCGGGGGATTGGCACAAAAGATCAATCTCGGGGCCGTCTAGTAGACGAATGTCCTACAACGGACAATTGGTCATCGATCCGTTTGGCTATCGACGGTCTACAGACTAACAGACGGCCTCCTTCTCTCACCCATTTCTCTTTCATCCAGCTCACCAATTTTCTTACGTGGCAACTATTACAGATAGCTGACTAGGCACCATTGTACATGCCCTAAGATAGTATCGGTTCTTACAAAAACGGATAGTGATAATTTTTTTTTATCGGTTCAAACTGGAAACCGAATGTAACGTTGATACACATCACAAGTAATTCTGATCAAAGACTGATTATGATGTACATCAATATCACAATCGGTTTTACGCTCAGAATTGATTGTGATGTAATTGTTCTTATATCATAACCGATTGTGATACATTCATCCATGTTAGATCATTTATCCCTATCAGTTTTTTCATAAAAAATTAGAAACCGATTAAGATAAAATGATAGTGTTGTACCATTCTGTAGTAGCTGCTGCTATGTTTGACATGATTAATCATTAGTTAGTCTCCTACCATGAACTCGCCCGCGCCACTCATAATTTCAGCGACGGCAACTTTTTGGGGTCTAGAAGCTTTGGAAAGGTCATTAAGGACAAACTGAGCAACGGTTCGTTGGTTGCAGTAAAAGTTCTAAGCATGCAACTGGAGCAAGCCATGAAAAGCTTCTATACCGAGTGTTGTATACTTCACATGGCAAGGCACCGCAACCTGATAAGGATTTCTAAACACCTGGAGCAATGCTTCTATGCTTTTCTTTCCAATACAAATTGTACAAATCTTGAAGCAAGCGAAGGGGTAAGTAATCCTCATCTACCCTTCATTAATGTTTTAATATTTGTACAACTTTAAAAAAGAAGAGCACAGAAACACCTCGTTATTTTATTAGCAACCATAAGAAGAAGAATAGGAGTAAGTCCCTTCATCTCACCTCGGAGCTACCCACCCTGTCAATTGTAAAAAGTAGTCTAGTCGTGTCTCGCACGAACAAAAAGTGTGAAATGAGGACGTAAGGCCTCTAAGTCCTCCTCTTTCTTCTAAACCACTCCCTTCGGTCATAAATAGTTATTGTTTTGGATATAGTGATGGTCAAACTTCTGAAACTTTGACTATCGATATATACTTGAATATTTAAATTGGATACATGAAAAGTATATATGTAAACTTGTCTCAAGAAGTACTTTCATAATATTATAATTTTATCGAGTTTTATAAATATATTTTAATAAAAATTAGTAGTTAAAGTTATGTTTTGAAGACCGTGTCGATATCCAAAACGACAATTATTTGTGACCGGAGGGAGTAATTGCTTTGGCTTGACTCTCTGAATTACCTTCAATAAAGAATTAGCTTAGCACAGAATTTGTAGCTCGGGGTGAAAGAAATCCATGGCCAAACCTGAGATTTCCTTCCCAAGACTGATTTTTCTGTATTTATAGATCGCCCCCTACTAGCTCCATGTTGAATTGACTTGTTCTTACTCTCAAATCGCTTGAGTCCTTCAAAGAACAAACAACTAAAAGGAACTTTGTTAATTATATTTGGAGAGGTGTTTCTATGCTCTTCCTTTTAAAAGTTGCACAACTATTAAAGCATGAATGAATGGTAGATGGTGATTACTTACCCCTTCGCTTGCTTCAAGATTTGTACAACTTGTACTAGAAGGAAGAGCATAGAAGCACCTCTCATATATTTGTGATATATATGTGTGATGATTAATTTGACAACAATATCTATGATTGAAAAATATATTTACGATAAACTATAATATTTATTATGAATAATTTATTTATTTGTGGAAGATCAAGATATTGCATGGGTTTATTTTTTAATTGTAACAGGTGTGGAGATGCAGCGCATGCATATGTGATGCACACTACAGTCGAAGAGAATCCGCGTATGTGGTGCTTAGCCAAAGAGCAACACGCAAGAGTTGCATGTGCAACGAGATGGGGTGCAAAAAAGTACACATAGATAGACGACGCAGTGTAGCGGTCAGTTGATCGTGCAGCGAGCGAGCCATAAGAGAGCTTGTGTATGATTTCTCCCTCTTGCGATATGGATCTCGCCTTAAATTTCGTACAATGTTTCGTGGCCCGCCCTGTGAGTGCCGGACATCCACGAAATCTCGAGCTAGGCTGCGCCACAATGACGCTTCAAGGCCCAGAAGAATCAGATCTGCTTGGATGCACATGTATAGAATTTTTAAAATAATAGTTTTAATGAAAATTTATAGAAATAATACGTCGGTTAAAAAATAGCAAAACTACCCTTCTGTAGAGTCTGTCACTATTTGAAAATAGTGACAGAGGAGTTTTTACAACGGTTGATCTCTCTATCGCCATTCCAAATAGCGACAGAGAAGTATATAGCCTCGGCGCCGCAGTGCTCTGGCAAGAACCGAGCCAAGCCAAGCCCGTAAGCAAAGAAAGAAAGAAAGAAAGAAGAGGGAGAGGGGAAGGATGAAGAAGAGGGGGGGGAGATGAGGAAGAAGAATGGGGAGACGAGGAGGGGAAGAAGAAGAGGGAGAGAAGGAGAGGAGGGGGGGAGAAGAAAGAAGAAGAACGCGTCGTGATTTTGCAGTTTTTTTATTTAAATTAAAATTTAAAAATTTGATTTAACTATTAGATTAATTAGGTTTATAAGTAGTTAGTTACGTAAAATAGCAACAATTTTTTAGATATACAATTTAGCGATCAAATTAATTAGGTTTGTAAGTAGTTAGCTGTGCAAAATAACAATAATTTTAGATAGACGACTTAGCGATCATATTAATTAGGTTTGTAAGTAGTTAGCTGTGTAGAATAATAATAATTTTTTGTATACATGATTTAGCGATCAGATTAATTAGGCTTATTAGTAGTTACCTGTGTAGAATAGCAATAATTTTTTAAATAAACAATTTAACATGTTCATTTCTTGATTTCACAACAATGTGATATCAGCATGTTCATTTCTTGGTTTTACAACATCCTTCTAGTCTTTCTCTTGATTTTACAACATCATTGATCTCCGCATCTAACAAAAATACGTGTTATAAAAGTAACCGAGGAAGTATCATAAGTACTAGTGAGAGTTGCGCGCTCCGCCGCGCCGTGCGAAATTTGATCCAAGTTTTTATCTCTAAAAAAAGGTAAGAATATCCGAGTTTTTTTTTGTTCGCTTGGGTATTTCTTGGAAAAAATACGGTAGGTAAGAACCGTCGACGAACCAGCGAAACAACGGCTCTTTTTGGGGAAAAAAAGAATAATACATGTTCTGAGAAATATTAGATCCCAAACTGCAAAAAAAAGCTATAGACGCCGAGTTTAACACCCTATGCGGTCAACAGGCAATAATACATGTCTTAAAAAATATTAGAGATCGAGTCGCAAAACAAATTTTAGATGTCGAGTTTAACACCCTATGCGCTTATTTTCCCGTGAAAAATGAGAAAAAACGGGAAAAAATGGAGAAACGACGGGCGAAAAATGAATTTCCATTTTTTCTAGGGAAACGACTAACGAAAACATTTTCTTCATGCTCCGGAGAAAAAATGGATCACGAAAAAAAAATTTCGGGCAAAACGGAGAAAAAAAACGGTCTCACATTTTTTTTTTGGGAAACGACTAACGAAAACATTTTCCTCATGCTCCGGAGGAAAAACGGATCACGAAAACATTTTTTCCGGGCAAAACAGAGAAAGGAAACGGTTTTCCATTTTTTTTTGGAAAAACGGACAACGAAAACATTTTTCCCATGCTCCGGAGAAAAAACGAATCACGAAAATATTTTTTTGGGAAAAACAGAGAAAGGAAACGGTCTCCCATTTTTTTAGGGGGAAACAGCCACCGAAAACATTTCCCCCATGCTCCAGAGGGAAAACGGATCACGAAAACATTTTTTTTGGGCAAAACGGAGAAAGGAAACGGTTTTCCATTTTTTTTTGGAAAAACGGCTACCGAAAATATTTTTCGCATGCTCTGGAGAAAAAATGGACCACGAAAACATTTTTTTCGGACAAAACGGAGAAAGGACCCGAACGTAAAGCGCGAGGACCTATTTGTTATAATTTTAGACCTGTTCGCTATTCTGAAAAATTAGGAAAGGGCTCGCTCGTGATTCATACTTAACGGGAGGTCCTCCATGTAAAATGGCAAACCAGGGACCTAAACGCGAACCGTTAAAAATATTTTGCTCTCACGTAAAATCGCGCAAGGACCTGGACGTAATTTCGGAAAAACCCGAGGGGCTTTTCACAAAAATCCAGGTGACACGTGGGGGGCTGGCTGGGCTCGGTTTTCTTCTTTGTGAAGTATATAAATAGATCTCTTTTTACAGTGTACTAAATTCAATTTAAACCGTTCATTATTTTCGACCCAATGGATCATATTAACTAGAATTTATTTATACTTTATCTGATAGTAGAGTAGTAAAAATACTCTTAACAAATCAACTGTTAGATCTGATTTCTACTACCTACTTATATACCACAAGTATAATGCACCGTAAAATTTATCTATAAATACTAGAGTTTTTATCATCCTCTAGAGGTACTCCATCCGTTCACTTTTACAAGCCTTATTTTTTTGAATGATCTTATTCACAAATATAAAGCTTGCTTGAAGATTAAATGAAGTCTTTCCTTCTTACCCCTATTTACTCTCTCAACCATATGCATTTATTCATTACCATCCACACAAAGTATATCTTTCATCTTCTAAGACAATTAAGTAGGGATATCTAAGTCATTTTATCTTGTACCTTTATTAAATTCAACGCAACCTTAATCCTTGTGCAAAGTCAAAATACGTTATATAAAAATAAACGGAGGGAGTACTACCAAATTACCCTTTTAAACTTTTGTATCTCTTGCTATCTCTACCTTTTAAATAAACGGAGTGAGCCACACGAGAGCGGCAGATGGACTGTGTGCGTGCATGTGTGAGTTTTGAGTTTTGTATGTGCATGTATTGGACTAGTAGGTGGATATGTATGTATATATTTGATTATAGATAAAAAATTAAGATTAAGAGGAGAATAAATACGATGGGTACCTCTGGCTTCGTGGTGGCGTGTAAAAAATGATTAGAGCAGAGGCGGAGAGTAGAAATCAGAAGAGGCTGCGCGAGGCGCTGAGAGAAAAAGCTTCATGTGGTGGCTGTGTTTGTTTAAATTTGGTCTTTGGAGGAGAAGGCTCTTGGAGCTGGAAGAAGCTAGGCGACTCTTTGGAGTGGAAGAGACTTGATAAAGGGGATGGCAATTTTTGTAAATAAGATCAAGTTGCAAGGGTACCAGGAAGTGGGATTTGCGAAGCTCCAACGGCCAGAAGCATCGTTTTCCTTGCTTCTCTCGTGTAGTGCAAATTGGGCTGGAGCTTCTCCTCTCCAGCTAGCTGAAAAATTACTGTTTGTTTTGGCTTGTGACTTATGAAGGCCTAGAAGCCAAATAAACCTAAGTAGAAGCCTAAACAAACAGACCCTAATAAGATAGAAAAGCACGAAAAAATTGGCAGCAACGAATCCGAAGTCGCTGTATTACATCCCATCGATTTCTGGTCTCCTCGCACGTCGCCGCGTCTCCTCATGCGTAGTTCTATGCCACGTGGGTGGCATCACAGATTTGTTACTCATCAGAGTTCACAAATGGCACGTAGCTCGGATGGCAGAGGGCTGTGACGTGTGCGTGAGGTCCTGGGTTCAATTTATGGCAAACATTTTTCTTGTTTGATTTATTGCATCATTTAATTAAGCTACTATGATATATTGAAAATTTTTGCACCTCTTTGAGAAGGGCCTAAGAATATGTCTAAGCCACCGTAAAAATTTTAGATCATGATCAAACTTGTGTAAATTTTAAAATTTTTGATAGTGCTACTAATGCATTTAAAGCAATTTTGATGATTTAATTAAGCTACTAAATCATATTTTTAATTTTTGAAACTTTTTGAGAATGGTCTTGAAATCATTTGTGAGCTACCATAACATTTTCAAATCATGATCGAACTTGTATGATTTTTAAAAATTCTCATAATGCTACTAATGTATTTAAATTTCACTTAATTAAGCTATCAAATCATGTTAGAAATTTTTAAAACTTTTTTTATAATGGTCATGGTATCATTTATAAGATACTACAAAAATTTCAAATTATTATCAAACTTGTGTAAATTTTAAAAAATCTGAAAGTGATACTAAGGCATTTAAAGCAACATTTTTTAGAATGGTCTTGAGAGCATTCTTAAGCTACCATAAAAAGTTCAAATCATGATTAAATATGTGCGAGTTTTAAAATTTATGACAATGCTACTAATATATTTAATTTTTCCTATTTTTGGTTTCTAGAGGCATCATATGAATTTGATTTTTTAAACTTATTAAAAAGGGTCCTAAGAGCATTCATAAGCTACCATAAAAATTCTAGATCATGATCAAACTTGTGCGCCATTTAAAAATTCTAACAATGCTACTAATGTATTTAAAGCAACTTCAATGATTTAATTGAGCTATTAAATCATGTTATAAATTTTTAAAACTTTTTTATAGGGGTCTTGAGAGCATCAATAAGCTAATATAAAATTTTCAAATCATGATCAAATATATGTGATTTTTAAAAATTCTAACAATACTACTAGTGCATTTAGATTTTGTAACACCCCAAATTTTTGCTTTTCATGAATTTAAATGTGGATTGGCACTTTGGTGAATTTTTGGAATTTTCTGGAATTTATTTGAATTTATCCCCTTTTGAAATAATTAAAGAATTTAACTTTGCAAATAAAATTTTGTTGGAAATATTTTATTTGAGTCCAAAATGTTCCAAAATATTTTCTAGAATTTTTCTAGAATTGTTCTGAGTGTTTTGCTATTTTTAATGAATTAAATGAATTTCTGGGAATTAATTGGATTATTTAATCGCTGGAAAAACCTAATCGGTTTCACTGTTCATCCGACCGGACCCGAGTCCGAGTCAGACTCGAGTCCGACCCGGACCCGAACGAGCCAGCCGTTCCGGTCGAACCAAGTCACCAAGCCCTAACGCGCTTGATCGTTGGATCGAGATCCAACGGCCACGATCGCGCCACGTCGCCGAACCCGAGCCCGACTGAGCCAGCCAGGTTGCCCGAGCCCAAACCCCCGTACCGTTGGATCTTGATCCAACGGCTAACGTTGAGCCACGTCACCCCAATCCGAATCCAATTCGGATTCCGCCGCCGCAGCCGTGTGGGCCTCGGTTTCCGCGGTTTTCATGGACGCCGAGGGGCCTATTTAATGCGCCGCCGCCGCCAAAGTGTTGCCGACTTTCGTGCACACCCGTAGCCCTAGACAACGTCGCCTGAGCCGCCGCCGTTTGCCCGCGCGAGCTCGCCGTAGTTGGTTTGGTGTTCCGCCGCGGTTAATCACCGTTTCCGCCGCCGTCCGCCGTCCTCCGCCGCCGTTGAGCTCAGATCCGGAACCGCAAGGACCAGCCACGTCGGAGGGGACCTTTCACTTCGCCGGAATCGCGCCCAAACGCCGTCGGGCGTGTCGCCATCCCCGTCTCCGGTGAACCAACTCCGCCGCGCGCCATCGCTGTCGCTCGAGCTCCCTCCACCGTCCGATCCAGATCCGAGGGCCCAGATTCGTCCACATCATCCCCGGTGAGATCTCACGTGCTAATCTCCAGATCTATTTCCAACCGTTGGATTTAGATCCAACGGTTTAGATCGCGCCACGTAGCCTTAACCGCACCGTGCTAGATCCAATCTCAGCTGTTAGATCTAGATAAATGACTAGCGATAACCCACGTTTTAGCGTTAGATTAGATCTTGACCGTCCGATCAAGATCGAACGGTCTAGATCAGCCGAATAGTTTTCCTATTGCGTTAAGCCAGATCTGATCTGGGCCGTTGATTTTCAAATCAACGGCCGAGATCCAGCCACGTGGTAGAGCCTGGCCGTCGCGATCGCGCCACGCCGGCCGCCGATCGCCGTGGCGTCGGTAGTGGCGTCCACGCGGGGCCCGCGTGTTAGCGACCAAGCCAAACCGCACCATGACGTCATGCTGACGTCACGGTGGGGCCCGCGTGTCAGCCCACTCGGCTGAACCGTGTGCTGACGTCACCAGAGGGGCCCACACGTCAGAGACACGAGCCGTGGACCGGGTCCACGGTGGACCAAACCAAACCGTGCGCCGGGTCCATGGACCCGAGGTGACGTGGCGGCCTCTGATTGGTCCATGTGTCATGCTGACGCAATAAATTAATTTCCAAAAAAGAAAATCATTTATTAATTCAAATTATGGATTTCAAAAATGGATTTAAACTTCAAACGCTTATAACTTTTGCGTTTCAACTCCGATTTGAGTGATTCAAATTCCTAAATTTTCATAAAAATGAGACCTACTCAAATATGAATTTTAATTAATTTTTTATTATGAATATTTCTCTATTTTTATTTAATTAATGTTTTCTTTAAACTTTAAATGGTTATAACTTTTGCATTTAAACTCCGAATTTGACGTTTCTAGTTTCTAAAAATTTATAAAATTATTCTCTCTCTATTTATGAACTTTATTTGGATGTCTGGACACTTTTTGTCTACTTTTTATTTATTTATTGCTATTTGCACGCTTCACGAGTAGACATTGAAGTGCCCGAAGGCTTCGAAGGTGAAGTGTCGACCTAGGAGCCAGGTCAGGACCAAGAACAAGTACTCTTTGAAGGCAAGTTGTGCTTTGACCATGTTGATCCCATTTTCAAATTATTTTGATTTAAATTATTGCATGCTAGTTTAATTAGAAAATGTTTTATTTAATTATGGGAAATTAGATAAATGCCAAATTGCTGTATGACACCTTGGTTAATTAAATATGTGCCATGACCCCTTGTCACCCTAGTTGTGAGTTATTAGTTGGACATTATTAAATTGCCAACATGGGTAGTTGGACCGAGAATTTTTTTTTAAATAATATTATTTTAATCAAAATTTACAGAAATAATATGCCGAAAAAGAAAATAGCAAAACTACCCCCCTGTGTCCATTTGAATTGGCGACAGGGTCCTGTCGCCATTTGAATTGGCGGCAGCTCTGTCGCCAATTCAAATGGCGACAGGGGGTAAAATAGGAATTTGCCCCATCCTGTCGCCATTCCATTTGGCGACAGCATTTAATACCGTACGCGCGAGGCGCCTGTCGCCAAATGGAATGGCGATAGGAGCCTTTACCCATCGCGGGCGACGGTTCTGTCGCCATTTCTCGCTCGCAGAGAAAGAGGGACAGAGAGGGAGAGGAAGAAGAGAAAGAGAGGGAGAGGAAGAAGAGAAAGAGAGGAAGAGGAGGAGAGGGAGAGGAAGAAGAGAAACAGAGGAAGAGGAGGAGAGGGAGAGGAGGAAGAGGAAGGAAGAGGAGGAAGAAGATCTCGGTTTCGCAGGTAAATTTTTTTTTTTTGTATGAAATTAGCAATTTAGTGAGTAGATTAATGACTAATTTAGTGATTTAGCGAGTAGTATTATCATGTTTTGATGATCTAGTGACTTAGGAAAAATTTAGCGATTAGCGTTGTGTTCGAATTAACGACTTAGTGATTAGCGTTGTTTTCGCGATTTAGCGAATAGTATTGTTTTCGCGACTAAGCGATTTGTTTAACCACTTAGCGACTTAGCGATTAGCGTTGTTTTCGCGATTTAGGAACAAACCCCAGGCACGACAGCCTTTGGCCCCGTAGTCCGTGTTTGCCATGCTTGCCTCGGCTTTGCTCGCCTCAGCCCCGTCGGCTCTGTTCTTAGTGCACGGCCCGGTCACACTTGCCTCGGCTTGCCGGCCTCACCCGTTGCCTCCACGCTTCGTTCGGTGATGGTAACACGACCCAACCGCCAGCCCTTCCGCGAAGCCAAATAGCGGCAATAATCATAAATGATGAAGCCAGGCTTGTATATGGCAAAATCGCCTTTATAGCCAAATGGACCGGGAAAATGCCATGAAAAATTTCTGGGAAAGTAGGAAAATAATTATGAATTAGCCCTTCCTTTTTTTAGAAATTTTAGAAATCAGTAAATAAATTCAGAAATTTGGTAGTAAACACTGAAAAATAGTTTTTTGAGCTTATGGACTACGGAAAATTTGGCAAAATTGGTATTAGCATACCTCTGGATTTACTTTTATTGCGACTTAGCGTTGTTTTCGCGATATTGGAACAAATCTTCATGCTACTTAGCGTTAGTTTAGCGACTTAGCGATGTTTTCGCGATATAGGAACAAACATCCCGCCGCGCCGGCCCTGCTCGCCGTGCTCACCTCGGCCACGACCGCCTTTGGCCCCGTTGGCCGTGTTTGCCGCGCTTGCCTCGGCCTTGCTCGCCTAGTTTAGCGACTTAGCGTTGTTTTCGCGATATAGGAACAAACCTCCCGCCACGCCGGCCCTGCTCGCCGTGCTCACCTCGGCCACGACCGCCTTTGGCCCCGTTGGCCGTGTTTGCCGCGCTTGCCTCGGCCTTGCTCGCCTCAGCCCGTCGGTGTGTCACACTTGCCTTGGCTCACGGCCGGCAGACGAGCTTGCCTCGGCGCTTTGCAGCGATGATTGCATGGGCCGGGAAAATGCCATGAACAATTTCCTAAAAAATAGGTAAAAATTATGATTTTGCCTTTCCTTCTTTCCTAAATTTTAGAAATCAGTAAATAAATTCAGAAAATTGGTATTAAAGACTGAAAAATAGATTTTCACATATCGAAAGTCTATACGTAGCATAAGTACATTGTCTAAAAGGTGTGTGTCGTACACAGTAAGAATTTCATGAAATGTTTGACAGGTATGGATGAACGAGTGCAGTTTACAATATACTACGGAGAGGGAATTCCGAACATGGGTGTGGAAGGGGTGGAACTAAGTCATTTCCCAAGTGTCGTAGTTGGTCTGTCACGTCCAGCGGAGCGTTCATGGAGCACAGTTAGAAGATGGTTGTACCAAATATTCTCGTTGGACCGTGAGTTGCATGGTGTGAAGCTGCACGGAGTAGGGTGTCGGAGACGGAACTGTACGTACTGGGAGTTAGTTGAAATTACAGGTCCGAAATCATGGAGTTCGTATGTCAGAGCAGCGATTGAGAGAGGATGGCCATTAGTATTGTTGGCGCAAGCATTTGAGAAAGCAGAGGGCATCCGTGAGGAACAGCGAGGAGGTTGTTGGTGACGAAGAGGAGGAAGTTGGGGAGAGCAGCCAAGCAAGAGAATACTCGGTGAGGCATGATGTTAGTTCGGCTCGGGGCGGTGCAAGATGAGGAAGTTGGTGTTCCAATGGAAGGCGTGCACGAGAACCAATGGGTGTGGCAGGCGTCACGAGGAACCAATGGGTGTGGCAGGCGTCACGAGGAACCAATGGGTGTGGCAGACGAGGAGAACATATTGAATCGCTGGTGATATCAATGGACGC
The DNA here is from genome assembly GCA_036346355.1 of Rhipidocladum racemiflorum. Taxonomy (NCBI): domain Eukaryota; kingdom Viridiplantae; phylum Streptophyta; class Magnoliopsida; order Poales; family Poaceae; genus Rhipidocladum; species Rhipidocladum racemiflorum. Next base: position 51,523,842 of record CM070578.1, on the reverse strand, counting down.
AGAGAGCCGGGACTACGAGGATTTAAGTAACGATGAAGAGGATGAAGAGCCTTTCCCAGCGGAGTGGGATGAGTGTCGGTTCGACAGATCGATGGTCAACGAGGGTGAAGATGTCCAATGGGAGTACGATCGAATGAGGTGCGGCAAGATGCAATTTACAAGGATAAAGGTGAGGTGCGAGAAGCGATCCACGGCATGGGCGGTGTCAACTGCGTAGACCCTTACAGGTTGCTAAGTCGATCGGCGGGTGTATGATGTCGGATGCAAGATGGAAGGTTGCCCATGGCGTGTCCATGCTTACCAACCTAAATGGGACACAATTTGGAAGTGTTCTATAGTAGTGCCGCATGCATGTGTCTTTGTGAGTCTACACAATCGCATAGAAATATATCTTCGGCTTTGTTGCCAATGTAATGTCTGGGGAGATTGTGGGCAACCTGGATTTAGAGCCACGTGCCATCATACTTGCAATAGAGCAGAGGTATCGATACCACGATAAGCTATGCGAAGGCATGGAGAGCGAAGCGAAGGCATTGGAAGCAAGGTTTGGCACGTCACGAAGACTCCTATCAGAATCTGCCAGGGTTGCTTCAGGTGATCAAGGAAAGGAATGCTGGGACTTATGTCGATATTTTCGAGCAACCTTCACAGCGTTTCCCTGGGAAGATGTTGCTCAAGCGGGCATTCTTTGCTTTCGGTGCGTGTATCAACGCATTCAGACATTGCCGTCCGTTGTTATGCGTGGATGGGACTTTTCTGACCGGGAAGTACAAAGGCCAGATATTGACTGCCATAGGAGTCGATGGCAATAATCAGGTTCTTCCCGTTGCGCTCGCATTCGTAGAGGGTGAGAACACTGATAGTTGGCTATGGTTTCTAAGGAACGTGAAAGCTGGGGTCGTGGAACAGCGGCCTGGTGTGTGTGTCATACATGATCGGCATCCCGGGTTGCTAAAGGCGATCGTGCAATTGCAGCAAGGTGAAGATGAGACACATCCATGGCCTGATTTGCGTAGTAGGTGGTGTAAGCGGCACATGGGCGCCAATTTTTACAAGCAGTTCAGGAACAAAGAGCTGACAAAGCTTTTTAAGAGGCTGTGCGACCAGAACCAGGAAAGAAAATTTGAGAGACTATGGAAGAAGTTGGACGAGCTAACGTCAAGGCATACAGCCGAGGCAGCGAAGAAACCAACAGCTTCCGCAGGGGAGGCCCCAGTAGCGCTTGCAGAGTTACCAACAGACCCTCCGAACATGGTTCGGAGGAATGGAAGGGCTATGAAATGCTTCTCCGAATGGATAGAGCATGAGCCTAAGGAGAAATGGGCTCAGCTTTATGACACCGATGGCGCCAGGTATGGGGTCATGACGACAAACTTGGCTGAGGTTTACAATTGGGTCATGCGGGGGTTGAGGCCACTTCCCCTGGTTGCTATAGTGGAGGGTGTTCTTCGTGGCATAACGAAATACTTTGTGGATCGCTATGCTAGGGCCGTCGCCCGCATGAATGCCTGATGTGAAGTACTCCGAGATGATTTCTACCTACATGGAGGAAAAGGGCAAGAAGGGGGAGATGCATAGAGCATTGAAGATGGGCACGAGGGAGCTCCGATTTGAGGCATTATGTAAAGATAAATCAGGGCGTGGGACAAACCAGCGGAGAGTTACTCATGAATGCACCATGCATAGACAAACATGTGTATGCACCTGTAACAAGCCTCATCTGTTACACAGGCCATGCGCACATGTCATGGCGGCCTGCTCAACAATCCGAATGGATCCAGGTATATTCTTGTCTCATTTCTTCAACAAGGAAGAAGTGATGGCAACCTGGAGTGGGGAAATGTACGGTTTTCGAGTGGTGGGTTTATTCACGGAGCATCATACCTGGGAGGCGACACGGTGGGTTCCGGATTTAAGTAGGCTGAAAGGTGTTGGGTGACGGCAGACAAGGCGTATAAGGAACGATATGGATGCAGCGGAAAGTGGACGTCGTGTGAAGAAATGTTCAGTTTGCAAGGAGACAGGCCACACTTTCAAGTATTGTCCCACGGTTCAGAGGCAGTAAAATTGTTGTACGTCGTTTATGTATGGAGTTTCCAATTAAATTGTTGTACGTCGTTTATGTATGGACTTTACAATTAAATTGTTGTACGTTATTAATGTATGGACTTTCCAATTAAATTGTTGTACGTTATTAATGTATGGACTTTCCAATTAAATTGATGTTCGTCGTTTATGTATGTACTTACTGATTAAATTGTTGTACTTCAAATTTATTATGGAATGATTGTTTGCACTTTCTTTATGTAATTGTTGTGTTCAATTTGTAACGATATGTTCTTCTATTTTCCTATTGTCGGGTTACACATTGCAGGTATGGCGTACGAGTTGCTTGACCCGGTGATAGATGCGACTCACGGAGCCACTTGGCCACCGCGGCCGGCAGGGCAGCTACCTCTTGAGCTTGGCGCCCTACGCTGCGCACCCCATGAGAGCATGGAGGATTGACCCGCGATGGCTTTCGAGGTTAGTACACTAATCACAGGGTTATATAAGTTCAATGTACTGTCATCTATGTGTGTAGGCAGCGTACTTACAATATTTTCATGCAGGTTGAGGGCAGCGCGGTTGCTTCCATTAGCCAGGATGGTGGAGGCTACCGTGGCTGACGCCCAGGACAGGCGAGGTTCCTCCAGGAGGTTCCCGTACGACCGGAGCTTACTGACCGCTTTGGTGGACCGTTGGCGCCCTGAGACGCACACGTTCCACCTTCCGTGCGGCGAGATGGCGCCCACACTTGAGGACGTGAGTTACCTACTGGGCCTACCTTGCTCAGGGGACGCAGTGGTGCCGGTCGACGTCGACCCTGACTGGCAGACGGACCTCCTGCACCGGTTCGCAGGTGTGATACCAGCAGGGTACAGCACTTTCACTGCTACGCACGGCCCTACGCAGAAGTGGCTGGTTCAGTTCTATGTAAGTTGCGCTTTATTTTGTAGTTTTTTTTATCCGCTTTCAGTTCCGCCGCTAACCATAGCCTTTTGCAGCCCGAGAGGATGGCGGCCGGAGCGGAGGACTACGTCGTCACCCGCCACTTCGAGGCGTACCTGATCTGGCTATTCGGCTGGGTCATGTTCAGCTCGAGCCACGGAGACACCGTCGACAAGCACTTGATCCAGTTCGCCAGGACGATCGCGGAGGCCGACATGGATCATATCCCACAGCTGGCTTGGGGACCGGCAGTACTGGCGGCCACCTACCGTGCTCTTTGCGATGGGTGCCGTCGCACCTCGGACTCATCCGTTCTCGCTGGGTGTCCGCTACTGCTTCAGTTGTGGTCGTTCGAGAGGTTCCAGATCGGACGTCCACATATAGACTTGGAGCCGTATGGCGACGATTTCTACCGGGCAGTTGGAGATGAGGTCGACCGCCCTACCATGGGGTCTTTGTGGTGTAAATCGACGGGTTAGTACCACATAATATATTACCTTGTTTGTGAAATAATTTTTATCAATACTATTCTGTACTAACATTGGTGTATTCCTTGTTTTTGCAGCCCACTTTCGCCCCAGTTACGTCGCACGCTTCGTACCCTGAGTACGTAGCGATGTTTGACCAGCTGACAGATGACCGCGTCATTTGGCGGCCCTACCTTCCAGAGCTTGTCGACGCGCGAGCTCCTCAGGGACTTTCGCTGCAGTGCAGCAGTGACGCCGCATACTGGCTCACACGTCGTCACTTGGTTTTCGACGTGTGCGTTGAGACGTACGCGGCCCACCGCGTCATGCGGCAGTTTGGCCTCCGTCAGGAGTTCCCCCCACCTGCAGGTGCCATCGTCTCGGCTAGCGTCCACTCGTTAGTATTGCTTTCCATCTCTGTTACAATTATTTAATATCTCATTTAATTGCATATTTTAGTAATGAAGTTTTCGTTGCAAATCGACTAATGCAGACTGACACGCAAGGGCTTAGGCCCTGATGCGGTAGGCGACACGCATGATTCCTCATGTCGAGCGGTGAAGCGCGAGCTTTGGCCAGGCGTGCACGAGGAAGCGCCCCCTTACGACCACGGCACGTCTGGCGACTACATCCGGTGGTACAGCCCGCGCACACGCGTTCGAAGTTGTGCGTGTGGTGGAGTCACCTCGAGGCACGTTCCCTCCACGGACACCGCCCTACGGCGGACTCTGCTTTTCACCGCGTGGTTAGTACTTGCTCCCACAAGTTGTATACCCTGCCTGCATAGAACTAACAAGCCATTTTCACAGGGTGACATTGCTCGGGAGGTGCACGACGACGCGGCCTCGATGGTAGCAGCTATCGACACGCAACGCGACCATACATCAGGTGAGAGCGATGCTGGCGGGTGTTGTCGACAAGACCGCTCGCATCGTCCACCTTACGTCGGGCACGAGGTTGAGGGACGATGTGGCGGCACAGGTCCCGGGCCGTTCGTCTGCGTGAAGCGGCGACGGGTTCGCACACCGCACTCCAAAGATCGCGCCACTCGCCCCTCCTCCCGATGTACCGGGGCTCCAGTGGCGGCAGCCCACTCTGAGTACACCTTTACGCTCTGCCCTTGTCTACTACATTTTTTACATCATGTGTGCTAACGTGAAACATTTTTCAACAAATTGCCGATGACCGTAGCGCGACCCACTCTGGCGGCTCGAGCCCCGTTAGCGACACCGATGTTCTTCACGATTGGCTTGATCCCCGGCGGCGGCGATGGAGGATATCCTAGGTCCTTCGCAGCTTGCCTCGCGCCGGACCCGATCGGCCGACGCAGTCGACCAGCGCCGGACCCGATCGGCCGACGCAGTCGACCAGCGCCGGACCCGGTCGGACGCGGGACCCCTTCACTACTCCGACTCCACCACGTCGCACTACTAGGAGTTCTCGCGGAGTTCCTGCTGACCACGACATATTCAGCCGGGCATGTTCAGCGTCGGAGGAGGCCTGGGGCCACACGTGGCGTCTTACCTCGCGAGGGCCGTAGCTAGTTTTTGCTTTAGTTTTATCTTTTAGTACTATCGATTCATTACGTGGAACAGTGACTTTGTTCAACTGGTTTATCTTTTCGTATGTTTTATCTCAATGAATCCGCCTTTCATGGTTTGACGACTTCCTCCGGCCCAAAAAATAACTTCCAACATGCATTTATACGGGCCGCCGAAAATCCTTCATCGTTAGGGTTCGTGCGCGAATATAATACTTAGGGTTGTTGGGCGTTGAGAAATTATATGCGAAGAGAGTTGTAACTGAGATATTTTTACGGAATATGGTAGTCCGTATACCAAATAGCACATCTGGTACATCCGGCACAAAAAATAACTTGCAACATGCATTTGTACGGGCCACCGAAAATCCTTCATCGTTAGGGTTCGTGCGCGAATGTAATACTTAGGGTTGTTGGGCGTTGAGAAATTATATGCGAAGAGAGTTGTAACTGAGATATTTTTACGGAATATGGTAGTCCGTATACCAAATAGCACATCTGGTACATCCGGCCCAAAAAATAACTTCCAACATGCATTTCTACGGGCATGAAAATCCTTCATCGTTAGGGTTCGATGCGTGAATGTAATACTTAGGGTTATTGGGCGTTGAGAAATTATATGCGAAGAGAGTTGTAACTGAGATATTTTTACGGAATATGGTAGTCCGTATACCAAATAGCACATCTGGTACATCCGGCCCAAAAAATAACTTCCAACATGCATTTGTACGGGCCGCCGAAAATCCTTCATCGTTAGGGTTCGTGCGCGAATGTAATACTTAGGGTTGTTGGGCGTTGAGAAATTATATGCGAAGAGAGTTGTAACTGAGATATTTTTATGGAATATGGTAGTCCGTATACCAAATAGCAGATCTGGTACATCCGGCCCAAAAAATAACTTCCAACATGCATTTCTACGGGCCGCCGAAAATCCTTCATCATTAGGGTTCGTGCGCGAATGTAATACTTAGGGTTATTGGGCGTTGAGAAATTATATGCGAAGAGATTTGTAACTGAGATATTTTTACGGAATATGGTAGTCCGTATACCAAATAGTACATCTGGTACATCCGGCCCAAAAAATAACTTCCAACATGCATTTCTACGGGCCGCCGAAAATCCTTCATCGTTAGGGTTCGTGCGCGAATGTAATACTTAGGGTTATTGGGCGTTGAGAAATTATATGCGAAGAGAGTTGTAACTGAGATATTTTTACCGAATATGGTAGTCCGTATACCAAATAGCACATCTGGTACATCCGGCCCAAAAATAACTTCCAACATGCATTTCTACTGGCCGAAAATCCTTCATCGTTAGGGTTAGGCGCCGAATGTAATACTTAGGGTTATTGGGCGTTGAGAAATTATATGCGAAGAGAGTTGTAACTGAGATATTTTTACCGAATATGGTAGTCCGTATACCAAATAGCACATCTGGTACATCCGGCCCAAAAAATAACTTCCAACATGCATTTCTACGGGCTGCCGAAAATCCTTCATCGTTAGGGTTCGTGCGCGAATGTAATACTTAGGGTTATTGGGCGTTGAGAAATTATATGTGAAGAGAGTTGTAACTGAGATATTTTTACGGAATATGGTAGTCCGTATACCAAATAGCACATCTGGTACATCCGGCCCAAAAAATAACTTCCAACATGCATTGGACCACGAGACAACACAAAGGCTGCGACCTATCACCGTCGGTACCGCACGACCTACCACCCTCAATCAAAGCGCACGACCAGTCACCCTCAATGTAAGCTGCATGACCTGCCACCCTCAATAAAAGCTGCACGACCTGCCACCCTCAATAAAAGCTGCACGACCGGTCACCCTCAATGCGACTTGACAACACGCTACTATCAGCTTTCTCAGACTTATTGGACCACGACGTCGTGCAGCTTTCACGAAGCGTGACAGGTGATGCAGCTTTGCGAAAGGCGTGCCATGTCGTTCAGCTTTGCTAATGATGTGACAGGTTGTGCAGCTTTCGGAGAGGGGAGACAGGTCATGCATCTTTGCCAAGTGGATGACAGGCTATCTAGCTCGCCACCACTATAAAACCGGTGGAGGGATACACTTCCATTACCAACAGACTGACAATCAACTTCTGCACACTTCACACGAATTAGGCTACGATGTCGTTCTACCGTCGCCTCTTCAGCAAGCGAAACTTAACCCCCCCCCGAATACCCGGATGCGAGTTGTGTTGACGCTCCAGTTCTTCCGGAGTTGCCCCGACCTAATTGCGCCTGCAACCTTCCGGCGAAGATGATGCAGTCTAACCACGGAGCTACGGCCGCCCGCGCTCATTACTGTTGTGCACACGGCTATGAGGTAAACCTACTAGTGTCATTACAGTTAAGGGTACCACTACCATTTCATGCGTCGTTTTTCTTTTGTAGCGCATGGACCGGTGTTGCTTCTTCCAATGGATCGACGGGCCGGAACGACGTGACTACGAATTTCTCAACAACTGCCACGACGCCTACCCCACTTCGCCCGAGAACTTCACCCGGTGGGAGAGGCCGCCGGGATATGTCCCCCTTCTAGATCGACCGGAGTTTAGGGCCGGTGGGCAAGAGAGCAACCAATCGGTGAGTTTTATGCGACATGCTAATGTTACGCAGTCACAAAGTAGTAATTCTAAACTGCTTCCTCGCATACAGGACTCCAAGAAGAAACTTGCAAAATGGATAAAGTCAAAGGAGAAACCTCCTCAAGGGCCCGCACCCGAAAGCCCCGAATTTTGCGATCACGACCTGGAAGCAGTCGTTGATACCTGCCAAGGGGATCTAGCGGACCGGAGATTCTACCGGTGCCCCTTGGCCGAGGATGAATGGTGCGCCTACTTCAACTGGGTGGATCCGGAGCAGTACCACCCACATCTCAAACTTCCCATATGGGATAACTGGGGGGAGCAACCCTCTCCGTGGTGCTACTTTCGCCCCGAAAAGCCAGACCCCGAGTACGCCCAAGGTATTTTGCAACGACCACAGCATACATACTGTATGGACTGCAGGGCACGCTTCCGATTATACAAGGACAAGCCCAACACGCACCTCCTGCACCACATAGTGGAGTGCGAGCCGAAACAAAGAAGACGTCTCCGCAAGGAACCAGAAGTGGAAGAGGATTCCTCCACTCTAAGTAGGGACAAGGGGAAGCAATGGCCGAGATGCGCTGCGGAAGAAATCCTTGCCGATTCTGAGAGACCATCAGGGAACCCGAGCGGTATTAACATAGGGGACGCCGGAAATCGGGATGGCATGCCCATATGGGAGGGCAGAACTCCACAGAATGCACACAACCAAGTTACTTCTTATACCCCAGAGACGTACGGCATAGGCTACCCATTCGGCAAAGAATCGGGAGCACGCCCACGGCCATGGAGCTCTTTCATAAGAGAGATTGAGCGGTGTCCGAGAACAAATCGCAAAAGAATGACGGGTGATGTAATGTGTAGAAAATGTATGGCATCGTTCCCACTCTACGAACATAGACGGAACGATCACTTGTTCCACCATGACAACCAGTGTTATCGTCACTTCTCCTAGGAATATGGTCACTGTTGTAATGTCATTGTAATATAATCCGTTGCTCCTTTCATCATCTAAACTTTCGTTACATGTGCACTACTAACGTTGAGTTTTGTTTCTAACGTTACTACCTGCATATACGTGCTTTTCACAATGATCGTAAAATCAGTCATCAATTGGTAGCCTTCTTTGATTGATTCCTTTCCTTTCCTGTTGAGCCATGAAAGCTAGCCTATTAGACTGGAATTATCCATGCATGTACAAGTTGTACAACCCTCTGAATTTGCAATGTTTGGTTCTTGGCATTGGTTTTCTTGACATATACGTAAAATGTAACACCTTCGTGAGGAGCTAAGAATTCTTCAGCATTAAAATATCAAATTTCATCATGTCATATGGATACATAGTCACCGGTTTTCGAAAATACAAATAAGCAACAACCGATTATGAAAAAGTCGAATTTAACGTGACTAGTACATCTAAACTTATCTGCATTTTTATCAACTCGGTTTCAAAAATCCGAAATAAACAAAAAAAATAGATTGGCTGGCCTTGTTCCGGGTGAACCGGAGAAGGTACTGTTCACTATTGTCATTTCGGTGTTCCAAATACACCGATTTTTGGTTTAGCGTTGACCGAATAAAACATGTCAGTTTTCCATATACAGGAGATGCAATTTCAGGTTTCATGATCCAGAGCTTAATACGGTTGGGTTTTTTCGCTCTTACACAAAAATGTTATCTGATTTGAGAATACTGAGTAAATATTGTGTATAGAATTCCAAAATTTCCTTATACATGTGCTGCATATATATATATATTAAAGTATATACAGTTCAATAATATTTTTTCACCCTTTCACATTACTTTTCCTTCATAATTGTAATTTTATACATTACAACATCAATTATCACAGCTAAATATGTTTTTTCCTTAATTTATTGAGGTTGCCCTCCTATGTCCATTTCAATTGGCGACAGGGGGGTGTCGCCATTTCAAATGGCGACATATGCTGTCGCCATTTGAAATGGCGACAGGGGCAAACTCGACATTTCCATCTTTGCCCACGCAGCGGAGGCTGGATGCCATGTCGCCATTTGAATTGGCGACAAGACTCTGTCGCCAATTCAAATGGCGACAGGACCCTGTCGCCAATTCAAATGGACACAGGGGGGTAGTTTTGCTATTTTCTTTTTCGGTATATTATTTCTGTAAATTTTGATTAAAATAATATTATTTAAAAAAAAATTCGTTAGACCGATGTAGTATGCTTAGCCTTGCCACGTGAAATGCTTTGGACAATCAAATGCTAATTTTGATTTAATGATATACTACACCTGTTTTGAAAGAAGTATCATGTGTTATGGTTGTTGATGGCACGTGGTGCATGGTAATCAACTGGGGGCTTTGATAAATAGATTTCGACCGGGGCATGTGGCAAGAATGATCGGGTGGGCCAGTTGTGGCACCGGGAGCGTTGGTTTGGTTCTTCGGGTAGTCTTGCCCTGGTCACCCTAAGGACTTAACCTTGCAAGCCTCTGAACTGAGTCAAACGTGCAACCACATGTCTATAATGGGACGGACCTAGTTGATTAAGTTGCTAATAACGTACCTATGGGACCTCAGGATGTCAACTACACCCTTTGTGTAGTTGTACGGGGGAGCGTACCGGGGCTGCGGCCAGGTACCCATCTAACGATTGATTGGCCTAAACTTCGTCTTTGCTAAGGGAAGGGTTAGTGTGTAATAACCGGGGAGGCTCACTTGTGCTGTTAGAAGTTTCCGAAAGACTTTGTTATGGACACTCGCCTTTGTGGTGTTTGGCTGTATCTTGTGGGTAAAGTGCATAACCTCTGCAGAGTGTAAAATCTATTCGAATAGCCGTGTCCGCGGTATTGGACATTGCTCGGGAATTACAGACAAGGGTTAGATTCTCTTGAAAATAACTTGGACTTAAAAGGTTGGGTTTGGTTTACTAATGTTGTTGATGGAAATGTGGGTTAGGATTGGAAAAGATGTTTATTTAATTGCTGGAAAAGTTATTGATCTTATACTTGTTTCTACTGCTTTCGAATCTACTTATGTTACTCGTCAAATGCTGTTTCACTGCAATTATACCCTGAGCTACTCCTTTGTACCAAGCCATGCATGTAGTATATTAGTTTGCATTCTGTGCATGACTTGCTGAGTACCAAGTACTCACCCTTGCCACAATACAACACCAGTTGAAGGAGAGTCTTCACCAGCTTTGGAGGAGATCCAAGAGGAACCGTCTAGCTAGGGAGCGAGCCCAGTCAGTTGCCTGTGGTATACTGGATGGCGCCACGAAGTTATCTTATTTCCCGCTGCTGTTATTTCTCTTTTATCAAGTTTTCGCCCTGCGTGGTGTATATTTGTAACTTGACCTTAAGGTCGAGCAACCAGCCTGGTTAACTATTTAAGGTACCTTATTATTTCGTTGAGTATGTTCCTGGACTAGTGTTGAATACACAGAGGGTCCGGATTTGCAAATTCGGGTCCCGACAGATTTCACTCTTTTTGGTTTTCCAGATGCATCAAGTGAATTTGATTTTGAAACTTTTTGAAAAGGATCCTTAGAGCATGGATAATCTACCATAAAATTTTTTTTATCATGATCAAATTTGTACAATTTTTAAAAATTCTGGCAAGGCTACTAATGCATTTAAAGCTATTTCACTTATTTAATTGAGCTATTAAATCATGTTGACAATTTTTGAAATTTTTTGACAAGGATCCTGAGAGAATATCTAAGCTACCATAAAATTTTAGATCACATCAAACTTATGAAATTTTTAAAAATTCTAATAATGGTATTAATACATTTAAATTTCATTGTTTTTGGTTTTCCAGAGGCAACAAATTATTTTGAAATTACAAATGCTTTCTCATTTTAGGTGATAAACATCTTTTTTTTTCAAGGATGCGAGCGACGCGGGACCTAAGTTTTGTCTCTTTTCTTTGTGAAGTATATAAATATCAAAGTTTTTATCATCCTTGAGAGATATCACTAAATTATTTTTAAAATTTTGTTACTATTGGTACCTCTATCCTTGAAAATTTTAGTACCACTTAGTATTAACTCAAATATTTTGGTATCCTTGAAAATGGTAAAAAAAAAGCTTACCCGCTTTGCAAACATTAAAAAGCCATAATGGTAGGGCTTACCACTCACAACCGAATCAGTGAAGTCCTTAGAGCATCTCCAACAGCCTTGGTATCCTGCTCTCTATCTGTAAATAATACCAACTTGCTGGAAAAACACCTCTCCAACAGAATCGCCAGCCTCTTCTGGAAATCCAGCGAGCGGAGAGAGACTCGCTACATTTAGCGATTCTCTCTCCGCTCGCTATCCCCTCCGGCGCAACTGAAAGCTTGTTCGCGCGACCGAGCGGATCGTCGTCCCCCCTCCACTCTCGCTCTCTCATCCTCCGTCGCGAGCACGGAGCGCCGTCCCCTCTCCACTCTCTCGGTCTGACATCTCCGTCGCGACCTCACGAAGCGCCGCCACCATCTCCACTCGCTCTCCCCTCCGAAAGCCACCGGCGGATCCCCAACCCCGACGAGGCATTCGACGGCGGATCTAGCACTGGTAATGCTCCCCCCTGATTTCTTGTTTCCTCTAGATCTGGCTACATCTTCGTGATTTGTTGGTAAACTCCCCCCTGTTTTCTTGTTTCCTCTTGTGCAATCTTCCTCTCTCCATCCGGCTGCGACGCGGATCCGGTAGTGGTACAGCCTTGGACCTCCAGATCTGCATCCTCCATTGTTTTCTTGGTAAGTACTCGGCCTACCACCATTTTTCCTCTTCCCGTGTGATTTACAGAAGGATTTGAGTGGTGATTTACAGAAGGATTTGAGTGGTGATTTACAGTAGGATCTTGAAGGGAAGTATTTGTCGGCGTATTTTACGCCAGGGTCCCCACTCCCCTGCAATAAAAGAGACCGTCGGCGGCGAGTGGTGTGTCCGGCACACCGCAGTAAGCAAAGAACTCCGGCATGGTCGCGATGGGCAGTGGCGATCGAGCCACGCCACTGGCGCCAGGAAGGTGGTCGCCCAAGGGACACGTGGCGAGTGCCATGCCCTAGGGCGACGGCGAGGTGGTCGCCAGCGATGTGTGGCGACCAGGCCACACCACTGGGCGCCAGAAGGTCGCCGCCCAAGGGACACGTGGCGGCGAGCCACGCCCTAAGGGCGACGATGAGGTGGTCGCCCGGTGGGACAGTGGCGACGAGCCACACCACCGGGCGCCAGAAGGTGGTCGCCCAAGGGACACGTGGAAAGCGAGCGCGCCCTGGCGACAAGCGAGGTGGTCGCCCAGTGGACAGGTGGCGACCAGGCCACACCACTGGGCGCCCAGGAAGGTGGTCGCCCAAGGGACATGTGGCAGACAGGCCTCGCCCCTGGGCGACCAGCGAGGTGGTCGCCCAGCGGACAGGTGGCATGCAGGCCACTCCCCTGGCGTCCACCCCCGAGGCTGCAGTGCCCAGGTCAAGGGCATTTAATGCGAATCGTGCGCATTAAATGCAAAGCGCGGAGAATGCAGTATGGCGGCGCGTCTTCCCCAGACGTGCATTAATTGCGTGTGACATCACGACAGCACCTCACCCCCTGACGGAACGGGTAGCGTTGGCGGACGTGGGGCCCGAGGCGGGGGTGTGACGGCTGCGGCAGGTAATAAGGGGATGTAAGAACAGGGACGTGCGCATTAAATGCGCCCTTGTCAGTGTGATGAGTGTGCCTTTCCGTGTAAGCCTCTCATGTGCCCCCGGGAGCCCGAGTATAAGAGGAGGCCGGGGTGCATGGGGGAAGGGGTTCGACCCATTGTTAGTAGGTTTCATACTCTCAAGCTAGAACGCAAGCAACAGCAAGAAAAGCAGGATTAGGGCTGTTACTCTCCGGAGGGCCTGAACCTGGGTAAACCCTAGCGTCCCCATTCCTCTGAGCTTCACCGGCACCCCGTTCATCTTCCTTCCACCGGCGATTACCCCGAAAGCCCCCCGTCTGAACCTTATCAGCACCCGACCCGGAGGTGCCTGTTGGCTAGAACACCGACAGTGGCGCGCCAGGTAGGGGCTATTGGTGGTTAGATTGCCCTCTTCCTTCCATCTCCAGTTCGAAGCTCAGCAGGAGTAGGGGCGCTTGTCTGCATGGCGGAGTCGCACTCCAAGCGCAGCAATCTGCCCGAGGAAAGCAGCGCCCGTAGCCGATCCCGGCGTTCGGGGAGGGAGCCGGGCCGCCCGGGTCCCTCCGCTTCGGGAGGGCCGCGCATGGCTCCTACGCCCGGGGGTCAGCCCGTCCAACGGCGCTTGGCGCTGGGTGACGACACCCCCGCGCGAAGCCTTCATGCGGACCGCTCTCGATCATCCCGATGTTATCGGGGACACCAGCCACTCCATGGCTGCGGGATATCGTCCACCTGGTCGACGCCGCTCAACAGCAGGTGGAAGCGGCGACCCAGCCGGGGGCTTCCGGAATGTGGCGGCAAGGAGCGCGCGCAGCTGACGCGCAGGGTTCCAGCCACCACACAACGTCTCCCGGTGTCAAGAGCCAGGACAAGGGGAAGGGAGTCCTGGTTGCAGCTCCCTCCATTATAGGGGGACGTTCACGTGATTCCGCTTCTTCTCGCGGTCCCCCCGAGTCCAGGGGGAATCGCGAAGATCTCAGATCGCGCTTGGACGAGAGGCGACTCCAGCGCAACGGTGACCTGCGCCACGTTCTCAGGGGGCGTCGCGAGAGCGCACAGCGGCGCCCCAATCCCCAGATATCCACCGGACGCCAGGGGGCTTCCCCCTCGGACTCCGGGGAGAGCGCAGGGTCGCACTCCTCGACCTCTCCTCAGGATCGAGGGGCTGGCGAACAACGCTGCTCCCCCTATAACGTTGGATGCCAGGCGTTCTCTCTCCGCCTCTGGCGAGCTGCATGGCCGGTGAGATTCCGCCCCGCCTCCATCGAGAAGTACGACGGCACCACCAACCCGGAGGAGTTCCTGCAAATTTACACCACGGTGGTGCGCGCGGCGGGAGGGTCTGAGGAGGTTATGGCCAACTACCTCCCGACGTCGCTGACGGGCTCTGCCCGGTCTTGGCTACTTAACCTCCCGCGAGGCTCCATGCATTCGTGGGAGGAGCTATGCGACATTTTTGTCGCCAACTTTCAGGGCTCCTACGCTCAACCAGGCGTGGAGGATGACCTCCACGCTCTGGAGCAGACAGAGGGGGAGTCCCTGAGAGAGTTTATCTGGCGGTTTAGCCACTGCCGCAACACGATCCCCCGAATCTCTGAGCAATCGGTGATCATTGCTTTCCGGAGGGGGGTCCGGGACCAGAAGATGCGGGAGAAGATGGCTACCCGCATCATCTCAACCACTTCCGAGTTGTTCTCCCTGGCGCATAAGTGCGCCAGGGCGGCTGAGGCTCGGAAGTGCGCAACAAGGCCCACCGACACTGACGACGCCGGCACCTCGAAATCCTCCGACCGCAAGAAGAAGAAGAAGCGAAAGGAAGCCACTGCTAGAGAAGTCCTGGTTGCCGAACCAGAGACCAAATCCCGGCGTCGCGATGATCCGGACCGAAGGGACGAGTGCCGGGACCGGCGCGGCGACCATAGGAACCACCGCTCGCCCCGTCGCGAAGACGATGGGGGCAAGCCCTATTGCCCCATCCACCGAACAAGTGGACACGACTTGGAGGACTGCCAAGTCGTGTCCAAGCTGGTAGACAGGCGACACAAGAAGCGCCGCGAGAAAGACCGCGGAGAAGACGACGACGAAGACTCAGCTCCATTGGCCTTCCAACAGGCGGAGCACACGGTGGCATTCATCCACGGGGGCTCAGCCACCTACTCATCGAACTCGCAGTACAAGCGGGATCTGAGGCAGGTCTGTGCCACCTTATTGTCCTCTGGGGCGAGTAGGCTGCTGAAGTGGTCGGAGCAACCGATCACTTTCAGCCGAGCCGACCACCCGGAGAACGTTTTCGGCCCGAACCATTTGCCGATCGTGGTCTCTCCCATGGTTCACAACGCGAAGCTCGGGCGGGTCCTCGTTGACGGAGGTAGCGCCATCAACCTGCTGTCAGTTGGGGCGTACCAAGCGCTCCAGATACCGTATGAGGAGCTGCGTCCGGCCCCACTTTTCTACGGAGTTGCCCCCGGGGTGGGCCTCTTGCCCCTGGGGCAGGTCCGGTTGCCTGTTTCGTTCGGAAGTGCTGAGAACTTCCGGACGGAACTGGTCAACTTTGAGGTTCGACTTCGACCTCCCGTACAACGCCCTGCTTGGTCGTTCGGCCTTGGTCAAGTTCATGGCGGTTGCTCACTATGCCTACTTGCTGGTGAAGATTCCCGGGCCTGGGGGTCCAATTACGGTGAAGGTGGATAGACTGGAAGCCCTGCGTCTAAGCAAGCAGCTGTAGGACCTGGCCGGCACCACCTGCTCGGCGCGCGATAAGGACGACAACCCGAGCTCCCCCCCGGTCAGGGCCCGCGCTCCGCCCAGACCAGCGGGCGAGGCGAAGGCGGTCCCCGTGGGCGAGGACGGCTCGGGCAAGGTCGTCAAGATCGGCACCGACCTCAGCGCCAAATAGGAAGGCGCGCTCATCACCTTCCTCCGGTCTAATCTGGATGTGTTCGCTTGGGAACCATCAGAAATGACTGGGGTCCCTACGGAGGTGATCGAGCACCGATTGGCAACGCTCCTTGGAGCGCACCCGGTTCGACAAAAGATCCGGCGGCAGGCGCCAGAGCGGCAGGACGCCATTCGGGACGAAGTGGAGAAGCTTTTGTCCGCCAAGATTGTGCGGGAGGCCACCTATCCGGAGTGGTTGGCCAACCCCGTGCTCGTAAAGAAGTCCAACGGGAAGTGGCGAATGTGCATCGACTTCACCGACCTCAACAAAGCCTGCCCCAAGGACCCGTACCCCTTGCCGCGGATAGACATCGTCGTCGACTCCACGGCAGGGTGTGAAGCCCTGTGTTTCCTCGACGCCTACTCCGGGTATCATCAGATCAGTATGGCGCAGGAAGATGAAGAAAAAACCGCCTTTGTGACTCCTCTCGGTGTATACTGCTACGTCAGGATGCCCTTCGGGCTGAAGAACGCTGGTGCCACCTATCAGCGGGCCATGCACATTGTGTTTCGGCCCCAAATAGGGAGGAACCTCGAAGTGTATGTTGATGATCTGGTAGTTAAAACAAAAAAGGCCGATGAGCTTGTTCAGGACCTGGATGAGACCTTCTCCCGCCTCAGAAAATACTGTATAAAGTTGAATCCCGAGAAGTGCGTGTTTGGTGTCTCATCCGGGAAGTTACTCGGGTTCTTGGTCTCCAGCCGCGGGATCGAGGTCAACCTAGAGAAGATAGAAGCAATTGAGCGAATGCAGCCGCCTACCCGCCTCAAGCAACTGCAATGCTTGACCGGCCGGCTGGTCTCCCTTGGACGGTTCATAGCTCGACTAGGGGAGAAAAGCCTGCCGCTGTTCAAGTGGTTGAAGAAGACCAACTCATTTGAATGGACCCCAGAAGCCCAGCAGGCGTTTGAAGGCTTGAAGCAATACCTCACCTCCCCCCGGTGCTGGTCGCCCCCGAGCCAGGTGAGCCACTGCTGTTGTATGTGGCTGCTAGCCCCTCCGTCGTGAGCGCGGCGCTGGTGGCAGAGCGAGAAGGCATCCAACAGCCGGTCTACTACGTCAGCAAGATGCTCCACGACGCAGAAACAAGGTACCCTCAGGCTCAGAAGATGGTCTATGCGGTGGTGGTGGCGTCAAGAAAGTTGCGGCACTACTTTCAAGGGAGAGAGATCATAGTGGTCTCCTCATACCCCCTGCGCGAGATCCTCCACAACCGAGAAGCAGAGGGCCGCATCGCCAAGTGGTCCGTCGAGCTGGGGGAGTTCGGTGTCAAGTTCGCTCCTCGTACCTCGATAAAGAGTCAAAGGCTGGCGGACTTCGTTGTCGAGTGGACTCCATCTGAGTCCGAAGCCGATGAGGTCCCCGCGCCCTCCCCCTGGACGCTCTTCTTCGACGGGTCCTTTAGGCTTGAAGGCGCGGGGGCTGGGGTTCTCCTGGTCTCTCCGACCGGAGACCTCCTCAAGTACGTGGTCGTCCTCGACTTCAAGGCCACCAACAACGTCGCCGAGTACGAGGGCTTGCTGGCTGAGCTCCGGCCCGCCGCAGCCATCGGTGTCCGGCGCCTGCAAGTAAAGGGCGACTCCCTGCTGGTCGTCAATCAGGCAAGGAAGGATTTTTCCTGTCCTGACCCCGTCATGGCAGCATACCTGGCAGAGGTCAGGAAATTAGAAAGGCGTTTCGAAGGGCTGGGGTACACTCACATCCCCAGGCGTGACAACCATCTGGCGGACGAGCTCGCCCAGCTCGCCTTGACCAGATCTCCTGTACCGGTTGGGGTCTTTCAAGAAAGGCTTCCGCGACCGTCCATCGCAGCCCCCGTTTCTGGCGGGGACGATGGTGATGCCGCTTCAGCCCTCGCTTCTGGGGGGAAAGCGGTTCCGGCGGAAACGCCCGGCCAGGCGGAGTACCCGGACGACCACCTCGTGGTCGCTGTACTTGACCGGGAAGGCACATGGATGGATCCGATCCTGGGCTACCTGCGAGACCAAGTGTGCCCCAACGATGATGCATCAGCAGAGAAGGTAGCACGAAAGGCCAAGTGCTATACCCTGGTGGGCGGGGACCTGTACCGCCGGGGTAAGAACGGAATTCTTCTGAAGTGCATCACTCGGGAAGAGGGGAGCAGTTTGCTCTCGGATATCCATGGAGGCGTGTGCGGGAGCCATGTGTCCGGACGAACGATGGCGGGAAAAGCTTTCCGTCAAGGGTTCTATTGGCCAACCGCCCTCCAGGATGCCTGCAAGCTGGTGAGGAGATGTGAGGCTTGCCAGTTCCATGCCAAGCAGATCCACCAACCAGCCTAGGCCCTGCAAACTATCCCGCTCTCTTGGCCCTTCGCGGTCTGGGGGCTGGATATCCTGGGCCTGTTCCCGCGGGCCACAGGGGGCTACACCCACTTGTTCATCGCCATCGATAAGTTCACTAAGTGGGTGGAAGCCGAGGCAGTAAGATCCATCACCGCCGCAGCTGCGATCAAGTTCATGAAAGGGATTTTCGCCCGCTTTGGGGTCGCCAACCGCATCATCACCGAACAACGGCGCACAGTTCACCAGCGAAGCCTTCTTAGATTTCTGCGAAGAGATGGGCACCAAGGTCTGCTTTGCCTCAGTCGCCCACCCCAAGAGCAACGGCCAGGTCGAGCGGGCCAACGCGCTGGTGCTGAAGGGCCTCAAGACGCGGGCATTCAATCGACTCCACAAGCGTGGGGCCCGGTGGACTGAAGAGCTCCCGTCAGTGTTGTGGTCACTTCGGACTACCCCAGTCGGGCCACCGGGGAAACCCCTTTCTTCCTGGTCTACGGCGCGGAGGCTGTCCTCCCTTCGGAACTGGAACTGGGCTCACCACGCGTTGCTGCGTTCGTAGAAGAAGACCAGGGAGATCTGCGTTGGGATGACGTCAACCTTCTGGAAGAAGCGCGAGATAGGGCGGCTCTGCGCGCTGCAAGGTACCAGCAAAGTCTCAGGCGGTACCACGCCTCCCGGGTCAATGAGAGAACACTGGCAGTAGGCGACCTGGTCTTGCGAAGAATCCAGTCGCATGCTGGGTCGCATAAACTGTCTCCCCAGTGGGAGGGACCTTTCAAAGTGGTCTCGGTCTCTCGTCCCGGGGCGGTCAGGCTGGCCACTGAAGACGGTGAAGAACTGGCGAACTCCCAGAATATAGAAAATCTGCGCAAATTCTACCCTTGATCGGTTGTAAGTCCCAGGCTCCGTTCCCCGACCGGCCGGAGTGTGTCTTCCTCTCCACCGCGGGTCGGGGGAGGCCTTCTGTTTGAAATTAAATACTCATTTTCCTTATCCGAAAGAGTTGTTCTTCCTGCCCTCTTTTCGGTCTTTCGCCTTCTGTCGGGTAGTGCCAGGGCACTTGCCTCTGGTACCCTGCCACCCTGCAAAGCCCTAATAGCGAAGGCGGGATCACTAAGTGAGAGCGGCGCGCGGGAGTGGGTGATTGGATGGCTAGTTCAGCACGATCCCTAGCACGGTCATGACACTCTGGGTGTCCCCGTGGGGGTCGGCGACTTGAGCACCAGTGCCAAGAACCTAAGGCCCTGCCCGGACTCACTAAGTGTTTGCCCCCTAGAGGCTATTTGGGAGTCAAAATTTTGCTAAGGTAAGGGGTTCAAGGGAAATGATTCCCTGGCACAAGACCTTAAGTCTTTAAGCGGCCACGTGTTGGCTCGCGCGGAACAGGAAAGATTAGGGTAAAAGCGATCTTTAAGTGATATAGCAGGAACTTGTGCTCCCGTTTCATGTAAAATGTCCTGCATCTAAAGTCTTTACAGGCAAAAGCTAGAAGAAATATAACTACACTGCTGGGGATCCTCCTCGTCCTCCGCCGCCGCCTCGGCGGCCGCCACGTCCTCGTCAACTGGGCCGACGTCCAGTCTCATCGCCACGTCTTCCGCAGCGGCCTCCAGCTGGGGGTTCTCCATCGCCAGCTGTGCAGCGACCCGCTCGGAGGCGTCGTGGACCCGCTCCTCCGCCTGCGCCCAGTCACCTTCGATTCCCTGGACCGTGGCCGCAGGGTCGAAGTCGGGGTCGCGGCTGGCGCAGCAAGCCAGCACGAACTTCGCCGTGGCCGCCGCAACTGCGCGTCCCTCCTGGGCGGACCGGGCTGTAAGGGCGGCGGGCAGGTGCGTGGGGAAGTCCGCAGTCCGGCCGAGGCAGAATGCATAATGCCGCGGCCTCTCCTCCAGTGGACCCAACTGCTCCAGCCCCAATGGAGCAAGGCTGGCCACCGTCCGGTCGAAGGCGTGACGCAGCATCTCTATGGTGTCCACCTCCGACTGGGCCCGATCGACCCTTTCCGCCTCCAGCTCCGCGGCGAGCTCTTCGACGCGGCGGGCGCTTTGCTCCCGCTGCTCTCGCTCCCGCCGCAGCTGTACCTCCAGCCCCGCTCCCCGTTCACGTAAATCTTCCACCTCCTTGCGGAGGCGGTTGATTTCAGCTCCCGCCTCCGTGAGCCGCTCCCTGCTTGTCACCAGACGTGTGCTCGTGCTAGAGTAGAGCTCGCTAAGAGCTGCCAGCAGAGCATCCGCGTCCGCCGAAGGAATGGAGGCGGAAGGGGGATCCGGGGTAGGCGCGGGGCCAAGCGGGCCAGGGGCCTGAACGGCGGTAGCAAAGAATCGCTGGGGTCGCCCCCCTCCACCTGCTCGTCCTGGGGGTCGGCGACAAAGGGTGGCGCACCCCCTGCGGCCGCGGCGCCTGGATCGCCCCCGACTTCAGCGGCGGGAATGTCCGAAGCAGGAACCCTGAAAAAGAGAGAGAGGTAAGTGACGGTGAGATGCTGTTCGAAGGAACTTAATTTTTACATCGCATGTGCATTTTTGAAGGAGTACCTAGGCGACGGCCTCGAATCGTGGCACGCCGAGTAAGAGACCAGTCCTCGCTGGTTGCCGGTGCCGATCCTAGCGGTCTAGGGATCGGCGCTGGCGGCGGAGGAGGAATTGCCGCTGCCGGCGGCAGCGGCGGAGGAGGAATCGCTGCTGCTGGCGGCGACGGCGGAGGGAGAATCGACGCTGCAGGCGGCGGTGGCGGCGGTGGCCGTAGCCCTGTCAGCGAAGCCGGGGGCGGTAGCTGTTGCCCCACCGTCGGAGCCGGCGGAGGCGGAAAAGGAGCCGACGCCGGGGGGTCCGTTGTCGCTGCCCCAGCGGGGGGGAGAAGGACGTAGTCCTGCCAGTCGATGAACCACCCGTCACCATTGAGGAGCCGGCCGCTGCAGCGGAAGAAGTCTCCGCGGCCGCCGCAGAAGACCCCGCCCCGGCCGAACCCAGGAGGCGGGGCCTTTGGGAACGACCCCCGTTGGCGTCATCGTCGTCCGGATGCCTGCGTCTCCTCGGGTCACCCCTCCCTTGACCACCTGCGGGAGGGGGGTCCCGAATTGTCAAAGGCACCTGGCGTGTTACGGCGGACGTGCCCATGGCGTCCATCGACGGCAGGGCGCGGATTATCACCGCGCGCTCCCCCGGTGATAACCGGTAGAGCGGAACCGCGCCCTCCGGGAACGGCGGAATGGGACTGACAAAGCCCAGCTGCGCCATCCACCTGTCGATCACGTCGGGAGTCAGGTTCCCGGCGGCTGGCAACAAAAAAGAAGAAGAGGAAAGCCCCAGGAAACAGAAGCGCTGTCAGC
Organism: Rhipidocladum racemiflorum; assembly: GCA_036346355.1. Classification (NCBI taxonomy): domain Eukaryota; kingdom Viridiplantae; phylum Streptophyta; class Magnoliopsida; order Poales; family Poaceae; genus Rhipidocladum; species Rhipidocladum racemiflorum. Next base: position 51,502,032 of record CM070578.1, on the reverse strand, counting down.
ACCAGATTCAATCAGTAAAGAAGAAAGGCAAGGGACGATCCAAGGAGAGGCAGGTTACCTCCAGTAATACTCCGGGTCCCGTCGCCTAAGCCCATGTACTGCCAGGCCGGGCGGACGCGACGGCGCAGAGGGCACAGCCTCCGGGAGACGAAGTCCCGGATAACCATGGGCCCTGTCAGGCCCGCCGTCCGCAGCTGGTCAACACGGGCTAGCATCGCCTGGAGCTCGGGCGTCTCGCTCACATGGGCCCCCCAATTGAGGTTGCTGACCGCCGGACCAGTCGGAAGCTCCAGCACCTCAATGCCGCTGTCATCCTCGACGTACACCCAATCTTCGCGCCAATTCCGCCAACTGGACCGACAATCCAGTGGGATGTAGCGCGACATGGACCCGTCGCGAAGCCGTAGGTGGCAGCTCCCGGTAACGGGCGAATTACCGCCCGCGGCGCGAAGGGTATAGAAAAAGCGAAAAAGTAGGAGGTTGGGCAGCACTCCTACGAACATTTCGCAGAAGTGGGCGAAGGCCGCAAGGAGGACGACGGAGTTGGGGGGAAGATGGATGTGGTGAATGGCGTAGAAGTTAAGAACGGAAAGGTAGAAGTCGGAAACCGGCGGCAGCAGGCCGGCAAGAAGCTGCCACCTGAAGAAAATCACTTCTCCGGGCCGGCAGTGGGGCTCGACGGTCCCAGCGCGGATACAGAGGGCGCCCGCGGTTATGTTCCGAGAGAGCCTAGCGGCAACCTCCTCCTCGACGGTCGACGAGGGGAGAATGGGAGCCATCGGGCACGGGAAAGTATCAAAACGTGTCGGCGAAGAAGAAAGAGAAAGAAGCTCTAGAGCATGAAGGAAAGTTAGAAAGAGGTAGAACCGCTCCCCCCTCGGTCGACCTCTTATAAGGCTGCGAGGGAAGGATCGGCGGGAAAACCGAAAGGGCGCGGCGGTTCGAAAAAAGGGAGTTCAAAAGCCCCATTAAAAAGGCGCGTCCCAAGGATCGTGCGGCAGTTGCCAGGCGGGAATAACTGCACAAACCGCCTTGAGAACCGGAAGAAGCCAGAAGGTCCCTTAAAGGCTGCGGGGCGTGTGGGCTTATTAATGGTCCCACCCGGGAGACTAAGCGGTTTCCCGAGGGGCATTTAAGAGAAGGAAAAAGGAAGATGGTAGGCCAAAAAGCGCTCCTGGGTGGGCCCGGGGGCTACTGTCGGCGTATTTTACGCCAGGGTCCCCACTCCCCCGCAATAAAAGAGACCGCCGCGGGCGAGTGGTGTGTCTGGGCACACCGCAGTAAGCAAAGAACTCCCCGGCATGGTCGCCCCAGTGGACAAGTGGCGATCAGGCCACGCCACTGGGCGCCCAGGAAGGTGGTCGCCCAAGGGACACGTGGCAGATAGGCCACGCCCTAGAGCGACCAGCGAGGTGGTCGCCCAGTGGACAGGTGGCGACCAGGCCACACCACTGGGCGCCCAGGAAGGTGGTCGCCCAAGGGACACATGGCAGGCAGGCCACGCCCTAGGGCGACCAGCAAGGTGGTCGCCCAGTGGACAGGTGGCGACCAGGCCACACCACTGGGCGCCCAGGAAGGTGGTCGCCCAAGGGACACGTGGAAGGCAGGCCGCGCCCCTGGGCGACCAGCGAGGTGGTCGCCCAGTGGACAGGTGGCGACCAGGCCACACCACTGGGCGCCCAGGAAGGTGGTCGCCCAAGGGACACGTGGCAGACAGGCCTCGCCCCTGGGCGACCAGCGAGGTGGTCGCCCAGCGGACAGGTGGCATGCAGGCCACTCCCCTGGCGTCCACCCCCGAGGCTGCAGCGCCCAGGTCAAGGGCATTTAATGCGAATCGTGCGCATTAAATGCAAAGCGTGGAGAATGCAGTATGGCAGCGCATCTTCCCCAAGCGTGCATTAATTGCGTGTGACATCACGACAGCACCTCACCCCCTGACGAAACGGGTAGCGTTGGCGGACGTGGGGCCCGAGGCGGGGGTGTGACGGCTGCGGCAGGTAATAATGGGATGTAAGAACAGGGACGTGCGCATTAAATGCGCCCTTGTCAGTGTGATGAGTGTGCCTTTCCGTGTAAGCCTCTCATGTGCCCCCGGGAGCCCGAGTATAAGAGGAGGCCGGGGTGCATGGGGGAAGGGGTTCGACCCATTGTTAGTAGGTTTCATACTCTCAAGCTAGAACGCAAGCAATAGCAAGAAAAGCAGGATTAGGGCTGTTACTCTCCGGAGGGCCTGAACCTGGGTAAACCCTAGCGTCCCCATTCCTCTGAGCTTCACCGGCACCCCGTTCATCTTCCTTCCACCGGCGATTACCCCAAAAGCCCCCCGTCTGAACCTTATAAGCACCCGACCCGGAGGTGCTTGTTGGCTAGAACGCCGACAGTATTCTAATAACAATTGTTGTTGATGACCTTGCACTCTACCAATAGCACGTTCACAGAGCGGATATGGTCTCCAACACTTCAAATCCTCTTTCTAACTATGAGATAATGAATGTTCTGAACGTGTTATTGGTAGTATGGTCTCCAATACCATGAAACATACCCTAAACAGAGCGGATATGGTCGCCAACTATGGGATGATGAATGTTCTGTACTCTGAAGACAACTATGACATGAATATTCTTGGCTCCATATACCCTATATACCCCCTTTACTCTAGTTTAGTAATGAGAGTGGACTTTGAATTGGCCATGCCAATTCAAATTGTTGCTGTTAAACTCGGTTTGCTACATATTCCATTTTGACTATGTCAACACCTGTTTATCTTGCTTGTCCCTGAGTATTTTAGATGTAATGCTCTTTCCTAAAAGAGTTTGTAAATGGACTCTATAGTATGTCTTTGTGACACTACGGAATGGTGTGACATTATTTAACATGAATGTTAAGGTCAAAAAACTTTATGAAATATGGTATTGGAGGTTAAAACCATATGATAGGAGGCTTAATAGCGTTTCCGGGCCGTTTTCGGGCCGTTTTCGGGGTTTTGGACCTTTCCGGGGGAGTTTGGGCCTAAAGGAAAGGGTCGTGGGCTTTGGTGGGATGGAGTTTGAGTCCTAATAAGAGTAGGAGACCAGGTTGGGGGCCTCCCCCAGCCCCTTTAGGCGTTCACCCCCTGCCCTTGCGCCCCCACAAGTCCTAGCCGCCCCCCCACACCTCCCCACCTCCTCCTTGTGGCGCCTCCACCTCCCCCATTGCTCCACCACCTCTCCTCCTCCCTTGCTGCCCCTAGGGGAGTTCTCCACCTCCACACCTCAAAGATCCATCCGTTGGAGCGCTCCGCGACGAGGAGATCCGGCGGGATTGGAGCGAGGAAGGAGATCGCGCGAATCGGGAGGAGATCTACTGGGTTTTCGTGCGTTGGGCAAAGGTATGGCCATGGGAATCCTTGGGGTTGGTCTAGGTACTTTTCTAAGGGTGTTTATCAAGTTTTTAGATCAATTGATGGTACTGGAATTGAGTAGATTGGATTAGATCTAGAAGTTGCCACGTTCTCTGTTTCGGGCAGCATGAGCAGTCGACCTAGGGTTCGGTTTTTCGCCAAATTAGATTCGGAATCTGGTCGTACGGACGTTGAAGAAGTTGTAGATAATTTCGTTATCTTTCCGTGGATATAAAGAACGTTAAATTCCTCCCAGCCATTTGAAAGTTATGGCTGTTTTACCGAGCGTGTTAAAATCTGTGACGTGATTGGAACAGATCACGGTATTTTGTAGATTAAACAACTTTAGAGTCCGAATCAGTCTTTCCCTATACCTAGAAAAAGTTGGGAAATTTTCTAAGCTACGCGGGGATGTACTCGTTTAATTGATTCGGAGTCTTAGAACCCGAGTTATGCCTTTTGGAAGGCTGCTGTCCCGACGGGACAGAACCTCTGTTTTTAGGTTTTGCGAGTAGTTGGCAATGTCGGGGTAGATGAGGGTTTGCGTACTGTTTTGTGGACATGATTGTGAGTGTGTGATACCTATGTGCAGGTGGTGCGACCCCGGGAGTGCCTTCTACTTCCCGCCAATCAGTTGCCCGTGGTTGAGGCAAGTGTGTTGTAATGGATACCGATTTGTAGGTTGCTTGTTGAGAATAGATGGAATTGACTACATGATATATGATCACTTGACATGCTTTAATGATTGCCAATGATATGATGAGCATGTTTATTATGTTATGATGCCATGTGTTAATGTACGAGTTAAATATGATGTTGGCATAATTGCATATATGGCATGTTACATGGCCCGGGCGGTGAGAAAGTCATAACTAGTCCGGGGAAGGTCGGTGAGAAAGTTATGACTAATCCGGAGAGCCATTGAGTAAGTCCTACATCGTGATTCCATCCACGTGGTGTTTGCAAGCGAGGAGTAGGCACCCTCCATCTTCGGGATGGAAGGGGGGAGAGGGTGCACACCGATGGGTGTGTACTCAACCATACCGGTATGAGTTTCCAAGGAGACATGAGCATTGCATTGCATTGCATACGTAATGATGATGATAATGTTATGTGTTCATGAATGAGATGATATACATGATGTGAGACATTATTGCCATGTTATTGTTCTTGTTGTCCATTGCAATATGCTTGCTGAGTGATGAACTCACGCTTGTGTTTATGTTGTTTTCTTTTAGGTACCATGAATCCGGCATGCGGGGAAGGGAAATAGTCACACTTCCACACGTAGCTTCACTCTTTTGATTTCACAAGTCATTCAATTAGTGTTGATAATAAATTGCGTGTGATGATCATTGCTTTAAGGCTTAGCTTTGCTAAATGAGAATCTTTTCGTTCGTTTGACTCTTGGAGACATTATATGTTTGGAACTAGACTTACATTGTTGCTAAGTCGTTAATTATTGTTGTTTTAGATGCTTTCCATTATGATATAATTTGTGTTACTGTTGTTGCTCCTTCAATTCATGTTAAAACAAAGGAGATGCTGCCGAAATCTCGGTTTTTAGCATGTGCGCCTTTGCTGGAATTTATGTTTAATTGTGGTATTTAGATGTTGTTTAGCTTATGTTTGGTAGCATTCAGGCATATTAAATGTCGGGGTGTTACAGTCTTTGCGTCTTATGACTATACGGTGCATTTCTTTGCTTATTTTCTATTGTTGCTCATAGCCTTTTAGTGCGTGATGTTTCAATGAAACTGGACTACCTACCTCATTTTGGTGGTTCTACTTCAAGGTACAGGACGAGTTTGCAACACTGAAAAAAAATATGATTATTGTAATTCTGGTGAGAAAGACATCTTCATATATGATGAGACTTGAAAATGAATTAATGTATTGTTTATGCCATGGACCTACAGAATATGTTCTCAAGCACTTGCTGTCAGTCATTAAATTTGAAGCAGTGCAGCATATGCTAATGTGAACATTGCTAGATCTGTACTGTATCTTGCTTATGATTTTACTTTACCCTGTCTTGTGCTTCATGATCCATCATTGTCCAAAATCTGTATATCCTTCATAGCAACAATGTTTCTCCTGATGGACTTTGGAAAATCAATTTAGCGATGAGTTTCTTGGGGGCACCAGTCATGGAGAAATTATGTTGAGATGTCATTCTGTTTGTTTGTTTTCCACATCATATATTGTTCCTTGTTCAATGTTAGCTAGATATTTGGTCATGAATTTAGGTACAAGAAACTTTAGGAGTTCCATATCACAGTTCAATTCTGGAAACTCTAAATTTCCAGGCATATCTGTAGCCTTGACTCTAGGAGTTCCATATCTGCGGGAAGTTTTCTTACAACGCTTTTGGTTTTGCTTTCCCTGCCAGTATCGCCAGTATGTTCTTGTGGCACCAGCAGTAATAGTAAGAAGAACTCATGTACCATTATTCACTAAAACAGCTATCCTTGTCATGAAATGCACAAGATACATCCATAAGCTTTTCGTCTGTACAATTTCTACTCTTCCAAATTAAGCCAATCTCTTTCTAACTGTTTTCCTTTTTCAGATCACTTATCACTTCTTCCATTAGAGGAAAGAAACTTGGTGGGAGATAATTGACAACGGGCATTAGCTTACAGGTAATAGGTAGTTCTTAACTATGGTACCTGTGGTGTTGTAAATTTAATCTACTGTTATGGACTAGGTGCGAATTTGCTCATTTCTGAATGTTTCATATGCACTCAGTTTCATATGGACTAGCTGAATGTTTCATATGCACTCAGTTCTGTTATGCACTCAAGTTCTGTTATGCACTCAGTTCTGGTATGCACTCAAGATCTGTTATGCACTCAAGCATGTATCATGTTTGCTTTTGGTTGATAACTCTTAACTCATCTTAGTGTAATATTTACTTGCATATAGATGGATAAAGATTCAAAGAAAGTTAGTGAAGTGCATGCTTGGACAATTAAATGCATAATGGAAATTGCAAGTGATATTAAGAACATCGTGAACGATAATTTTTCCCCTTGCTCATGCGAGAGTGGAAATGAACTCAATGGACTCTTACTTGGGATCGAAGACGCTGCTCGCCGTCTTGATGACCTTGCCATACAATCGGAAGGGTTGGTGGGAACAACCGGTGTTGATCCAGTCGACGAAGAAGAAGGAGACGAGGAGTTGCGCCCGTACGACTATGAGAGTGATGATTCGGATAAAATTTACGATCATCAATTTAGAGAGGATGAAAGTATCGAGTCCAGTGGGTAGTGTTATTCGTGTCCTACTTTTATGAGACCTACTTTTTGAGTCCAGTTACTAGCATTATTCGTGTTCACCGTATTAAGACGTGTCGTACTTTTACATGTGTTGTTATGCATCTTTGTTTAATTAAGTATTGATGCTTACAGTTTGTGCAATATGGATGACTTCTATACTCGTCTGTTGACTGAGGGGGGAAGTGAAATTCGTTGGGATGAAAGCCCAATTGGGGAGCAACCTTCTCTAGTGAACCATTCTACTCCCCAATCGAGAGCTCAAAATAAAAGATCAAAGAATTTTTCGGAGAATGAAGATAATATGTTGGTATCGGCATGGCTTAATGTTAGTTTGGATCCAGTGCAAGGGACCCAACAAACTCGTACCACATATTGGAGTAGAATACATGATTACTTCTACGAGAACAAAACTTTCGATTCGGAGCGCAGTCAGAACTCACTTATGCACCGATGGTCATCTATTCAAGAGCATGTTAACAAGTTTTGCGAATGTTATGACCGCAATGAGCGTAGACGGCAAAGCGGGCTAACAGAGCATGATAAGGTTAGTCATTCTCAATTTTTTTCATTACAGATTTATAAGTGTTGTCCATGTTAATAAGGTACATGTCCTTTTGTAGATTGTCCATGCTAAATCATTGTATCAAGAAGAAGAAGGGCGATTATTTGCATACTTGCATTGCTGGAATATACTACAACACCATCCTAAGTGGACTAGTCATTTATCTCAGAAAAAGCAGAAAACATCGTCCAATGCGTCTCCGGGTAGTTCCAGTCCTCTTAGCTCTAATGCAAGTCATTTTCATGAAGATGCTGCTACTGCAGAAGCTGATGTGCTCAGAAGGCCAACTGGTAGGAAGGCAGAGAAAGAGCGGATACGCCGCGGTAAAGCTGCAGTTGAGAGTGGTGCAACAGGTTCACTCTACATGGAAGCATTAGAAAACTTTAGGAAAGAAATGAAAGAAATGGAGCTTATTAAAGAGCAGAAGAAAGAAGAGCGGTACGAACGAGCATTTGTGCAAGAACAGGAGAGAATTGCTCATGAGAAGGAAAAGATTGAGATAAGAAAAAATGAGTTTGAATTGAAGAGAATGGTTGAAGAAGAGAGAATTATGAGCGTTGACACTAGTCGCTTGAGTGGCCCACAACAACAATACTACCTGTCCTTACAGAATGATATAATCGCTCGCAGAAGTAATAGGTCCAGTTGATGTATGAATTAATTATTGATGTAATAGGTCCAGTTACATCTAGATGGAATTGGTTATTTTGCTTATCCTTGAGTTAGTGATGGACTTGAAGTTGAGTTCTGATTATCTTTATCATGATCATTCTGCTTTTGTTTTCAATGCTTGGGAGTTGAGTACATAATAGTTGAAATGCATAAACTGGTACATCATAGTTGAAGGAAAATAACTAGTACATCATGCGCTCGCCTACATCCCTCCATAATGGCGCCACAAGTGCTCGACTAGATCTTCTTGAAGCTGAGAGTGAGCTTTTCTATTTCTGATCGATTGATGAGTTTGAATAAACTCAGAAAGCTCATGTGTTCTTTCATGTGAGACTGCAACATTTTCTCCCATTGCTTCGTAATTGTAGTCGACTGGACCTCCATCCCGCTCATCTTCAATTATCATGTTATGCATGATGATACATGCTGTCATGATATCTCTAAGTGCTTCTTCATACCAAAAACGAGCTGGTCCACGAACAATTGCAAAACGAGCTTGTAAAACTCCAAATGCTCGTTCCACATCCTTCCTAGCTGCTTCTTGAGCTTCGGCGAAATGTTTTTTCTTATTCCCTTGGGGAGTTGGTATTGTTTTCACAAATGTTGCCCATGAAGGATATATTCCATCTGCAAGATAGTATCCCATTCTATAATTATGACCGTTCACACTATAATTCACTTCAGGTGCTTGCCCTTCGGCTAGCTTTGCGAAGAGGGGATCGGTGAAGAACATTAATATCGTTGTGAGACCCTGGTAAACCAAAAAAAGCATGCCATATCCAAAGATCTTGCGAAGCAATGGCTTCTAGAATGATTATTGGCTCATGCACATGACCAGTATACATGCCTTGCCATGCTGCAGGGCAATTTTTCCACTTCCAGTGCATGCAATCTATGCTCCCTAGCATTCCCGGAAAACCTCTTTCCTCACCAATTGCAAGTAATCTAGCAGTGTCATTACCATTTGGAGATCTCAAATACTCATCTCCAAAGATTTCAATAATAGCTTTCACAAACCTTCTCAGGCTCTCTATAGCAGTACTTTCTCCAATCCGCACATAATCATCAATAGCATCTGCTGCTACTCCGTAGGCTAGCATCCGAAATGCCGCGGTAACCTTTTGCAAAGTAGATAACCCAAGAATTCCAGCACAATTCCTCTTTTGAATGAAATAGTTATCATGTGCTTCTACAGCATGCAATATGCGAAGAAATAAGGAACGATTCATTCGAAACCTACGCCAAAAAGAAGGTTGAGCCGCGGACAGGACGATCAGCATAATATGCGAAGACATAAACAACAAATAATTCCAAACCTGCGCCGAAAGAAGGTTGGGCCATAGATAGGAGGATCAGCAAAATAGTCTTCGAACAGTCTAGCATGTCCTTCTTGTCTATTGCGATGAACGACTTGATGGCCAGGAGTAGAACCGCCATGGTGTGGAACATTAACATCGTGATCTTCCATCTGTGCTAGGTATCCTGTAGTCAGAAGAAATACGTAGTCATTATTTCTCACAGACTCCTCATCTTCTGAGAGACATTCCGAGACTAAATTTCGACGACTCATTGAGGTATTGTTGGTAGTGAACAACAAGAAGCATGCAATACTTTGAACTGCAAATGGGTATGTATATATAGACAAGAATAATATAGCCGTTCGAATTTACTCGTTGCAGCGTTGTCGTTACAATAAATTCCGACTTTTAAATTCCAGCATTGAAATATAGCCGTTGGAATTTACCTGTTGAAAAATAACTGTTGCAGTGTGGTGGTTACAACAAATTTCGAATTTTAAATTCCCGCCTTCAAATATAGCCGTTAGTATTTACCCGTTGAAAAATAACCGTTGAAGCGTGCTGGTTAGAACAAATTTTGAATTTTAAATTCCCGCATTCAAATATAGCCGTTCGAATTTACCCGTGGAAAAATAACCGTTGCAGCGTGGTGGTTACAACAAATTTCAAATTTTAAATTCCCGCCTTGAAATATAGCCGTTCGAATTTACCCGTTCAAAAAAAACCGTTGCAGGGTGGTGATTACAATAACTGTTATGGCGGTTATGGAATATGATTAAAATATAGGGGAGATAAAATAGAGAGTGTGATATAGAGAGTGTTGTTGGAGAGGAAGGAGATATAGGGACTCAAATTTTTGGAGAGCTCTCCAAATGTCATATTTGGAGAGTGAAATTTGGAGAGCCTTGTTGGAGATGCTCTTAGTTGCTCGCGAGCCGCCACTATAATTAACTTTACAAAAAACGAAGTGCATGCCTGCCTGCCTCCCACAACTTTAATCATTATTTTAATCCCAATATATATTTTTTTCACCACTTTCCAACTTTGATTTACAATGGCATGTGGTGCATGGTACAATCAGTCGAATGTAGTTTTTGTGCTGACTTGATTTTCCAAGCTCCTATTAATAACATTTTCATTATCGAACATGGAACTTGTTCAGTTGTTCGTTCATTGATGCAGCATTGCACTAGTGGGTGATGCACTTATTCACCGCAAATACACCAATTGATAGTCAAGGTCTTCGATGTTCAATCATGCAAAGCATAGCACCAGCTATCGTGGCCACCAAACCAGTGTCTGATTGATTCATCCGTGAGTGGCAAAGGAAACAACATGCAATATATAGAGAGCTAAAACCTCAGGCTGTCCCGAAAGCAATGCTCTGTTCTCGCCAATGCATTACTCCCCAGACATGGCACTTAGATTTCCATCCACATCCATCGCGCTGCTGATCGCCTTGTCCATTTCGGTTGCTGCTTCTTCTCCGGGTCCGAGCAAGAGCAACGGCAGCGACACTGACCTCACTGCGCTGCTGGCTTTCAAAGCCCAGCTCCCCGACCCTCTCGGCATCCTTAGTGGCAATTGGACCACCGACACTCATTTATGCCACTGGATCGGCATCTCGTGCAGTCGGCACAGGCAGCGCATCACCGCCATCGAGCTGCTGAATGTGCCCCTCCACGGTTTGCTTGCTCCTCACCTCGGTAACCTCTCTTTCCTCTCTGTCCTCAACCTCACTAAGACCAACCTCACGGGCTCAATCCCAGATGATATAGGAAGGCTGCGTCGTCTCAAAGTCCTAGATCTTAGGTTTAATGGCCTGTCAGGTAGCATCCCAACCACCGTAGGAAACCTCACAAGGCTTCAATTTCTTTCACTAAGGTTTAACAATCTATCTGGTCCAATCCCGGTAGAGCTGCAGAACCTGCGCAATCTAGACTACATAAATCTCATGACGAATTACCTCACTGGCTCGATACCGGACAGTCTATTCAATGACACGCTTTTGCTAACATATCTGAACATTGGCAACAACAGCCTGTCAGGGCTGATACCAGATTGCATTGGCTCCTTGCCAATGCTCGAGCACCTTGTCCTGCAAGTCAATTATCTCGCCGGTCCAGTGCCTCCAGCCTTCTTCAACATGTCTACGCTATATCTTATTGGGCTCAGCATGAACTACAACTTAACTGGTCCTATCCCTAGCAATGAAAGTTTTAGTCTCCCGATGCTACAAATAACCAGCATCGAAGCAAACAGTTTCACTGGTCAGATTCCACCGGGGCTCGCAGCTTGTAAGTACCTTGAAGTTCTTTCCGTGGCATTGAACTCGTTTGAGGGTGTTGTGCCAGCATGGCTGGGCAAGTTGGCTCTTCTCAACTTCCTTTCGTTGGGTAGGAGTGACCTTGTTGGCCCAATCCCTACAGCACTTAGCAACCTCGCTGGGCTAGGATTCCTAAGCCTATCCTCCTGCAACCTAGGAGGAACCATTCCGACAGAACTTGGACAGCTGGACCAACTCTCATTTTTGCAACTCTCAGAGAATAAACTAACCGGGCCCATCCCTGTTTCTCTTGGCAACCTGTCTGAATTAGCATACCTAATATTGCACACAAACTTGTTGGTTGGATTGGTACCAGCAACAATTGGTAACATGAACTCTTTGGTGAATTTTGATATTTCACAAAACCGTCTACGAGGGGATCTCAACTTCTTGTCCATTCTTTCTAAATGTACAGAACTCTTGTACCTTGACATCTCGATTAATGATTTCACAGGGAGTCTCTCTAACTATGTGGGGAATCTGTCAAGTCAGCTGCAAGCTTTTCTTGCATTTGAGAACATGTTAGCCGGTGAATTTCCGGCTACGATTACAAATTTAACTAGTCTCAATTGGCTAGATCTTTCTACAAACCAACTACATAGTGCAATTCTAGAATCAATCATGATGATGGAGAATCTCCAACTGCTTAGGCTTGAAGGCAACAGCTTATTTGGCTCCATCCCATCAAATACCGCAATGCTAAAGAATCTAGAAAAATTAAACCTTTCAAACAACAAATTATTTGGCTCCATACCAAAAGACATCAGTAACCTCACTAAGTTAGAATACTTGATATTATCCCACAACCAGTTAGCATCAACTATACCCCCAAATTTGTTTCATCTTGATAGCCTCATCCAGCTAGATCTGTCACAAAACTTATTGAATGGTGCATTACCGGTTGATATAAGCTACTTGAAACAAATTAACGGCTTGGATGTCTCTACCAACAGTATGGTTGGTAGCCTCCCAGATTCTATTGGACAACTCCAAATGGTAGCACACTTGAACCTATCACACAACTTGTTCAATGGTTCGATTCCAGACTCTTTTGATAGGCTAGCCAGCTTGCAAACTTTGGACCTATCCCATAACAATCTCTCCGGTACAATCCCAAAGTACCTGGCCAATTTCACCTACCTCACTATCTTGAACCTGTCTTTCAATAAGCTACAAGGTCAAATACCAGAAGGAGGTGTCTTCTCAAACATCAGCCTGCAATCCTTGGTGGGGAACATGGCGCTATGTGGTGTTTCACGTTTAGGATTTCCATCATGTCGTAGCAAGTCTCGTAGAACCAGTAGTCACATGCTGAAATTCTTGCTCTCTGCTATCATCATAGCAGTTGGAGCTGTAACTTCCTACATATATGCATTGATTAGAAAGAAGGTTAAGAAGCAGCAAGGGATGATAGTTTCTGCCGGTGTGGTTGACATGATCAGCCATCAGTTAGTCTCTTACCATGAGCTCACTCGCGCCACTGATAATTTCAGCGATAGCAACCTTTTGGGTTCTAGAAGCTTTGGTAAGGTCTTCAAGGGCCAACTGAGCAATGGTTTGGTGGTTGCCATAAAAGTTCTAGACATGTAGCTGGAACAGGCCATGAGATGCTTCGATGCCGAGTGCCGTGTACTTCGCATGGCAAGGCACCGCAACCTGATAAGGATTCTAAACACCTGTTCCAACTTGGACTTCAAAGCATTGGTGCTTGAGTACATGCCCAATGGGAGCTTAGAGACGCTCCTACACTACACTGGAGGCAAAAGGAACTTGGGGTTCCTGAAGAGGCTGGAAATCATGCTAGATGTGTCGCTAGCAATGGAGTATCTACACCATGAGCACTATGAGGTGATCTTGCACTGTGACTTGAAGCCTAGCAACGTGTTATTTGACGAAGACATGACGGCGCATGTGTCAGACTTTGGCATTGCAAAGTTGTTGTTAACTGATAGCAGCTCCATGATCTCTGTGAGCATGCCTGGAACACTCGGGTACATGGCACTAGGTACTAGCTAGCACTTGTACTCTTGTTCATTCCAGCTCTTTTTAAAACCATTGTTTGATCAATCATGCTCTAATTTCATCAATCATGCTCTAATTTCATTATTGTTTGTGAATTTCTTGAGCAGAGTATGGTTCAATTGGAAAAGCATCGCGGAAGAGCGATGTGTTCAGCTGCGGGATCATGCTCCTTGAAGTCTTCACCGGAAGGAGACCCACAGATGCTATGTTTGTTGGAGAACTAAGCCTTCGGCAGTGGGTTCTTCAGGCGTTTCCTGCAGAGCTTAGCCATGTTGTGGATGGCCAGCTATTGCAAGGCTCTTCTTCTAGCTGCAACTTGGATGGCTTTCTTGTGCCAGTGTTCGAGCTGGGTTTGCTCTGCTCGAGCGACTCGCCTGCGCAAAGGATGACAATGAGCGATGTGGTAGTGAGACTGAAGAAGATCAAAAAGGAGTACACCAAATCGACAGCAGCGAAGCAGAGTGCTGCCCAGTGAGGTGATTACCCTTGCTTCTATACATATCTGTTTACTACTACACTAAGAATTAATAGAGCAACATCAGCGGTCTTCTACCTAGTTTTCCATAAGTTATAAATCGACCTTGTTGGTCCATCGTGGTGATGATTTCTGGACATATACACTGTCAAGTGTGAAATGAAGTTTATTTACTATGAAATGGGGAGCTAATTGACCTGTTGCTGTTGCCGATGAATTGCCCCATTTTATTGAGAGGATCGTTAATTTGCTATGCCAGATAAAATACTTCTAGTACTACTAGCCATCCTAGCTACACAAATATTGTGATAGCTTTTATCCAAAGATACATTGGTACAACGATCATGGTGGACTTTTTTTTGCTGTGCGGCATTTGTTATATCATGTGGTTGTATATATAGCATATGGACTGCCTGCGTCTCTACCCAGTATATCTACGCGGCATGAACATGCTAGCACGGGATGGTGCCTCTGTTCTTAATAGTTACGTACGTGGATACACATTAGAAATTATATTCAAACTTTTAGTCCAATAACTAACTAAATGGAAGTAGTTGCGCGACTATTTTGCTTGTTAGGAATTAAAGACGACGCATGTGCAGTGTGCGGCTGTATTCAAGCTTGAATGGAGGATCAATTAACTTTACAAAAAAGAGACTGTGTGCATACCGTCTTGATCGCTCCTACTCGATGGGCACTCCAGGGCCCAGAAATGTCAGAAGTGCATGTATACACTGTATGCATATTAATAACTATCCTATAGCGGAACCAAAACGCGGACGCTTGGCGATGCCACGTCGGCACACTGCGCGAAGGCAACCCGGTGGTTCTTCGTATTTGCGTTTGGCTTCTGCTTCTTTCGACGTCGTCCGTCTGTTTCGCCGGTGTCGATCCGCTGCCCACACGTCCCCGGACGCAGGTCTACAATCGCCACCAAATCCGCCGTTGCGGAGCCCTCCACACTGCCCCTCGAGACACTTCGCGTCCTCCGCCCGCAGTCGCTCTTTGCGCGGCCCCGTCCCTCGCGCCCTCCGCCCACCCCTCTCCTCGCGCGCTCTCCCGTCCCTATCGCCCTCCTCCCGCTGCAGCCGCCGGCTCTCTCCCCACCGTGCCATGGCCCTCGCCCCCGCCTCCTCTCCTCCTTCCCTTCCTCTCCCTCTAACTCGCTGTCCACTTCGAGGCCTTTGCCTCCGGCGACAGTAGCTCTGCCTCCTCGCCTCCTCCACTCACCTTCCGCCACCTCCTCCTCCGGCTGATTCTCTCCTCATGTAGATTCGCCATTCCTCCTTCCCCCCCGCCCCGATTGATCCCTTTTCATTCTATTTTACATCTGAGAGTTGCCGGCGAGTTGCGGGTTCTTTTCTCCTTCCTTGAGCGCATCTTCCATGGAAACCGCCATGGCTGACTCGCCAGAGAGGAACAATGCTGGCGGCGAGGAGAGCATCGTCGTCCCGCAGCTACAGGAGGTCAAGGCGCTGAAGCCCAAGAAGCACAACCCGTTCCCCGGAGTCCGTGCTGTCGGCGGCCGGATCTATGATCCAGAGAACGGGGAGGCCTGCCACTTGGATTGTTTAGGTATGGCAAGCCTCATCTCCGTGGTCGAGCAAGCCGATCATCTGATGGATTGTTTAGGTATGGTGAGAATGCTGAAGAGGTGGTGCAGAAGGGGACTGGACCTGCCCCAGGTGTAGCGGCATCTGCAACTGCAACTTCTGCAGGTGAGCCGTGCGAAGCTGATGCGGAAAGGTGCTCATGGCCATCGAGGATTATGAATATTTGATTGTTAGATTTGATTTTCTGGTTTCGTTTGGCATAAAGAACAAAGGGGAGTTGCCGACGGGGATATTGGCACACGCTGCCAAGGCGGTGGCTCCATGGAAGTAAATATAGTGAGTCTATCAGGCCATCGCCAGTAGATCAACTGATCAAGAGAGAGGAAAGAGAGATAGGGGATTGAAGTCTAAACCCTCATATGCTATACCTGTGGCAAAACACAGGCTTCCGGTATGCCTCACTTTTCGTTATAATCAAAATCTTTACGTCATATTGCTATATGTCATTCAAAATCTTTATGTCATTGTTTAATTCTTACATGACAAGTATTGAAACTTATCAACTTTTGCATCCATTCTGTGCAAATGAGCAAGTAGGTTTTGCCCTAGACATTGACCGAAGTTAGCGCTACTATGAGTGTATAAGGTTCTAATTTAACTAAAAATGGATATTAATGCCTGCCCTTTTTGTGTGTTTAAGCTTTTCTCTCAGTATACCAATCTGCTGCTTATGCTTATCTATTAATTCAACATTGCTCTACCGCCTTAGGTCCTGCATCTACTTATCTTTGGTTAAAGATTTAATTTTTTCCCTTCTACATAGTTTCTGCGACTCCTTGTATGTTATTTGTATAGGAAAAAGATTTCTTTAAGACATGCTAATAGATGGATGCCTTTTGACGTTGGTCCTTATATATGGTTTTTGTTAAAGATTGTATAGCATCGTGAACACTAACCGAGTGCAGGAATTACTTTCTATGTTTTGTTCAGCCCATAAATTGTTTCATTACATTGCACTGTATGGCTACCACCATTTGCATCAGTGTTGTGCTCATCCAATAAGAAGTTACAAGCTTCTTCATCTAACTTTTGGAATAATGTTCTTTCCCTAAATGAGGTAATGAAATGTGTCGACGATTGGAGAACGGGCTCCCGCCGAGCTTACTTGTTGAATGGGGGATCAACAGAGCCCCGTCGTACGGACCGAGGGAGTCGTCCGAGCAAAAGACGCCAGGTCGGGAGAAGAGGGACGCGGTGGTTTATCCTGGTTCGGGCCTCTCACTGCCGAGATAATAGCCCTACTCCAGTGTATTGTGTTCTATCTGGGGGGGGCCCTTCCCTGTTACAGATCTTCAGGGGGGTTTAAATACTACGACTAGAGGTACAAAGAAGGTAACTACCTCCTGGGATCGCGCCATGTATCCATATTTGCGATCCGTCGTCCTTGATCCGTGCGTCGTTTGAATTTCGGGTAAGATTTCCCTTGATCTTCGGCTGATTGGTTGCCTCCTTCCTTCCTTGTAGCACGCGCTGGGCCCACCGACCAAATATCTGAGCATGTCGTGATCCTTGCGAGCATGCTTGCTCGTGGTCAGGCCTGGAATGGCCGTGAGTAAAGTCGTGGACGCGTATGCTCGGAGGAAGAGGAGGGATGCTCGTTTCATTCTCCCGAGCATCTTCTTTCAGTATTGCTTGGTCGGTGGGCTCAGCTTTTCACGGGGGTACCGTGGTCTTTTGCCAGATAGCCAATCCCCGACAGCTAGCCCCCGAGGTTCAAGCGGGGAACCATCGGGCTTCCCCTTGAGCCTAAGAAGACTTAGGGGGGATTGAATTTCTTTTGGTCGTGGCTCACGACCATTTCACGTCGGAAGGCGACCTTTTTACCCGCCGCTTGCTCGCTCCGTGCGGGCGCGTCGTTTGGTTGTTCTGCGGTTCCTTCTCTGAGAAGCCTCCTTGTAACGGTACGGTAGTTTCTTGGAAAGTGCGCTTTCACCGGGCAGGTGTCGCTACGTGATAGGCAGCGATTTTTAACCTGTCCCTTCGCTGCCTTTTTAACTCTGTCTACCGGGAGAGGTTGGAGTTACACCGCGTTTTTTTGCTCGTCTTTGGCCAAAAATCTTCTAGGAGCCCTAGCGCCCAAGAACTTTTTGCGCTCTCCTTCTTCCTTTGGCCATGGCGCGTTTCAAAGTTAGCCAGATGACCCGTAGGAGGCTCCAGGTGCTCACGGACGAGGGGCACGTCGACCCAAGCTCGGGTCGAGTGCTTGGGAGCGACGCGGCGCCAGCACCGCGGGAGGCGGAGATCGTCTCCTGCGAGCTGTATGCCGTCAACGGGCTCCGCCTGCCCGAGAGCGACTTCCTCGCCTCCGTGCTTGCCTTTTGTGGGTGCAAAATCTCTCATCTCCACCCCAACTCCATTCTCGCCCTCGCGGTCTTCTCCCACCTCTGCGAGGCGTTCGTGGGTGTGATACCCACTGCTAGCCTTTTCTTCCATTTCTACTCTCCCTTCCGCACCGGTCGGGATGGTCCCGCCGGCTGCGTTTACCTTCGTCTTCGGCCCAACCGACCATACGAGTATCCCCTTGTTTCTTTGAAGGACTCGGTGTCGGGTTGGGCCGACCTTTGGTTCTATCAAAAAAAAGCGGAGGGGTCCCAGTTGATCTATACTGGGGAGCCTGCCCCCGTCACCGAGACGGCGCGCCCGCCCGTGCAGCCTGAGGAGGAGCAGGTGCTCAGGACGATCAGTGAGCTTGCCCAAATGGGGCTCACTGGTCGGGACATTGCCCGGGATTTTTCCTTCAACCGGGTGTCCCCCCTGCGACGCCGCGAGCATCCTTTCTTCCAGGTGACCGGGTGGAACGACATCACCCGCGAGGACAACGCAGGTATGTTTTGGTCACTTCTTCGGGTATTGCTGTTCTCCGGCGCTTGGTCTTATTCTTTCTCCGAAATTTTTTGGTTGTGTCACAGCTCCGAGGACGGACTGGGTCGACGGAAGGGTCGCCGAGATGTTCGGCGCCCCGAAGGAGAAAGAGCTGACGCCCAATCGTTAGGTCCCCAAGAACGTTCTTGAACGTAGCGACGTGGTAGGTACTTCTGCTTGCTCCTGCCTGCGGGCACATTTTCCGAGCTCATCTTTCCCTGTTTCTGTTTGCAGGAGAAGGTCGCCCTCGAGCTCGCCGTGTCGAGCACCGCGTCGCTGCCGCAAGCTGACACCCCGGCCAGAGGTTCCCGCAAGAGGTCGGCGGGTCGGACCCGCCAAGCGTCTGCCTCGCCTCCTCGCGCCAAGCGGTCGAAGCGCCGAGCTTCGACCAGGACTCCTCCCACACGACACCTCGAGTACGCCGACCGCCGGGAGGTAAGCGAGCTTCGAATTTGGTTTGATGACTTCAAACGGAAGAGGCTGGAGCTGATGGGCCGGCTGGAACAGCTCGCCGAGCAGGCGAAGAAGGCCGAGGAGGAGGCCAGGTCCCCCCCGAGCAAGGAGCAACTGGAGAGAAAAATCAAGGCTCTCCAGGACCAGCTCGCTCAGGTGGTCGAGGACCCTGAGGAGGAGGAAGAAGCCTACGCTCTGGTCAGGAGGAGCAGGGGGTCGACTTCCCGATCAACCTCTGCATTGGATGGGGTCGACATGGACGATGTCGACCCGGCGATGGCGCGAGCCAGCGGCGCCGCGGAAGATCGCGTCGTGGCCGTCGCTGAGGCCTACGAGGCCGCCGTGGGTAGGACGCCCGTGGCCCGAAGTGAGGAGATCGAGGAGGATGACGCTGCTCGCCGGGCGGAAGGTAAGCCCCGCTTGGTCCTCTTGTTTGATTTCTCCGTTCTTGTCTTGCGATTTTTTCCGTGCTAACCCCACTCCGTTTGGCGTGGGCGTGATAGCTCGGATGTTGCTCTTGGACTTTTGTCAAATGGCTGAGGAGATTATCGACTCTGCAGTTGACGCCGAGCTCGACCGCGTTTTCGACCAAGTGATGGCCGAGGCGGAGGAGGAGTCGGTGCCGGCTGCGCCCTCAGCGGAGTCCGAGCTTCCCTCGGTGGAGCCCGAGCTTCCCCCAACGGATGTGGAAACTATTCCAGCCGCGGAGGAGCAAGAGTCGCAGGGGGTCGAGGACCAGGAAGCCTTGGCCCTGGTCCCCTGCGAAGGGGCAAGCGCAAGCATGGCCCAGACGACGTGCTCCGATGGTCAAGGGTTGGTGGCTCTCGACCCACAGCCCTTGGCCGCGAGTCAAGAAGAGGAGCCGGTCGTTGTCGGCCAGCTGCCTTCAACCGCGGACCAAGGGGAGAAGTGGTCGTGATCGACCAGCTGCCCCTGGCCGCGGACCAAGGGGGAGAAGTGGTCGTGATCGACCAGCCGCCCCTGGCCGGGGACCGAGGAGAAGAGGTGGTCGTCGACGACCAGTTGCCTCCAGCCGCGGACCACGGGCAGGAGGTGGTCGTCCTCGACCAATTGTCTCCGGTCGTGGAGCACCAATCGCCTCCGGCCGCGGAGGTGCAAGGGGTGGGTGCGCTCGCAGTCGGCGTCCAGCCCCCGAGCGTAGCGGCCAAACAGGAGGAAGGCGGCCATGAGCCGCCTGTTGTTGAGGAAGACCAACCTCAGGGCGACCTGGGGTTGGTCGAAGGAGGAAACGCCGTTGCCCTCCTGGGAGCACCGGGTGCCCAGGAGGGGCAAGATCTTGACGCGCCAGCTCGGGATCAGGATGATCCTGCGTGGGTCAACCCCTTTTTCCAAGCTGGCGCTACCGACCGCTGCCAGGACAAGCTGGTCAGCCGGGCTCTTCTGGTAAGTCCTTTGCTTCTATCTTTTTCCATAAGGCGAGCAATCTTCCGGAGGTTCTTTTTGACTTTTCTTCCTTTTTCGCTCGAAGTTCGCTGCGAAGGCTATGGAGGACATTGACGCCTCCGCAGTTCCAGCAGAGGAGTACTGGGCGTACCACCGCGAGCAAGACGCCAAGATCGCTGATCTCGAGCGTCGGGTCTCCGAGGTGCGCGAGGCCGACCTGAAGGAACTGGAGTCGGCGAGGAGCCTCATCGTCGGGCTTCGGGACCAGCTCTTCGAGAGCGAGACGGCGAAGAGCACTTCGGAACGGAAGTGTGCCGAGCTCGAGGAGGAACTGGTGAAGCTGCGGCAGGAGGTCCCCGACCTGCGCCGCGACCTTCAGCGAGCCCGGGAGCGCGAAGAAACCCAGCTCAAGGAGGTGCAACGCCTTCGGGACAGCACGGCTGAAGGTCGCGCGGCTCGGCGGAAGGTTTTGGACCTGGAGGCAGAGGTCGACTCCCTTAAGGAGGAGCTTGCTGCCCTCCAGGCCGAGAGTAGGACTTAGCTCTTCTTCATTTTTCTTTTTAGCTCGTGCAAATCCTGTAGAAAAGAAACAACTTTTTGGGTTAAATGAGCAAAATCACAGATGTTTGGGACCTTGCCTGTTTCTCTCGAGTCCGCTTTCAATGTATGCTCGCACGAACCCGGTTCTGCAGAAAAAAGACCAAGTCCCTGCATAAGAGCATATAACATGGATACGAGCAAAGAATCCTTGAAAAAAGGACGGAACGTTCCTATCATACGGAGCCCCCGCCATGGACAAAGGTCGTGCCTCTACTATTGCGAGCATGAGTTTGTTCATGGGAAAGCTGAGGGATACTTTGATCGTAACTCTTTTTGAACGATTTAAACAGGTCGATTGCGTTGAGAGAAGTATGAGCGCGAGCATTGTTACGTGCGCAGAGTAGACGGGCTTTAAGCCAACTATACGTAGAGTTGCCATACCCGAGTGGTCGCTGAACCGGGCTTAAATGGATGCTCGCGACCGACCACACATACAGCGAAGAGCTACTGTGGAAAGTGATCGGATGGGTGAGCATCCGGCCGGAGGCCAAGGGGGATGGTGTGCACATATTCGTTGGATAAGCTCGTCTGCAGTGCCGGTAGACGACGATGCTCGTTTGATAAAGCGAGCACAAAAATCAGAAGGAAAGGAAATGTTTTATAGGAAGAAACGCAAGGGGTGAGATGGGGGTACGCGTCTAAACGTAGAATTTACGTAGTTGGTCAATGTTCCAGGTGCTGGTGAGCTCCCGACCGTCCTCCATCGCGAGGCGAACAGCCCCCGGGCGTGCTGTGGACACGACCGTGTAGGGTCCCTCCCATCTTGGGGTCAGCTTATTGGCTTTCGACAGGTCTTGAAGTCTTCGTAAGACCATGTCACCAACTTGCAGGGACCTTGGTCGGACTGACTTGGCCGCGTGCCTACGAAGAGCTTGTAGGTAAATCGCAGACCGGAGCAGCGCCCGTTCGCGTGTTGCTTCGACGAGGTCTAGGTCGAGGAGGCGTTCATTTTCCTGATCGATGGAATCGATCAGTTGCACCCTTGGGGAACCTAGCACAATTTCGGCAGGCAAAATGGCTTCCGCACCATAGACGAGTTGGAAAGGCGTTTCGCCTGTGGCTCGACTCGTCGTGGTGCGGACGGACCAAAGAACGGCGGGAAGCTCATCCACCCACTGCTGCCTGTGCTGGTTGAGGCTCTTGAAGACCCTCTTTTTTATGCCCTGGACTAACTGCCCATTTGCTCGTTCGGCTGCTCCGTTGCTCTGTGGATGTGCCACAGAGGCGAAACAGACCTTGGTCCCGACCTCCTCGCAGTAACTTTGGAATAGTTCACTGGTGAACTGGGTCCCATTGTCCGTGATGAGACGGTTGGGTATCCCGAACCGAGTTATCACATTGCTGCGGAGGAACCTCTTGGCCGCCTGGGCCGAGATGGTTGAGACGGGCTCGGCCTCTATCCACTTAGTGAAAGTGTCGATGGCCACGAGCAAATACTTGCAGCCTTTCTGACCCCGGGGAAAAGGTCCAAGGACATCGAGCCCCCAGGTCGAGAATGGCCACGAAAGCGGTATGGTTTGCAGGGCGTATGCTGGTTGACGGGCTTTACGAGCATGGAACTGGCATGCTCGGCAGGTCGTTACGATTGACCGTGCATCCGTCAAGGCCGTAGGCCAGTAGTAACCCAATCAGAAAGCCTTGCTCACAAGCGTTACGAAGACGCAGTGAGCTCCGCACATTCCTTCATGGATATCACGAAGAAGGTATTGGCCTTCCTCCCGAGACGATATCTGGAAAGGATTCCTAATGCGCCTTTTCGGTATAGGTCGCCTTCGATTAGTTTGTACTGAGAAGATCGCCTTGTTAGCCGGGAACGCTCGGCTTCTTCCTCGGGCAATGTCCCATGCGCAAGGTATTGGATAAATGGCGTCATCCAACTTGCACTTTGCTCGAGGAAGGAGACCCTACTGTCGGTCTCTGGTGCCTCCTCCTCAGAGGGAATGGAGGGCTTATATAGGTGCTCGACAAGCACCCCCGTCGGAGCGGTAGTTTGAGAGGAACCGACCTTAGACATTTGGTCGGCCAGGGAATTATCCTTCCTGGGGATGTAGATTACTTCGAAATTCTTAAAGTATTTCTCCATCTTCCTTACTTCGTCTAGGTACAGCACCATTGAGGTATCGGAACACTGATACTCCTTGTTGACCTGGTTCATGACCAACTGTGAATCGCTCATCACAGTGAGCCGTTGGACTCCTAGCGATTTACAGGCCCGAAGTCCGGCCAAGAGGCCTTCGTATTCCGCCGCGTTGTTGGTCGCGGCGAAATGTAGTTGGATGGCGTACTGAAGTTGCTCTCCATCCGGGGAGACCAAGATGACGCCAGCCCCCGAGCGCTCATATGCCCGGGATCCATCGAAATACAAAGTCTAGGAGTTTTCCCTTGAACCGTTGGTTTCGCTGGCTGGTGGTGCTGGAGCCGACCATTCTGCCATGAAGTCAGCCAGGACTTGTGATTTGATCGCCGTGCGGGCCGAAAACATTATCTCGAATTCAGCGAGCTCCATTGCCCACTTGGCTATGCGACCACTGGCGTCTTGGTTTTTCAGGATTTCCCTGAGCGGGAAGCTGGTCGGTACCACGATCTTGTGCGCTTGAAAGTAGTGGCGCATCTTCCTGGAGGCCATCAAAGCAGTCTGATGAGAGTTTCGGACCTCGGGTAACGCTCCTTTGGTCCATGGAGTACTTACGACATAATAAATAGGTTGTTGGGAACCATCTCTCTCATCGCTAACACCGCTCACCGCTGCGGGTTGCCGCCAGGTATAGCAGCAACTCTTCCCCCGTTGCAGGTGTGACGAGGATAGGTGGCTTGGAAATGTACTGTTTTAGCTCTTTGAACGAGTGATCAGCTTCCTCCGTCCATGTAAAGCCATTGTGTTTGCGAAGGGCTTTAAAGAAAGGTAGTCCTCGCTCCCCCAGCCGGGAAATGAACCGGCTTAAAGCGGCCATTCTCCCGGTCAGAGCTTGCACTTCCTTCACGCATGTGGGCGACCTCATGTTTTCAATGGCTTCGATTTTCTCCGGGTTTGCCCCGACGTCTTGTGGTCCGACCATGTAGCCGAGCACCTTGCCGGCTTTCACGCTAAACACGCATTTTTCTGGATTTAACTTTATTTGATGCTTATTGAGGTTACAAAATGTTTCTTTCAAGTCAGCAACGTGACTCGAGGCGCTTTTGCTTTTTACCACTATGTCGTCGACATAGACCTCCAAATTTCGACCTACTTGGTCTGCGAAAGTTTTCTGCATGAGGCGCTGAAAGGTTGCTCCCGCATTTCTTAGACCGAAAGACATGGTCGTATAGCAGAAGGTACCGGACGGGGTGATGAAGGAGGTCTTTTCTTCGTCTTCGCGCGACAGGCTGATCTGATGATAGCCTGAATAAGCATCTAGGAAGCTCATGGTTTGCGATCCCGCCGTCGCGTCGACCAATTGATCTATGCGAGGCAACGGATAGTTGTCTTTCGGGCATGCCACGTTTAGACCCGTGTGATCGACGCACATGCGCCATTTGCCTCCTTTCTTTCTGACCAAGACTGGATTGGCTAGCCATTCGGAGTGTTCGACCTCCCTAATGAAGCCAGCTTTTAGGAGTTTGTCGAGTTCCTCCCGGGTGATCGCCTGTTTTTCCGGGGAAAAGCGTCTAAGTTTCTGTCGCACTGGTTTTATCGGTGAGCGCTAGCTTTGTGCTCAATCACCTCCCTAGGGACCCCCGGCATGTCGGATGGTTCCCAGGCGAACGCGTCCGAGCTTGCCCGGAGGAAGGTGATGAGCTCGAGTTCCTATTTGGGATCTAAGGAAGATCCCAAATGCACGACCTTGGCCGGTTCTGACTCATTGAGCGGAACAGCCTTGGTCTCTCCTCCAGGTTGGAGGGCAAGTTTAGGTCGGGAATGCTTTGGCTCTTGGTCAGGGCCGCGAGTGGGCAACTGACCGACCATATCCAACGCCCTTTCGTCGCAATTGAGTGCGGACTTGTGGTTCCCCTTTACGGTTATGACCCCGTTTGGCCCGGGAACCTTCAGGCACTGATACGCGTGATGCGAAGCGGCCATGAACTTGGCCAAGGCCGGCCTACCGAGGATGGCGTTGTAGGCCGATTCGAAGTCTACCACCTCGAAGGTGATTAGCTCCGTTCTGAAGTTACTCGGGCCGCCGAAGGTCACGGGCAGGACGACCTGCCCCAGAGGTTTGATCGAGGTGCCCGGGACTATCCCGAAGAAGGGTACAGCTATACTTTTGATTTTGGAACGAGGAATCTGCATCTCGTCCAAAACTTTAGCTGAAATAAGATCCAAATAGCTCCCAGAGTCTATGAGGACCCGACCAACGACAGTGTTGCTGATGGTGGGGCTCACGACCATCGAAAGCTTCTGTGGTTTGGTCATTCCAAGGGGACAATCGTCCTTGGAGAAGGTGAGGGACAACTCGGACCATTTGAGTTGCTGCACTGGAGGCTTACCTTGGGTGACATGGTGTACTTCCCTCGCAGCGTCCTTTAAATCCCGGCGAGATTTATAGGCGGAGGAGCCCCCGAAGATAACCGCGATGTGGTTCTGTGGTTCTTGATATTCCATGTCATCTTCGTTTTCTTCGACGGGCTGCTTGCCCTTGCCGTTTTCACCCTGCTCTGGAAGCGACGGCATGGGACCCTGCCATCAGAAATCGCTTCCAGGCGGTAGGTCCACGTTCGGCAATTTCGTAGGTCATGCTCGTGTGCCTGGTGAAGCGGACAGTAGAGGTCGCCCCGTTGATCTGCCTGGCCACCTCGGTCGCGATGCCTATGCGGTTGTCCCCTTCCCCGAGCGTTAAACCCCCGGCGCTGCGGTTGGGTTGCTCGGGGCTGTTGTTGTTCCACCGCGGCCACCATGGCCGGTGGGAGCTGTTTTTTCTTCTCTTCTTCTTGATCTTCTTATCCACGGAGTTCGAGCCCTTTTTACTGGCGGAGGTTTCTAGCCCGGGCTGAGGCGGTAGCTTTCCTTCATCCAGCATTTTCTTCCACTGGACGGCCTCATCCGCGTTGGCATACCGATCAGCCATTCGGAAGAGCTCGTTCGCCGTTAGATCCGGATGGATCTCCAGGTCCTGCGTGAAGCGCACGTCCCGTACCCCGAACTTGAAAGCTCGGACGACGGCCTCGTCCGATATGTTCGGGATCGAGTTTCGGACTTGGATGAATCTTTGGACGAACTGTCGCAGGGTTTCTCCATCCGTCTGTATCAAGCGCTCCAGGTCGCGCTCCTTTCCCGGGCGAATGTAACAGCTCTGGAAATTTGCTCGAAGCGCGGTGCTGAGCTGCCCCCAAGATCGTATGGATCCTTCCTTTTGGTTGAAGAGCCAAGTACGAGCAGCTCCGTCCAAGACCGTTGGCAGATAATTTGCCATCACCCCTTCATCGCCTCCGGCGGCGAGGATGGCGGTGGTATATATCGAGAGAAATTCATCCGGGTTCTGGGTCCCGTTGAACCTCTCGATGTGGCCGGGCTTAAACCTGTTCGGCCATGCGACATTCCGAAGAGAGCTCGTGAAAGCCTGGCAGCCGAAGCTCGGGGTTTCGCGGTGAAACCCTCGGTCATAGCGGCCTCCGCGCGTGTCTTCCACCCAACGCCCCGCACGCGGGCCGAGTCGAGAGAAGACTTCACGCGGGGGTCGTGCCAACGACCGCTCAGTCGTGGAGCGTTCGGAACGCTCGTAATCTGGATGATTGCAGGTGTGTTGTCCCGAGACCGTTCTGGAGCTGTTCCGGGGCCTCTCCCGGACCAGGTTAGCGGCCTTGGGCGATCTCCGAGCAAGGCTCCGGGATTCATCTCTATGTGAGTGCATGGGGGAGCGCCTGCGATGGTTCCGGGAAACACTCCGGGCATCCTGGCCGTGAGAGGGGTCCGAGACTTTCAGCTCGGCGGCAAGTTTCTCCAGATCTTCGGCCACGACCTTGCTTACGGCCTCTAGGTCCACTTGCTCGGGGAAGCTTCGTAGGTCGCGCACAACCGCCGCCAAAGCCTGCAGCCGTTCCCGGTTCTAGCGAACAGGCGGTGGTGAGCTTCGGCGGCGTTCCAGGACGCGATCTGGGGTTTGTTACTCGCGAGAATTCCTTTCCCCGGATACCCACCTCTCTTTCGCTTGGCGGCGTATGCTCGCAAGGGTCTTCCCCAAAGACGCATCTAGGTGGAGTCTGGCCGCCTCATAGTGGTCGTGCTTAGCAGCGCCCGAAGATCGTACCTCGGGCTCGGCACGGCTCCCAGCCATGTTGACGTGACGAGAGCGGGATGAACGCGACGAAGACATCATCGTATCCCCTTGAGATGCAGTCTCTCGGTCGAACTCCAGGTCGTCTGGTATGTCTAGGCCCTCGTAGAGTCCGTCATAGTCATCCTCGTGGTCTCCGAGGGTAATGTCTGGGGAACGGAGGACCTGTCCTCGCATCCCAGGATCCGGGGAAGAGCTCCCGGACTCGGTGTGACCGATAGGATTGGTCACATTGGCCACGCCATCGCCGGCGTAGTACATGTCGTCGTCTTCGACGTCGTCGAAAACACAGAGATTCCGAGTATCCCCCGAGTTTGGCATCCTCGAGGATCCTGACCCGTACGAAAATCAAGCTATCGTCCCCACGGACGGCGCTAGCTGTCGACGATTGGAGAACAGGCTCCCGCCGAGCTTACTTGTTGAATGGGGGATCAACAGAGCCCCGTCGTACGGACCGAGGGAGTCGTCCGAGCAAAAGACGCCAGGTCAGGAGAAGAGGGACGCGGTGGTTTATCCTGGTTCGGGCCTCTCACTGCCGAGATAATAGCCCTACTCCAGTGTATTGTGTTCTATCTGGGGGGGCCCTTCCCTGTTACAGATCTTCAGGGGGGTTTAAATACTACGACTAGAGGTACAAAGAAGGTAACTACGTCCTGGGATCACGCCATGTATCCATATTTGCGATCCGTCGTCCTTGATCCGTGCGTCGTTTGAATTTCGGGTAAGATTTCCCTTGATCTTCGGCTGATTGGTTGCCTCCTTCCTTGTAGCACGCGCTGGGCCCACCGACCAAATATCTGAGCATGTCGTGATCCTTGCGAGCATGCTTGCTCGTGGTCGGGCCTGGAATGGCCGTGAGTAAAGTCGTGGACGCGTATGCTCGGAGGAAGAGGAGGGATGCTTGTTTCATTCTCCCAAGCATCTTCTTTCAGTATTGCTTGGTCGGTGGGCTCAGCTTTTCACGGGGGTACCGTGGTCTTTTGCCAGATAGCCAATCCCCGACAAAATGATAAAAGGAAATTGTTTTCCTGTTTTACCTTTAAAGCTTCTAAACATGGTTCTGATTGCTTGCAGGTTGATAAACCATTGTGACGACCCAAGTAATTAGCCCAGAGTAATTAACCATAACCTGTCATTACCCTGAGTTAATCACACAAATCTCGGCATAGTAGCTAACAAAATATCTAGCGTCCCAATACTTTATCAGTTATTATACTGTGTTCAGAGTGTTGCAACAGAACAATAATTGGAGACTGAAATGGGAATACATTACATTTCATGCAACGCTAGGCTTACATGTTCAAACTTAACTATACATCAGGTCCAAGTACAACAAAATATATTACAACAGTCTCATTCCCTGACGACCGTCCAAAAGATAGTACTGTCTACCCAATCCTCTAGTTCTCCTGATTGTAGTAGTAGTAGTAGTAAATATCTTCAGAGCCTGGTCCTGATCATCACCTTCAACCCACGCCTCATTGGCGGCTCCATCTGTCTCACCTTCTAAGCAGAGGGGGAGTTAAGCAAGAGTGAGTGCATGAGTACTTAGCAAGTATTAATAGCAAAAATGCAATACATTATTTTTCTCTCAATCCAGCTCAACTCTTCCAATGACACATCATTCCTCCAATTACCTTTTTAATGAAAATAGAGTTGTTTTCTTAAAGAGTTGATCATTTTAGGATTTCTGAAATCAACTACTAACACTATACGTGAGAGAGCCTTGGCTTCCGTAGTCTCCAA
Organism: Rhipidocladum racemiflorum; assembly: GCA_036346355.1. Classification (NCBI taxonomy): domain Eukaryota; kingdom Viridiplantae; phylum Streptophyta; class Magnoliopsida; order Poales; family Poaceae; genus Rhipidocladum; species Rhipidocladum racemiflorum. Next base: position 51,473,088 of record CM070578.1, on the reverse strand, counting down.
TCCAAGATATTGGCATGAATTCATGATTTTACCCTACGCAGGTTTGTACCACTTTACCCATAGTGACACCATCAAGTGATGCCTCAGAACGTTTATCACTAATCCAGCATTAGATCTCCACCCTGTACTCGAGCAGGAAACACCTATCCCAGGCTATTCTCATGACTCGCAAATACAGTTGTACTCCTGACCACCCACCCAATGTACTCCATCTCAAAATCGGTGGTACATCAGGTGTCCAGTTAACTCCATCTCGAAATCAGAGCTACAAATCTGGGCTTCAAATATACCACCCCAAGTTGATCATGTCCCTCTGGGCCTCCCGGCGTGCCCAGAGGTTCGCCCTTAATTTACTTACCCAATGTGGAGATACTAATACCTTCATAGGACAACTTTTTCTGGCTGCTACCACACACTATAGTTCATACTATTTTACGGCTCATTGCCCAGGTGTTAGTTTGTTTAACCTTATATGCAGCCTATGTAGAGGACCCCACCGGCATGACAAAACCTTCACATCGGCGTCCTCTACCCACCATATTACTCACACTAACTATTCCATGTCCCAAATGTCCAATCCCACAACATACTCGAGTTCCAACCCGCCAACTCATTTCTTTCCGGTCCACAATTCTGACCATGTCACAATTTAATGTTTTCCAATTGTAAAATAATTTCCAATGCAATGATGACATTTATGATACGAAAAGTAATTAGAAAACCTTTAATAAATTCATGAGCAAAGGGACTTGCCTGGTATAATATTGGAAAGTACGTCCTCGCTCGAATAATGGGGTTGGTCCAGTTGATTCAAATCTGGTCCTGAAATTAATTAAACTATTAATTCTTACACGCTAAATTTTGAATCTGATTAATGGCGTCCAACCGATTTAGTAACAACAAGATTAATTAATCCCGCTGATTAGACCTTTTGATGTTTAGACTAACAGCTAACTAGTTTATCTATTCTACTTACAGATCGCGAAGAATAACCCCCATTTCCTAATTTTTCTTCCTTCTCTTCTCTTTTTCTCTTTTCTTTTCTCTTCTTTCCTTTTTCTTTCTCGTTTTTCATCTCTTTTTCTTTTTCTCTTCTCTTTCTGTTGTTCAGCCGAATGGCCTTTGGCCCAGCCCCTTTTTCACTTCCTCTCTTTTCTTTCTCTCCTCACTCAGTTGAAGCCTTCGGCTTCTCCTCGCGGCTGCTTCTCTAAGGCGACTTCCCCTGGCGCTCCTCTCCTCCCTAGCGACTCCCTCCGACTCTCTCCTACTGCAGCAGCACCTCCCTCTCCTCTCTCCCTCTCCCTCTTCCTCTCCCTCCCTCCCTCCCTCCCTCCCTCCCTCTCCCTCTCCCTCTCCCTCTCCCTCTCCCTCTCTCTCTCTCAGCCCGACCGAGTTCTCCTTCGGTTCTAGAGTTTCGCTTGCTATTGGATCTTGAGCTGTGGCTAAAGATTCTCTTCAAAGGTAAGGTTGTTGAGGGGTCGGTGATGACCACTGGCAAGAGCTCTTCTGCGGGTTGGTGCATGCAGTGAGGTTAGTGCTCATCCGGAGGGATGAGCTCTAGGTACACTCATGTGACCACTCCCCTCAACTGCCAATGTCTGAGACCTAGGGCTTTATGCCCATTCTACTCCTCTCTACTTGATCTACTCAAAGCACAAGCTACATTTCACTCTATTTACTACTTGCTACTGCCATTGGTTACTTGCTACTACTACTATTGGCTACTTGTGCACCTGGCTCGGTTGATCTGAGATGAAGATGAGGTTGGAGAAGAGGTAGCAGGCCTTGAGTTTCTTGCTTGGCCTCCTGCTCGATCCCCTCCTCTTTGCTCGATTAGGGTTGGTTGGGGATTGAGGTGGTCAGTCTTCTCTCCTAGATCTGCAGCTTCCCTCCTTGGCCAGCTCTTCTTCCTCCTCCGATTCTTGCTTCCTCCCTCTTTCTCTCACTTGGCTGGGAAGGAGAATGCGAGGGGAGAGAGGTGGCTGGCTTTAGAAGAAGCAGAAAGGGGAGAAGAGTGAAATGAGAAGGCTGAGACTGAGCTGTGTGTTGGCTTGGTCTTATCCTTTTCTTGCTCCACAATTACCCTTCTACCCCTGGGTCCAACACTGTCTCTTCCAAGGCACAAGGGCATTAATGTCTTTCTTTTATTCTATTGCAAAATCAGTACTCTGGTTATTTTGCATGCTTAATCATTCTGTTTTCATATCCCTTCTAATTTGTTTTCATATCCCTTCTAATTTGCATGCATTAATGTCAATTAGACTCCTAATGCAATAGCTAATTGAGTTTGAATTTCGGGACCCTTACAACCATTTGTCAAACTTGAACATTTTCCAAGCTAGTCTATTATAAACAGTGCCATACATAGCTATAGATATCTATGTAATACTTCTTTCAATAAAACTTGCACCTCTGAAAATGCGATTGCAGGTTAGTTCTATACAGCTTTTTCTTCTTTTATTAATAAATTGCCGTTTATGTGCAATGCACTCAGTTTTTTAACCACTAATTTTCCCACTAGCTTGCTGCTTGTTATGGTGAACAGGCCTCCATTCCTTCACTATTTCCAAGTATCATGCAACTTCTAACATAAGCTTTTACTTATTCGTTACCAGATAATTCAAATGATGGTCCACCTCAAAACATCATTGCATGATTAAGAGTTGTGCCTACCAGCTACAGAATAAGGCAACCGGATGTTTTGGTATAGCCATTGTGTTCTATTAGTTGTTGCTTTTTGCGATTCACTTATAACACCTAAAATAGAAAGCACCCTTATGAAATTTACTTCAACTGATTCGCTTTAATTTCGTATTTGCTCATGTATTTCACTGCCTTTTTTTCATACCATGTTTTGCTAAGTCTTGTCTGCGACAAAATGTGTAGGACAAGAAGTTAACTTTCTATATTTTTGTCCAACATCATGATCTCCCATTCTCCTAATATGATGAAAATCTCGGCCTACAACGGAATTTATTGCTGTTGTGGCCATACCAATACTGTGTAATTCATTACTACTATAAGGAGAGAAATTAGCACTGCCTTGAAGTGCTAGAGGAAAATTGATTCCTCAAAGGTATTTTGATACCGCTAGCGCCATGGAGAAAGTTCAGATTTGTGTTTATCTTAAGATTGATGTCACCTAAATTTAGACCATAAGCGGTGAACATTTTATTTCACAGGTAAAGAGAAAAACAGGATAATACCCTTTCTGATCTTAGTGATATACTGCAGCAGCTCAAGGACATGGCTCTCGATATGGGTTCAAAAATTAGTAGGTATGTTCTTACTTGAGCCGAATTCGTTCCATTGCTCTTACTCCCAATTGCTGGGAATCATAATCCTAACATGAAATTACTCTTCTTATTCCATTTTCACAGTTGTCTGAATCCAATTATTCGTACCACAAGCAACAATCCAAATGCTGCCTCTGTTACCTTGCGTGGCGTGCCGCCGCGCATACCTTCCTCTGTAATTATAACCTTCTTCAATTAAAGAGAATAAAGCTTTTTATGGGCTGAACAAATGTCTAGGACCAATTATAATTGGGATGAAAACGTCTAGGGCCAATTATAACCTTCTTCAATTAAAGAGAATAGAGTTTTTTAAACTCGCCAAAAAAAGGTTATAATTCATCAATGAAACATTGAGATTCGAATGAATGCATTAAATATGTTTGTCCATAGGTAATTAGTATTTTGCATGCCGCACCTCCATTAAATTAGATGCTCGATAGATAACCATATTTCATCTTCCCTTCGTTTCTACCCTTCACTTAAAGAGAACAGAGTTTACCTTTATATTTCTAAACTATTTTATGTTTTATCTCTACCAGACAAACAATATCATTAGCGACGCAGCGTAACGCGCTAATCTTCCTAGTGTATGTATACTTGTCTAGAATTTCATTTTCTGCTAATACCAATTGAGCCTAAAATATGGGACGATGTAATTCATCCTTTTTCGAGTCTCTGGGATTTTTCTCACCGCGTTTTGATTTCTCCGTATATATTAGATCACAAGACGTAGCGCTTGTAAGCAGGGACGTTAAAGGATGAGCTCGCCCTCTGACCATCAAACCCTAAGTACCTACTTTATCACCGATGCTCAATTTTTTGTATAACAACAACTAATGCGCACGCGCTCAGGAGCGGTTGGAGCAAGAAGAAGCTTTGTTAGGTGGGTGAGTTGCATCTTAGGTCATGTGTCTTAGCGGACCACTGCTTATTGAGGTGAATTTGCTTGCTACCCACCTAACTGAACTCAAGTCCTAGACGCACACAGAGACCATAAAGAGACTTCATGAGGACAGGGTAGTCTAACAAGTCAAGGACACTTAACGCGCATTGTGGGTAGCTGATGATTGCGAGAGCACAACGAGGGCATCGAGTGGATACTGAGGAGCCGATGAGGGCACAAGTACGGCAACGACAAACGGGTAGGGAAGGCATTGCAGTTCCTCTTTGAATTTATTATTGTTTTTTTGTTAATTGTAATTGTGTGAATGGGCTGAACAGAGACAATAGTCAATTTGTTTGATTAATTTGTGTTAAATTGGTTGTAGATTTGCAAAAGTTTGATAAGCAAACATTGCACAAGTATTTATCAAACCAGCAGAGTGCCCGTGCGTTGCAACGGATCCTAAATAGATGATAATGTACCACAAGTTCTACTCTTAAAACAAAATAATGAGAATCTAAAATTTGAGCTATCAATTATTTGAGATCAGTTGTAACGCATGAGTACTCTGCTAATTATTAAGTAAAGTAAGAGCTATGCTATGCAATTTCCATATACCTGTGTACTATGTTCGTGTGAAAAAAAAAAGATATGTTGATCACATAAACATTAGTGCATCTCAAAAGCTAATCTCTTGTTGTCGTAAGATCCAAAGTATAAGGATAAAATACATGTGCATAAGAATGATATCAGGCAGTAGCAATCTGCAGCAAGGCGATTCTTAGCAGGTGGCTTTAAACATGGCAGGAAGCATACTTGAGATACAGCCATATACGGATATATCACAAAGCAGCTTACTCAAATAAAAACTATGACTTACTCGACTTGACTTTGTAAAACAAAGCATCAATCATCCACCTTAGATTATTTTCGAGAGAAGTGCTAGCAATCATGAGAAAGCTTAAAAAAAGGCACATAGTGGCTGATATTACTAGCTGTTCAAAGAGCACGAAAAGATGGACATAGCAAAAGCTGGTCCAGTAACTCACGAACGTAGAGAAGGACGGCTGTCCCTGTAGAGCCATTTTGTAGACCACAATCTCCTCTCCTGTAGAACGATCGACCGTGCTGCTGTCGCTCAAGTATATGGAAATCTGAACTTGCAGATAATATACCAATGTTCATTAATTTAAAGCAAAATCATATCCAATTTAAACAACATAATTTAACTACTCACATCCAATAAGCAGAGCCATATATGGAAAAGAGTGTGCGCATCTTCACTACATAGGATTCAGAGCTGTAAGCAATAAGATGTGTTATAAAAAAATACAATTAAAAAATGGGAAAAAGGTCAACTTGTTATGCTCATCTAAACTCCTGTCTAAGATTAGCTCCAAGCCTCACCACAGAAAACACAACTGAATGGTTGATACACCATGATAATGCTTCTAATCTTACCTTAAGGGCATATAAAGGCTTGAAAAGTCAAGAGCAACCACTCTACAATGCTAACCCCATATTTAAATTTTTGGACCTAAAAACAAACATTACATTTGATAATTATATACGGGCATATCTATGTACAAACATACATAACCTCCTATTTACAATTCTGGTTTTGTGATCAGGAGGCCAAAATTTATGAAAGGGGAAAGGGTTGCAGGGCACAATGTGGAGGACAACTCACAGTTCGTCGATACATATTCCCCTAGAAGAAACGTTTGCAGGCCCATGCTGATGATAGTGGAGCTCATCTTGAAGCTCTGATATCTGCTTAACCAAACTATATGCGGAAACATATGTTGTGCTCATTGCTTGAGCCCTACAGAAAATGAAAAGAGAAATGTAATATTCCAACTTTTGGTAGATAATGCCATTACAATTTATAATCGAAGCCTGTTTACTTGAGTGACTGCTAAGAATATCCCCCACAGCATGGAGAAAAGTATTAGGATCATCAATAGATCCTACTTCAAGTATTCCAGATGCGGCTTGACTAATTAAATGATATGGGTCCTATGCATTTGGGCAGTATAGACTACTATGTAAGAATGTATCTAGAAGAGAATAATCACAAGAAGCTAAACATTTATCATAAACTTAACAAACAAAATCTGCAAGCAATATCAGGCGGCCATCGACGGCTGGTAGGTAGCTCTGAAGCTACGTTTCTATAGCTTTCAAAAACGAATATGAATTGAAATTTTTGTCTATCTTTCAAGCTGGCTAGCTATCATCAGAAAATGATGAGCAGCCAGCTGATTAACCAGATGATTGATGAACTGAAAGAAATAAGAAATATCTTCATGACAATTAATTTGGTAGGAGGTCAGTTTGCACAGAAATAACCGAGTGTTCGTAAGGTACCCTCTTCTGCTGCCTTATGTAGCGTTCCTGGTGCAGAACTTTCAAATTATGATCCCCTAGAAGGTCATCGTTAGGATCACGTAATGCTATTGGCTCAGTGATGAAAAACACTTTCAAATGCTTATAGATTCATGACAAGATTACACTTTGCAAAATATTTGTTTCCTCAAGTTGAGAAAGGATGGCACACAGGCTTGTAATAGTCTAAAGAAAGGACAACAAATAGAGAGCATTAACTTTCTATACCATATAGCAAATAAAATGGAATCTTGTAGATAAAGTACATCTTAACAAAAATATTAACCATAGAGTTCGTAACAGTGAAGCAATCATGGACCAATAAATGGAGAAGAATGATATCAAAGCCTTCCTTACAGTCATCCTCATGTACCTTTTAAGGTTACTCTTTTCTTAATGAAATTTTAGACAAGCTGTTGGATCCGTTCTCTATACCAACATGAATTCAGGGACATGATTAATATAGTTCCAATCAGAACTTAAGCATAATTTAAGCCAATTAGGCTTCGTGAGACCAAAAGAAGCAATGTGACTATGGGATAGTTTTACACCCCACCACATTCATAGTATAACCTGGCACCACAGGTAGTTTTTACCGATACGAAAATTCGATCCAACCATGCAACACAAAGAGATTTGCCAAACAGTGTGTTTTACAGAACAAATGATGCTAAGCCATGACAATCTGGTCACAACTCACAAGGAAATTTTTTTGCACACTGGTCTGCATATGTAGGCATGTCTCTACAGCTCAATTTTTTTTTAGATCAAAAGGGCATCAAAACTGATGACCCCAGTTCCATTACTAAAACCATCACCAAACATACAGTCCACAGCAAACTTTTCAGCGCACTATCTTAGCCAATGTTTTACCAAGACTTAGATGAAACCAGAACATCTCAATCAAAAAACATGGAAAAGAGAAAAGACTAAACAACCACCCAGACAACTAAGCCTCTATACCAGATTTTTCAGATTAAAAACCAGCAGCAAAGACAGCAACTCTACTTCTTCCTTTTTACTCTTTTTTCCACCGTGTGACCCTTGGAAATGAAACCCAGAGAACAAAGTCACCGTCCCAGGTTTTTGACAAAAACAACTGTAACAGATCTTCTCAGTTTTAATCAGAAACAGCAGCAGTGATTCTATAACTTCTTTTGCCCCTTCATCAACCTGGGTCCCTGATCATGGCGTCCAGAAGCAAAGGAGCCCGGATTTTGGCATCTAACCAATCGCAGAATTTCTTCATTGTTACTAGCATCTCCTCCTTTAGCAAAGGACTCCAGATCCTTATATACATGAGAATTTTCCTCCAAATTGTCTTTATATTTGACCATCCCTGATAATGAAAAATCATGTTATTTCTATTAGTCCATAAACTCCATAACGAGGCAGCGCAAATGGTATTCAACACCGCATTTTTCTTATTACTCAACCAGAAGCGAGCTACAGATTCATAGTTATAACCAACATTCACCTCTAAAAAATCACCGATAATACTCCAAGTATTTCTAGCTACAACACAATCAAAAAAGAGATGATTCACCGATTCATTTTCATCACAGAAGCTACACAAAAGCCTTTTATTTAACCCTCTTTTCATCAAATTGTCTCTAGTCATAATCTTATTGTGCGAGATAAGCCAAAGAAATAAATGAACTTTAGGGGGGACAATAAGACTCCAGATTGCAGGGATAAACACAGGACATACCCCCCTAAAATTGATAATAGCATACATAGACTTAACAAAATAGTTTCCATTACTATTGTATTGCCATACTAAAGCATCCTCATCATCAACAAGACGAATGCTATTAACCACTTCCACCAGCTCAAACCATCTAATCATTAATCTATCACTAAAATTCCTTCTAAAAGTACACTTAAAATTGGTACCATCCCAAATTTCAGAAATGGTAACTCCTTTTTCATTAGCAAGCACATAAAGATCCCAGAATTGAGTTGCTAGACATGAGTTACCAAACCAAATGTCCTCCCAGAATCTCGTTTTGTTACCATTGCCCACTTTCCATTTATATCCAAATTTAGTGGCCTTCATAGCCCAGAGGACACTATTCCAAAAAACCGAAGCATGATTTTGATCATAGAGAAAAATATTCGGGTTATCCGTATTATACTTGAATCTTATGAGCTTTTTCCATTGGTTGCTATCACTATTGCAGAATCTATTAACCCAAGAAGCTAACAAGCATAAATTTAGATCTCTAATGTTAGGGAGACCTAAACCGCCATAATTCTTCTCCATGCAAACTAAGTTCCAATTGGCTAGGTGAAGTTTATTGTGACCTTCAAAATCATTCCACAAACAGTTAGCCATATGAGAATTTATAATGTCTAAAGCCCATTTAGGAAACTTAAAAAAAGATAAGAGATAAATGGGAATACTGGCTAAACAAGTTTTGATCAAGATTAACCGACCACTATACGAGAGGAGTTTACCCCTCCAACCTGCAATTCTCTTCAAAATTTTATCAATCAGAGGTTGAAAGTCCTCTCTTCTAATCTTATCCCAATGAAGTGGAATGCCTAGATACTTAATAGGAAAAGATCCAATTTTACAACATAAAATTTTTGCATAACTACCTACCTCATTTTTGTCACAACCAATCGAGATCAGCTCACTCTTATGGAAATTAATTCTCATACCTGACATTTGCTCAAAGCAAGTAAGAAACCATTTGAGATGAAGAATAGAACTCTCCTCGTTTTTAACAAACATTCCAGAGTAACTGAACGTTAGCTGAAATCTCTACTACGCTTGAGCATGAGCTCTCCTCGGTTAACTGCTACAAAATGTCCAAACTGAAGAATTGTAAAACTGACTAAATCAATTTTACATTTGGAACTGGGAGAACTGATTAATGTACAACAAATATCCAAACAGCATCACATAAGTCAATGAAAGAACAATCGTGTAGCCTACTTGTCCCTAATTTTAAAAACAAAAAGGAGATGCATAAAATTGTAGAAGCTCACCACACCAAAATGAAAGGATGGCGGTGCAGAGGGCCTTCATCTGCATGGTGCGAATACCAATAAGTTTCAACTTCAGATACACATGAAGCAAGTTCTTACTACCATTCCTTGATACAAAAAAGATTCCAGAGTAAGCTCCTCCCCAATACCAGCTGCAGGACAATGCATAAGTAGCTACATCAAAGGTGCTAATCTTAGCATTGATAGCACAAAGTAAACATCCACTAGACACACATCATAACTTTAAAACCAAATTTGGACTACAAAGGCGCCATGGAGAATTTGGTGGCATTTACATGCTTACGCTAAAATCACTTGATGGAGGGCTCTTTGTCAGTATTCATTAAGCTCATCGAAGCCTCAAATAAAAGGCAGGGGGAAAAAAACAAATTATTTATGAATCCATAGCTCCAAAAACATAAGGACCTCAGTTCAATCTTTATGGTACAGTAAGTAGCAACAAAAACTTCAGAGACATGAGCCTATCATGGCTATGGAAAAAATTGTAAAAAAATAACTCATATCTCAATTTGCATAATCTGAAAATATTATTGAAATTGTTGTTTGTAGCCCTTCCACATGTTAAGATACCGAATTCGTAAACTGTAGTAAACACCAATCCATTTCCATGACTCACTGATGTAAAGGTTTGGATTCTCATAACTGGGTCAGGCATAGGTATGTGTAGCACTGACCTCACTATGTGAACGGTAAACAATCTTCTTGTTGCAGCACCTCTTGGCAAAGTTAATGGAGGATAGCTGTAGAAAAACTAAAAAATAGAAGTCACAATTAGCACATGAGGTAGAAACAATAGTAAGCATGCCTTGCCTCCCATAACCGTGAATGCAAAAACAGGAAGTGTATAAATCCTCTCGCTCCCTCCCTTCCTCGCGCTCTCCATCCCATCTCTGTTGGCGTGTCACCCTCCCTCCTCCCCGGCCATCCTACTGCCGTCACCGATCCTAGCTTCGGTCGTCGCTGTCCGCCCGCACGCGAGGAAGGACACTGAGGACCACCGCACCTCTGACTCAGGCCCGCGCGCTGTCATCCGTGCGCAATCATGGCGACGGCGCTGCGGATCTGGCATCTCCCTCGCTAGCGGTGGCCAAATCCGGCATCTTCCTCGCCTCCAGCCGCCTCGAGTGCTTCCTCGTTCGTTGCCATCATCGCCTTACATATGGCACGCATAACTGTCCGGATCTTGCTCATTGAGGAGAGGACGCGGGGGGCGACGACTGCGACGGCGCCTGCGGGAGGAGGAGATCGGGGGTGGGGGGCCGATGCTATTGGGGGCAAGAGAAGTTGGGGAGACGCCAGTGGTTTGGGGCAAGAGAGCAGGATCTAAATATAGCTCGAAATCTCGATTTTGGTGATAATCGCCCTTATCGAACCGGCACGATATAAAATACCGATCGGTAAATCGGTTACATTCAAAAAAAATTCAAAAAAATTTGTGTGACGCAAATATCGTGATTATCGAGGCATATCGAGTGATTATCGAGGTATATCGACCGAAAATCACTTAAAAAATTGATCGAAGAGGAAATTCGCGTGATCGCTGTATTTTTAAGGAAAATATTGCAATTATCGAGCGATTATCGACAAAATATCGCGGTTTTTGAAAAAAAATTTAAAAAATTTGAATTTTCAAACCATTCGATTTTTATCGATTTTTGACTCGATTTTGTTGATTTTCGAAATTCGATTTTCACGTCGATTTTCGAAATTCGGTAAGTGAAACCCTAGGTCTAACATTTTAGAGGCCTTGTACTAAAATTTTAGTCAGCTCTTTATGCGTAGAACAAATCAATATAAAATTTTAGTCAGCTCTTTATGCGTAGAACAAATAAATATTAATGCTATCGGTGTTTTAACCGAGTTTAGCTAGTTAGTCTGTTCAATAATGTATTGTCAACATGAACTAGAGACCAAACATTGTGATGCACAAAGATATCAAGCATGCGCAACAACAGTACAAGGTAGAGATGAAAAAGTATGTGCTTGAAGACTTAAATTCATAAAGAAACACGTAATATTGGACACCAAGGTCATAAAAATTATTTGCTAGTTAGTCGGTTTTGCGTCGCATAAATTTTTCTGAATTTTCTAAAAAAATTTAACTTAATCGGTTTACCGACCGATTTTACATATCGAGGGCTCGATACATCGAAAACAGAGAAAATCGATCAATTTTTTTATGGTTTTGTAAACCCTGGTGACAACATAAGAAAATAGAGCTTGATGGGAAGGTGAAAAGATATAAGCTATTTAATATGTTTATCTTAATTTAGCCTAATATTTTGAACCCCTTTTCATTTTTATCTGTCTTTACCCCCTGCTTGTGAGAACAATATATCCCTATATTGATCACTCGTGTTAGCTTTCTTTTTCCTTGAACAGCGCATGGAGACATCATTAAGGCAGATAAAGTTTACTGACTAAACCTAGAGCAGCAGTGTGTTAAGTTAGCTATTGAGACTGCATGGAGAAAAGGCATCAAATCAATTTGATTGATTGCCAATACAAATACCTATAGATAAGGTTAATCCAATTGCAGCCAAAAAGTCAATGCACAAATGGAACAAAAAGTGAAGAAGCACACAAATCTAAATTCAAAATGAATATGAAAATGATTTCAAAATCAAACATGAAACGGGACATAGATAGAGTGGTGTATGACATGTGAGCCATAGCTAGCAACACACACGAGACGGTGTCATCGCCTTGATGGCCTCTTTGTGAAGGCCCAGTGGTAAATGAAGATTTTTGGACTACATACACCAAACTTTACTTGATAATTATTAGCAGCCAATACAATTGAATCAAATTCCTCAAAAAAAAATTAAAAGGCAATGTAACACCCCAAAATTTTGCTTTTCTTAAATTTATGTGTGATTTGGCACTTTGGTGAATTTTTGGAATTTTCTGAAATTTATTAGGATTTATTTGGAATTTATTTGAATTTATTCCATTTTGAAATAATTAAAGAATTTAACTTTGCAAATAAAATTTTGTTGGAAATATTTTATTTGAGTCCAAAATGCCCCAAAGTATTTTCCAGAATTTTTCTGGAATTTTTCTGAGTATTTTGCTATTTTTCTTGAATTAAATGAATTACTGGAAATTATTTAAAATATTAAATCGCTGGAAAATCGAGTTGGGTCAAGTACTGTTCATCCGACCGAGCCCGAGTCAGACTCGAGTCCGAGTCCGACCCGGACCCGACCGAAGTCGTACCGAGCCCAACCGCTTAAGCACTCTAACCACCGGAACCGTTGGATCAAGATCCAACGGCCGAAATCGAGCCGCACCGATCCGACCGGATCCGGTCGCGCCCGAGCCAATCGTGGCCGTTGATCGCGCCACGTGGACGGTCCTCCGTCGTCGTCTCCGCCCGAGTCCGAGCCGGATTCCTCCGCTGCGCCCGCCGCCGTGTGGGTTTAGGTTTCCGTTTTCCGCACGGACGCCGAGCGTATTTAATGCCCGGGTCGCACCTCGAGGACTGCCTTGACTTCCCGCACCTTTCGCCCTAGCCGCCGCTTGAGCGCCGCTGGCCGTAATTGCTCGCCGGAGTTGTAGCACTCCTCCGCCGCGGTTTTCCGTCCTCTCCGCCGTCTCCTGTCACCGTTGAGTCCAGATCCGAGAAGCCCAGGCCAAGACGCACCCGGGAGGCCAACTCACCTCGCCGGAATCGCGTCCGAACGCCGTTCGGGAGGTTGCCGTCTTCATCTCCGGCCAGGCCAGCGCCGCCGCGTCTCCATCAACCTCGCGAGCTCGGACAGCCGTCCGATCAAGATCGAACGCACACGGTGAGCCCACGTTCTCCCCCAAACCCTGGAATCCAGATCAAATCTGGACCGTTGGATCAAGATCCAACGGCCCACGATCACCACGTGCCGTAGCAGTGTTAACGTAGGGTTAGGTCTGGACCGTCCGATCTAGATCGAATGGCCCACGATCACCGTGTAGTTTTCAACGTGTTAACCCTGGATCTAATTGCGGCCGTTGATTTTCAAATCAACGGACACGATCGTGCCACGTGTCCGGGGAGCCGAGCCGCCGCGCCCATGCGCGCGTGTGTGGGTCACTGACACGCTGGGCCCGCGTGTCAGCGGCTTAGCCGCAACCGCACCATGACGTCAGCACGGGCCGCTGTCGGCCATTCAGCTGCGTCGCGGTGGCGTCACCCATGACGTCACCGATGGGTCCCACTGCCGCCAAGACCGTGGGCTGAGCCCCGCTGACGTCAGCAATGACGTCACCCGAGGGGACCCACCTGTCAGCGACACATGGAGCCGTGGACCGAGTCCACAGTGGACCGAGCCAAACCATGGGCCACGTCCAAGGACCGGCTAACGTCAGCCGCCCAATCAGAGGCTGCCACGTGTCTTCGCTGACGCAATAATTAATTTCCGAAAAAGAAAATGATTTATTAATTCGAAATAATGATTTCAGATTTTGATTCAAACTTCAAACGCTTATAACTTTTGCGTTTCAACTCCGATTTGAGTGATTCAAATTTCTAAATCTGTATAAAATTGAGATCTACCTAATTATGAATTTTATTTAATTTTTGGACTAAAGTTTTTCTCTGTAATATTATTTAATTGATTATTTAAACTTTAAATAATTATAACTTTTGCATTTTAACTCCGATTTGAATGATTCCAGTTCCTAAAAATTCATAAAATTATGTTCTCTCTGTTTGTGGATTTTATTTGGAGTTTTGGGATGCTTTTGCCTATTGTTTATTTGTGTATTGCTATTTGCACGTATTACGAGTAGACGTTGAAGTGCCGGAGGGATTCGAAGGAGAAGTATTGACTCAGGATCCAACTCAAGACCAAGAACAAGTACTTTTTGAAGGCAAGTTATGCTTTGACCATATTGATCCCATTTTGAAATCTATTTTGGTTCAAATTATTGCATGCTAGTTCAATTAGAAAATACTTTACTTAATTTTGGGAAATTAGATAAATGCCAATTTGCTGTATGACACCTTGATTACTTAAATATGTGCCATGACCCCTTGTCACCCTAGTTGTGGATTATTAGTTGGACATTACTAGATTGCCAACATGGGTTTGTAGATCGTTGTAGTATATGGCTTAGACCTGCTACGTGCTCATGACATGATTTTGGACACTAAAACGATAATATTGACTTAATGACATATTGAACCTGTTTTGGAAAGGTATCATGTGATGTTGATGGCACGTGGTGCATAGTAATCAACTGGGGTTTGATAAATAGTTTTCGACCGGGGCATGTGGCAAGAATGATCAGGTGGGCCAGTTGTGGCATTGGGAATGATGTTTTGGTTCTTCGGGTAGTCTTGCCCTGGTCACCCTAAGGACTTCACCTTGCAAGCCTTTCAACTGAGTTAATCTTGCAACCACATGTCTGTAATGGGACGGACCTAGTTGACTAAGTTGCTAATAACGTACCTGTGGGACCTCAGGAGGTCAACTACACCCTTTGTGTAAGTTGTACGGGGAGCGCATCGGCCGAGGCCAGTACCCATCTAACGGTTGGTTGGCCTAAACTTCGCCTTAGCTAAGGGAAGGGTTAGTGTGCAACAACCGGGGAGGACCACTTGTATTGTTAGAAGTTTCCGAAAGACTTTGTTACGGGAACTCGCCTTTGTGGTGTTTGACTGTATCTTGTGGGTAAAGTGCATAACCTCTGCAGAGTATAAAATCTATTCGAATAGCCGTGTCCGCGGTATTGGACATCGCTCGGGAATTACAGTCAAGGGTTAGACTTTCTCAAAAATAATTTGGACTTGAAAGGTTGGGTTGGATTAATAATGATGTTGATAGAAACATGGATTAGGATGGGAAAAGATGTTTACTAAACTCCTTGAAAAGTTAATTATACTTTATTTGTTACTACTGCTTTCGAATCTACTTATGATACTTGTCAAATGTCAAGCATCGCAAAAATACCTTGAGCCACTCCTTTGTATTAAGCCATGCATGTAGTATATTAGCTGCATTCTGTGCATGACTTGCTGAGTACCAAGTGCTCACCCTTGCCACAATACAACACCAGTTGAAGAGGAGACTACACCAGCTTTGGAGGAGGAGCTCCAAGAGGAACCGTCTACTTAGGGAGCGAGCCCAGTCAGTTGCCTGTGGTATACTGGATGGCGCCACGAAGTTATCTTATTTTCCGCTGCTATTATTTCTCTCTTAATAAGTTATGCCCTGCGTGGCGTATATTTGTAACTTGACCATAAGGTCGAGTAACCAGTTTGACTATTTAATTAAAGTACTTTATTAGTATCGAGTGGTATGATTGTGATATTTACCGATGTTAAGACTGTGTGCACTAGCGCGTTCCTGGACTAGTGCTGAATACACAGAGGGTCCGGATTTGCAAATTCGGGTCCCGACAGAGGTGGTATCAGAGCCAGGTTGACCGTAGGCTCAACCCTAGCTAGAAAGGTCGTAGAGAGGATAAAACCTATTTTCTAAAGCTAAAAGTTTGTCAAGACAAGAAATGACATCTCAACTTATCCCATTCTTTCTTTTCTTGTCTCTTGCTGAATTTTTCCTTACCTTGTCACGATTTAAAATTTTCGAGTTCTTACGTGAGCACTCTTGTGACAGATGGAGGGAGAGTTCAACTACGTCGATCTGGAGGTTGGTCACGCCGCGGAACTTTGGCGTATGCTACAGACTCTCGGAGATTTTGAGAAGCCACAATACCAAGTGGAAGTGATCAGACAAGCAGGATTGATCAAGGCTTGTGACGTGAAGATTGTGGTACCTGCTAGGAAGAAGGGCCCAGGCAATCGCCCGATACACTGCACTGCCAAGAGGTCTACAATGCAGATGGGTATCCAAGAGGTGTCACGACGAGTAATGCGGCACATTACCCGTATCTACGCCAGAGAGTTGGAGAGCACGGTGTTCCGATATCATCCGCGCAGCAATAACCTTCTTGACCCGAAGGCGATTCAGGATGAGAATGCCATGGTTACACAGTTGGCACGACTTGTTGTCGCCCAGGAGGATGTACTCGATGATACAAGCAAGGAGCTACAGAAGGCCCGCAAGGAGATCACGACAGAGAAGAACATATGGCGGGAAGCTCAAGAGTATGTGTCACACCTTCTGCAGAGGATTGGAGAGTTAGAGACAGCATTGTACGCACCAGAGCCGGAGCCAATGCTCGAGCTGCACGAGCCAGACCCGGAGGAGCCGGAGCTTGAGGAGGACACTGCTTCTTCGACTACCACAGATGACACAGTTGCTGGACATGGCGATCGTTTCGCGCCTATGCCGCAGCGTCCGTATCCAGGCCGTGGAGGTTTTCTTGATGAGTGAGCGTAGGTTCTATAGTGAGACTCCTTCGCCGAGTCGCGGCATAGAATAAAGAGTCACCCTTTAGGCGTTAGACTCCAGTATTAGTTCGATTTGGATTTTCATTGCTTGCTGAGTGTGCAGTATGTGTTGCAAGGCCCCTAGGCATTGTAAGCAACCATACCAAGTTACTATTGATTAAAATAATAAAGTTGGACTTTAAGTTACACCTTTCGCCCCGCATAAGTTCCATATTACTCATCTATTCCAGTTTCCCTCTCATCTCCGAAACCTTGGAGCAATCGACAGATGGTAAACACCCGCAGAAACCTTGGAGGCAATGGGAGTGGTTCTCGCCCAACAGAAAACCCCAATGATGGAGCACCAAAGACCGCCATCGACATGCAGAATTTTGGAGCATTTCTTGTCGCTCAGACTCGATTGATGCATGCTATGATGCAACAAATGCAACACGCCATCGCTCGTGCCATCGCTAATCAAGTTAATCGGGGACAACGCCGTAATACGGTATCGAGAGTTCATGAGGACTCATCCACCCACTTTTTCTGGGAATGCCAATCCGTTGGAGGCTGATGATTGGTTAAGGTCAATTGAGAGGAAGCTACACATCGCTCAATGCATGGGAAATGAGAAGGTACTCTACGCTTCTCATCAGTTGGAAGGGACAGCCGCCGAATGATGGGAGAACTTCTGTGCCACGCAAGAGAACCCTCAAGATATCACTTGGGAGGAGTTCACAGTTGCGTTCCGTCAGTATCACGTGCCTGAAGGAATCATGGACCTCAAGAAGGAGGAGTTCAGAGCATCAAGCAGGTAATCACCGGTGGCGAATACTGAACAAGTTCACACACCTTGCACGCTACGCACTGAGGATGTAGCGACAGATAAAGCCGCATACCTCGTTTCATGAAGGGACTTAACTCAGGATTGCAGGTGGGATTGATCACCCACACCTTTCCAGATTTCCAAGAGTTGGTGAATAAGGCGCTTATTCTTAAGGACAAGCGAAAGGAACTGGATGAGAACAGGAAGCGCATGATGCAGCATCAGGGATCGCGTCAAGGAGCGCAGCAACGTTTGAGGGTTGCGCCAAATCAGTTTTTTAGATTCCAGCCACAGAATGCAACAAGGACACCGTCACCAGCACCAAGACCCGTCAATCAGAACTATCAGACCCCAGCCCCATCCAGAAACGCCGCTTCAGGCAGTCAACAAGGGACAGTGAGACGTTGCTACAACTGCAACGAGCCAGGACACTTTGCCAACAGTTGCCCAAAGAAGACAGCAGGAGTGACCCGATCCGCTTCAACTGGGATCCACACCGCCAGGACGCCAAAGACCAGGAGCCACACCCTGCATCGTGGTGAGAGGCCGAGTCAACCATGTCACCGCAGATGCACCGCAGAATGCTACTGACGTCGTCTCGGGTAAGTTACTTGTTAACTTTCGATTACTGCGGCGATTTTGTTTGATTCTCGAGCTTCAGATTCGCTTGTTTCACAAGGCTTTGCTGCTAAAAATGATTTGGAGATTGCAAGGCTTAAATGCATGCTTTTAGTTCAAACCCCTGGTTCCGAACTCCGAACGAAAGTAGGATGTTCTGGGGTGAGAATACTAATAGATGGGATAGAGTTCCTAGCGAACCTTATTATTTGGAGACCCAGACCTTAGATGTTATTTTGGGAATGGATTGGTTATCCAAGCACAAGGCCGTATTGGATTGTGGACGAAGGACTATCTCAGTTGAGAGCCCGTGTGGAAAGAAAGTGGAATTTCAAGCTACTGCCGTTAGAGATGAACAGTTGATGGTTAACAGTACCAAGGCAATCAGCATAGAGGATGTCTCAGTAGTGAATGAGTACCCAGATGTTTTTCCCAACCTGCAACGCAGCAAGTAAGAATAGCTAGCCTAGCCATCGCGCGCATGCGTCGTGGATCGATCCATATATAGTACACATGCATTTAGTTTCTATCATGGATGTGTAGTTTGATTAGTTGAATTGCACCAATATTTTTACGATCTCGAACTGTATTATTGGTTAATTATTATTACGTAGATATATTCAACAAGTTAAGTGATTTGATTTGTGTACATGTACTGGTAATTAACTGGGCTCCATGCGTGCGTGCAGTTCGAGAGATATGCTGGATTTGGTCGGATGACTGCGAGGACCACCTCGAGATGTGCAAGGACAGCTGCTACGACAGAAGAAGACAGTGAGTATGTCTATGAACGTGCACATCAGTCCCTGAATGTGCACATCAGTCCATGGATAGCGGCATGCCAAAGAAGACGACGAGTACATCTATAAAAGCAACCAAACTAGCTTTCTTTTTGATGTAATAGACTACTAAACTAGTTGCATTTAGCTTGTCTAGTTGTGTCATGTTTTGGTGTGCTGACCGGGATCATCTTATGACTACACTTTTGCTTTGTCTTCTTCACGCATCTTGTACGGATTCATGACTCGTTTAAATTGTACCGCTTATGTTTCTCTACTGAAGCAAGCAGTTGATTAATCCATGTGGTCATGGATTCGAGCTACTAATGTTGTGAGTAATAAATTCTACCGCTTATGTTTCTCTACTGAAGCAAGCAGCGGGTCCATGGACTTAGTCCATAGCTCAGGCCCAGCCCATTGTGGACCCGGTCCACGGGTACATGTCTCTGTGACACCCCAGAATATGACATTTTAGAATTCGGCATTTTGGTACGACTTTATAGTGTGTTTTTGGGCTGTTTTCGGGTGTTTGGGCCTCTCCGGGGGACTTTGGGCCATGGGGGTTGAGTTGGGCCTCCGGTGGAAGGGTTTGGGCCCAAGGGGGGACTTTTGGGTAGCCAAATCTGGCCCCCACCCCTTGGTGCGCCCCCCACTCCCTTTCCCAACCCTACCCGCCACCCCCTAGCCCCCCATGCGCCTCCACCCTTCCCCTTCCTCTCCATCTTCCCCCATGGCGCCACACCTCTTCCCTCCCCTCTCCACCCCCCTTGCTGCCCTAGAGGAGATTCCCACCTCACCATCCCGTTGATCTCTCCATCGAAAGGCCCCGCGACGAGGAGATCCGGCCGTTCCGGCGCGAGGAGGACGATCGGGGAGCCCGGGAGGAAGGATTTCGGCGTTCATCGTTCGTCGGGCGAAGGTATGGCATGGGGAATCCTTGGGGTTAGTCTAGGGGCTGTGCTAGAGGGTATTTGGATGCTTTTAGATCAAGTGGTGGTGTTGTGATTGGGTAGATTAGATGCAAACTAGAGGTTGCCACGTTCTCTGCTCCGGGCAGATTGTGCAGTCGACCTAGGGTTTGAGTTTTCGCGACCTTAGAATCGGATTTTGGTCGGCCTCCTGTTGAGAAAGTTGTAGTTAACTTCAATACCTTTCATTGTATATAAAGAACGTCCAATTCCACCCATCCGTTTGAAAGTTATGCTCGATTTACCGAACGTATTCAAATCTGTGACGTAGCTGGGACAGAACATAGTGTTTTATAGATTAAACAACTTTAGAGTCCGAATCAGCTTTTCCATATACTTAGAAAAAGTTAGGAAATTTCCTAAGCTACGCGAGGATGTACTCGTTTAATCGATTCGGAGTCCCAGATCTAAAGTTATGATAGTTTGAAGTCTGCTGTCCCGGGGGGGACAGATTCTCTGTTTTTCGTTTTCGGGAGTAGTTTGCGATATCGGGGAAGATGGGCAATGGCGTACTGTTTTGTGGGCACGTTGTGATTGTGGGGCATCTTTGTGCAGGTGGTGTGACCCCAGGAGTGCCCTCCTCATCCCGCCAATCCGTCGCCCGAGGTTAAGGCAAGTGTATTGGGATGGGTAACATGTGGTTTATTTGATTGTCTTGACTAGATGCAATTGTTTCCATGTTATGCTATCTTGCCATGCTTAGTGTTTGACATGATATGATAAAAAGGGTATGTTAAGATGCTATGCAATGGTTTATGGTTAATGATTATGGCATATGTTACATACATGGCATGAAACTTGGCCCGGTCGGTGAGAACATCATAACTATTCCGGTAAGGTCGGTGAGAAAGTTATGACTAATCTGGAGCGCCATGGATGTAAGACCTACCTCCTGATTCCACCCACGCGATGAGTGGAAGCGAGGAGTAGGCATCCTCCATCTACGGGATGGAAGGGGGACGTGGGTGCACGTCGACGGGTGTGCACTCGGCAATACCGGTATTTGCGTCGAGGAGACATGTGCATTGCATTGCATACATGATGATGATGCTGGTGATGATGATGATGAAATGCTTTCAATGAGGTTGAGATATGAATATGATGTTGCATATGATGTATGACTTAATCATGATGTTAAGTTTGTTATGTAGTGATGATAATATTGAATTGTTCTGTATGACCCATTGCAATATACTTGCTGAGTGATGAACTTACGCTTGTGTTTTATGTTGTTTTAGGTACCATGACACCGGCATGTGGGAAGGGGCATTAGCTACACATCTTCACGTAGTTCCATTCACATTTACCAATTTGAGTCATGATCATAATAAGTACCATGAAGTTGGTGTATGGAATAGTTTAGTGTGCTTGTGATCCTTATTTGCTTAGCTATAGATTATGGAGTGGTTGGTTTCGGTTTTATTGGTTTATGTTGATGCTTTATCCATTGATATTGATGTTTTAGATGTCTTATGCTATGATATAACTTGCTATGTGATTGCTATTGCTCCAATTCATGATAAAACAAAGGAGTATTTAGGTGATGTTTAGTCTATGTTTGGTAGCATTCGGGCATACTAGATGCCGGGGTGTTACAGTTGGTATCATAGCCAGGTTCAGGTCCGTGGTGTATGAACTTAGTAGAATACCATAGGGTTAACTAAAATTTTGATGTGGAGTAACCTAGAAACATGGCTTAGGTTATAACTAAAATTTTGCTACAGGATAGCAACCTTAAAACTTGTGTATGTGGAATAACTAATTTAAAATTTGACACACATGGATGCACAGTAGGAAAGGGTATGGGTATCGTTGCTTTACGCTTAAATGTTATATTTAAGCCTTGATGTTGAATGTTTTATATGATAAAGTATGCTGCTATGTGTATGAGATAAATTGAATTGCTCATGTTATCGTGATAAAGTGGGGTTGTGGTTCCGAAGGGTTTCGGTCACCTTTTTGTTTATAGTAAAGTTGCGGTTTGACGGTATGGCCGATTAAAGCCATCACCGAAGAACTGTTAACCCTCGTGGGGAAAAAGTGCCTATCTTTCCTATCGTAGATCGAGTAGTTGACTGAAGATAAATAAAAGAGTTTGGTGGTGGATTTCCTCGGATTTTTCTTTATCGTTCTAACGATCGGTTTGGGTTGGTTTTCCTTGGTTTTAGTTGATTGAAATCAAAGTATTTGGTATTGGATTTCGCGGATTGATCCTTCGGTGTTTCTTGGTTTTGTCTTCTTTGGGTGAAGACAAAGAAGAAGAGTTTTGTGTTGCACGTCTTTTGGTCGCCTTTTTGATTGGACACCGGTTTTGGTTGGCTGCTTTGCAAAGAAAAGTATAGTTTTGGTTCTTGTGTCTCACTCCGAGTTTAAAAGAAGTTATGGAAGTTGTGTGCAAAAAAAAAGTTAAGATGTGTCGATTTATGTTTTGTGTCTTTGTCCGTAAAGGTTTACTTGATCGCTTGGTTCCCTCCTGTAGGAGTTTTTAAGATTGAAATGTGTTTTGGAGATCTTTTGCATGACCCAGTGTGAGTCATGTCCCATTGCAACTTTGAGAGTCAAGTTCCTTTGTGAATTTTGGTTGAGTTTTAAAAAAAAAATGCTGCAAAGTGAGTAGTCATTTGACTGAAATTATTTGTCAAAAGTGAAAATTGTTGTTTAGCATGTTATGTAGTATGTAACAATGTGATTTATGGAAAAGATGTACTCCTAAGGTAAGTTGTGAGTTGAATCAATTAAATGTAATTGTTACCTTTAGCTTAAGATTAAGTGAACCTCTAGTGATGTAGAGTACCCCATAGTGGGAATGATTAAATGTGCTAATGTACATGCTTAGAATCTGTTGCTTTGCTTTAAAAGTGCTTATGACCCCCGATTATGTTTAAAGTTTTAAGCCCTGATGTATAGTTAAAACATTAAGATGATGTAGACTGCTGTTATTGTTAAAGAAACTTTGCTGGTTGTTTAAAGATGTTCTAATCTAACGGATTAATAGAAAAATTTAATCGTGTTGGCTAGTGGCTTTAACTTGGAAGTTAATTAGAGTTGCTATTCATGTTGTTGCAAAATATTAGCATGATTGGTAGTACGCAGTCGTGTTCCTAAAATGCTAGTATCGAGGCCAATTGGAAAGGTATAGGTTTTGTTGTTTGATGATATTGTAAGAGCTTCGTGAAGGTCTAACTTATTAAATATAATTTAATAGTTGGAGTATGTTGTGTAGTGACAATTTTGTTGCAACCTATGTATAGGGTAGCTAAAAGCAATGTTGTTGATTGATGATTATGCAAATTATTGATATTGATGGCTTAGTAGTGGTGGTAATTGCTTAGATTAATTGTTGAAAATCCTTGTTAAAATGAAGGTCACTGTATCATGTTGTGATGGAGTGGACCATGGATAATTAACATGATGTAGAATTTTATCCTTAATGAATGTATGTCTTAGAATCATATTTACGAATCTTGTCTTGTGGAGATAATATTTACATGTTGAAGTCGCTTGTTAACTGAATAAGTTTCGATTTGTCGAGACGTTTACATATAGGTGGTATGAAATTTATTGGTTGATCATGCTGAAAGATTTGTTGGAGCACTTGTTTCAAATCTAGAATATGATGTTATATGATAAGTTGGTCCGTGGGGATCTTATTGACGTAGTCTTCGTTGGATGTCTTTTGGCAAGCATCATAAACTTTATTTATAAGTATTGGGGAAGATAATAAGAGAAAGAATTTGTTTTGTAGCTCTTGTTATAACCTGAGGGGTTTCTGGATGAGTAAATAGTGAATATCGAATGTGTAAAAGGTAAGTATAGGGTTTCATGCTGAGCTTGTGTTTAAAACCTTCTGGACTGGTTTGGTTGTTTGCCATCTTGGTTGAATGCTTTCGGTTGAGGTGTTCCTTATGTTGAGTTTCAGAGTTTCCCCAAAACTCGTAGTGTTTGGTGTCGATCTTTGGTTTTGGCCCATTTGTTTAGTTTGTGTTGTGAGTATGGATTTACACCCCAAAAGCTTTTGAGTGGATCGCGCCCCTTCGCGTTCGCACTGAATTATCTTTGGAATTAATTTTAAAGGAAGCAGATGGACATAGTGGGTTATGTTGGAAACTCTTGAGATTTAATTTGTAACTCTTTTTGGCTAGAGTTGGAGTTATTTGGAAAATGTGTGTGGTGTTTGCAAGTGCTTCAAAAGGTGGATTTTATGAATGTTTCATCAGTGATTTTGTTAGTGAAGTGTTCCCTTTTTGGAATGAGTCCCTTTCTCGTTGAGAAAATTTGTGGTGGTTGTGTGTGCAGATGTTTGACTTTGGAGTTGATGTTCTTTTCCAAAATGCTGATTTTGGTTAAAATGCGAGGTTTTGCAAGTTTAGCTTTCGAGAAATGGTGGGTTCTGACATGACGTGGTGTGTTCCTGCTAACGGTGTTGCAGTCATAGTCTATATGATGTAGCGCAACCGTCAATGTTATGTGTGTTTTAATCATGTGATACTGAGGAAGAAGTCTTTTGGTGAATGACTTTTCGGTATTGTTGTTACATGATGAGCGAATGGTGAAAATGAAGCATGGCATCATTTATAAATGTTCAATGATAAATGAGTCGGTGAGCCAGGTCGGTGAGAAAGTCATATATGGATATATGACTAATCCGGAGTGCTCTTGAAAAGTGTGCATTCTTGTCATGTATCGAGATTTCCATTTCTTCCTAGTATGAAAAGAAAGAATGAATAAATTGTGGTATTTTGGCTGCGGTATTAGAGGTTTGGGTTTTCTTTGCGATTTGGCTTAGAAAAATAAAATGTGTGCTCTTTGGATGTTGCCGGATCCTTTCCAAAGTGGTTTTTAGCGCTTTGGGGTTTGAGTTGTTGTATGTGGACCAATTGGGTTCATGTTTTACAGTTGAGCTTACTCAATAATGGTACTCTTTGTCCTGGTCCTTTAAGTGGAAGGATGTGAGGGCAAGACTTTCTTAGTAAGAGAAACCTGGTGTGGCCAGTAGTTGATCGTAAATGGTGTAGAAGTGAAGAGTAAAGGAAGGTTGTCTATGTCCCAATTCAAACCTTCTTGGGAGAATTGTGTCATCGATGTGTTCCTCGGTGGGGCTGATTAAATTTTTAGTGGACCACTTGGTGGTTGCTAGTAATTGCTTTTCCTTTTGGAAGTGTATTGGATCTTTTGTCGTCGATCTCTGAGCGAGTTGTGTCGACCGATGTGGATTGCTCGGTTGATAATGTTCCTGCGGGTTTTAAGGACCCTGGTTATAAAGTAGGCTTTTCCTTTGATGGTAACGGTGGGTGTTGGCCTAGTTGTAAAAGATCAATCTTTTGCAAGATTTTAACCCCGTTTGTTCAAGCAATTGGTAGTCTTGGAATGATGTGTCTCGCTTGGTTCGCGTTGTCTTGTTTATGACGAACCACAGTATAGAGGTTGAGGTGTGAAAGCATTTTTGCACGTGAGAGCTGAAGGGGGATCTAGAGTTGGAGTTAGAGGTTGGTACCGTGTTCTTCTGGAGAGTAGTGTTGGTTAAAGGGATCGGGCACTCTAGTGCCAATGAATGTATGAAATGAGAAGTGTGAGATCGTTTTCTTTTGTGGTCTGATTTATCCTACCGCTTGGGTCATGCTAAGGCCGTATGTGAGTGCTTTGTGTTTCAATGTTGAGTACGATTCTGGCAAGTTTTGATTGTGAGTTATCATTAGAGCCATCAATCTTCGAGCTTTAGCTCCTTGCTTTTGAGTCCGGGCTAGTGCAAATCGTAGGGGTTTCTGAGCGTGTTCTGAGAAGTGAACCTTAGCTCCCTTCGATTTGGTTGGTTGCGAAGTGGTGTGTCTCGGATTCGGGGTCGAATCCTGTGAAGGGGGAGAGAATGTGACACCCCAAAATATGACATTTTAGAATTCGGCATTTTGGTACTACTTTATAGCGTGTTTTTGGGCCATTTTCGGGTGTTTGGGCCTCTCCGGGGGACTTTGGGCCTTGGGGGTTGAGTTGGGCCTCCGGTGGAAGGGTTTGGGCCCAAGGGGGGGACTTTTGGGCAGCCAAATCTGGCCCCCACCCCTTGGTGCGCCCCCCACTCCCTTTCCCAACCCTAGCCGCCACCCCCTAGCCCCCCCATACGCCTCCGCCCTTCCCCTTCCTCTCCATCTTGCCCCATGGCGCCACACCTCTTCCCTCCCCTCTCCACCCCCCTTGCTGCCCTAGAGGATATCCCCACCTTACCATCCCGTTGATCTCTCCATCGGAAGGCCCCGCGACGAGGAGATCCGGCGGTTCCGGCGCGAGGAGGACGATCGGGGAGCCCGGGAGGAAGGATTTCGGCGTTCATCGCTCGTCGGGCGAAGGTATGGCATGGGGAATCCTTGGGGTTAGTCTAGGGGTTGTGATAGAGGGTATTTGGATGCTTTTAGATCAAGTGGTGGTGCTGTGATTCGGTAGATTAGATGAAAACTAGAGGTTGCCACGTTCTCTGCTTCGGGCAGATTGTGCAGTCGACCTAGGGTTTGAGTTTTCGCGACCTTAGAGTCGGATTTTGGTCGGCATTCTGTTGAAAAAGTTGTAGGTAACTTCAATACCTTTCAGTGTACATAAAGAACGTCCAATTCTGCCCATCCGTTTGAAAGTTATGCTCGATTTACCGAACGTGTTCAAATCTGTGACGTAGCTGGGACAGAACGTAGTGTTTTATAGATTAAACAACTTTAGAGTCCGAATCAGCTTTTCCATATACTTAGAAAACGTTAGGAAATTTCCTAAGCTACGCGAGGATGTACTCGTTTAATCGATTCGGATTCCTAGATCTAAAGTTATGATAGTTTGAAGTCTGCTGTCCTGGGGGGGGGACAGATTCTCTGTTTTTCGTTTTTGGGAGTAGTTTGCGATATCGGGGTAGATGGGCAATGGCGTACTGTTTTGTGGGCACGTTGTGATTGTTGGGCATCTTTGTGCAGGTGGTGTGACCCCGGGAGTGCCCTCCTCATCCCGCCAATCCGTCGCCCGAGGTTAAGGCAAGTGTATTGGGATGGGTAACATGTGGATTATTTGCTTGTCTTGACTAGATGCAATTGTTTCCATGTTATGCTATCTTGCCATGCTTAATGTTTTCCATGATATGATGAAAAGGGTATGTTAAGATGCTATGCAATGGTTTATGGTTAATGATTATGACATATGTTGCATACATTGCATGAAACTTGGCCCGGTCGTTGAGAACGTCATAACTATTACGGTAAGGTCGGTGAGAAAGTTATGACTAATCCGGAGCGCCATGGATGTAAGACCTACCTCGTGATTCCACCCACGCGGTGAGTGGAAGAGAGGAGTAGGAACCCTCCATCTACGGCATGGAAGGGGGACGTGGGTGCACGCCGACGGGTGTGCACTCGGCAATACCGGTATTTGCGTCGAGGAGACATGTGCATTGCATTGCATACATGATGATGATGATGATGATGAAATGATTTCAATGAGGTTGAGATATGAATATGATGTTTCGTATGATGTATGACTTAATCATGATGTTAAGTTTGTTATGTATTGATGATAATTTTGAATTGTTCTGTTTGACCCATTGCAATATACTTGCTGAGTGATGAACTCACGCTTGTGTTTTATGTTGTTTTAGGTACCATGACACCGGCATGTGGGAAGGGGCATTAGCTACACATCTTCATGTAGTTCCATTCACATTTACCAATTTGAGTCATGATCATAATAAGTGCCATGAACTTGGTGTATGGAATAGTTTAGTGTGCTTGTGATCCTTATTTGCTTAGCTATAGATTATGGAGTGGTTGGATTCGGTTTTATTAGTTTATGTTGATGCTTTATCCATTGATATTGATGTTTTAGATGTCTTATGCTATGATATAACTTGCTATGTGATTGCTATTGCTTCAATTCATGATAAAACAAAGGAGATGCTGTCGAAATTTTGGTTTTAGCATTTGCGCCTTTGCTGTAATTTATTTTAATTTGTGGTATTTAGGTGATGTTTAGTCTATGTTTGGTAGCATTCGGGCATACTAAATGCCGGGGCGTTATAGTCTCACTGACATGTGGGACCCCTCGGATGACGCCAGCGTTGACGTCATCGCGCTCGACCACACGGTACTGACACGCGGGCCCCACCGTGACATCAGCATGACGTCACGGATGACGCCACCAAGACGGTGGCGAGCCATCGACATGCGGGCCCTTGTCGACACGCTGCGACGCCGGGCCGGGCGACGGGCGACGATCCGCCGACCGCCGGTTCGGCTACCGGACATGTGGCGTAATCTGGGCCGTTGGTTTGAAATCCAACGGTCTAGATCAGATCTAATTCCACATGTTGCGGTGCAACGCGATTGATCTTGACCGTACGATTTAGATCGGACGGTTGAGATCCGATCGGGTTTAACCGCGTCGCTGGGGGTGACGTGGCATGACCCAACACACGACACGTGGTGCAATCTACACCGTCCGATTTAGATCGGACGGTCGAGATCCAATCTAGTGCTACAACGTGCGTGAACCCTAACCGTATGATCTAAATCTAACGGTTGAGATCTACCCCTAGCACGGTGCGATTCAAGGCTACGTGGCTTAATCTAAGCCGCTGGATCTAAATCCAACGGTTGAGAATAGATCTAAAACCGTAACATGAAAATCAAACGGGGTGACGTGGACGAACCTGGGCCGTGCGATGGAGATCTAACGGCGGAGAAGCTTCGCGGGTTCGGCGATGGCCACGGCGGAGCTGGCTGGCCGGAGACGAAGACGATGACGAGCCCGACGGCGTTTTGGTGCGATTCCGGCGAGGTGAGTGGTACCCCTCGACGCGTCTTGACACAACGTTCTAGGATCTGGGCTCGGTGACAGCGGAGAACGGCGAAAACGATGGTAATCGGCGGAAAACCGCGGCGGGGTGCAGTTCCAACTTCGGCGAGCTTTTGCGGCGAAGCTACGGCGACTCGTGCTCGGTGACCTAGGGCTACGGGTGCGCACGAAAGAGGAGAACACGTTGGCGGCGGCGGCGCATTAAATATGGGTCTCGTCTTCCGTGAAATCCGCGGAAACCGAGGCCCACTTGGCTGCGGCGGCGGAGTCCGACGGGGATTCGGACTGGGCGACGTGGCGCAATCGTGACCGTTGGATCAAGATCCGACGGTCACGCGCGTTAGAGTTCGGCCGGCTCGGGTCGGGCTTGACTCCGGTTCGAGTCAGACTCGGGTTGGACTCGGTCGGATGAACAGTACTAACCCACTCGGTATATTCCAGCTATTTAATATTTGAAATAATTTCTAGCAATTTAATTAATTCAAGAAAAATAGCAAAATAATCAAAAAAATTCTGGAATATACTTTGAGACATTTTGGACTCAAATAAAATATTTCCAACCAAAATTTATTTGAAACTTTTGATTCTTTAATTATTTCAAAAGGGAATAAATTCAAATTAAATCCAAATAAACCCAAATAAATTCCAGAAAATTCCAAAAATTCTCAAAAATGCCAGGTTTCATTTAAATACATGAAAAGCAAAAGTTGGGGTGTTATAAACTTCCCCCCTTAACAGAATCTCGACCCCAAGATTCAGGGCTGACTAAGGAATATGTTTGGAAACTCTTTCTTCAAATCCTCCTCGCGCTACCAAGTCGCTTCACTCTCTTTCAGGTCTTGATACATCCTGGCACTTCCTGGATGAATGGAATACTTGGAATCATGAGTTTCTTCCAGAATCAACTGCTTCAGCTCCCTCTTGTTCGGCACACAGATGCGATCCTTAATCCACAACGTGCCTTGCTCATTCAGTCTGAAGTCCTTAGCCTTGCCTTCATCCATCTTGGATTTAATCCTGCGGATCTTGTCGTTATCCTTCTGTTCTTCTCAGATCTGATATTCCAGAATAGGCTTTACTTCCAATGCAGCTAAAAATCCTTCCGGTACAACTTCCAATTCCAGTTTCTTTAAATCCCTACACGGCTTGTCCTGGCTTTCGGCTAGCAACACATTCACGGTATGGCTCTTCCGACTCAAGGCATCAGTCACCACATTGGCCTTTCCAGGATGATAATGGATTCCGATATTGTAATCCTTGATCAACTACAACCATCTCCTTTGCCTCATGTTCAGATCCGATTGGGTGAAGATGTATTTAAGACTCTTATGGTCCGTATACACTTCGCATCTATTCCCAATCAGGTAGTGTCACCACAACTTCAAGGCATGCACTACAGCTGCTAACTCTAGGTCATGCGTCGGGTAATTCTCTTCATGCGGCCTCAGCTGCCTTGATGCATATGCGACAACCTTCCGGTTTTGCATCAACACGCATCCAAGTCCCTGGCGCGATGCATCACAATAGATATCAAAGTTCTGACTCGGGTCGGACTCGGTCGGATGAACAGTACTAACCCACTCGGTATTTTCCAGCGATTTAATATTTGAAATAATTTATAGCAATTTAATTAATTCAAGAAAAATAGCAAAATAATCAGAAAAATTCTGGAAAATACTTTGAGACATTTTGGACTCAAATAAAATATTTTCAACCAAAATTTATTTGAAACTTTTTATTCTTTAATTATTTCAAAAGGGAATAAATTCAAATTAAATCCAAATAAACCCAAATAAATTCCAGAAAATTCCAAAAATTCTAAAAAATGACAGGTTTCATTTAAATACATGAAAAGCAAAAGTTGGGGTGTTACATGGGGGTTACTCCATTTTCTAGTTTCAGTAATTGATTTATTTGAAGATATAAATTGACTTATAAGTTTCTCATAAATTTGTAGTGGGTTTTTCATAATATGGTATACCTCTAATAAAAATTTTAGATTAAATTGATGAATATTTAATTTTTATTAATTCTTTTACTTCTTTTCTCAGATATTACTTTTTCTATAACCAACAGTCATTATGATATTACATAACGGATAACATTACATAATTAAAAAAATAAGCATTATATTAATTAAAATATATAGTGGAGTGCGCGCGCGCGATCACCACTCGCTGCTGTTGCCCAAGGGGATGGAGATGGCTCATTGCCAGCACTCGCCGCTGCTACCTGAGGGGCTGCCACTGTCATCGTCGTCGTCATGATCCGGGTCATCCTCGAAGGAGGAGGAGGATGTGCTCCCCCAGCGGATGACGGTGGCCTTCTCGTCCTCCTCCTCGTCATTGTTGTCCTCCTCCTCCTCCTCGTTGTCGTCGTCGTCGTCCTCCTCATCATCATCGTCGTCGACCTCTCTGTCCTCCCACGCGCGCTTCCTTTCGCTGGTGGCGGTGGAAGCACCCGGGGTTGAGGCGGCGGGAGGGTGGCACGTTGGAGCGGAAGTGCCCTGGGTTGAGGCGGTGGGAGGCACCCAGGGTTGAAGCGGCACCAGGGGCGATGATGGAGCGGTAGAGGAGTCGACAGAGCTTGTGGGAGACGGAGGATCTACCATGAAGGAGACGGCCGGCGATCGTGAAGACAAACAAAGAGAATTAGAGTGCGGCTAGCTATAGGAACATAGTTAGAAGTTCTATCGGCCGGTGATGATCAAAGACAATACGAAAACATGGTTTTATAGGTGGCCAGGATTGACAGACGAAGAGACGAAGTACTTCAATTCTGATCATGAACACGAAGAGTTGTCATCGAAAAGGTGCGCGGGATCGAAAGATTGGCTGAAGGTGCGCGCGAAAGATGAAGTGTTAGTACCGATTTAATACACCAACCGGTGCTGATGTGGGATCATCAGTACCGGTTGGTTACACCACCCGGTACTAAGCAGCCTGGTACTAAGTAGCCTGTTGGGTCGAGGGCTGCTTAGTACCGGGTGGTGTAACCAACCATTACTGATGGTAGAGTATCAGTACCAGTTGGTATGTTAAACCGGTACTGATGTGCCCCCTGGACCAGTAGACTGTTGAACCGGGACTGATATAATTGTCAGTCCCGGTTCATGCATAACCGGTACTGATGGGCCGGTATGGAAGGCCAGATCTGTAGTAGTGACGTAGTGGAATCGTTGCATGCCTCCTGGATAGATAATTGCTCGTCTTTCATTTGCTATTCTATTGAGATACACGCAGATACATGCAAATGAATACATTATCATCATAAGAAGAAGAAAAAAATTCAAGATTGTCACCTTGTTGTCCATACATATTTATTTTGGAGAAAACATTGTTGTTCATGGATGGACCATAGCAGAGCGTAATTAATAGTATGTGGCCTTGGGACGGAGTTCCAATGAAATGCCTACGGTTCGTCCGATCGAGCGAATGAACGGACCAAATCTTCTAATCTATATATTACAGTGTAGCTACAGTACCTAAGATATACAAAATTGCTACAGTACTTCAACAAGATCTAAACCACTGTTTTTTTATCCAACTGTGCACGCACGACTGCTTAAATTACTATTCTTAGGAACTGTACAGGAACTCCGTATTTTTGTAGAGACGAGTTCGCGTGAGAGAAGAGAAAGAGCAGAAGAAAGAAGGAAGAGGGGAAGGGGGCTGGCCAGTGGGTCCAGGAGGGGGTCGACTCACTGCCAGGTGAGGCTAGGTCACCAGGGACACAAAGGAAAAAACAGGTGGGGTCCAATTGCAGTGAAGTAAAGAGGGGGAAATGGAACTCGAATTTAGCATAAAGAGGTTTTGATTTTTAATTGAGCTAGTAAAATATGTTGCAAAATTTTGGAAATTTTTATGGATAGTCCTGAGAGCATTTTTGAATTTCCATAAAATTTTTAGATTGAAATTATGCATCAATTATTTTTAAAAATTCTGCAAAGGTCCTGGTCACAATTATCCCTTTTCTGAAATTGAATTTTCTAAGGCTTCAAAACAAGTCAAATAATTTTCATACTTTTACCGTATTATCTCAACATTTTTTTAGGTTTTTAAATAAAAAAATTCAGAGCAAGAAGGTTTTTATTTATTTTTATAAAATTATGTTATTGAAACATGCTCAAAATATCTATTACTGTTTTTTATTTTTCAAGAGCAACAATTTAATTTAAAACCCTGCTAAAAATTTATAGATAATATATATATATATATATTATTTAGGATTTAAACACATTTTCCTAGATTTTATGCCTGTTTTGATTTGAATGCCAAGGTTAGGTTTTCATTTGTAGGTTATGTAAAAGATTTTTCTTAAGTAACATAAATTCAAAGAAATTTACAAAACACTATAAATTCAATTTAAAAAAATAAATCAAAATTTTAATTTATTATTATTATTTTCTTTTATTTTGAGGATGTTGCACTACCCACTTATTGAATTCTCTGGGCAAAACTGGTCGCTTGCTGCATGGATGGTACTACGACAAGGCAAATGCGGCTGAGCGTCTGATGAGGACATCTCTTCCATGAACACAAATGAGCCATCTGTGCAAGGACCAATTACTCGTGGCAAAGCACGTCAGCTCAATTATCAGGTCAACTCGTTTCTAAATTTGTATATGATTAATTCACATAATGGATTGCTATTTAATTCTTGTGATGATTTCATTGTTCTTAGGAACCAAGGAGAAGATCAAGCTCGGTCATCATATGCGCAGGATCCAGAAGACAAAGTCAAAGAGGAAAACGAGCACATGAGAAATACTACCAAGAAGGAAAGGAGGAAGGAGTTTCCTTTCTTTTTGGAAGCCCGAAATCAGATCAAGGCGCCATGAAAAGTCTCGTTTATTTCTTTCCTTTTGTATTTTAGGAAGCTTTGTTAAGAAGGAAAGGAGAGGCGGATTTTCCTCCTGTGTTGGGCTGCATGTGCGCCCTCTCCCTTGGCTGCCATATGGGCGCCTCCCCTCAACCCTCCACTTCTCCTCTTTATATACTCCCGCTCGTCCCTCCCTTAGAACTCGGATTTTGTTGATTGAGTTTAGCCGTGTGCAAACTTTCTTCTTCAAGTTGTGCTAGATAGCCACCTTGTGAAGACATTAATAGAATCCCAATTCGTCTCCACTATCTCTCAAACTTCAGATTGTTTTACTTGTTCTTGTTCGTTCTTCGATTACCAACAAGAATTGAACTTCGTGTTCAGGTTGATCTAGGCTACCTAGTAGGATCAATAACCACGCGTAGTAGGTTCAGCGATTGCTAAGGCGCCATCGACTTGTTCGTGCGTAGTCGGATCGTGAGAGTCTTCTCCAACACCAATCGATAGTTATCACTCCACCGAAAGATCGGGCACTCCAGACATATCAAGTGGTATCAGAGCTAGGTCCTGAAACAAGAGGGTGAGAATGATAGTACCACCTTGCTTGTGGAGGGGAGAGAATACCACCTTAAAAGGGAGAGCAACCCTCCCCCCATCAGGCTAGTCTTTTGGGGGCCACATGGGACTCTTATGGCCTGGCTATGGTAGCCAAGGTGTGTATTTCCCTCGTTGGGCCAAGGCCCACACCCCTGGGCCAGTTGGGCAGTCCGCTCACCGGGCGAGGCACGTGCGCCATACGGCTGGGCCGCGATGGGCACGGTGCGCACCCGGGAGGGATGCATCAGCGTCAAGTTAATTTCACTGCTCGGTATCGGGGGGGTGGGCATTTCCACCGTATGGGGCACGGGACATTCCCTGTGAGTTTTGAGGATCTCTTCTGGTTGTACAACCTGAAAGCTATTGATATTTTTACTGTACAAACCTAGACGCTGTGAGTATCGCACCATACACATAAGCCTATAACTCTTATAAGATTTTATATTATGTTTGTTAACAACTGACACGAGTTGTAGGATAATAAGGTAGCGAGTTGCGACGGATCGACATCCAGTTGGGTTCGTGGATCCCGAGATGGTGTCTTCGACCGTGGCTAAGCTCGAATCGGAGTTCGTTGCCAACTACATCAAACACGTATTTAATGCTGAATAAAAAAAGGACTTCATTCTCTTCCCGTACCACGAGGAATAAGTACAACTCTGATGACTTTACCCTTCACTTATAGTACGCATATAAACCGTATATGAACTTATTTTCTTACATTGCATACAATTTTAAAAGCAACCATTGGGTTCTGATAATCGTCACTCCGAAGGAAAACAAACTCTACACTTTTAACCCCCTCGTGAAGAAAATAATGCCCTATGTGATCAAGCCTGTTTTGCAGAAGTAAGTGCATTCCTTTAAAGTTACACTTTCTGTAATTTACTACGTTCCTTTAAAACAAACTCTACACTTTTAGCTCCCTCGTGAAGAAAATAATGCCCTACGTGATCAAGCCTGTTTTGCAGAAGTAAGTACATTCCTTTAAAGTTACACTTTCTGTAATTTACTACGTTCCTTTTTTTTCCACAATGACATCTCTCCAATGTATATAGGGTTTTCTCGTTGTACATTGCTGAAGCAGGGCAACACAATGACAAACTACGCGATAAGCTGCAATGGAAGCGCTACCAGGTACAAATCTCTAGCATATGATTTTTTGCTGACATCTATAGTTCGTCTCCTAATATGATTTTCATTCTTCATAGTGTCATCAACAGGGGAGCGACGACTTTTGCGGCTTCTACGTCATGTATCACATTGAAAGCATCTAGGCCCCCTAATAATTTGTTTAAATTATTTGTTGGGTTTTGGTGCTTGATGATCAACTAAATCAGTCTTATCAGAGTTCATCAGAAAAGAGGATCAAGATTAAGGTTTCATTATTCTTAGTCCTTTAGCTCATAAGTCTTTTCAAGTCTTTTTAGATAAGTTTTTCCGGGTTTCAACCGTACTATAAAGAGGGACTATGCACAAGTTCAATTCTTGGTTCCTAGGATTTCTCTTTAAAAACAACTTGGGGCTTAAGCTAAATCATTTCAGATTCCTTTAATAAACCTTGTTTGAGTTCATATCCTTTTCAAATCAAATTCTAACAGAACTCAAACCGAGCGTTTCCCATTTACAACGGACCAAGTTTTTGGGTCTGTTGCAGTTGTGTTTTCCTTGAAAATCTCTCAAGTGCTTTTAAGCTACAACGGACCAAATAGCTTAATTTTACAACAGACCACCTTTTTGGGTCCGTTGTAAACATAAAACTTACTGGTTTCTGGTGTTCAATCCAATTCCTTTGTTGATGTATAACCAGTAAGCTCTCCTTCTGCGACGGACCAAGTTTTTGGGTCCGTTATAAACTTGTTCTTAAAACTCTCCCAACGGACCAGCATTTGCTCAAAGCATGTGTACGACGGACCAACTTTCTTGGTCCGACGTAGATGCCTTTTTCGCTGGTTTGGGTCCGTAGTTCATTGAGCCTCTTGCATATTTTTATCAACCCTTGTCGATACAATCATTTCGCTTTTGTCACTTTAGTCGACATTGGCAAACGGCTACTGTTGCCAATAACGGCTATTTGCTTCTGTAGCCTATTTAAACAGTTGAGGCTCTCCCAAAATAGAACCTTTGACATCTCTTTGACATCTAGCATCCGAAAGCCAAAATTCCAAAAAGAGATCAAGCTCCACTCTGAAAAACAAAATCCTACACTCTTACAGCTCCTAGTAAAGTCTAGTTTCAGTTGTTTCTAGTGAACCAAGAGACAGGGCTTGTGGATGGTCTATTACTCTTGGAACTAGCTGTTCCTAGACGGTTTGCTTAGGTGATTTTAGTGCGACTTGTCCAACCGTGTTTGTGGAAGGCCACTATTATTGTGAAGAGGTTTTGACTCACCTCACCAAAGTGGTAAAAGAGTTACAATAGTGAAAAATCCAAGATCGCCTCTGTGAGTTCTTGGAGGAGCAATATACGAGGAAGTGCTCTAACGGGACGTAGGAGATTTCTCTCTAAACCTCGGTGAAAAATCTCTTGTCTCTGTGTGATAGTCTGTCTTTTTCTTGTTCTCACTATTGCTTAAGTTGTTCTTAGTCTGTTGGTGCTTATTCTGTTTATCTGCTTAGATCTTATCTTTAAACTGTTTAGTTTGTCTTGTTTAAATTGTTTAAAATTGCCTATTCACCCCCCCTCTAGGCCTTACCGATCCTTTCAAGTGGTATCAGAGCAGGTTTTACCCTGTTCAAGCTTAATCAGCTTGGGTAATGGCCGAGGAAATGGGTCTATCTTGTTAGTGTAGGAAGGGTTCTGTTTCGATGGCTCAAATTATGCTTATTGGAAAATTCGCATGAGATGTTATCTTGAGGCTGTCGGCTATGACGTTTGGAGAGTGACAGAAAAACCTTTACCTCCACGCGTCATACCTGATGGACAGTCCTCTTCCTCAGAACCCACTCCTGGAGAAATTAAAAACATGCAATATGATGCTCAGGCTAGAAATGCTATATTCTCTGTCTTAGCATAGAAGTTTTTGATAGAGTGAGTAATTTGTCTCGCTTATGATATTTGGACCACTCTACAAGAAATTCATGAAGGTACCTCTGATGTGAAAGAAGAAAAATATTTTGTTGTTAGAGAAAAGTTTGATCAGTTCAAAATGCTTCCTCAGGAAAATGCCAATGATATGTTTTCTAGACTTAATCCTATTGTCAATGAACTTAAAGGTCTTGGTACTAAGGTTGATGATGTGGAAGTTTGCAGGAAAATGATAAGGGTGCTACCTCGTGCTTATCACAGCTTGATAACTTATCTATCAAACAGTGGAGATCTAAAAAAATTGACACCTACTGAGTTACTAGGAAAGATTTCTGCACACGAACTTACTTTGGCTGAAGAAGATGCACCCAAGAAGAAATCTATTGCTCTCAAAGCCAAAGATAAGGTGGAAGAGTCATCGAGTGAAGAAGATGATGTTTCAAGCTGTAATGAAGACGAAGACGTCAGGAAACTGGCCTTGCTTATGAGATCTGCAAACAAAATCATGAGAAGAGTTAATGCCAGAGACAGAGGGAAGGTATATAATCAGTTTTCAAAGAAAAACCCCTTTTCAAATATTACCTGTTTTGAATGCAATGAAAAGGGACACATAGCTGCACGATGTCCAAACAAGAGCAAGAAGAAGGGC
Source organism: Rhipidocladum racemiflorum (assembly GCA_036346355.1). Taxonomy (NCBI): domain Eukaryota; kingdom Viridiplantae; phylum Streptophyta; class Magnoliopsida; order Poales; family Poaceae; genus Rhipidocladum; species Rhipidocladum racemiflorum. The sequence goes on along the minus strand of CM070578.1, from coordinate 51,435,092 downwards.
AAGGGCAAAGATGAAGAAACCGAAGAAAATGCCTACAACAGTCGCAAAAAGTTTCATCACAGAAAGAAGTTCTCCAAGAAACATTGGAGAAAGGGAAAGAAGGAGGCACATATTGGTGAATGGGTCTCAGATGAAGAAAGTTCAAGTGATGAATCCTCTTCTTCCTCCTCTGATGATGAAGATGGTTCAAGGTCTAAGGGGTTGGCTGGACTGGCGTTGGATGAATCTACTCCACCTTCACCTTCTCTGTCTGTTTGTCTTATGGCAAGAGGTGATGAGGACAAGGTAAATGATTCTCCTTCTTATGATGAGCTAGTGGAGATCATTAAAGACCTTAATGATGCCTTGTGTGCTAAAACTTCTAAGGATAAATCTCTTAAGAAAACTATTGCCAGTTTAAATGATGATAATGACTTGCTTGTCTCTAAGGTCAAGATTCTTGAATCTAAGTATGAAGAAGTGAAAGACAAGTTTTACTGTTTGGAGACTAGTCATAATGAGCTCAATGTTGTTCATGATAATCTTACTTTTGCTCATAATACTCTAGTCATCAATCATGATTTACTTATCATTGCTCATGATTCCTTGAATGCAACTCATGTATTACTTATTAAGACTCATGATGATTTGCTTGTCAAACACTCGTGAACTAGAAATGAGTAAGGAATTAACTACAAGCAAATCAAAGAATGTTTCCGCTCATGATAGATCTATTACCTGTGATTTGACTTGTGATGAAATTCCTATTGCTAGCTCTTCTGCATGCTTAATGACAATCATAGAAATGCTTTGTGTCTTGAAAGTCTCATGTTGGAAAATCAAGAGCTAAGGTCAAAAATTGCTAAATTTGACAAAGGTCTTGAAAAATGCTTTCTCGGAAGTGTCACTCTTGATAAAATTCTTGGAGAGCAAAAAGTCACCTTGGGCAAAAGAGGCATTGGATATAAAACAGATAATGTGCCCAAGAAGGATTATTTGCCAAAATCCAAGATAAATTTTGTCAAGAAAAGCACTAAGTGCTACATCTTGTCATAGATTTGACCACAGTTCAAATGTATGCATGTATGCAAGCACGCCAGAAACAAAGGCTAAAAGAAACTGCATGGTTGATGCTCACTACATGTTGTTTAAAGATTTCAGGGGAAAAATGAATGTGAAATTTGTCGGCCCCTCTAATCTTGATAGAAAGCTTAAAGCTGTTTGGGTGCCCAAATCTTTGCTTATTAATCCTTTTGGCCCCAAAATTGTTGAAACTAACATCCATGGACCCAAAAGCATTTGGGTACCTAAAATCAAGAAATGATTCTGTTTATTCAGGTGAACTACAAGAGTGGTGGTCATCACTGGGTAATTGACAGTGGATGTACTCAACACATGACCGGCTCATCAAGAATGTTCACCTCAGTTGAAAAAGAAAGTAATTCAAGTCACAAAATTACTTTTGGTGATAATAGTAGAAGAAAGGTAAAGGGAAATGGTAAGATTGCCATCTCTAATGATTATTCAATTGATAATGTGCTTCTTGTTGATTCCCTGAATTTCAATCTTTTATCGGTTGCTCAGCTGTGTGATCTTGGTTTCCATTGTACCTTTTCTCTTGATGGAGTAACTGTTTTTGACAAAAATGAAAAGCTTATCTTCAAAGGTTTTAGATTTCAAAATCTTTATCTAGTTGATTTCAACTCTAACTCCTCATGCATCTCGACTTGTCTATTGGCAAAAACCTCTCTTGGTTGGCTTTGGCATAGATGTCTTGGGCATGTAGGCATGTCTAATTTGAAGAAGCTTTTTAAAAATGAGTTAGTGGTGGGCTTGAAAGATGTAAAATTCGAAAAGGATAGATTGTGCAGTGCTTGTCAAGCCGGTAAGCAAGTTGCAAATTCTCATCCTACTAAAAATATCTTGTCCACCACTAGACCTCTAGAGCTGCTGCATATGGATGTGTTTGGCCCAACCTCTTATGCCAGTCTAGGTGGTAACTCATACTGTTTAGTCATTGTGGATGACTTCTCTCGGTTCACTTGGGTATTCTTTTTACCTAATAAAAGTGAAGTTGGAAAAATCTTTAAAAATTTTGCAAAAAGGGCTCAAAATGAATTTGATTGCCCCATCAAGAAAATCAGGAGTGACAATGGAACTGAGTTTGTTAATACTAATGTCATTGATTTTTGTGTTGAGCTAGGAATAAAACATGAGCTGTCAGCTACTTATACTCCTCAACAAAATGGTGTAGTAGAAAGAAAAAACAGAACACTTATTGAAATGGCAAGAACCATGTTGGATGAATATGGAACACTGTGACGCTTTTTGGGCTGAAGCAATCAACACAGACTTGTCATGCAATCAATAGACTCTATCTACATCGACTACTCAAGAAAACCTCTTACGAGCTGCCGGTTGGAAGAAAACCAAATGTTACTTACTTTCGTGTGTTCGGTGCAAGGTCTATATCTACAAAAAGAGGACACACCTAGGTAAATTTCAGAAAAGGTGTGACTCAGGTATTATGTTAGGTTATTCTTCTAAATCTAAAGCCTATAGAGTTTTTAATAATTCAACTGGTTTGGTTGAAGAAACCTATGATGTAAAATTCGATGAATCTAATGGCTCACAAGGTGAGCATGAGAATTTAGGCGATGCAGTGAAGATGCCTTGATGGAAGCAATGAAGAAAATGGAAGTTGGTGAAGTAAAACCTAGAGAAGATAATGATGAGAAACCAACAACTTCCATGATGCCTCAAAATGGATCACTACAAGAAGAAGATGAGAAGAATCAAGAAGGATTAAACTTGATTAAGAGTCATCATACTATTGCCAAAGACCACCCGTGGATCAAATAATTGGGGATTTCGGTAAGGGTGTTCAAACTCGATCTAGACAAGCTTCCTTTTGTGAACATTACTCTTTTGTTTCTTGTGTTGAACCCAGAACTATAGATGAAGCTTTGGATGATCTTGTTGGATTATTGCCATGGAAGAAGAGCTTAATAGCTTCAAGAGAAACAAAGTATGGGATTTGGTGGAACGTCCAAAAGATCAAAATGTCATAGGAACAAAGTGGGTTTTCAGAAACAAGCAAGATAAAAATGGAATTGTCACTCGAAACAAAGCAAGATTAGTGGCACAAGGTTTTACTCAAGTAGAAGGACTGGATTATGGAGAAACTTATGCTCCTGTTGCTCGACTTGAAGCTATACGGTTCCTTCTAGCTTTTGCATGTCATTTTAATATAACTTTATTTCAAATAGATGTAAAGAGTGCTTTTCTTAATGGAATCATTGAAGAAACTGTTTTTGTTGAGCAACCTCTTGGTTTTGAAGATTTAAAATATCCAAATCATGTATTTAAGTTATCTAAGGCTCTCTATGGTTTAAAACAAGCCCCAAGGGCATGGTATGAGAGACTTAGGAACTTTCTACTAGAGAAGAATTTCAAAATTGGGAAAGTTGACCCAACACTCTTTTTAAAAGACTTCAATGGTGCATTAATGATTTGCCAAATCTATGTTGATGATATAATCTTTGGTTGTACTAATCACTCTCTTTGCAAGGAATTCAGTGATTTGATGGCAAAGGAATTCGAGATGTCAATGATAGGGGAACTTACATTCTTCCTTGGATTTCAAATCAAGCAATTAAAAAGGGGAACTTTCATATCACAAGAAAAATACATCAAGGATCTCCTTAAACGCTTCAAATTGGATGAATGCAAGCCACTCAAGACACCTATGGCAACAAACACACATCTTGATCAAGATATAGGAGGTAAGTCTGTTGACCAAAAACTCTTTAGATCCATGATTGGATCTTTACTCTACTTGACAATGACATCTAGGCCTCGATATCATGTTTAGTGTCTGTATGTGTGCTAGATTTCATCTGCTCCTAAAGAAGTACATCTTAGTGCCGTAAAAGAATTTTCAGATATTTAAAGCACACTTCAACTATAGGCTTGTGGTACCCTAAGGGTGCTTCTTTCAATCTAATTGGCTACTCAGATTACGATTATGCCGGATGCAAAATAGATCGAAAAAGCACCTCTGGGGTTGTCACTTGCTTGGAAGGTCTTTAGTATCTTGGTGCTCTAAAAAGCAAAACTCAGTAGCTGCTTCATCACGAGGCTGAATATGTGGCTGCAGGTAGTTGTTGAGCTAAGATTATATTTATCAAGCAAACTTTTCATGACTATGGCATTAAGTTTGAAAATGTACCTCTTCTTTGTGATAATGAAAGTGCAGTGAAAATAGCAAACAATCCGGTCCAGCACTCACGAACTAAGCATATTGAGATCCGACATCACTTCATCAGAGATCATGTTGGCAAAAAGGACATTATGCTTAGTTATGTTAGAACTGATGACCAATTGGCTGATATTTTCACCAAACCTTTAGATGAAGCCAGATTTTCAAGATCGAGAAATGAATTGAATATTATTGATCTTTCAAATGTTGTTTAAAGCTTGACTTCTTATTTGAACTATTTACTTGTTGATTTATCTTGCAAGTTTTCGGAGTTTTTAACATTAAGGGGGAGTCAAGAATGTCCCTCAATGCATCTCTTGTTACCCACTTATGTTAACAAAAATTAGCTGTGCTGATGCAAGTAAATTTTTTTTTGGAAAATGAAAATAGTTTCTTTCTCAAAGAATTTCACGCAAATATTTATTAATTTTTTTTTTGCCACTCAGCACATGAGTTCTCTTTATCAAGCTTGAGTTTGTCTATAATCCTGCTTAAAAGAGTGGAACTCATACAAATTAAGAATTCTAAAGTTCTTCAATTTCCTTTTTGCAAGTTCACAACGGACTCAGTGACAACAGTGGGTTTTCCATCTACGACAGACCACTCTTGCTCAGAACGCATTCACGACAGACTAAAGAAAGTCAGTCCGTTGTAAATGTCCTTCTTGCAAAACTGGTCCGGCGTAAATAGAAAACTTACTGTTTTTCTCGCAAATGAGTCCTGTGTGCTCTTGCAATTGCCAACTTCTATCTCTTTTCTTTAATTCAAAATTGTTCTCTCTTTTAAAAAATTTGCTTATCTAAATTTGAAAATCCCATTCAAAATCTTTTCTAAACTTAGGACTTATCCTTGCTAATCTCCCTTTGCTTCTGAAACCCATCCTCTGCCTTGAATCCTCTTTCTTGGGTTTCACCAACTAGAGTAAAGTGAGGAAGTTGTCTTTTTCACCTGTCAACCAAACTCTTAAAGTCACTCTCACTTCCGTTGCAGTTACTATTACTCGAAATAGTAACTTTTGGTCTGTCTCCTCCCAACACTCCCTTGTCCTCAAATCCATCTCAGAAAATTACCACTCTCTCGGTACTTCATCTCCCGAGCAACTTTCCCTATCTACATCGAAGCAAAACCCTATCCGGGTGGCTGCGACGGTGCTCCAGTTTGCTTGGAGAAGCACCTTTAGGACTTGGTAAGTTTCCTCCTTCAATTTTCTTCAGTTCTAGACTTACTTTTCTTGATCTTAGGGTCATTCTTTTCTTTCCTGTAGACTGCGTTAGTTCTTGCGCTTGTCTGTGGTTCTAAGGGCAAAGTTGGTCTGTTAGGTGTTTGACGAAATGCCTAGGAGAAAAGACACAGATAAAAGAAGTTTGATGGATAGACTTGGTGAGATAGTGTCAAAGAAGAAACATAAATCCACCCAGTCTTCACAAGGGACAGTACATCTAGAGGATACTCGCACCCCTGGCTTGGTTACAAAGGTCACAACATCAAAGCCTCCTAGAAAAGATAAGCAACCTGCTGTATCTGATCGTGTTTATGAGTCTGAATCCGATGATGTTGATTATGAGCCAAGTAGGGATCTTAGTTCTGAAGAAGAGAACCTAAGTCCTGAGATTGATATGTTAAGTGGAAATGAGCTAGCTACCCTTGGAGGAAAAAGGCTGAGGTCAATCAGGCTAGTAAATGAAAGAAGTTGGTTTCCTTTTGATAAACCCCCTCTAGATGAGAAGTTCATCACACTTCTTCATAAAAACATCTTTTTAGGATATAAGAATAGACATGACAAAAAGGGAATGAAGATATCTGCCTTGAGCAAACATCAGTTTATTGATTGGAATCAAATTTGCTTCATAACCAAGTCATATCACATACTTGATTGTGTTAGATCCACCCCTGGGTTACTAGAAATGGTGTCAGGCAACATTTCCTCATGGAATGAAGATAGAATCCTAGAATTCTATTCATCTTTGCTGGTAAACAAAAGAAGACACTATATTCTATTCTCTATAGATGGAAAAATAAGAAAAGTAAGGTCACCACACTTTGAATCAGCAATTGGAGCTGCAGGACCTCAAGTTAACAGAACAAGGATTCATGACAAAATGTTTCCTGGAAATAGATGGAGACAAATTGGAGATATGCTCGATCTTCACTTTCGGCTCATATTTATAGAGATATCACAGAAGAAAACTTCAATGCAAATCGAGCTAGTTGTTTGTCCGGAGAAGCTAAAACACCGCTCTTGATCTTAAGGCATCAGCTTTTTCCAAAATCTGGTTATAAAGAAGGTGTCACTCCGGTGTTGGCTTGGCTACTTCATCTAATCCTCTCAAAGCAACCCATTGACTGATAGATTACATTTTTGGAGAAATGGAGGAAGCAATTTATAGAAGAATGGGGAGTCCACTACCTTTTGCTCAAAGAAATATCGAATCTTTGCTAGCCCAAGGGATAATTTCACAAAGAAGAAAGTAGTAGATCCTTTACCTGTAAACCAAAGAAATACAGGTTGCTTAAACTACCCTTGAAGTTGCTGCCCAAGTGCCTTGTGTCTTTGCTGCATTAAATGATCCAAGTGATCATGGAGAAGGCGATGATGACAACCCGACTCACGATGGAGATGATCAACCTGCTTCAAGCTATCACAATTCAGGTCATCACAGTATAAGTCATCTTTCTCCAAGAGTCAATGCACCTAGCTATCATAGCCATCCTACTCAGTCTTTTGCACCTCCTCAGCCTGAAAACCTTGAGGAAACAGAAATTCTTGGAGGAAGTTCTCAGAGAAATTTGCAACAATCTGATGCACAAGATGAAGCAACTCAGATTTTCCTCAGTTCTCAATCCAATCATGAAGCAGATGTTGCACACAGCCAAGGTGGACATTTCAGTCCTAGTCACATTTCTCCAGTTTCAAGTCATCGCACCCTACCTCCAGCAGAACATTCAGTAATGGGTTTTCCTTCTCAGCATGATGAAAATGCTGAAGGAGATGAACTTGGAGAAATTGATAAGCTAAGAAAGCTTCTTCTTTGCATCAAGATTTGTTCAAGATCAGAATTCAGACTGCGGCACATGATCATGAAGCAGGAGGCTCTAGAGTTCCTCAAAATTTTCAGTACCACAGCACTTCCATCACTCTGCTCATGAAAATATAGGAGAAAATCCAGATGATAGACAACATCATGCTTGGAATGAGGAACAGCCTGCTTGGTTCAACCTTTTTGAAACAAGATACAACTCAGAATTGAAGGATGTCCAAGAAAAATTTGCTGAAGAACAGAGGTTAGCTGCGTTAAGGCACACTGAGCACATGGCTGCTCTTCAGCAATATCATGATCAAGTTCAGAAAACTCATGAGTTGATGAGTAAAATGTATCAAGAACAAGGCAGATTAAAGGATGAGACTTCAAAGAATTTTGATATGCTCAAGAGTAATCAATGGGATCTAAGGACTTGGCTTACTCAAGTAAATTCAAATCAAAACTTGCTCAAAGATAGGCTGTATGACCTCAATATCAAGGTGAATACTCAAGACACCAAGTTTCATCAGTTTGCTGATTTTTCAGAGCGAATGTTTAAAACCAATGATGACACAATCCATGGTGTAGAACACACTCTTCGAGGCTATATTGATCACTTTGATACCTCAATAACAACTTTGGTATCAAATCAAGAACAGCTTGGTGACATCATCTTTGATCAGACAAATCCAATCATTGACTCGATTCATGATCTTCAAGAAAACTTTCGAATCGGACGGTTGAGTCTCACTAGGAGATCCAGATTATCCAAGTTGGCATGATCAAGCTATGGTTTCAGAAGACAACAATCGAGAACAAGCTACTCCATTTCGGTCTTCTCCGAGGCGCAGTGTCACCAAAGAGCTTCGACTTTGTTCAAAAGAACTTTCTCCAGGCGCAAGAAGTGATATTCTTTTTGGAGAGTTGATGCCAAAGGGGGAGAAATTAGTCTAGAGAGTAGTAGAAGTAAACGTGTGAACTTGTGTATGCTTAACTTTGGTCTGTTGAAGTCTGTTGCTTCTTCTGCCTGTTTAGACTACTTGCTGAGTTTCTCTTAATCATAATTACTCTATTGTGTGTGCTTAAACTCTTTGAAAAATAGTTCTTGTTAAATTTAAGCACGGTTTTAGGGGGAGCTCATTCTTTTAAATTATACTTTTGTTCATGTCGGACTAACATTCTTTTGCAGAAGAAGGAAAGTTTTTATCTGAAAACAAGAAGGTTGTCATCAATCACCAAAAAGGGGGAGATTGAAAGCATCTAGGCCCCCTAATAATTTGTTTAAATTATTTGTTGGGTTTTGGTGCTTGATGATCAACTAAATCGATCTTATCGAGTTCATCGTAAAAGAGGATCAAGATTAAGGTTTCATTATTCTTAGTCCTTTAGCTCATAAGTCTTTTCAAGTCTTTTTAGATAAGTTTTTCCGGGTTTCAACCGTACTATAAAGAGGGACTATGCACAAGTTCAATTCTTGGTTCCTAGGATTTCTCTTTAAAAACAACTTGGAGCTTAAGCTAAATCATTTCAGATTCCTTTAATAAACCTTGTTTGAGTTCATATCCTTTTCAAATCAAATTCTAACAGAACTCAAACCGAGCATTTCCCATTTACAACGGACCAAGTTTTTGGGTCTGTTGCAGTTGTGTTTTCCTTGAAAATCTCTCAAGTGCTTTTAAGCTACAACGGACCAAAAAGCTTCCATTTACAACAGACCACCTTTTTGGGTCCGTTGTAAACATAAAACTTACTGGTTTCTGGTGTTCAATCCAATTCCTTTGTTGATGTATAACCAAAGAAGCTCTCCTTCTGCGACGGACCAAGTTTTTGGGTCCGTTGTAAACTTGTTCTTAAAACTCTCCCAACGGACCGCATTTGCTCAAAGCATGTGTCTGACGGACCAACTTTCTTGGTCCGACGTAGATGCCTTTTTCGCTGGTTTGGGTCCGTAGTTCATTGAGCCTCTTGCATATTTTTATCAACCCTTGTCAGATACAATCATTTCGTTTTGTCACTTCAGTCTGACATTGGCAAACGGTTACCTGTTGTCAATAACGGCTATTTGCTTCCTGTAGCCTATTTAAACAGTTCAGAGGCTCTCCCAAAATAGAACCTTTGACATCTCTTTGACATCTAGCATCCGAAAGCCAAAATTCCAAAAAGAGATCAAGCTCCACTCTGAAAAACAAAATCCTACACTCTTACAGCTCCTAGTAAAGTCTAGTTTCAGTTGTTTCTAGTGAACCAAGAGACAGGGCTTGTGGATGGTCTATTACTCTTGGAACTAGCTGTTCCTAGACGGTTTGCCGGTGATTTTAGTGCGACCTGTCCAACCGTGTTTGTGGAAGGCCACTATTATTGTGAAGAGGTTTTGACTCACCTCACCAAAGTGGTAAAAAGAGTTACAATAGTGAAAAATCGATCGCCTCGTGAGTTCTTTGGAGGAGCAATACTTCTGAGGAAGTGCTCTAACGGGGACATAGGAGATTTCTCTCTGAACCTCGGTGAAAAATCTCTTGTCTCTGTGTGATAGTCTGTCTTTTTCTTGTTCTCACTATTGCTTAAGTTGTTCTTAGTCTGTTGGTGCTTATTCTGTTTATCTGCTTAGATCTTATCTTTAAACTGTTTAGTTTGTCTTGTTAAATTGTTTAAAATTGCCTATTCACCCCCCCTCTAGGCCTTACCGATCCTTTCACACATGAAGGTCCTAGTCGACTTTTTATTCACGAAACATAATAACGAAATTGAAGCAAATATATCTGATGTCTCCCTTAAGGGTTAAGAGAGCTAGCATTACAGGCTTAACTGCGACTAGAACATCGTACAGGGGAACCGGTTCCTCTGACGTCGAGTTCTTTGACGTTGGGTCACTGATGCGTAGGACCTCACCCGCTCTCCACACGTCAGAACTCGACGTCAGAGGATCTCATTTCCGTACATGATGGAAGAAGCTAGAAAGCAGCCACAAGTTCAGTAGCTATATACTATGCGCGCGCATTCCCCATCAGTAAACTAAAACAAATTAAGCTAGGAAACCCAACTGCAGCAAAGCAATGTGAATGAAGGAAGAAAACGTGCTCCAAATACTAACTATTATGTGGAGGGGAATTTGAGCCCTCTCATGCATCCACCTCACCTCCCATGCCATTTTGAAAAAAGGCCCCTCCCTTTTCTCTAAATTACGGATAAGTCCCTGTAAATTACAAAGAGTTCCTTTTGCGATTTTTTGTGAGTATAAAAAAAACTTTTCTAAATTACGTTTAGGTCCCTGGTTCGTTACTTTACGGAAAAGCCCCCCGCTAAATACAAATCTCGAACGAGCCATTTTCTAATTTTTCATAATAGCGATTAGGTCCAAAAATATAGCAAACAGGTTCTTGGCCCTTACTTCTAGGTTATTTCTCTGTTTTTCCCAGAAAAAATATTTTCGTCAACAGAAATATGTACAGCTCTATTCTAGAATTTTTTTCAACTCGATCTCTAATCTCTAGATTTTTTTCCCAGCTCGATCTCTAATATTTTTCGAGACGTGTATTATTACTCGATAACGCATAGAGTGCTAAACTCAATAAAAGAAGGTTGACATCTCTAATATTTTTTAGAGCATGTATTATTACCCGGTTAACACATAGAGTATTAAACTCGACAGAAGAAGGTTAGCCGGGTGATGATAAAGTGTTAAGCAAATTCATCAAAAGATATGACCAGATTTGATACACGTAAATAAAAAGTATACACTAATATGTTCTCTTAGTAATCTTTCGAAAACCACCTGACGTAAAGAAAACAGCATCCCCTCCCTCCGTACAGGAGCAATTAATGAGCAGCTACGTTGTCTTTGCAGATGACGTTGGAAGTTGAGACGCACACAGCAGATGAGATGAGATGAAGTGTGTGCATGCGAGTTGCGCGCCATCAGTAAACTTCTAGTTATGTCCGGTCCATCGTCTATCGCCTTCTCGACCCGCCAAACAAACAAGCAACGGAACGGTGAGTAATCAAGTAGAAACACGCATGTGAGGAAAATAAAGCATGCGAAAAAAATCAAAGCATTAATCATGTGAGAAAATGGAATTGAGAAAGAAAGGAAGAAGACATGAATAGTAATTATTATAAATACTATTTTCGTCTAAGTTTATAAGGTGTATTTTTTTTACCATATAGATCAAGAAGAAAAATATTTATTAGGATATAGAGAAAATAACTATATTATCTCTAATTACTATCACTAAATACTAGTAGAGTGCCCGTGCGTTGCAACGGAATATCAAAAGAGGGTAATATATATCATCACATATTACCTGAATCATACTATCAATATTAACATTCTTTTTACAAGTATCAAGTAGAACATATATCTACATATGTAGTGTATGCATGAAGAAATTATCCTGCATAAGGGGAAAGCATGTGTATGCATGAAGAAATATAGTAGGATTCATGTAGAACGGTTCAATTGAATTTCAATTAAACATCCTCCAACTTGGGCAACTATGGCACCACAAAATCCTATTATGGGTGCTAATTCCTTAATCCAGCACAGTAAATAATATTTCATGTTGAACAAATTGCCATATATTTTGAAATGAAAATAGCATCAGCAAGATAAACAATTGGCAAGAATGACGAAACTTCCTTCTCACGCTTTGGCCAACCTTCAAGGAACCATGCCACCACCGGTCGCTTATCAATCGGTGTCGGCAGGAAGTGTCCGTCCACCGCTTTCCTGGAGTAAACATGATGGTTCAGTTTGTTACGAGAAAGGATCAAACACACAACAAAAGAATGTTTGATAGCACCTGTACTCTTGAGAAGCATGATACGAGATCCGATATTGCCTTGTGATGCGATATATAGAGAAAGCTGAAAGTAAGATAAAAGCACAAAAAGTACACATAAAGGCGCTAAATTGAAGGTAAAGAATATAAATGGCATGAAAATTACACTGCATCTTGTGATACCTCTATTGCTCTGGCGAGCACAGTGAGACGATGAGGCCACCGTTCTTGTATTTATCTAGACTATCCAACAAAAGAATGCAAAAGCTATCAAACAGAGATAACAAAGGCATCATGTGAGCCACAAAGCTAATAGATAGTCTGATTAAATGGTTGTGCAAATCAAATCTGCCAAAATCTTCCTCGTTGGCATTTTCTTTGACAGTTCGGATATGCCTGATTAACCATGAAACACCTAAAAATGTTTGATTTTTTTTTGCAGAGATGTCTGGTATCCTTCAAAACCCTCGACCACCTCCCACCTAACTGAACCCAAAAATCCCATTCTCTATACACAAATCAACCTCTAATTCTCCCAAAATTAGAGAGCTCCCACCTTTACTGCAAAAAAAGTTTCACAATGGCAAGTTAGTTTGCTTGTCTTTCCCTCTTGTTAATGTAAGCTGGTAGGTGCTTTCTTGGATATAAACTTACACACAAAGACCAATGACAACTGTAACTTCTACCATAAAATGTCAAAAGAGAATTCACTTATTCAATGCTATACCTCATTATCTGAGAGGTAACCATCAGGCACAATGGGTTATCTTCACTCTCTTTGTATGTAATCTTGGATTGTTCCTCCATAATATCATCATTGTCCTTCTCACAGTCAGAAAGGCTCTCACCAGGATCCTCCTGTGCAGCTAACATAACATAAGCACTTCTTGCCAGAAAGGAAGGACAATAAAGAAGAAAGAATATCAACCTTACAAATAATGATAGTCAAGATCAGGATCCATCTTAAGTGGACATGTTGGCCCAACAACAGCACTGCAAATAATGATACAACATAGCATGATATGGTTGCAGATTGGAAAATATTAAGAAATTATTGATGGCATACAGATTAAGCGTTGACCTTTTCTTCCTCCCAGTCCCATAATATGCTTGGTCTGTTACCTTTGTCGAAGTGCAGAAGCTTTCTCTTTACTAATCTAGTTGGCAGAGGATTAGCATTATTGGTGCTTGTAAAAATCTAAATATAAAGGATTACAGTAGTAGAAGAACAAGACATGCCCTAATATATGTAAGCAAACTTCAATTTGCAAGGTACTTTCTGCAAAACTAAAACACACACAGAACGCAATGTCAAGTATTGCCGCTATTGTATGGGAACTTTGAAAGAAATGGAGACCCGTTGTTTAACTGTATGTAAAACAGTTAGTTTGTTAACTACATCAGAATGAATGAAAAAAATAGAAGAGTTGGGTACAGATGATCTTTACAAGCAGTACCTTGTCTTTCCGAGTGTCCATCTGGGTCTGAGACCAAATAATAAAAACACCAACTGGGAAAGTATCAATCTTATTCTGTAGATCATGATAAGAGTAATTATTTCCACACATTTTTCAACGTCCTTCAGAAATAGGATTAGAGGATCATCCTGACTTTCTTCAGAAACAAACTGTATAAAGAAACCAGTAAGCAATAAGAAAAGAATTATCTCTACTATTCTAAAGCAGCACTTGGTGGCAGCGGTCCGTTCTTCACACGTCATTAATTGCCGCTTAATTGCCCTGCTTAATTGCCCTACGCAAGAAACGAAGCGTTGCTTTAATTAGTCAGCTTTCGCAAGAAACGAAGCGTTAAAGATAGATGTTTGATTTTGTGAAATAATTTTGTTTATTTTTTAATCTTTATTTTTCGTTATCAATTTTGTTTTTCGTAGCAACGCACGGGCATGTAACTAGTAAATACTGATAAAAGCAAGGCCGAGAAGACCGTACACACCTCAAATCTTACATCAAATGGATGTTTGGCTCTATCTTCCCATTCTAGACCATCGAGGCATAGAGAATCAACTGGAGATACAAATAAATGCCAGAGTAGCAACAACGAAACGTCTGAGAGCGGAGGAGCGGAGCCGCGCCCGAGTAGCCTTCAGAGCACCGTGAGCGGTCCGGCCGAGCGGGGCCGCGTCCTCGCCGGACGCTGTCGCAGCCCGCTTCCCGCCACCGGAGGCGATGGGCGCCGATTGTTGCGACGGCGAGGAGAAGGACAAGGTGGCGGTGGTGGTGCGATTTACGACGGCATGGAGGAGAGGATGTGTTTGACTTCAAACGACTCCTCGCCGCGACAGTTTGAAGAGATTGCGGCTGGGCGAGGAGATGGTGTGGCGGCGGCGGCGATCGGGATGAGGCGGCGTGGGCTGACGAGTGCACTCGGGGAAGGCGAGGTGGGCGCGTGGAGATTGTGCGGGGCGAGGAGATCGGGCTCTGGCTGAAACCGGCGAAGAAGATCGTGGAGAGGAGCGCTGCGGGGCCTTGTGGGTGAGAAATGGGCTGGAAGCAGGCCGCCTTATGGACGGGGTTGGACGATCCATATAGACAGGGTAAACTCTACCTTTTATTAGTTAAGAATATATTCAATGCATGCATGTATTGAATGGAGTATAAAGTAAAGGTAAATATTTATTAGGATATAGAGAGAATATCACACTAATTTTACATTAGAATATAAAATACATTTTATATTTATAAATAAAATCATTAAAAAATACATCTTATAAGCTTAAAAATATAGTGAACAAAGAAATTAACACGTACGTGAGGAGATGGAAGCATTAGTTGGATGCCTCATGAGTGTCCGTACCTAGTAAATACGGCTTGAAATGAATGCTAATAGTGGGATGGTTGGGATGGATGTGGATCGCGTGTCTCAGTGTAGCCTCCGCTTGCTTGGCCTCTTCAGCCGTGGCTCTGTCATGAAAAATTATAACTTCAACCCTCTTAAGGGAGAGCAGGTTCCCTAAGAGCATCTCCAGCAGAGCCCCTAAACCAGCCCCTAAACTTTAAAGTAGGGAGTGTAGTAAAAAAAACAGATCCAGCAGGGCCCCAACTCAAGCCCCTAAAATTAGGGGGCCCCTAAATTTGTCTCCTCAGAGCATCTCCAACAGTTCCCCAAATCCATACCCTAAACCTGATTTTGGGACTGATTACAAAAATATACGCTCCAACAGTTCTGTATTCGGACTCCCAAAATTTTCGCACGCCCAAAACAATCACGCGGCGTCCTCATTTTTCCGCCCAGCGTCGCGCTCCCAATCGCCGAATCACGCTCCTCCCGCGGGCAAATCGCGGGCGCGAAGCCGCGGGTGTTCCTCTCTTCGCACCATCCTCCCGCCGCCAGCCTTCTCTCCTCCCGCCGCCGCCTTGTCCTCTCCAGCCGACGCCGTTGCCTCGCCCTCTCCGCCTGATACCGCTACGACGCCCTCTCCGTCCGACGCCGACGCCTCGCCCTGTCCGCCCGCCGCCACCGCCGCCACCTCGCCCTCTCCGCCCGACGCCTCGCCTCTCCGCCCGCCGCCGCCACCGACGCCACCTCGCCCTCTCCGCCCGACGCTGACGCCGCTCTCCGCCCGCCGCCGCCGCCAAGCGCCACCTCGCCCTCTCCGCTGACGCCCCCGCTTGCCGTTGCCACCGCCGCCACCTCGCCCTCTCCGCCCGACGCCGACGCCTCGCCCTCTCCGCCTGCCGCCGCCTCCTCTCCATAAGAAGGTAAACCCTAATTTAAGTTTGTAGTGAAGTTTTGCTGATGAAGTTCATCTTGCCATATTTTCAATGTAGTTCATCTATATTTGCTATACTGAATATTTGCTATACTGAATATTTGCATCAACTTAATGTAGTTCATCTTGCCATGTTTCAATGTACTAAACGTTGTCTCCTGCCATGATTCAATTCACTGAATATTTGTTGGATCGGTTTTGCTTGGCTGATCGGTAAATGATGATTAATGGTATTGCACCTTGATGTTAAATGATGATTGTGAAATTCTAGATGTTATGATATGCATCTTTTCTCTTGTGACAGTTCTTTTCTCTTGTGTACAATTTAAACAATATCAGGAGTCTTCCCTACATGCTGTAAATGAACTGTAAGCCTTTATTGATTGCTTAATGTCTTTGCTTTGCTGATAACTTGAATTTCAAAATTTCATGGCTTCATCGCCCCATTGTTAAGCCCAGCAAAGGCTGCCCATTACAAGTTGCCTAGATCAAGAAAAATCTAGCTCAAGATTTTTTGCAGCTTTAATTTGGACTTTGGACTAATCCAGCCCTATGGACTGTTTTCAAATACTATGTCAAGTTTCTTTGCAGCTTTAATTTTTTGCATGATATTATTATGTTTGGTGGCACTTAACTGTTCTGACATCTCCTCTAAAAACTCTAAGAACTGTAGGTGAAAACCTTTCAGAGCATGTGTGTTTTTTAGTGTCATATGCAACTGCAAGTGAACGTGAGAGGAGATGCAACAGCTAAACACCATCTCATTGGCGAGATGACTAGCTCAGAGTTGACACTAAAGAATGCATTCACTAGGCAAAAGGTCTTTTCCAGATTGTCTAGAATGCCAAGAATAGTTGGATAAGACGTTCTTGGCTAAACACCATCTCCTTGGCATTCTTGGTTCAATAAGCAACCACAAGATATAAGTTCCTAATGAAGTTACAGATGCAGTTAGACACTTGGAGGCTATATTCTGTTTTCCATCTTTCTGGCCATAAGCAATAGAAATCAGATTCCTGGTAGTCAATTACTCAAAAGTTAGGCTCACAGTTAATGATTCAACAAACCATCTTGGAATAGATGCAATCATTGATAGCCAGTATTGTTGAGGAGGCTGTTACTATTTGAGAACTAGTTGTGAGAACCTACAGCTAGGACAATTGAATTGATGATTTGTTTGCATGTTACTGTAAGTAGCTCACTGACTTGATATGTTCCAGTTTGTTGTTTATAGTTAAATCGGTTATTGTAATTGCTACACATACCTAAGTACCTGGACCAGTTTCCCCAAGAAAACATTTAATTCACTGTTGATATGTTTTTGTATTGGCTAGGTGCTATTGACAATGGAAGGAGGATACTATAGTAACTTGATGAGTGAGGACAACAATAACTTTTCTTTGGATGACTTCAGTAGCCCGCCTGCGCAGCAGCCATCTCCCGTTGTTCCTTCATCAAGACCAAGCCAGAAAAGGTCGAAAAACTTCAGTGAAGAGGAGGATGCATTGGTTGTGTCAGCATGGCTGAACATTAGTATGGATCCAGTCAACGGCACTAATCAGACTCGTGGTACTTTTTGGAAGAGAGTTTTTGATTACTACAACTCCAACAAGGACTTTGCATCAGATCGGAGCCAGAGTTCAATATCGCATCAATGGGCATCTATTCAGGAGAATGTGAACAAGTTCTGTGGATGTCTAACAAGGATTGAGGATAGAAGGCAAAGTGGGATTACTTTTCAAGACAAGGTAATTCTTATGAATTTTGGTTCTTAGACACGTCATTTTGATGCATGGAAACTTGTAGTACCTAAGTTTACATTCATTAACATGTGCAGCTTGTTCAAGCCTTAGCTTTGTTTAAAGCTGAAGACAAGGACCATAAATCATTCCAATACATGCATTGCTGGAATAGTTTGCGGAATCAACCAAAGTGGCATGAGAAGCGCCAGCAGATGGAGGATATTAAAAAAGGCTCCAATAAAAAACCAAAGGCAAACACAGATTCTAGTCCAGGAAGGTGCACCGCCATCATTGTTGATAGTAGTACTGATCCTATCATTGAGAATACATGTCCTGACACTGATGCCCACAAGAGACCAATTGGTAAGAAGAAAGCGAAAGAAGCATTACGGCGAGGTGGGGGTGATTCTTACAGGGAGGCTTCTGACCATTTTTGGGCAAAAAAAAGGAGTTTGATGCAGAGAAAGAAAATAAGAAAGAGGAAAGATTTAATCAGTCGTACGAACTTGAGAAAGAGAGACTTCAGCTAGATCAAATAAGGGCTGCAAATGAGGCAAAAAATCTAGAGATAAAGGAAAATGAATTACAGTTGAAGAGAATGTTAGAGGAAGAGAGGATTATGACAATGGACATTACTTCAATGCACGATCATCTCGCACTTGATTCTACAAGAACCTACAAAATGAAATCATTGCTCGTCGTGTTTCTAAATAGCTTCGAGAGAGGTAATTTTTTTTACTAAACCTATCCACAAATACTACACTGTGCTGCTTCCATTTTGCCAGATACCATACAGCATGTTGCTCTATACCTACTCATCTCTGCTTCTTACAGGGAGGCTATGGACCTTTTTTACTTCTATCTGGAATTTCGAGGTTATCAGATTGTTATCAGATTGTTACAAATCCACTAACTAGATCCAACATGAGGTTATCAGATTGTTTGCTAGTTTATAGGACAACTGCTCATAGCTAGCTAAGATATTTCTATCTGGAATCTCGTAGGACTCTTGACACAAATATTTGGCAACGTTCACCACATAGCTAAGACTCACTTTTTTTATTTCTGGGAACTATTTTATTAAAAAGGGACTCACTTTTTTATTTCTACTAGGCTGAAATATTGGTTTTCAGGAAAGACTTATGCTTTGATGTACGCATCGTTGTTGTATATTTGCTGACATTTGTTTGCAGCTTATTCCTGTTTGATCTGTTTTAGAATACTGTTTCCAGTTAATACTTTTGGTGGTCCAAGTTGATATGTCCTTATATCCCTGATGCTATACTGTAATCCTTTCTCCTAAACTTATGTTGTGTTTCTGCTGGCTTAGTCAGTGGTACTGTGTGTTCGTACCCTACGCTTGGATCAACAGGAAATTGCATTTCTTTTGCAGCCTGAGAAATGCTGAAACTTTTGTTCAATTGCGTAAATACGTCCACAAGGTGATGTTGCCAACAACAAATAAAACTTAATATTGATCATGAAGGAATTGAACAAATAAAACTTAATATTGATCTGCATGATGTTGCCATAGGTGGTCCACAAGGTCTTCTTGCAGTTGATGGTGAGTTTCGTTGTCCCTAATTTTTTTGTGTGTCTTAATGAACTCGTCCAGATCAGGATGCTGTTCATGTGAAGGATTCACATTTTCTCCACTGTAGTCGAAACGTTCGTCACAGTCCACTTCTCCCTCATCTTCGATAATCATGTTATGCATAATAACACAGGCTTTCATGATGTCACCTAGTGTCTCTTCATCCCAAAATCGAGCTGGACCACGAACAATCGCAAAACGGGATTGTAAAACTCCAAAAGCGCGTTCCACATCCTTTCTTAGTGCTTCCTGTGCTTTTGCAAAATATTTCCTCTTATTGCCTTGTGGGTCTGGTATAGTCTTCACAAATGTTGCCCATGATGGGTATATGCCATCGGCAAGGTAGTACCCCATTTTATATTCGTGACCATTTATGCTGTAGTGCACTTGTGGAGCTTGGCCTTCAGCTAGCTTTGCAAATAGTGGAGATCGATGAAGAACATTGATATCATTGTGAGACCCAGGTAAGCCAAAAAAGCGTGCCAAATCCAAAGATCCTTGGAAGCAACTGCCTCTAAAATTATTGTAGGCTCGTGCACATGGCCCGAGTACATACCTTGCCATGCTGAAGGGCAGTTCTTCCACCTCCAATGCATGCAATCTATGGAACCTAGCATACCAGGAAAACCTCTTTCCTCTCCAATTGCAAGTAATCGAGCCGTGTCACTCTCATCAGGTGATCTCAAATACTTATCTTCAAATAGTTTGATCACTGCCTTGACAAACTTTCTCAGACTCTGTATAACAGTACTTTCTCCAATACGAACGTACTCATCCGTAGCATCCGCTGGTACTCCATAAGTTAGCATACGGAATACTGCAGTGACCTTCTGGAAGCAACTTAATCCAAGTGTATTGGCTGCATTTCTCTTTTGCACAAAGTAATCATCATGATCTTCTACTGCATGCATTATGCGTAAAAACAGATCACGGCTCATTCTATACCTGCGGAACCAAGAACAATAAGAGACCAATCTTATAATTTATGACATAAATTAAAGTACCAAACTAGTACATACGAACCTCCGCCTGAAATCAGTTGGGCCGTATATAGGATCATCCGCTAAGTAATCTTGATACATTCTTGCGTGCCCTCCTTCTCTGTCCCGATACTTGACTTGATGTCCGGGGACAGAGCCACTCCGTTTTCGTGAAGGTTGCGAATAATGTTGAACGATTTGAGCAGTGGCAAAAACAAATTCGTCATCATCGTCCGAAGACGATTCGTCCAAAAGTCTTTGGAAGAGAGATGGACGATGACTCATGTTACAATCTGCCACCTGAAGACTGCGATTGTTCCAACGAGTGACTTCTTGATTGTGTGCACGGCCAGCCAATGGGTATATGGAGAGACGAACGCACAAGCTCAGACAAATGCTAAGACAAACGCTCCCTCCTAGCCAAACGCCAGCCAATGGGAGTATATACATATACCCCAACCTTACTAGCACTCGGACACGGCAATGCAAAAAGCTTCAATCGGAACCTCAAGCATGACTAGCACTCGGACACGGCAATGCAGAAGCTTCAATCAGAACTCCAATGGAAACGGCGCAGGACCAACAAATTCAACAGAAACAACAGAAACCGGGTCCACAGGAACAAGTCAAAGGATTATTGGGGAAAAAAATAGGGAACTGTTGGAGTATATACATTTTTTCAAGCCCAAAAACTATTAGAAAGCTCCCAATCTAGGATTATTAGGAGTCAAATTATTGGGAACTGTTGGAGATGCTCTCAGCCCCAATTCCCAGGGGGCCCCAACTCAAGCCCCTAAAATTAGGAGGCTCCTAAATTTGCCTCCTCAGCCCCAATTCGCACGGACATGAGTACAACCCTTATTATTGAAGATAGGGAAATACATGAGAGGCTTCGAAAATTTTATCATGTTTTGAAAATTTTAAATTTAAATTTGAAATATCATGTTTTTAAATTGTAAATGTTAATATGCTTATGTTTTATGTATTACAAATATTTTTGATTGAATTTTAGTGGTGTCAAATGAAGATTATACATAGCGGATATGTCAAAATAGGAGAAAAAGTAAAATAGGGGCTGAGATTTAGAAATTCTTTGACTTGTGTTAAAGTCTCAAAAAATAGGGGGAGCCCCTAAATCCAAAATAGGGACCCTGTTTTAGGGGCTCTTGCTGGAGATGCTCTAAGCCAAAGTCAAAATCACTGTTGCGCTCATCTTTCGCCATCCGTACACCGAAATTGAACACAACCCTTTCAGTACTCGGCAAAGCTCCTCGTTGAAACATTATTTGCCCAGATAATTCAAAGGATATCACACAACGAAACTCATCAGCACCAACTAGTAGCAACCTTGGGGTTTGGTGGGCACTCCTTATCACGAGAGAACGAAGAGCCGGCAACCTCCCAAGGATTTGCAGGTCCTCCTGCCGCAGCTCCTTGACTTCGATGGCTAACACGGAGAGGTCCGAGAGAAGCCAGGGATTTCTCTTTACCCACGCTGGCAGTGTGGAGAATTTGCTATCAGAGAGCGAGACAAATCTGTAGAGATGTCGAGGGGGCACCCAGCGTTCCCCCAAGAGATCTAGGGATTCAAAACAACCCCTCAAATCTAGGCTTTGGATATTATGCAAGTTGCATAGAGACTCCACAAAAGCTTCCTCAAACTCCAAGCTACCACCATGCAAATAAATTTTGAGCCCCCTCAATCTTGTCAGGTTGTGCAACTCTTTCACAATGTTTGGGGACTTTCTGGTCGAGATGAACCCCAGCACTTCCATGAATATTAGATTCCCCATCCCCTCCAGAAGCCATTCCAAGTTGTAGCTGTCAAAAAGTAGACACATCAATCTTCTCAGCTTAACAACACTCGGCGACAATTTTCCTAGACGACGATTGCCTCTTACATCCAGCACCTGCAAAAATTGCAGCTTTCCTATCTCTGCTGGGAGTTCACGAATACCTATATTTCTTAGACCTAGGTACCTCAGGTGAAATAAATCCCCAACATCCCTGAGGTTAAGATGGCTACTTTTCTCGAGATAACATCCACTTAGATCCAATACACGTAAAACACCAAAGCTCGAAAAAGGCGGCATTAGATTAGTAGCAGGTGCAAAGACAATAATGGACCTCACTTGTGATACGGAATTAGGAGTTATCGATTGATCTACCTTGCTAGAATTTTGGAGGGATAGCCTACGGACCTTGCTTGGGAAATTACTTGGGCTTCGCTCAATGCCATCCAATACAGTAACAAAGTTTTCATCACTTGACAAGGAACAGATTAGATCAAGCACCATATCATGTACACGACAAGACATTACCTCACCAAACACATCACCATCATCTACTTGCTGGATCATGCTTCTATTTATGAGCTCATTGAAGTAACTCTCCCCGAGCTCAAATAGGCTAGTTTGTGATTTTTCATGCTGGATAAAACCTTCAGCTATCCATCTCCATATCAGTTCATCTCTTTTGATCTCAGAATCTTCTGGAAATATACTTAGATATAATAAACAAGTCTTCAGATGAGAAGGTAGATGGTAGTAGCTAAAGGATAATATCCTTCGCATCTCCTCCACACTATTATCTTCCGTCAGTCCACGACCAATAGAATTGAGCAAAGTATACCACTGATCCTCTGTTTTTATCTGCTTATTACTAGCCAAAAGACCAGCTATAGTAATGATGGCTAATGGTACGCCACCGCATTTCTTCAAGATATCTGTGGACACATGTTCCAATTCAGGAGTACATCCATACCTGTGCGAAAATATTCTTTGATAGAAGAGACTTTGGGAGTCATCATCAGAAAGAGGTTCCATTTTATAAACTAAACCAGAAGAGCAACATGCATCGGCGACACTGACAATGCGGGTTGTTGTGATTAGTTTACTACCGAGATTGTTACCATTAGAAAAGGCACACCTGATATTTTTCCACAATTCTTCATCCCATACGTCATCAATTATGATGAGGTACCTGTATCAGTTTGTCAAAAGCATTAATGAAACACCTATAAAAAAACATTCATGTAGTTGGACAAAACAATCTCTACTATATAAAGTGAGAGTTTCTTCCCACGTCACATTAATTGTCCTGCTTAATTGCCCTACTTAATTGTCCTGCTTAATTGCCCTACGCAAGAAACGAAGCGTTGCTTTAATTAGCCAGCTTTTGCAAGAAACGAAACGTTAAAGATAGATGTTTGATCTTATAAAATAGTATTTTTTTATTTTTTAATCTTTATTTTTCGTTATCAATTTTGTTTTTCGTAACAACGCACGGGCATATAACTAGTTAAAGATTTAAGAAGCAATGGGAAAAAAACAAATGTGCGAATTGCGGGATCGACGATCATGTAGCAATATATCTAGTTACGAAAATTTTAATATCACAACATTGAGATCCATCTCGAAAGATAAAAATGCTAAACGTCAATTCCCCCACTAATTTGCAATATGGCCACTAATTAAGGCTAGCTGTAATACCTAGTCTGTTAATGTGAAGATCTCTGTGATTCATGTGAGAAGTTGTGGTGGGATTAGTCCCATATTACTTATCTAAAGTAAGTTATAGTAGTATATAATTTTTGTTGGGTCCAAACCTATCATCTTCGAGCTAACCCTTTTGCATGAAGCGAGGACGAAAGTGTAAGCGGGGTACTATGCATACATAGGTCCATCCCACGGTGGGCTAGGACATTGAGTGAAATTTGGGCCAGGGCATTACGGTTGGTATCGGAGTATCAACCTTTGTTGTATATATGAGCGCGTGTGGGATAGGGATGTGGGCGCGCATATGGCAAATAGCACGTGTGGGCCCGGAGTGGACACAAGGCATAGCATATGTGCCGGCTCTGGATGCATGGATGTGTACCGAGGGTTGGTTCTCCATGTGAAGCTGTGTTGGGATTAGTCTTGCATTGCTTGTCTAAAGTAAGTTATAGTAATATATAATACTTATTGGGTTCAAACATAACACCTTTAGATTAACCTTTTTACACGAAACGGAACTAAAGCGTAAATAGAGCGCTATATATACATAAATCCACCCGCGATGGCTAAGAGCCTAAGACATTGAGGGAAAAATACCCCAAATATACAACATGTAATCAAAAATATCAGAAATATACATCAAAGAAAAAAAATAGCAAAAATATCATCGGGAGCCGCCACGCCACGTGGCGTGCCGCCACCAAGACGGCGCCGCCACGCCACACGGCGGGAGCCTCGTCGCCGCCAATTTACATACGGCCAGTGTGTCGCATGGCCGCCGCTCGCCACCGCTCGCCACCGCCGCCACGCCACACGCCACCGCCGCCGTATGGGGTGGCGGCAGCCAGGTGCCACCCCGTCGAGCGCCCGCAGCAGCCGGCCCCCTGCGAATTTTTTGGACGCACGGCAGGGAAGGACAGTGCGCATGGGGGAAATAATGGAGAGTTTTCTCCATGCCTGGTTGCTTTCGGCGCATGCACATGGGTCAACAGTAGACGGTGGTTGACACAGGAAGAAACGTCGCGTCAAATCAATTCGCGTCGGAATCCAAAGCGCATAATAGCTGTAATTTCATCTAATAACGCTGCTAATCAATGCCATTATAAATAAACAAGTAAGTTATACGTTAAAAATCATGATTATCGTAAGCGTAACAGTGATCACGTTGGCTCCTATAAAGCCAGGCTCAAGGGGCACCGAGGAAATGCACGTTTCTTCGCAGTGTGCTAGAGCAAGAGAGCAGAGAGGTTGGGAGCCAGTGTGAGAGCAGGAGGCTTGGGAGTTGAGTGAGAGTAGAGTGCAGAGCATGAGAGCATAGATCGTCAAGGCGAGGCCAGTATATTGACAGCGCGACAGTAGACAAATTAGTCGGTGGTTATAGTTTATTGAAATTTTCGCAAAGTTTAATCATTTTGAATTATTTGATTTATTATATTTATATTGCAGGTCATTTTGAGGACCATTTATTGGTACATTGCTCGAGCTTTTATTGATCATCTGTGCAACTGCGAAAAGGTTAATTACAAATCCTTATGTTTTTACAGTGTAGTAATAGTGACGATTGTGGGTGATAAGGCTATATAATGGAGAGAAGTATTTAATAATTTTGGTTTTTTTCATACATGATTTGTATCTTGCAGGTATTTTTGACGAACATTTATTGGTCCAAAGCTCCAGTTATTTTGATCTTCCGTACTACTTGAAGAAGGTTAGTTACAAATCTTCACAAATAATAGTATGTTTTGGTCGGTGCAGTTTTAGTGACGAACTTGTTAGGTTAGATTGCCGTATTTACGTTTGTGCAATTTATTAGTGTTGAGGACAGTGTATCTGTTATGCTATATTGAAATGTTACGATGGTATTACGAAACATTAGTACAACGCTTTTATGATATTATGTGTGTAGCAGTAATCTATGTGATATTATGTGCGGAGAACGTGAATTAACCGTGACACCTAAAAATGTTTACGTAAGTAAGAATATTACATGAAATAACAACCTTATTTTGGGACCATTAGTCTATGCAGAGGTCAGGACGTAATCACAAGTTGGACCCGAAAGGAGTTGACCTCCTTTCTGAACCTAATAACTCGAACCAAAGTTGCTGCTTAATCTGACTTAAATACTGGTTGCACGAAGTTCTGGACTGTGTTAATTCATTTTGCCTTTTTACAACTTCGAGTTCGTATTGTTGTACTTACTTTTGGACGTAATCACAACTTGGACCCGAAAGGAGTTGACCTCCTTTCTGAACCTAATAACTCGAACCAAAGTTGCTGCTTAATCTGACTTAAATATTGGTTGCACGAAGTTGTAGACTGTGTTAATTCATTGTGCCTTATCACTTATTCGACTTTGTATTGCTGTACTTATTTTTGGACGTAATCATTACTTGTACCCGAAAGGAGTTGACCTCCTTTCTGAACCTAATAACTCGAACCAAAGTTGCTGCTTAATCTGACTTAATTTTTTGACCCGAAAGGAGTCTCTTCAGAGGTCAGGACCCTCTGCCGAGCTTCCACCCGAACGTTGCACTGTATTTATTCCGCACGATAATTCGCTGCAGCGAAGGACTGTTTTTTTGAACGTAACATTTACTTGGACCCGAAAGGAGTTGACCTCCTTTCTGAACTTTACAACTCGAACCAAAGTAGCCACTTAATCCGACTTAAATATTGGTGGGCCGAAGTTCCGCACCATTGTAACGTATTTTCCCTTATTACTTATTGGACTTCGTATTGTTTTTGCTTCGTGTAGGTACCGACACTGCAGAGACCGCACACGTTGACCTCAACGCCGTTCCAGGAAACTCAGAGAAAGGCAAGCATCTCCTTATATCATGCTTTGGTAGCACGCTTTTACCATACTTATGTTGTTGTGATGAAATGTATGTATGCATGCTTTCTCCTAGTAAAACCATATATTATGCATCGGTAGATAAATCCGCATTCCATAAAAATTGCGAATTAATCGTATCACCTGGAATTACATGCGCACAAAAATATCGAAAAACAGCAAATTAATTTGTTATGTACGTATATTTGTTTTACTTAGTTTGTCTGAACTCAGTAATGTAAAGTATACAATGCCTTTACGTGTAGTAGTATTTTACATGATATTATGAGTGTGGAATGTGGTTTTAGGATTTAATAAACTGCATATGTCTTGTGCTAGTATGTTATATAACATATACATAATTATATGTTGGCATACATTTCAATCAGACGTAACCATAACATTAATGCTTTCGTAATTAAAATTTGAGTAATGCCAATACGCTTTTAAGATGTTAGCGGTGCGTGTGTGCATTTATTGTTGACTACAATTATGTATTTCTACAGTCCTCGATGGCGATCCCGCTTCATATATGGCATGGGGAGCCCGAAAATTGCAGGCCCATTTGTCAAGATGCATAATTGTGCACACATAGAGACAATCGTAAATCCACCGATAGAGTTGCGTCTGATGAGCAAGAGCGGTTGCACGCGCTCTTAGTGTTGACCGTGACGTTGTACAAGCTCGTGGTAGATGGGGTTAGGCCCCATGTAGTGCCAAATAGCTTGCTTTACGTGTATGATCTATTCGAGCTCAGAGAACGAGTGCCTGGCGATTCTACATGGAGAAGGCCGCACAGGAAGGGTTCGCACTAGGTGTTCACGTGAAGCTGGTCCCTCGCACCCCCGCTGGGGAGGCAGGGACGAGCCGAGCCCAGGAGGAGGACATGGGGGTCAATGCGGACGAACAACCCGAGCCTGAAGAGGAAATTGCGATGAGCTCGCAGCAAGTCCCCGCTCAAGGGGGCTTGGCGAGGAGGATCGGCGAGATGGATGCGCCCGCCCTGAGGTTGATGCGGATGCCCTAGCGGATGACCCTCACCCTACTTATGGTGATGGTCCTGACGAAGATGAGGACCCGGGGCCAGCAATCGCATTTTTGCACTTGCTGAACCCGGCCGACTGTGTTCTGGCCCGCTTGGAGGATATTTCTAGGCGTGGGCAAGACCATAGCGATATAGAACTCGATCAGGAGTTTGCCACAAAGGACGAAGCGATGCACTTCTACAATAATTACGCGGTGCTGACCCGGCGTGACCACCGTGTGCATCGCTCGGACTGCACTGCTCGAGCTTAAATGTAAGAAAGGGCAAAGGCGAATACTATGTTCGTGCGATGCGCCCTAAACATCAGCACCATTTCGTTATAACTCGGTACACACCGCACACATGCACAGAGGCGCTTGTTCGGAACACAAGCGGTGTGGTGAAATCAAGATTCATCGCGCAAATCCTATTAGACGTGCTGAAGGCCGACATTAGCCTCAGGCCCGCAACCATAATTGCTGAGATGCAGAACAGGACAGGGATGTCCATAAACTACTTGCAAGCTTGGCGAGCAAAGCAGATGGCTTTGAAAATGCTGTTTGGTAGTTTTATGGAGTCATTCAATTGGGCTCCACGACTACTAAGGCGGATAGCTGCAACAAACCCGGGCTCCGAATATGCTATTGCTGTCGAACCCGTGCAGCTTCCCGATGGAACGACTGCTCCAGAACACTACTACCTCCTCAGGGTGTTCTGGGCGTTCGGTCTGTGCATCACGGCATTCAGCAACTGCCGTCCTGTTATATGCGTGGATGGGACATTTTTGTCCGGCCAGTACAATGGCACCCTACTCACCGCCCTAGCTGCGGATGCAAACAACCAGCTACTACCGCTGGCTTTCGCCGTGGTTGAGGGCGAAAGCAACGACAGCTGGTTCTGGTTCCTGTCCCTGGTGAAGACCCGTGTGGTGCGGGATAGGCCCGGTGTGTGTGTCGATCGGACCGTAATGCAGTATCGCTGAACGCCCTCGATAGAATGGCGGAGGATGAAGATTGCCATTGCCAGTGGAGAGACGTTCAGCGTAGATGGTGCATGCGTCACCTTGGGGCGAACCTGTACACCATGTGCAGGAACAAGAACATGGTGAAGCTATTCAAAACCCTATGCATGCAAAACCAACTGCGCAAGTTCGATACGATATTTAACCCGGTGAGCAGCGCTCAAAGGAACGGTGGCGGAAGAGACCACGGAGGGCACACAGGTAATTGGTGGCTCGGAGGTCTCCGTACGGCGCAAGATGACATTCGCTCAATGGATAGCTCGTAAACCCGCCGAGAGATGGGCCTGGGCGCATGATACAAATGGTGCTCGGTAAGATAATGCCCTCTCTAGTACGGTAGCACATCATTTGACAAAGACTCTTTTCCACCTAAGCGGTATGCTTCTCTTCTGCAGATACTCCATCATGACGCATTTAACTTCGCCGAGTCGCACAACAATGTGTCATGGGGGCTCGTTGCCTACCCATTTGCTCAATCATTGAGCTCACATTTTTTAGGACCGCGAAATACTTTGTTGATCGCCAAAGGGCGGCGTACAATTGCGGCTCAACCTTCGCTCCCCGTGTCGAGGCTTTGTTCTGGCCGTGAGGCGTAAAGCTCAATTCCACCGCGACGCGCATGATGGACCTTCGCAGAACATTTTTCTCGCCGAGTGCAAGCGCAAGCACCGTTCGGATACTCCGCGGGGACACAAACCAGAGATGCCAGCTCGGCCCGTATGAGGCGACCTGCTCATGCAACAAGCCTCGCCTAGAGCACATCCCCTGCTCGCACGTGCTAGCAGCGTGCCGTGACATGGGGGGCAACGACGGCACACAATATGTCACACCGTACTACCGTATGGATGCCGTTAGAGCAACATGGACGGGGCATTTCGAACCGTTCAACATCGGCACGAACTACAAGACCTCCGAACCCCTACGTGGCTCCCGCATTCACACTAAGGCGCGTCTGCCGGGTAGACCCGCGTGCGGTTTGAGGGTGACATGGATGCGTCTCAGCGAGACGATGGCCTTCGGCGTTGTCGCATCTACAGGCAGACAGGGCATGACCGTAGAGGCTGCCCAAACAGAGGGTGATGTTGTCCAATGTAATATTTCAACTATACGCATTAGACATGCAACATCTTCTTACTACCTTCCTTTTGCATTCTCTTCGTGAAATTTCAGTTATGTAATTTATGAACCTAAATTTCTTTGGGTATGTACAGTGGTTTTGTAATTTCTTCTGATGTTATTTTTTTGTATTTCATTGTTTCATTCCCTGGAGATTATGCAGGCTTGTGATGGAGTTGCCAGAGCTGTTGCGATCGAAGTATGATGACGACCACAGGGCCCGGAAGTGGGCCTCCGGCCAGACGGTAACGTCATTACTACACTGTCGTAACGTATCGCAAGCGTACGCACCTTTCGTTATGCTCAGTACGTTTACTTGCTTTGTCCTTGCAACTTAACACTCTCCGCATGCGTGGCTCCCGTAACATTAAGAGATTGGACCCTCAGTTCATATACGGCCTGGGACGGACGGGCCTGTTAGCTTTCGCATTTATGGTGCGTGGAGCCTACGAAGGAAGGGCAGTGGACCCCGATGCCTAGACTGACGGGCCCTTATCACCGCGTTGGTCGACAGATGGCGTCCGGAGACGCATACTTTCCACCTCCCCTTCGGCGAGATGACGGTGACCCTCAAAGATGTCGCCATGTTATTTGGCCTTCCACTTTCCGGTAAACCCCTCGTAGTGCACAAGCCCTCCAAAGAGGCATGGAAGAACTATGTAGAGGAAAGGTAATAATTGTGAAAGCACACCGACCACACTTATCTGGGAGCTAACGTGATTTGCTAACATGTGATTTTCTTCGATGCAGGTTTGGCACAACGTACACGGGGAACTGTGATCAGGGAGTCTCTTTCACATGGCTCGACAGTCTCCCGGAGGCTGGACCATGTCCTGAAAACGCTGACCCTGGTCAGATAAATAGGCATTTCGAGGTGTACCTCTATTTCCTCCTTGCAGGAATTTTATTTACAAACGGAAATGGTGATTCCGTTGCCCACCTCGCTTTGGGTCGCCGAATTAGCCGAGCAGGTGCGAGAAGATGCAGCACCGGACTTCTACGGCTGGGGCTCGGCAGTTCTCGCAGACACATATCGCGAGATGTGTGCGGCCTACCGCCGGTCACAGCCAACTTCAATAATGGGAGGTTGCCCCCTGCTTCTACAGTTGTGGTCCTGGTCGTACCTACCCATAACGCGACCAAGAGTGTCAACGCGGTACTACCCAGTGTCCATCGATGAAGCTAACGTGCATCCACTCGCAAGGCCAACCTTGGGTTACAAATGGATGCATGCCAGACTCCGATGGGCCCAGGAATCAGACCGCGGCTCCTACCCTCGTCTCGTGGGGGACCTAGACTTCCTGACATCAGCGCAGGTCACGTGGGATCCCTTTTCCACCCAGGCCGCGGCGGAGGTTGCGTCGGAGGCCAGATCTCCAATGCGTGCACGGGAGCCTCATTATTGGATGACGAAATGCTTCCTCCTGTGCATGAGTGCCGTTGAGCCATACTTCTCCGAGCGTTCAGCCAATTTGGGTACCGGCAGTCTTTCCTCCACCGCCTCCGACAGACTCGAAGCTCCCATGGGTATGTCTCTACATGTCACATTACTTTCACGCTTACTGTGGAAACCATTAATAACGTATTGGATTGATCCGCAGGAGGAGTACATCGGGCACAACTAGAATCGGGTCGCATGGAATAGCCAAAGATATTGAGAGGTGGAACTCGATGGCCACCGAGGACGTCTGGAACCCATCAGCGCAGCCACGAGACGGACACACTTGGGTACCTTGATCGGTACAGACTCGCACACGGCGGTGCTCCTAGACAGGGTGTGGCGATGCAGTGGCAACATGGCTATGCTTGAGGAGTACGCAGAGCGCATGCACACATCGGTACGGATCGCACCTATCACATATTAAAACGGGATATACCCAATTAAACATTCGACACGTGTTAATTTGCAGAGGCGTGAGGCGGAGTACATGCATGACCAGCGTGACGAGATCCTCACGCAAATACAGGAGCAACAACGTCAATCAAGCAATCCTTTACGGAACCTTCTTCGCCAAGACGGGCCACCGCATAAGAAATGCGGTCGAGATGTTGGTGGCCATAGACCGTCTACCCAACGTGATTACGAGGATGTACTGCACGAGGCGCCGCCGCACCGAGCCACGATGAGGAGCATGTCCATGGATAGACGTGTAACGCCTGTGCCTCCTCGGCGCAAAGAAGACCCACCTGAGCATCGACTTCCTCCCGGGTCCCGAGCCATGAGAGCGGCCGGAGCCATGGAGGCGGGTACGTTGAAATAGGTCCTGGGGCAAACGTTCAAGGAGGAGTACACATCAACATGTCACCGTCCCCATCATTGCCGCAGGAGTCTTTTAGTACCCCCGTCCAGCATCAACAAACATGGGAGGACGTGTCGAGGGCATACGATGACCTTATGGGATCCGGGGCTACATTCACTGATTTGCTCGCGACGACGTGTTTGCAATCCCTAGGGTTGGAATCGCGTCCCAGTAACCCCGAGGAGGCCGGTGGATCGAATCGGCAGAGCAAGAAAGCCTTCGGACGCATTCACGCGATCGTGGTACCATGCAGATCACCAATGGCTGCATGGGGCATCCACATACGGCTGTCAGACGCGTCCAGCGGCGATTCGACGCTGAAACGCGAGATGCACGGTTAGGTCCAGCGCAGCGGCTGGACTCACGTGTCCCCATGCGCCCAAAAATTTCACACCGTCGGACTACGATAACCAGGAACGTCGTGGTAAGGGGACGCGCAGGGGAAGAGGAAGGGGGAACACTAACCCAGAAGGCCGTTGAACCCGTTATTGATCAACCCGTTCGATTGCATTATTTTACTTTCAATGTAATGTTTTAATTTTGTCTGCAATTGCAAGCTAGATCGTGTTGTATGAGACTTATGTTAACTTCTTTAATCTATGTCATTCAAACTTGTCAAATTTCTTTTGATTTTTTATGTTCCTCAAATGAAAAACTTGTCAACATGAAAAAGTTGCGTCTTGGAATTCTCTACAACTTTCATGTAGACCAAAAAATTATTCGAGCACAGGAAGACCTCCAAAATCGTGAATTACAGAAGGGCCCGTCGCGAACAGTTTTTGGTGTCCGGCGCAAATGCACTTACCTTTCCGATTATCTATGATTTTTTATATTGCTCAAATGAAAAACTTGTCAACATGAAAAAGTTGCGTCTTGGAATTCTCTACAACTTTCATGTAGATCAAAAAATTATTCGAGCATAGAAAGACCTCCAAAATCGTGAATTACAGAAGGGTCCGTCGCGAACAGTTTTTCGTGTCCGGCGCAAATGCACTTACCTTTCCGATTATCTATGATTTTTTATATTGCTCAAATGAAAAACTTGTCAACATGAAAAAGTTGGATCTTGGAATTATCTACAACTTTCATGTAGACCAAAAAATGATTAGAGCACGGAAAAATCTCCAAAATCGAGAATTACAGAAGGGTCCGTCGCGAACAATTTTTGGTCTGACGCAAATTCATTTACCTTTCCGATTTTCTTTGATTTTTTCTGTTGCTCAAATAAAAAACTTGTCGACATGAAAAAGTTGCGTCTTGGAATTCTCTACAACTTTCATGTAGAGCAAAAAATGATTGCAGCACATAAAGACCTCCAAAAATGCGAGTTACTGCAGACTGTTCAATTTGGTCCGTGACATACGTGACAGAGTTACAGGCATAAGATGATATTTTTCCATAATATCGTAGTCAGTATAGAGAAGAGCAAATCAGCTGCATTCTTCCGAAAAAATGGACTCACACGTGATATTTCACGGCCGGCCGAATATGCTTAAGTTGTCATATTTTTCCGCGACCGTTATAATTAGCCCTTTTCAACTATACGAAAATACATACAACGGAATGTGTAATTACAATATTTTTCCATAATATCGTAGTCAGTATAGAGAAGAGCAAATCAGCTGCATTCTTCGAAAAAATAGACTCACACGTGATATTTCACGGCCGGCCGAATATGCTTAAGTTGTCATATTTTTCCGCGACCGTTATAATTAGCCCTTTTCAACTATACGAAAATACATACAACGGAATGTGTAATTACAATATTTTTCCATAACATCGTAGTCAGTATAGAGAAGAGCAAATCAGCTGCATTCTTCCGAAAAAATGGACTCACACGTGATATTTCACGGCCGGCCGAATATGCTTAAGTTGTCATATTTTTCCGCGACCGTTATAATTAGCCCTTTTCAACTATACGAAAATACATACAACGGAATGTGTAATTACAATATTTTTCCATAATACGGTAGTCCGTATAGTGAAGAGCAAATCAGCTGCATTCTTCCGAAAAAATGGACTCACACGTGATATTTCACGGCCGGCCGAATATGCTTAAGTTGCCATATTTTTTCGCGACTATTATATTTAGCCCTTTTCAACTATACGAAAGTACATACAACGGAAGAAGTAATTACATTTTTTTCCCATAATACGGTGGTCCGTATAGTGAAGAGCAAATCAGCTGCATTCTTCCGAAAAAATAGACTCACACGTGATATTTTACGGCCGGCCGAATATGCTTAAGTTGTCATATTTGTTCGCGCCCTTATAATTAGCCCTTTTCAACTATACGAAAATACATAGAACGGAAGGTGTAATTACAATATTTTTCCATAATATCGTACTCAGTATACAGATGAGCAAATCAGCTGCATTCTTCCGGCAAAATGGACTCACACGTGATATTTTACGGCCGGCCGAATATGCTTAAGTTGTCATATCTGTTCGCGACCCTTATAATTAGCCCTTTTCGACTATACGAAAATACATACAACGGAAGGTGTACTTACAATATTTTTCCATAATATCGTAGTCAGTATCTGTAAGAGCAAAACAACTGCATTCTTTGAAAAAATGGACTCACACGTGATATTTCACTACGCCGAATATGCTTAAGTTGCCATATTTGTCCGCGACTATTATATTTAGCCCTTTTCAACTATACGAAAGTACATACAACGGAAGAAGTAATTACATTTTTTTTTCATAATACGGTAGTCCGTATAGTGAAGAGCAAATCAGCTGCATTCTTCAAAAAATGGACTCACACGTGATATTTTACTACGGCCGAATATGCGCTTTCTGTCTGCCGTCGCCTGCAAGTCGATGTGCCGCAAACGGAGGGGATGGGCACTACCAGACACTTCGAAGCTGCAGCTTTGCTTCGCCATACCCTCCCATTGCGCTGCAAACGCTTCCACGTGACGCAAGACGAGATGCACCGAAGCTACTGACCAGGCCCCCACCGCGCATTGCAAACGCTCCCACGTGCCGCTTGCTTGTCTTGGACCCTCGCTCCGCGCGCTGATGTGCCGCCAGCTGTCTTGTTTGTCCCTTGTGCCCTCCCTATAAATTACAACGCCGCATGCATTTCTATCGGGCAATCGCGAGTGAGTTCAGTAAGTTGCGACTGAGTTCAACCCACAACGCGAGTGTTTCAAAGGTATTATTTATGAAATTTATTTTCGACGGTCAGTGACATTGTTGTGTTGTTGGGTCAGTGAAGTACGATGGATATTTATGGCTTCTTGGGGGCTTTCAGGCCATCTGTTCCTTTTTTATGTTTTTGTTCAAGTACATTTGATTATGCTTGAATCCTACTCTTCTAGGCTGAAATATAATTGCTTCCAATGTGTAGATGGACAAGGATCCGAGCGGCTCAAGAAAGGTGGGCCTGGACAATCAAAGAAATAGATGGCATCGCGGTGACTGAATAAAATTGCTAAAGACAACTTTAGTCCTGGCAGCATTCAAGTGCCAACGAATTCAACAGCTTTATTGCGACATCGAAGCTATTGCTAGTAGCCTCGAACATGTCGCCATACAATCTAGCAATTGCTGCAGTCAAACCCCACGGCCAAAGACAAGAGGACACTAAGCTCGGTTGCCAAAGAGGAGGACACGAAGGTGTAGACCTGCACTTTTGTCTTCCATGTGACTACGAGATCGATGACGAGGGCAAACGCGACCATTGGCGCTTTTAGAAGAGGAGGGTATTGATGCAGATAGTGATGATTACGGAAAGTTCTAATCGAGAATTGCGTGAGTTGTTCAAATAATATGTAGTAGTCATGTACCCGTCATATGCGTTAGCGATGTACGGTATTCCAACGTTGTTTTTCCGTGTTGTGATGTTATGTCGTAACTTATATGTTTCAACGTTGTATTTTCCGCCTTTAATATCTTTTGTCGTTACAAGCCATACGAAACGGCACAACACCGGATACACCAACACAACATACGAAGAGTTAATTTAACAACTTCATTCCATTTTAATACTCGTAAAGACGTAGTAGATGCAATTTTCCGCGACCGTTATATTTAGCCCTTTTGAACTATACGAAAGTACATACAACGGCAGGTGTAATTACAATATTTTTCCATAATATCGTAGTCAGTATACAGAAGAGCAAATCAGCTGCATTATTCCTAAAAAATAGACTCACACGTGATATTTCACAAATGGTGAATATGCTTAAGTCGTCATATTTTTCCGCGACTATTATATTTAGCCCTTTTGAACTATACGAAAGTACATACAAAGGAAGCTGTAATTATAATATTTTTCCATAATATCGTAGTCAGTATACACAAGACCAAATGGGCTGCATTCTTCCGAAAAAATGGACTCACACGTGATATTTCACGGCCCGCCGAATATGCTTAAGTTGTCATATTTTTCCGCGACTATTATAATTATCCATTAAGTTGTCATCATCCAAACTTTCGTTGCATTGGCACGAGACGTCTGTCAAAGCACCGGCGGCAAAGCCTGGCAGGATATATCATGTCATCAAATGCATGCGTGGCGAGAATGCCTTAGTCGTCATGTCAAAGCATAGCTGCCAAAGCCCGATCGCACCTCCTAGCAGCTACAAAGCTGCATGCATTTGTCGCCTTCCAAGCACAGCAGAGCTACAAAGCGAATCCGATGCTCGCGGATTCGTTCTTGCTTCAAGTCCGTCGTTTTATCAATTCAGGCTATTTAACCCCTTCCTGGCTTCCCAAAGATTGCATCAACCGAACGATCGCTCCAATACAACAAAGAGAACCATCCCCGCAAACCAAACGAGCAGCACCAATGGAGTTTCCTCGCCCCAAGGCACAGGCGTTGTCCAAACAATCCTCGACGGCACGGAGGTCCCCATGTGCCTATGCGGGGATCCTTGCCGCTCCGGCAGTCCATAGACAACTCATACACGCACGGTATGAGGTATCGGAGTTGCCGCAACCACGACTCCGAGCCAAAGCCGGGATGCGGCTGCGGGCGAGAAGCCCTGTATGTTCATACTCGCATTTTGTGTTGCATCGAACCTGCATGTGTCTAACACCATGTGATGTGACCAATTGCAGCCTCCATCAGGCGAGTTCATCCGATTCTATGACGCTGGAACAAACTCTCGAGATGGAAAGGATGCGGAATCGGAGTACTCGCATCGGAGGGCTATGGTGGAGCAGCAGTGGTGTGAGCAGGATCAGAGGAGAAGCGCAAGCAGCCTCGAATGTGATGCTTGCACGCAGGGAAGCCGAACGGCAGCGCCATGCCGCGGAGAGGGAGGCTGAAAGTAGAGAAAGCGTGAGAGGGCAGCTAGGGCAGGCGGCAGGAGCCGAAGGATTGCGTAAGGGAAAATATCCTCGCCGCTCTCAAGAAATGTACACGACAAGGGCCCTTCTTGTTGTTCCCTTTCCCTAAGGCATGTTAGGTTTTGTCGGTATATGCCATTGTTGTTTACCATTCGTAAGCCGCACGTAATTTATCCGCCCATCTTTGACCAAGACACGAAGTCTCAAAAATTATTACACAATTATCTGATTGTACAAAAAATTATTACAAATTGGTACCGCTTGCAAAAAAATCTTTGACCAGAGAAAACTAAAAAAATCGTGAAATAATGAGACAAAAAAAAAGGTCGTGGCGGGAACCGTCGGTATTTTGGCTATTTTTTTTCTTGTGGTATATTTCTACAGTTTTTTATTTACATCTTGTATATAAAACCGTTTTTCCCACCGACTAACAGAGCCAACCGCTCGAATATGGACGCGAATGACAGTCGGTAATGTCCTATACAGTGGTAAAGTCTAACATTCCACTAAATTTTAAGTGATAAGGCAGAAACCAAAGAAGGAAAAAGGAGAATGAGACGGTATTATAGATAATCTATTGTATGTGTTATTTTTACAGAATATAATAATATACTATAAATAACCGCCATCTATAAATAGACTCAAACAAGAATACGAAATTAAAAAGGTATTACAAAATCATCGGTACAGGGTACAAAAATAATAATTGAAAATACAATTCGGTCGAATTACCACAGAAAACTAAATAAATTCGGCGAAAACAGACTTGACTATGATCTTGCTCTTAGGACACATGGCTGCAGTGAGTTAGCATCTGCCTAGGGTTCAAAATCTCCCCGAAGTTCGGCGAAATTTCGGATTTCGGACCACTCAAAGTTTCATAATCCCGGCGAAATTAAAAAACCTAAACAAAATTTTCAATGTTTGGATCTCAGAACTATCTGAATACTTAGTTGATGCAATTCATGTAACATCTCTCATTCATCCATTTCATGCATTTTTTCCGCAGCATGTGTGTAGCTACAACTTAACAGATATATGCATATGTTTTATATTAACCGTCAATTTGATATTTTTTAATGCAATTGTTGTATACTTTTCGAAATTTAAATTTTCCATTTCTATATTTAAGCATTTCTTTGAATTTGCTAAAAAAAATATCACAGAAAATTAAAAAAAAATCGAAAATCGGGCGACGGCGACGTGGCAGCTGGGGGAGGAGACACCTGGCTGCCGCCGTGTGGGGTGGCGGCAGCCAGGGCTGACGCCATATGGGGTGGCGGCCGCCGTATGGCGTGGCGGCCGCCACGTGGCACGGCGGCGGCAAACGGTATTTTTGATATTTTTTTGATTTGTTGTATATTTGTGATATTTATTATTTAATAGTTGTATATTTGAGTATT
The DNA here is from genome assembly GCA_036346355.1 of Rhipidocladum racemiflorum. Taxonomy (NCBI): domain Eukaryota; kingdom Viridiplantae; phylum Streptophyta; class Magnoliopsida; order Poales; family Poaceae; genus Rhipidocladum; species Rhipidocladum racemiflorum. Next base: position 51,396,504 of record CM070578.1, on the reverse strand, counting down.
TTTTCCAGACATTGAGTGAAACTTAGGCTAGGAGTTACACCAGCCCAGGTGGGTCTGACTAGGTGTTGTGTACCATGGTCCGTTCGTGTATATTTTGCTAATAATATGTTTATTGATGCATGTAGATTAGCTAGCAGCTACCCAGCGTACGTGTTTTATGTTGGTGCACACATGTTGTGTGCCGGGCTGCCGGCCGATGCCGTCGTACATTCATTGTACGTGGTGGATGCAAGGCTTCACAGCGTGCGCTGCCCTTAATTTGTGAGTGCACTAAGCACAAGGATGGAGCTACATGCTGAGATTAACATAGGTATGACTAGCTCTCAAACGAAGGAGGTGTCTTAATCTTACCGACTGTTTATATTAATATAGACTTTTCTTATTTTTCTACCGGCAGTATGGAAGAAATTTAAACATAAATTTTATATATAAGTATAGTAATTTCACAAGTACATGCGGAGTTTTTCTTTTGAAATTTTTATGTTGATTCGATGTCAAACAAAAAGTTTTTGGACTTGTGCACTAAATTGTGCCTTGCACTAGATATATCGTCTTTATCGATTTTTTAAATCATTTATTTTGGTAATTTATAGGCTAATTCATTTCCAAAATTTAATTAGGAATTTAGTATTCTATTTTAATTAATTAATCCTAAACAGTTCCAACATTACATAAATTCAACAGTGGGTTTTACGTATGTCATGGATTTAATCCAAATGTTGTTATGAATTATGGGTTTGAATTTGTATGTACTATGAATAACATAATCAGAATTTAATATTTCTGAATATGCATTTGTAGTAAAAAAAAATCCTAGACCAGATTTTAGGTTGTAATATAATGATTTTGAACTTATTATTTGGAATGTAATAATTACATGTTTAGATTTATAATTTAGAACGATTTTTAATTAAACAAAACAATTGAGTGCCTTTCTGGACCATAGGAATTTCACATGAATTTTGTAGAAAGCAATAAAATTGGCATAGGTTCCCCTTTTCCAAATGGGGTCCTCGAGGTTAGAAACCAATATTAGGGTTTAACCAACCGACGGTTTATAAATATCCCCAATCAAATACAATCGGAATTCCTAAACTCAGCCTCCGTAGGGCTTATTTTGAACATTGGAATTTCACATGAGTTTACATGTAACAATGTAGTTCCCGCAAGAGTCTTACAATATATCACATTTCAAACAAGACATTAATGTTGTCTTTTAAGGATCTATTACTTGCTCAGTACTCGATCATTCATCAGGAACCCCACTGACAACTAAGAAATGTTTTTTTCAATGTATGTATGGATACATGTACTATCACCACCATCAAATGTACCTCAAGATCGTGTACTATCACCACCATCAAATGTACCTCAAGATCGATGCAAACTTTTAAAATTAACCACTATCCCATCTTATGATCATTGAATTCCCCCCTCACCAATCTTGAGGCACTTTGGAGGGTTAAGATAGGGCATCTACTCACATGTACATATTATTCAACATTTCTCGACAATTACATGACTATATGCAGTAGCGGAGGACGGGAAAAAATTCTGATATGGTGAAATTATTATTTTTATATACCTTTATTATCCGTTATTGTTCTTTGGACATGTGCATCTCCTATCCTAATCTTAACATCAATTTTAAGGTAAGGTAATAGGATATCATCCTATTCTCATTTCGATAGTAGGTGTATTATAGTGGCGGAGGACGGAGTAAAATTATGATGCGGCAAAATCGGTAGGATGGAATATTAAACAATATCGTAATGCCAAAAAAATTCATACAGAGTATATAAGGAGCAAAGTATTCGAGTTCAATCTACTGGACATCTTGCTAAAATAATTTTTCAAATCCACACATGAAATCATCAGGGTAAATATTTCATAAATATTTTGTGTTACTGACAGAACATGTGCTAAAAGTACTAAGGATCTACGTGGCAGAGCAGGTATGGCAGGTGCCATACCCAGCCATACCTGCTCCTCCGCCCCTGACTATATGCATTACTTTATTTTCTAAAAAACACATAATTAACAATGTACGCACCACGTATCCAAATTCTAATGTAAAACATAATGCTACGGAAACATATATGGAAATGGAATTATAAGTTGGTCTGTAAATTTTGTCTGGGTGTTCCAACAACTTTTTTTTGTTTCGCGAGCTGTGTCAACTCAAATTTGTTCAATGCTATGCCATAGTATGTTGATGAGATGCACCACCCTGTTTTGATATGAAAGTACAAACCACTAAATACATAGTTGAGATGGTTTTGCTAGTTCCGTGGATATATAGCACCCAACCATTTTTGTAATATTGTAAATATTAGCACAATCTATAAGGTTCATAGATGTATACTTGATAAAATACAAAGTAATTAAGTCAGGCGTAGGTGGCACAAAGCTTCAACGTAAAACTCAGGAGTTTGTACAGCTATACCACAAAAGAAAAACACTCCTTCGTGACTATGATTGGGAGGGTGCGTACCTCTTGTTCTTAAGGAATTTCCGAACTTCCTCAATCAGCTGCATTTCATCTAATACCGTCAAATCGACCTCCCTCGTGTACATTCGCTTGTCAAAATCAAGGAGAATGTCCCTGAGAACTTTCTTCACGTCAGGGCTCCGACCGACAGAAACAAAAGCCGAGCAATCGAAACCCCCTTTAATCTTGTCTTTCACCGCTTTGGCAAGAGTTGTCTTGCCCAATCCTCCAAATCCGACGACGGAGACAACCTTCAGTTTCTTCTCGGACATGTCGTCTCCCTCGGACAGCATCTTAATAAGCTCTTCGTCCCTTTTCCCATGGATGCCAACGAGGTTTGTCGCTTCTGCGTACAGAGCGCGGAGGCGAGGATCGATAGGCGTCATGGCTGCAACAACATCGTCGACCTTGTACCTTTTACGCCGGTCAGCCACCTCCTGGATTTTCTTGTTGAGGTCGTCGATCGCGTTGGCGATCTGATGGCGAGTCATGCCTTCGCGGAACAAGATTTCCATCTTCTCCATGAGCTGTTTGAGCCGGTGGGGATTGGGTGTGCCCTCACTGCTGTCGTCCACGCGCACCAGGAAGGTGTCGATGACGTCCTCCATGTCATACGACAGCTCCCTAGCATCGTGTGCCCAGAGCCTAACCTGCTCGTCGAGCTGCTCACGCGGCACCTCCGCCACCTTGCGGAGAGCCGCGTGCAAGCTCTCAAGCTCTCTCCCGAGAGACTCGACTTGCGCCCGCACTCTCTTCTTCAGGTTGTACTCCTCTTTGAGCAGCTCGCCCAGTTTGGGGAGCAGGCTGCCCATCGCCCACGTCACCAGCTCCATGACTCGATCGATCGCTTGCTCGCTTTCTGTTGGTAGCTCTGCTTGCTCGGTTGATTGTGCGCAATGCTTTGTGAGGGGTGGAAGCTAAAGGCGCGTCCGCATACTCTCTTTATAGATTGACTAAACGTACGCTGACAAAATTAAGTAAAGTAACTGCGTAGGCACGTACGTACGTATCACGTGCATTCACGACATGCATGATCACAGTACATACACGCATGCATATCATGCATGTGGTGGCGCGCATAAGTCGAGCGGGCCAGTATCGATCATCAGCACATCTGGCACGTATACCAAGCTAGCCAAGTTAATCTTCCATTAATTAAGACATCTATATTTTAATGTCATAAAGTACTTGACAGCTGTAGTGTATTGTTCTTTAGGACTCACCGTCAGAGTTCACAGTATCTCGCTCGATTTTTTATTTTTGTTTGTCGGAAAAAATGTCAAAATCGATACGTAGAAATTGCATAAGTTCGAACTCAAATTTTTAGAAATCAGTGGTCAAATTTCATCAACAAAATAAAAAATCGGCTGATTTCACCGATTTTCATGTGATTTTTACCCATTTTTGAGCAATTTTTTATTTTTAAGTGATTTTATTCGATTTTAGAGTGAATTTTACGACTTTTGAGCGATTTTTTAATTCTTGGCAAACTAAAAAAAATTGGAAATTTTTTAAAAAAATCTGAATAAATCCAAATTAATCTAGGGAAATTTGAAAATTATTGACTTCATTTAGTGCTTCTGGAAAATCAAAAATAGCAATGAATGAAAACAAACAGAGACACTCTCAGATTTTTATAAAAATTTAATAACTTGATCAAGCTATAAAATTTTAATGAAATCATAAATAGTGACCAAGAATCATGTATTAATAATTTAATAAATATTAGATTTCATTTACTGCCCCCATAAAATAAAAACTGAAGAGCATATATTTTGATAGTAGTATTGTCAGAATTGTAAAAAAAATACACATATCTGATCATCATTTAAAAAATTTACATAATCATTAGAATTGCCTTAGTGCATCATACAAAAATTTTCAGAAATATTAGGCTTCATTTATTGCCCATAGAAAATAAAAACCATAAAATCATATATTCTCACAGTAGCACTGACAGAATTTTTTAAAAAATACATAGGTCTGATAATGATCTGAAAATTTACAAAATCATTAGCGTTGCCTGAGGACATCACAAAATTTTTTTAACACTTTTTGATAAATTTTTTGAATTTAAATTTCACCGGTTTATCAAGCGATTTCAGATGCTGAGCGCCTTCAATACACGTGAAAATCACATTTTTTTTTTCAAAATTTGCGACAAGAGCTCTGCCAATTCATTTCAGTAAAGGAAGAAAGCGTTGTCATACAGAAAGAACAAAAGAAAGACCATGAGACACTAGAGGCGGCCTGCCAACGCAGAAGAAAACCTAGGTTACGATAATAGAGTTTACAACGGTTTGGGTGAGGAGCTGCTATAGAAGGAAGGGTATTTCGTCAGCCGTTTGACGTCATGGCAACAGCAAAAGTGGACAGGTCTCGGAGAGTTGTTGTAACGACGTTCTGGACGGAGGAACAAGTTCCCTGAAAAATGCGAGCATTACGTTCCTTCCACATGTTTCAGAATCCAAAAATTATGACACCATTTAAGGCTCGCCGTGCCTCCTTAGGAGTAGTTGATTGAACTCTTTGTCACCAATCAGTGATAGAAACCTGGGAGTCGCTGATCAAGCTAGTCAGTCGTGGAAGGCTGTGCTTTGAAAAGAGCAGGAACCAAAAGAGTCTCGCAAAGGCACAGTGGATCAGGAGATGCTTTGCCGTCTCAGGTTCTGAGCTGCAAAAACAACATAGGGGGTTATGTGGCCAACCACTGCGAGCCAAATTGTCCGCTGTTAGAATATTGTTTCGAAGAAGTAACCACACGAAAAACTTGCATTTATTCTCAGTCCTCGCTTTCCAAACTGCATTGGAACAAAGGTCCAACTGTGATCCATAAAATTGCGCCTTGTACGCCGACTTTGCAGTATAACCCTCATCCGGTGTCACCGCCACGTTAATTTATCCAAGACGTTCGTCTGGAGGACGACCGGGTGGAGTAGTTGCCAGAGGGCGAGGAATTGAACAAGCTACTGGTGGGTGGTTATTTTCCTGAGGGTGATCATCCAATTGTTGTTTGTTAATTCGTGAAGCACCGAATTATTCCTCCTTGAGACGAGACGAAAGCATAAGGGCGCAATGTCTTTTGGTGCCTTGCCCTGAAGTCATCTATCCGTCCAGAACCTGGCCGTTTCGCCGTTCCCTACAATGATGGAGGTGCTGGCAGTGAAGACCCCATGTCTGTGTGGTTGCATGGTAGCAATGTTCCCGCCCATAATCGGCCGGAGTCAGTCCATTGATGCCAGAGCCAGCGCAGCCTAAGGGCTCTCCCAAAGCAGGTGAGATTAGGGATTCCCAGGCCTCCTAAATACTTTGGACGACATACCTTGGACCAGCTTACAAGACAGTGTCCTGAGCTACAATTGTCATGACCTTTCCAGAGGAACTTCCTTCTCATTTTGTTGATCCATTTGGTGGCCCACACTGGGATGGGGAAAATTGTTAGGAAGTACACCGGCAGTGCGGAGAGGACTGCCTTGATGAGTACCAGCCTTCCCGCTTTAGAGAGCACGGCTCCTTTCCAACCTGCTAGTCGTCCTGCTACTCTGTCCAACAACGGTTGCAGATCGGCTCTTCTAAGTGCGTTTGGCCTCAACGGCAGGCCCAAGTACCTGGTAGGGAAGGTTTTCGATTTTCCTGCGAGGTTGGAAGCATGTCTGCAAGTGCCTCATCCTGACAGGCAATTGCAAAGAATTCCGTTTTGTTTAGGTTTGCTTTCAAGCCAGAAGCCTCGCCAAAGACCTGGAGTGCACGTCTTAGTGTTTCCAGCTCATGTACAGTTGGGTTGAGGAACATTGCCACATCATCTGCGTACAAGGAGATGCAAAGGGTTGATGATTTGAAAATCACAATTTTCGCTCAACAATGATCGATATTTGGAACCTGCTCACCGTCACAGGTCGACTGAAGTTCCGATCTATCAGAATTATTTTCTTCCTTGTTTTCGACGGGCGCCCGCCCCATATCCTATCGAAAGGTCACCGTTCCAAGCAGAAATATTCCCCATTGACGCCTCCGTAGGATATTATCGAAAGGTTACTATTGTAATAAAATACTTTCATCAAGGAAAATTAGATCATTTGACGCGCTACACCTTCGCGGTGCCATATCAAGAAAAATACCGGAGCGGTTGTACAACGATGATATATAAAGCCAAACTGTTTGGCTTGTCCCGTTGTGGTGGTTTTTTGACGTAGGATATTGACGTGTTAACATTTTCGGCCGAAAACCGACGAGGACCGGCGAAAACTAGATTTCTCGGGCTGGTGAACGGTGAAGACATTTTCAGCTTTGGAGCTCCTCTGTACAGGATTGCCGACCAGGTATACACATGATACTCCTCTAGAAAAAAAGAGGTACACAAATGATGTGATTAAAAGAACAGCTAGTCACAATATACCGTTGAAAGTGGTATCAATGATATAACAAATTTAATCTTCTATTAATTGTGGACAAATAATCAAGATAATCCAATCATGTCCACAATTGATAGAGTATTTTGCAATACTGCCTTTGAAGAGAAATTTCCTTTAGCTAGTATGTCTTCTCTCGCTAGAGTAGGAAGTGATCACACCCCTATCCTCTGGGATTCAGGGGATGGAGTGATGCGTAATAAGTTTTCTTACAAGTTTGAGAAGTGGTGGTTATTGCAAGAGGATTTTAGTAACATTATTTATAAAGATTTTAGTAACATTATTTAAGATGGTTTAAGTAGCTACTATTACGGAAATTTGGGACGGTAACATTCTTAATTGTACCTTTAGGAGGACTTTTTCAGAAAAAATGATGATAAGATGGTTTGAGTTATTAGAAGTGGCTAAGATTATAAATCTTGTAGATGATGATGATGCTCTAATCTGGCAATACAATAGTAATGGTGTTTATTCTGTTAAATCTCTCTATGCCAATATAAACTTTAGAGGGATCTGTCCGACTTTTATCCCTGCGGTTTGGAACATTATTGCTCCCCCAAGAATTCATTTTTTTCTTTGGCTTATTGCTCACAATAAAATTATGACGAAAGATAATCTACGGATTCGAGGTTTGGACAAAGGGATGGATTGTAGCTTTTGTAGTGATGCTGAAATTGTCAATCATCTGTTTTTTGACTGTATTGTGGCTAGAAATACTTGGAACATCATTGGAGATTTTTTTGGTGTTTCAATTGGTTATGACTATGAATCAATAGCTCGTTATTGGCTGAGCAATAAGAAAAATATGGTTCTAAACACTATCGTTTCAGCTACACTTTGGAGTATATGGTATACTAGAAATAACTTGATTTTCCATTCTCAGATTTCGGTGAGCATGAAAACTATCTGGCGAAAGATTCTTTTCACTCTAAGGAACTGGAACCCGATCTTCAAAGAAGGGATGCTGCTGCGTATGACACAGTTTTGCGATTGGTTGGATGCCAAAATTCGAGCTCCTTTCTTGCTGGACGTGATAAGCGAATGAACAAACTGAAGGGAGATGAAATTCTTGACAGTGTTGAAGACAAGTTCCTGACGCAATCTGATGCTCCTTTCAGTTTTTTGACGAATAAGCAATGATAGAAGTATTCTGTGCTCTTTTTCTGCTTTCTGAGTGTGCTTTTGTTCTGTAACATCCTCAGTTTCGCTTTCTAGGAAAAATCTAATTTAAATTAATTAAATTCAAAAATTGGAGTTTCCTTGGTGTTTAATTTAACCTGGCATTCCTATCCATCCAATATCGGAATTCAATTCCCTTCCGTTCGAAAAATCGAATTTCCAGATTCCCGCTAGTACCCGAAATTTCACCCGAGTCCAAAAATGCTCCAAAAATCATGGAACCTATTGCATTAGGTCCCAAATATTCTAAAAATATTTTGTGAATTTTCCCAAGATTTTTGGAGGCTCTTTGGTATTTTATCTCGCACGGCTTTTGTTTAATGCCCGCTATTCGCTCCAGAATATTCAAATCCACAAATTTCATCCAAATTCCGCGAAACCAATTTTATTGGGTTCCAAATATTCCAAAATGGTTCTAGGAATTTTTCTGGATTTTTTAGACCATTTTTGCTAATTTTTCTCTAAGGCGTCACTTTCGTGTAAACCTTGGCCAATGAGGAGGCGACACGTGGCGCTACAGTGCTCATCGTCTTCAACCTTTGGCTTGCACGATGGTTCTTGCCAGAACAATGGAGGAAGCATTCCATACTAGGGCTTCATGATTCAAACACCCATAACTCACCAATCAATGCTCCGATTCGCGAACGGCCGGGTCCGTTGAATCCTTAGCGACGAGCTCTCTCCATCCCCCACCATCATTAGCCCGGGATCTCGCCGAAAACGGTTCAATCTTTCCAAAATCGAAAATGGCCATTATGGCAATAAATCGGCCGTTTCAACTCTGTTTCGCGTGCTTCCACCTCTCATTGCTCCGTATTAGAACCCTCTTCCTAGTGGTAGCACTCACCCTTTGCGTCTCCAACTCATCCGGTCGCTAGATCGAAGAAACCGCTGAGGAACGCCCAGTTTTCGTGTTCTTCGAGTTCATCCCCATAGCTTCCTCTCCGGTGGGTCAATCTCCACTCCGTTTGTTTCCTTGTGATCGTGTGGAGGTCTAGATTCTAATTCATCCATCAATTTTAGGTTTCATCAAGATTTGGCGACGAATTTTGCTTTTTGGTTGCTTCGGCCGAACTCGTGTTCTCCGCCAAATTCGTCGTCTCCGGTGAGAATTGGTTCAATTCCTTGCTACTACAAGCTCATCTAGATGTTCCCTCCATGATCCATCATTTTATTTTGCATAGTTTCATGAAAATTATTGCAAAAATTCGAGTTTAAAAAAAAGGGGGGTTCTCTGTTTTTTTTGGGCTCCATCGCGCTTGGCCGCCGTCCGACCGGCCACCGCGCCGCCTTCTTGCCGCCGCTCAGCCGTGACCCCACGCGCCAGCCGCCATCGCTCCTCGCCGCCCCCGAAGCTCTCCCCTCCCTCTGTTTTCCATGGCCATGGCCAAATGCATGAAGAAGATGACACCATCTCAATGACAAGGGGCCCCACTTGCCATACACTCAAATCAAACCCAAAAATCAGAAAAATTAGGGAAAAGAATATTCCGGGAATATTCTCTCGTTTTCGATTTTCCAGGGTTTTCGAACTTCGGAAGCTCATATCTTTTCCGTCCGAACTCCGATTGACTCCGTTCAAATTCCTAAATTCATCTAAAATCAATACCTTCCTGCCAGTACTACTTTTGTAATTTTTGGATTTTATTTATTTTCTTGTTATTTATTTGTTGTCTCGTTTTGCGCGTAGCTGAGGAGCCGTCCGAGTCCGCCGACCCCGTCGTCGAACTCCAAGGTTTCGACACCCTCGCTGCGACCGAAGGCAAGTCCCTTGACGCATTTTGATCCTATGATTGCAAATATTTTAACGTGTTTTATAAACTTGCATGGCTATGTTTATCATCGTATGTCAAATTTAGATGAATAGTTAATCCAGTTTGCGAATACCTCCTTTGTTATTGCCATCCATGTTTACTTGTAACCCTAGGACTGTTGCTATGCCATGTTTACCTTATATGGTGACCTTTGTTGAATAGTATGATAGAATTGCTTAGACCAATATTGATGAAAATAACCCATGGGTGGGACTATACAAAAATGATGATTTAAAGTGTGATTTGGAAGTTATTATAAAGATTTTGGTACTATTTTTCTAAACTAAAAAGAAAAGGGAAAATGATTTGGACTTGGGCGGATTGGATTGTCGGATGGGTGCGGATTGAGCACTAGTTTGCATTGTGCAAGTGCCGCCCCAAGTCAATTAAAGACTGACGCTTATGACTGTCCATTCTAAGCATAACCGTACTACCACATGTCTAACATGGTACGACCTGGCTAAATAATTTGTAGAAACCTAACTTAGACTCGCTAGTTGGTGGAATGTGGGTGCCAGATAGCGGCAAGTTGTACTCCCCACACGGCGCAAGAGGGGGCTTCTGTACTGGGTAGATAGAACCCTAACAGCGGTGAAACCTCAGCGGGTGAGTCAGGTTAGGCGTATACATTGTAAATGCCTTGTCTGATCACTCTACCGATACACCAAAGGAAGTGTGTTAATTGCATGGCATCAAGAGTTGATCATGTCTTGTGGGTAAAGCTGTACACCTCTGCAGAGTTAAAACTATTCGAATAGCCGTGCCTACGGTCAAGGGCAAGGCAAAGAATGCTTTCATACTGGTAGACTTTGGTTTTGGTTTTGAAAATAAAATGATGTTTTGGGATTCGGGAGTGTTAGAACTCTCGAATATTTTATTGACGGATTGAGCCAACCAGGTAGATTGAACCTGTTTTATGTCATGACGGATAGATTCATGTGTGGATAATCTTGATCTTTTAAATTCGTGGCGGATAGAACCCTTATACTTGTGATGGTGGATAGAACCTTCACTGCAATATTAAATAATTCAATTGTTAAAAAGGATTGCTAAAATATGCTTTATGAAACTTATTAACAAGTATGGTTTGATGAAATTTGGCTTTGTACAAATGAACCATATTAAGCCTTTCTTGGGAAGCCTCACATGTGTATAATTTCCCAGACTTGCTGAGTACTTTTGTACTCACGTGCTACACATCTTGTCATCATCAGAAAACTACCACGACGCCGTTGAAGACGGTGAGTTCTACGCTAAGGAGTACGAGGGAGAGCGCCAAGATAGCTAGTCGCGTGTCTTGTCGTCGCCTGTGATGTTTTTGGTTTTCGCTTGTTGTCGTTTTTGCTTCCGCTGTCGTGTCTCCCGTCTCGTGACCGAGTATTGTAATAAGTGGCCAGGTGGCCCATACTTTAGTATTGTAATAAGTGGTGATGACGTATCACTGTTGACTGTGTGTACTAGTTACTGATCTGGGACTAGTACAGAAATACACATGAGATTTCAGATAGCTGATCCAGGGTCTCTCATGTTCCCTGTAGGGGAGTTCTGTGAATGGGTCTTGTGAAATGTGCTTTTGCTCTGTTAACTGATTTGAACCTTGGGTTTCTTTCAATGGAACTGGGGCATGTCCGATGCCCTTTTGATCTTAAAAAAAAATTGTATTAATTAAGGCATCTTTATTTTAATATCATAAAGTACTTGACAGCTGTATTGTATTTTTCTTTAGGACTCGGGGCCACCGACCGAGCGAAGTCCTGATCTATCATAATTCTTTTCTGCCATCGTCTTTTATGGGCTCCCGCAGAAATATCCCTCCATTGGCGAAGACTTAGGAGCTAGCTCGTACACATGATACGTACTCTTCTAGAAAAAAGCGGTATACACATGATCATACAATTAAGTGCACATGCATGGTATAACGTGCAATGATTCACCTAATCGCACGGATCCGGGCTTAGCTGTGTTTAATAGCTACTCGATCGCACGTGGTTATTAACGTGCAATGATTCAGCTAATATTGAAAAGAGTCAGATCTTCCGCAAATTAAATTAGGCGGGGCCAGTGTACTGTTCTTTAGGACTCACCGTCACCAATCGAGTGTAGTCCAGGTCTAGATTTTTTTTATGGGCGCTCGCAGCATGTCATGCATAAAAATCCCTCGTTCATTAGGCCACAAGGCCGGTTTCCTAACACCCCCCTTGGAATTTTCACAGCGAGATGCATATACCTCATTAAAACTCTAGAAAAATCCAATGAAAAAAATACTTGGAGAAAGAGTACATAGCATACGCTTGCTGTGTTGCACAGATTGCCTCATCAAAAACCTTATGTAAGAAAGCTTCCATAAAAAACTTACTAACGAAAAGAGTACAATCCACCCAAACTTTAATGTGAATCTTCAAGATTTACGTTAGGTACTCAAACTTCATGTTCGAGATTTATGTAGAAGTATGTAAAAATTCCCCCCCTGAAATATGCACTTCTCTAAGCCTCATCATCCCGATTCCTCTAACACATCTTTTAAAGGAAGATACCGGGAGTGACTTAGTGAATAAATCTGCGAGATTTTCACACGACTTAGTATGCAGTATCTTTATCTCATTCATCTTATGCAATTCATGAGCATAAAAGAACTTGGGGTTGATATGCTTTGTGATGTTACTCTTCACATATCCCATTTGCACTTGAGCAACACAAGATGCATTATCTTCGTAGATAATAGTGTGTGTTTGTTCCATGTTCAAACCACATGACTTCTGAATGTGGTGAACTATTCTTCGAAGCCATGCACATTCTCGAGAGGCTTTATACAAGGTAATTATTTCTGAGTGGTTTGTCGACGTTGAGACAAAAGTCTGCTTAGACGACTTCCACGAAATTGCTATTTCACCGCAAAGGAAAACATACCAGGTTTGTGACTTGCCAGTATGCGGGTCCGATAGGTACCCAGCATCGGCATAGCCAACCAAATTTAATTCATTATTCCTTCTATAGAACAAGCCGAGATCTTTGCTTCCTTGGAGGTAACGGAAGACGTCCTTCACCCCTTTCCAATGCCTTTTGATGGGTTCTGCATTGTACCGTGCTAGCAAATTTACGGCGAACGCAATGTCCGGCCTAGTGCTATTCACAAGGTACATGAGCGCTCCAATTGCACTCAAATATGGGAATTCTGCTCCCAGGACTTCCTCCCCCTCTTCTCTAGGCATGTATGGGTCTAGGTCTGCTTGGAGTGACCTTCCGACCATTGGGGTCTTTGCGGGGTATGCCTTTTCAAAACCAAATCTCTGCAACACTTTCTGCGTATAGGATGATTGGTGTACCAAGATTCCGCCTTGGACATGTTCAAGCTGCAAGCCTAAACAGAACTTGGTTTTACCCAAGTCTTTCATTTCAAACTCAAACTTCAAGTATGAGCATGCTTCTTCAATTTTTTCATCTGTCCCAATGATGTTCAAGTCATCTACATAGACGGAGATTATACAAAATCCATTCGTGGATCGTTGTATAAATACACATGGACAATCTTCGCTGTTCGTGTAGCCTTTCTTGCAAAGAAAGTCACTCAAGCGATTGTACCACATTCTTCCTGACTGTTTCAGCCCATATAGTGATTTCTCCAATTTCACACTGTATATGTTTCTGTTTGCCCTGTCTTGGTTCGGGATAGGGATACCTTCTGGTACTTTAAAGTATATCTCTGAATCCAAGTTTCCATACAAATATGCTGTGACAACATCCATTAGCTTCATTCTCAACTTCAAGTTGACTGCCATTGAGATAAAGTATCTAAAGGTAATTCCACCCATGACCGGAGAATATGTTTCTTCATAATCAACCCTAGGACGTTGAGTGAAACCTTGAGTGACAAGTCTTGCCTTGTACCTTACAACTTCATTGTTTTCATTCCTTTTCCGAACAAAAACCCATTTGTGCCCTACGGGGTTTATATGGGGAGGCGTGCGGCACACAGGCCCAAACACCTCTCTTTTGTTCAGAGAGACTAACTCTGCGGTGATTGCCTTTTTCCATTCTTCCCAATCAAGCCTTTTTTTGCACTCTGTGAGAGATGCGGGCTCAGGATCATGATCAATGATCATGGCAATCTTCTTTGCAAAGTATGCATCGACATTGGCTGTTGCTCTATTCATCGATTCTCCTGTTATTACAAAATTTATATCCATTTTGTCATGGTGTGCTTCATGCACTTCTATTTGCTCTTCATTGCTATTTCCCATTCCAGGAGCAAGTTCCTTTAGTTTTTCTCCGCCAATGTGTGCGCACACATTATTTCCGGCGGCTTCTTCCAATGGAAGGTTCAGATCTGGAATTGCCTTTTCCACAGGCTTCTTTCCAGTGCCAGGTCTCAACTGGCACCTCTTCTTGCTTTGGGGCATTTTCGTGATTGGCTGTGGTAAGTCCTCTTGCCCAGTTTTCCCCTGACGTCTCCGGGTACTTTGGGTTTGAGAAGACAGATTTTCTATTCTTTTTCTTTGAGGCCTCTGAACAGGATGAGGGATACCTTCTGCTTTCTTTGGTATTTCCACCCTCTCTGGTGCATTTCTTGCTGGTACATGCGACTTAACCACGCTCTTCAGATCACAAAAATGATCTGGCAGTTCATTTGCTAAGTTCTGCAAATCAATTATTTTCTGGACTTCTTGATTTGCTTCATTAGTGCGAGGGTCATGCGCGGGGATCCCAGTGGAATGCCATATTATTTCCCGGCATTTTTCATCCAATGGTTGATTCTCTCCCCCTAATGACGGGAAACGGTCCTCGTCAAAGATACAGTTAGCGAATCGGGCTGTATGCAAGTCTCCAGTCATGGGTTCCAAATACCTGATTATGGATGCACTCTCATAACCAACGTATATCCCAGACTTGCGGAGAGGGCCCATTGCGATCATTGTGTGGGGTGGTATAGGTACATATACCATACAACCAAATTTTTTAAGATGAGAAATCTTCAGGATGACCCCTTGCACTAGTTGCATAGGTGAATAGATGTTGTAGGTCGATGGTCTATAATTGATGAGTGCTACTGCGTGCAGGACTGCGTGTCCTCAACAAGTGTTGGGCAAGTTACAACTCTGCAAGAGCGGTCTGGTAATGAATTTAATCCTCTTTATTAGTGCTTCAGCTAGCCCATTTTGCGTATGGACGTGCGGTACAGAGTGCTCAACAGTTATTCTAGTTGCTGTGCAATAATCATCAAATGCCTTGGAAGTAAATTCGTCGGCATTGTCCATTCGAATGGACTTCACGCGATGATCATGAAAAGCATTCTTAATTCTGATGATCTGCGAGATCAGCTTTGCGAATGCATGATTCCTTGTTGACAGCAAACATACATGCGACCATTTCGAAGAAGCATCAATGAGCACCATGAAGTACCGAAACGGCCCTGACAAGGGATGAATCAGACCGCAAATATCCCCCTGAATGCGTTCCAGGAATGCAGGGATTTCATGTTGCACTTTCATAACAGAGGGTCTAGTTATTAATTTCCCGGTGGCACATGCATGGCACACAAAATCTTCATGATTCGGGAAATTTTTAACATTAATGTCATGACCTTGTGAGTTATTAACTATGTTTCTCATCAATTTAAGACCAGGATGACTTAATCTACAATGCCATAAAGAAAATAATTCAGAGCTTCTAAAGACAGTCTTCAAAGAAGTATACACTGCGTGTGCATTGATTTTCGTGTAGTACAACCCATATTCATATGAGGGACATTTTTCTAGTATCATGTTTCCATATTCCGCGTGCTTCACAATGCGCAAGTGTTCTTTGCCATTTTCTTCATTGGTTTCTACGTAAAACCCATTGGCACGAATATCTTTGAAACTTAAGAGAGTGCGAGTTGATTCAGGGTACAAGAGGGCTTCTTCAATTACCAAAGTTGTACCTATTGGCAATATAATTGTGGCTCTTCCTGAGCCTATTATATGCGTATCGCTTCCTACGATTGTCGTAATTCTTTCAGCATTCTTCGTGATCGTCTGGAAGTATTTTGACTCTCTTAAGATGGTATTTGTTGTGCCACTATCAACAATGCATATTTACTCCATTGGGTGCTACACGATTTCTTTTCTCACCTTTAATCTGTTCGCCGGGTAAAGCTTCGTGCTGATAACGTGTTAGACAACCTCACTATCGAATAGTCCGGGGTTGCCTAATAGATCTAAACTGGAGAACAGAGAGAGAGAGAGAGAGGGAGAGAGACACAATATATGGGAGGATTGCTCTGCTTTATTATTCTGATGCATGTGTACATTGGGGTGACCCCCTGCCTCCTATTTATAACCTACAGCTAGGGTTTCGGGAGAGTCCACTTGGGCCACGACGGGCCAGGTTTCGTAACAGTAAGCACCCCCAGTATATGTAATGGATTAACGGAGCGGTTGTTAATATAATTACTCCCTTCACTCACTCGTAAATAGTTTGTTTCGATTGTAAATATAGTTAAATTTTTGAAACTTTGACTTTTAATGTTTTTTAAATATTTAAATCGGATACATAAAAATCATATATGTAGATTTATCTTAAAAATTAATTTTATTATAATATAACTTTATTAGGTTTTATAAATATATTATAATAGAAATTAGTGGTTAAAGTTGTGTTTTAAAGACCAAATCGATGTCCAAAATCATAACTATTCGTGACTGAAGGGAGTATAAAAACTAGCGTGATTTGATACTAGTGCACATACACAGATGATTCGAATTTGCATATAAGGGTCCTGACACCAGCACCCTTGCATGGACATCATCTTTATAGTTGTGTTGACGTTGAAAACATGGCAAAGGGTTAATCGGTGATCAGCACACACAAACACCGGGCTCAAATTTGGATGCAAACGTGCCAGCCAATTTGATCCTACAATCGACAATAAAGCAATACGTAATTCAATTAGCTGTTAAGCCAATTTACTCTTTCAATGAAGATATAATCTAAACAGCTATTCAAGCTGATTAAATTAAAAGCAACCGATAAATCTAAACAACCTAATTGAGATTATTAGATGGGATATAGGCCATTTTTTTTTGAAAAAAGCGATGCGTAACAAGATCAAAGAACAAATGAACCTAGATTAGTGTAAGTCGACGAAATCAAAAACCGGTAATTTGCAACTTTATTGATCAAGTGAATTACAGAGAAAAAATTACAAATCTATAATGCTACTGCTAGTCGACGAAAAGTAAAAAGTATAACGAGTTGGTTAGTTGATTGTGTCCTCTATGTCGCCCGTCGTCTTCTTTTATAGCGTTTGGATCGACCGTGTCCTCCTCGGATTCCTAAAACATTCCGTATTAGTTTCAATCCTCCCCAAAAAAACATTCCGTTGAAGTTGATATCGGTAATATTCCAATCCATTTTGTTTCGATCTTACCTCTGTTGTAACTTGTATCGACTGTATCTTTTAAAAATAATGTTCCCTTTAATCCGACATTAGCCTTAATCAAATAAACATACCAAGTTAACCATCCTCGCCAAATTGACCAAATGCCAGATTCTAAGTTAAGTGTTTGGCAAAAAGTTTTCTTTTGAAATTCCCGTGTAGTGTTAGGGCCGTTTGTTTGGTAACGCGGCAAAAAAAAAAATTTTCCTGCTTGCCTATGGGAATAACATTTTCTTGTAAAATTTTTACAAACCCGTGCAATTGTGTGGCATTTCAATTTATATATGCCTATACTTTTTTACTAAGCATGGGAAATCGCATAATACAATGAGAAAGCAAGATCTTGCATTAAGTCAACTCCTCTATTTTCGTGATTTCGATCATCTATAGCTGGAGTGTACTGCTCTTTAGAGCAAGTATTATAAGGTGGTGTAGGCGGGCTGCAAGAAGTGGCACATCAGATCTGTGATGAGGTGGAAGAGAGAGAAAGAAAACGGGCTGCTTAGAGCAAGGTTAATAATAGAGCCTATAGTGGGCTTTATAGTGTTGTCATGTCACACATAGCCAACAAAAAGTCTACTCATATAATAGCTCACTCTTGATACAAGCTATACATTTAATACTTGGATCACCTCTTCCTCTCACAAAGTGTCTTGGAGTCCGTGAGCAGCCCACTTTCAGCTGGCTACAAGTAAACAGCCCGCTTTCTTTCTCTCTCAATTTCTCTCTCTTCCACCTCATCACAGATCTGATGTGCCACTTCTTGCAGCCCGCCTACATCACCTTATAATACTTGCTCTTACTTGTAGCCAGCTAAAAGTGGGCTGCTCACGGACTCCAAGACACTTTGTGAGAGGAAGAGGTGATCCAAGTATGAAATGTATAGCTTGTATCAAGGGTGAGCTATTATATGAGTAGACTTTTTGTTGGCTATGTGTGACATGGTAACACTATAAAGCCCACCATAGGCTCTATTATTAACCTTGCTCTTAGGACCGATCGAGTCAAGTCCAAATCTATCACATTTTTTATTCCTCTTCTTTTTTATGGGTGCCGGCCAATGGGGTGTCCAAAGGTCACCGTCCCGTCCAGAAAATATTATTCCTCCATTGGCGCATGGAACGAGCGTCAAGAAAACTAGTAGATCATTTGACACCATGCGTGCGTGCAGTTCCAGAGATATGCTGGATTTGGTCAGATGACTGCGAGGAGCACGTCGGGATGTGCAAGGATAGCTGCTACGGACGGACAGGATAACGATGGCTACGCCTACTGCAAAGTCGTCCCTGGCAATAGGACCTACTGTTGCTGCCGGCGCTACAACGGCTAGCCCTTCATTGCGTGTAATGGCATATATATACTCCTACATGTCGAATAAGTAGTAGTAATTGTTACACCGATCGATCTAGCTAGCTAATTGATCATGCATGCAACAGATTCAATAAATAAACATGCATGTTAATTAGGTACTCTTGATTAAGTCACCACCCGGTCTGTTGGTCTCAGAAGAGGAGGAGAAGAAGAATTGGTGATGAGTGCCAAAGACTGCATGTCCAAACGAAATGCATGATTTCGACCTGAAGGAGTACGTAGTGGAATCGTTGCATGCCTCCTGGACAGAGAATTGATCGTCCTCCATTGCTACTCTACTAAGATACACGCTGATACATGCAAGTGAATACGTTATCATCATAAGAAGAAGATTTTTTTTTTCAAGATTGTCAACTTGTTGTCTAAACATATTTATTTTGGAGAAAACATTGTTGTTCATGGATGGACCGTAGCAGTACGTAATTAATAATATGTGCCCTTTGGATGGTGTTCCAATGCAGTCCATGTTGGTCGAGCGAATGAACGGACTAAATCTTCTAATCTATATATTACAGTGTGTCTATAGTACCTAAGACATACAAAATCGCTATAGTACTTCAACAAGATCTAGACCGCTGCTTTTCGATCCAACAGTGCGCACGCGACTGCTTAAATTGCTATTCTTAGAAACCGCACAAGAACTCCGTATGTGGCCCTGGTGCCCAAATATGGCCCATGGTCTCTTTGTCCAAGCCCAGTTGCAAGCCAGCCAAATATGCCAAACGTTTAATTTAATTAGCAGCTAGCCAACTAATGGCATCCATCCTCTCACAAAGATATCAATGACATCCAAAGATACGACCTGGTTTAAAGTAGTATAATTAAAAACAAGATTATTGTCTAGTTTTAATTCGCTGTATCAGCTGGGACAATGTAGACATTATATCCATGCATTAGATAATACATATTAAATGGGGAGAATAAACTTGATATCCAGGAGGTTCGCCAATGCTAGCTGCTACCTTAAATCAAGGAGTATCGCATCTTTGTTCCTGTTGAATGTGCCTATAAAATAGGCATGTCAGAATGAGAAAACTTATAGGAAACGAAGAACAAGACCAGAGATATCAAAACAGGGGAGAAAATTTAGCGGCCGGTGAGTACTCTGCTCATGGCATTTGTCAAGAAGGATACTAGGGCTGCCTTCTTCTTGGTGGCTCTTGTGGCCATGGCTATGGCCTTCCCAACTTGCAACACAGCTAGTAAGAATAGCTGGCCTAGCCATCGTGCCCATGCGTCGTGCATCGATCCATATATACTACACATGCGTCGTGGAGGCAGACGCGTGTGTATGGTGGGGTGTGTATGAGAGAGATGTGTGTGCGTTTGTAGTTCGGCTGTTGTTCTCTTCTTTTTTAATGAAATGCCAGAGCTCCTGACCAAATTTTTTTTAAAAGAAAAAAAATTTAAAACCAAATTTGGACTACAAAGGCGCCATGGAGAATTTTGTGGCATTTACCTGCTTAAGCTCAAATCACTTGATAGAGGGCTTTTTGTTAGTACTCATTAAGCTCATCGAAGCCTCAAATAAAAAGGCTGGGGAAAATAAAAACCAAATTATTTATGAATCCATAGCTCAAAGAACATAAGGACCTCAGTTCAATCTTTATGGTACAGTAAGTAGCAACAAAAACTTCAGAGTCATGAGCCTATCATGGCTATGGAAAAATTGTTAAAAAAATAACTCTGTTTGCACCGAAATTTGGCGTTGATGGCAAAATCAGTCCAATTTGGATATAAAGGATTTTTATGGTAAAGATAAGCCGGCGTCAAGGGACTCGGAAAAAGAATCCGTTTCTAACAAGGAAAGGTAATCGGATCAAGGACTGATGCGGATATAACTGCCGTATCCATGTATGACTCGGATCGACCAAAGCATTATAAAAGGGATGGGCCGTGGAACGATGAAGGGGATCAATCTCAACACAACACACATCTACTTTTTATAGTTCCTTTTACGTCATTTTAGATTTACAAACAGCTCTCTGTAAGTCGACGAAATCAACAGAGTTGCGCATCACCGACTGTTGTTTTTTGGCCGATTTCGCCCTAGGTTCGATCTGCTTTGTTTTGTCGCGCATCGCCTTCTCAAAGCCGATTTCGCCTTGTATCCGGATTAACCGCAAGGTTGATCTAGTTATCTCCTGATCGGCTTCTAGCCGACTAGCGTTAAGCCGATAATCTTCATTTTTATCGGCTTTGATTGCTTATAATCTCTACCTTGTCAATTCCAAGTCAAATTGACTGGCACGCCTTGCAAACCCGGTGTTTGTCTTGTATGTCCGAGGCTAGAAACCCTGCTTCACGTTTTTAGCGCGAACATATTTTGGCACGCCTGGTGGGACCGAAAAATAAAAAATGTCATCGACTGATAAGCCCACAATCGCCGCCGATATCAACACGGATGCTATAATCGCTCCCAAGATGGCCGATTTAACCCCCAAGCAGCGGAAAGAGATCGAAGACCGGAAGACAGCTTTGGAAGAAATGATGTTGCAATGTTTCCAGAAAACACGCTGAGGTGTCACTCAAAAGGCTGCGCTTCCAACAATCAACCCTATCGGCGATTCACCATCTGATCCGGTAAGCCGATATGCACCTGCCCAAGTTGATCTGTCAAATATGATTGAGCAATCTGTGCATCACACACTAATTAATCAGTCATCGGCTCTAGTGTCTACGTTGAAGCCGATGATAGAAAATAGTGTCAAAACAATTGCTCAGGAATTGGTTACGTCTGGGAGCCTGCTAGATCCGTTACAAACCCTCCCTACATACCCAGTATACTCCGTAACGCCCAACACCAACACAGTAAACGTAGCGGCCCCAACACCTATCATGATGCCGATTCAGCCTACTGTATTAAAACCTAGTTCGCAGAAAGGTGGAGTGATGCACTACCATGGGTATACGGATGGGGCGAAAATGAGTATACCAAGCCAATCGAATGGACCCTCTGTTAGTGGCATCGGTTTATCGGCTTCACGGCCGATCGAAATAGATCAGGTTCCACAATCGCAAGGAATTGCGGCCAGAAACCAAGCACCGTATAGGGTAGTGCCATACGTTGAGCCTCTTGCACCTATACCCAATACGTTGGTTTTTAGAGACCACGATCATGACCAAATGCCAAGACCCCCTGCGGCGCGGTTTGGACGACGACCCGAGTTTGCACTCGGGGGGCAGGGCGTGAACAATGAAAATTGGCAATGTCAGGCTACACCACAAGCCGACAATATCAATTAGGAAGAACAAATTGCTAATGTGTTAAGGGAACAGTTTGGCTTGCAGCCTAAAGGAAGGGTAATCGGCTATAGGAAGCCGTATCCCGATTACATAGATCGTATGCCGTATCCGCACAACTATAGAATACCGGACTTCGCCAAATTTTCAGGTGATGATTCCGTTACCACTGTTGAACACATCGGGCGATTTATGGCTCAGTGTGGGGAAGATGCACAATCTGACGGATTAAAAATTAGGCTATTTCCTTTGTCACTATCTGATGCAGCATTCACTTGGTTTACCAATTTACCTCCAAATTCTGTTCACATCTGGAGCGATTTGGAAAGCCGATTTCATGAATACTTCTTCTCGGGAACTATGGAGCTTAGAATCTCTGATCTTAGCTCAGTCCGACAGAAGTACGGCGAATCGGTCTCCGACTACATTAGAAGGTTTAGAGGCGTGCGAAACATATGCTTTAGCGTAACGCTGCCCGATGATCAATTAGCCGATCTAGCATTTCAAGGGCTAATCCCGCCATTAAAGGAGAAATTGTTAGGACAGGAATTCCCTGACCTAGGCCACCTGCTCCATCGCATATCAGCACATGAAAGCCGATATGCAGAAAACAAGGGGTTCAAGGATAAATTTAGATCCAACGGTAATGAAAGGGCTAAGGTGAACATGGTGGAATATAATTCAAGCGATGCTTCTGAGGACGAAGAGGTAGAGATAAATATAGCCGAGTGGACTAAGGATTCCAAAAAGTCGCTCATGTGCTCTTTGCTCAAGCTGATGAAAAATAAGGCAGAAGTCAAGTATTCTTACGACGTGTCAAAGTGTGATAAGATATTTGATCTATTGCTTCAAGAAAAACTTATAAAATTACCAGAAGGGCACGTCATCCCATCGGCTGATGAAATCAAAAAGCGAAGGTATTGCAAGTGGCATCATTCTTTTTCCCATAATACTAATGATTGTAATATTTTTCGACAGCAGATTCAATCGGCTATTGCTGATGGACGATTGAAGTTCGCAGGAGAATCGGCTATGCAGATAGATGCGAGTCCTTTCCAGATCAACATGGTCTAATGTTCGCTAAAAGGAAAAGAACTTGGAAAAGAAAATGCTAGGCCGACCAAAAAAGTTGAAATCCAGTCGAAGGGAGATGAAACAGTGCAAATTACTATCGGCTCAATACAAATAGAGGCCGATAAAAACGGGCAAAACTCAAGAACAGTAAAACCAAGAGGAGATCTGGAAATCAGGAGATGGTATAGGGCAGAGAGAGCTCCAAGGAAAGCTAACTTCAAGCCGAAGCCAACTTTCTCGCAACTCCTGGGAAAGTATGAAAGGATAAGCCATAGACGAAATACCCGACAATCCAATTACTTCCATTGGCCAAGTCAAATACCAGACGAATATTGGCGGCCAGATTTGCCGCATCGGCCAACTACCGAGGAAGAAGAACACCGGCAATGCCCCTTTTGGCAATTTTGCTGGGAGAAGGGGATGATCTTACCTACAATGCTATCATGCCCTATGCAACACTCACCCATGCATCGGCCAAACCAATCGGTGAAAGACAAACTATCCAGACCAGTACATGATCGACTAGGAATGGGGAACAGGAGGCCGATCCATGAAAGATTGTCAACATCAGAACAAGGCGAGTCCTCCCGAACTCATGAAACATCGGCCTCTCACGACATAATCAGGACGGAATCCGACAATGAAATGAGTAATCTGGCTGGAAAAATCAGAAAGTCGATAAAACCTAAACCCAGGTGGTGCCCCTCAGGTCTTAGCAAGTCACAGCGCAGAAGGCTTCAGCGACTGAAGACGCAAGAGGAAAAGGAAGCTGAAAAGGAGAGAGAAAGAGATTGGGTATTCAATAAGCTAAGGCCTATACCAGTTGGAAAACATGAATGGAGGAAAAAAGAACAAACCGATAGTGATTCAGATCAATCGGTCGAATCCGGATCTCCAATGATCCGAGACGATACGCCGCCAATGGATATAAACATGGTATTCACTCTACCCGCCGAGTTCAAAACCGAGGAGTCGGCTGAAGAAGTATTCGCCCAGCTGTGCCTTGGTGCACCAGATGCCGTGTTTGAGAAACCACAAGATATGCATCGGCATCTAAAGCCATTATACCTCAAAGGGTATATTAATGGCCGACCAATATCACGAATGTTGGTCGATGGCGGGGCAATAGTTAATCTAATGCCATTAAGTACTTTTAAAAAATTGGGCAAAGCCGACGAAGACTTAATTAAAACAAACATGGTATTAAATGACTTCACGGGGGATCCCACCGAAGCTAAAGGTGTAATGATGTCGGAATTAACAATCGGCAGTAAGACTTTGCCGACTGCATTTTTCGTGATAGAAGTAAAGGGCAATTATAGTGTGCTCCTTGGGCGGGACTGAATCCACGCTAATTGCTGCATACCATCAACCATGCACCAGAAGTTGGTGCAATGGAACGACGATGCAGTTGAGGTTGTTCCTGCTGATACATCGGCTCATATCGCCATGGCCAGCCCTGATACCAACTGGCCACATGAAGAAGCCGAATGCATATCGGGAAAAGTCTTGGACTATTGTGATTTTATCTGCGTCGAGAAATCAGGATTCAAGCCGATCAGCGTTAAACCCAACACCTTTGATCGGACAAGCGAAGTGGTTAGAAGATGGAGTCTAAAACAATAGCAAGATTACAGGAGAAGGCAAGGAACTATCGGCAAGGAGAATACGAGGAAGCTATCGAAGATTTCGAAGAAGAAAGACGAGGGCTAGGATTTACCTCTACCGATTTGCTTGAAGAAGTCGACATTGGAGAAGGTGATAGAAAAAGACCAAAATTTGTAAGTGCCAAACTGGAGCCCAATTACAAAGCAAAGTTGGTCGAAATACTCAGAAAATATAGAGATTGCTTTGCGTGGGAATACTATGAAATGCCAGGTTTAAGCCGACAGCTGGTCGAACATCGGCTAGCCATAAAAACTGGGTATCGACCATTTAAACAGTATCCAAGGTGATTTAACCCCACACTGCACGGCGCTATAAAAGAAGAAGTAGCACGATTACTAGAGGCTAAGTTTATCCGGCCTTGCCGATACGCTGAGTGGGTCTCAAATATCGTCCCTGTAAAAAAGAAAAACGGCAAACTTCGGGTGTGTGTCGATTTTAGAGATTTAAACAAAGCCACGCCAAAAGATGAATATCCGATGCCTATAGCCGATATGCTCATCGATGCTGCATCTGGAAATAAAATCATAAGCTTTCTAGACGGAAATGCTGGATATAATCAAATATTCATGGCAGAAGCCGACATACCCAAAACGGCCTTCAGGTGTCCAGGAGCTTTAGGGCTCTACGAATGGACTGTCATGACGTTCGGTTTAAAGAATGCCGGCGCCACTTATCAACGCACCATGAATCATATCTTTCATAACCTAATCGGCCACACTGTAGAAATTTACATTGATGATGTGGTGGTGAAATCCAGAGAAGAACAAGAACACTTAGCCGATTTGGAAAAGATGTTCGAGAGCACAAGGTCACATGGGTTAAAAATGAACCCGCTCAAATGTGCTTTTGGAGTATCAGCTAGACAATTCCATGGGTTTACGGTGCTTGAAAAAGGGATTGAAGTGAACCAAGCAAAGGTGAGAGCTATAGCCGACACTAAGCCGCCAACAAATAAAAAGGAGTTGCAAGTATTGATAGGCAAAATCAATTACTTGCGACGCATCATTTCAAACCTGTCCGAGCGAATTCGTGCCTTTACACCACTGTTGAGGATAAAAGACGATCAGGAATTCGAATGGGGACCCGATCAACAGAAGGCCTTCGATGATGTGAAAAGTTATTTGATGAACCCACCAGTACTAGTCGCCCCAAAAAATGGCATACCTTTCAAATTATATGTATCGGCTGAAGGAGATACGATAGGGGCAGTTCTGACACAAGAAGCCGATGGAAAGGAATGAGCCATATTCTACTTGAGCCGACGTCTTTTGAACACAGAAACCAGGTACACCCCCGTGGAAAAATTATGTTTGTCTTTATACTTTGCTTGCACCAAGTTAAGGCATTACATTTTAACATCAAAATGCGTCATAGCCTGCAAAACCGATGTGATCAAATATATATTGTCCGCACCAATTTTGTGAGGTCGGCTTGGTAAATGGGCGTATGCTTTAACCGAGTTCGACTTGATGTACAAATCGGCTAAATCTGTGAAAGGACAGGCCATAGCCACTTTCATTACAGGGAATGCTATATTAGCTGGGGTAGCCGACGTAACCCCTTGGCAATTGTACTTTGACGGATCCGTTTGCCAAGAGGGTGAAGGCGTCGGTATAGTTCTAGTCTCGCCTAAGAAACGAGATTTTGAATTCATGTATCGGCTAAATAGCCGATGTTCTAACAATCAAGCAAAGTATGAGGCACTGCTAAAGGGGATGCAGCTGCTGGAAAGCATCGGGGTGAAAGACGCTGAAGCCTTCGGGGATTCAATGTTAATTGTGCAGCAGATCAAAGGGGAATAGCGATGCAATGACGATACATTGGCTCAATACTTACATCAATGCCTCTGAATTATCAAGACATTCACAACGTTCTCCATAAAACACATCCCCAGAGAAATCAATGACAAGGAAAATTTATTGGCACAATGTGTGTTAGGTTATAGAAGAAAAAGCCGACAGGAACCAATCGAGCTAAATGATTGGCCGATCATGTGTGTCTACCCTGTCGACTAGAGAAAGAAAATAAGGGATTATTTGTCAGACCCATCCAAATCGACTGAACAAAAGGTAAGGCGTAAAGCACTCAAATACGTTCTATTGGAAGACGTATTATATTTTCGAACCATGGAAGGTTTGTTGCTAAGATGCTTAGGGACAGAAGAAGCCAAAATAGCAATGGGAGAAGTCCATGAGGGGATCTGTGGGTCGCACCAATCGGCTCATAAAATGAAGTGGATGTTAAGACGAACGGGATATTTCTAGCCGACAATGTTGGAAGACTGCTTCAGATATTACAAAGGATGCCAAACATGTCAAAAGTTTGGCAACACCCAGTCGGCACCAGCATCGGCTTTATACCCGATCATCAAACCTTGGCCATTCATAGGATGGGGCATAGATATAATCAGCCAGATATTTCCATCATCCAGCAAAGGACATACATTTATTCTAGCGGCGACCGATTACTTCTCGAAATGGGTAGAAACCATACCACTGAAAAAGGTCTCCAGCACAGAACTGATCGGCTTCGTCAACGAACACATTGTCCACCGGTTCGGGATTCCCCAAACAATCACGACCGACCAAGGGACGGTGTTCATGTCGAAGGAATTCCAGGAGTTTGCGAAAAGCTTAGGTATCAAGATGCTAAACTCATCACCTTACTATGCTCAGGCCAATGGATAGGCCGAGTCGTCAAACAAGACATTGATAAAATTGATAAAAAGAAAAATCGAAGAGAAACCAAGAAACTGGCATTCAACGTTATCAGAAGCTTTATGGGCCTATCGGCTATCTTACCACGGATTGACCAAGCTGTCACCTTTTCAGCTAGTATATGGACAAGAGGCCATTTTGCCCATGGAAATCAACATTGGCTCGGTAAGGGTATCTGAGCAAGAGAAATTGCCGACCGACGAATACAAGCAAGCAATGCTGGACAACCTAGATGACTTGACCGAATTAAGGTTAATTACATTAGATCGGCTTAAGAGGAACAAGGAAAGGGTTGCCAGGTCATATAATAAGAAGGTTGTACCGAAGTATTTTAATCAAGCCGATTTAGTCTGGAAAACTGTACTGCCGATCGGCTCAAAAGATAATCGATTTGGCAAATGGTCTCCAACGTGGGAGGGGCCTTATAAGATAAATCGGCTAGTTGATGGAAACTCGTACATAATCGAAACCTTGGACGGATTGGTCCTACCTAAAGCGATCAATGGAAAGTACTTGAAAGCATACTACCCTAGCGTATGGGTTGGATCCTAAACACAGGAATAGAGATCGGTGAGAAACCGGTTACAAAAGCACATACATATAAGATCGGTTACACAGCCGATCAAATCAACCATCCAAAAGCTATTCTACACCATACCATCCAAAGACTGTTTACATCACATCGGGAATTAAGATATTGTTTGCAAAAGGTCGGCTACACAGCCGGTACCATCAAATAGTTCATCAAAGTGAGTCAACGCCCTATGTATGTTCAAATCAGTGTAGTCCGGATCCAGGCAAGTGAGCCCCCAAAGCCGATAGTGCCGCTGCTGCCCTGTCGATGGTGGCTTGAACGCTATCAATCAGCTGCTGATCGGCCATTGCATTACCTGGAATAGGGACCATCTTGGCCGATTGAGTTTTGACTTGAGCAAAAACTTCACCTATCTGCCGCCTCTGAGTTGCTAGCAAGGACGTCGAGTCAGTGATTTTTATCTCGCACTCTGCAAGCTCTTTAGTGACCAAGGCCAGTTGCTCTTCGAGTCGTTTCTTGGTCAATTCCAATTCTTGAGCCTTGCCTTTGGCCGACTTGAGGGCGGCAGTACCTTGGTCAAATGCACCCTTCTGGAGCTTGGCGTCAGCTATGACCTTGTCTAAGATTTGTTGGTTGGCTTATTGAGCCTTCCTCTGTTCAGTCCTGAGCCTGGCCGACTCTACCTCCGACCAACGAGCATCCAAGTGATAGATGTCTAGCAGTGCACTCATGGCCGAAAGAGGAAGATCGGCTTGCACGGCCGCCATGGCATTCCTTAAGGGCTGTGTATCTGCCAGAAGGGCTGCCTCCGGCTGCATCACTTCATGAAAAAGACGATTGAGGCATTCTTGCATGCTTGGCTCAGCGGTTACAACAGCCGATGCGGGTGCGGAAGCAGCTATTATGCATTGAATATCTGTCGGATAATCATCGGTGGCCAGTACCTCTGGGTCGTCAAGTTCATCTAGAGTGAAACCCAGGAGATTGGCCGGATCCGTCAGCAACGCTGGAGTCTCAGAAATGTCAATCGTCGGGGGCGGTACTATGGGTAGCGTCGGGGACAGCAGTGGAGGGATAGCCGACAAAGTACCTTGGAGATCGGCTAAAACTCCCGCTACCTGTACCGATGGGGATTGCTAAAAAGAACGAAAGAAAGTGATTAGCGCTACAAACCAATATTCTACTTGATCGACAAAGCGAAACTTACATCAGTAGCCAAATGCTCCGGGGAACAATCAGCTTGGCGCCTCACAGGTCTTGGCGAACGCCTAACAGATTTCTTCTTCCTCTCTGAAAGAAACTCAGGTTAATATCGGCGAGACGAGAAACATAAAAGCCGATACAGGAAAGTAACTTACTCGGAGGACGCTGACGAGCCAAGTCTGACAGGGACGGACTCTGGATACCCAAGGTGCCCGAGGTGTATCCTGTGGTGCCGACCGCTTGACCCGGTCGTCTCTGTCGGCTACTGCCAGCAGAAACATGGGGGTCAGCCACTTGCTCACCAGCGGCCGCAGTCCCACCCTGAGAAGATCAAAAATTCTTTTAGCAAAAGCCAATTAGCAGCATAACTTGAGGAAATATAGACACCGGTACCTCTACAGCTATTGAGGAGTTGGTATAACCAGAGCTCTCGTTGGAATCAGAGGCTACCGTCGGCTCATGGAAATCAGGCAAAAATGAGAGGATTATAGCCGACAGGGTTGTCCATAAGTAGAGCTTCTGATATCCTAGTCCACCATTGCGAGAATATAGCCGACCGACGGGAATTAAGAACAAAGTGTGGCATCGAGAAAATTTGTAATCCGTCGGCTACTTTGAGCACAACTTCCACAACAATACTGTTAGTCAACCAAGATCGGGGCTCAACACAAGATAACAAAGGAAAAGAAGGGATGGTCTGCCCGAAACCCAATTGGCGGGCGTAAACCGAAGGATGATAAAATTCATAAGATGGCTGAAATGTTCGATTGCGTGTGTTCAAGCCGACATGGATAATGCAAGGGGAGAGGATGATTTTGTACAAATCCAAGATGGACTGGGGCATCAAAGAGCTATCGGCATCTAAGTGAAGGAATGATGGATATGGACAGTCGGCTACATCAGTGTAGCGGAAAAAGTCCTGCTGGCCAAAGGAAACTCTGTCTAAAGTAAGAAAAAAGCTAAGGTACTTGTGCAAGCCGACTGGCTCCATTTTTAGCTCACCAGCGGAGGACATGATATGTAACATCCTGAGCTTGTACTTGCCTTTTTAAATGTAAAATTATCCTTTGGGAGTTGTTTGGATTTCAAATTTGGAGTTAATTGTTTTTGGATTTGTTTGCTCGATCTGTTTCGTTTTAGTTTTTGCTCCAAAATCTCGTTTCGTGTTGCGGTTAGAACTTCCGAGCAATCGTAGTTTCCAAACCTTCTTTAGCTATCCTAGAGTCTATCCTAAAGGTTTCCGGGAAGGGTTTTTGAGTTTCAGAGCTTTTTCGGGGTCTTTTGGGGTTTTTCTGCCCTGGGCGGTAGTACCGCCGGCCCTGGCCGGTACTGCCGGCCGAGGGGTACGGGCAGGGGGGCAGGGCGCCCGTTCTGACCGGCTGCCCTGGCCACCTCCACATTTTCTAGAGGGTTCACCTCCCCCAGCCAACTCCCTCTCCCTCACTTCACTCCCTCTCACTCTCGCCCTCACCCACTAGCTCTCCCTCTCTAGCTCTCTCTCCCATGGAGCTCTCTCCCTCTCTCTTGAGCTTTCCCTCCAGCTAAACCTCTCCCTCCGGTGTTCTGGAGCTCGTGGAGCAGCTGGTCAAGGAGGAGGGCGTCGCTTCCCAAACCCTAGACGAGCTCTGTGGTGAGTGGAGCAAGTTTCAGTCAGATCTGTGATGACTTGAGCTTGATCTTGTACTTTTCTCCATTTCTATCAACTTTTCTTTTAGCCAAAACCCTAGAAAACCTAGTTGTAGAGCTCAACTTTTAGTTAGCTGAGTTTCTAAACATAGGTTAGGTGCTAGAGTTCTTTTTAGTGCGAAATCTAAGATCAGAAACCCTAAATACGTTTTTATCGGATAGATTTGGTTAAATGTCATTTTCGTAGCTTTTGGAATTAAACCTTGGAACCCTAGTTCCAAAAGCTAGGAAAAGGACGCTAGAATGTATTCGACGTCGTTAAAGTCTGAGTTTCGTGAAAGGAATCGAGTTTGAATTCAATTCGGGGAGAAAGTCGGAATTTAGCATGAATTAGGACTCTAGAGTTTCTCGGATTAGGAATTAGGCCAAACGAGGTCGGAACCTCGTGTGGTTTGCATAAATGGGTACTTGTCATCTCCGAGAACCCATCCATGCAATCGCCGCGAAATTCCGAAGTCGTTTGTGCGAAAATCCTTTTTCTGGAAAATTCAGTCGACCTGTGGCCGGCACTACCGACGTGGTAAGTCCGGTACTGCCGCTTAGGCCGGCACTACCGACCCTTGCGGCCGGTACCACCGGGCTTAGGCCGGCACTAGCGCTCCCGCAACGCCGGTAGTTATTTACCAAAGAGGTCCTCTTTTAGGATTCGCTGCCGCCGGTACTACCGACCCTTAAGGCCGATACTGCCGACTGTAGGGCGGCACTACCGAGGTTTGTACGCTGGTACTGCCGGTCTCCAATTCAAGTTTTGGTTTTCATTTGAGTTTTCCCTCTCGCGTTCGCTTATTGGTTGTTGTCCGCTTCTTTGAGCTTTTTGCCCTGTTCTCATTGGATCTTAATCGTTTCCTCGTTATTTCTTTTGTCGCGCTTTCATTTTGATGTTGACGCCTCGGGAGCAGTAGGCGAGGATCCGGACTTCGACCCATAGGACACGCAAAACCCAGAGCAAGCAGGCAAGCACCCCCTTTGAACATATTGCTCCTATAATTGCAAAAGTATTTGATGTTTCGCAAAACTATTTCGCATGCATATGATTATTACAAGTATTTAAATGGTGGGAATAGGTAGTTACCCTAATGGTTGGATGGCTTATCTCAATCTTGTTGTTACCCTAAAATCCTTGAGTAACCCTAGTTTAAGGATAGACGCTATAATAAGTGTCGTCAGGGATTATAAGTCTAATAGTTGCATACGCTTAGCCTAGCTTTAGACTGATTGAATAATGATCGGTGGACTCAGTCAATCAAAGATTTTCGATACGTTATTAGGATTTCGGAAATGGTGATTTCGGAAAAACAAAGGCTATGTTGGTAAAAGATGAAAAAGGAAAAAGTGTACGGTGATTTATGCCGGACGGATGATGGGAGGTCTCGTCTGTGCAATCCTAAGGACTGAACTTGACGTTTTTAACCAAGTCCTTTCGTACAACCACATGTGCTAGTATGGGATAGCCTAAACCCAGTACAAGAGTTGGAATTTCATCTTGCGTCGTGGTAGGTCGAAGTAGTTGGGCAATACCGACGTGCTGGTGTTGCTTAGAATACTCCCTCACCACACGCAGGTGTTGGAGACTTTCGTGAAACAATGGTGGATGCTTTGCTGAGGGTAAAAGGCACGATGGGCTGTTAGCCATCGTTGGATCCGGGTGGGTGAATCAGGTTGGAGTTTAAGGTACCCAAACACCTTTGTTCTCTGATGCCTGTGGGAATGGAGGCACACCGTGGCCGCTTTACTTTTGTTTCTCTGATGTTTTTCTCTTCAGTTTACTTTAAGCCAATCGGCATTTTGTAAACAGAAACAAGTTGTAATATTATTATCTATCGCTGTAATATATTACCTCTGCCCTTATATTGTGTTCGCTTGGATGAGACTCTACCTTCTCAACATGTGACACTAGCCTACTGATCCAGGGACTAGTGGTTATCACATGGTTGCAGGAAGCTCAAATTGGATCCAATTGGCTGGCATGTGACCTCATTACTCGAGTATCGTGCTGACCAAGTGGTTTCAATCTGAATCTGTCGTGATGCCGTGATCGTTACGTTACTGGTTGCGTGATTATCCAGGCCCGCGCAACAGTAATGGATTATCACCGCATGCAGACAGGAGCCCCCACAGGCGTGGTATCAGAGCAAAGGTTAGTAATTGATAGGATTAAGGAAGAGTCTTTTCCCTTAAAAGTTATTTTGATTATGCACTGCTTAATTGTGAAAACATAGAATGCTGATCTTTTCTTTTCTGTAGCATCTCTTCTAGTTTTGAGCTTCAAACGAAATTTTCCTCTTATCTCGGCTTTCAAAGTCAGATTTCCACGGCAAAAGCAAATGGGGTATTTGGTTCGATCTAGTTTCCTGATCCTATTCGAAATTTAAGTTAGAATCATTTGGGAAGCTTATCCACTTCAAAAGATAGTTAAGAATTGAGTAAGAATAAGGATGAGGCTTATAATCGTGAGTTTCTTTATTGGTTACTTGTTGGTTATTTTCTTTTCGTTTATTTAATTTCTGTTTATTTCGAATTTCTGTTTGTTGAGGATGTCACTAATCTGTTTCCCTTCTTAATCTTAGATGTCTGGACGTTGGGAACCCTGCTATTTCACATCTGCGATTCTAGAGGGCTCAGTTCAGGTTACCCTCTGGGAGATGATGCAGCGTGCTGGCTTTCCTGAGCCGCCAGGGTACAATCTCACGTGCTGGACTTAGTCCCGCTTCCTCCCTGTATGTGGCTGAAGTTTCCATTCTCGGACGCCACGCAGGAGAGCAAACCCGTCAGTATCATGGTACAACGCCAAGTCCTCTTGCAGCTCTACTTGATGGAGCATACATTGCAATTCTGAGGCTTCGCTTTGATGTACTGGAGATGGTTCAGTTGTTTCCTATTTGTCCCTCTCGTGAGCCGGACAGCCAAGAGAACCTGTATGTGCCAGATTATCCACTGTTGGATCCTGTGCAGATTTGGCAGACTAGGCTAGTGAGGTCCTTTGATCGATATTTGCTTCGTCTCCGTGAAGAACTGTTGCTCGCTCGACGCCGTATCTCTGAGTTAGAGAGTAACATGGCGCCCTTGGTTAGCTATGGTTTCTTTACTACTGGGATGATCTATGGGGAGAATGACGATCTCGAGCCTGCTGAGGAGTTACCCCATCCTTATGGATCTTATCATCGGGTCTCTCGCAGTGCCAAGATGTCTGTTCGAGGTAGCAGCCGTCGCCGTGTTTCGGCTGTGCGCCCTAGTGCTTCTGCGACTGCCATGCCAGGACGTAACCTGCTGTTTGGTGGACGCGAGTACGAGTTGATGTTTCCTGCAGAGTCAACTGCTTCTTCTGTAGCCCCAGGCACCTCAGATGTCCCTGCTGTGAACGGTGGTCGTGCCTAGGATTAGATCCCTATCCTAATAGGTAGTTGGATCTACAGCTCGCTTTTGTTGTAATTACGAGCTGGCAGAAGAGACCTTTTGTTGTAATTATTCCCGTGGAACTGGTGGTAGCTGATGTTGGTGGTGTTGTAAATAACCCCCTGTAGCGCGAAGAGACGTGCTAAGTTATCATATGTAAATCTATCACCCTGCAATTCTTTCACTGTGATGCATACTTTAAATTTTGTATTGCTATGTGATGGATTGTGCTTGAGTTTCGCAATTGTTGTGCAAATCCCCGCGTTCTTCGATGGGCTCTTGTGGTATTTGTCTCTAAGTCTTTGTGTCAACAGGATGCTGCCGAAGAGACGTGTTGATCGTTCGGTGATGGCCCGGGGTGTTGCTCAGAATAGCCAAGAACCAGCTATGGTAATACCGAATCCGGAGCGTCATGATCCACCTTTGGCCAGATCCCGTAGCCAAGGATCTCATCACTCTAATGAGCCAGTAGGTAATCGGGAGGCATCGCTTAGTCATCACGATGCCCAAAGTGAAGAGTTACCTCCACCTCCGTCAATGGCCCAAGTTCTTGTTATGCAGACCCGCTTGTTGGAACGGTTGGTGCAGAATTCCGAGAACCTTGGTGCCGCTGCTTATGGTGGTTTGGCAGCAATGCAAACCCAATCGAGGTTGGCCGAGTTCAAGCGAACTCGCCCGCCAAACTTCTCATCTGCGACCGATCCTTTGGATGCAGACGATTGGCTTCGCGATGTTGAAGATAAACTTGACCTCGTGAGGTGTACTGACGAGGAGAAG
The DNA here is from genome assembly GCA_036346355.1 of Rhipidocladum racemiflorum. NCBI lineage: Eukaryota > Viridiplantae > Streptophyta > Magnoliopsida > Poales > Poaceae > Rhipidocladum > Rhipidocladum racemiflorum. The sequence goes on along the minus strand of CM070578.1, from coordinate 51,361,530 downwards.
GTTCAGTACGCTGCTTACTATCTCCAAGGCGCAGCAGCAGCCTGGTGGGGTAGTGTTAAGGCAATTCGTCCACCTGGTTGGTTCATGACTTGGGAGGAATTTAAAGGAGCCTTTCATGCAGTGCACATTCCTGCTAGTCTGATGGAGATAAAGGAACGATAGTTCTATGATCTTCGTCAGGGGTCTATGTCATTGATGGACTATCTGCATAAGTTCAATTATCTGGTTCGCTATGTAGCAAATGAGGTCCCGAGTGAAGCTCGAAAAATCTCCTTGTTTCGTCAACATCTCAACGAGGAGATTCGTCATTCGCTCGCACCACTTGACATGCCCAATATGCAAGTGCTTGTGGACAAGGCGATTTGTGTTGAGGACAGCGGCAAGGCAGTTTTGGAGAGCCGGAAGCGTAAGTGGATGGCTCGGAAATCTGCTGGTGCCGGTACTTCGAGACCGCGTTCTGGGCAAACCATCAGTGCTCAGTCCATGGCATCGCCGCCTCCACGATCTCAGAGGAACTTTCCCCAACCTGTTCTGTTTGCGGCTCAACCTTCTGGCCGAGGAGGACAGAATCGTGGGGGGCAGGACAGGATGGCCGCACTCACCTGCTATACTTGCGGTGAGAAGGGACATATCTCTACTGTTTGTCTGAGCAAACGTCCTGTTGCCGCTCGACCTCAAGTTCCAAGCGGTCCGATTCGCGCAAGGTTACATGGCAGGCGCGGTGGACACCTAGGAGGGCGTTCTAGCCAAAAGGTAGCCCCGAGTCAAGCCCGTGGTCGACTTAACCTAGTGACCGCAGAGGAGGCCAGTAATGCTCCAGATGTGGTAGTAGGTATGTTTCTCGTACACTCAGTACCCACTTTGGTTTTATTTGATTCGGGCGTTTCGCATTCTTTCATTTCTTCAAAGTTTGTTATGAAACATAAGGTTGAGACTAACAGATTGCGAGATCCAATGTTAGTCTATTCTCCTGGTTCGGTTATGCGAGCTGAGCGCATATGCCTTAGAGTACCCATAGTGATCAATGAAGTTCTATTTTTGGGAAATCTGATTCAGATTGATACCCCTGGACTCAACGTTATCCTTGGGATGGATTGGTTATCTCAAAATCAAGGACATATTGATTGTGCAAATCGTTCCATTTCTCTGGTGAATTCGGATGGAATCCAGACTAAGTATTACTCCAGACGATCAAATGTGCTTAAGGCTTCTTTCCATTCGCTTTCTGTGCCGGAATTAAGTCAAGTGCCAGTGGTCTGTGAGTATCCTGATGTGTTTCCTGAAGAATTGCCGGGATTGCCCCCCAGATCGAGATATGGAGTTTGTTATTGACTTGCTGCCTGGAACAGCACCATTGTCCAAACGTCCGTATCGGATGCCCTCTGATGAGTTGTTGGAGTTGAAGAAACAACTCAAGGAGCAATTAGCTAAGGGTTTTGTTCGCCCTAGTTCGTCTCCATGGGGTAGTCCAGTGCTCTTCGTCAAGAAGAAAGATGGTAGTTTACGCATGTGTGTGGACTATCGATCCTTAAATGAAGTCACTATAAAAAATAAGTATCCTCTTCCTCGGATTGATGATTTGTTTGATCAATTAAGTGGAGCTCGAGTCTTTTCTAAGATTGACTTGAGACTGGGGTACTTTCAACTCAAAATTCGACCGGAAGATATCCAGAAGACTGCGTTTACTACTCGATATGGTTTGTACGAGTATACAGTAGTTTCTTTTGGACTCACCAATGCACCAGCCACATTCATGAATCTCATGAATAAGGTATTCATGGAATACCTAGATAAATTTGTGGTGGTGTTCATTGATGACATTCTTATCTATTCTCGAAGTGAGCAGGAGCATGAACTCCATCTGCATTTAGCGCTTGATAAACTGCGTGAACATCAGCTGTATGCCAAGTTCAGCAAATGTGACTTCTGGCTCAAAGAAGTTGCCTTCTTAGGCCACATTCTCTCCGAAGGAGGTGTTGCTGTTGACCCCAGCAAGGTGAAGGATGTACTTGCTTGGGAACAGCCACGGACTGAGTTACTCAAGAAGGAGAAGAAGTTTGAGTGGACATCAACTTGTGAAGTTAGTTTCCTTGAGTTGAAGCGAAGGCTTACAACAACTCCAATTCTTGTCTTGCCTGATGTGCACAAAAACTTTGACGTATTCTGTGATGCTTCACGTCAGGGTCTTGGTTGTGTGCTGATGCAGGAAGGAAAAGTCGTGGCGTATGCTTCACGCCAACTGAAACCTCATGAAGCCAATTATCTGACTCATGATCTAGAATTGGCTGCCGTAATTCATGCTCTTAAGTTATGGCGTCATTATCTCATCGGAAACTGAGTTGAGATATTTACCGACCATAAGAGTCTGAAATACTTTTTCACCCAACCAGATCTAAACTTGAGACAGCGCCGATGGTTGGAGCTAATCAAAGACTATGATTTGGGAATTCATTATCATCCAGGAAAAGCTAATGTGGTAGCTGATGCCCTCAGTCGCAAGCTACACACTAGTAATACCTTGTCGGGTGTTTGTCAACCCTAGTTACTGGATGAGTTTCGTAGACTCAACTTGGAGATGGTAGGGGAAGGATTTGTGGCTACATTAACCCTACGACCTGCCCTTGAATCCCAAATTTAGGCTGCTCAGTTGAAAGATGAAGGAGTAGCTGAGATCAAGCGCAATTTGAAAGAAAGCGCATCATCGGAGTTTTCAGAACGAGTTGATGGTCTGATCATGCGTGGATATCAAATTTATGTCCCGAATGATCAGGAGATCAAAGAATTGGTCTTGAAAGAAGCTCATGAGACTCCGTTGTCAATCCACCCTGGAAGCACTAAAATGTATCAAGATATTCGAAAGAAGTTTTGGTGGCCTGGTATGAAAAGAGATACCGCCGCATACGTCGCCATTTGTGACGTGTGTCAGCGAGTTAAAGCAGAGCACCAACGACCAGCTGGAATGCTTCAACCCTTGAAGATTCCAGAGTGGAAATGGGATGAGGTCGGAATGGACTTCATCACTGGCCTGCCAAAATCAGCTAATGGCCATGACTCTATTTGGGTAATCATCGACCGGTTAACCAAAGTTGCTCATTTCATACCGGTACGCGTTACCTACAATGGAGCTAAACTTGCAGAACTCTACCTGAACCATATTGTCCGACTACATGGAATTCTTAAAACCATTGTGTCTGACCGTGGACCCCAGTTCACTTCGCGGTTCTGGAAGAATTTGCATGAACTCCTAGGGACTAAGCTGCTCTTCAGCACAGCTTACCATCCCCAGACCGATGGGCAGGCTGAAAGAACAAATCAAGTCCTGGAAGACATGCTCAGAGACTATATTCTTTCGTATAACTCGAAGTGGGAAAAGTGTTTAGCATTTGCTGAGTTTTCCTACAACAATAGTTATCAAGCAAGCCTTCAAATGTCTCCGTTTGAAGCACTGTATGGAAGAAAAATACCAAACTCCTCTCTTCTGGTTCGAAGTCGGTGAAAGAAAGTTCTTTGGACCCACAGTGATTCAGGAAGCTGAGACGCAAGTCAGGCTAATCCGCGATCGGTTGAAAGAAGCTAAGTCTAGACAAAAGAGCTATGCTGATAATCACCGTCGTGATCTGAGCTTCAATGTAGACGGTTTTGTCTATCTTAAGGTGTCACCGTTACGTGGCACGAAGCGATTCCAAGTTCGCGAAAAGTTAGCGCCGAGATACGTCGGTCCGTATCGCATTCTTGCAAGGAAGGGTGAAGTAGCTTATCAGTTGGAGCTTCCACCTCAACTTGCGGATGTGCATGACGTGTTTCATGTCTCTCAGTTGAAGAAGTGTCTTCGAGTTCCTACTGAACTCACTCCTCTGGACGCAATTGAACTTCAACCAGATCTTACATACCATGAATATCCAATTCGCGTTTTGGACGAAGCTGAACGATTTACTCGTAATCACGTAATCAGAATGCTTCGAGTTCATGGCACGATGGGCTGTTAGCCATCGTTGGATCCGGGTGGGTGAATCAGATTGGAGTTTAAGGTACCCAAACACCTTTGTTCTCTGATGCCTGTGGGAATGGAGGCACACCGTGGCCGCTTTACTTTTGTTTCTCTGATGTTTTTCTCTTCAGTTTACTTTAAGCCAATCGGCATTTTGTAAACAGAAACAAGTTGTAATATTATTATCTATCGCTGTAATATATTACCTCTGCCCTTATATTGTGTTCGCTTGGATGAGACTCTACCTTCTCAACATGTGAGACTAGCCTACTGATCCAGGGACTAGTGGTTATCACATGGTTGCGGGAAGCTCAAATTGGATCCAATTGGCTGGCATGTGACCTCATTACTCGAGTATCGTGCTGACCAAGTGGTTTCAATCTGAGTCTGTCGTGATGCCGTGATCGTTACGTTACTGGTTGCGTGATTATCCAGGCCCGCGCAATAGTAATGGAGTATCACTGTACCAGTACAGGAGCCCCCACATGATAAACCTCTCCCCATAGGATCGGCTAGCTCTATACTGGGGCACCACATGTTCTGGGTAATCTTCTCTAGGGAAGGTTAAGCTCCCCGAGGGCTCAGAGAGGATAGATCGGCTAAACATACAATGGAGCCACGTCTGGATGAACCATAAGGGCCCTCCTATATTGCCAACAACGAATTTGGCAAAACCCGAAAAGAGTCGGCTACGGATCACATACATCATCTGATACACCGCCGCCAAGAACATCTTGCCAAGAGCAAGCCGATGACCCTCCACTAAACGTTCTGCTATTAGCTGAAAAGATTGGGTAGGACCAAGGGAAGCTCCGCAGAATAAGTATCGGTCTAACCAAAGGTTGAGGAAAGCGGTATGCTCTTCAGCCGATACCGGACCATTGACCTTGTTGTTGTTCTGGATATATTTGTGCCAACCCTCGCCTTTCCTTTGGATTAGCTTAAAAGTGGGTTTCCCAGTAAAAGCCGATAGCTGATCCCCATCCAGCCTAAGGCAGCATAATTGGGCCACGTCAAGCAAGGTAGGGCCTATCGGGCCAGATGGGAAAACGAAGGCATTAAAAGAATCCGACCAGAAGTAACAGGCCGCAGCTACCAGGGGTTCATTGGCCTCGGGATCGGCTAGACTTAAAGATAAGGATTCGGCTATTCCCATTCTCTCCCATTCTACCCTTTTTTGAGCTGACACCCTAATGAACCAAGACCTCCATCCCTTCAGATTCGTGGGTCAGGCTCTAAAACTCTTTCCCCACTCAGAGACATTATACCCAGCAGCCGACAGCGGAAGCCTAGGGATCTCATCATTAATGACCGTATCGGCTTGCATGGTACCTATCGGTCCTAGGTAGAATTGATCGGAACTTTGAGGAATCGGGGTGAATACCTGCGAAGGGTCCATTTCAGCCGGTTTCAAGGAAGATAAAGAGATACAAAGGAAGCCGATGATCTGTGATGCGAGAGCTTGAGAGCGTGCGAATGACCGTGGGGGGACCCCCATATTTATACTAGGTGAAAAAAGGCGAACAGGCGGGAACAGTTGTGCATTTAAAACGCACCGAGATTATTACGGCGCAGTTAATGGGGTGATTCTCAAGAAAGATTCTCCCATAAGCTGATATGGAGGTAAAGCCAACAGAATTTTTTGGAAAATAACAAGTGATCTTCCAAAAAATGGGGGGCATATGTTTGCACCGAAATTCGGCATTGATGGCAAAATCAGTCCAATATGGATATAAAGGATTTTTATGGTAAAGATAAGCCGGCGTCAAGGGACTCGGAAAGAGAATCCGTTTCTAACAAGGAAAGGTAATCGGATCAAGGACCGATGTGGATATAACTGCCGTATCCATGTATGACTCGGATCGGCCAAAGCATTATAAAAGGGATGGGCCGTGGAACGATGAAGGGGATCAATCTCAACACAACACACATCTACTTTTTACAGTTCCTTTTACGTCGTTTTAGATTTACAAACACCTCTCTGTAAGTCAACGAAATCAACAGAGTTGCGCATCGCCGACTGTTGTTTTTTGGCCGATTTCGCCCTAGGTTCGATCTGCTTTGTTTTGTCGCGCATCGCCTTCTCAAAGCGGATTTCGCCTTGTATCCGGATTAACCGCAAGGTTGATCTAGTTATCTCCTGATTGGTTTCTAGCTGACTAGCGTTAAGCCGATAATCTTCATTTTTATTGGCTTTGATGGCTTATAATCTCTATCTTGTCAATTCCAGGTCAAATTGACTGGCACGCCTTGCAAACCCGGTATTTGTCTTGTATGTCCGAGGCTAGAAACCCTGCTTCATGTTTTTAGCGCGAACAAACTCATATCTCAATTTGCATAATCTGAAAATATTATTGAAATTGTTGTTTGTAGCCCTTCCACATGTTAAGATACCGAATCCATAAACTGTAGTAAACACCAGTCCATATCCATGAATCACTCACTGATCTAAAGGTTTGGATTCTCATAACTGGGTCTGTCATAGATATGTGTAGCACTGACCTCACTATGTGAACGGTAAACAATATGCTTGTTGTAGCACCTTTTGGCAAAGTTAATGGAGGATACCCATAGAAAAACTTTAAAACAGAAGTCAGAATTCGCACATGAGGTAGAAACGATAGTAACTTTTGACAGAGAAGGATTCACTCTGCTTGTGCGAAAATTAGTACCAGTTCATCTAGCATCATCTCTTTTGATCTTCTCTTCAGCCCAATAATCACAACCTTGCACATCTTCTCACATTTGACTATATTAGATTCCGTGTGTTTTTGACTTTATTAGATTCATCTTCAAATTTTTTTTGAACCAAATCAGCCCAACCAGGGAAAAAGAGTTGTCAAAGAAGTCAAGTTGTGAGAAAAAAGGGATCTTTTCTGACGCCAATGCGGCCACCTTGCCGATCACCGTCTCCGGCTGACACCGCCTCCTCAGGCAACCAATATATTACATCCGAAGGTAACAAATCCATGATTTAACATAAAAGACAACCAACAAATAACATCCAAAGGTAACGAATCCATGATTTAAGATATGAACACCTGAATAGATGCATACCTTAAATCAAGGAGTATCCTATCTTTGCTCCTGCTGAATGTGCCTATAAAATAAGCAGGTCAGAATGAGAAAACTCATAGGAAACGAAGAACAAGATCAGAGAAATCAAAACAGGGGAGAAAATTTAACGGCCGGCCAGTACTCTGCTCATGGCATTCGTCAAGAAGGATACTAGGGCTGCCTTCTTCTTGGTGGCTTTTGTGGCCATGGCTATGGCCTTCCCAACCTGTAACGCAGCAAGTAATAATAGCTAGCCTAGCCATCGTGCCCATGCGTCGTGGATCTATCCATATGTAGTACACATGCATTTCTATCATGGATGTGTAGTTTGATTAGTTGAATTGTATCTCCAAATGGAACTGTATTGTTGATTAATTATGATTTGATTTGTGTATACGTACTGGTAATTAACCGGGCTCCATGCGTGCGTGCAGTTAGAAAGATATGCTGGATTTGGTCGGATGACTGCGAGGACCACATCGGGATGTGCAAAGACAACTGCTACGACGGACCTGGAGGCTACGCCTACTGCAAAGTCGTCCCTGGCGATAGGACCTATTGTTGCTGCCGCTACAATGGCTAGCTAGCCCTTCATTGCGTGTAATGGCATATACATCATACATGTCGAATAAGAGCATCCCCAATGGAGACATGTCAGCAGGCTATAAGGAGTCCATCTCATCTTTTTGCTTATGTGGAGGAGAGAAGTAGAGGAGAGAGACAAGAGCTGGCTCTTAACTAAGAGCCAGGCTATAGTGTTTTCCAAGAAAAATAAAAGACAACTACATGTGGACCCACATTTAATGTTGGAGAATATGTTATAGCCAACCCATTGGAGAGCTTGTCTTTAAGCTAGCTATAAGTGACATGGAGCTTTCTTATAGCCAGTAGTTGGCTCTACCATTGGACATGCCCTAAGTAGTAGTAATTGTTGCACCGATCGATCTAGCTAGCTAATTGATCATGCATGCAACAGATTCAATAAATAAACATGCATGTTAATTAGGTACTCTTGATTAAGTCATCACCCGGTCTGCTGGTCTCAGAAGAGGAGGAGGAGAAGAAGAATTGGTGATGCGCGCCAAAGACCGCAATTCCGAGCGAAATGGATGATTCCGGCCTGAAGGAGTTGTTTGCACCAAAATTCGGCATGAATTGAAATCGGTCTAAAAATAGAGAAGAAGTATTCGTACAGAAAGGAATCGGTAAACGACTCGGAAAAGGAATCCGTTTCTAAAAAAGGAAAGGAAATTGGATAAGAGGCCGATACGGGTAAATACACCGTATCCATATGCGACTCGGATCGGCCAGGCGTGTTATAAAAGGGGGTAGACGCCAAGCAAAGAAGAATCAATCCAACAACACACAACTACTTTTTACAGCCTTTTCTTTTACATTGCTTTAGCTTCATAGATTCCTCTGCAAGTCGACGGAATCAACATAGCTGCGCATCGCCGATTGTTGATTTTAGCCGATTTCACCCAGGTTTGATTTGCTTCGTTTTGTTGCGCATCGCCTTCCCGAAGCCGATTTTACCTTATATCCGGATCAATTGTAACCGGTTGATCTAGTTATCTCCTAATCGGTTCTTACCGACTAGCGAAAAGCCGATAGATCCTTGTTCATCGGCTTTGATCAAATTACAAATTCTACCTTGTCAATTTCAGGTCAAATTGACTGGCACGCTCTACAAACCCGGCGTTTGTCTTGTGTGTTCGAAGCTGAAAACCCTCCTTCACGTTTTTCGCGCGAACATATTTTGGCACGCCCGGTGGGACCAACAGAAGAATGTCGTCAACCGACAAACCCGCGGTCACCGCCGATATCAACACTGATGCTATAATCGCACCTCAAATGGCCGATTTAACCCCTGAGCAGCGGAAAGAAATCGAAGACCGAAAGGCGGCTCTGGAGGAAATGATGCTACGGTGCTTCCAGAAAACACGCCGTGGCGTTACTCAAAAGATTGCACTCCCAAGCATCAATCCTATCGGAGATTCGTCATCTGAATCGGTAAGCCGATACGCACCCGCTCAAGCCGATTTATCAAGTATGATCGAGCAATCTGTCCATCACGCATTGATTAACCAGTCATCGGCTCTAGTATCCACATTAAAGCCGATGATAGAAAATAGTGTGAAAACAATTGCTCAGGAATTAGCTGCGTCTGGAAGCCTGCTAGATCCACCACAAACCATCCCTACGTACCCAGTGTATTCCATAACACCTAACACCAACACAGTAAACGTGTCGTCTCAAGCGCCTATTATGGTACCAACTCAACCTACGGTTTTGAAACCAAGCATACAGAGAGATGGATTCACACACTACCATGGACACACGGATGGGGCCAAGATAAACGCATCAAATCAGTCAAATGGGCCCTCCAATAGCATCGGATTATCGGCTTATCAGCCGATCGAAAAGGGTCGAGTTCCGCGATCACGGGGAACCGCAACCATGAAACAAGCGCCGTATAGGGTGGTGCCGTACGTCGAACCTTTTGCGCCCGTACCCGATGTATTAGGTTTTAATCATGATTATGACACGGTGCCAAGGCCTCCTGAGGCGCGATTTGGGCAAAGACCCGAGTTTGCACTCGGGGGGCAGGGCACGAACAATGAAAATTGGCAATGTCCGGCTGCACCACAAGCCGACAATGTTAATTGGGCAGAACAAATCGCCAATGTTTTGAGAGAACAGTTCGGTTTACTGACCCGGAGGAAGGGTAATCGGCTATAGGAAGCCGTATCCCGATTACATAGACCGAATGCCATACCCCCACAACTTTAGGATACGGACTTTGCTAAATTCTCGGTGATGATTCATTTACCACAATTGAGCATATCGGACGGTTCATGGCTCAATGTGGGAGGCTGCCTGATCCGATGGGTTAAAAATTAGATTGTTCCCTTTATCATTATGCAGCCTTTGCATTCACTTGGTTCACAAATCTACCACCTAATTCAGTTCATATATGGAGCGATTTAGAAAGCCGATTCCATGAGTACTTCTTTCGGGAACTATGGAGCTCAGGATTTACGATCTTAGTTCGATCAGAAGCAATCTGGCGGATCGGTCTCTGATTATATCAAGAGGTTTCGGGGCGTACGGAATAGGTGCTATAGTGTAACATTACCCGATGATCAATTGGCCGATCTAGCGTTCCAAGGGTTAATCCCTCCATTAAAAGAGAAATTATCGGGCCAAGAGTTCCCCGACTTAGGCCACTTACTCCATCGCGTATCGGCACATGAAAGCCGATATGCAGAGAATAAAGGATTTAAAGATAGATTTAAGCCAAACGGTAATGAAAAGGCCAAAGTAAACATGGTAGATTACAATTCAAGCGACACCTCCGAGGACGAAGCAGAAATAAACATAGCCGAGTGGGCCAAGGGTTCTAAAAAGCCACTAGTATGCTCTCTGCTCAAACCGACGAAAAATAGGGCGGAAATCAAGTATTCATATGACGTGTCAAAATGTGACAAAATATTTGATTTACTACTGCAAGAAAAACTCATAAAGTTGCCGGAGGGACACGTCGTACCATCGACCGAAGAAATTAAGAAGCGAAGGTATTGCAAATGGCACCATTCGTTTTCACATAATACTAACGACTGCAATATTTTTCGACAACAGATTCAATCGGCCATCACTGATGGCAAGCTAAAGTTTGCGGAAGAATCGGCTATGCAAATAGATGTGAGCCCTTTTCAAGTCAACATGGTTCAATGTTCACGAAAAGAAAAGAGGCCTGCGGAAGAAGATAAGCCGACTAAGGGAATTGTGTCGCGAGACGAGACAGTGCAGATCACTATCGGTTCTATACAAATAGAAGCCGATAGGAATGGACAAAACTCAAGAACGATAAAACCAAGAGGGGACTTGGAGGTCGGTAAATGGTATCGGGCTGAGAGGGCTCCGAGAAAAGCCGATTTCAAACCAAAGCCGACCTTTTCACAACTCCTGGGGAAATATGAAAGGATAAGTCGGAGGTATGACACTCAACACCACCAGAATCCTCATCGGCTAAGGCAAAAGAGGGACGAGCATTGGCGGCGGATATGTCATGTCGGCCAACTCTTGAAGAAGAAAAACATCGACAATGTCCTTTTGGCGATTTCTTTGGGAGAGAGGATGACCTTACCAATGATTATGTCTTGTCCTATGCAACACTCATCTCAGATATCGGCCAAACCGATCTGTAAAAGATAGGTTGTCTAGACCGATATACAATCACCTAGATATGAGGGGCAGTAGGCCGATCCATGAAAGGTTGTCAACATCAGAGCAAGGCGAGTCCTCCCGAAATCAGGAACTATCGGCTAACACAAGTAGAATGGAATCTGACAGCGAGATAAGCAATTTAGCCGGAAAAATACGAAAGCCGATAGAACCAAAGCCTAGGTGGTGCCCTCCAGGTCTCAGCAAATCACAACGCAGAAGGCTTCAGCGATTGAAAACACATGAAGAAAGGGAAGCCGAAAAGGAGAGCGAGAGGGATCGGATGTTCAATAAGTTGAGGCCGGTACCAATTTTGAAAAAGGAGTGGAGAAAGAAGGAACAAATCGATAGTGATTCAGACCAATCGATTGAATCCGGTTCTCCGATGATCCGGGATGATACACCACCGATGGATATAAACATGGTATTCGCTCTACCTGCCGAGTTCAAAACCGAAGAATCGGCTGAAGAAGTGTTCGCCCAATTATGCCTCGGAGCACCAGACGCTGTGTTCGAAAAGCCACAAGACATGCATCGGCATCTGAAACCATTATATCTGAAAGGGTATATTAATGGCCGGCCGATATCTCGTATGTTGGTCGATGGCGGGGCAACAGTCAATCTAATGCCGTTAAGTACTTAAAAGCCAGGTAAAGCGATGAAGACTTGATCAAAACCAATATGGTGCTAAATGACTTCACGGAGACCCAACCGAGGCTAAAGGCGTAATGGTGTCGAAGCGGCGATCGGTAATAAAACTTTGCCGACTGCATTTTTTGTGATTGAGGCCAAAGGCAATTACAGCGTGCTCCTCGGGCGGGACTGGATCCATGCCAACTGCTGTATACCATCAACTATGCACCAAAAATTGGTGCAGTGGAACGATGATACAGTAGAAGTCGTACCGGCCGACACATCGGCTCATATCGCCATGGCTAGCCACGACACCAATTGGCCACGAAGAAGCCGAATGTATATCGGGAAAGCCTTGGACAATTGCGATTTTATCTGCGTTGAGAAGTCGAGATTCAAGCCGATCAGCGTTAAACCCAACACGTTTGATCGGACCAGACGAAGTAGTAAGAAGATGGAGCACAAGACACTAGCAAAGCTACGAGAAAAGGCAAGAAGCTATCGGCAAAAGAATCTGAAGAAAATTTGTTGAGGATTTTGAAGAGGAAAGAAAAGGGTTGGGATTTATACGCGATTTGCTCGAAGAAGTCAACATTGGGGAAGGTGATAATAAAAGACCAACGTTTGTAAGTGCCAAATTAGAACCCGGTTATAAAGCAAAGTTGGTGAAATACTCAAGAAATATAGAGATTGCTTGGCGTGGGAGTACTACGAAATGCCAGGCTTAAGCCGACTGACTAGTTGAGCATCGGCTACCAATAAAACCTGGGTATCGGCCATTCAAACAGTACCCTAGGCGATTTAATCCTACATTGTATGACGCTATAAAGGAAGAAGTAGGACGATTGCTAGAGGCAAAGTTTATCCGGCCTTGCCGATACGCTGAATGGGTCTCAAACATCGTCCCTGTAAAGAAGAAAAATGGCAAACTTAGGGTATGTGTCGATTTTAGAGATTTAAACAAAGCTACACCAAAAGACGAGTACCCGATGCCTATAGCCGATATGCCTATCGATGCTGCGTCGGGGAATAGGATCATAAGCTTTTTGGACGGAAACGCCGGATACAATCAGATATTCATGGCCGAAGCCGATATACCCAAGACGGCTTTCAGATGTCCGGGAGCTTTAGGGCTATATGAATGGAAAGTTATGACCTTCGGTTTAAAAAATGCCGGTGCTACTTACCAACGTGCTATGAACCATATTTTCCATGATTTGATCGGCAATACTGTGGAAATATACATTGACGATGTAGTGGTGAAATCCAAAGAAGACTGGCAACATTTAGCTGATCTGGAAAAGATGTTCGAAAGCACAAGGTTGCATGGGTTAAAAATGAACCCCCTCAAATGTGCTTTCGGGGTGTTGGCTGGGCAATTTCTTGGGTTTACGGTACATGAAGGAGGAATTGAAGTAAACGAAGCCAAAGTAAAAGCCATAGCCGATACTAAACCACCGACAAGCAAAAAGGAGTTGCAGGTATTGATTGGAAAAATCAACTACTTGCGACGTTTCATCTCAAACTTGTCAGGGCGTATTCGTGCTTTCACATCGCTGCTGAAAATTAAAGACAACCTAGAGTTCAAATGGGGAGCCGATCAGCAAAAAGCCTTCGACGACATAAAAGGTTATCTGATGAGTCCACCAGTATTGACCGCACCAAAACACGGTATACCTTTTAGACTATATATATCGGCTGAAGGTGATTCGATTAGGCGGTTTTAACACAAGAAGCCGATAGGAAGGAACGAGCAATATTTTACTTAAGCCGACGTCTTCTAGATGCGAAACCAGGTATCCTAGTAGAAAAATTATGCTTATCATTGTATTTCGCTTGCACCAAGTTAAGACATTATATGCTGGCTTCCAAGTGCGTCATAATATGCAAAACCGATATAGTAAAATACATATTGTCGGCGCCAATTCTACGAGGTCGGCTTGGTAAATGGGCATACGCCTTAACAGAGTTCGAGTTATCCTATGAGTCGGCTAAATCTGTGAAAGGACAAGCTGTGGCCGATTTTATCACAGGAAGTGAAACATTAGGAACAACTAGTGTAACTCCTTGGCAGCTGTATTTTGATGGATCTGTGTGCCAAGAAGGCGAAGGCATCGGTGTGATATTAGTTTCACCTAGGAAACAAGAGTATGGCTTCATGTATCGGCTAAATAGCCGATGTTCAAATAATCAAGCGAGAATCTGGCGTTACTAAGGGGACTACAACTGTTGGATAGCATCGGAGTGAAAGACGTCGAAGCTTTTGGAGATTCGATGTTAATTGTACAGCAAGTCAAAGGAGAATACCGATGCAATGATGATGCACTAACCCAGTACTTGCATCAATGCCTCGAGATCATCGAGATGTTCACTACATTTTCTATAAAACATATCCCGAGAGAAGCTAATAATAAAGCAAACCAATTGGCACAATGTGCATCGAGTACAAAATTGATGGGCAGCGAGGGACCAATCGAGCTAAACGTTTGGCCAATCTTATGTGTTCACCACGTCATTGGAGAAACGAGAGATAAGGGATTATTTGTCGAGATCGGCCAAGCCGACCGAGCAGAAGGTCAGGCGCAAAGCACTCAAATATGTTCTACTAGAAGATGTATTATACTTTCGGACTATGGAAGGTTTGTTGTTAAGATGTCTGGGAACCGAAGAAACCAAAGTGGCGATGGGTGAAGTCCATGAAGGCATTTGTGGATCACATCAATCGGCTCATAAGATGAAATGGATACTGAGACGAACAGGATATTTTTGGCCGACGATGTTAGAAGATTGTTTCAAATATTATAAAGGATGCCAAACGTGCCAAAAGTTTGGTAACATACAGTCAGCACCAGCATCGGCTTTGCATCCGATCGTCAAACCATGGCCATTTAGAGGATGGGGTATAGACATAATCGGACAAATATTTCCGTCATCTAGCAAAGGACATAAATTCATCCTTGCAGCCACGGATTATTTCTCAAAATGGGTTGAGGCTGTACCACTCAAGAAGGTTACTAGTAAAGAGCTAATCGACTTTGTGAATGAACACATCGTCCATCGGTTTGGGATTCCACAAACAATCACTACTGATCAGGGTACTGTGTTCATGTCTAACGATTTCAAAGGGTTTGCGGAAAGTCTTGGGATAAAATTACTCAACTCTTCCCCTTACTACGCTCAGGCCAACGGACAGGCCGAGTCGTCAAACAAGACATTGATAAAGCTGATAAAAAGAAAAATTGAGGAAGAGCCAAGGAGATGGCATTCAACGCTATCGGAGGCTTTATGGGCTTATCGGCTATCTCATCACGGGTCAACTAAATTGTCACCCTTTCAGTTGGTATACGGACAAGAAGCCGTTTTGCCCGTTGAAATCAACATCGGCTCAATAAGGCTACACGAGCAAGATAAGGTATCAGCCGATGAATACAAACAGGCGATGCTGGACAATCTAGATGATTTGGCTGAACTAAGGCTGATCACGCTAGATCGGCTTAAAAGGAACAAAGAGATGGTTGCCAGGTCGTACAATAAAAAAGTGATTTTTAAATCATTCAATCAAGCCGATTTAGTATGGAAAACCGTGTTGCCGATTGGGTCTAAGGATAACCGATTCGGCAAATGGTCTCCAACATGGGAAGGGCCTTATAAGATCAATCGGCCGGTTGACGGGAATTCATATATACTGGAATCCTTAGAAGGGTTCGTCCTACCTAAAGCGATCAATGGAAAGTATCTGAAGGCATATCACCCAAGCATATGGGTCGGGTCCTAACTCTGAGAGATGAAGGTATCGGGATCAATGACAAGCACATGCATATAAAATCGGTCATGCTGACCGCCAAAGTCGATTTAAAACATCCGCAGATTAAAAGTTTACAAAATCGGATGCACTGGTAGATCAAACAAAAGTTCAAAAGAGCGTCATCTCAAGTTTAAAGCAATATTACAGAGATTGGCCACAAGCGATCGATAAATCAAAGACTAGTGTAGTCCCGACCGGCAAATGGGCTCCCAAAGCCGATAGTGCATTGCCGCCCTACCGATGGTAGCTTGAATCTTGTCTATTAATTGTTGATCAGCCCCTGCATCGCCGAGGCCAGGACTATTTTGGCCGATTGGGTTTTGACTTGTGCAAAGACCTCGCCAATCTTCTTCCTCTGGGCGGCCAGTGAAGATGTAGATTCTGTAATGCCAATCTGGCATTCTGCAAGTTCTTTTGTGACCAAGGCCAACTGTTCTTCAAGTTTGATCTTGGTCGACTCCAGCTCTTGAGCCCTGCTCTTGGCCGATTTTAGCACGGCAGTACCCTGGTCAAATGCGCTCTTTCGAGACTTGGCGTCCGCTATGAGCTTGTCCAAAATCTCTTGATCGGCTTGTTGAGCCTTCCTCTGTTCAACCCTCAGCTTGGCTGATGCTACGTCCTGCCGACGAGTGTCCAAGTGGCATACCTCTAGCAGTGCGTTCATAGCCGCAGGAGGAAGATCGGCTTGCACGGCCGCCATAGCATTCCTTAGAGGTTGCGTATTGGCCAGAAGAGCTGCCTCCGGCTGCAACACTTCATCAAGAAGACGATTGAGACGTTCTTGCATACCCGGTTCAGCAGTGACCGCAGCAGATGCTGGCGCAGAGGCAGCAATGATACGTTGAATGTCGGCCGGATAGTCGTCAGTGGCCAACACTTCTGGGTCGTCGAGCTCATCCAAAGAGAAGCCTAAAAGGTCGGCTAAGTCCATCGACGGAGCCAGGCCAGGAACAGGTTTTGGAGGTGACGAAGCGGATGGCGGAGCAGGAGCCACAGCCGGCAAGACAAGCACGTCGGTTTGAGTCTTCTCTGCATCGGCTTCTAGCAATTGAACGGAGGGGGTTTCCTGAAAAATATTTTCACGATAAGATCAAGGAAGACAAATTTAAGCCAAGAACAAGGGTCGAAGCTAACCGCAGTAGCCGATCCGGTTGGAGATGCTGCTGCATCACGGCCTGCAGGCTTTGGGGATCGCTTAATGACAACTCTACGGCTTTTCTTCTCTGAAAAAACGAACATGGGTTTAGCCGACAGCAAGCATGAAACTTCATTTGGTGGAAAATGGAAGCTGGGCGTATACAGTGCGGCTGGGCGGCAAGATCAGGCAGTGATGGGCTATTGACCCTAACGTGCGGAGGATAAACCGGCAAGAGGGTCGATGACCTTGGCCCGTTTTGAGCGATCGTCGGCCACGGCTTCTTGCTTGAGGTTGATCTTTTGCTAGTCTGAAAAGGGTAGAAGATATGGTTAAGCCGATGAAAATCTTATTCTAATAAAACATCAAAATGAAAATACCTCTAGAGACTAGTTAGCATCGCTCGAACTCGAGCTAGACCCAGCAACGGTCTCTGTCGGCTCTCGAAAACCAGGAAGAAAAGAGGACAGGACCTCGGGAATAGTGCGCCTCCATAAGAGTGCCTCAGCTATAGAAGCCCACCATGTGGTAAATTGGCCCGATCGACGCGTGTTTAACACAAGGAAGGGCAAGTCTACCACATGGAGTTCATCGGCTAGCTCAATAATAAGATCCGCTTGATAGAGTTGGTTACTTTGTTTCGTGGTTTAATCATCCTAAGCAAAGGAAAGCAAGGAATGGTTTGTCCAAAACCCAGCTGGCGTGCATAAAGTGAAGGATGATAGAATTCATAGGTCGGCTGAAATGTTCTGCTTTGAGTACTTAAGCCGACGTGAAGGATGCAAGGAGAAATCAGCGGGAAGCAAATCGAGAGTGGATTGGGGCATTAGGAGGCTGTCGGAGTTTAAACGAAGAAAAGAAGGCCACGGAGATCGGCTAATTGGCTATCTGAAAAGAAATCTCTACGGTTGAAAGAGGCTTGGTTAAGATGCAAGAAAAAGGACAAGTATTTATGGAAGCCGGCGGGAGAGATTTTTGTTCATCGGATGAACACATGGTAAATTTTTCGCTGAGGATCGGCTAGGTTGGAATCTGAGGACGGCACCTCGGAAAGTCTTCCGTTGGGAAAGCCGATTCTTCCGAAGGGTCCGGGATAATGAGGCGGCCAAAAACGCAGTAAAGCCAAATCTGGATAAACCAAAGAGGGCCGCCAACATTACCGACGACATAGGAACCATTGCCAGTAAAAAGCCGACTCCTGATGATATGCATCATATGGTATACGGCGCCCAGCAAGGATTTCCCTAAAGCTAGCCGACGACCCATAACTAGTTGCTCTGACATAAATTGATAGACACAGGTTGGTCCTAAGGAAGCGCCACGAGAAGAGGAATCGGTCTAACCATAAGTTGATAAAGGCTACGTGTTCTTCATCCGATACAGGGCCGGTTACTTTGTTGTTATTTTGGATGTATTTAGACCAACCTTCTCCCTTTTTTCTGGTCAATTTATACTGAGGTTTCCCACTAAAAGCCGATATTTGTTCTCCATCAGGCCTAAGACAGCATAATTCGGCCATGTCTAAAAGGGTTGGGCCGATGGGACCGGTTGGGAAAAAGAAGGCGTTAAAAGAGTCCGACCAAAAATAGCAGGCAGCAGCTACTAAAGATTCGTTGGACTCTGGAGCAGCTAAGGACATGGGGATACACTCAGCAAAGCCCATACCTTCCCATTCTGCTCTCTTTTGGGCCGATACTCTAATGTACCAGGACCTCCAGCCCTTGAGAGCTGTCGGCCAAGCCCTAAAACTTTTGGACCACTCGTTGATGTTGTAACCAGGAGCCGATAAAGGGAGTCTAGGGATTTCGTCTCCGATGACAGTATCTGGTTCTATGGTTCCTATAGGACCTAGGAAGTACTGATGATCGCTATCTGGGATCGGAACAAGTACCTGAGATGCGTCCATTTCAGCCGATGCTATGAGAAGAAGGGTTGAAGCGGAGGAAAGCCGATTTTAGGATTAACGAGAGCACGCCAGGGTGAAAATGACTGCAGGGGGGTCTCATATTTATACCTCGGTGAAAAAGGTGAAAAGCGGGAGCGATTCTTTGCATTGAAAACGCACCAAAGCATTGCGGCGCCATTAATGGGGAAGTTACGAGGTGAATCCTAAGCGACAAGCCGATCACGGAAAAGGCGAAGGATTTTTGAAAGATAACAAGTTACCTTTCAAAAATGGGGGCATATGTTTGCACCAAAATTCGGCATGAATTGAAATCGGTCTAAAAATAGAGAAGAAGTATTAAATGCGAAAGGAATCGGTAAACGACTCGGAAAAGGAATCCGTTTCTAAAAGGAAAGGAAATTGGATAAGAGGCCGTCACGGGTAAATACACCGTATCCATATGCGACTCGGATCGGCGGGCGTGTTATAAAAGGGGGTAGACGCCAAGCAAAGAAGAATCAATCCAACAACACACAACTACTTTTTACAGCCTTTTCTTTTACATTGCTTTAGCTTCATAGATTCCTCTGCAAGTCGACGGAATCAACATAGCTGCGCATCGCCGATTGTTGATTTTAGCCGATTTCACCCAGGTTTGATTTGCTTCGTTTTGTTGCGCATCGCCTTCCCGAAGCCGATTTTACCTTATATCCGGATCAATTGTAACCGGTTGATCTAGTTATCTCCTAATCGGTTCTTGCCGACTAGCGAAAAGCCGATAGATCCTTGTTCATCGGCTTTGATCAAATTACAAATTCTACCTTGTCAATTTCAGGTCAAATTGACTGGCACGCTCTACAAACCCGGCGTTTGTCTTGTGTGTTCGAAGCTGAAAACCCTCCTTCACGTTTTTCGCGCGAACAGGAGTACTTAGTGGAATCGTTGCATGCCTCTGGACAGATAACTGCTAATATGATCTGCTTTAATTGCTGCAAAGATCAAGGACTACATGGAACTCAAAAGCAGCTCGTAATGGCAGCCTTGGCCCAATCAGTTGGTGCAATGATATCTTACGCAACCTACTACTTGCACGCTGTGTTACTAATGGCAGGAGACGCACAATAGGAGCAGCCATTGAACTGGAATGTGCGTATGAAGATCGCTGTGGGCTCTGCTCGAGGGCTGGTTTGGAGCTTGATGACGATCGACAAAACAGGTCAGTGGCTCAGTAGTGTACTGTTCATGCAAGCAGCCTGTAGTGCACTTCATTTTTCCTTGCTTCTGGTTATCCATGTTTCTCTATTTTTCTGACTGTTTTGTCTCCTACTTCTTTGTTTTCTAGACTCTGTTTCACTCTGTTTTCTAGCAAATTTCCATCAAATTTTAATTCTTTGTTTGTCCATGTCATTTGAAATTCGAATGAATTTTTTCGAAATCACCGAATTTTGGTTCTTTCGGTGAGTACAAAAAAAAAACTCAAAACGAAATTCAAAACCTTGGCTGCTTGCAGTAGCCGTGCGAGATCTACTACCTACACCACGGTTTCAGAAAGGATGGATGGAGCCTACTGAAAAGTCCAGGGCGACGCCTTCTGCTTCTGCCGACACAACCGATCAAAAATCACCTGTATATATGCACAGATGCGTCGATCTAAATGATAATGCGACAGATTCAATAAACTATATATATGTACGTCTACTAGTTGTTATGAATTATCAAGAGTCACCTGAATGAGCCTTGCAGAAACTAGGAGCACTGATTATACAAAATAATTTTCTAGCTGGCCGTGTCTATCTCTCCTTTTATCAATCTAAAAAACGAGCTCTGCTACGTATTCTCGAAAACAAAATTAAAATAGAAAAGGGAAATTCACAACTGCTAGCAAAATTAATTGATAGAGGAAGAGGATTTTGAATTAGCAACCGGTAATATACTCTTTCTACTCAAGTTTACAGGGCATATTTTTTTAATAGTTTTATTCATAAATATAAGGTGTATTTCATATTCAAATGCAAAAATTAGTGTGATATACCCTTTATACTCTAATAAATATTCAGATTTACTTAATATTCTCTACATGCATACGAATATAGTGGTTAGATATAATAATTGGAAAAAAATCTAGTTATTTTTAATATATCTTAGGTAAATGTGATAAGAAAAAAATACACCCTATAAATTTGAGTTGAGGTAGTAACAATCCAAAAGATATGCATATCCTTTAAGTTGAGGTAGTAACAATCCAAAAGATATGCATATCCTTTAAGTTTGAGATGTGATATTTAAAGGAGAATATTAATTTCTCTCAGGGAGAAATAACAATTAATGCATGCACGAGAGAATACTATCAGGAAATTGAGAATGGTTGCTGCAAGGAAATCTATATAAACACCTGCCCGTGAGATCAAGGAAAGCATTGCAATAAGGACACACCAATCAAAAATAGAGAACCATTAGACTACAACCAAAAAGGACTTGTTGCTATCTAGCTTCTGATCTCTAGCTAGATCTCCTCATGGCCCGCTCGTTTCTCAAAAAAGATTGTAGTAATGTCATGCTTTTGGCTCCTCTAATGGTCATCATGGCTACTGTTTTCTCGTCCTCTCATGCACAAGTTGATGGTACGTACATTCCCCTCTTCTCCATCACATAACCCACGTTCATTTTGCGTCGTACAATTAATGTCCAATCGAGTATCGATCTATGGCCTAATCAGGGCATTGCATTTTAATTGTGTAGATTTAGATGCAGAGCTGTGCATCCGTGTGGAAGGATGCGACTCGAACATGTGCGAGAGTGTGTGCCGAACCATGCCGGTCGATGGAGGCTACTGCAAAAATGAACATGAATGCTGCTGCCCACACAACCTGTAACACCCCGGCATCTATTATGCCTGAATGTCACCAAACAAAGACTAAACCACATCTAAATTCCACAATTTAAAGTAAATTACAGCAAAGACACAAATGCTAAAACCGAAAATTTCGGCAGCATCTCCTTTGTTTTATCATGAATTGAAGCAATAGCAATAACAAGGCAAGTCATATCATAACATAAGACATCTAAAGCAGCAATATATATGAATTTAGCATCAACATAGGTCAACAACACCAAATCCAACCACTCCATAAATTATAGCGAAGCAAATAAGGAACACAAGCACACAATTTAATCCATACACCAAGATTCATGGCACTATTATTATGATCATGACTCAAATGGGTAAATGTGACTATAGGTGTGGAGCTACGTGAAGATGTGTAGCTAATGCCCCTTCCCACATGCCGGTTTCATGGTACCAAAAAATAACATAAAACACAAGCGTGAGTTCATCACTCAGCAAGCATATTGCAATGGATCATAAAGAATAAATCATGGCCAACAACAATACATACCATACTTTTAATATCATAATCAAATCAAAGTCTCATCTACAACAACATAGCCATGGCAAATCACAATGTACACAACTCATTATCATCATCATGTATGCAATGCAATGCAATGCACATGTCTCCTGGAAGCATATACCGGTATTGCTGAGTGCACACCGGTCAGCGTGCACCCTCTTCCCCCCCTTCCATCCCGTAGATGGAGGGTGCCTACGCATCGCTTCCACTCACCACATGGGTGGAATCACGAGGTAGGTCTTACAACCATGGCGCTCTGGATTAGTCATAACTTTCTCACCGACCTTACCAGACTAGTTATGACGTTCTCACAGACCGGGCCAGCTTTCATGCCATGTATGCAACATATGCCATAAACATAAACAACTTGCATCAAACTGAACTAAACATGGCATAGCATCATAATAATCCATTTTCATCATAACATTGGCAAGCACTAATCATGGCAAGATATCACAACATGTAAGCAATTTGCATCTAGTCACAATTAGCAACATACATTACACTACCCATTACAATACACTTGCCTTAACCTCGGGCGACGGATTGGCGAGAGGTTGAGGGCACTCCCGGGGTCACACCACCTGCACAAACATACCACACACTCAAAACGTGCCCCCAAAACAGTACGCAAAAGCTCGTCTACCCCGAATTCACAAACTACTCCCAAAACCTAAAAACAGAGAATATGTCCCTCCCGGACAGCAGACTTCAAACTATCATATCTTGAGTTCTAGGACTCCGAATCGATTAAACGAGTACATCATTGCGAAGCTTAGGAAATGTCCTAGCTTTTTCTAAGTATTGGGAAAAACTTATTCGGCCTCTAAAATTGTTTAATCTACAAAACACTACGTTTTGTCCCAATTACGTCACAGTTTTGAACACGCTCGGTAAAACGACCATAACTTTCAAACGGCTGGGCGGAATTGGACATTCTTTATGTCCAATTAAAGGTATTGAAGTTACCTACAACTTTATAAACAGGCGGCCGACCAAATTCCGACTCTAAAATCGTGAAAACTCAAACCCTAGGTCGACTGCACAATCTGCCCGAAACAGAGAACGTGACAAACTCTAGTTTTCATCCAATCTACCCAATCACAGCACCACCCCTTGATCTAAAAGCATCAAATAAACCTCTAGAACAGTACCTAGACCATCCCCAAGGTTCACCCATGCCATACCTCAGCCTGAAGAACGACGAACGCCGAATTCCTTCCTCCCGGGCTCCCCGATCGCCTTCCTCGCGCTGGAACCGCTGGATCTCCTCGTTGTGGAGCTTTCCGAGGGGAAGATCAGCGGGATGGCGAGGTGAGGGGCTTCCCAAGGGCAGCAAGGAGGGTGGGGATGAGGTGGAGGGGGTGGTGGCGCAAGGGAAGGGGAGGGGAGCGCACGACAAAGGGGGTGGCGGCTAGATTGGGGAGAGGGGAGGCGCCACAAGGGGGAGGGGGGAGACCAGGTTAAGGGGGAACATATGATATGACTTGCCTTGTTATTGCTGTTGCTTCAATTCATGATAAAACAAAGGAGATGCTGCCGAAATTTTCGGTTTTAGCATTTGTGTCTTTGCTGTAATTTACTTTAATTTGTGGAATTTAGATGTGGTTTAGTCTTTGTTTGGTGACATTCAGGCATAATAGATGCCGGGGTGTTACACAACTGTGACACCCCAGAATGTGATATCATGGAAAGTGACATTATAAAATGTGAAATTAGAGAATAAAACTATACGGTATGACTTTATAGCGTGTTTTTGGGCCGTTTTAGGGTGTTTGGGCCTCTCCGGGGGACTTTGGGCCTTGGGGGTTGAGTTGGGCCTCCGGTGGAAGGGTTTGGGCCCAAGGGGGGACTTTTGGGTAGCCAAATCTGGACCCCACCCCTTGGTGCTCCCCCCACTCCCTTTCCCAACCGTAGCCGCCACCCCCTAACCCCCCCATGCGCCTCCACCCTTCCCCTTCCTCTCCATATTCCCCCATGGCGCCACCACCTCCCCCCTCACCTCTCTACCCTCCTTGCTGCCCCTAGGTGAGTTATTTACCTCACCACCCCAAAGATCCGTCCATTGGAGCACTCCGCGACGACGAGATCTGGTGGATTTGGAGCGAGGAAGGAGATCACGCGAACCGGAAGGAGATCCGGTGGGTTTTCGGTTGTCGGGCGAAGGTATGGCCACGGGTATCCTTGGGGTTAGTCTAGGATCTATTCTAAGGGTTAATACCATATTTTTAGATCAATTGGTGGTGCTGGAATTGAGTAGATTAGATGAAATCTAGAAGTTGCCACGTTCTCTGTTTCGGGCAGCATAAGCAGTCGACCTAGGGTTTGGGTTTTCGCCAATTTAAGTTCTGAATTTGTCGGCCACCTGTTGAAGAAGTTGTAGGTAACTTCAATACCTTTCAGTGGGTATAAAGAACGTAAAATTCCGCCTAGCCTTTTGAAACTTATGCTCGTTTTACCGAACGTGTTAAAAACTGTGACGTGATTGGAACAGATCACGGTATTCCATAGATTAAACCACTTTAGAGTCCGAATCTGTAACACCCCGGCATTTAATATGCCCGAATGCTACCAAACATAAGCTAAACAACAACTAAATACCATATTTAACATAAAATTCCAGCAAAGGTGCATAGGCTAAAAACCGAGATTTCGGCAGCACCTCCTTTGTTTTATCATGAATTTAAGGAGCAGCAATAATATGGCATTATATGGCAATAAGAGAAACATCTAAAACAGCAATAAATAAAGTCTTAACGACAATAAGAGACTAACATTAAGCTCTTAAGGTTCCAAGTGTCAAACAAACAATAGAACTCTCATTAACCAAGCTAAGACTTAATTTAAAGGCCATCACACGCAATTTATTATCCAACTAAATGAATTGACTTGGGGAAACATTAAGGTGAAGCAACGTGTGAGAGTGTGACTATTCCCCTTTCCCGCATGCCGTTCTCATGGTACCTAAAACAACAAAAAAACACAAGGGTGAGTTCGAAAACTCAGCAAGCATACTGCAATGGACAACAAGCATAACAACAAGTCAATAACATCTTTCAGCATGTATAACATCTCATTCATGAATACTTATCAATATCATCATCAATTTGTATGCGATGTAATGCATTGCTCGACCCTCTGGAACCTCATACAGGTATGGGAAGTACACACCCGTCGGTGTGCACCATTTCCTACCTTCCATCCCGAATATGGAGGGTGCCTACTCGCTTCCAAACACCACGTGGATGGAATAACTACATAGGACTTACTCAATGGCGTTCGGACTAGTCATAACTTTCACCGACCTTGCCGGACTAGCTATGACTTTCTCACCGCCCTCGCCCTATCTCATGACATGCATGCAACCATGCCAAATATCATATTCAATTCACATATTAACACATGGCATCATAATATGTTAAACATGCTCATCATATCATATCAATCATTAAAACATGGCAAGTGGACATATATCATGTAGGCAATTCCATCTAATTTCAACATGCAACCTACAACTTGCTATCCATCACAACACACTTGCCTCAAACACGTGCAACGGATTGGCGGGAAGAAGAGGGCACTCCCGGGGTCACACCACCTGCACATAGGCATCACACACTCACAATCATAACCTCAAATCAGTACACAAACCCCCATCTAACCCGACATTGCCAACTACTCGCAAAACCTAAAACAGAGTTTCTGTAACGGCGGGACATCAGACTTGCAAAAGGCATAACTTGAGTTCTGGGACTCCAAATCGAATAAACGAGTACACCGTCGCGAAGCTTAGGAAATTTCCCAACTTTTTCTAGTTATAGGAAAGACTGATTCGGACTCTAAAATTGTTTAATCTACAGATTACCACAATCTGTTCCAGTTACGTCACAGATTTTTAGGCGCTCGGTAAAACAGCCATAACTTTCAAACGGCTGATCGGAAATTAACGTGCTTTACGTCCACGGAAAGATAATTAAATTATCTACAACTTCCTAGAAGTCCGTACGGTCTGATTCGGATTCTAAATCGACGGAAACTCGAACCCTAGTTCGACTGCTCAATCTGCCCGAAAACAGAAACGTGGACAAGTTTAGATCTAACCCAAATTACTTCAAACCAGCGCCTCCAATTGATCTAAAAACTTGATAAACACCCTAATAACAGTACCTAGATCATCCCCAAGGATCCTCATGTTCATACCTTTGCCCGAGCGCCAAAACTCCAATCAATCTCCGCGAATCTCCTCGCGAATCGCTCCTCGCTCCACGTTCCTCGCTCCTCGCTCCTCGCTCCTCGCTCCTCGCTCCACGAGATGTATCCACGAGGTGCAGGGGTGGGGTGGCCACCCTCGGGCTGCACGGGGTGGAGGGGAGGGGGTGTGGCGGTGGAGAGGTGGAGGGGGGGGGTGCACGGTTTGGGGAGGGGCGCACGGCTTGGGGAGGCGCAAGAGGGGAGGTGGGGCGCAATAAGGGAGGTGGGGCGCAAGGGGCTGGGGAAGCCCCTTTAACAGCCCTCAACCCAATCCTAGTCCGTTACGGAGTCCTAATCCATCCCACCAAAGCCCACCAAGGCCCAAAACTCCTCGGAAGGCCCAAAACCAAAACGGCCGGAAGCGGCCGGAAACGTTATTAACCCCCGATCCTTATGATTTTAACCTTATTTCCACATCTCATACTGTATTTAACCTTATCATGTTCAAAAATTAAGGATACGACACTCCGAGGTGTCACATTCTTCCCCCCTTCAACGGGATTCGACCTCGAATCTAAACGCACCAATCACGAAACCAGCCAAAACCAAAGACAGCGGACTTTCACATCACATACCTGAGGTGAAAAGCTCGGGATACTTCTCGCGCATGCGAGATTCCAGCTCCCAAGTCGCTTCTCTCTCGGTCTGATGTGACCACAAGACCTTGACAAACTTAAGCGTCCTGTTCTTCATCACTCGCTCTGAAGTCCCCAGAATTTCCACAGGACGGGACTCGAAGGTGAGGTCCTGCTGAAGCACTAATGGTTCCAATGGAACCACCAACTCCGGATCGTGCAAGTATTTCCTCAACATCGAGACATGGAACACATTATGCACACCTTGCATGGATTCCGGTAGCTCTAGGCGATAGGCCAACCTGCCAACTCGGGCGAGGATAGGAAAAGGCCCAACATACCTTGGGTGAAGCTTTCCTTTGGTGCCAAAACGCACCACACCCTTGGTGGGAGATACTCGCAAGAGTACGCTATCACCCACCTCAAACTCCAAGTCTCGCCGCCTCACATCAAGATAGCTCTTACATGCGCTCTGTCTTTGCGAGAAGGTTCTGCCGAACCTCCGACACGCGATCAACGATCTGCTGAACCCAATCCGCCCAAGAATAGCTCTCTCGCCCACAAAGATCCCAACAAAGTGGCGATCTGCACTTCCGACCATACAAGACCTCATAAGGAGCAGCCGGATCTTTGGAATGGTAGCTGTTATTGTAAGCAAACTCTGCAAGGGGCAAATGGTCTTCCAGCTACCCTTCCAAGCCATCACACAGGCCCCGAGCATGTCCTCCAAAGTTTGGATGGTACGCTCAGATCGCCCATCTGTCTGAGGGTGAAAAGCGGTACTAAGGCAAAGCTGCGTACCTAAAGCACTCTGCAAACTCTCCTAACTTGGAGACGAACTTCGCATCCCGATCAGAGATAATGGTCTTGGGTACACCATGCAATCTCACAATCTCCCGCACATAGATGGGAGCCAACTCGCTCATTGAATTGGTCGTGCGGATGGGAATGAAATGCGCCGACTTGCCGAGACGGTCCACCACAACCCAAACGACATCCTTCCTCGTGGAGAACGAGGTAGACCAACCACGAAATCCATGGAGATGTCATCCCATGGCCACACAGAACCTCCAATGGTCGCACAAAGCCGGGACGCTTATGCTCGACTTTGATCTTCCGGCAAATCCACAAGACGCCACATACTTGGCAATATCCACTCTCATCCTTTTCCACCAGAAATTCTTCTTCAAGTCCTGTACATCTTGGTCTCCCCAGGATGGACCGTGGTACGGGTGCGATGAGCTTCTTTCAGGATGTCTTCTTTCACTTGAGATTTACGAGGCACGCACGCACGGCCCCCTGAAACCTCAAAGCTCCCGCATCATCAACGGTAAAGTCTCCCAACTTGCCATCCTCAAGGCGTTTCCTCACTGCTGGAGCAAACGATCATCTTCTTTGTGCCTCCCGCACGCCGGGAATCGCCGACTCAAGAATCAATTGAGTTTCAGCTTGCACGGTCCCCAAAGCAGGGAGACTCCCAAGCGCTCAAAATCAGCAACAAGACAATCAACAACAGGGGCATTGTCTTGCGATCGAGAGCGTCGGCCACCACATTTGCCTTCCCGGATGATCTTGGATAGTGAGGTCATAATCCTTTATCAATTCTAGCCACCTCCTCCGCCTCAAGTTCAAATCTTTACGAGTAAAGATGTACTTGAGGCTCTTGTGATCAGTAAAAATATCACAAGATTCGCTGCATACAAATAATGCCTCCATATCTTCAATGCAAACACCACGGCGGCTAGCTCAAGATCATGGGTGGGATAGTTCGCTCATGCTTTTTCAGCTGCCTCGAAGCATAAGCAATCACCTTGCCATTTTGCATGAGCACACAACCAAGTCCCAACCGAGAAGCATCGGAATAAGCAGTGAAACGCTTCCGGCTCGGGAAGGGTAAGAACAGGAGCGATCACTAACTTCTCCTTCAAAGTGAAAGTGTGCTCACACTCTGCGATCCTTTGGAACTTCATCCCTTCTCGAGTCACCGTGAAAGTGGCTTGGCAATGATAGAGAAATCCTGCACAAAACGCCGATAGTAGCCAGCCAACCCAAGGAAACTACGCACCTCTTTGACATTGGAAGGCCTCTTCCAATCCAAAATCACGAGACTTTGCTAGGATCTACAGATATGCCCTCTGGATTGATGATGTGGCCAAGAAAACCCACTTCAAATCCAGAACTCGCACTTTTCAGCTTAGCAAAGAATTGATTCTCCCTCAGGGTACTCAAAGCACAAGCCTCAAGTGTCGCTCATGCTCCTCTTCTGATTTAGTGTAAATCAGAATGTCATCGATGAACACTACCACAAACTCATCAAGGTACTTGTGTAGCATACTGTTCATCGCCTCCATAAAGACAGCAGGAGCATTAGTTAGTCCAAAAGACATAACTTTAAATTCATAATGCCCATACCTAGTGGAGAAAGCAGTCTTCTCAATGTCCTCGCTCCTCACACGGATCCGATTATACCCCACTGAAGATCAATTTTGGAGAACACCTTTGCTCCCTTCAGTTGGTCAAACAGATCCTCGATGCGAGGCAAAGGATACTTGTTTTTGACTGTCACTTGGTTAAGAGCACGATAATCAATGCACATACGCCAACTTCCATCCTTCTTCGAGACGAAGAGGACGGGTGCTCCCCATGGCGATACGCTACGCCGAATGAAGCCTTTGGCCAATGATCCTCCAACTGCTTCTTCAACTCGTCTTGAAAAGGTCGAGCCAAGCGGTATGGAGAGATAGAAATAGGTCGAGTGCCAGGAACAAGGTCAATACGAAACTCCACATTCCTCACAGGAGGTAGACCAGGCAACTCGTCAGGGAACACATCAACGAACTCCTTCACTACGTAAATCTCCTCAATGGGAATCGAGGAAGATGGCTTCTCAGACAAAGTCATGAGGAAACCCAATAGCCTCAAACGCCGACCAGAAAACAAACTAGTCAAAGCAAAGACGGAACTGGAGGGTATACCACCCTGAAAGGTCAACTCTTTCCCGGACGGGGCCTGCAAGGAAACTGTCTTCCAGAAACAACAGATCTTAGCACTGCATCGATGCAGCCAGTCCATGCCCAAAATGACATCAAAAGGAGCCAAGCTGGATCACCATGAGATTGGCAAAGAAAACCTCATCATCAATGGCAATGGTGCAACCAGGGCAAACCAAAGAACTAGCAATCAACCCCAGGAGAATCGACTAACACGGACTCGAGAAATCATTTGAACTCCCAACTTAGCTCTACTAGCAAACTCCGACGACACAAAAGAGTAGGATGCTCCGAATCAAATAGAACAAAGGCATCAACGGAATCCACGAGCAGAGTACCAAACCACCTCTGGATGCCCGGTGACTCGGCGATCGGCAAAGCGTACACTCTGGTGGCGCCAGGGACAGAAGGAGCCCCGACTCGGTGATGCCCCATCAAGGCTGGGGCGGAGGAGGCAATCGAGGAGGAGCCAGGCATTTGCGGGCACCGATAAGCCGGGTGGCGCCACGCAAAGGGCGGCTGAGAAACAGGAGCAGCCATCATGTGCACCGATCCTCTGGAAGACGCCGCTGGAGTGGGAGGAGAAGGCACCGTCTCCCACTTGATGAGGCTACCGGGATTCATCCGGCAGACTCGTCCCATGTGGCCGGGCTTGCCACAGTGGTTGCAACTCCCGGTCCAACCACACTCTGAAGCACGGTGCTCACCACCGCACTCGGAACGATCCGCGAAAATCCAATACAAAACACTTTTCTTTTGGTTCAGCTCAACTAAAGCCAAGAAAAAACAGCGAAACCGACCGTCAGAACGGCAGAGAACATCCGAAGGGAACCACCATCAACTCTTCTATTTGACTCCAGTCAACTACCCGATCAAGGACAGAAAGGATAAGCATTCTTCTCCTACAGGGGTTAATAGTTCTTCGGTGATGGCGCTAACCGGCCACACCGTCAAACCTCACCGTTACTATGAACCAAAAAGAGGTGACCGAAACCCTTCGGCACCACAACCCCACTTTTATCACCACAACAGGAACAATCCAATCATTTATACAGACAGACTCCGCAACTCTCTGGGAGCCTCGCCCCTGGCCTCCACGGCCACGGCGTCCACGGCCTCTACCCCTCGGCATGGCTGCTTAGACAGACAACCATCCAAACACAAAAACACACAATCAAGATCATAGATCAAACATTATCATAAGCATATTCCTTATCACATAATCAAGCGCGATGCATTGATGAACCAAAACCCATCCTACTGTGCAACCAAGTGTGTCAAATTTTAGATTAGTTATACCACTTTTACAAGTTTTAACGTTGCTATCCTATAACAAGGTTTTAGTTAGAACCTAAGCCATGTTTCTAAGTTATTCCACATCACATTTTAGTTATACCCTATAGCATGACACTAAAAATTCACATTCCAAGGACCTACAACCTGGCTCTGATACCAACTGTAACACCCCGGCATTTAATATGCCCGAATGCTACCAAACATAAGCTAAACAACAACTAAATACCATATTTAACATAAAATTCCAGCAAAGGTGCATAGGCTAAAAACCGAGATTTCGGCAGCACCTCCTTTGTTTTATCATGAATTTAAGGAGCAGCAATAATATGGCATTATATGGCAATAAGAGAAACATCTAAAACAGCAATAAATAAAGTCTTAACGACAATAAGAGACTAACATTAAGCTCTTAAGGTTCCAAGTGTCAAACAAACAATAGAACTCTCATTAACCAAGCTAAGACTTAATTTAAAGGCCATCACACGCAATTTATTATCCAACTAAATGAATTGACTTGGGGAAACATTAAGGTGAAGCAACGTGTGAGAGTGTGACTATTCCCCTTTCCCGCATGCCGTTCTCATGGTACCTAAAACAACAAAAAACACAAGGGTGAGTTCGAAAACTTCAGCAAGCATACTGCAATGGACAACAAGAATAAAAACAAGTCAATAAAATCTTTCATCATGAATAACATATAATTCATGAATACTTATCAATATCATCATCAATTTGTATGCGATGTAATGCATTGCTCCTGACCCTCTGGAACCTCATACCGGTATGGGAAGTACACACCCGTCGGTGTGCACCCTTTCCCCCTTCCATCCCGAAGATGGAGGGTGCCTACTCGCTTCCAAACACCACGTGGATGGAATCACGACATAGGACTTACTCAATGGCGTTCCGGACTAGTCATAACTTTCTCACCGACCTTGCCGGACTAGCTATGACTTTCTCACCGCCCTCGCCCTATCTCATGACATGCATGCAACCATGCCAAATATCATATTCAATTCACATATTAACACATGGCATCATAATATGTTAAACATGCTCATCATATCATATCAATCATTAAAACATGGCAAGTGGACATATATCATGTAGGCAATTCCATCTAATTTCAACATGCAACCTACAACTTGCTATCCATCACAACACACTTGCCTCAAACACGTGCAACGGATTGGCGGGAAGAAGAGGGCACTCCCGGGGTCACACCACCTGCACATAGGCATCACACACTCACAATCATAACCTCAAATCAGTACACAAACCCCCATCTAACCCGACATTGCCAACTACTCGCAAAACCTAAAACAGAGGTTCTGTCCCGCGGGACAGCAGCCTTGCAAAAGGCATAACTTGAGTTCTGGGACTCCAAATCGAATAAACGAGTACACCGTCGCGAAGCTTAGGAAATTTCCCAACTTTTTCTAGTTATAGGGAAAGACTGATTCGGACTCTAAAATTGTTTAATCTACAGATTACCACAATCTGTTCCAGTTACGTCACAGATTTTTAGGCGCTCGGTAAAACAGCCATAACTTTCAAACGGCTGATCGGAAATTAACGTGCTTTACGTCCACGGAAAGATAATTAAATTATCTACAACTTCCTAGAAGTCCGTACGGTCTGATTCGGATTCTAAATCGACGGAAACTCGAACCCTAGTTCGACTGCTCAATCTGCCCGAAAACAGAAACGTGGACAAGTTTAGATCTAACCCAAATTACTTCAAACCAGCGCCTCCAATTGATCTAAAAACTTGATAAACACCCTAATAACAGTACCTAGATCATCCCCAAGGATCCTCATGTTCATACCTTTGCCCGAAGCGCAAAACTCCAATCAATCTCCGCGAATCTCCTCGCGAATCGCTCCTCGCTCCACGTTCCTCGCTCCTCGCTCCTCGCTCCTCGCTCCTCGCTCCACGGGATGTATCCACGAGGTGCAGGGGTGGGGTGGCCACCCTAGGGCAGCAAGGGGTGGAGGGGAGATGGTGTGGAGGTGGAGAGGTGGAGGGGGGGGGGTGCACGGTTTGGGGGAGGGGCGCACGGCTTGGGGAGGGGGCGCAAGAGGGGGAGGTGGGGCGCAATAAGGGGAGGTGGGGGCGCAAGGGGGCTGGGGGAAGCCCCTTTTATCAGCCCTCAACCCAATCCTAGTCCGTTACGGAGTCCTAATCCATCCCACCAAAGCCCACCAAGGCCCAAAACTCCCCCGGGAAGGCCCAAAACGGCCCGGAAACGGCCCGGAAACGTTATTAACCCCCGATCCTTATGATTTTAACCTTATTTCCACATCTCATACTGTATTTAACCTTATCATGTTCAAAAATTAAGGATACGACACTCCGAGGTGTCACAGAATCAGTCTTTCCATATACTTAGAAAAAGTTAGTAAATTTCCTAAGCTACGTGAGGATGTACTCTTTTATTCGATTTGGAGTTTTAGAACCCGAGTTATGCCTTTTGGAAGGTTGCTGTCCCGATGGGACAGAACCTCTGTTTTTGGGTTTTGCGAGTAGTTTGCGATGTCAAGGTAGAAGAGGGTTTGCGTACTATTTTGTGGACATGATTGTGAGTGTGTGGTACCTATGTGCAGGTGGTGTGACCCTGGGAGTGCCTTCTACTTCTCGCCAATCCGTCGCCCGTGGTTGAGGCAAGTGTATTGGAATGGGTAGCGGGTTGTAGTTTGCTAGATTGATTGAGATTGAGATTGAATATATGATATGTTCGCATGCCATGCTTTAATGATTGCCATTGATATGATGAATATGCTTATTATGTTATGATGCCATGTGTTAATGTACAAGTTATTTATGATTTTGGCATGTTTGCATACATGGCCCGGGCGGTGAGAAAGTCATAACTAGTCCGGGGAAGGTCGGTGAGAAAGTTATGACTATTCCGGAGAGCCAATGAGTAAGTCCTACATCGTGATTCCATCCACTGCGGTGTGTGGAAGCGAGGAGTAGGCACCCTCCATCTTCGGGATGGAAGGGGGGAGAGGGTGCACACCGACGGGTGTGTACTCAACCATACCGGTATGAGTTTCCAGGAGATATGTGCATCGCATCGCATTGCATTGCATTATATGAGGATGTTATATGATGATGATATATGATGGTGTCAATGATATGCTTACACTGTGAATATGAGTTGTGTATGATGTCGTATGTGAAAAGTGGTGATGAAGGTATTGGAATGTATTTTCTTGTTCCATTGCAATATACTTGCTGAGTGATGAACTCACGCTTGTGTTTATGTGTTTTTTCTTAGGTACCATGAAACCGGCATGAGGGAAAGGGAGCTAGTCACACGGCATCACTTAGCATCACACATATAAACAATGACATGTTCTCTCCTTTAGTTGTGATGGTTAATTCACTGAACTAATGGTGCTTTTGATGCTTCGTTGGTTGTCATGAGTAAATGATTAGTCCATATTTGACATGTGACGGATAGACTTATATCCTTAGTTGTATGGTGGTTGAATTTCCGATTGGTCATGTTATTGCTATCGTTCATTATGCTATCTTGACATGTTAATATTGTTGTTGCTTCAATTCATGGAAAAACAAAGGAGATGCTGCCGAAATTTTGGTATGAGCATTTGCTCCTTTGCTGTAATTTACTTGTAATTGTGGTATTTAGAGGTTGCTTAGTCTATGTTTGGTAGTATTCAGGCATTTTAAATGCTGGGGTGTTATAACAACCCACCTTCATCTGTCCGTTCCCTTGATCAGAAAGAAAAACAAAAGAACTAGTGTTGTCCAAATGCATGAGTGAATGGCATGGTGATAAGTAAGCATCGATCGATCGGTAGATCTGATCGATCGATGTGCGGAGATTCAATAAACTAATTAATTGCTATTTTTCATATATTAATTAAGAACCAAGTCATCCTCGAATTGGTGTGTCTAGTTTGTCTTCTGTGTGTGTCATTCCAAGCTATGAAATAGCGGAAAAGAAAATTACTGCTATGGAAATTACTGAAAACTCGATCCTGGGCGATGCTTTCTACTGCATCATGCTGCTGGCAGAAATGGTCAGATCAATAGATCACTATGCATGCACACAAGCGAGCAATCGATGTGATTGCATGCATGACAGCTCTTGTATACATATAAACGGTACCCATGCATGCATCGATCTTAATGATACTCCATACGTTAATGGATTTAATAAACATTACGCTTGCTACACATGTAAAGTGTGGCTTGTTTTGGCATTTTGTGTAACAATGAGCTGTGTGTGTCCAGAATGTCATCTTACTATTTATTTTCTAATATTAAATAACTTTTACCAAGAATTTCGGTAAAAATTCCTTGACTACTCTCACGAGTAGTATACAAAACTCAACAAGAATTGAATAACAATGAGAAAAATAAATATTGAATAACATAAACTTGAAACCATGCGCCTAAGAACATTTGGGGGCACGCGTTAAAGGATGCCTAGAACCCTGCGTCCGACAGCTATATTACCTTTGGTGACGATGACAAATAAGTAAATCATATCCAAGATATATTAAGACATTTAAACTCTACGCAATACATATATATATAATGACTAGGTCCCACATAACTGTTATTGTTGTTGTTGTTGTTATTATTATTATTATTATTATTATGCTATATATAAATGTTCACTGGTTAACTCGAAATATATTAGTTAAGTCTCTATGGATGGACGCAGGTACATAGAAGTGTTCGGTAAACTATGATGCAAGTGAGGTGTATGTACTACTTCCATCCTATCCTATGCATAACGTACTCATCCATCACCCTAAAACAACAAATAAATAAAAGTGAGTACACAATCAGCAAGTACAATTAACATGGTAGCATCAACAAAACATAATCAATAATCCTGTATCCAAAATATTTAACTAAAAAACTCTGTAATCTGCGACAACCATTTTCACTTTTCTTCTCTTCTATGAAATGCACTGTGGATGCATGTAAACCCTAGAATGAATCATTTTGTTCCCGTTCGGCATGGGAAGAGCTGAATTCCTCCTTACTCTGATCTGTGGGCCCCAAGCATAGCGTCGGCCAGGTTTGGTCCCACCCATCACCCTCTCTTTTCCTTCCCTCTCTTATTCTCACTGGACAGCGGGCCCTTGGCCCCACATGACAGATTCTTCTTCCCTGTTTCTCTGTCCCGTGCACAGCTATCGGAGGGGGGGATCACGGCGGCTCGCCCCTATCCTCTCCTGCCAAAGCCTGTCGAGCCTTGGACGATTCCGCCGCCCATGGTAGATGTAACACCCCGACATTTAATATGCCTGAATGCTACGAAACATAAGCTAAACAACATCTAAATACCACATTTAACATAAAATTCCAGCAAAGGCGCATATGCTAAAAACCGAGATTTCGGCAGCATCTCCTTTGTTTTAACATGAATTGAAGGAGCAACAACAGTATAACAATATAAGGCAATATGAGAGACATCTAAAACAGCAATAATTAGAGTCTTAACGACAATATAAGACTATCATCAAGCACTTAATGCCTCCAAGTGTCAAACGAACAATAAAACTCTCATAAAGCAAAGCTAAGCCTTAAATCAATGAGCATCACACGCAATTTATTATCAAACTAATAGAATGACTTGTGGAATCAATATGGTGAAGCTACGTGTGGGCGTGTGACTATTTCCCTTCCCCGCATGCCGTTCTCATGGTACCTAAAACAACAAGAAAACACAAGCGTGAGTTCGAAACTCAGCAAGCATATTGCAATGGACAACAAGAACAATATCATGGCAATAACATCTCCCATCATGTATATCATCTCATTCATGAACACTTAACAGTATCATCATCATTATGTATGCAATGTAATGCAATGCTCATGTCTCCTTGGAAACTCATACCGGTATGGTTGAGTACACACCCGTCGGTGTGCACCCTCTCCCCCCTTCCATCCCGAAGATGGAGGGTGCCTACTCCTCGCTTCCAAACACCACGTGGATGGAATCACGATGTAGGACTTACTCAATGGCTCTCCGGATTAGTCATATCTTTCTCACCGACCTTCTCGGATTAGTTATGACTTTCTCACCGCCCGGGCCATGTAACATGTCATGTATGCAATTATGCCAACATCATATTTAACTCACATATTAACACATGGCATCATAACATACTAAA
This sequence comes from Rhipidocladum racemiflorum, assembly GCA_036346355.1. NCBI lineage: Eukaryota > Viridiplantae > Streptophyta > Magnoliopsida > Poales > Poaceae > Rhipidocladum > Rhipidocladum racemiflorum. The sequence goes on along the minus strand of CM070578.1, from coordinate 51,324,113 downwards.
CATGCTCATCATATCATTGGCAATCATTAAAGCATGGCAAGTGATCATATATCATGTAGTCAATCTCATCTATTCTCAACAAGCAACCTACAAGTCGCTATCCATTACAACACACTTGCCTCAACCACGGGCAACGGATTGGCGGGAAGTAGAAGGCACTCCCGGGGTCGCACCACCTGCACATAGGCATCACACACTCACAATCATGTCCACAAAACAGTACGCAAACCCTCATCTACCCTGACATTGCCAACTACTCGCAAAACCTAAAAACAGAGGTTCTGTCCCGTCGGGACAGCAGCCTTGCAAAAGGCATAACTTGAGTTCTGGGACTCCGAATCAATTAAACGAGTACATCCTCGCGTAGCTTAGGAAATTTCCCAACTTTCTCTAGGTAAAAGGAAAGACTGATTCGGACTCTAAAGTTGTTTAATCTACAGATTACCGTGATCTGTTCCAATTACGTCACAGATTTTAACACGCTCGGTAAAACAGCCATAACATTCAAACGGCTGGGCGGAATTTAACTTTCTTTATACCCACTGAAAGGTATTGAAATTATATACAACTTCTTCAACATCCGTACGACAAGATTCGGATTCTAAATTGACGAAAACGCAAACCCTAGGTCGACTGCTCATGCTGTCCCAAAACAGAAACGTGGCAACATCTAGATCTAATCCAAATTACTCAAATCCAGCACCACCAATTGACCTAAAAACTTGATAAACACCCTAAGAACAGTACCTAGATCAACCCCAAGGATTCCCATGATCATACCTTTGCCCGACGCACGAAAACTCCAATAGATCTCCTCGCTCCTCGCTCCTCGGACGGATCCACGAGGATGCAGGGGTGGGGAGGCCACCCTAGGGCAGCAAGGGGGTGGAGGAGAGGTGGGGAGGTGGAGAGGTGGAGAGGAGAGAGCAAGGGGGGGGCGCACGGCCAACACAAGGGGGTGGAGGGCGGCTAGGGCAAGGAGAGGTGGAGGGGGCGCACTTCAATGGGGGGTGGGCGCACCAAGGTAGATATATCAAAGTCGGTTTTTAACAGACACTACTAATATCTTATCACTGTCGGTTCTATTTCGGAACTGACTGTGATAATAAACTTATCACAATTGGTTTTCTCGTAGAACCGATTGAGATAAGTATAATATCACAATCGGTTCTTTTTCAGAACCAATTCAAATGATTACATTATCACAATCGGTTTTTTATTGGAACCGATGGGGATAAGTATATTATCACAATCGGTTCTAATGATACTACAAATATCCCAATCGGTTGCAGTAAGAACCGATTGTGATACTATACCTATCCCAATCGGTTTCAAGAAAGAACCGATTGTGATGATGTTACTGTCCACCGTCCGAAAATAGCCTCGCATTCACAATATGACACAAATAGCCTCGCATTCAGAATATGACACATTCATCACAATCCACAATATCACAGAACATATATACATCACAATCTACACACATTACATTCACATTAATATTGTTTACAATCTGTAACAGATCACATTCACATAAATTTTGTTTACACTTTATGGACTAGTATTTGCTTGAATGGTCTCTATATCACCATCCTCCGTTATAACTTCTGTCCAGTACCACTGGCATAAATGGTCTCGTAATTTCCTGAGATTAGTGTTGGTTAGGCTCTTCCGGAGGATATCAAGGTCCTGCAAAATAGATAGTAGTAAAAGGCTGATAGTATTATGCTTGTAAACAAATATCACATTGACAGTAGTGCAAATAATCAGCTCTATATCTTAGGGAAACGATCTGTGCGACCAACCAAAATGAGCATGATATGTCTGGAGTGCCCGATCTTTCGGCGGAGTGATAACTATCGATTGGTGTTGGAGAAGACTCTCACGATCCGACTACGCACGAACAAGTCGATGGCGCCTTAGCAATCGCTGAACCTACTCCGCGTGGTTATTGATCTAGGTAGCCGAGATCAACCTGAACACGAAGTTCAATTCTTGTTGGTAATCGAAGAACAAACAAGAACAAGTAAAACAATCTGAAGTATGAGAGAAGGTGGAGACGAATTGAGATTCTATTAAAGTCTTCACAAGGTGGCTATCTAGCACAACTTGAAGAAGAAAGTTTGCACACGGCTAAACTTAATCAACAAAATCTGCGTTCTAAGGGAGGGACGGCAGGAGTATATAAAGGGAGAAGTGGAGGGTTGAGGGGAGGCGCCCATATGGCAGCCAAGGGAGAGGGCGCACATGCAGCCCAACACAGGAGGAAAATCCGTCCCTCCTTTCCTTCTTAACAAAGCTTCCTAAAATACAAAAGGAAAGAAATAAACGAGATTTCTTCATGGCGCCTTGATCTGATTTCGTGCTTCCAAAAAGGAAGGAAACTCCTTCCTCCTTTCCTTCTTGGTAGTATTTCTCATGTGCTCGTTTTCCTCTTTGACTTTGTCTTCTGGATCCTGCGCATATGATGACCGAGCTTGATCTTCTCCTTGGTTCCTAAGAACAATGAAATCATCACAAGAATTAAATAGCAATCCATTCTGTGAATTAATCTTATACAAACTTAGAAACGAGTTGACCTGATAATTGAGCTGACGTGCTTTGGCACGAGTAATTGGTCCTTGCACAGATGGCTCATTTGTGTTCATGGAAGAGATGTCCTCATCAGAGCATGTGATGCATCACGTAAAAGCCACACAGATCATCGCACCCTTGTTGATGACACTGTGTACAAAGAAACTTAAATTAGGAGACGAATTAAAAATAGGTGTCAGAAATAAATCCTATGATAGACACTTGTACCTTGAAGCGCTTCCACTCCAGTTTGGTGCCTTGTTTATCATTGTGTCGGCCATGTTCAGCAACGTAAGACAAGAAAGCCCTATACATTGGAGAGATGCCATTGAGGTAAAAAATATCTAATGTAGTTCAAGAAAGCCCTATACAACGTAAGTGTTAGGAATGTACTTACTTCTGCAAAACAGGCTCGATCGCATAGTCCATCGGTCTATTTTCGAGTGCGTTCAACGTGTAGACCTTGTTTTGACTCGGAACAACCACAAGTAGAACCCAATGGTTGCTTATTACACGGTACACAGTGCAAGAGAATAAGTTCATATACGGTTGAAGTGTGTACATGTAATTGAATTTTATAGTAGTACATACTCCTGGTGGTACGGGAAGAGAATGAAGTCCTTTTTCGTCTCGTCATGCAATGACTGCTTGATGTATCCTGCAAGGAACTTCGGTTGAAGCCTAGCCATGGTCGCAGACACCATCTCGGGGTCGACAAACCCGACAGGGTGTCGACCCGTCACGGCTCGCTGCCTCATGATCCTGCAATTCATGTCAATTGTTACAAAATATAATACAAAATCAGTAAAAAGTCATATGAATGAGTATGGTGCGATACTCACAGCGTCCAGGATCGTATGGTAGAAATATCGACGGCTTTCAAGCTGTACATAAAGTACAAATCCTCAAAACCGACTGGGAAGGTCCCATCCACTTTGCGGTGGAACTGTCCCCCTCGATACTTCACTATGAAATCGTGGCGAGGCTCGGCCTCATGTGACCTATCGATGTACCATCCATGTAGGTGGCGAGTGAACAAGCCTAAAATATTCAATTCATGGCTTGCGATAAAGGGCTTTCCATGTATATACCGCTTGTGAACATCAGGGTGCTCTGTGTCCTCTGACAACTTTGCCTTCTTCACGGAGGGACTCTCTGAACTCTGCTTTGTGTCTTTAGTCAGCGTGGTAGAAGTCCTTTTGCGCACCACCTGCGCACCAGCATTTGTAGCTGCAGTCGTAGGTGCAGGAGGTGCAGCTGCAGCCCTAGGTGCAGGTTGTGTAGCAGGGGCAGGAGCATGTGCAGCAAGAGCAGGTGCAGCAGTAGTAGCAGGAGCAGGAGCAGTAGTAGTAGTAGGTGTAGCAGGAGCAGGAGAAGCAGGAAGCGGTGCGATGCTTGAGCGGCAGTGATAGTAGCGAGAGCGATAGCGATAGTAGCGGCGATAGCATGAGTACGATGAGCGATGAGCGATACCAGCAGAAGGAGGTGCTTGCACTACGACACCCGTCGCGGGCCACTTGATGAACGACATCCATGCTTGCCCGAGAGTGGCGATATCTTCATTCGGGGGGAACTCCAGGGCATGAGACAGGTAAACATCGTGGACATAGTCCACCTGCACCCTTATGTAGCCCTTCCCCAAAGGTATACCATGCACCGTGTCATCCTCCTTGCTGGGAAATGCAACCCCGCGCGCAGCCTCAGTTTGTATTCTGTCGTCGATTAGGACTAGCTGGCACTTGGCAGGACCCTGCAAGAAGTGATCAGCATGTTCATCATAATCTTTGTTAAGCTTACTCATGTACCTTTCGGTCCGAAACAGTTATTACCTTGAGGTGTGGAATGCGCAGTTCCTTATTGGAAGCGCAGCTGCTAGGGCGTAGCATAGGCGATGGTTCAGGACTCTGATTCTGGGAGAACATCGCCATCATCTCAGCCTTTAACTCCTCCTTCAACTCCTCCTTCATCTGCGCCCTAATCCGCGCCTCACGTGCTTCCCATGATCTTGCCCTGGCACTGGAAACGCTCTCCTCTACAAAGAAGGACCTCTTCATATGCCTCGCACCTACGGCAAGCACCCGACCCTTATGATTGGGCTTCCCGATTGCCGAACACAGGATGTCCCTTGACCCTTGGCTTTGAAATGCTCCTTGCTCTTTCTGCTGGCTTACCTCCTCCTGCAGGTCGCAAATATAAATTATTGCTAAAATACAATGGGAAGGGTCAGATGCAATGTACTATGTTAGATATCTTACGATGGTCATGACGATCTGTGCCGTCGCGGGGTTTGGAACGACAATCTGACCGGCAGAGGATTTCTTCGTCCTTGCTAATACCCAGTCGCGTGCCCGCTCCTCGCATATGTGGGAGAAAGGCATCGTTGTCCCAGAGGTTGCACACTCCTCGGCTAGTCGCGCCCACTCTGCCTTCTTCCCTACATACCCACCGGAACCGAGGTGGTGCGTGTGTGTGTTACGCCTCTGTATAGCGATATTCTTCTCTCTCAGCTCCTCCGCCTCGGGCATATTCCTCATCCTTGCGAACTCCTCCCAAACCTCGGGAGTAACAAATGGATACCTTTCGAAGGGAGTACGGTTTTTCAACACGAACTCGGCATGCATGGTAACCCTGAAATGCCTCAAAGCCACACCCATTCTCTTCAAGGCGTACCGTCTCGCATTGATTTCATCTTCCTCTTGTATAATCCATTTCCCCTTAACTTCATCCCATAGTCGGTTCTTCTGCTCATCGCTTACTTCCTTCCTCCAGTCCTTAACTGTGATCGGCACTCTCTCCCTCACCAATTGGCCGAGAAAAGAGGAGTAGCGCCCCTTAAACTTGCTAGGACCCATGCAAACCCCCATGGCATTGAAGTTGAGGACTTGCGGCGTTCTCCCTGTGGCTTCTTTATTCGGTCCTCTGCCCTTTCTTACCTTCCTCGATGGGGTAGAAGCACCTTCTTCTCTCTCTGGCGTTGAGCCGGTGCTCTCTCTTTGCGACATTCCAAACTAAGTACGTATAGGTCAAACCTAAACTTGATGAGAAAGCAATTCAAATTTTTGACATGATTATATCTCACATAAGAGAAAGCAATTCAAATGTCTATCTGTAGACCATCTAAGTACGTACGTACCAACGATGACTCCTTCTCTCCAATTAGGTTAGGTCCTAATCCCATTCGAGGATATGTGGCTCGGGCAAGTTCGTAAGCTGTTGTACAACTCTAGAAAAAATTTCGGCAGCATCTCCCCGCTGTTCTCCAAATACACGTCTCGACAACAGGTCAAGAGGGTGTGTATTCAGAGAACACCAGGGAGATGCGGCCGAAACTTTCTCTAGAGTTTGTACAACAGCTTAAGAACTTGCCTGAGCCACATATCCTCGAACTGTCCAAAATACGTGGACAATTAGAGACTGCTTATTTATAAATATGCCATTTTAGCATACTTATAAACAAGCACCCTCGAACGGGAGACGCATAGGTTACGCAACTAAACTCAATAATAAAGTGCGATAATATAGCAGATGTGACAAGTTTCAAATTGCACTGAGAATATAATCTGCACATATTACTATAGAAGGGTTGCTAAATTAATTAGCCGACATGGATTGCTCTCAGATTGCTATAGAAGGGTTGCTAAATTAATTAGCCGTCCAACTTCTAGATGGCCAATATATCACAGGCTATTACATATGAAAATTTCAGGATTACAACCCTAGAACAACACTGCTCTAGCAATGTATGAATAAGTACAAAGATAGCAATGTATGAATATAGCACCGCTCTAACCTTACCACAATGCATTAAGAGTAAGTGCCACCAAATTGTCGACTAAGAGCGTAAATGAATAAGCACAAAGACCTTTGCTCTAACCCTAGAACAATGCATTAAGAGCAAGTGCCACCAAATTGTCAGCTAAGAGCAGAAATGAATAAGCACAGCACTACTCTAACCCTAGAACAATGCATTAAGAGCAAGTGCCACCAAAATGTCAGCTAAGAGCAGTACTTATCTAGGTCTAGCAAGTTCCTTTAATGATCAGATTAATCAAGCCTCAATTTTAGGCAATCATCATCGAGCTATTTACAACCAATAATAGCCCACAGTCCGATATCGTTCTTACAGTGCGCCGAACAGAGTCGGCAATGGGGGAGGAGCCCGAGGGGGCCGCCGATGGGGGAGGAGTCGGCTGGGGGGACGCGCCGATGGGGGTGGTGGGGGGGAGGCGCCGAGGGGGAGGAGCCGGGGGGAGGAGCCGGAGGGGGAGGCGCCCACGTGGTACCCGCCGATGGGGGAGGTGCCAGGGGGGAGGAGACAGAGGGGGAGGCGCCGGAGGGGGAGGAGCCGGAGGCGGAGGTGGTCGAGCTAGGGTTGTGGAAATGAGGATGAAACGAAATCAGTGCGCGCCGAAATGAGAGTGTGCGCGCCGAAATGTATATGCCCGCCGATCGCAATATGTAATATCTGTGTCGGTTCTTTAAAACAACCGATCGCAATATGTCCACTAACTGTATCGGTTCTCTAAATAAATCGATCGCAATATATACTATCTGTGTCGGTTCTATACAAAAACCGATCGCAATATATACTATCTGTATCGGTTTCTTAAAAGAACCGATTGTGATGACTATGATCCAATCTCTAATTTTTTTGAAACAGAGTCTTCAGTCAAAAGAGTCGAAAAGTCAAATCTTTTTCAAATTTGCTATACTATAAGATCCATTTGACATATATATTCTACAAAATGCTACATTATACAGGGAATTCTTACAACTTAATTTATTTACAATACAACCCTTCTTGATGATCTACACGCATGTAATGTGTTCCATGTGTGCCGTCGTCACCACTAAGACATGCCCCATCTGCAAATGGAGGTGTTTCATCAAATTGGTTGTACTCTTCTTCATCTACGACATTTTCAACTCCAACAATCCTCCTCTTGCCATGAAGTACAACGTGCAACCTCGAATTGGCCGGATCACGCACGTAGAAAACTTGAATTGCTTGCTTTGCGAGGACGAACGGTTCATCTCTATAGGCCAGTCTATTCAGATCAACAAGAGTAAAACCTATCTTGTCGACCTTAACTCCGTGAGGAAGTCTCACCCACTTACATCGGAACAATGAAATTTGGTATATTCCGTAGTCGAGCTCCCATATTTCTTTGATCATCCCGTAGTAACAGTTCATTGCAGTTGAGGATCCTCTTTTCGAGTGATCATCGGACAAAGCATCTATGCTCACACCACTGTTTTGCACTGTACTCTTTGCATCTTGACTTTCAGTATAAAATGTGTAGCCATTAATATCGTAACCTTGCCATGTTTGTATATTAAATCTTGGTCCGTCAGCCAACCATTTGACAGCCTCAGTACTAACGGAGACCTTCACCTTTTCTTTGAACCATGTGAGGAATCGATCGTTGTGTTCTCATGTGATGGAAAGCTCATCCATAAGTGGATTCTCTTCTCGTAATATCAACTTGTGCTGTTGGATGTATGGATGAACTTCTGCGCTGTGTTGCAAGACTGTGAAATGCGCTTTACAGTACATATCAAATTGTGGACTCATTAGATTTGACCCAATGGTTCCTTTGCCACCAAGTCTGCCCTCATGACGAGATATAGGAACACCAATCGGTTGTCTTTTACCTAGATAGTCCATGTAGAACTCAATAACCTCTTCAGTCCCATAACCTTCAATAATACTACCCTCAGGCTTCGACCTATTCCTCATGTATGACTTCAATATACCCATATACCTCTCGAACGGATACATGTAACGCAGGAATGCGGGTCCACAAATCTTAATCTCTCTAACAAGGTGAACAACAAGGTGGACCATGACATCGAAGAACGACGGGGGGAAATGCATCTCAAGCTGACAAAGAGTCTGCACCACCTCACCTTGTAAGTTGTCTAGTATATTGGGATCAATAACCTTGCATGAAATCGCATTGAAGAAATAGCATAGCTTCGTGATTGCCAACCTGACGTCATCTGGTAGAGTATTTCTGATTGCAACAGGGAGCATTTGGGTCATCAAGACGTGACAGTCGTGGGACTTCATACCAAACAACTTCAAATCATCCATAGACACAAGTTTCTTAATGTTTGCGGAGTAGCCCGATGGAACTTTAATATCGTGGAGACACTTGTAGAGGTCTTCTTTCTCCTTCTTGGATAAGGTGTAGCATGCAGCAGGGATGTACGACCCTTTTCCATCCTCCTCCATCACTGCAAGCTTGGGCCTGATTCCCATGTAGGTCATATCGCGGTGAGCATTCACACCATCCTTGGTCTTCTCAGGTATGTTCAGCAGGATGCCTACCAAATTATCACAAACATTTTTCTCAACGTGCATGACATCAATACATTAACGGACATCTAACTCCTTCCAATATGGTAAGTCCCAAAATATCGACCTCTTTTTCCAAATGGTCCTGGGACGAACAGATTTACGGCTCATACCGTACTCGTGATTGATATCCTCTACGCGTGAATATGCTTGCCTTCCACTCATAGGCTGCGGGGCTGCACGAACTTCCCTCTTTCCATCAAATTTGTCATCCATCTTACGATATCGATGACTTCGGGGTAGAAACCTACGGTGACCCATGTACACCGTTTTCTTGGTCGGCAGCCACAAGCTATCAGTGTCCTCTTCACAAATTGGACAAGCTTTGGCTCCCTTCGTGCTGTAGCCCGCCAAATTACCAAGGGCTGGGAAATCATTTATGGTGCAAAATATCATAGCCCGTAGGGTGAAGTTCTCTCTTTTGTATGCATCCCACACCTCGACCCCCTCATTCCACAATTTTACCAAATCCTCAATTAGTGGTGCTAGGTACACATCAATATCATTACCCGGCTGTTTGGGTCCTGAGATTAGCAACGACATCATGATATACTTCCGCTTCATGCATAACCAAGGAGGCAAATTGTATATACACAACAAAACTGGCCAAGTACTGTGTCGACTGCTCATATTACCAAACAGATTCATTCCATCTGTACTCAATCCAAATCTTATGTTCCTCATCTCGGCACCAAACTCCTCATGTTGCCAATCAATGTTTCTCCATTGAGACGAATCAGCGGGATGTCTCAACTTGCCATCTTCCTTTCGAGATTCATAATGCCAACGCAACAATTTTGCCTCTTAGGGATTTGCAAAGAACCGCTCTAAACGGGGAATGATGGGCAAATACCACAACACCTTGGCTGGTGCCCCTTTTTTCACATCTTCACCGTCGTTAGTTCGGTTCTTACGCTTCTTGTCATTACGCTTATCATTTTGTTTGTATCGGGGTACACCACAAACTGGACAAATGAGCAATTCCTTATGGACGTTGCGGTATAGTATGCAATCATTTGGACATGCATGTATCCTTTCTATTTCCATTCCCATGGGACATAATAGCTTCTTCGCTTCATAAATACTTGTTGGCAACTCGTTTCCATCTGGAAGCATATCCGATAGAAGTATTAAAAGTGCATTGAAACTTGTATCTGTCCAACGGTGTTTTTCCTTCAGTTCAAACAATGCAAAGACCGAACCCAACTTGGTGTATTTCCCTTTGCAACCCGAAAACAATGGTTTAGCATCGTCATCCATCAAGCTTTTAAATTTTTCGAACTCTCTTTCCGTGTAATTTCCCTCCACATCCCGCAACATTTGATCTAAATTATCCTCGTCAAACATATCACGCTCCAACTCATGATCGGCTTCCAACATGTCTTCGTTGCATATCACAGGGGTACTACCTATCTCCCCATGATGGATCCAACACGTGTAATTCCTCACGAAGCCACGTCGAATCAAATGACCTTCAATTTGAGCTGAGTTGTTAAATCTCCTGAGATTGGTGCAATCAATACAACGACAATATATGAACTTTACACCCCTCATAACCATATCTACTTCTGCAATTCTTATGAACTCCTTAACTCCCCTCTGAAATTCAGCACTCACACGGCTTTTTTGATACATCCATGCCTCATGGTCCATCTACAATTAAACCACAAACAATAAATTAATAATGCCGTAATCAATGAAATAAAAGAAGGGTTGAAGCATTAACAAAGTTGAGAGATTAAATGATCTGTTGACCAACTAAGTACATACGTACCAACGATGACTCCTAATTGCTAATTAGGTCAGGTCCTAATCCCATTCGAGGATATGTTGTTCGAGCAAGTTCCTAAGCTATTGTACTAACTCTACAGAAAATTTCGGCAGCATCTCCCTGCTGTTCTCCAAATACACGTCTCGACAACATGCCAAGAGGATGTGTATTCGGAGAACACAGGCCAGGGAGATGCTGCCGAAACTTTCTCTAGAGTTTGTGCAACAGCTTAGGAACTTGCTCAAGCCACATATCCTCAAACTGTCCAAAAAGCGTGGACAATTCGAGAGTGCTTATTTATAAATATGCCATTTTAGCATACTTATAAACAAGCACCCTCGAACGGGAGACGCATAGGTTACGCAGTCTAATTAACTACTATATCATTGATCATATTAATTATATTGAAACAATGATGACATGTAATGTACACATTCACCAAATAAAAAAATTAATTTAAGTCCTACTGCAATATTGAAGGGATTTCTAAGAATTAATGCTGATCACCTTTTGAGGAAAACCACAAATGAGGGAAATCTAGCTCCTGATCAAGCTAGCTAGGGTTTCAATTAACTTTAACCTTCAACCCACTGATCTCCTCCACGATTTAATTTCTCAACTATACACTCTGCTAATGACACCAAATCAAAATCGAATAATGTGCATTAATACAAAATTGAAGGGATTTGAAGGAATGGCGCCCACCTTTTGAATAAAGCCAGAAAATATAGAAATCTCCTCGAAGTATTAAATTACCCTCTTCACACACATCCTCAAGACTTTCATATTTTCTCATCCAAATATAAGTTTAAACCAGAGTATTCGTTTTTTGAAGCAACGACGGATTTTATTTGGCTCCAGAACACCAACTCGACGAGAGTTAATAAGTTCATCCCGAGTCTAGACGGCACATATATATACATGAGCGAACCTCATCACAATCGGTTCTATACAAGAACCGATTGTGATTAAATAGTTATCACCGTCACTTATATGTAAAACTGACTGTGATAATTTGGATCCTCAACACTGTCGGTTTCTTTATAGAACCGATACACATAATATATCATAGTCGGTTCTGAAAAAGAACCGACTGTAATAAGATAAGTCATCACAATCGGTTCTGGATAAAAACCGATACGGATATTCATCCACCCCCTCGTCTTCCCCGCAAATTTGACCGTTCAAACATACCTAGCATTGATCACACCATCGATCGCGTTCCCTGATCAATGTATAAAGTATGCAGCAATGGCAGTGCCTCCTGGTCATCGGTAGTCGTCCATCTTCCAGCGTGCACACCGCCGACCATAGCAATGGCAGCGCCTCCTTCTCCGGCAAGGTCTGACTCCACCGTGGAGTCACCTTATAACTTCCATCCTCCAGCGTCCTCACCGCCACCTCACTCCGGCGGGGCGCCGGCGCCCCAGCTTTCTCCCGACGTCTCTCCCGGCGCCTCACCCCAGCCGGGCGCCTCCAACGCCAGCAGGAAGAGCCCCAGGGAGGAGGAGGAGGAGGACGAGGAGGAGGAGGAGGAGGAGGAGGAGGACGAGTGGGTCACCACCCGTTGGGGGACCGACGCCTCGTCTAGTTCATCATCGGAGGATGAACAACTCGGCGTAGCCTCCAGCGACAACGACTCTGGCGACTCGAGTTGCTCTTTACCCTCGGGCGAGAGCCGCGAGTGGTAAATGTAATATATTATCTGTAATGCAGTCCGTTAATATCTTTATATAATTATAAACAATTAATGTCGTTATATATTGTAATGAAGTATAATGTGTGGAAAATGGTGTATATATTATTATTATCTGCTGCTGCTATATAATGTTATATATAATTTGCATCACTACATGTCTATATAAATTGTCTGAGAGTTGAGCCAACAGTTGGGATTGTAGCAGACTGGTCATCATCCGAAAAAACAAGTTGCACAAATATTAAAGCATGAATGAAGGGTAGATGAGGATTACTTACCCCTTCGTTTGCTTTAAGATTTGTGCAACTTGTATTAGGAGGGAAAGCATTTTGACAAATATTACACACAGAAACAAAAGATACATCACTATCGGTTCTACAAAGGACTGACATAGATAATAACATTATCTGTGTCGGTTCATTACAAATACCGATTGTGAAGAGTATATCATTATCACAGTCGATTCTTTCTAAGAGCTGATTGTGATAAGTTGTCCATAATCACAATCGGTTCTTAGAAAAGAACCGATTGTGATAACTCATTTCCTCATCACAATCGGTTCATTTGTAAGAACCGATTGTAATGAGGGATCCTTGTCACAATCGGTTCTTTCTCAGAACCGATTGTGATGTTGAAACGGGTTATCACAATCGGTTCTTTAACGAACCGATTGTGATGATAATTATCATCACAATCGGTTCTTTCTCAGAACCGATTGTGATAATCTGTTTCTAAAATTTACAAATGACATACACGTATCACAATCGATTTTTTAGTCAAAATTTCGGAACCGACATAGATGAAGCGATAGTGATGTATCATTCTGTAGTAGTGACATAAAATGATAAAACCACGATCGCAACTTGCAATTGTATGTATATTGATTTTGTTTGACACTTTGTTTGACTTTTCTTGCTGTTATCGAAATTTGAGTTTTGCCATGTTCTTATTTAAACAACGAGTAGATACCGACGTTGCAAATTCCGTCGTCAACGACAGTGGAATTGATCTAACTGCAGAAGAACAAGGCAAGCACCCTCCTTGATCATCTTGAGCCTAGATTTCATAATTATCTAAAATATGTTTAATAACTTGCCTGCATGCTCTATGTTTCTAGCAAACGTTTATTTTGTGAATGCTGGTAGTTATAACCACATTGATGGACTCCCCTCAATTATCTTGAGAACGTGAACCTTGGTAACCCTATAAAATGGTTGGGCTAAACTGGGAATATTTGATTACTAAATTGCTCATGCTTAGCACTGTTCTAGGGAATTGTGGGCAACATTTATAGATATGTTCCTCTTTCTCCATAAGATTGTAAATGGTTACTTAGATCATAAAGAATGTTGGTAGTTTGTTAAAAATAGAAATAAAACTGTGACACTACGTTTTGGTGTGACATTACAGATTGTGAAATTAGAGAAGAAAATCTTACGGCTAGAGGTTTACTCGCGTTTTTGGGCCTTTTGAAGTGTTGTGACACCACGGAGTGTCGTAACCTTATTTAACGTGCATGATAAGGTTAATAACATTATGAGATGTGGAATTAAGGTTAAAACTATAGGATATGGAGGTTAATAGCTTTTCCGGGCCGTTTTCGGGACGTTTCCGGGGTTTTGGGCCTTCCCGGGGGAGTTTGGGCCTTGGTGGGCTTTGGTGGGATGGAGTAGGTCTCCGTAACGAACTAGGTTTGGGTGTGGGGGCTGGTAAAAGGGCTCCCCACCAGCCCTTCGGGCGTCCACCCCAGCCCTAGGTGCGCCCCAACCTCTTCCCCTTGTGCCCTAGCCGCCACACCTCTCCCTCCCCTCTTGTGCCATGCGCCTCCACCTCCCCCTTTGCCCCCATTGCTCCCCACCTCTCCACCACCTCTCCTCCACCCCCTTGCTGCCCTAGGGTGACCTCCCCACCCCTGCATCCTCATGGATCCATCCGAGGAGCGAGGAGCGAGGAGCAAGGAGTGAGGAGCGAGGTGCGAGGAGCTTGGAGCGAGGAGATCGATTGGAGTTTTCGTGCGTCGGGCAAAGGTATGATCATGGGGATCCTCGGGGATGAGCTAGGTACTGTTATTAGGGAGTTTATCAAGTTTTTTTTGATCAATTGGAGGCGCTGGATTTGAGTAATTTGGGTTAGATCTAGATGTTGCCACGTTTCTGTTTTCGGGCAGATTGAGCAGTCGAGCTAGGGTTCGCGTTTTCGCCAATTTAGAGTTCGAATATGACTGTACGGACTTTTAAGAAGTTTTAGATAATTTCATTATATTTCCGTGCATATAAAGAACGTTAAATTCCGCCCAGCCGTTTGAAAGTTATGACTGTTTTACCGAGCGTATTAAAATCTGTGACGCGATTGGAACAGATCTCGGTAATCTGTAGATTAGACGACATTAGAGTCCGATTCAGTCTTTCCCTATACCTAGAGAAAGTTGGGAAATTTCCTAAGCTACGCGAGGATGTACTCGTTTAATTGATTCGGAGTCCCAGAACTCAAGTTATGCTTTTTGCAAGGCTGCTGTCCCGTCGGGACAGAACCTCTGTTTTTAGGTTTTGCGAGTAGTGGGCAATGTCGGGTTAGATGGGGTTTTGCGTACTGTTTTGTGGGCATGATTGTGAGTGTGTGATGCCTATGTGCAGGTGGTGTGACACCGGGAGTGCCCTCGACTTCCCACAAATCCGTCGCCCGCGGTTGAGGCAAGTGTGTTCTAATGTATAGCGGATTGTAGGTTGCTTGTTGATATTGGATGAAAGATTGAATACTTGCTATGATCACTTGCCTTGCTTGCTGTTTTCCAATGATATATTGAGTATGATTATCATGATATGATGCTATGTGTCTATACTTATCATGATTCGATGCCATGTGTAATATTTGTCATGATGAGATGCCATATGTTTATGTACATGTGAAATATGATAATTGGCATAGTTGCATGCATGACATGAGATGGGGCGAGCGCGGTGAGAAAGTCATTAACTAATCCGGGAAAGGCCGGTGAGAAAGTTATGACTAGTCCTGAACGCCATTGAGTAAGACCTACATCGTGATTCCATTCACGTGGTGAATGGAAGCGAGGAGTAGGCACCCTCCATCTTCGGGATGGAAGGGGGGAGAGGGTGCACACCGACGGGTGTGTACTCAACCATACCGGTATGAGTTTCCAAGGAGATATGAGCATAACATTGCATTGCATTGCATTGCAATACATATTTAATGGTGATGATGTTGTTATGTGCTCAAGTATGAGATGTTATATGTGATGTAAGGTATTATTGTCTTGTAAATGATCTTGTTGTCCATTACAATATGCTTGCTGAGTTTTCGAACTCACGCTTGTGTTTTATGTTGTTTTTAGGTACTTTGAGATCGGCATGCGGGAAAAAGGGGTCTAGCTACACTTCTACACGTAGCTCCACCATCATAGTCCATAATTAATCACTTGGAGACATGATATTAAGAGTTGTGCCATAAACTTAATGTAGGGTTTAATTTAGCATGCTTGTGATTCCTTATTTGCTTGGTTATAGCTTATGAAGTGGTTGAGCATGCTTTTATTGGCGTAATTTGATGATATATCCATTTATGTTGATGTTTTATTTGTCGTGTGCTATGACATATCTTGCCATGATATTGATATTGTGTTAATTCATGTTAAAACAAAGGAGATGCTGCCGAAATCTCGGTTTTTAGCATGTGCGCCTTTGCTGGAATTTATGTTTAATTGTGGTATTTAGATGTTGTTTAGCTTATGTTTGGTAGCATTCAGGCATATTAAATGCCGGGGTGTTACAAAAACTATAAATTTGATGTGGGTGATTATTGGCAAATAGTGGGTTGTGCGAGTGTTAACTTGCACGTAGTTAGGGGGGAGATCATTGTCCATGTCACTTCAAGGACCGAACATAGTGTTGTATGATCCAAGTCTAACCGTACTGCTATAGCAGCTCAATTTTTGAGCTTTTAGAGAGTTTCAAAATTTGTAACAGCTTTAAAATGAAAAGATAGAGAAATTAAAAATATAGATTTGAAATTTAGGCCTTGGGTTGAGATTTTCACCATTTATTAAATTTCTCTGGACCTTGCCATTTAAAGAAAAGCTTTTAATGATTAAAAGTAGTGAATCCTTAATTTTTGGTTTCAAAATCAAACAAACAAATAAATCATTCACAAAAACATCAATATTAACAAAAAGATTAAAAGCAACAATTAAATTTTCAATTTAGTTCTTATATATATAGTTACCTCACAGTATGTAGAGACCTACCCAGAACTCAAACTAGAAATCACTAGAGTCACGCTTGTCTTAACCTACCTCATTAAGCATAAGAAAAACAAAAGTAAATCATCACAGTAATAAGCAATGCCCAATGGTTGTTGAGGATTTTTTTTATGTGGTACTAATAGTTGTTGAGAGTCCACCAAAAAAGAAATCAATTCAAAATTACCTTTATAAAAAGAGAATCAATAAGACAAGATCTGCTGTTTCTGAAAAGCAAAAATAAATTTTCAACACAAAAGATACTCAATCAAAAGGTGATCTCTTAAATATTTGACACATTTGAATTTCAAATTTTTTATCTGATGAGATAATGGAGTAACGAAGCTACCCACCAAAAATCAGATCCAGATCAAGTATAGTAAATTATGATGAAAATAACAAGCTCTGCCACACAAAGAACTCATATAGAAAATTTAGGGCTTGGTAAAAACCTCATAGCTTCAAAACTATAAGTCATATGAACTTTCCACTTGGAGAGATTAATAGATATGAAAGTCATGAAACTTTTTCAACAAGAATAACCCCAATATAAGATAATATAAATTTTATATAAAATAAACAAGGACTGCTGCACAGAGAAAACAGAATTGAACAAGAAATCAAGAAAGAAACTTCAAGAACACAAACTTCAAGATTTCTCAAAGATTGAACATAGAAGAAGTGAAGCCTAGATGATTGGGATATGATCTAAAGAGATTCATCCATCAATCATTCATCCTTGGCTTAAGAACCACAAGCATTTAGAAGGAGGGGACGCAAATGTGCGGAATTTGAATGCTTGAAAGTAAATACTAAAATTAAATTATGTAAAGTAAAGACATAATGTAAATGTGGAATTTAAATTCATAAGGATTAGTAAAGAAATCTTTATAATGGAGTAAAAAATCATTGGAGCTCATCGGCGACCTCTTTCCGGTGGCGGACTTCAAGCTCATCTGCGAGCTTCTTCCGGCAGTCAGACTAGAGCTCATCTGCGACAACAATGACTGGACGAAGCGTGCCAGACTCTTCCTGCAAGACAACACCACAGAGATCAATGACGATATCGCTATCATAGACCATTACGTGTTTGGAAATCTTCATACAGTTTTTCCGCATATCCTCTTTTTGAAATCTGGCAGTGATGTATACAGCATGTCATTGAAAGTTCCTCAGAGATCCTTCGTTCTATTTAATGTCTTTCTCGACATCACAGGTTGTGACTTCGATATTTACCAGCTCGATCGTGATATGAATATGAAGAATAGGCTCTGCATAGTTACTTGCCCTAACAAAGAAATAACTGACACGGTGGTTATGCAGAGCTGCAACAATACCAGGTGTTGCACCATTTCGCTGCAATATCCTATTCTCTACTTCCAGCTCTAGTTTGTTCGCCACAAGAAGCTGAAAGCGCTGCCTTCTAATCGAAGCTCTCTGTGGGATAGAATCAATATGACTTCTAATTTGGTCGAACTCACCTGAAGCATTGTCGATCCGTCAACATGCTCTACCGCGGTGGATAATGGGACGAACTATGCCTGTGTCAACAAGCATAGTATGTGCTTCGATTCATTACTTCTTACATCCATACTAGATCAGCTACTGTGATTCTATAATCTTCTAAAAATATACCTAAATATAATAAACAAGTCTTTAGATGAGAAGACAGATCGTAATAGCTAAAGGATAATATCCTTTGCATCTCCTCCACACTATTATCTTCTATAAATCGAAGACCAAAAGAATTGAGCAAAGTATACCATTGATCCTCTGTGTTTATCTACTTATTGCAAGCCAGAAAATTGGCCATAGTAAAAATAACGTCTTCCTCCACCACAGAAGATGATGTAGGGGACATGGGCCCCTACGGTAGGGGACACGTGCCCCTTACGGTGGGGGACATGTGTCCCCTGCAACACCTAGGGAGTGCGGAAGCAAGCCGGCACCGTGGCACGGCAGACGAGCATGCAGGTACAACTCTATTGTCTTTTAAAATGATTTATAAGATTGTAAATCCAACACACGTATTTGAAATTTACTAAAAGTACAATATAAATAGTTCTAAGGACTAAAAAAATCCCAAACCATTAAAATTAAAACCAATTCACTCAACAAATTTGATTTGTTGAAGAGGTGATCTTGTAACACTTTTCAAATTTTTGAGGGTGTTGACTTGATTCTGTAAACAAAAATGCATCGCTCCCTCCTTGCAAGGAACTCAAAAGAACCTTCTAAACCTAGGCTTTGGATATTGTGCATGTTGCATGCAGACTTCACAAAAGATTTCTCCAGCTCCAAGCTATGATTATGAAATCTAATTTCGAGCTTCCTCAATCTTCTTAGCTTGCCCAGATCTTCCACAATGTTTGGGGACTTGTTGCTGATATAGAGCAACCCCAGCTCTTCCATGGATGTTAGATTCCCAATCCCATATGAAAGCCGTTCCAAGTCGTCAAGAAGTAGGCACATCAATCTTCTAAGCTCAACAATAGGTGGCAATTCATTCAACTATCATTGCTGCTTACATCTAGCATTTGCAAAAACTGTATTTTCATATCTATGCTAGGAGATCACGAATACCTGTACCTCCTAGACCTAGGTACCTGATGTGAATTAAATTCCTAACATCCCTAAGGTTAAGATGACTACTTTCCCGAAGATCACATCTACTCAGACCCAATACACGTAACCTCAAAGATCGAAAGAGGCGGCATTAGATTAGTAGCAGGTGGAAAGACAGTAATGGTTCTCACTTGTGATACGAAATCAGGAGCCATGGGTTGATCTAAGTTAATCGAAGTATTTTGGAGGGATAACATGCGAACCTTGCTTTGTGGATTAGTTGTGCTTCGCTCAATGCCATCCAATACAGCTACAAGGTTTTCATGTATAATATCAAGATCAAACTTTTATTTATGAGACTATTGAAGTAACTCTGCCCAACCTGAAATAGGCTAGTTTATGGTTTTTCAAAATGGAGAAAACCTTCAGCTATCCACCACCATATCTGATCATCTGTCGTGA
This sequence comes from Rhipidocladum racemiflorum, assembly GCA_036346355.1. Taxonomy (NCBI): domain Eukaryota; kingdom Viridiplantae; phylum Streptophyta; class Magnoliopsida; order Poales; family Poaceae; genus Rhipidocladum; species Rhipidocladum racemiflorum. The sequence continues at coordinate 51,304,426 of CM070578.1, read as the reverse complement.
TACTATAATCTTATGGAAATATACCTAGATATAATAAACAAGTTTTCAAATGAGACGGTAGATCTTAATAGCTAAAGGATAATATCCTCTGCATCCCCTCCACACAATTATGTTCTGTAAGTACACGACCAACAGAATTGAGAAAAGTATACCATTGATCCTCTATTTTTATCTACTTATTACAAGCCAAAAGACTAGCTATAGTAAAATAGATCCTTCCCCCATCGCGGAAGGTGTATGCAGGGAGTGCGGAAGCAAGCTGGTTTCGTAGCATGGTAGACGAGCATGGAAGATACAACTCTATAATCTTTTAAAATGATTTCGTAAGATTGTAAATCCAACATATATATTTGAAGTCTTAAACATCCCAAACCACTAAAATTATAATCAATTCAATGAACAAATTTAATTTGTCAAAGAGATGATCTTATAAAACTTTTCAAATTTTTGAGGTTATTAACTAGATTCTTGAAAGAAAAAGGCATCGCTCCCTCCTTGCAAGGGATCCAAAAGAACCTTCTAAATCTATGCTTTAAATATTGTGCATATTGCATACAGACTCCACAAAAGATTCCTCCAAATCCAAGCTACAATTATGCAATCTAATTCTGAGCTTCCTATGATATATCCAAAACCTATGATATATGCAAGCTGATTCAACAGGATTGCTATCATGATTATTTTGCATAAAGCCAAATTGAATTGTAAATACTGAATAATAGATTGAAAGCGAAATTGAATAAAAGCAATTCAATAGGTATATAAAATAATGAACTGGTAAATGAATAAGAAACATCTCTCCATTCCTTCATGAATGTGAGAAACCATATAACCAATGCCGATGCATGGCATAAAACCAACATCAACACATGGCAAGAATTCATCTTAACTGCCAACACATGGCACGACAGATGAACACAACCTTGTCAACACATGACAAGCATTGAGTTATCTATAAGGTAACTTCTATTACCAAAATCTTTATTTCTTTCCATTTTTATGAAAATTTCCAAAACAACTAACTAGTGCAAGTTCACCAAGTGCTCAAATATTTTTGCATATTTGAGTTGTTTAAAGTACATGGATCTTAACAAAATTTGTTTCATTCAAATCGGAGTTCATTTGCTCAAATTCTATTCATAGCTCATTTTAAACCTATTCTTTAGATTCAAATTCGAAATTCAAACAAAGGTCAAATATTCATTATTTTTGCATAAACAGAAACTAGAGATCAAAATATGAATATAAAAATTTATTTCACTTCATCTGGACATTCCTAGCAAGAGATATAAATGAATGAATTAAATAGGGCAAAAATGATAATAAAATAAAAAAACATTGGCAGCAATGGAGCTTGAACTCGCGACCTGGAGCTTCACACGGCTGTGTACTACGGCTACGACTTCCTAAGTTTCAACGCCACCAAGGATGACTACACCGGGCTTCTCGCGAAGATGTTCACCCTGTTCTCCAAAGGTAGCAGCAACATGATAGACCGAAGCATCTATGTGCTGCATCGGCAGAACGTCAACAAGAAGCCATTCAGGTGGTCGATACTGGAGCTACTCGGCGCCGGCGACAACAAGACCATGCTGGCGATATGGCAATACAACCTCTACGTCACAGGCTTTACGGACAAAGACGGCAACCGGTTCATCTTCAGTAATCGTCCGCGGTGGCTGATCCCGGTGGTGAGCGTCTTCCGCTTCAGCGACAACTACGGGGATCTCATAGGAAAGTATACGAACCTATACAAGGTGCGCGTGAGCAAGCAAATGACCATGGATGCCATTGAAATGGTCACGAATTTCGCTCCCAGGGAGACGGCCGACGTCAGCTACATCGCACGAGCCCTGGGGATAATGGCGGTCACCTTCGCCGAGGCATCGCGGTTCTCGGAGTTTGACGGCCTCATTGGGCACAATTGGGAATCCGGCGCTGACTTTGCTGAGCTCCACAAACTGGTTATTAAGTGGAGAGTTCTCTCTTGTGCCCTCATGATCTCTGTGCAGGAGGGTGGCACGTGGAATAGCAACAAAGCCAGGCAATTGAGCCAAGATAACGGCATCCGCACCATCCATGACGCGCTGATGGCCCTCAAACTTGCCCTTTGGCCATGGAGAGAGCTTTGCTCCAAGACCATAACGTGGCTCAAGTGAAGGCCCTTTCCTTAATAATTACCTAATATACGAGTAGTAACTAGTAGTAAGTACACATAGCTGTATGGCGTGCCCCGTGGGATGTTTTTCATCACACAAATGCATGCATGTACCCCCACGATTAGCACACAAATAAATAAATACTCAAATCGAATAAAAAAATGTTGTTCCTTGAATACTTACTACTACTTCGACTGGTACTTGATGTGCTAGATTTTTCTTTTACGCACGATGGTGTGTGTGTGACAAGTGTTTCTATAGTTCAGCAAAAAGTGCCGGCAGGCGTTAGCGACTCGGGGGGCTGTCCTTCGTGCAAAGGACCTCCAATGCATCCCTGGTCGTGCGCGTGTTCAACGATCCATTTTTAGGCTAGCTGAGCTTGCATGATTTTGTATTAGTAATTCATTTCAAAGGCGCTAGATAGTAGCAGTAGCATGCTGCTTGTTGAGGGATGTATAGGGACCTCGCCTACTATAGAGAAGCTGATCGACAGAAAACCGGTCGCCACCTTGATGGCGGGATTTGACTTTGAGTGGGACTAACGGAGAAGGCGGCGCTGCCGTCGCTAGGTTTAGAGGGAGGATGTTTTTTTATTGACAGGGACGAGGGGACGCATGAGACGAGCATCACAGAGTGAAGCTGTATTGGAGCGAGCCGAGCCGAGTCTGTGTCGCTGCAAGGCTTGGAGGTGGAGCGCGACTGGGCAGCGCCGGAGATTACAGTGGTAGGATCGGTATTTCACAAGAGAGGCCGTGAGTCGTCCGCCGAGGCGAAAGCGAGGCATACTCCTTACGCCGAGCCGACTACACCTCCTGAGCCGTGTACGACGCCGGCGATGGCGAGGCCTCCTCGTTTGTCCTGCTGACTTCAACCCCCATGTCATCGGCGTTGATCCAGCAGGTTCTTGTCACCGCGTCCAACGCTTTATTGGCTACTCTGGTTTTCTCTCGCTACTCCCTCCTCATTGGCAGCCTATGTTGTCGTAGTTTCCATCCATGTCGTTATGGCGTGCTTACTCACCATGTGCTCGATGAAATGACTTGTTGCTACTATGTGCAGATTTTGCCTGTGCTTCCTGCAAGGTTACTCACATTATGATTTTTTGACTCAATAACTACTTAGTCGCTAGTTGTGGTTCTCGTTTAGAACTGAGAAGCTCATTAAAAATTAAATGAGATTTGACCATATTTAATTGGGAGCCTCTTTGTAGTAGGTGGTTGCTTTTAAGCGGTTAGAGCAGGACCGATCTCCTTTTCCTCCTCTGTCTCCCGATCCCCTTCTTCCTCGAGCAGCCAGCTCCCCTTCTCTCCCCACCCCCCGTCGCCTCCTGCGCCGCCCACAGTGGGCGGCGAGCTCGCTGCTGGCCACCTCGTCCCCCAGCCACCGCCCCCGCACCACCCCCGCCCACCCTAACGTCTCCGCCGCCTGTGCAGACCCCCCTCCACCACCGCCCGACCGCCATCTCCCCCTCCCCCAGCTCCGACGGTCGCCTCCGCGCCGCCCCGTCGAGCCCGACCGACCGCCAAGCCACCGCCTCCCCCGACCTCCTTCTCTACGCCCGGAGACACCCCACCGCCACCGCCACCCCCAAATCCCTAACCCTAACCCTAACTTCACTGGATATGAGGAATACGGCGATGCGGCGGCGCCAGAGACGAGGAAGGCGGCGGCGGCGCGATGCCAGAGACGAGGAAGATGGCACACACAGAGGTGCCCCTCCACTCCCCCAAATCGGCAGTCGCCTCCTCAAATCCAGCAGAGCAGGCAACTACCGTGTAGAAAAACCGTATTTAATTTGCGTGCAGCCAGACAAAGGAGATTGGATGGTGATCATTGGGCAGTTCTTTGATGCAATTTGCCACCACATCAAATTGAATAGATTTTGTGCATTTAATCATTGTAATTGTCAAGTATAAGTGTTTGTTTTCCTATTAAATCGGAGTTCATTTGCTCAAATTCTATTCATAGCTCATTTTAAACCTATTCTTTATATTCAAATTTGAAATTCAAACAGAGGTCAAATATTCATTATTTTTCCATAAACAAAAACTAGAGATCAAAATATGAATTTAGAAATTTATTTCACTTTATTTGGACATTCCTAGCAAGAGATATAAATGAATGAATTAAATAGGGCAAAAATGATAATAAAATAAAAAAATTGGCCGCAATGGAGCTTGAACTCGCGACCTGGAGCTTCACATGCACGGATGTGTACTAACACTGAGCTATATTGTTCCTTGTGAGAAGTGAGCTAGCAAAGTATACTTGAGATGAACGCACTAGGTATCAAGGAAAAAGGAGAAAAAATGCAACAAAGTCGGCTGTGATAGGGTTCAAACTCAGGATTTATGGACTCAAGCGCAGGGATCTAACCACTAAGCTATAGTGTGTCTTGTGACAAGGATACATGTCCAAGTATTTGAGGTATACCTCTCCTGCTATCTTTGCATGCAGCATGTAGTTTGGCTGAAGCAAGAAGGAAGCAGTGTAGTTCGCTTCTCCGGTTGTCGCAGCTGCAAGCAGATGGTAGGGAAAGGAGTTCAGATGTTTGCAAAGGACTCCAAATGTGAAAGAAACTTGATCAAGATCTCACCCGAGCTAGATAATGGCAGTAGCAGTATGCACTCTTGCTGTGAGCTAGCTTGGCCGAAGGAGAAAGAAGATGTCTTGTGGCTGGAGCTTCAGACGACCAGAGCTGCAAGCAAAAGAATGGATGAGGTAAGTAGAGGATTAAGATGCCATGGCATCAGTCAGGAGGAGTACTCTAACACCACAATGCCAAGTAGTCTGGCTCCCTCTTGCTCAGGCATCCACCGGTGAGGAAAGAGGAAGACGGTGGCACGGTGCTCACGGCGCTCTGGTAGAGAGCAGAATAGGGAGGAGAAATGAAGATGTTGAGACTTATATGCAGCTCTAGCGGAGAAGGCGAGGTGGTCGGGCTGCATAGTGGCAAGACTGTCGGGCGTGGCCGTGTGGTGCGCTCTCTGTGCTCACGTGCGCGCGTCGTAGCCTGGCTCGACCGCGTGGCGGCATGGGCACGGGAGCAGTGAAGAGCGACGGTGTGAGGCTGGAGAGTTCATTAGATTTAAACTATCATTTCATGTCTCAAAGTGACTCGATAGCTTCTAGAAATTTTCTTACACAAAGATCGTTGAGCGAAGCTTCGGATGCACTTGGTTTCATTTAGTTTGGATTTTTAGAATTTAACTAAAATTCTTCAAAGTTTGTTTGTTTTAAATCTTTAATTGAATTTTTAGAGCTCTCGCATTCTATGCAAAAATTCAATAAAATTTGTATTTGATCATATCTTGAGTTCTAGTAGAATTATTTCCCATATTATGTTGTTTGGAAATTCTATGAGTTCCGTTAGTACATGCTAGTCTAAGTGAATTTTGTTAATTTTAAGAATTTTGATTTTGATTTTTTTTTTTCTTCGAGTCAATTCAACAAAATTGCATTTAAAGGATTCAAAATGAAATTGAACATACACATGATGATTTTATTTAATCTATAAAATTCTCAGGATGTTACAGATCATACTTCTATTTATGAGCTCATTGAAGTAACTCTTCCCAACCTCAAATAGGCTAGTTTGTGGTTTTAGAAAACCTTCAGCTATCCACCTCCATATCAGATCAGTTGTCGTGATTCTATAATCTTTTGGAAATATACCTAGATATACTAAACAAATCTTCAGATGAGAAGGTAGATCGTAATAGCTAAAGGAAAATATCCTTTGCAACTCTACACTATTATCTTTTGTAAATCCCTGACCAATAGAATTGAGCAAAGTATACCATTTATCCTCTATTTTATCTATTTATTACATGCCAAAAGACTAGCTAGCGGAAGACGCGGTAGGGGACACGAACCCCGTGCGGCAGGGGATGCTTGCTCCCTGTGGTGGGGGACATGTGCCCCCTGTAGTGCCCATGGAGTGCGGAAGCAGGCCGGCTCTACAGCACGGCAGACGAGCATGGCAGGTAGAACTGTATAGTCTTTTAAAATGTTTTCATAAGATTGTAAATCTAACACACATATATAAAATTTACTAAAAGTACAACACAAATAGTTCTAATGTCTTAAAAATCCCAAACTACTAAAATTAGAATCAATTCAATCAACAAATTCCATATGTTGAAGAGGTGATCTTGTAACACTTTTCAAATATCTGAAGGTGTTAACTTGATTCTATAAAGAAAAAGGCATCGCTCCCTCCTTGCAAGGGATTCAAAAGAACGTTCTAAATCTAGCCTCTGAATATTGTGGGTGTTGCATACAAACACCTTAATAGATTCGTCCAACTCCAAGCTACAATTATGCAATCTAATTCCAAGCTTCCTCAATCTTGTCAGCTTGCCTAGATCTTCCACAATGTTTAGGGACTTGTTGTTGATAGAGAGCAACTCCAGCTCTTCCATGGATGTTTGACTCCCCATACCATCTGGAAGCCCTTCCATGTCGTCAAGAAGTAGGCAAATCATTCTTCTCAGCTTAACAATAGGTGTTGTTTCCTTCAAATCATCATTATTGCTTACATCCAGCATCTGTAAAAACTGCAGTTTTCATATCTCTGCTACGAAATCACAAATATCTATACCTCCTAGACCTAGGTACCTCAATTGAAATAAACTCCCAACATCCCTGTGTTTAAGATGGCTGCTTCCCTGAAGATCACATCTACTCAGATCTAATACACATAAAACCTCAAAGCTCAAAAGAGGCAGCATTAGATTAGTAGCAGGTGGAAAGAAAATAATGAACCTCACTTGTTATACGGAATCAGGACCTGTGGGTTGATATACCTTGCTCGAAGTATTTTTGAGGGATAACCTGCAAACCAAGCCTTGCAAATTAGTTATGCTTTGCTCAATGCCATCCAATACAGTAACAAATTTTCAATTGTAATGGTAGGATCATGCTTCTATTTATGAACTCATTGAAGTAACACTTCCCAACCTCAAATAGGCTAGTTTGTGGTTTTTCACACTGGAGAAAACCTTCAACTATTTACCGCTATATCAGATCAACTATCGAGATTCTATAATCTTCTGGAAATACACCTAGATATAATAAATAAGTCTTCAGATGAGAAGATGGATCATAATAGCTAAAGGATAATATCCTTCACACTATTATCTTCTGTAAATCCACGACCAATAGAATTGATCCTATGTTGTTATCTACTTATTACAAGCCAAAAGACTAGCTAGTGGAAGGTGTAGCAGGGGACACGCGCCCCCTATGGTGAGGGGCACGTGTCCCCTATAGCGCACAGGGAGTGCGGAAGCAAGCCATCTCCGCGGCACGGCAGACGAGCATGGCAGGTACAACTCTATTATCTTTTAAAATGATTTCATAAGATTGTAAATCCAACACACATATCTGAAATTTACTAAAAATGCAATACAAATTGTTCTAAGGTCTTAAAAATCCCAAACCGCTAAAATTAAAATCAATTTAATCAACAAATTTTATTTGTTGAAGAGATGATATTGTAACACTTTTCAAATATTTGATGTTGTTAACTTGATTTCGTAAAGAAAAAGGCATCGCTCCCTCCTTGCAAGAGATTAAATAGAACCTTCTAAATATAGGCTTTGGATATTGTGCAAGTTGCATACAGACTCCACAAAAGATTCCTCCAACTCCAAGTTATAATTATGCAATCTAATTCTATGCTTCCTCAATCTTATCAGCTTGCCTAGATCTTCTACAATGTTTGGGGACTTGTTGCTGATAGAGAGCAACGACCCCTGCTCTTCCATAGATATTATATTCTCCATCCCATCTGGAAGGACTTTCATGTCATCAAGAAGTAGGTACATCAATCTTCTCAGCTTAACAACAGGTGTCAATTCCTTCAAATCATCATTGCTGCTTACATTCAGCATCTGCAAAAGCTGTAGCTTTCATATCTCTGTTGAGAGATCACAAATACTTGTACCACCTTGACCTAGGTACCTTAGGTGAAATAAACTCTCAACATCTCTAGATTTAAGATGGCTACTTCCCTGAAGTTCACATCTACTCAGATCCAATACACGTAAAACCTAAAAGCTCAAAAGAGGCGACAATAGATTAGTAGAGACAATAATGGACCTCACTTGTGATACGGAATCAGGAGTCATGGGTTGATCTACCTTGCTTAGTGTATTTTGGAGGGATAACCTGTGAACCTTGCTTTGCAGATTAGTTGTGCTTCGCTGAATGCCATCGAATACAGTAACAAAGTTTTTAGGTATAATGGCATAATCATACCATTGATCCTTAGTTTTTATATACTTATTACAAGCCAAAAGAATAGCTATAATAATGATGACTAATGGTAGCCCACCACATTTCTTCAAGATATCTCTGGATACTTGTTTCAATTCTGGAGGACATCCATTCGTGTGCAAAAATCTTCTTTAATAGAAGAGTCTTTGAGAGTCATTATCAAAGAGAGGTTCCATTTTATAAACTAAATCATCACTAGAAGAGCAACATGCTTTGGAGACGCTGACATTATGGGCTGTTGTGATTAGTCGACTGCCCAGATTGTTCCTGTTAGAAAAGGTACACCTAATAAGTTCCCATAGTTTTTCATCCCTATATCAGTTTGTGAAAAGAATTAATGAAACACCTATAAAAAATACTATCTAACCAATATACACAAACAAGCCAGAAGCATTCATGTAGATGCATTCATCAATAAGCCGAGGCAGGGGAGGTGCGAATCGGCTCACCGGCAATGAGGTCTGGCAAGAGACCGGTGAACTACCGGCACCGTGAGCTTCACTACATCCATGCGCACGTAAGGAATAGTTTAATTGAGTTCTATGGTGACTGGAGAGGCGTTTTCACCTGAAACCGGTGGCGGTTTTCAACAGCGAGATGCCACGGTGGTGAACCAGGTCTATTCAACTTCAATCAATCGGCGCTTATCTCATCGTGTGAATGAAACTTCGAAGTGGGCTCTTGTAACATCCCAAAAAGTGGCCTAACAGAAAAAGTACATTCTAAAAATGTAGAATTAATAACATCTGAATTTGTGACTTTAGTAAAATGGTAAAATGGTAAAAAGATGAAAAGTAACAAAGTAAAATGGTAAAAAGAAAATCAAATTAGTAAAATGGTAAAAAGATGAAAAGTAACAAAGTAAAAGTAAAATAGTAATAAAACTTTACACTAAAGTAATTTTGGTATATAATAACCTTTTACAAAAGTCAAAAGTGAAATTGAAACATTAAATGAGATGATATAGTTTAATATTCAATGATTTGACAGTAATGTCAGATTTAATTAAAAAATTTCATAAATTATCTAAGGCTAAAAATTTTACCAACTACTCATACTAGTAATATCTACTTGTGGTAAAAATATTAGAAAATAATATTAAGTTTTAGTGCCCGTAAAAAGTAAAAGTTTGAAAGTGTGAAAATCTAAGAAATTCACTAAAATATTTACTGCAACTTAAATATTCATAAAAAAAAATTAAATTTTTACTTCAGATCATAAATACCATTATAGCCACTAGATAAATTTATCAAAAATTAATAATGCAATTTATCCCCTCGAATAAATCATTTTCAGAAACTGAAAATTTGTGCAGGTCTACTTGTCAGAATTTTATAAACTGAACTATAGGGTATTTTTACATGAAAATTTCACAGAATGGGCAAAACTCTTCCAGAAGATCAAATTAAAAATTTCAAAATCATTTGAGCTGATTTGGCTGGCGAATTCAATTCTTTCCACCGCTGTCTGGAGAAAGCTAATAGCATTAAAGTGTTTCTTCCAGTTACCAGTGGGCCCAGCCCAGCTTGCAACCCCATCAGCCAGCACAGCCTACTCTTCTCCCTCATTCACTGATAGTGGGACCCAGCCCCACATGTCAGCTTTGTCTTCCTCACTCCCCTCTACATTTCTCTCACGTGGAAAGCCATCAATCACCGCCTCTGCTCCACTATGATCAATCCCACCGCCCTAGCCAAATCCACACATCCTCATGCCTACTTCTCCGCACTCCAGTACTGCCACGAAGAACTTTCATTTCCTTCTCACGCTGCCACGACAGGAGCTAGCCGGCCACCGCTTGAATTTTCCTCGGCCGAATCGTAGAAACTAGGTACTTAAGCCTTGCTTCTGTCCTACACACCAGGGTTAACAAAACCGAATGAAATTCTCGAATTTCGTTCGGTTTTCGAGATTTCGAGCCCCACCGAAATATAAAACCGACCGGTAAACCGATCCAGTTCAAAAAAAATTCAAAAAATTCAAAAAAATTTAAAAAATTTATGCTATGTAAACCGAGCGGTTTTTCAAGAAAACCGACGAAAACCGTTCAAGAAACCGATCGCCCAAAAAGTTCAACCCGTCCAGCGGTTTTTTGAGAAAACCAATGGGTTTTTGTTTTTTTAATTTGTTTTGAATATTTTTTGTTCAAATGCTCGGTTTTGAAACTCTTCGGTTTCTAACGATTTTCCAGCGGTTTTTGGCTCGATATTTTTGAATTTCCAATTTCGGTTTTCCATCGATTTTTTCGGTTTCGGTTTTGTTAACCCTGCTCCACACACACCACAACACTTACCCTCTACTCTCCCTTGTTTCTCCTGATCAGAACTCGAAGTCATCAAAGCTCTTTTGCCATTGTCAACGTGGAAGCTATACATTGATCATCTACTACCGTTCTCCCTCTCAGGTGATCAAGTCATCCTCACCTTCATGTTTCCCCAGCAACTTGAGCTACCCATCCTGTGGTTTGCATGTAGCTCCTACCGTCCAGATCATCACGCAATCGTCTTCTTTCTCCAGCTCGGCCAAGCTTGCTGCATGTTCACACTACTACAGATCTGACCTTCCATACCGGCCCATCAGTACCGGTCATGCATGAACCGGGACTGACATTTACATCAGTCCCGGTTCAACGGTCTACAGGTCCAGGGGGACCATCAGTACCAGTTGGTTACATGAACTGGTACCTAAGCAGCCTGCTCTGCTCCTTGGCTTCTTAGTACAGGTTGGTGTAACCAACCGGTACTGATGATACCACATCAGCACCGGTTAGTGTAACCAACCGGTACTGATAAGCGCTGGTTGGTGTATTCAATGCACAGTCTCCCGCGCGACGCCTTGATCCCGCGCGTAGCCTCCTCGTGTTCATCCTGTTCTCTTCGTCTTCCGATCTTGGCAAAGTATAAACAGAGTGAGCGAGATGGAGAACCTGCATTGACAGAAACCGGTCTCGATCTTCCTCTTGCGATCATGGCAGAGCCTGTGTCTCCCGCCAGCTCCTCTGACTCCTCTGACTCTGAGCCATTGTCCCCAGTGCCGCCTCCACCCCAGGCACCTCCCGCCGCCACCAAAAAAAGAAAGCGCGCCGCCGACGACGACGAGGACGACGACGACGACGACGAGGAGGAGGAGGAGAAGGACGACGACGACGAGGAGGAAGAAGAGGAGGAGGAGAACGTCACCATCATCCGCTGGGGGAGCTCATCCTCCTCCGAGGACGACGTTCACCCTGCTGCCACCGACGACAGCAGTGACAGGGATGATAGCGATGACAGCGGCAGCCCCCCGCGGAGTGACGACGAGGAGTAATTTCGTCTGTGACCGTGAAATAATTAAACTTTTTAATTATGTAATGTTATCCACTATGTAATGTCACTATGTATTTGAACATTTTTAATGGTGGATAATATTAAATATTAGCTGTTCTATTTGATGAACATACGCATTCTGATTTTTCAATTGAACATACGCCTCGGGGGTGTTTGGATGACGCATGTACTCTGTCTCAACTCGAAGAGGCATTCGTTTGGATGAACATACGCTCGGGGGTGGTCAGTACCGGTTAAAGGTACCAACCGGTACTGATAGTCACATCAGTACCGGTTTGTATTCCGAACCGGTACTATCTAGTAGCAACGGCTACAGTTGCAGGTGGATATTAGTACTGGTGCAAGGCACTAACCGGTACTGATGTGAAACTATTAGTACCGGCTTGTGCTGTCAACCGGTACTCTGTCGCAATTTAAACTTCTTCCTCCTCCCGCTCTCTGCCAGACCAAGATCATTTGATCAGCCAGCGAGAAGAACAGGAGTTCGGGCAAGAGCTCCAAGGAAGGGGAGGTGCTGCCCAAATTTTAAATTTTTGGTCATTTTACTCGCAACCAAGGTAACTAAGGTTAGTAACATCATTCCTCACTACATTTGTGTTAAATGGAGCCTCTTCTTTACTTGAATTATGAAGGAAATTTGATCTTTTCCATTAATCGATGAAAGATTACAAATGTAAAGTTCTAGCTCGATCTTTTCAAGTAGGATGCAAAAATTTACTCGCAACCAAGGTAACTAAGCTTAAATTTGCTTGGATTATAATATAGCTCGCATTTAAGGTGTGGATCTAGCTCAAATTTACGTTTTAGTTCCATCATTCGATGTAGGATGGTGCATATATAGTTGGGGAAATTAAGAATGGTGCATGAAAATCATAGCGTTTAGGATCTTCAAATTGCAATAGTTATGTGGAAAAAAGAAGAATTTGAAATTCATTTGCGAATTAAAACAATATAAAAAATATAAATGGCTTTACAGAAAATATAAAATGAGTTCAAGATTCGAGAAAAGTTTTAAAAAATTTTGTGAAAAAGTTTTCAAAAAAAGTTTTGAAAATTTGAGCAAAGCTGTCGTGAAATTATGCTTGCATTAATATTTAGGTTTTGGTTCCATCGATTGATGAAGAATTTTGAATGTAGATTTTTATTGACTAATTATTTTAGTAGGCTGCAAAAACTTGTCGAGTATGAATACTGGAGCAAATAATCATTTTATGGAAAAAAATATGTAATGAAATATAGTGCCTTTAATGTATATTATGAAATAAAATCATTTTAAAAATATAGTTGTCTTGATTTGGATTTTGGGAAATGTTGAACAATTCATTATCGGAAAATGAGCTAAAAGTTACCTTGATGTAATATAATGTAGATGGACCGGCGATGGATGTACATGGACCGACGCTCCCCGGAGTTCTTCCAGGGTTTGCAAGATTTTCTTCGTGCGGCCGATGCATACACGATGTTAGGCTACATATGTTGTCCATGCATAGACTGCAAGAATGAGAAGGAGTGGGCAAACTCCAGCCACCTTCACTTCCAGTTGCTCACAAGAGGTTTCATGACAAACTATACCTGTTGGACCAAGCATGGTGAAGAAGAGATTATACAAGAAGACGGTGAACAAGAAGAGGCGAACAATATCTTAGACGCTGGCCAACCTGGCTCTTGCGAAGATACATTTGGGGAGTTTGGCAATGATGACCTAGACCAGATGCTGCTTGATGGAGAGGGAGAATACATCGATGAAAGACATTACGAAAAGTTTCAGCGCCTATGGGAGGACCACAAAACACTGTTGTACCCAAACTGCCAACAGGGCCATAAAAAGTTGCGTACTACACTAGAACTGATGCAATGGAAGGCGACCAATGGATTATCTGATAAGGGATTCAACGAGTTGTTATGCCTCATCAAGAAGATACTTCCAGCGGGGAACACAGTGCCCGAAACTACGTACAATGCCAAACAAGTTGTCTGCCCTTTGGGGTTGGAGGTACAGAAGATACATGCATGTTGTAACGATTGTATCCTTTATCGCAATGAGTACGAGGATTTGGATGCTTGTCCGGTGTGCAAAACTTCGCAGTATAAGACCAGGCGTGATGACCCAGGTGAGGTAGAAGGGCAGCGTAAGAAGAAGAGGCCCCCTGCTAAGGTGGTGTGGTATTTCCCTATAATACCACGGTTGAAGCGTTTATTTGCGAACAAAGCGCATGCCCTGATGATGCGCTGGCACAAAGAAGACCGTAAGGAGGACGGAAGGCTAAGACACCCTGCTGATGGCTCCCAATGGAGGTAAGTCAATAGAACATACCCAAACTTTGCTGAGGATGCAAGGAACATAAGGTTTGGGTTGAGTATAGATGGGATGAACCCGTATGGCGAGATGAGCAGCAGTCACAGCACTTGACCCGTGACTATGTGTATCTACAACCTTCCTCCTTGGCTGTGTATGAAGCGGAAGTACATTATGATGCCGTTGCTTATCCAAGGCCCGAAGCAACCTGGAAACGACATCGATGTGTACCTCAAACCGTTGGTTGAAGATCTGCTAACATTGTGGAACGATGGTGTACGTGTATGGGATGAGTACAAAAGAGAGCACTTCATTTTACGTGCATTGCTATTTGTAACCATCAACGACTGGCCTGCACTTGGTAACCTGTCGGGCCTATCTATCAAAGGATATAAAGCCTGCATCCACTGCTTAGAGGAAACGGACAGCAAGTACCTAAAAAAACTCTCAAAAGGTTGTGTACATGGGCCACCGTAGATTCCTCCATACGAAGGACCCGTTAAGAAGGAAGGGTGAGAATTTTGATGGGACGGAAGAGAAACGTAAGAAGCCCCCGCATCGCAGTGGGGCTCTTGTATTTTCTTTGGTAAATGATCTGAAAGTAGTATTTGGAAAAGATCCAGGTAGCAAACCTGTCCCAACAAAACAAGGTCACACAAAGCCCATTTGGAAGAAGAAGTCAATATTTTGGGACTTACCTTACTGGAAAGACTTAGAGGTTCGCCACTCACTGGACTTCATGCATATCACAAAGAATGTCTGCGTGAACCTGCTAGGCTTCCTAGATATGTATGGCAAATCAAAAGATACACTTCAAGCACGAAAGGACCTACAGCTGCTGGGAATCAGGAACGACCTACATCCGGAAATGAGAGCGAAAGGACAGCATTACCTCCACCCCGCGAGCTACACTCTGAGCAAGGAAGAGAAAAAAATATGATTAAGTTCTTGAACAGTGTGAAGGTCCCTTCTGGATACTCCTCGAACATAAGGAGACTCATAAACACAAAAGATAATAAAATCGTACACATAAAATCCCATGATTGTCACGTGTTGATGACACAGTTGCTCCCAGTGGCGGTGCGAGGTATTCTGCCGGACTGGGTACGAGGGACAATCATAAAGTTGTGCTCGTTCTTCAACGCGGTGTCGCAGAAGGTCATCGAGCCGAATAAGTTATGTAATCTGCATGACGACATGGTCAATAGTCTGGTTAGCCTTGAGATGATCTTCCCTCCATCATTCTTTGATATTATGGTCCATCTCATGGTCCACATTGTTAAAGAGATACAAATTCTCGGACCCGCGTTCTCCACAATATGTTCCCTTTCGAGAGGTACATGGGCATCCTAAAGAAGTATGTTCGTAACCGGTCTCGTCCAGAAGGCTGCATTGTGTCGGGACCCCGAATTTGCAAATCCGGACCCTCTGTGTATTCAGCACTAGTCCAGGAACGCGCTAGTGCACACAGTCTTAACATTGGTAAATATCACAATCATACCACTTGATACCAATAAAGTACTTTATTTAAATAACCAAACTTGGTTACTCGACCTTATGGCCAAGTTACAAATATATGCCTCGCAAGGCGAAACTTATTCAGAGAAAAATAATAGCAGCGGAAAATCAAATAACCCATTGGCGCCATCCAAGATACCATAGGCAATCGGCGGGCTCGCATCCCTAAGTAGACGGATCCTCTTGGAATTCCTCCTCCGAAGCTGGCGTAGTCTCCTCTTCAACTGGTGTTGTGTTGAGGCAAGGGTGAGTACTTGGTACTCAGCAAGTCATGCACAGAATGCAAGCTAATATACTATATGCATGGCTTGGTACAAAGGAATAGCTCAAGGTATATTTGCAGTAAACAGCATTTGACAAGTAATATAAGTAGATTCGAAAGCAGTAGGAATAAGTAAAGCGTAAATAACTTTTTAAGAGGTTTAATAAACATTTTTCCCCATCCTAAACCACATTTCCATCATCTTCATTATTAAACCAAACCAACTTCCAAATCCAAGTTATTTTCAGAAAGTCTAACCCTTGACTGTAATTCCCGAGCATTGTCCAGTACCGTGGACTCGGCTATTTAAATAGATTCTAAACTCTGCAGAGGTTATGCACTTTACCCACAAGATACAATCAAACACCACAAAGGCGAGTTCCTGTAACAAAGCCTTTCGGAAGCCTCAAACAACACAGGTGGTCCTCTCCGGTTCGTGCTCTACACCATCCCTTCCCTTAGCCAAGGCGAAGTATGGGACCAACACACCGTTAGATGGGTATCTGGCCCACGACCACGATACGCTCCCCGCACAATCACACAAACGGTGTAATTGACACCCTGAGGCTCCACAAGCGAGTCCTTAGCGACTTAGTCAACTAGGGCCGTCCCCATTCCAGCCATGTGGTTGCAAGTATGACCCAGTTCAAAGGCTTGCAAGGTTAAGTCCTTAGAGTGACCAGGGCAAGACTACCCAAGAACCAAATCAACATCCCCAATGCCACAATGGCCCACTGATTACTCTTGCCACATGCCCCTGGCCGAAAACTGCTTATCAAACCCCGCTTGATTACCATGCACCACGTGCCATCAACATCACATGATACTTTTCCAAAACAGGTTCAATATATCATTAAGTCAATATTAACATTTGATTGTCCAAAATCATGTTATGAGCACGAAAGTGTGTCTAAGCAAAGATACTACAACGGTCTAAACCCATGTTGGCAATTTAATAATGTCCAACTAGTAAACCACAACTAGGGTGACAAAGGGTCATGGCACATACTTAAGTAATCAAGGTGTCATATAGCAAATTGGTATTTATCTAACCCCTGTGTTTAAACAAAGTATTTTTCTAATTGAACTAGCATGCAATAGTTTAAATCAAAATAGATTTCAAATAGGATCAACATGGTCAAAGCACAACTTGCCTTCAAAAGTACTTGCTCTTGGTCTTGAGTTGGATCTGAGTCAACACTTCTCCTTGAAACCTTCCTAAGACTTCAACGTCTACTCGTAAAGCGTGCAAATAGCAAATACACGAATAAACAATAGGCAAAAAGTATCCAAACATCCAAATAAAATCCATAAACAGAGAGAACATAATTTTCTGGATTTTTAGGAACTGGAATCGTTCAAATCGGAGTTAAAACGCAAAAGTTATGATTTATTAAAGTTTAAATAATCAATTAAATAATATTACAGAGAAAAACTTTAGTCCAAAAATTAAATAAAATTCATATTTGAGTAGATCTGAATTTTATACAAATTTAGAAATTT
This sequence comes from Rhipidocladum racemiflorum, assembly GCA_036346355.1. Classification (NCBI taxonomy): domain Eukaryota; kingdom Viridiplantae; phylum Streptophyta; class Magnoliopsida; order Poales; family Poaceae; genus Rhipidocladum; species Rhipidocladum racemiflorum. The sequence goes on along the minus strand of CM070578.1, from coordinate 51,287,080 downwards.
GAATCACTCAAATCGGAGTTGAAACGCAAAAGTTATAAGCGTTTGAAGTTTGAAACAAAATCTGAAATCATTATTCGAATTAATAAATCATTTTTCTTTTTCGGAAATTAATTATTGCGTCAGCATGGACACGTGTCAGCTCCTGATTGGCTGGCTGACGTCAGCCGGCTCATGGGCTCAGCCCACGGCGCGGTTTGGTCCACGGTGGACCCGGTCCACAGCTCGGGTGAGGCTGACAGGTGGGACCCACCTGTCAGTGCGGGGTCTCACGCAAACGCGGCTGACGTGTGGGCCCTCTGACATGCGGGGCCCGCGTGTCAGGGACACACGCTCACACGCGTACGGCGCTGACCGCGTCGGTCCAACTTCCCGACACGTGGCGCAATCCCGTAGTTGATTTGAAATTCGGCGGCGCGATTAGATCCAGGGTTAACACGTTGAATCTACTCGATGATCGTGGGCCGTTCGATCTAGATCGGACGGTCCAGATCTAATCCTATAATAACCCTACTACAGCACGTGGCGATTGTGAACCGTTGGATCTTGATCCAACGGTCCCGAATCTAACCGGGTTTAGAACACGTGAACTCACCTCAACCGCACGATCAAGATCGGACGGTCCACAGAGCTCGCGAGGGCGATGGCGACGCGGCGGAGCTGCAGCCACCGGAGACGAGAACGACGACAAGCCCGACGGCGCTCCGGGGTTGCTCCGGCGAGATGAGTCCTCCCTTCGGGTGCGTCTTGTCACGGGGATTCCGGATCTGGGCTCCTTCTCGGCGGAAGACGACGGACGGCGACGGAATCGAACAAAAACCGCGGCGGTCACCTCCTCCAACTACGGCGAGCTCGCACGGGCAAACGGCGACGGCTCAGGCGAGATGGCTCGGGGAAACGGGTGCGCAAGGATGAGGGCAACCTCGGGGCGTGACCAGGGCTTTAAATAGCCTCGGCCCGTGCGAGACGGAAACCTAATTCTACGGCGGGCGCGGGCGGCGAGTCCGGCTCGGACTCGGCGGAGACGATGACGCTCAGCCGTCCACGTGGCACGATCAACGGCCACGATCGCACGGCGCGATCGGATCCAGGCCGGATACGGCTCGAACTGGTACGGGCGGATCTCAGCCGTTGGATCTTGATCCAACGGTTGGGATTGATTAGGGTTTTGAGCTGGTTTGATCGAGTCAACTGGCTCGGGTTGGACTCGAGTCCGACTCGGGTTCCGACTTCGATCGGATGAACGATACTAGACCGAGTTGATTTTCCAGCGATTTAATATTTAAAATAATTCCCAGTAATTCATTTAATTCATTAAAAATAGCAAAAGACTCAGAAAAATTCCAGAAAAATTCTGGAAAATACTTTGGAACATTTTGGACTCAAATAAAATATTTCCAACAAAATTTTATTTGCAAAATTAAATTCTTTAATTATTTCAAAATGGAATAAATTCAAATAAATTCCAGATAAATCCAAATAAATTCCAGAAAATTCCAAAAATTTCCAAAAATTTCACCAAAGTGCCAAATCACACATGAATTTAAGAAAAGCAAAATTTTGGGGTGTTACACATTGCGCAGGGTGTCGGCACAGAGGAGGTGATCGAGTTTTGTGTTAATTACATTGATGATCTGAATCCGATTGGCGTTCCTGTATCACGCCATGAGGGGAGGCTACGGGGAAAAGGGACTTTAGGGAGAAAAGAATCCTATAGCGACAATCTACGTTCATTTAAACAAGCACATTTCACAGTATTGAAACAAGCAACTGTAGTGGCTCCATATATGTATGATTACGAGATGAGTCTACGCGCCCAATACCCAGAGAAGTCAGATAAGTGGATCGCAGTCGAGCAAATGGATCATTTCGGCGGTTGGTTACAAAAGCAACTGTTGGGCAACCAGACAGATGATGAACAGTTGAAACTCTTGGCTCGGGGACCATCCACAACAGTCATATCATTCCAAGGGTATGAGATAAATGGGTACACATTTTACACAACAGCCCAGGATAGCAAGAGCACCAACCAAAACAGCGGCGTCCGTATAGATGCCTTGGACAAAAATTGAAAGATGGAATGGGTCAAACTCTGTTTCGGTTCTCGAGTACGGACCTTTAAAAGTCCCTCTGTTTCGGTGCCAATGGGTCAAACTGGCAGCCGTGGAGATCGATGAGTACGGTATGACAACTGTGGACCTCAAGCAATTGGCCTATAGGGATGAACCATTCGTGCTCGCTAATGATGTGACACAAGTATTCTATGTGATGGACATGGACAAGCGAAAAGCAGAAGGACAAGCCTACTAAAAGGAAGAGGCAGCATAACAAATCTACCGAAAACATAAATCTAAATGAGAAGACTAGCAGTAGCGATCAACCAAGGCGCCACGTGGTTCTTTCAGGTAAAAGAAGGATTGTCAGAGTTGAGGGCGTCACGGACGAAGAAGAGTATAATCAATTCGACGAGCTGCCTCCTTTCACAGTGGACGTAGACATTAGTGACCTGAATGATACAGAGGACTCTCCTTACGTACGCCGCGATCATAATGAAGGATCGCTTGTAAAAACAAAGTATGTTAGCAAATAAGTCCAACCTTGTTGTATAGTCCGTTGTTACAAGTTATAGTCTATCACGGCTGGATGCTTAGTTTTCTTTTTCATGTTAAATCTTGTCTCTTTGTGTTCCCGTGCTACTAAATTGTCTATTGTGATGGATCACTTTGCTTTCTTTTGGTGTAATAGACTACTAACATACTAGTTGTGTATTAATAACCTTATTTTATTTTTTGTAAATCATTTTAGTGTGGAATAATAATGATTTATTATTATTTATTAAGCAAAGAAGCAATAATTGAATTTATGTAACAAGGTGAAAATTTGCATTGGAATTATAAGAGTGCAAAAATTACTTTATTTTTTATATTTTTAATTTATATTAATAACCTTATTTTTTTATATTTTTAATTTATAAACTAATATTCTAAAGAATATATAGATTTTCCATATTATTGTTGAATTGTAGAAACTATAAAAGGAATTTATAAATGACTAGTAATCTTATTTTTTTTAAAAAAAAATCATTTTAGTGTGGAATAACCGAATAAGTATAATTTATTATTTTTTATTAAGCAAAGAAGCAATAATTGATTTTTCTTTCATTTTATTCTAAAGACATTTTGAATTTAATTCTAATCAGTACCGGTTGGTGTATTTAACCAGTACTGATGTGATCTAGTCAGTACCGGTTGGATACACCAACCTGGCATGCATGCTCCTAGGTTTTCCTTCTTGAGTCATATGTGGAATGATCAGTCCCGGTTGGTGTATCCAACCAAGATCTTGATGTGTATATCAATCGGTTGGTTACACTAAAGGATGATGGTGCCCCTATAAACCTTCTTTGCCGCCATTTCTTCCCCACTTTGGTGCTCCTCCCGCCCGATTTTATCCCATTTCCTCCTCCCGACGCACTGCGCCGCCACCAGAGCTGTCTTGGCGTCGGAAGCCCTCCCGAGCTCGCCGACCACGCCGCCGTCCCGAGCTCGCCCGACGACGCCGCCCTCCCGAGCTCGGGCCCGCTGGCCGTCCGAGCTCGCCTCGACGGCCGCCGCCCCGGCTCGTCCGATCACATGCGGCTCGGAGACCGCTCCCCTCGCCGCTTCTTCCCTCGGACAGTGGAGGTTATAGCTCATTGCGACCCTTGCTCCTTGTCCTCCCTTCTCTCTGGTGTACATGTATGGTGTAGATTCATGTTGGATTTGCTAATTGGAGGAAAATGTGTAGTATTTCATTTCTATTTCGGTTGTGATCTTGTTCATGTGAATATTGAATGAATGCTAACATGATGTTGTACTGATCAATTAGACATTAGCTAGTATTGTTTCAGCAATTAGAGCAATTAGACCATTACATTGTCACTTTGCCAGATTGCAACGTTCCCGCCAAGGGTGAAAACTGTAGTAACCTTACCCAACTGGCACCTGTTCATGTGAATATTACTGCAAAATGTAATATATTTGAATTGCTTTGTATAGAATCGAAACTTTTGGTATATGTTGCAAGCGTAATATATTTGCAATGTCAGGCCTTGTATGCAAAATGATGTAAGTTCGATTTGCGATAAATGATCTAGAGACCGCCGATTTATGTATCATTGATTACATTGGTGAAGAAATGGTTACTCGAGTTATATTCTCAATTGTCAATATCTGTTCTTTTCCATGTGGTCAATTTCAGGAATGTGATAAACCGGCAATTGTAATCCGAAAACACTCTTTTTGTTTACCGAATTTCTCTGAAGCAATATACCATCCAAGCAAAAGAAAAAAAACTTTTGTTTACCGAATTATATGTAAAATGTTATGTATATGTGAGATGTGTCAGATGAGTAATTATATGTCAAATGTTATGTATATGTGAGATGTGTCAGTATATGTGAAATGTGAAATGTATAAGTAGAGTTGGTCTAATCAGCATTTGTTCCTCGCCGTCTTCCACGCCGTTAATTTTCAGTGCCTTCTTCTAGCCTAAGAAACAACGATGGACGGCGAAGGATTTGATCAAGAAGAATTTATGACAAATTTGATTTCGGGAGATGGTGGTTATGAGGCCGCAGAGCACGATGAGGCCGTAGAGGTAACAATCAATCACGTTAATGATTGTCGATTTCACTATCATGCTAAGCCAACATTTTGACCCGTTCATGATTGTACCATGCTTTCAGATCGATCAACCAAGCGGGCAATCACGATAAATGAGGTCCAACCAAGAAGCCGAAGGCAAGATATGTTGTCACCGAAGTCAACGAGAACGGCCAACCTCAGAAACCCTTGACGGTGATTGGGTCGTTCAATTCGGCATGCGGCGTCCACGTTACGGACCACGTGCCCATTAGCATAGCAAAACAGGATCAGGTTCTTGAAGATACGAAAAACATGCTTTGGAACGATGTCAGAGAGACATTCACCTTCCCCCAAGGGACCTTATGGTTGCTCGACCTTATGGTCAAGTTACAAATATACGCCTCGCAGGGCGAAACTTATTAAAAGAGAAATAATAGCAGCGAAAAATAAGATAACTTCGTGGCGCCATCCAGTATACCACAAGCAACTGACTGGGTTCGCTCCCTAAGTAGACGGTTCCTCTTGGAGCTCCTCCTCCAAAGCTGGTGTAGTCTCCTCTTCAACTGGTGTTGTATTGCGGCAAGGGTGAGTACTTGGTACTCAGCAAGTCATGCACAGAATGCAAGCTAATATACTATATGCATGGCTTGATACAAAAGAATAGCTCAAGGTATATTTGCAGTAAACAGCATTTAACAATTAATATAAGTAGATTCGAAAGCAGTAGAAACAAGTATAAGATCAATAACTTTTCAAGGAGTTTAGTAAACATTGTTCCCAAACCTAATCCACATTTCCAACAACAACATTATTAATCCAACCCAACCTTTCAAGTCCAAGTTATTTTTGAGAAAGTCTAACCCTTGACTGTAATTCCCGAGCGATGTCCAATACCGCGGACACGGCTATTCGAATAGATTTTACACTCTGCACAGGTTATGCACTTTACCCACAAGATACAGTCAAATACCACAAAGGCGAGTTCCCGTAACAAAGTCTTTCGGAAACTTTTAACAGCACAAGTGGTCCTCTCCGGTGTTGCACACTAACCCTTCCCTTAGCAAAGGCGAAATTTAGGTCAATCCACCGTTAGATGGGTACCTGGCCGCAGCCCCGGTACGCTCCCCCATACAACATACACAAAGGGTGTAGTTGACACCCAGAGGTCCCACAGGTACGTTATTAGCAACTTAATCAACTAGGTCCGTCCCATTACAGACATGTGGTTGCACGTTTGACTCAGTTCAAAGGCTTGCAAGGTTAAGTCCTTAGGGTGACCAGGGAAAGACTACCCGAAGAACCAACACAACGTTCCCGGTGCCACAACTGGCCCACCCGATCATTCTTGCCACATGCCCCGGTCGAAAACTATTTATCAAACCCCAGTTGATTACCATGCACCACGTGCCATCAACATCACATGATACCTTTCCAAAACAGGTTCAATATATCATTAAGTCAATATTAACGTTTGATTGTCCAAAATCATGTCATGAGCACGTAGCAGGTCTAAGCAATATGCTACAACGATCTAAATTCCCAAGTTGGCAATTTAATAATGTCCAACTATTTAATTCCCAACTATGGTGACAAGGGTTCATGGCATTCAATTATCTATGTCAAGGTGGCATATAGCAACTAGGTAATTAACTAATCTCCCAAAATTAATTAAAGCATTTTATAATTGAACTAGCATGCAATAATTTAAATCAAATTAATTTCAAAAATGGGATCAACATGGTCAAAGCACAACTTTCCTTCAAAAAGTACTTGTTCTTGGTCCTGAGCTGGCTCCTGGGTTAACACTTCTCCTTCGAATCCTTCGGGCACTTCGACGTCTACTCGTAAAGCGTGCAAATAGAAGATAGTAAATAAACAGTAGAGAAAAAGTGTCCAAACATCCAAATAAAGTTCACAAACAGAGAGAGCATAATTTTATAAATTTTTAGTAACTGGAATCATCAAATTCGGAGTTTAAATGCAAAAGTTATAGCATTTTGAAGTTTAAATAATCAATTAAATATTTATACAGAGAAAAACTTTGGTCCAAAAATTAAACAAAATTCATCATTAGGTAGATCTCAATTTTATACAAATTTAGAAATTTGAATCACTCAAATCGGAGTTAAAATGCAAAAGTTATAAGCGTTTGAAGTTTGAATCAAAATCTGAAATCAATAATTCGAATTAATAAATCATTTTCTTTTTCGGAAATTCATTTATTGCGTCAGCATGACACGTGGCAGCCTCTGATTGGTCGGCTGACGTCAGCCGATCCATGGATGTGGTCCATGGTTTGGCTCGGGTCCACCGTGGGCTCGGTCCGGCGCCCGACGCCGACAGTGGGCCCCTTGGTAGCGTCGTGGCCAGCGTCACCGCATGGCTGGGGTGGTCGCTGACAAGCGGGCCCGTGCTGACGTCACGGTGCGATTGCGGTGGCCGTGACACGCTGGCGGCGTGTCGATGACACGCTGCGATGGGTGCGTTGGCCGTCTTGACGCGGCGATCGGCCTTCCTGGGCAGCGTGTACGATCTCGGCCGTTGATTTGAAAATCAACGGTCCAGATTAGATCTGGTTTTCACGCGTTTGATTCGGACCGTTGGATTTAGATCCAACGGTCGAGATTAGATCTGGGGTTTTGGATCGGAATCTCACCGGTGGCGACGTGGCGCGATCTGGAACGTGCGATGGAGATCCGACGGCTGAGAAGCTTCGAGATCCGGCGATGGCTTGCGGCGGCGCTGGCTGGCCGGAGCTGGAGACGGCGACACGGGCAACAGCGCTGCGGGGCTCCTCCGGCTTGAAGGCTTGCACTCCCGAACGTGTCTCGACGTGGGGAACTCGGATCTGGGCTTGACGGCGGCTGAGGACGACGGAGACGGCGGCAAACGGCAAGGAGTCGCGGCGGAGACCTAAACCAACTATGGCGAGCGATTACGGGCGAACGGCGGCGGCTCGGGCTTGAAGACTAGGGCCAGCAGTGCGACGGGAGAGAGCTCCACGAAGGTGGCGGCGCATTAAATAGAGGCCTCGGCTCGTGAATCACGCGAAACCGAGGTTGACACGGCTGCTTGGCGGCGAGTCCGGCGAGGACTCAGACTAGGTGGCGTGGGCGACGTGAGCCGCCCACGTAAGCGCGATCAACGGCGGAGATGGCTCGGCGCGGTGTCTTTGTCGCGGATTGATCTCGGCCGTTGGATCTTGATCCAACGGTTGGGATCGATCGGGGTTGGAGTCGATCGCGATATAACGGGCTAATGTGGCCGTTGGATCTTGATCCAAGGGTCCACTGATTAGGGTTGAGCGGTCCGGCCGGAGCAGCGTGGCGCGGTTGGTCGGGTCGGACTCGGACTCGAGTCTGACTCGGGCCCGGTCGGTGGAACAGTACAAACCGGTTCGCATTTTTCCAGCAATTAAATAATTCGATTAATTCCCAGAAATTCATTTAATTCAAGAAAAATAGCAAAAGACTAAGGAAAATTCCAGAAAAATTCTGGAAAATATTTTGGAATATTTTGGACTCAAATAAAATATTTTCAACAAAATTTTATTTGCAAAGTTAAATTCTTTAATTATTTCAAAATGGAATAAATTCAAATAAATTCCAGAAAATTCCAAAAATTCATCAAAGTGCCAAATCACACATGACTTTAAGAAAAGCAAAAGTTTGGGGTGTTACACCAGTTCACCCAAAAGCTTAAGCTGATGAGGAAAGACGGGCAATTCACTTATACTTCAACAAGATCCACTTAAACGGGGAATATGTGGCGTATGTTCTGGATAAATCTAGTTGCTTACCACAAAACAGACATTACGAGTCATAGCGTATTGAGGACGATGTAGTGCGGCGGCACAAGATGAACAAAGAAAGAGCCCAATAACTGGTATACACTTGGTTCATTAATGCTCTCCCTACAGTCATAGCACTTTGCTGTCAAATAACTTTAATTTCCTTTCCATATGATGAGACGTCTTTGTTTTTGTGAGGGCGTATGATGAGAGACAGAGAGAGATGTTGTTTTTGTATGACGGGAGTTGGTGGATCAATTGATGATTTGCCGTTTTTTTCATGTGCCATTGATCATTTGTCCCATAATATCTCAATGACATACGAATTCTAGGACCATATGTCAGTGAGATATATATGGCAAATGATATAAGGAGTAGGCAGCAGCTGCCAAACAAGTACATTATGAGGCACATAGCCGATCAAGGCCTTAGCAGATCAAGAAATCAGCAAAGAGTGAGCATGGTGCACTAGCTGTTGAGAATCCACTTTGGAATGACAGTACCATGCTAACACCAACTAAGTAGCCAAGCAAGAAAGAACAGCCAGAGGATGGCAGGCTGAATAGCATGGCAGTAGCTGCTCTAATCCAGCCACCGGGAAATAACAGCATTAATTTTTTTGGGAGAATTTGGCGATAACAGAGAGGACTGAAATGGAGAGGTATGCCCATACTCCCTCCGTCCCACAAAAAGATATATTTTTAGTGTTCAAAATTTACCCTACAAAGAGTGCATCTTAGTCACCTGTAAATATGTGCATGCTTATTTAAGTATCGGTAGAAACCAAAGCACCATCACGTCTATGCATAGAGTAATGAAGATCACATTAGTCATTTACCTTGCACACTAATCTGTCTTAAAAAAACTAAAAATACACTCTTTACGAGACACAGAGAGCAAGTCTGTGTACGAAGAGCCGCACCAGCAGAATCTGTGGCAAATATTACCGACCGGCAGAGAACCACACAGTATCTTATAATAGTCAGGGAAAATCCAATTTGGGGGACAAGACTCGTGATAAAGAAGCACCTGGTAATTTCACCGCTACTAAAGCTTACTGAGCTTGACAGCTGGCTGGATAGGGAAACTAGCTGGGGTCAAGGCAGGCCTCGTGCTTATCGGAACCTAAGAAGCACAGACGGATCAGCTTTCTTACTCCATCCGTTTCGGAATATATATTATTTTAATTTTTAATTTTTATTTTTAAATACAGTCATTTTACAATGTCAGGTGAGAAATGATCTCTTTCTTTAGGATGTATACAAAGCAAGACCTAAGTTTTGTCTCTCTTCATTGTGAAGTACTCAATCCATCCGTCCTGAGTTTACAGTGCGTATCTTCTTTCGACACATAGATGAAGAAGATATTGAAAATAACTAGACTGTCTCTATTTATTATCTCTAGATATTATATTTAATGCATACATGCATGTAGAGAATGTCAGGTAAACCTAAACATTTACTAGGGGTATATGAAACATCGTAATGGACCATTGATAAAGAAAGGATGGCTAAGGACAGAGACCACTTGGCTCTTCCCAGTGCATGTTGTCATCCTCATTTAATACTTGCTACATAGGACAGGTTGCTGATGTGGCATATAAGTTAAAGAAGAGAGAGCAGTGCGGTATCATCCTGGAGATACTGCTCCGGTTCCGTATCCAACATTTTGGTTTTCGAACGACACCACACTGGGTCGCTTTGTAGGGCTCGCCATTCACCACCGAATCAATGAAGTCTAAGGACGTCGCCTCAAATTAAGTTGCCTGCCTGCCTGCCACAACTTTAATCACTGCTACTTTAATAGTCAAGGTTTTCGGTGTTGAACCATGCAATGCATAGTAGCAGCTATCCTGGCCACCAAACCAATTAGGGATGGAACTGGTACGGATATTTTCCGACCGACCGACCGACCGAATTGATTTGGATGATGATTTGGATAGTTTCACAGATATCCAGTTGATTTCTCGGATAAGGATATGGATATAGATAATTTACATGGATATGGATACGGATATGGAACACTGATTATCCGATAGATACGGAATATCCGAGTTTTTGTTCGGATAATATCCGAATATGACATACGGATATTTTCCGAATAACACATTTCAGAATAACACATTAACAATTTAACATGTTTCATCGCTTTGGTAGACTCGGGTCCGTGCATTGGATGATAAGATATAATGTGTTCATGTGTGCTAGATGCTAATTTGGAGATATTTGGGTAAAGGTGGTACAGAAATTGGCAAGTGGAGTTTCAGGAGGGCTACTTAGGATTCAGCAGCATATGCCAGCTGCAAATCATTTGGTTCAATTATTGCAATGGGGTACATTGTTACTCACAGAGTCACATGTATGACAAGCTAGGGATAAAAAGGCAAAAAAAAGACATACAAATATATTTCTTTTGGAATTTGGAATTTAAATTTGGATCGATTTTGGAAAAAAACTGAAATTGGATTTTAAAATATCCGACTAATATTATTCGTATCCATGTTAATTCCGATCCGTATTCTATCTGTATTCGTAACCGATATTATCTTGTATAATTCGTATTCGATTCTGTATTCGACACTATTCGTATTCGATAAAAAATACGGATACGGATATGAATAGGATGATATTCGACCGTATCCGATCCGATCACATCCCTAAAACCAATGTCCCGACTGATTAATCAGTGAGTGGAGGAAACAACTTGCATGCAACAGAGAGCTAAAACCTCGGGCCGTCGCCGAAAGAAGTGTTGTATTCTCGCCAGTGCATCACTCCCCGTTACTACAGAAAAGCCTATTACAGATGATTCAAAAACACTATTACAGATAATTTTCTGAACCTTTTTAAATATATGTCGGTGATAATACGGTGTATCTTAGATGGTTCACGAATCATCTATGTAACATCCCAAAAAGAGGCATAGCAGAAAATGTGCATTTCAAAATTTTGTTTCAACCAAAAATCTAAATTTGTGATTTTTACTCCTTAATTTGGAATTAATTCAAAAAAAATCAATTAGTAAAATAGTAAAAAGTAACAAAGTAACAAAGTAAAAAGTAAAATGGTAATAAAATTTTTTACTAAAGTGTTCTGGGCCTGTAAAAACTTTTTCCAAAGTCAAAAGTAATTTGAAACATTTATTTGAGGTGAATTAATGTTGAGCTCATTGATTTGACAAGCCACCCTCAATTAATTAAAATTTTTCATAACTCATTTAAAGCTGAACATTTTACCAACAACCCCTCTCAGTGATGTCTACCTCTGGTAAAATTTTTTGAAATTAATAACTAATTTTGATACCCTTACAAATTCAAAAACAGAAGAGGTTTAAATTTGAAAAATGAATAAAAAATATTTGTTTTAAAATAAATATCCATCAAAAAAATTTGAAAATTTTAATGGAGTTCAATAGTGCCATTTGAAACACTATTTAAATTTATCAAAAATTTATACTGCATTTTAGCCCCTCAATTAAATATTTTTCCGAAACTAAAAAGTTGAGAGACCCCACTTGTCAGAATTTTATAAAATAAATTGTTGGGTGTTTTTACTTGGAAATTTTACAGAAGTAAGACAACTTTTTCCAGGACCTTAATTTAATAATTTCAAAAAGTTTTAAATTGATTTGACTACAGAATTTAATGTTCCTTTGCTGCTATGGGTGAAAATCAACAAAATTTATTTCTCCTCTCTCTCTCTCTCCCCTTGCTGCCAGTGGGCCCGACTGCCCCACCGATCAGGCGTCGCTATGCTCTCTTTCGCTTCCTCCTCTCTCTCTGCCAGTGGGCCCTGGGGTCCACCCGCCAGTCCCTCTCTCCTCTTCTTCCTTCTCCTTTCCCTCTCCCCCGTCTCTTCCGTGCGGCCGAGCGAAGCAGGTCACCTTCTCTCCTCGTTGCGTCCTTCGGTCAATGCCGACAAGCTTCAGAAATTGGAGCCGCGCCCATGCCCTGCTGTGACGAGCCACACGGTCATGCTCTGCCGCCATCACCCACAGCCCCCATTCCTTTTTCCTTGCTGCCAAAGCTCCCGAGTGACTGCCGGTCTAGCGTCGTGCTCTCCCCTCTCGCTAGAACCGCCTCAACTGGCTATAAAAGCCCACTCAAGCCTCCCTTAGCTCCCCTTCCTCCTCCTGACCTCTCTCTGAACTGCCTCCAAGCGAACCCCCATGCAAATTGGGCTCTCTTCCCCATCTCCGGCAGGAACCCGAAAAAGGGAAAAACCCGAATTAGCGAACTTCAGTGAGACTCACTTCAATCCGTTGATCATGGAGCTTCCTTGAACACTCTTGAACCTATTGCGCACCTTCATTTGCAGTTGACGATTCCTTGGTGAATCCCGCATTGAGACCCCTTCTTCCCCAGTTTCAGCGGCCTGTCGCTAGCCCACTCCAGGGCTTATTCCTCACGGTGAGCTATTCCATTGTGATACTTAGGCCTCTCTGATGCTTGAGCTAGCTATTAGGCCTGGGAACCCCTTGGTTGTTGCCACGGCTTGCCGCCACCAGCATTACAGCCTGCGCTCGCCGCGAGACCGACCGGCTACCGTCGAAGCACTTTAGAGCTCTCCCATAGGACCCCCTAGACTCCCTTTAGCTCACCCTACCGGCGCTCAGGTCCGACCGGACCTCCCTCTCCACCGGCGGGCCACGATAGAGCCACGGTTGCGCCTCCCTTCCCTTGCGCTGCCTCTCTGAGCTACGGGTCCCCTCGGTCATCCGTTGAAGCCAGCTGGCTTGCTGCTAACTGGGCCCGCATGGCAGACTCTTGAACCGCGTTGAGCCGCTGCCATTTGGGTCCTACTTATCAGCCTTTAGTGGTCATTGTTATGAGATAAAGACTCTAACCGTATTCGGTTAAGAGTCTATCTCTATTATGTGGGCGAATCCGAACTTATCTCCAGGGGTCCTCCACTATATATATAGGCGTTGCATGCAAATTGATCAATTGAATAAAGAGAGAGGTTTCCCCCTTGTATGGTGTGCTTCTCCTTTCTTCTGTTCGTGTGATTGCTTGTCGTGTCGCGGATTGGCGTGGGTAAACGATCTTGTTTCACAACACGTTATTAGCACGAGTCTCTACCGCAAGAAGCAAAGGATCGTCGACAACAACGAGCGACTACTACCGGCGATTGATCGCCCGATCCGATCTGCAATCAACTCGTCACCACGCCGGCATCCACTCGGATTGCCGAAAAAAAAGTCCTACGCGATAGCCAACACTTCCGGCATCAAGAAAGTAAGTCGAAAAATCCTGCAGATTGTTTCACTAGATGTTAGATCTAATCTACTATTTAGATCTGTTATTGTTCATAAAAAAATCGCTTCGGTGGAGATGCCCAGAAGGCATCTCGTCGTACGCCGCGCCCGTTGCTTGCATCGCTGCCGGCTGCCTCACCGCGGTCGAAGCCGTCCGCCATCGTCGGCTCAGCTCATCCGTTCGGCATCTTAGAACAGCGCTCGAAGTGCCCTCAAAGCCGAGGTCGAACGCGCCGCACCCCGACCGCAGCGCGCTCCCCGCGAGCAAGCGCCGCCAAGACCGTAGTAATCGGCCGTTGCGCTTGCCTCCTGCGGCATGAAGCGCCGCCGGCGCCGCGCAGCCGATGTTCGCCTCCTCGTGCGGCGCGCGAAGCGATGAGCCCACACGCCCGACGGCGTCGGTGCGCCTGCAAATCTCCGCGCTAGATTAGCCTAACGCCCGCATGCATGCAAGGAGGAAACGCCGCATGCAAGTTAGCAAGTCTGGCTAGCGCGTGCATGCATGCATGAAGGAAGTCTATCTAGCGTGTGCATGTATCCCCTCTATAATCTGGCTTTATTTTTTTTTTCTTAGCATTATGACATGTTGATATTTGCTGAAAATTAAATTTTTCTGTTGAAAAGTAATTCTGAAAATTGCTTGGAAATTAGCAGAAATTATGAAAAGTGCTAGGAAAATTCCATGATATTTAATATAGCAGTTTATGAGAACCTGAGTGGTTGGGATTTGATTTTGGTAATGAATAAACAGATATGAGACAATTGGTGTCTAGGAAAACACACGCGAGGCTTGGTTCTTTAATTGGCACCCGGAAATGGGAAGTGCTCCCTCCCTCATGTGAGCCCTAGGGGCAGGTTGACCTGGCCATGAGTCAAATTGACGGATATATTCATTACCTGTTTTCGCTCCTAACCAACAAGAATTACATAAGTTGAAAATTAACCTTATGCCATGTTTAATTTATGTTGGAATTACATAATTAACAAAAAATGGCTAATTGCTAAGAAAATTCTGGGAAAATCGTGATAATTATCTACTGAATAGATATAGACCAAAACTTGTCGGGACCCCGAATTTGCAAATCCGGACCCTCTGTGTATTCAGCACTAGTCCAGGAACGCGCTAGTGCACACAGTCTTAACATTGGTAAATATCACAATCATACCACTCGATACCAAATAAGTACTTTATTTAAATATCCAAACTGGTTACTTGACCTTATGGTCAAGTTACAAAATGTATGCCTCATAAGCGAAACTTATTAAAAGAGAAATAATAGCAGCGGAAAATCAAATAACCCGTGGCGCCATCCAAGATACCACAGGCAATCGGTGGGCTCGCTTCCCTAAGTAGACGGGTCCTCTTGGAGTTCCTCCTCCAAAGCTGGCGTAATCTCCTCTTCAACTGGTATTGTGTTGAGGCAAGGGTGAGTACTTGGTACTCAGCAAGTCATGCACAGAATGCAAGCTAATATACTATATGCATGGCTTGGTACAAAGGAATAGCTCAAGGTATATTTGCAGTAAACAGCTTTTGACAAGTAGTAAGAGTAGATTCGAAAGCAGTAGAAATAAGTAAAGCATAAATAACTTTTCAAGAAGTTGAATAAACATTTTCCCCATCCTAACCACATTTCCATCATCTTCATTATTAAACCAAACCAACCTTTCAAACCAAAGTTATTTTTAGAAAATCTAACCCTTGACTGTAATTCCCGAGCATTGTCCAGTACCGTGGACTCGGCTATTTAAATAGATTCTCAACTCTGCAGAGGTTATGCACTTTACCCACAAGATACAGTCAAACACCACAAAGGCGAGTTCAGTAACAAAGCCTTCTGGAAGCCTCAAACAACACAGGTGGTCCTCTCAGGTTCATGCTCTACACCATCCCTTCCCTTAGCCAAGGCGAAGTATGGGACCAACACACCGTTAGATGGGTATCGGCCACGACCACGATACGCTCCCCGTACAATCACACAAACGGTGTAATCGACACCTGAGGCTCCACAAGTGAGTCCTTAGCGACTTAGTCAACTAGGGCCGTCCCATTCCGACCATGTGGTTGCAAGTATGACCCAGTTCAAAGGCTTGCAAGGTTAAGTCCTTAGATTGACCAGGGCAAGACTACCCAAGAACCAAATCAACATCCCCAATGCCACAATGGCCCACCTGATTATTCTTGCCACATGCCCTGGCCGAAAACCGTTTATCAAACCCCGCTTGATTACCATGCACCACGTGACATCAACATCTCATGATACTTTTCCAAAACAGGTTCAATATATCATTAAGTCCATATTTAGCATTTGATTGTCCAATATCATGTCATGAGCACGTAGCAGGTCTAAGCATAATACTACAACTGTCTAAACCCATGTTGTCAATTTAATAATGTACAACTAGTAAACCACAACTAGGGTGACAAAGGGTCATGGCACATACTTAAATAATCAAGGTGTCATACAGCAAATTGGTATTTATCTAACCCCCATGTTTAAACAAAGTATCTTTCTAATTGATCTAGCATGCAATAGTTTAAATCAAAATAGATTTCGAAATAGGATCAACATGGTCAAAGCACAACTTGCCTTCAAAAAGTACTTGCTCTTGGTCTTGAGTTGGATCCTGAGTCAACACTTCTCCTTCGAATCCTTCCGGCACTTCAACGTCTACTCGTAAAGCGTGCAAATAGCAAATACACAAATAAACAATAGGCAAAAACATCCCAAAACTCCAAATAAAATCCATAAACAGAGAGAACATAATTTTCTGGATTTTTAGAAACTGAAATCGTTCAAATTGGAGTTAAAATGCAAAAGTTATGATTTATTAAAGTTTAAATAATCAATTAAATAATATTACAGAGAAAAACTTTAGTCCAAAAATTAAAGAAAATTCATATTTAGGTAGATCTCAATTTTATACAAATTTAGAAATTTGAATCACTCAAATCGGAGTTGAAACGCAAAAGTTATAAGCGTTTGAAGTTTGAATCTAAATTTGAAATCATTATTCGAATTAATAAATCATTTTCTTTTTCGGAAATTAATTATTGCGTCAGCGAGGACACGTGGCAGCCTCTGATTGGTCGGCTGACGTCAGCCGGTCCATGGACGTGGTCCACGCTCGGCTCGGGTCCACCGTGGACTCGGTCCACGACTCTACGGGAGACTGACATGTGGGCCCACTTGGGTGACGTCATCGCTGACGTCAGCGGGGACTCAGCCCACGGTGCTGACATGTGGGACCCATCAGACGTCATGGGTGACGTCGGCGCTCGCTGGGACGGCCGACATGAGCCCTTCTTCGACACGCGGGCCGCGTGTCGGCCACACGCACGCTGCGCGTGGGCGCCCGACCGCGTCGGTCCAGCTTCCCGACACGTGGCGCAATCACGGCCGTTGGTTTGAAAATCAACGGCGCGGATTAGATCCAGTGTTGACGCGTTTGGGTTAACGCATTGATTTCGGACCGTTGGATCTAGATCCGACGGTGGAGATTGGATCCAAGATTTGGAACGGGATCTCACCGTGCGATGACGTGGCGTGATCTCGAGCGTTGGATCTTGATCGGACGGCCGAGAGCTCGCGTCCGGCGATGGTTTGCGCGGCCGCTCAATGGCCGCAGAGGACGACAACCTTGCCGATGGCGCTTCGCACGCCCGCCGGCGAGAGATCTCGGTGCGCCTCGTCCGCGGTGAGTCCGGACCGGGGTCAACGGCGGCAGAGGTCGACGGACGGCGACGGAACGCAACGAAAATCGCGGCGGAGCGTTACGGCAACTCCGGCGAGCGATTGCGGCTGAACGGCGGCGGCTCCGGCGACGTTGTCTAGGTCTACGGGTGCGCGCTGAAGTCTAGGTCACGACCGTGGTAGCGGCGCATTAAATAGCGACCTCGCCTGCGTGAAACGCACGGAGACCGAGGTCGACACAGTTTCGACGGCGGAGTCCGGCGGCGGCACGGAGAGGCGACGCGGCTCAATCCTAGCCGTCCACGCGGCACGACGGACGGCCACGATCGCACGGGCACGAACGGGTTCGACTCGGTCTCGACTAGGGCGACGTGGCGCGATCACAACCGTTGGATCTTGATCCAACGGTCGCGTGGCTAGGGTTCGGGGCGAACGGGTTCGGCTCGACCACGTGGCTCGGGTCGGGTTCGGGTCGGACTCGAGTCCGACTCGGACCCGATGAACAGTACTAAACCCGAAGCGATTTTAATATTCAAAATAATTCCAGAATTCATTTAATTCATTAAAAATAGCAAACGACTCAGAAAAATTCGGAAAAAATTGGAAAATATTTTAGGGTATTTGGGACTCAAATAAAATATTTCCAACAAAATTTTATTTGCAAAATTAAATTCTTTAATTATTTCAAAATGGAATAAATTCAAATAAATTCCAAATAAATCCAAATAAATTCCAGAAAATTCCAAAAATTCACCAAAGTGCCAAATCACACATGAATTTAAGAAAAGCAAAATTTTGGGGTGTTACAAACCTCCCCTTAATAGAATCTCGTCCCGAGATTCAGGCTTACTAAAGGAATAGGTTTGGAAACTCCTTCTTCAAATCCTCTTCGCTCCCAAGTCGCTTCACTTTCTTCATGGTTGCTCCAATCGAACTCTACAGAAGCGGGTTGACTTGTTTCTAGTTTCTCGATCCATTGTGTCCGTAATCCTCACAGGATACTCCTTATAAGTCAAATCCTCTTGCAACTCAATTGACTCTAGCGGTGTCTGTTCTCGGGAACTCGGAGACACTTCTTTAATCGGGACACATGGAATACATCATGTACTCCACTAACGATTGTGGCAACTCCAATCGATAAGCAACTTCGCCTCTGCGGCTCAAAATCTTAAATGGTCCAAAGATAGCAGGGTGCAAGTTTCCCTTTGGCATGGAACCTCTTAACTCCCCGAGAGGCGTAACTCGAGGTAAACAAAGTCTTCGGGTTCAAAACTCAAATCTCGGCGACGATTGTCGGCATAACTCTTCTGTCGAGATTGGGCTATCTTCAACCTTTCCCTAATCATAGCGACCGCTCTTGACCTCTTGAAGAATATCAGGCCCAAAGACACGACGCTCACGGTCTCATTCCAATTCAATGGCGTCCGGTGGTCGACCATACAATGCCTCAAAAGGTGACATCGTAAGCTAGCACGATAACTATTGTTGTAATCGAACTCGGCATACGGCAAACTCTTATCCCAAGAGGTAGCATAAGCTAATGCACAAGCTCTCAACATATCCTCCAGAATCTGGTTGACTCTTTCGATCTGTCCATCCGTGCTGGATGATAAGTCGATCTTGAAGTTCAAACGGGTTCCCATGGCTTCATGCAACTTATTCCAGAACCTTGAGGTAAATTGGGTACCTCTGTCCGATACAATCCTCTTTGGCACTCCGTGCAAACAAACAATCCTGATCATGTACAATTCCGCTAATTTATCTCCCGAGTAAGTGGTCTTTACGGGGATAAAATGGGCTACTTTAGTCAAGCGATCCACTATAACCCATATGGAGTCATAACCTCCTTGAGTCTTCGGCAAACCGGTAATGAAATCCATTCCGATTTCCTCCCACTTCCACTCGAGGTATTTTCGGTTGTAGCAATCCTCGCTGGTCTCGATGCATTGCCTTGACTCTCTGGCATACCTCGCACAAGGCAACATGCTAGGCAAATTCACGTTTAATACTAGGCCACCAGAAACTCTCCATCAGATACAGATAAATCATGGCGCTTCCAGGATGAATCCAGTACATGGAGTCATTGGCTTCTTCGAATCGATTGCTTTAACTCCTTTTGTCGTGCACACAAATGCGATCCTTCATCCACAACGTGCCTGCTCATCCAACTTGAAGTCCTCTGCCTTGCCTTCCTCCTTTTGGACTTAATCCTACGGATCCTGTCATCATCCTTCATCCTTCTCGGATCTGGTCCTCTAAGGTAGGCTTTACTTCCAATGCGGCCAAGAATCCGCTAGGTACAACCTCAATCTTCATCTTTTGAAAATCCTCACATAACTCATCCTGACTTGTGGCTAGCAACGTACTCACGGTATGGCTTTTCCGACTCGAGCATCGGCTACTACGTTGGCCTTCCCGGATGGTAATGGATTCCGACATTGTAGTCCTTGATTAACTCTAACCATCTCCTCTCGCCTCATATTCAGATCCGATTGGGTGAATATGTACTTAAGGCTCTTATGATCCGTATACACTTCACATCTGTTTCCAATCGAGATAGTGACGCCATATCTTCAAGGCATGCACTACGGCAGCTAACTCTAGGTCATGTGTCGGATAATTTTCCTCATGCGGCCTCAATCGCCTTGATGCATAAGCGGCGACCTTTCCATTCTGCAAAGACACATCCAAGTCCTTGGCGCGTGCGTCACAATAAATATCGAAGCTTTGAGCAACATCCGGTAGAACTAACACCGGTCTTGGCGTCAACCGCTTCTTGACTCCCAAATCCTTTCTCACATTCTCAAGCGCCCATGCAAACTTCTTTTCCTTCTTCAAAGAATTGCGTAAGAGGTTTCGCAATTGTCGAGAAGCCTTCAATGAAACGGCGGTAGTATCCTGCCATTCCAAGGAAACTCCGAATCTGGGTCACAGTCTTGGTCACATTCCCAATGTAACACAGCTTCTACTTTGCTTGGATCTACTGGCGACTCCTTCTGCGGTCATTACATGTCCAAGAAACTCCACCTTGTCCTTCCAAAAATCACACTTGCTGAACTTGGCGAAAAGTTGCTGTTCCTCGGCTTTTCCAAAACTCGCCTTAAGTGTTCGGCATGTTCATCCTCTGTCTTGGAGTAGACTAGGATATCGTCTATGAACACGACGACAAACTTGTCCAAATATTCCATGAACACCTTATTCATCATATTCATGAAATAAGGCGCATTAAATCGGCCCAAAGGACATAATCAGAACTTCGTAATGTCCATATCTTGACGAGAATGCGATCTTGAATATCTTACGATCGGATCTTCAAGCGATGGTATCGATCTCGAGATCAATCTTCGAGAAAACTCCGGCTCCTCTCAACCGATCAAACAAATCATCAATCACAGGTAGCGGATACTTATTCTTCACGGTGACCTCATTGAGTGCACGGTAGTCAATGCACATCCTGAAACTCCGTCCTTCTTCTTGACAAACAAAGCGGGTGCTCCCACGGTGTGAACTTGGTGCGATAAATCCTTTCTCCATTAACTCTTCCATTTGTTTCTTCATCTCTACCAACTCCTCGGTAGACATCCGATAGGGTCTCTTTGCTATCGGTGCTTTGCAGTACAAGCTCTATCACAAACTCTATGTCCCTGTCTGGCGGCATACCAGGTAGATCTTCGGGAAAAACATCGGGGTACTCATTCACTACCGGGACATCCTCTATGCTGATTGCCTTGGTACTGTTAACCATCAACTGCCCATCTCTAACTGCAGTGGCTTGAAATTCTACTTTCTTCCCACACGGGCTCTCAACTGAGATGGTCCTTCGTCCACAATCCAATACGGCCTTGTGCTTGGATAACCAATCCATTCCCAATATAACATCTAAGGTCTGGGTCTCCAAAATTATAAGGTTTGCTAGGAACTCTATTCCATCTATTAGTATTCTCACCCCGGAACATCCTACTTCCGTTCGGAGTTCGGAACCAGGGGTTTGAACTAAAAGCATGCACTTAAGTCTTGCAATCCTCAAATCATTTCTAGTAGCAAAGCCTTGCGAAACAAACGAATGCGAAGCTCCAGAGTCAAACAAAACTGTTGCAGGTACTGAGTTAACAAGTAACTTACCCAAGTCTGACGTCAGTAGCATTCTGCGGTGCATCTGCGGTGACATGGTTGACTCGGCCTCTCACCACGATGCAGGGTGTGGCTCTCGTCTTTGGCGTCCTAGCTGGGGTGGTTCCTAGATTGAAGCGGCGGGGTCGCTCCTGCTGTCTTCTTTGGACAAGCTGTTGGCAAAGTGTCACGGCTCGTTGCTTGATTGTAGCGGCGTCTCGTTCCTTCTTGTTGCGCTGGAGTAAGCGTTTCTAAGCGGGGTTGGGGTGCAGTAGTTACGATTGGCAGGTCTTGGTGCTGAGGATGGTGTCCTTGTTGCGTACGTGGTTGGAATACGAAGAATTGATTTGGTGCAACTCTCGGCCATTTGTTGCGTTCCACTGGCGTGATCCTTCTTTGTTGCATCCTGCGCTTCTGTTCTCATCCAGTTCCTTGCGCTTGTCCTCAAGAATAAGCGCCTTATTCACCAACTCTTGGAAATGCGGAAAGGTGTGGGTGATCAATCCTACTTGCAATCCTGAGTTGAGTCCCTTCATAAGCGAGGTATGCGGATTTATCCGTCGCTACATCCTCGGTGCGTAGCGTGCTAGGCTGTGTGAATTTGTTTAGGTAGTCGGCCCTTTGGCTGATTACCTTGCTTGATGCTCTGAACTCCTCCTTCTTAAGGTCCATGATTCCTTCAGGCACGTGATCTTGTCGGAATGCGGTTGTGAACTCTTCCCAAGTGATATCTTGAGGGTTCTCTGCGTGTACGCAGTTCTCCCACCATTCGGCGGCTGTTCCTTCCAACTGATGAGAAGCGTAGAGTACCTTCTCATTTCCTATGCATTGAGCTATGTGTAGCTTCCTCTCGATTGATCTTAACCAATCGTCGGCCTCCAATGGATTGGCATTCCCAGAGAAAGTGGGTGGGTGAGTCCTCATGAACTCTGACAGCCTTGTAATATTGCGTGGTCCCTGATTAAATTGATTAGCAGTGGCACGGCAAAGTTGACGTGCTGCATTTGTTGCATCATAGCATGCATCAACTGAGTCTGGGCAGCAAGAAAAGCTCCAAAATTCTGCATATCAACTGGCGGTGCTGGTGCTCCATCATTGGGGTTTTCTGATGGGCGAGAACCACTCCCATTGCCTCCAAAGTTTCCACGGGTGTTCACCATCTGTCGATTTGCTCTAGGTTTAGAGATGAGAGGGAAACAAGAATAGACAAGTAATATGGAACTTATGCGGGGCGAACGGTGTAACTTTAAGGTCCAACTTTATTATTAATAACTTGGTATGGTTGCTTACAATGCCTAAGGGCCTTGCAACACATACTGCACACTCAGCAAACAAAGCAAATCCAAATTGAACTAACTCTGGAGTCACGGCGCCTAAAGGGTGACTCTTTATTCTATGACTCGACTCGTGAAGGAGTCTCACTATAGAACCTATGCTCACTCATCGAGAAAACCTCCACGGCACAGTGCAGGTCTTTGTGGCATAGGCGTAACGATCGCCATGTCCGACAATCTGTGTCCTCTATGGTAGTCGAAGAAGCGGTGTCCTCATCGAGATCGACTCCTCTGGATCCGGCTCGTGTAGCTCAAATCTTGGCTCGGGTGCAGTCCGTACAAGGTCATCTCCAACTCGTCAATCCTTCGTAGAAGGTGTGCCACATACTCTTGAGCTTCCCGCCATCTGTTCTTCTCTGTCGTGATCTCCTTGCGGGCCTTCGTAGCTCCTTGCTTGTATTATCTAGTACATCCTCCTGGCGACGACAAATCGTGCCAAGCGTATGCAGTGGCATCCTCATCCTGAATCGCCTTCGGGTCAAGAAGGTTATCGCTACGCGGATGATAACGGAACACCGTACTCTCCAACTCTCTGGCGTAGATACGGGTAATGTGCGCGTGCGGCGTCGTGATACTTCTTGGATACCCATCTGCATTGTAGATCTCCTGGCGGTGCGGTGTATCGAGGCGATTGCACTGGCCCTTCTTCCTAGCAGTACCTCAATCTTCACATCACAAGCTTTGATCAATCTGCTTGCCTGATCACTTCCACTTGGTATTGGGGCTTCTCAAAATCTCCGAGAGTGCAGAGCATATGCCAAAGTTCATGGCGTGACCAACTCCCAGATCAACGTAGTTGAACTCTTCCTCCATCTGTCACAAGAGTGCTTTACGTAAGAACTCGGAATTTTTAAATTGTGACAAGGTAAGGGAAAATTTCAGCAAGAGACAAGAAAAGAGAGAAGGGGATAAGTCAAGATGTCATTTCTTATCTTGTCAACTTTTTAGCTTTAGAAAATAGGTTTTATCCTCACTACGACCATTCTAGCTTAGGGTTGAGCCTACAGTCAAGTATGGCTCTGATACCACCTCTGTCGGGACCCCGAATTTGCAAATCCGGACCCTCTGTGTATTCAGCACTAGTCCAGGAACGCGCTAGTGCACACAGTCTTAACATTGGTAAATATCACAATCATACCACTCGATACCAAATAAGTACTTTATTTAAATATCCAAACTGGTTACTTGACCTTATGGTCAAGTTACAAAATGTATGCCTCGCAAGGCGAAACTTATTAAAAGAGAAATAATAGCAGCGGAAAATCAAATAACTTCGTGGCGCCATCCAGTATACCACAGGCAACTGACTGGGCTCGCTTCCCTAAGTAGACGGGTCCTCTTGGAGTTCCTCCTCCAAAGCTGGCGTAATCTCCTCTTCAACTGGTATTGTGTTGAGGCAAGGGTGAGTACTTGGTACTCAGCAAGTCATGCACAGAATGCAAGCTAATATACTATATGCATGGCTTGGTACAAAGGAATAGCTCAAGGTATATTTGCGAAATGCTTGACTTTTGAAAGGTAGTAAGAGTAGATTCAAAGCAAAGAGAAATAAGTAAAGCATAAATAACTTTTCAAGAAGTTGAATAAACATTTTCCCCATCCTAACCACATTTCCATCATCTTCATTATTAAACCAAACCAACCTTTCAAACCAAAGTTATTTTTAGAAAATCTAACCCTTGACTGTAATTCCCGAGCATTGTCCAGTACCGTGGACTCGGCTATTTAAATAGATTCTCAACTCTGCAGAGGTTATGCACTTTACCCACAAGATACAGTCAAACACCACAAAGGCGAGTTCCCGTAACAAAGCCTTTCGGAAGCCTCAAACAACACAGGTGGTCCTCTCCGGTTCGTGCTCTACACCATCCCTTCCCTTAGCCAAGGCGAAGTATGGGACCAACACACCGTTAGATGGGTATCGGCCACGACCACGATACGCTCCCCCGTACAATCACACAAACGGTGTAACTGACACCCTGAGGCTCCACAAGTGAGTCCTTAGCGACTTAGTCAACTAGGGCCGTCCCATTCCAGCCATGTGGTTGCAAGTATGACCCAGTTCAAAGGCTTGCAAGGTTAAGTCCTTAGATTGACCAGGGCAAGACTACCCGAAGAACCAAATCAACATCCCCAATGCCACAACTGGCCCACCTGATTATTCTTGCCACATGCCCCGGTCGAAAACCGTTTATCAAACCCCAGTTGATTACCATGCACCACGTGCCATCAACATCACATGATACTTTTCCAAAACAGGTTCAATATATCATTAAGTCCATATTAGCATTTGATTGTCCAAAATCATGTCATGAGCACGTAGCAGGTCTAAGCAGTATACTACAACGGTCTAAACCCATGTTGGCAATTTAATAATGTCCAACTAGTAAACCACAACTAGTGTGACAAAGGGTCATGGCACATACTTAAATAATCAAGGTGTCATACAGCAAATTGGTATTTATCTAACCCCCATGTTTAAACAAAGTATCTTTCTAATTGATCTAGCATGCAATAGTTTAA